>CM070910.1:12500-1212500 GCA_036417435.1 Inia geoffrensis | reverse complement strand
ATTAAAAAGATAATACAAGACTATGATAAAAAAAAATTATGCCCACAAATTTAACAACTTTTGTATTAATGTATTAACGCCTTGAAAGACACAAACTACAAAATTACAAAAGCTTACTCAAGATCATTAGATAATCTAAACGGCTTTGTATCAATGAAAATAATTTAATTTATAGTTAAAAACTATTGCACAATGCAAACTCCAGTGCCAGATGACTTCACTGGTGAATTCCACCAGACATTTAAGAAATAGAAACTAGAAATTTAACGATACTTTTCCAGAAAGTTGAAGAGGAGGATGTCTTTCTCAATATTTCTGAGTCCAGTATTATCCTGACACCAAAACAGTCAAACGTTTTTCAAAATAACGTGTAGAACAGTATCTCTTCTAAATACAGAAACAAAAATGTTAGGAATAGGTTAGCAAAATGAATCCAACAACAAAAACATGAATAATATATTGTGATCCAGTGGGCTTTATCCTAGGAATACAACTTTGGTTTCGTATTTGAAAATCAGTGTAATTCACGAGATAAACAGATTTAAAAAGAAAATCATTTAATCATATCAGTAGTTGCAACAAGGGTCTCAGCTCATCCCACTGGGATTGTGGGATGAGACCTGAGATGTCTCTTCCAAATTGTCTTAAACTGAGGGAGGGTCAGACTTTTTACTCCTGCATCAACTAGCTGGGGATGTGGACTGCTCCCCGGATGGGCTGTGTTACCTTGGCAAACCAGGTCTGCGTGTTAGAAGGAAGTTGCCCATGAGGGGCTTAGCTGGAGCTGCCGGCAGCCAACACTGCCAACAGCTGGGGGAACGTGTGCCTCGGTCCTCAGGTTGAAACATGGGCAGCACACAGCATATACTGTAAAAGGACAGAGAACACTGGAAAGAAGAAGGGTGATAACAGATGTACCAGATAAACGCTGACATGTATGAATATTAGACTGAAAAATAAATGTTAGTATTGGACAAAATAGACTTTAAAATAAAAGAAAATGCATTATTAGAGAAATAGTCACTATGTAAGGAGAAATGCTTAAGTTATCAGAAATTATATTATTTAGTTTGAAAATTGTATGCATTGAGTAAAATAACCTCTAACTATATAAAACAAAAATTGAGGCTTCCCTGGTGGCGCAGTGGTTGAGAATCTGCCTGCCAATGCAAGGGACACAGGTTCGAGCCCTGGTCCGGGATGATCCCACATGCAGTGGAGCAACTAAGCCCGTGAGCCACAACTACTGAGCCTGCACTCGAGCCTGGGAGCCACAACTACTGAAGCCCGTGCACCTAGAGCCCGTGCTCTGCAACAAGAGAAGCCACCGCAATGAGGAGCCTGCACACAGCAAGGAAGAATAGACCCCGCTCGCCACAACTAGAGAAAGCCTGTGCACAGCAATGAAGACCCAATGAAGCCAAAAATAAATAAATAATTTATTTTAAAAAAAAAAATTGAAAGAATTACTGGCATAAGCTGAAAAATTACGAATATAGTGGATGATTTTAGCACAGCTCTCAGAGAACAGAAAAACGGGTAAGAATATAGATGATATGAAGAACACTTTAACGACAATAATCTAACAAACACGCAAAACAATGAATAAAACTTCAGAGTACACCATAGAACCACAGAATACCATAGAACACCATAGAACACCATCAATTTTAAAAAATTGATGACTTATTGGCTATGAAACAAATCTTTAAAAAAAAATGAAAGGAATTGATTTCATATAAATAATGTCTACCCGATATATAACTATTTGAAATCATATCACCTAAAATCTCATAGAACTGGAAAGTAAGAAGCACTTTTTAAAATAAATCATGGGTTGAAAAAGAAATCATAAGGAAAGATTAACATACATTTTGCGTGGAAAAACTAAAAAAAAAAGTATGTATTAAAGCTTGAGTGTTCAGCTAAAGCAGCACTTCAACAGACATGTATCAGCTTAGAGGCTTACATTGAAAAAGAATGGCTAAATATTAATGAGAAATGCATATAGAATAATCCTGAAGTGAAAGGAAAGGCAAATAGAAAAACAAACAGAAACTAATAAACAAAGAAAATGACCTTACAATGGAGAGGATAAACAAAGCTAAAGTAATGCATGTGATTTTAAATAACTAGCAAGTAGATGGCAAAAATACAGAAATGGTATAAATAAACTACAAAGTTATTAAAAAGAAACACAGCTATAAGGCTGCAGAGATGAACATTATGAAAAACTTTACTATGTTAAATTTGAAAACATTAAATTGACAACTTTCCAACAAAACATAACTTATAGAAACTTACTAAAAACAAAAATAATCCTATGGAAAGATAATTTAACCAGTGGTCAAAAAATCTTCGGCAACAACAAAAACTACCACTTTTATATAAAGGTACTAGTAAATTCAAGGAAACATTCAAATAAGAAATAGTTTAATCTTAACCCCCCTACTGGAATTGACAAGGCTAGCAAGCACTGATATGGGACATGAACAAAAATGTCATGATCTTAACCCCCTACTGGAATTGACAAGGCTAGCGAAGCACTGATATGGAACATGAACAAAAATGTCATGATCTTAACCCCCTACTGGAATTGACAAGGCTAGCAAAGCGTTGATATGGAACATGAACAAAAATATCATGAAAATTGAAAATTAAAATGCACCTTGCTCAGGAACACAGATGCTAAACTCCTTTATATCTAATACAGGAACAAAACAAATTTACTTTATAAAAAATAAGATACATGATGAACACATATAGTTTCTCCCCAGAATGCAAGGTTAGCAAAAATCAATTAACAATTAACTACAGAAATAGTTTAAAGGAGAAAACACATATAATCAACTCAATTAATGATTGATAAACTCAATTGTGTTTGATGTGTATTCGAGATTGAAGTATTATTAATAAAAAAGCGTAGATATCATTGTAACCATATATTCTGCCTTGTTCAGGATGGACCTATTCTCAAACGTGTAATAAGAGGACCCCTCTCCCACTCAAGAGTGTCCAGGTTCATGACAATACATTTTATGGCAACTCCAAATAGGGGACAATTTTCTAAGCCTGATAAAACACATCCCGGAAAACCTATAGCAGCTGTTGCACGTGATGGTGAAATCTCAGAATCGTTCATTTAGGGTGAGCATGGCTGTTCTCATGTTTCCATTCAGCCTTGCCCTGAGATTTTAACCAGCAAAATTAGGCTTTTTTTTTTTCAATGAGTGTATATATAACAACTGGAAAACAAGATTTTAAGGTATTATAATTAAAAACGATATAATTGTCTACATATAAAACCCAAAGAATCTATAAACATAATTAATAAGGCACTGGTACGGTTTTCGGCAGAAACTCAGTGTAGGACGGCGAGTGCGATGTTATATACCAACACCGTGATTGAAGGTCACTAACTGTAATTTTTTTTTTTTTAAGACAAAATTCCCTGGGAGAAAATATAACAAAGGGTGCCAATTAGCATAGTGCTGGGATAGGGAGAGAAACATTAATTCATGGAAAAGAATAAAAAACTCCAGAAAGAGACTCATGAAATTCTGAAAGTGTCATTTAAGACAGAATCAACTTCGCAGATCTGAGGGAGAAAGGATGAAATTCAACAAACAGTGCTGAGACAACTGGCCAACCTCGGAGAAAACAAGATGAAATTGAATCCACCCCCAGCACCATATACAATAATCAAGACGGTAAAAGTGAAAGACAAAACACACTATTAGAATATATTTTAGAATTCATATTTATAGTCTCCGGGAAGGGAACAGTTTATTTGACAGGACATAAACACCATTGAGAAAAGACTGATATATTCAACTGCAATGGAATTAGTAACTTCACTAAAAACACCAGAAAGAGAGTAAAATAAACAAGGCCAAAGTGGGATAGAATATTTACCACACATGCAACTGAGACTGGAATCCATAATATATAAATTATTCCCAAAAAGAAAAAGACAAGCCCATATAAAATATGCATAAAATTTCAATGTGAATTTACAGAAAATGAAGCAGGGTTGTCCAATTAACATACGAGAATGTTTACAGCCTGTAATCATGGAAATGAAAAGTAAAGCCACGGCGAGCTGCCATTTCACATCCATCAAATGGGACAACCCTGAGAGTCAGGAAGAACGGGGGAGGGGAGCGATGGGAGCACCTGCACAGCTGGTGGGGGCGTGGTCAGCCCAACAGCTGAGAACAGGATGTGGCTTGACCTTGTACCCCTGAGGATGCTCGGCTCCGGCTCAACACTTGGAGGTGCAGCGCTGAGAGTAACTCTTGCACAAATGCGCTGTTTGGGCTTCCCTGGTGGCGCAGTGGATGAGAGTCCGCCTGCCGATGCAGGGGACACGGGTTCGTGCCCCGGTCCGGGAAGATCCCACATGCCGCGGAGCGGCTGGGCCCGTGAGCCATGGCTGCTGAGCCTGTGCTCCGCAACGGGAGAGGCCACAGCAGTGAGAGGCCCGCGTACTGCCAAAAAAAAATACACCAAAAAACCCCAAATGCGCTGTTTGTAAAAACATACCTGGAAACAAAAAGAACGTACGTCAGAGTGAATGGACAAAGAACTCGCTGTAGGGCAGCAGAGCAGGACAGCAGGAAGCAGTGGACAGTAAGTCACAGCTGCCCAGAGCATCTCAGAGATACAGGGTTAAAGCAGAAAGAAGCTGCCAAAGAACACTTCTCTCCCAGCCGTGCAGCCCGGCTCCCCGCAAGTGAAAAACCCAACGCACCAAATAATATGCCGATTACAATAAAAACATATATGGTAAAAATAGAAAGAAAAAAACACGAAAGAAGTAAACAGGAAGGCCAGCGAACACATCCGACGGGGGGTGGAAAGAGATGAGACGGAAGAGCAGAAGCAAAGTGTAAAGCTGCGGTTCATCCTCTTATTCTGGGTGAGATGAGTGCTGATTGGTGTAGAATGAACCAGAGCAACAATGAAGCCGGTGAGAACTGTTCCTGGTGGCAGCGCAGAAACCCCACATCCTTAGAAACAAAGACCTCTTCGGAGAACTGAAGTGTTCCAGCCAATACTGGGGTGCGGGCAGTGGAGGCCTGAGATTCCATGAGCTTTCTGCTGAGTCTCTTCCCTCTCATCCCCTTCTACAAGACAGAGGACGCATGTGCTGCCGCCAGAGCAGTGGACACAGAGGCTCGGAGGCCGAGGGTCATCCTTCCACCCGCACAGGTTTGGGGGAAGTTGACCAACACCCTGAAGCCTGGATGCAAAAGACACTGCTGTCTAGCGTGGTTTCCAGCAAGTCGTCTACCAGCTTCCTGGCTCCAGCTGCCCTGTGGTCACCTGTAATGTCACACTTTTGGTGGGAGCGACCCTTGGGTCACTGTGTCAAAGCCCAGGAAAGGGGAGCAGGGACTCGCTGGCAGAAGCCCCAGTGAGGGCCCTGCTGCAGCAGCACACGTGGGGGTTCCCGTCAGCGTCAGAGCTGGAAGGATGCAGCCAGGCGGCGCGCTGTGGGGATCGCAGGCCCAGCCAGGCGCCCGGGGCAGGACAGGCGCCTCCCACCCTGGACGTGGGCCGTGTGCTGCTCCAGGGACGCCCCAGACCGGCTCGGACGCATCTACCCCGAAATCTGCAGACACTACGAGTCCTTAGTGTCAAGGTCACCTCCACACACGCAGAGGAATCAGGTCGGAAAACCCGGGGCCCACCCGTGCCTCCCTGAGAGCCTCTGCCCCCCTCCCAGATTTCTGAGCTTGCTCTTCACTCTTTCTTGTGTTTCCAACCTTAGTGAACGTGGTGTCTCAGGAGGAGAGCACCAGAGGACGTGGTTTCTACTCCTCGATCTCTCAATACTTGACTGTGTCTCTGTGAAGGACCACCAGGTACTTTAAATTTGTGACTCACTTGGCAAAAGGCTGCTCTCCAAGAATCTTGCAAAGGTTTTATAAGGATGGATATGGGAGAGTTTGTGGTAGAATTTAACAAGAAGGCCACACAGCACTTGTTCGGTTTTCTCCAATTTCATTTTCCATTCGCTCCTGTCCTCCCAGGTGGACGCGCTTGGCTGACCCTCGGGCCTCCCACACACCCCTGCCCCCGTCCTCCCAGCACTTGGGGGCTGACGCGCACTTGCTGACCCACGATTCCTGCAGGGTCTGGAGGTCTTGGCGGTTTCTGCAAAGCCCTATGTCAGGCAGCAGGAGACAGTCTCCACCGTCGTCCGCCTCGGGTGCGTGTGGCTGGACATGTAGAGCTTCAGAGTTAGACGGAGGCTGTGAGTCCTTTGGGTGACAAGCCTGGGGAAACGCAGGCCCTCTGCCCACTTCCCTGGGCTCACGGCTTAGGGGTCGGAGAGCAAGCCCAGGGGCCAAGTTTGAAGGACGGGCGGGCACAGGGTGCAGAGCAGGGTGCCATCCCGGTCCAGGACAAGAGGGGTGGGGAGGACAAAACACCACGTGGGTCTTTGTCTGAAAAGCAGAGGGGTCGGGGCTGCAGAGGGTGACGGGCGATGGGGGTGGCCCTGCCAGCGAGGGTGTACGTGGCCTGGCGAGCTGCTGACACGTGACTGGCTGTTGGGAGAAGAGAAAAGGCAGTTAGAGCAACCTGGTGGATGAGATTTCCTGTTCGATGGTACCTTTGCAGGCATTTCCCTGACCTTGAAAATGAGCAAGTGTGTTGGGCTGAGGACAGACCTGGCGCTCCTTCCTTTGGAAAGGAGCCATGGTTTATACTCCTCGCTGCATGAGGAATGGCACGATGACATTTAACCGTACTGCTGCAAACACTCCAAGAGATACGCATCTGGTTGACATAATTTACGATTACTGGTCCACTTTAGGGCAAACAGACTCCAGGCAGGCTCGTTTCCTCTTCCCCACCCTGTGGGACCAGCTGGCAAACCGCCAGTGTCACTATACTTCAGGCCAAAATGCTCTACTGAAGTGTCAGGCTGCCTTTATTCTTTGCTTACGTAATATTTTCAGTGTTTGGGGCTGATAGCAGAAAGCTGCAGTTACACATCTCTGGCTGCCTTGCCCGGGAGGCCTGAAGGACAGCAGGGCATCCTTGCGCGGCAAGGCGGGCTGGGACGCTGAGGCCACACTGCCTGCTGCGGAGCCCAGGGGGCCGTCCCGGCCTCCAGCCACCCGGGACATGTGGGGACCAGACTAACTGCATTTCTCCAGGATGTGGCTGCCACATCCTGGAGGATCTTGACAAGGACTTTATAAAGTGGGTTGACGGTTCTATCCCGGGTCCTGTGCTCTACCAGGGAAGCCGGGGTCTTCAGGAGCAATCCAGAGGCTATTTCCGAATGTTATTGTTTAACACTTGAAAATCAGCTTTTTAGAAGTCTTTTTAGTGTAGTTGCTTATGGGGAAGAATCAACATTGCATTTGAAAAGAAATTCCTAAAAACTATAAAGTATAACATATTTAATGGGGATGGGACAATGAGATACGATCTCCAAGACTTCATAAAATTTTAAATAAAATTAACACGCATAACTTTGAATACACCCATGTCAAAGTGTCTTCAAATTGCCAGAAATAAACACATACAATCTCGACCCTTTTAAAGCTGCACTGAAGTTTGAATCCTTATCTCAGTTTATCAGATGCTTTTTACGAGCCTGGAGTGATCTCAGGGATGATATGCTTTAATGACACAAGAGTTCTTGTTTGATGTTTTCCATCCAGGGAGGTTGGAAGGTGGAACTTCCACCGCGTCTGTTCCTTGTGAGAGTGATTCAGCCACGCCTTCTTCATCATGGGCACTGTTTGCTTGGCATATTTTTTTCCCATCCTTTTACTTTCAATCCGTTTGTGTCCTAGAATCTGAAGTGTTCAACATCCAGTCTTATCCCATTTCCTTCCTCCACGTGCCAGGAAAAACAGACAGAATGCATATAGCTGCCTCTCCGGCCCCTGGAGCTGCAGTGGGGCCAGGCTGCCTGCCCGAGCCTGTGCTGTCATCCGCCCAGACCCATTCCCACTGCTGGACCACCTTGCCCAAATCTTAAGCCTGTTTCTCGTGTCTCATCCATTCTATTTCTTGTGTGGACATCAGCAGTGGGGAAGGCTCATGTAACAGAGAGAGAGGACAAATGAACTTTGTGTCACCTGGGATTCGGGTAATGGGCTCTTTCCATATTCACCTGCACCTGGAACTTTCGTTTGAACAGCTTTTTGAAGTTTACATAATACAAAATTCACCTCTTTTAAGTGTATAAATCAAAGATTTTTATAACTGTACAGAATCATTTATGTTGTGCAGTCATAACCACAATCCAATCCCCACAAAAGATCTCTTGTACCCACTTACAGCCAACTGCATTTTCACCTAAAGCCCAGGCATCCACTAATCGACTTTTCTATCTCTATGAATGTGCCTTTTCTGGACATTTCATATAAATAACATACAGCATATACTGTCTTTTGCATTTAATTTCATTGATTTAGCCCAAAGTTTTTAAGCTGCTGCCATGTTGTAGCATGTGGTTTATTTTTTAGTACTGAATTCTGTTCTACCGTATGGACATACCACACACTTTCTCCATTCACAAGTTAATGAACATTTCAGTTGTTTCCATGTTTTGCTCATTATGGATAAAGCCACTCTGAGCATTTGTGTGCAAGTGTTCATGTCGACACACGTTTTTATTTCTTTGGGGGTAAGTAGATTGGAGTAGAACTGCAGGGTCAAATGGTAACCTTATATTTAATTTTTTTTTTTTTTTAAGAAGGAGGATGGGAAGAGAGGGAGAGGAGAAATCTTTTTTTTTTTTAATTTAATTAATTAATTAATTTGGGCTACGCTGCAGAGCATGTGGGATCTTATTTCCCCGACCAGGGATGGAACCCATGCACCCTGCATTGGAAGTGCAGAGTCTTAACCACTGAACCGCCAGGGAAGACCCTTATATTTTAATTTTTAAAGAAAATTTCAAGCTGTTTTCCAAAATGGATAGACCATGATACGTTCCAGGTGACAATGTACGAGGGCTCCCATTTCTCACCAACATTTGTTATTGATTGCCTTCTTTGCTACAGCCATTCTGATGAGTGTGCAGAGGTATCTCAGTGCAGTTTTAATTCGCATTTCCTTAATAACTAATGATATTGAACACCTTTTCTTGCCTTTATTATTCTTTGATCTCCTTTAATAAAATGTCTATTTATACTTTTGCCCAGTTTTAATGGATTGTCTGTATTCTTTTTTTTTTTTTTTTTTTTTTTTTTGCGATTTGCGGGCCTCTCACTGTTGTGGCCCCTCCCATTGCAGAGCACAGGCTCCGGACGCGCATGCTCAGCAGCCACGGCTCACGGGCCCAGCCGCTCTGCAGCATGTGGGATCTTCCCGGACCGGGGCACGAACCCGTGTCCCCTCTATCGGCAGGCGGACTCCCAACCACTGCGCCACCAGGGAAGGGAAGCCCTGAACAATTTTTTAACGTAAAGCATATCCTGTTCCTGGAAGTTAGAGATCTGCGCTCTTGGGTGTTCCCGACCCTCAGTTAACTACGTAAACATGCACGTGGGTTTGTCTGAGCGGCGCAGGAATACAATAGCAGCGGTGGTGCCACCCTACGCAACCCTTACGCAATAAAATCCCCTGTGTTCAAAGGGGCTGCAGCGCAGGCAGCCTGGGTCAACGAGGGGCATGGGAAGAGCAGGTCCGTGAGTCAGCTGGCCAAAGGGCTCAAACATCAGCGTGTGCACATCGGAAAAGAAATACTGCCAATCTGAAGCAAGCTAGACAGGTTTAAAGAGTTCCAAGAGGGTCGCCGTGTGTCACTCGGAGGGCTCCTGTTTGTGGTGGAGGAAAGCTGTTAAGTGCTAAACAGCTCTTTCCCTCTCTCTTTATAAAAGCTGATTTGTATTTATTTATTTAAGTGATGCTTTAATGGTGCCCTTAAAGTTTCACTAACCTTCCCAAGCCACTTTCTTATTGCAAGCTTTTTTATTTTTATTTTTTTTAACTTGAAAGCCCAGTGGTTCACTCCCTTTGGTTAGGTTTTAGCGTTAGGATCATGAATTGAGAGACAGAATCCTGAGTTCATGTGAGCTAGTGTGAGGTTGAAACAGGATTCCAAGGTCAGTCAGGGTGAAGGCACCCTGAGCGCTCTCTGTCTCCTGTGGAACCCGCACGGATAGACTTTTGTTCTCCTGTATTTCCCCCGAGTGTTTTGAATACAGCTTTCTCTAGGCTGCAGTTCTGCAAAGCTATACTTGAGCTGTGAAGAGTAGGTTGATCAAGGGTGTTGGGTTCTGCGTTGTATAAAGCAAGTGGAGGATAGAGTTTCTGCCAATAAACAGAGTAGAGCACAGGTGGGAAAATGAGGAAAAGAGAGCAGCGTTAGCGTGAGACATCGCTGTGAACGGAAACCACACGCTCATATCAGGCTCCACTTCAGAGGTCCGAAACCCAATTGCCTGTCAGAATTACCCCAGAAGGGGCTGTAAAGTTTTAAAGTTCTAGACTCTCGGGCCCAAGTCCAGGTCTGCTGAGGCAAAATTGCTCACGGGAAGTTCCCAGAATCTGAATTTTTAAGGGGTTGACAATTAGTTCACATGTCCCCAGTCTAGAAGGAGTCTACAGACAGTCCTCTGGAAATCACAGGGATGAGCAAAAGCGGGGCAACTTGACAGCACAGTTCACAGAGTGATGTCCTCAGGGGAGATCCTTAAGACGGCATACGCACAAAATAACGTCGAAAGCACCTCTCTGGCTTTGGGTTTTGTGTGGCTGTTTCTCTCCTTTGCGTGGATGTTTTCTCTCGCGCTGGGGCCTTGGCGTGTGGGAAAGGTCCTGGCTGTGACCGCTGAGGCCTGCCCTGCCTCTGAGGGGCACTGCTCTGTCCATCCCCACTCCCATCTTGGGACTTGATGGCACCCCAGGATTCTCACCTGGTTGGAAGCTGTAGGCAGGTCAGCTTCCAAAGCTGCAGGCAGGTCAGCTTCCAAAGCTGCAACATGTCAAGAGCACAGAAATGGGCACTTAATTTCCACCACCTGGAATTTGAACTAGGAGCTTGTCTCAGTCTGTGGAGGCAGCTATAATAAAGAATCACAAATGGGGTGGCTTATAAACAGCAGTCATTCTCTTCTCACAGTCTGCAGGCCCGATGTCCAGGCCGGGGCGCCCGCAAGGCTGGGTTCAGGTGGAAGCCCGCTACTGGGCTGCAGAAGGTCACTTTCTCGCTGTGTCCTCCCACGGCAGATAGTGCTAGGGGCCTCTCTGGGGTCACATTTTTTTTTTTTTTTTTTTTTTTTTTTGCGGTACGCAGGCCTCTCACTGCTGTGGCCTCTCCCGTTGCGGAGCACAGGCTCCGGATGCGCAGGCTCAGCGGCCATGGCCCACAGGCCCAGCCGCTCCGCGGCATGTGGGATCTTCCCGGACTGGGGCACGAACCCGTGTCCGCTGCATCGGCAGGCGGACTCCCAACCACTGTGCCACCAGGGAAGCCCAAGATCAAAATTTTAAAAAAATATTATAATAATATATTTTTAAGTTTAAAAAATTCAGGAATCTTACAGAAGCTCTTTGACAAGCCCAGATTCTGAATAACTTTCCTGAAAAAAAAAGGAAACATGCCTAAAACCATATAAAAGTCGGCTTGTCCAAATTGATGAAACAAAACACACTGGACCTAGAATTGTCAACGCTAATAAGGGCAACAAACACAGTTTCTCAATGACTAACTCTTTTTGAGTAACTACTACATGCCAGTAAAGCACAATTTATTTTGTTAAGCCTCAGAACAGCCCTGTTGAGTAGATACTATTATTCCCATATCAGATGAGGAACCTTGGCCTCAGAGGTTCCATCACTCATTCAAGTCCCACAGGGACTTAGGCTCAAGCTCAGGTAGACTGCCTTCCCTAAAAGCCATGCATGTTTCTCTCCACCCAGGGAAGGCTGACTATTCTACTGATAAAATTTCATGTGAGAATGTTTTATGTGCCAGAGACACTGAGCTGAACTGAGTGACGAGTAGGAAAAGAAGGTGGACAATAAGTCCATGTCCTCGCAGGTGCCATGAAGACAATTAACAAGGGTGATTCAAGACAGAGAGTCGGAGTGGGGTGTGGGGTGAGGCAGGGACTCTGAAAAGGTGACTTTGGTGTAAAAGACTGAACAATAAGGAGCAGCTCCAAGGACATCTGAAGGCAGCCCATCCCCAGGAGAAAGGTTAACGCATGCAAATGCTCTGAAATAAGATTCTGCTTAGAGTGTTTGGTGCCAGTGTATGTGGAGCTCGGAGAAAGGCGGGTAGAGGGGTGAGTGTGAAATCTGAGGGGTGGGGGAACATATAACGTAGAGCATTTTAGATGATACATTTGGTTTGCTCCTTAAGTAAAATGGGAAACCACTGGAGAATTTTAGCAGAGTAACATGATTAGGTTTATAATTTTCAAAGATCAGTGTGGCTACCAGATGGCAGGAAAATGAGAAGAAATTTGAGCTCCAAATATTTGTCCCGAGTAACTGAAATAATGAAGGCTTGCAAGTGTGGGCACTGGATTTAAGAATGAGTAGTGAGGGGAGGTTGGATCACATTTCTGGTTTGGGTTATGCTAAGACTGAGCTGTTCACTATGATATAATACATGGACCATTGCAATAGGCAGTTGGTTGTGTCGTTCTGAAGCTCAGGAGTAAAGCTCAGGCTTGAGATGCAAATTGAAAGTTATAAGCATAAAGATGATATATAAAAGCCATGAGAAATAGTTGGGTTCAACTGGGGGGGAAAGGAACTAGGAAAAAGACTTGATATTCTTAAAAATAAATCAAAATTAGAAAGGGAAAGTTACAACCTAGGAGAGGGTGGCACATTAAAAACATAGAGAAAATGATGTTTCAAGTGGTCAAAATGATCAAACACTACTAAAGTATCATTTAAAATAAGTATATAGAAAAGTCAATAGCAAATTATGCATAAACTTGTTTTTTTAGGAAAATAGAAGAAAATTAGCAAAGATGATACCTTGACTCTTTTTTAAAGATTTTTTTGGGCAAGTTTTTAAGCAGCACATTTTTGTGTGTGTGTAAATGTTTCATGTCTCTTGCTATTTCTTCTGCTGTCTCTACAACTGAATATTGCGTTTCATGATCAGCCAGATTATTAAAAGTTGCATTGAAAAGAGAAAAAAAGGCTTTGATAATGACAATTTGGGGGTTTAAAAAGAAAGTAAAACTGGAGTGAATTGAAAGGAAAATGGAAGATGAGAAATGGGATTCAGGAGTTTAATTCACCCCTGGGAGGAACCATGCCGTGAAGGAGAGAAGAAGATGTGGACTCCTGTTGGAGGAGAGTTTGTGCTTGGAAGATGTTTCTGTTGTTTGTGTGTAGGATGGGCGACAATAAAGCGCATGTGCACTGACCAAATAGAAAATTTTAAAATGATGATGCAGACAAGAAACAGGAAGTCCTTCAGATATTATTATTATGGTAACAAATGACAAATAATACAGAGAAAGCATTCTGTTCCACATATAGTGCACTTGTATTTTTTTTAATCACACATAGAAATAATTTGATGGAAAACAATAAAAAAATTATATAATATGGGACTATATAAATCTGATTTATATCAGGAAATAAATACTATTTTAAATTAATTCAACTATTACAAAAGATTTAAAAGACTGAAACAACAGCATGAAGCAACTTAAACTATTTGATATTTCTAGAACACTAGACCTGAATGCAGAAAATACATGTCTTTCAAGTGCACTTGAAATTTGACAAGGATAGATTATATTTTTTTTCCCATAAAACAAACTTCAGTAAATTTGAAAGACTAAAACAGTTAAGAAAAAAATATTTGACCTAAACAGAATTAAATTAGAAATTAATAACAATAATATATTTTAAAAATCCTCAAACATTTGGAAATTAAATACAATAATTTGGAATAAAAATGGACAAGGAAGAAAATAAAATAGATATTAGAATATATTTTGAACTAAGATATACCGGAAACACATCATGTTGAAATTTGTGGGATGCAGCTAATGCAGTACACAGAGGGAAATCTATAGCTTTAAATAATTATATTAGAGAAAAAGAAAGGTGTGAAATCATTGATCAGTGCTTCAACTTGAGAAGCTAGAAAGAGAAGAGCAAATTAAATCCGGAGTATTTAGAAGAAAGCAAATTATAAAAGAAAGCAAAAATCAATGAAATATAAAACTATAAATAATAGAAATATCAAAAGTATGGAAAATTAAGAAAATTCACACACAGCAAGGAGCAAAAAGACTAAAGAAGACATGAGAAATGGGGAGGAAAATAGAATGCATGGAGGAAGAGAATGTAGAGGCGAGCATGAGAAAACGTGGAGAGAAACACATAGAACAGGAGGAAGAGATGTGGACGAAGAGGGTCAGAAAGAGCAAGAGAGGCAAAGAGGAGAACTGGGGTTGGCCAAGATGGTAATAAACAGAGTCCGACTAAGGATGTGTTAATACTGAAAAGAGATCTCTGTCCTGATGACCGCGGTTCTCTGAGGACCAGAGAATTAAATAGGGCACCGAGACAGGAGGTGACAGAGTAGAAGACGTGGTCACAGAACAAGAGATTTCAGGTAGTACAGCTACGAAGTAAAGCCACAGCCAGGCTCACAGGACGACCCTGTTCCAGATCATCTCTTCTACTTAATGGATGTAGAATTTTACATTGTTTAATGATTAATTGATGGGTTATATTACAGGGAAAAGAGAGCAAGAGTTTGGAAAAAAAACCTTCTATATTTATGGAAATAAAAAGCTACAATATTAACTCAAATATTAATTCAAATTAATTAATTCAATATTAATTAAAACTACCATATTATATGATTATGGCACACACTGTCACTTCTCCCTCATTTCTTCTCTTTTTTCACCAAACTCTTGCTGCCCCCACAGCTGCCCAGAATAAGGATTACGTTTCACAACCTCCTTGCACTTGTGACCATGTTCAAGTTACGCCTGATGGGGCGAAAGAGGAAGGGATGGACGCAGCGCCCAGGAGATGCTCTTAAAAGAAGAGGGAACCTGGGCAGCCTGCCTAAACAGCGGGTTGTGCTGACATCTTGGCTGAGCAGTCTGTGTAGACGTCAGCCTCAACCACAGGGGTCCTGGAAATCCCAACCGTATTCCCTCGTCAAGGGCCTTTGCTGTGAAGGAGGAGCCTTGAGGATTTGGGTGGAGGCAGCGGTAGGGCTGGTGCTAGAACGAGCCCATTAATTCACCCCTGTGCAGAAACAGCTTCAGATAGGAGCCCCTCCAGGACCGGGGTTCATTCTTCCTTGCAAACCTTGTGCTCTGGCGTTGGCAGTGGCATGGAGGTGTGACGTGGCAGGAAGTCTTCCTCAGCTTCCCCAGCTGAGATAAATCTAAAACCACGCCAGCGACTTCCCTGGCGGTCCAGTGGTTAAGACATCGCCTTCCAGTGCAGGGGGTGCGGGGTCGATCCCTGGTCGGGGGGCTAAGATGCCACATGCCTCATGGCCAAAAAACCAAAACTTAAAAAACAGAAGCAACATTGTAACAAATTCAATAAAGACTTTAAAAATGGTCCACATCAAAAAAATAAAAATAAAGAAAATAAAGTAAAACTGCTCCAGCCTGACTGGCAACATTTGCCCTGGCCCAGAACAAAACCTGAATTAGGTGAGACGCGTTAGGAGTTCACCCCAGCAAACAAGTCATACTCTTGGCTGTGGGACACAAATGTGAAGTTTTGGAGAATCGTGGCCCCGTGGAGCACCTGTTTTCCTCTTCCAAGGGGCTTCTCCATTCAGATGGGTCACTTACCAATGCTTTTCAACGCACGCCAAGCTTCCCAGGGTTTGGCTGAAATCTGACTCTAATCGTGACCATTTTCTCCTGGGTGATCTCCCAAGACTGGGTCCGTTGGGGTCCATGTCAGTGAGGGGGGGCGCTCTATCCTTTGGCCTTCCTCAGGAAGGGTGCCCTGCTGGAAGCCTTGTTCTGTTAGATTAAAGAAACCCGTGGAGTCATTTCTTCACACAGCCACATGTTAACACAAATGAAAGGGGTTAGATTTACAAAACAGAAAGACTCACAGGCATAGAGAAAAACTTACGGTTACTGAAGGGGAAAGGGTGGGAGGGATAAATTAGGAGTTTGGGATTAACATGTACACACGACTATACATAAAATAGATAATCATCACGGACCTACTGCATGGCACAGGGAACTATACTCAATATCTTGTAATAACTTATAATAGAACAGAATCTAAAAAAGAATATATATACACGTATGTATAACTGAATCACTTTGCTGTACACCTGAAACTAACACAACACTGTAAATTAACTATATTTCAATAAAAAATTTTTTTAAAAAAGAAGTGGTTGGCCCATTTTATTTTATTTTTTTGATACTCCAAATCTGTGTCATGGACCAAACGCACACAAGCATAGAGATTCTCGTCACTTCTTCATGACGATCATGATTCAAACGCTTTCCAATTATATGATCTTGAAAACCCTGGCGGGATGAGTTGGGAGATTGGGATTGACATGTATACACTAATATGTATAAAATAGGCAAAAAAAAAAAAAAAAAAAAGAAAAGAAAAGAAAAGAAAGAAAGGAAAGCCCGGTCAGATCAGCCACGGGCAGTTGCCTCCAACTGATGAGCAGTAAGACTGCTGAACAGTCAGGTGCTCCCTCGGCAAACCTTCATCTTCTCTGCCTTTTTTGAAACCAGACCCGCGTGATCTGTCTGTCCATCTGTCCAGCTGCCATCTCTCTATCGATTCTGGAATGTTATTTAGCTGCTGAGCAAGCAACCTCAGTTTTGCTCACAAGCCTAAATGAAAATGTCCTCTCGTCCCTGCATATCTGTGGCGATGTCATTCACTGCAAAGGCACGGCTCTGCCCCTTCCTGTATGAACAGGCCTGTACACACCTTCTCAAGGGAAGTGGCTCCGGGGAGGACCTCGGTGCTGTGGGGCGACTGACTGACTTCCAGGGAAAGGGCCTTTGTCTTCGCTTGGCACTTTTTCTTTCTACCATAAAACTCTCATCTTGATAAGATTGGGCTGTAGAGAGTTTTGGTGCTTGGCTCACTTTTACTTTTGTGGTGAGGAAGGGAGAAGTGGTTACATTTTGCTACTTGATTTATCTTGGAAGTGAACGTTCTAATATCCCTCTTTAAAGCACCAGATCTAGTTGAATTTGGAAGTATCCCAGGATTTTAAGGCATACTTTAAAAATCACTATTTGCAACTGTATTTCTGATTCTGTGTCAATCAGAAGTTTCTTTTTATAGCGTCACCAAAACAGAACGTAGCAATAACTTGGATTCTGAGGGGATGTAAAGCAGCTATCGGCTTCCCAGGATTTCAACTTTTAAATGCCCATCAACACAGCGCCATCATTTTCTCAATTGCTATAAGTAAATATGAGAAAGTTAAACTAACAAGATACTCTTATGGAAATGTATACCGCTTTTTAGTTTAGTTTCGTGCGTGACTACATTTGGAAAGTAGACTCTGTCTTTGAAAAATGTTTAAAAGCGAGCGCCCTGGGACAGGAAGGCGCAAGTTGGCAAACCAAGGGCCAACTTTGGTGACCGTAGGCTTATGTTGTTCAAATCACATTTTAGAAATCGGGCGTTTTACTTGAAATACACATTTCACGTTCCTCTTAAAACAGGAGAAGATTTTACACTCTCGTCCCACAATGACAGCAAGCAGCTACCTCTGGAGACGATCTGTGAGTTTCCACATTGCCCAGCTCCACCACGGCTTTTCACGCACTCACCTTACCTGCTGCGATGCCCAGGCTAGAAGACCGTGCCTACCCATGCTCATCACCCTCAGCTGCACCTTCATTATGTCAGCCAGCACCTTTCCTCGGCCTTCACGACCCGTGCTGAGTGCTCTGTGCCTATGTATTTATATTACGTAACCTCACCCTGATGGGGAACTCGGTTCACTGCAGAGGTTTGGAGAACTCTTCGAGATCGCTGGCAGCACAGAGGAACCCGGCAAAACCCAGGCTGGGAGCCAGAGCTTTGCCGTGACACTTTGTCAAGCAGGCCTGCATATCTGAGCCGTAACGCAGTGCTGCAGGCCCCAGAGGATAGAAAAGAAATCAAAGGAGTGGAAACTGTTTATCCAAACATGAAAGGGGTGCGTTTTGTCATGTGCCTGCGGCTCCCGAGAAAGGCGTGTCAGGCACCTGCCCTTCCCGACTGTCTGCCCTGGGGCTGTGCTCCGCCACGCAGGGTGTTTGAAAGACATTGTCCAGACTAATCCACCAAGAAACGGTGCCCAGATGTTCACATGCCTCTTAGCAAACCAGACGTTCGCTAAGATTGTAAAAGTCAAAGGCCTTTAGTTTTTTTCATGTCCTTTCTTCCTCCCAATGAGCAGACAATCCCTGAATAGACACGCAGCATGAATTGAACACACCTGTGATACTCTGCCCGCAGCTCATGGCTGGGAGCCCCGTTTGGTGGAATACAGATCAGGCATTTTCCTAACCTCCTAGCTTTGCTCTTTTCTGGTTCTCCTCAACACTTTCTTTAAGTAAATGTGTGTCAAATTCAAAAAGAATTTGAAAACCAATGATTTCTCTTTCGTGTAAAATGAAATGAAATTCTCAGTATTAATTAGACCTTTATTTAAAATCTCAAGAACTAGTTAAACGAATTTTTTTCACTGCCGTAAAACGTTGTTTGACGGTTTTCTGCAAGAGGCCACAGCGCCCCCTACCGTTCAGTTTTAACAAACGCGATTGCTCAAAGGGAAGACTGCTTTTAGTCAAAAACTACGTACGCATGGCTCTCTTCTTTCCAGGAAAACGATTTTAGCTGTGCTGTTTTCACAAAAACCAGAGTGTGGGATTTGGTGCGGGGGGGGGGGGGGGTGCTGGACTGGGAATGCATTCGTCCTCTTAATTTTTCGTGTTCTACGTGGTCCCTGGTATAGGACTGGGAAACATTTCATTCAACAAGGATGGAGCCTCACTGTACTAGATGTTGAAAGAAGTACTCCAGTGGACCGTCCAGCCGTCCGTCCCTACACGACTGCAGACGGGGCACCCGGGGCTGGACCGGTGCAGAGAGGAGGCCCCGTGATGGCAAGTGTGAAGGGCAGTGTGGTGACGGACCCAGAGCTCGTGTCTGGCCGGTGGAAGCTTGTGCTCAGACTGAAGGCTCGGCCACGGCAGTGCTCGGAGGTCCCCGTAGTGCTCTGGGACGTTGCAGGATGAGATCCCTGCAGACGGAGAGTCACCTGTCGGCAGGTGGGCAGACGGGTGCTGGGAACCCCGAGTCTGAGCCCAGGTGGTGAAGCCCCCGCATGGGGGAGAGGCCCCTGGTGGTGGAGGAGGTGGCTGACCAGAGTCACGTCCAGCAGCAGCTGGCTCCCCGGGACGGACGAGGCTGAGGTCATGGGGGCACAGACGCGGCGCAGGGTCTGGCCCGGGGGGCAGAAAGCAGGATGGCAGCAGGTACTATTTCTGGTCTTGTCTGAAAGCTGCGGGGAAATCGAGGAGCTTGATCTTAGGTGAAGCCACCCTTCAGCTTTCTCCCTCCCCAGGGCAGGTCCCGGGCAGCGTCTGGTAACTCAGGGTCCAGCAGAGCTTGAAAACTAGTGGTTCCCTGTAAAGCATGTTGGAAGTCTTGTTTGTGAATCAAGAAAGTTTCAAGGATCACTACCTCTAGTTTCCCCCAACTCTGAAATCCCAAGTACAGACTTTGTCAGAAGACAGAGACCAAACTTTGGGAAACAACCCAAAAGATGTTTGAGATGAGGCGGGATGAAAAGGACTGCTGTATCTTATGCTTTATTTAAGCTGACAAACACAAAGCAAACATCTGGCAAGAACTGACCTCTCTCCACTTCTGCAGACAAACAACTTCAGGTGCCTTCCTGACCCAGGGAGTGAACGCCCAGCCCAGCTACCCTGGCAGGAGCTCCAAGAACAGATGCCCGCGGTCCGTTTGAGGTGCCGGGGTGGGAGGGCCACCGCTGTGGCCGGGACTCTCTGGCCCCGGTCGGTTTTCCGGGATTTCCGGCGCGCCTACATCTGGTGTGGCCGCCTGCAGCTGTGCGTCTTCAAACCTACCCAGAGAGAGCCAGCTGCCTTTTATATCAGGAAACTCACCTTTGTATTTGAATGTCTCAGCTGCTGGTTTTGAATTTTCAAAATAAAACTTTAGGTTTGATATTGTTCACAGGAATCCATGCAACTGGTTTCCTTTCATTCTCATCTAGAAAGATCTTTTTTCAGGGTAAAATCACCCAAGTCTCTACAGCTGCTACCCATTAACCCAACACTGGATTGGATAACTGCTGTCTCAGGAAAGCATCCTTTGTGAGAGGTCCCTGTCTCTTGATTGACACAGCGGTTCAGTGAACAATATGCTTTATTTTATGGGCAGAACTGGAAATTCTGGAAGGAATAGAGCCCCAGGACGATGAGCACGTTCGGTGACACGGAGGGCGTGGTGACCACGGGGACAGGAGCCTGGGTGGTCTGGTTGGGGGAGGGGGTGATGCTAACATGGCAGCACCTCAGGGGACCACACAGTTCGGCCTGAACACGGGTGACCTTGGGGAGACCTTGGTAATTAACCTCGGATAATTGTTCAACCTACCTGGCTCAGGACTTCATTTATAACAAACGCCCCCAGGGACTTTGACAGGTAGACAACCTTTAGCAACGTTAAACTATGTCATTTTAAAGCATCCATTCACCTCAGATGCTGGCAGGCTGCCCCTTCAAAGAACACAGAATGGGATAAAAACTAAAATGAAGGTGGATAAATAATATATCCTAAGAAACTGCTGGCTTTTGAGCTGATGCCTCAAAACCAATGAATGGTTCTAAGAATGAAATTTCACTATGATCTTATGAGGTGTTCATTTTTGGACACAGATCTTGAGACAAGCCTTTTATGAGGTAGAGGTTTGGCAATTTGGGGGTCCTGCTCCCACGTGGGTGTGAGCCCCCGTCATGGAAACATGCAGGGAGTCTTCTGTTTCTCTGAGAAATATGAGGCTCATTGTTTAACAATCTCTTTAGATGCAGGAACTGGGTCTCCTCTATAGAGTCAAGCAGGTGAGTGACTGGACAGCAGACACATGCACACACACACATGCACACACACACACACACACACACAGTGCCTACCTTTCACTTTTTAGAGAGTCTTAAGAATAAGCCTTCTGGATAAATGGTACAGATGAACCCACTTCTAGGGCAGGAATAAAGATGCAGATGTAGAGAATGGACATATGGACATGGGGTGGAGGGGAAGGCGGGTGGGGCGAATTGGGAAATTAGGATTGACATATACACACTACCATGTGTAAAATAGATGGCTAGTGGGAAGCTGCTATAAACACAGGAAGCTCAGCTCGGTGCTCTGTGGTGAGCTAGAGAGGTGGGGTGGGGGAGGGTGGGAGGGCGGTCCAAGAGGGAGGGGATATATGTACACATACAGCTGACTCACTTCACTGTACAGAAGAAACCGACACAACGTTATAAAGCAATTACACTCCAATAAAAAGAAAGAGTAAGGCTTCTGGTGTCCCCTCCACCTGCCAGGTACCAGGGCCCAGTCCCTCCCCTTCCAGAGGGACAAGACGTCACCTTACACCTGATCATGCTTCCTCCAAGGCGCCTGTGGCTCCAATACCTTGACATCCCTCTGGCCAATTATGTATCTTAATTAATTCTGTAAATTCACGGTGAACGTCCGAGGCTGCTTGGGCCGGTCCTGTGCTCCGCATCCATCCTTTGATCTCAGGGAGCCCAGGCCCCCAAGGACCAGGGTCTGAGGTCGGGCGCTGCTCCCATCCTGGCGCTAACATGCCCTCAAGGGTCAACTTTTAAAATTTTTCCATCAATTTTTCCCTGACGTGAAACTGAAACCTTCGCATTATTTTAAGTCAGTTTTCTCTCTTTTAAAGCTTTGTGGATAGAAAAGTCGCTCCTGAACATTCCTTCCTCTAAATCCTTTGCATTGCTGACAACAGCAAGCTAATTCTGACCCTAATCTCCTCTATTCCCACCCAATCCCTCAACTTTAGGCTCAGGTTTGAACTCATTTTATGGAGACTGTTTCTAGCCTCGCAGTTAGCTATAAGCAGACGTTTGAAAACAAGAAGAGAAAGCAAAGGTCCCAAGTTCTTGGGAAGCCTGTTTGCTCTGGAGCCCGGTGCCCCCTCCGTGGTCACACAGCATCGCTCAGCCCTGGGCGGGGCTCAAGGGTGGAGATTGTTAACAGACATTTGGAGAAGCATGTAAACATACAGGCAATCTTTCTTCTTCAGTTACGTGGAATATTTCAAAGTGAATGCGTGTTGGAATCTTCAGGAAAGACCACCTCAAAGCCTTACTTTTACAGATGTTTCAATTTTGTCCTGGCTGCTCCCCTTAGAACTTACCTTTCTGTGGGTAGGAGGTGATCAGAGCAATATCCCGAATGTCATTGTGCCCAGGACGAGAAGTAGGGAATGTGATAAACCTGTAGAGTGCGACCGTCTACGAGGTTCTCCCAAAGAATATGCATCGAAGCAAAGTAGACAGGGTTTTGAATTTCTGGACATGGTTTTGGGGATTTAGGCTAGAAAAATAAGCATGGAACCAAAGGCTGTGTCTCTGTGGGCGTCACTCCCTCCCTCCTTGGGTCTCAGCAATGCTCCTTCCCAGGGACACGGGAGCAGAGGTAGTTGTTTACCACTTGGAATGATGGGGCGCCCACGAATGGGCAGAGTCAGGGAATGGGATGAGGGGGAGAAAGGATATTTCCTTTTGTTCTATTTTTCCACGTAATATTCTTTGAATTTGATATATTTCTGTCTGATAAGAAGCTATGAACCTCTGATGCGGTTCAGAGATTGTAAAATGAGCCCCTTTCAGTATCCACACCAGTGGTCCTGATGCTGCATGACTGGGGAAAAATCACTTCTGAGACAGTAAAGGAAAAGCGGAAGCAACCAGAGGACAGGAAAGATAAATTTCCTTTACAAGATGCACAGGGATTCTTCCTAAACGTTCCAAATGCGGGGAAATTTCAATTTAGAATCCAATGGATCACAGCTCACCTATTTTATTTCGAAGCCTAACTGCTCACCAGATCCATTTGCCACTGATCAGGGTCTGTTCTGAATTCAGACTTGGCTAGTAAAAGCCCTGCAATAAAAACAATCCTTTGATGTTCAATCCCAGCACATAAAATACCCAAATATGCTTTTACTAAGGTGAGTGAGTGAGAGGTTTGTGTTAACATGTGAACAGTTACAAACGTCAGAGGCTTGGAGGGAAAGAAACTCAACTGGAAATTTCACTTGAGCCAGGTGTCTGGTTTACATTTGAAGAAATGAGTATACTAAATGTGCTTTCTTGAGCTGTCATGCATGAAATTGCATCCTTACGCATCTGAAAAAGCAGTGGGTCATTTTCTCAGATGTTTGTAGGATCCCTGTGGTCTTTTGGGGGAACAGAGGAGAACCCTGGTCTTAGTACCCACCACACACAATTGCAAAGCCGCTCCCAGCCTGAGGAATGGACTCCCAGCTGTGGTCATGCTGGCCAGGGAGGCTCGTCACAGGGCCCGGATACTGACCACCATCGCTGACCCCACATGTTCCTGGTCAAGACTACACACCCAGCAGGCAGGTCAGCAGAAGAGCTGCTCTTCCTACATGAAGGGAAAGAAGGAACGCATGTTTCTCTGCGGAGAAAGTTGTGTGGATTCCCCATGGCATCCACCACATCTAAAGAAACGAAGGCTTGTGTTGTGAATGATAGTCCCAGGACGTACAGTGTAATTATGATATGTTCGCCTTTAAGATGGATTTTTTTAAAATTAAGGTACAGAAGGTAAAAGGAAATATTACATTCATAGATGGAAGTCATCTATTTGATGTAATTTATGGAATTCCAGAGCAATCACCGTTTCTACACATCGTTCCTACCACTCTCAATACACGAAACACGCATAAGAAAATGGTCGTATGTTCATTCAACAGAATGGCATGCGGCACATGAAGTCATAAACTGGGTCTGTGAAACCTCTGCTAGCTTTAGTTTCCACGTCTGTAAATAGGGACAATGATAACACCTCACAGGAGAGCAGTGAAAATTAACTCCTGTGACACTTAAAAATTACTTCAAGTAGGGATAGGGAAGAAATGCTAGCTATTCTTACCACCATTAATGAAACCTAGCATTGTCCTGGCGCTTTATGTGTTAGAAAAATGTCAGAAGTCAGATTGGATCCCCGGAGAGCACACTAAATATGATGGTGACATATTAATCTTAATTATTCCTTTGCATGTGTGCATGTGTATGAAAGAAGTGTTTCTTTAGCTAAAAATATCTGTCTATGCTCATGGGCCCCTGTGCCCTCCTCTCCCGCGTCTCACCCCGCGTCTCCAATTTGAAGTTTTAGCAGAAAACAGAGTCTCTGTGATGCAAAGTTTTCGCCAGGAAGCGTTCAGAGAGCTGGATGGCAGTCCCCAAAGCAGTGGCCTCTTTCTGATGAGTTTCACCGCGGTGTGTAAATGCTTCCAATTCTAAGAATGGCTCAAGCGGGGCCAATGCCAGTCCTGGAATCCAGCCTCCGCTGTTTCTCTTGGTGAGGTCTGGGCCTCTGGCAGCCACATGTGCATCTAACAACAGTGCGGGGAGCCTTCTAATCCTCTAATTAGGCACGTGAACTGCCTGGAGCAGCTACAAACTTGCAGAGGTGACGGCATTAGCCAAGAGGCTAAAGTGCCACTTGAACTTAAAGTGCTTGGGGCACCTGCCGCTTGAGGCTTTTGAACACTTAACACTGCAGTTCTCAAGGAGACTTAAATGCGTCTCTGTAATAAGAGAGCAGTCAGGGACCAGAATCAAACCAGGCGATGACTCTGCTCACAACTGAAGTTTAGCGAAGGGAAGAAACCACATGCCCATTTATGTATTCCATTAAGTATTGCATTAAATATCATCAAGATTTTTTGAAAGATAAAGTTTACACTTAAATGGGAAAGAATGGTGTTACTTGTGATAAAAAGTGGCCAAAGCCCTAGGTCTCCATACGCCCAACTAGTGAAGTATGTCTGCTTAGGAATTCCCCCGTCCACGGTTCTTACAAATTTTTCTGTAAAGGGTCAGTTGGCAAATATTTTAGGTTGTGCAGGATGCATCGTCTCTCTTGCAGTGGCTCAGCTCTGTCACTGCAGCTCACAAGACGCTATAGACACCACACGGATGAGCAGGGCCATGTTCAAATAAAACTTTACTAAAAGAAGACAGTCACCTGACCCAAGAGCCTGCTTTGCCCGCACATTTTGTCGTTAAAATACCATTTTAATAAAATCAGGCTTTAGCTCTGAAACCCTATCTATCCTCCAAACCTCAACAACTGAGTTTGACCACATGTTTTCCCAAAACAGATTAGTGAACTTAAAGAAACAGCAATAGTATATTTCCCAAATGATGCACAGAGAGAAATGATAAGGGAAAAACATAGCAAAAGCTGTAGGGTAATATCAAGAGGTTGGACACAACTGAATCTCAGAAGCAGTAAGTCAAGAATGTTTGACAAAGCAGCGGGTCAGAAACTTTTCTAAATTTGATGAAAACTCTAAATCAATAGGTCCAGGAAGCTCAATAAATGCTAAGAGCAAGAAACAGCACCGACACCTCTACACAAAAAAAGGTCTACCAAGGCCTATCGCAATTGAACTGCTGAAATCTGGTGACAAAGGAAAACAATCTTAAAAGTAGCCCATCACATAGTGAGGCACGAAGGTAAGAATGGTCGCAGACTTTTTGACAGATACCATGTAAGCCAGGAGATAATGAAATGAGAGCTTAAGTGTTGAAAGAAAAATTCTGTCAGCCAAGAATTCTATACCCAACAAAAATATCCCTTGAAAGCAAAGACGTACAATGTGAGATACCACCACACTTCCACTAGGATGGATACAATCCAAAAGTCTGACATTACCAAGTGCTGGCAAAGAGACCAGGACCTTTACGCATTGTCGGTGGGAATGTAGAATATAGTACAGCCATTTTGGAAAAGAGCCTGGCAGTTTCTTAGAAAGATAAGCATCTTCTTACTACGATCCAACAATTAGGTCTATATAAATATATCCCAAGATAAATCAAAACATATGTCCACACAAAGACTTGCACCTAAATGTTCAGAGTTCCATTACTCACAATTGCCAAAAACTAGGAACAGCCCAAGTGTCCATCAAGAGATACATGCATTTACAAATTGTGGTGATGTGGATATTATTTACCAGTTAAGAAAAACAAAACACTGATGCATCCAACAACCTGGATGAATCACAAAAACATTATGCAGAATACAAGTAGTCAGACACAAAAGGTTACATGTCATATAATATCATTTACATGAAATTTCTAGAAAAAACAAGTGTGTAGAGAGAGCAGATTTGTGGCTTCTGGGGCCGGTGATGTGCATTAGTCAGGGTCCTCCAGAGAAACAGACCCGGTGGGGAGACCAAGAAAAAAGAGGATTCAGTCTGAAACTTACCTGATTGGGTGGTCACGGCACCGAGGGGCCCCCTCATTCCTATGACTGCACAGCCGTGCTCCACCTGGTGGGGGATCTTAGTATATTCTTAATGCCAGGAGTCACATTTGTTCTACTACAAAAAGTTCAAGCAGGGCTTCCCTGGTGGCGCAGTGGTTGGGAGTCCGCCTGCCGATGCAGGGGACACGGGTTCATCTCCCGGTCCGCGAAGATCCCACATGCCGCAGAGCAGCTGGGCCCGTGAGCCGTGGCCGCTGAGCCTGCGCGTCCGGAGCCTGTGCTCCGCAACGGGAGACGCCACAGCAGTGACAGGCCCGCGTACCGCAAAAAAAAAAAAAAAAAAAAATTCAGCTAGAATTGTCTGGTTAATAATAAAATTAAAAAAAACATTTCTTTTATTGCAGTATAAAGAAAATAGGGCCTTTTAGTTGACAAAGAGTTAAAAAGCAGGAATGCTGAGGAACTTTAAAATGATCTATCTTTGCTTATTCTTCTTGACAGCTTTCCTATTATTTATGGGATTCGGGGAAGTGTGGCATTCTCTCAGGTCACCTGTAAAACATCTGGCATTCATTTAGGGGAAACTGGTTCATTACAGGAGCTATAATTTATAGGGCTACTTTTGGCACTGCTCAGGAAACCCTTGGTTGTCAATATTCTAGGCAGATCTGTGGGTGGGTGATTCTATGGGTGTGTAAATAGCAGCAAACACTATTTGAAGAAAGGCCCATGATTTCCACAGAACCATACTGGCTGTGGCTCCACGCAGAAGACACAGCGATTTCTCTACTCTGCAGGGACCACAGATAATGAACCTCAATTTGTAATAAATGCCAATTTTTAAAATAAACTTGTTACATTCTTACATATCCACTAAAATCTAATCAACAGTCTGTCAAAGAACAAAGCAAAATGCCTGCAGAGATTAATCGTATGGTTTAATTTACCACCGTCGACAAAAATGGATGTTGCAAATACTGTCAAGAACTGACATTTCTGTCATGTGTAAAAATGGGGACAGAAAGAAATCACTAAGAATCTTGCCAACAAAGGAAGGCTATAACAAAGGTTATATACCTTCTCATCTCAATTCTAAATCAGACTCTAACCTAAAAAAAAAAAAAAAAAAAAAACACTTTCTTTTGGCCAAAGGGATTGAAAGACCTGTGTTAATTTCACCACAGGAAATTACTGAGAATAAAACATGGACTACAAGGTAGATTTTTTTTTTCCATATGATTAAACAGGGTCAGGGTGCAAAGAAATATTTTATCTTCAATGCCTTGTGATTGACAGGGGGTTGTGGATTTCCTTTTTTTTTCTTGATTATGAAGATAAAATCAAAATTCAACTAAGATAAATAATGATTGCTTCCTACATGGGGGAAAATGTTTCCTACAGTTGCCATGAACACAAGCCTCGAGGTTTGAACAGCGTACCAAGGAGCTGAAGATCTCGTAAAAGGTGCGTTTCTACATCTATAAGGGAGAGAAAGGATTCCACATCAGGGTCTCTAAGAACAGAGTAAAGTTCTCTGAGAATTCTGGCTGAAGATGGGTGTCCTTTCTTACAATGAGAGACAGAGGGACATAGAGAGGTAAAGGGAGAGAGACAAGGAGAGACAGAGAAACAGAGAAAGAAATAGAGAGAGAGAGACAGCAAGAGGGAAGAGGGGGGAGAGAGAAACAAAACAAAATGTAATACCCTATTTGTTAGTTTGTTTTTCAGGGATTAATCGTGGGTCCCCGGGGAGGGATGGGGAGAAGATCTTGTTAATCTCACAATCAAGTGTTTGGTATTTTTCCAGTGGTCAGGTTTTATTTAGTTTATTAAAAATTGACATAGAGCATAGAATTTGAATAATCTCCTCAGGGTGAGAACAACTAGATATGAAACGAATAAAATGTTGCAATAATAAAAAATGAAATTTCCAGTAAATAGAAACTCATTTTAGGAAACTGTAATCGATCAGCAACACCGAACGTGGCTGAGGAGGGCATGAGGCCTGTGCCGCTCTGACCCCACTGCCTCAGGGCCAGTCCAGCTCACACGCGGTCCTCAAGGTGCCCGTAGCACATCAGAGTGTCAGCAGCCCAGATGATACTCATATAGAAATTTAGTACAAAACACATCATTTGATATTAATTTTGTACATTTATCTTAAACACAAAATAACATTTATCCTGGGATTGAAAGTATTAACTCCAGGGTAAGAGCTACATTTCTTTTTATTTTTGGTCTCTTAGGTACATTTTAAACGTTGAACAAAAACAGGGGTGAATTGCTCTGTAGCAGAGAAATAAAATGAATTGATAAGTGATGAATTGTATCTATTGAGATTTAACCTATTAACATTAAAACTGAAGACATTTTAAAACGTTTTAAATATTTCATTAAAAACAGCAATAAAATAAATAGTAAAGTTGGTTACATGTCAACATAAGTAACATTGAACGAAAAATAAATGGAATTTTCTAGGCAAACAATCTTAAGTGGCAAGAGTGGTGTTATATCACATTTTTGAAAATCTAACGTCTGGAGCAATGGCCTCCTGTCTGCTTCTGTGTTAAACCTGTGCTGACACCACGTTTTGATCGATGCACCAGGGATACCCGGCGTTGCTCACAAATGGAATTAGCAAAGGGAGGGTTATTTCCACAGCCCTGCTGGATAATCATGGCTCTTCTTTTTTTTTTTTTTTTTTTTTTTGCGGTACGCGGGCCTCTCACTGTTGCGGCCCCTCCCGTGGCGGAACACAGGCTCCGGACGCGCAGGCTCAGCGGCCATGGCTCACGGGCCCAGCCGCCCCGCGGCATGTGGGATCTTCCCGGACCGGGGCACGAACCCGCGTCCCCTGCATCGGCAGGCGGACTCTCAACCATTGCGCCACCAGGGAAGGCCCATGGCTCTTCTTTGATGCTGCCTGGCAGAGGCATTTCCAGAAGGTGAGCTGACCTGGACTCTGGACGTACATGTGCGGCCACAGTGCCAGCCCTCACATCTGTCCCACTCAGCCAGCTCACGCAGGGAAGGCACCATTCCCTCTGCACCATTTCACAGCACCAGGTGTGGACTTTTGGGAAAGATTGGTTCAGTGAGTTACACTCGGGGCTTCCAAAGGTCGACACTTCACATTAAACGATATATAAGAGTTGTTTTTGTTAATATCGCCATTGATATCAGAGAACTCCTTGTGGATCGTGCAGCTGGCAGGCTCACAGTGGCAGATCCAAGATCTCCCAAATTCTAATTTTCTCATGAACGCTCAGGCTGTATCATGAGGAGAAACCCTGTCAGTTGTGGTCCTTGAACGGACAGGCTCACCTCCTCATTTCTGAGAAAACGTCTGCCTGACCCCGAGTCCGAATCTTCAGAGCCGTCTGTCTGTCTCCTCTCAGCATCCAAGGTGTCCACTGAGAAGGCAGCAGCGTGGCTTCCGCACATCTCCGGCCACAGCCCACGTGGTTTCCTTCAAGACAGTCTCCATATTTCACTGCACGCACACTTCCCATTTTGACAAAGAAACTCTTCGAAAGACTCAGCCTCAAGGGCTGGGATTGACAGCTTTAGTGCTTTACCAAAGGCCTTCTCAGGTCCCGCTGCCTCGTGTCCACCGTAAGTGCCGGGGAGAACCCGAGCGTCTTGGAGTCACGGCCTTGATTTACACTCCTGGCCCGCAGTGTTCCCACCACTGCTTTTGCGCAGAGTTGTTCCGGGATAAATCGTGATGTTCGGGACGGTTACGCAACGCTCGGAACATCCCTGCGCTGCTTTTGTTGGTTCCAAAGACTTGACACAGGAGATTTCTTTTGATGCTTAATTGGTGCTGAGTCCAGACATATCTGTAGAAGGAGGCAGAAACTGAGTGGATCTTTGAAAGCACACAGATTTACACTCTAACCCTGGAATATTCTAGAAAATGGGAAGAATATGCAAGCACACCGTGAGACCCGGCGTGAGTCAGCTGGGGCTTCAACGGCAGAAAGTCATCACCTCAAGCTGTGGAGCGTGTCTGAGATGGGGGGTGGGGGCAGGGTGGCCCCTGCAGGTCTGAGAGGGGACCTGCTCCAGGCCTCTCTCCAGCTCCTGGTGGCTGCTGGCCATCGCTGGCATTCCTCGCCTTGGGTCACCCAGCTCTGCCCTCCATCTTCTCCGGGGTGTGGGTCTGTGTCCAGATGCCCCGCTTTAGAAGGAGGCCTGTCATGTTGGATTAGGGCCTGAGGTAGTGACTTAACTCATTACATCTGCAATGACCCTATTTTCAAATCAGGTCACAGAATAAGGTACCTGGGTTTGGGACTTCAATATATGAATCTGGAGAGACACAATTCAACACATAACACATGTCTCACTGTTTTGATGCAAAGAGCTCTGCTCTCTGAAATGCCCTGCAGGGATCTCAGGGAACCTCAAGGGTCCACACTCCAAAGCCTAAGAAACCCTGACGTCAGCAGGCGCTTACATTTTCTTATTGTCCTATTACTTCATTATTATTTCTTTTTTTTCTGATGAATTTTAAAAATTAATTTCTAATTAACTGGGTGAAGGTCACGGGGTAGCAGTCTTTCATTCTGATTAACTGGCCTGTTTAGTGACAGGGTTGAATGGGTGACCCTCCTCCTACTGAATTCATCGGTGTCGCTCTTCCGACTGGCAGGGTTTTCCACTATTTTACTGGACACTCTGCTCAACGCACAGGGAGATACAGGGAGTTTGGGTTGTTTATTCTGTGATCAGCAGCTTGACTGATCAAGCTGTTATTTCTATTGTTTTCAGTGATGCTTTGAAAAGCGTCCCTGAGAGAGGGTTCGGGCTATAATTCTGACTCTGCTCCCAGGGAATGAGTGATCGACGCCAGAGAAGAGGCACGGAGGCCACGTCACCATCACTCACGGGGAGAAGTAAATCCGAGCCTTTGCCTTAAACACTCCCCGGAGCGGCCAGCAAATTGTTTCTGTGGTCGTCCCTGGCAGCTTGGCCCGGTCACTCCAACTTCTTGCCACGCAGACCCCTTCACAGGGCTCCCAGCCCTGCCCACACTGTGCCATGTGCCCTTCACGCCCTTCACGCCCAAGTCTGGGCAGCGGTCTTACCCCAGGCAAATGTCTGTGCTTTTCAGGAGCCTTTGAATGCCACCCCGACGCTTTCAAGGAGCAGTCGGTTCCCTCCGTGGCTGTCTGTAGAGTCCCATGGCCTTGCACACCCCAGGCTCACCCCGACTCCCAGCACCCATGGGCACTCCCCAGGGCTCAGCTCCACATGACTTGGAACATTATGGGAGGGGGCAGGACTCCAGGCAGAGGGACCATGTTCCCTTTAGGGGTCCCATCAACTCACTCACTCAGCATCACCCTCACTCCCACTCCTTCACACGTTGCCAGATTTATAAGGTCCTGACATGCCGGCAAGGCTCACCTAGACGGCCTCTCACGGGTTTCCTGCCTAATGCCCCCTTTACATTCCAGAAATCGGGAGCCCGGTTGCGTCCATACTTACCAGAGCGACAAGGCTGCCCCCAGGCTCCAGATTTCAGCCTCAGCTGCTGCCAGCCTCCGGCCTCAGCCCCCAGCCTCCGATATCCAGCCTTAGCCCCCAGCCTCAGCCACCAGCCCCCAGCTTCAGCCTCCAGCCCTCAGCCTCAGCCTCCAGTCTCAGCTTCCAGCCCCCAGCCCCCAGCCTCCGGCCTCAGCCCCCAGACTCAGCCCCCAGCCTTTGGTCTCAGCCCCCAGCCCCAGCCCCTAGCCTCAGCCCCCAGCCTACAATATCCATCCTCAGCCCCCAGCCTCAGCCCCCAGCCTCCAGCCTCAGCCCCCAGCCTCTGGCCTCAGCCCCCAGCCTCCGGCCTTAGCCCCCAGCCCCAGGCTGAAGAGGAGCAGGAATTCCATCTGGGGTCACCTGCAAAAAGCCATTCCACCCCAGCCACACACTAAGGAGACCACCTCCCAGGCAGATTGGGACGGTCCTGTTTGCGGAACTGCCTTTGATCCCCAGTCCAGTTTTCCATAACCTGAACTACAGCAACGACGACGTCCACGACGGCTTGTGAAGCTCTAACAGAGAGGTGTGTCGTGCCGTCGACAGTACTCCTTCCTAGGGTCACAGCACAGAGAGGTGCCACTGGACCCAACCACTGGCCTCACTGCCTTGCTTCCCGATGAGAAAGTCGGGTAAGGTAGGAACTGGAAATTATCCTCCACTCTGCTTGGCCTGCATGGAGAACGTTTCAAAGACGTAAATGATGAAGTGCAGACATTTAATTTGGCCACCACAGTAAGTTTACTTAAATCCAGTTTGGGTGATTGGTACTCTCATTTGGATTAACAAATGTGATCTGAAATGAAAAGAGCAGTGTTATATTTTCGTGGCTTTCTCTTGGGGGACTTTCTTCACTTTTAGTTTGCATCAGTCTCTAAACGAAGATTAATAGAAACTTCTCCCTAAATCTCTTAGCTCTTGTTCTCACTTGACCTTACTTGTAAAATATTTAGCAGGTCTGTAGGTGAACTTTATATAGAAGAAGGATATAACTTTAGATATTAACAAATAAAGGAAATGAATTAGTTTGTTCATCTTTAGGGAAAATGAACTGTTCCAGAGCCCAGGATCCCCGTTTATCCTGTAATTGATAAGGGGTTTAAAACATCCACTCCATCAGGCCTGTTAGCCTAATCCCAGGCCCTCACATATCACTGGGTGAAAATCAGTGCTTTATTTAGGAGCCCAGAAATTGCCCGTCATCACTACCGTTCATCTTCTCCCACCTCACGCCACATCTATCTTTGTGATCAATAATCCCTGATCACATCTACATAATATAGTGCAGCACCTGGCAGACAGTGGATACATTCTTCTCAAGGCCCTGGGACTGCATGCTATGCGAACCCTGTGGGTGGCTGAGCAGACGTCCCGGCACACGCAGGGGCCTTATGCCAAGCAAAAGCCCCATCGCCCTCTGCGGAATAAAGCAGAGCACAGCCTGCGTTCTTCACAGAGTATTTAAAATTTAATATTCCGAGTCAGGATTGATTTAACTTGAACCAGCTGTCAGCCCAAAGAGCTTTCTTCTACTCCTGGTATTTCAGTACACCTAAAAATCGCTGTAAACACTTCCACTTAAACTTTTTCTCCATGTTTGTAATATAATTAATTACCCTTGTCCTGTTTTCTTCCTTGGTCATCACAAAGCACATTATATTCAAATTCGGCTTCATGGAAACAGAGGTTCATTTTCTAAACCCCATTATTCTGGAAAGGAAATGCTTATGTGCGTATTATTTCAAGACTTCATAATCAGCAACAAGGGATTTTCCGAAGAATGACTTGGCAGACATGGTCTCATGAGCCTTTTCAATCCTCCGCTGGATAATGTACAGAACAGAGTAAACTTCTCCTCTCTTCTCTCGGAATTCATGTGTTAAAGGGACAGCACACACTACTACATTTCTAGGGGTGAGAACTGACACACCTCTTATCGATGTGTTGGGGCTGCAGAGTTTTGTCATCCATCGAGAAACGCCGCATTATTGATTTCCTGTTTGCTACTAGCTACAGAGTGCAAATATATATACATACACACACACACATATATATACGTGCATATATATACATATACATGCACATATATGTATACATATTTGTATGTTTATGTGTGTATGTATGTATATAATTTTTAAACTTAAAAAAGTCTTACCTAAAAACTTATTTGAATGTACATCGCCAGCTATTTCAAGGTAATCTATACATCTGACACCATTCACTCATTCACGGAGCATTAACTCCATACATGCACTAATCAGGCTCGAGGACACAAGCCCGGGGACACGCATGTCTCTGCACTTCTGTCCACAGAACACAAATCGCTGAGTGCAGACCCAGTGTATTCAGGGGTTTTACATGCACCTTGGATTCTTAGGAGGACGTCGTGGTGATAACAAAGGAGAATGTGTCACCAGGATGGAGGGGAACCTTAAAATCACTAGGAGGACCAAAGACCCTCCCCAGTGCAGGCTTTCTGTGAAGGACGGGAGTGCTGTTTGACTCAGTGTCTGGAGAGCAGCGAGTGCCTTCCGCCACACTGGAGCCCCCTCTACAAAGTCGGCATCACCTGCGAGGGGTCAGGGGACTGGGCTGACAAAGCTGATTGACAGCCTGGCCGGTGACGGACAACGGGGAAGCAAGCTCTACTCGCTTCTCTCCCATAGTCTGAAACTATTCTGAGAAATGATCAGTTCAAACAACAAGTATGAAGCCCTTCAAACAAGGATGACATTTTGTGTAGGATCTCGGCCCCCGGAAGCAGAGGTGTAAGATGCACGAGGTGTCCCTTACTTTCTATTTTTTCCTCTTACGCAGAACTCTCCAGCCACTGATACTGATCGCTGAGTCGGAGGGAGAATGGGACAGCTTTGGAGTTAATTTCTAAGGTGTTCATCCCATTAGATGCATCACGGGGACCCCCGCAGCAGCGCAGGAGACGGGAGAGGAGGCCTGGATCCCTTCCTGGGCGGGAGCGTTAATGACAGCTGTGAGAATCTCAAGTAAACTGTCAGATTTCAGTGGCTCTCTATGCTGCTGCAATGCCTGGAGCACGTGGACTGGAAAACTCTCTGTGTATTAGGAAGCTTGTTACCAAGGCAGGCAAAGAACAAAAGTTAAGGTATTGAGTACAATTTGGAGGAATAATCAAGATTTCAATAAAGTGGTTCCTTCCACTGAAAAATAATGAAGACATTAACATATGGTATATTAGTCAGGGTTCTCCCGAGGAACAGAACCAGTAGGATGCGGGGAGAGACAGAGGTTGATTTTCTGGAGCTGACTTGCTTGGCCGTGGGAATTGGCCCGTTTGAAGTCTACAGGGCTGGTCCCGGGGGCGGGAGGTGGCTCCCGGCACTGCAGGGGGTTGCTTGGGGCTGGGTGAGAGCAGCCAGGTTCCAGCTCAGCAAGATCTAACGTGGGTCCTTGGACACGTCTTTTAACCTCTCCAGGCCTCAGGTTCCCCATTTGGAAAATGAGGGGATTCCATTAAAACTTTTTCCCGCTTCGGCGCTAAAACTTGTATGATTCAAGTAAAGAGGCAGTTCTGAGTGAGGTGGTGTTTACCAGAGGAAAGTTAAATTTCTCAGGGGCCTTGAAGCGCAGGGGACCTCTAGGACAGCTGACGTGATGCTTACCTTTGCAAATCACGTCCCCTTGGTGGGTGGGTCAGCTTCTAGCAAAGGAAGGGGCTTGGGTAGGGTCTTAGGATTTCTTCTGCGTCCCAAGAGTCTTTGAAATTTTGAACAGATGATGTGCTATCATCCACCCTCCCCTGTGGCCTCCACACCCCTGGCCTCGGGCCAGCACAACCCGAGACAGGCCCTGCCACCAGGACTGCAATCCAGGATCCAGCCCTGGCACGATGTTTGGATTCAATGTGAAAAGGACTCAGTTTTGGGGTGTTTCCAGATCTTGATTGTGCCCTTCAGGGGGATCACACAGTCACTGCCAAGGAACGGTGGTCACGGCTCTCCCCGGGGTGGGGATGGGGGCAGGACGCCTGCCCACTGCAGGCCATACGTGTAGACGCACAGCCAGGGACGGGGCTGGAATTGCGTGGGAGGGGCTGCCCTGGGGAAGGCAGATAATGCGTGTCTTCAGTCCACCTTCTGTTTAAATTCACTCTTGATTGATTGTTATACAAAAAAAGATTCTGTTGCCCACAGCTGAGTCAATTCTACAGGTTTGTGAAGTCCTCCCCCATCACCCATCTTTCATCTCCACGTGTTCAGAGATTTAATAACTTGCAGATGAGCTGCTCGCATGCAGCCTGCAGGTCAGCATGTGCAGAGTTTAAAAACGGGGAGATTTCAGGGAAGAATGGGGTCAGTTGTGAGGATTATAACTGGAGAGAGAAATGTGCATTCTGGGTTTGGAAGAAGAGAGAAACAGAGACAGAGGGGGCAATCTCCCCGCCCTTTTCTATCCTTTCCCCCAGAAAGTTTCCCTAATGAAAAGAAAAGAGTGATCTTCCAAGTTGAGTGGGGCAGTCATTTCTTCTTCAAGACTGAGCCGGCCAGGATTTTGAGGGACAGCTCCGGGCAGGTGCTCATTAGGGAAATGGAATTGTCCTCTGTGTGATTTGACCAAGGAATTCTCAGAAGAGGTGGCTCTGTCGGGAGGAGCCTGTGAATGGCCACAGACCTTCCGGACCAGGGTGCGGGGTGTGGCCGGGGCTGGGTATAGGACCCTCGTGTTCCCGCAGAAGGGCTGAGCCTTCCTGCAGCCGCCTGGAGGCCTGGCGCCTGCCGTCTGGTGGCCCGGCCTCCGCCTGCCGAGTCCATCTCCACCTTGTCCTCTTCAGGGTCTGCGTGGAGGGATGTGCCCAGCATTCTCTGATTTATGCTTCCTATCAGGGCAACAGGACCCAGAGCCCATCTCGGGGTGACCCCAGCCTGGGTCTCACCTTTAACTGCGCTTATGGCATCTTGGTCATTCTCACACTTTTCTCTTTGATGTGGTCAAATTTTTTCCTTATAATTTCTACTCTTTGTAACATATTTTGAAACACACTTGAATATAGATGTAATGAAGTTACTCTATTTTCTTCTGTAAATTTTAAGCCCCACTTTCCAGGTCTTTCCCTCACAGACAACCACAGTGACACAGGAAATGAGAGTCACTGGATGTTTCTGTGGACGCCACACATGACGGAGCCCTGTGGATGCACCACGTGCACAGGGATGCAAACACCGTGTGTACACGGACCCGTGCACAGGCTCACCCACCAGGAGTCAGACGGTTCCAGGGCCTGTGCGTATGGGGATCGCTTTCTGTTTTAAAAATTACCCTTGAAAATTTTCTGAGCACGTTTAAATCCAGTTGCTCTTTAGTGGGCAGATGCCGAGCACCGGCAGCCCCGCTGGAGACTGGAGACGTGTCCGGCAGACCCGCAGGACTGTCAGTGTGCGGACGGTCCACCGCACAGCCCCAGGCCGACGGTGCTCCTTAGATGGAGAATGGGGAGCGCGGAGATCGGGAGGGACGGACGCTGGGGTCGGCCCCCCTGGGACGGCCTGCTGTCTCTCTGGGAAAGTGACATGTAATCAGAGGCTCAGGAGAGGGAGGGAGGGAGGGAGGGGTTGGACAGGATCTGGGCAGACACCCGGCTGCCAGCAGACCTCGCTTCCTCTGCTCTGCGAGCCTGAGTACAGAGCATCACGCAGAGGCCTGACTGGTCTCATCACAGTCTCTCTGCAAGTGGGTACCATTTTCTGAACATCTCTGTGATGACTGAGGCTGCAGCTCCCTTGCTCCCCCTAAATTCACACACGTCTGTCCTGTCGGGCTCAGCTGGACCTTCCACGTGAATTCCCAGCCTGTAGGAGCCACACCACACATCACACACGTGAGGGTCTGTGTGACCGTCCTTCTTGAGTGTCTCATGGGGACACATCAGCCAAAGTACCTACTAGATGCCGCGAAGAGTGTAGAAATGCTCAACGCAGAAATCCTGCCCCCGGCGAGCTTCTAAACAGATTCACGGCCCCCCCTGGAATTCAGGGCACCTGACGGCCAGGTGATGCGGATCAGGCTGCGGACGCTCCAGGAGCTCTGGAGACAGGAGCCGTCACAGGAGACGGGACTCGCAGAGGAGGCTTGTGGGCTGGGGGGTCCGGCCTGGGTCTGAGGGCGGGGGTGGTGGGCAGGTGCCAGGAGGAAGGGGTGGTGCCTGGGTGCTGCGAAGGTGAGAGCTGGCCTTCGTGTGGGGCCCCAGGAGCAGCTCCACTAGGGCAGACTTAGGGGAAATCGCGCGTGGCCTGGTAGGACAAAGCAAAATTGCAGCGCACGGAACTTAGCGGATGATTTAGATGGAGGGGCCAGGTAGGGCAGTGCATGCTGAGAGGTAGTTGTGTGCTCTCGGCATGGGCTGGAGGCCACAAAGGGGAGAGCAGAGTCCGCATGTGAGTGCGTGAGCTGGAGGGTTCTGTGGGCAGCTGCGCCGGGGGCGGCAGAGAGAGAACTCGGGGGAGGAGCTGATGGCCGTGGAGGTGGATGGGAAGGAGAGGAACAGAGACGGGGCCGGGGGAGGGCTGGCGCTTGGTATCCGGATCCCGCCAAGGACAGGGCTTCGCCGGGCAGGAGGACAATGGAGGACACTTCAGTGTCCGGCACTTTGCAGGGACAGAATTCACTCTCAGACTTCTGGGAGGAATGTCCCAGTGCCGCAGCGAGAGGGGTGTAGGGAGACAGCCCCCGGGACAGGCGAGCAGGCTGAAGATCAATGGCTTCTTGACCCCGCCCGAGAACTGAGGCCCCGGGGACAACACCCCAAACCCAGACCAGCATCCGGGCAAGTGCAGAGTCACAGCCAAGCTCAGCTGCCTAGAGGAGGAGCCCCTGGGGCCCTAAACTGCTGAGAAAATGCGCTGGGTCATTTTAGCAGATCCCTGGAGGCTGACAGTGGATGCCTGTGGGACGGAGAGCCTCCTGCGGCCGTGGTCCTAAGGGCGCCCCACGGTTTCCTGGGTTTTATCCTCAGGTACCTCACCAGCTTCTCGAGGCAAAAAAACAAGGGAAAAACCCTCGTGTTTCTGGCACAGGGAGGTAAGAGGGACCGTTCTGAAATTGACTTTAGGGGCTGAATTGTGTTCCCAAATTACTATATTGGAGCCCTGGCCCCCCAGCACCTCAGAGTGTGACAGTGTTTGGAGATGGGCCTTTAGAGAGGGGATTGCAGTAAAATGACACCATGAGGGTGGGTCCCCATCGCATGTGACTGGTGTCCCTTTAGGAAGAGGAGATATAGGGACCCAGACACACACAGGACAACCAGGCGAGGACATGGGGAGAAGATGCCGTGTTCACGCCAAGGAGAGAGGCCTCAGGGGGAGCCAGCCCTGCCCACATCAGGACGCTGGACCTCGGACACCCAGGTTCCAGACCCTGAGAGCATAAATGTCTGTCGTTTAAGCTGCCTGGTCTGTGGTGTTTGTCAAATGCAGAGCCCTGGACTCTTCTGGAGGGAAGCTTGCCTTTCGGAAAGTTTCTTTCTTAAACATTTTATGGAAAGGGACTGTATATTATTTGGCATTGCTCCCAGAGCAACCGGATTCAGGAAGTGTGAAAATCTCTACTTCTGGCGTCTCTCAGTTTCTACTCACAGAGGTCTTGGCACTTCAGGGCCCTCCCTGACCAGCGGCTGGTGAGTAGTCGCCCCCGGCTGCACTCAGGTGCCGCCCTGGCACCCCCAGCATCCTGCCCACCAGGTAGGGGCTGCGTGGGCAGGACACGTCCCCCCAGATGCGCCCTCCACAAAGCACATGGGTTCGTCTGGAAGGAAAGCTGCAGATTGACAGCAGTGGCTCAGGAACACACTAAGTGTGAAGTCAATTTCTAAAGTTAGGTCTCTGGCAGGAATTAAATAATTTCTCAATCTTTTCTTTCTGAGAAAAATCACCCACGTGGATGGGGACTCTTGAAGATTACGCCTCATCCTGAATTTCTTCTCCGTGGATCTGAATGTGCATTTCTGAGAGTTTAGGAGCAGAATTGTCTACTCGGGGGCTTACCTACAAATGACCCCTTTCTAGGTCATGGCACTTTCATTGCTGAAGCCCCCTGCGTGCCAGGTCTGCTGGCCTCTCCTGGTGTGGTGCTGCCGTGCCATCAAGCTCCCTGGGGAATCACTGCCAGACAGGCTCCCGGGACTGTATGATGGGCCAGCCTTGGGGTCACCTCCTCCCACAGCCGACTCCAGGGAGGGGCTCAGCCCCCATGCCTCCTGGGGAGAGCGGGCCCTCACCGTCACCTTGCAGAATTAACACATCACTAATTGATTATCCGGGACCCACTGAGCAGGTCCCATTTTCTCAACGTACATCATGAAAATTTTCAAAAAATGATAAACATAAAAAAGACACACCTGGGCTTCCCTGGTGGCACAGTGGTTGGGGGTCCGCCTGCCGATGCGGGGGACGCGGGTTCGTGCCCTGGTCTGGGAAGATCCCACATGCTGCCGAGCGGCTGGGCCCGTGAGCCATGGCCGCTGAGCCTGTGCATCTGGAACCTGTGCTCCGCAGCGGGAGAGGCCACAGTGGTGAGAGGCCCGCATGCCGCAAAAAAAAAAAAAAAAAAAAAAAAAAAAAAAGACACATCTTCCTTAAAACATGTGTTTTAATCCACTGTAAGAAAGCAACAAATACACAGCAGAAATGACTTAAGGTGGTGATTGCTGGAAAACCTAACCAACCCACCAGCAAAACTTCAGAAATCACTGAGGTGATCAGAGGAGTTTTTAAAAAACAGTTCAAACTGCATCTCAGTAGAGTAAATTGTACTGTGGTAGTTTACAAATGTCAATTTCAACATTTGTAAGTATAAAGTTCAATTTATAATAAATGGAAAATTTAAGAAACATTTCAAATTGCTGCCTCATGTTAGCATCTGTCGATTATTAATGGTTGAGGGTAAAAGATGGCATGTAAGCACATATTTTTGGTCACCTACATATTCAGGAGTTAGATATATTTAGATATGATGTAAACTTTCAGAGCATTAGCAAAAGAAAGTTGTACTAAATTCAATACTGAAATTAAATTTAACCAAATGCTTTATCCCGGCATCTGTTTCCTATCCAGTTCTGCAAATCAGACTGGGTACTAAAATTCTAAAAATGAGCCAGGCCTTTGACTCATCATTTGCAGGGTGATGGTCTTGTATAAACCTCCTCAAGTGGTCTCCATGAGCTCCCTCGGTGGAGAGACGCTCCCTTGGTTCTGGTTGTCAGAAAATAATGCCCAGGAAAGTGCGCTAAGGACTTGTGATTTCACGGAGGGTTGAAGGGTGCTCCTTGCATCCCGTAATTTCCCTCAGCCTCCCTTCTTGGACCCCTCGGTTCATCAGGGCAGTTAAAATAATCTCAATTTTATCAAAATTGCCATGCAGTCAGGGTTCTGAAAATCCCTTGGACCCCATGCTCCAGTTTGAGCCTCTAAGACCTTCAGTGGAGACATTCTAGGACCATCACTGCTTGACCCTTTCGTTTCTGCCATGTGGGAGACATGTGACCTTGGGCAAGGTCATTCATCATTTTGTCTCTCGGTCTCCTCCTCTGTAATATTACCTCCCTCATAGATTTATTGCTTTGGCAAGGATTGAATGAATAAGTATATATAAAGCACTTAGTACAATGGCTAGCATTAAAAAGTGTTGGCTGTTGTCAAAATTATTATTTTCATTGTTGTTATGAGAAAGACCTGGGTGGGATGGGGCAGATCGGTGGGTGGTGAACACAGAGGGTGAAATCCAGCTGAGATGTACAGTCCTGGGGCTCCCCTGTGACCTCCAGAGTCCCACAGGGGAGAGTCCTGCACGCATCCTGGTCCCTGCTGTGGTCCACAAACGTTCCTTCACTACACACATTTATTTCAGTCTTCTCTAAAAGCCCATTGCCCCTGCATTTGCACTAAGCTGTCTGAATTTTGTGATAGGTTGTCTTGGCTGTATTCTGTTTCTCGGGCTCACTTCTGTGTTTACAAATTGGATTGTCTGAGTCTCCTTCCTCCTGGAAGGACCAAAGTCTTACGCTTTCCCTGCGTCCCATCCACCGAGCATCGTGGTGGTGGGCACCCAGCAGGTGCTCAGCAGGTGCACTGCACGGACTCACTGATCCAGAGTTACAGTGCCGAGCTCCACGGGACTGGGGCTCAGTTAGTGAGGGACTAACCTCAGGATGCACAGTGTCCTGTCTCTGCCTTTAGTGACCCCCAGCTCACTGTTGGGTGATTACCCTGAGTTGTGAATAGGCATCACTCAATACCCACCAATTACGCATTCGTTCATTTCTTCATTAATTTCTCTGACAGCTTCTCTCCTGAGGTCCTACTCTGAGCTGCCCCTGTCTCGGAATCAGGGTAAATAAGTTAGAGCTGAAAGTCATGATGTGAAGGAGGAGTTAGATGTGGAAACATAGTTAAGACAAGATTATTCCATGACGTGAGGTGATGTGTGCCTGTTACCCCGAGACCAGAGAAGCAAGTAATTTGCCCGAGTGCCGAGGATGCTGTAACTGGATGTGGCTGAGGGCCTGATTGGTGGGGAGCCCATTCACCGCTGAGCCGCGGTCCTAGGGAGGTTGCTTGTCCGCCTGGCAGTGAGGAAACGGACGAGCTCCTGGTGAGGGGAGGGGAGGGTGCAGAGATGGGCGGGGCTTCCAGAGAGTCTTACAACCTGTGGAGGGGTTCAGATTCTATTCTACAGGGAAAGGGAGCGGGAGAAGGTGAAACAAGCCTGAGAGAGGTGCATTTACAGAGAGAGCCCTGGAGACCAGGAGCGTGTGGTTTGGGGAGTATAGGGGCTGAAGTCCGGTGTTGGGATGTGAGACCCCAGCATCCCAAGAGTGTGATGCCAGCGGTCAGGTTTGAAAGGTCCACGCGGGAGCAGCAGAAGCCAGCAGCTTATATACAAACGGTTCCAACCGCATCCGGGAAAGATAAGAGAAGTTTGCCACCGCTCCGGGGTTCCATGGCACACGTCCCAGACAGGGTGGTGGCCGAGAGCAAATACAATTACTTAAAACTGAAAGAGTACAGCATGTAGGCAGATTGTGGAAAAAGAGTCTGAGGGGGCTGTGACAATGATATGTTGGGGGTTGTAAAGGCTCTGCTAGAAGAGTAATGCCAGGTGTCCAGTTTATTGTTCCATGGATAGCAAACACTTCAGTTTTATTTGTAAAAAATATATACTGTGTTGTAATAATACTTTACTTCATAAAAACATGGAACAGGAAACCTCTTGTAGGAGACAGGAGGTTTACCGAGAAAACCTAGGCACATTCGAAGGAAGATGTATGTGTGTATACACACCTCACTCTCCTGGAAAAATTCAATGTTTCCCCAAACGTAAACCATAAACTCTGCAAACTCTGCATTTTGATGTTTAGCATGGTACAGTGGAGAAGGGGCTGCATGTTCCTAACATAATTCATTCAGTTTCTCCTCATTTTGCCCCTACTCCTTTTCGTTCTTAAAGCTATCGAGACCCAAACCATGAGAACATGGCAAGAAGCAGTGCAGGGGTGGGTGGGTCTTGCCATACGGCTGAAATGCACCACCGGCTATGCACCCAGGCTGCTACACCACTGGCTGTGCACCCAGGCTGCCCAGCATCTAGCCTGGTGCTGGGCTAGGATCCACTTTTTCCTCCTTCGAACACTCGATCTTGGAGCGGACAACGTGACACTTGACTCACGCTGGGAGTAACATTCATTCTCTTTATCAGGTTTCACAGGGCATGGGAGCATTTGAACTTGTTTAAGGGTTTGCTCCAGCGCCTACCTTCAAAACTTGACTTTAAACTTTTGGAAGCACGTGTAGTTCATCAAATACATACCTATTTATTTCTAATAAGTTTCCAGTTAAGCTTCCAGTGAAGAAAATGTCTTTAATACTGGGGTAAAATGAGCCGACAGGGGGCTGATGCTCTGTCACCACCTGGTGCTGAGGCCAATCAGTGAGGGGAGCTTCAGGCCAGATCCTGTGTATCCATCCCTTCAAAGCTGAAATGATAAAGCTGCCAGGGACCTGTGTTACCGTCCCACACGCGTGCTGATGCAGGTTAGGGTGCGGCTGAGCGCCAGCACCCGACCCCATCTCCAGGGCCCATGCCGGATGGGGTGGGGCGATGTGCCCATCGGGTGCTGCGTGTGTAGAAATCTGGCGTTGGAGTCTGCTGTCTCCCCCCCTCCCATGTCCTCTCCACCTCGTGTCCCCTTGTGTCAGGGGACAGGACAGAGAGACCAGGGCACCTGGGGACTCTGTTCAGAGAAGGTGAGCAGGCAACGCAGTTAGTTTGGACGCTGTGGGCCCCGTCACGCGGTTTGCCATCACCTCTGTGGACAGTTTAGTTACCGCTGGTCTTCCCGGTATAGAGGCGGCTTCCAGAGTATTTTCCCATCGACTGTCCCTGTCATCTGGCCATGACACAAAGGGGAGGACAGAGACCCGTCCCAGCGTGGGCCTGTCCTCTGGGCCGGGGCCCGGGCAGGAGCGAGGCTTGAAGGGAATGGTCCCGGAAGCCATTCTGCCAAAGCTTCCGATTTTCATGTCCTTCGATTATTAGCAGGTTTCATCCAACTCTAGTCAAAGTGGAAGACCTCTTCCGTCCAGAGCATTCTGTTAAGAAGACAATGATAAATACACAGCATGTATGTAGAAAAAAATATATATTTATAATGTGCAAGATAGAATTTATCACAATCTCAGTGTCAGCAATGTGCAGAACGGGAATGGTGTTACATAAAACAAGTGTTTCTTATGTGAAGTGCCATGTTTTATGAGCATCAGTTAGTAACAATAAAATTAGATTTCATGCATCTATGGAAACGGAGTTTTCTTTCTGTTCTCTCTAGAGGAAATGGCATTAAAATAGAAAAATATCATTGACACATGACAGGGGGGTTAAATGGTATGTAGAACATAGAGAGAAGATTTGGTGTGTATTTTGTCGTTAGTTAATCAAAATATCATATTATTTTATATGGATTTTGTTATGTTTGGAATATTTGTCAGATTGTTGAGGTGCATAATTTGTTGCGTTTTCTCCCATTGTAAGTGAATGCTTATTTTGCCCCTAGTTTTCTATTTGTCCTCTGGTTATTTTTCTTAAAGAGGGCTCCTTCAGTCTTCCAGGGTCAAAGTCTGCACCCGCCCCTAATGCATTCACATGACTGCAAATTGATCAGATACTTCAGTAGACACCCAGGTGTGTCAAGAGGGCTTAAAGTGCATCTGTCTTGTAGTAACTTTGCACACATCATGGTGTTAATAACTGAAATCCTTGGGCCCCTGGGAAGTGTGGGAAGGAATTGGAAAAATGACAGGAGAATCTTCTAAGGTGGGGGACAGCGGCCCCTGGTGTTCGCACCGCTCCGACTCACTTGCGTGGGTGGCCTTCTGCTGACCTGAGCCTAGAGAACTTTGCAGGGACAAGCACATTTCTTCTGTTATTTGTGGGAGGATGGTTGACTGCTCATCTGTTGTCTTCTGGGACGGAATCCGAAGCCTCTTTGCTCCTGTCTGCCCGTTCGAGCTTCCGCGTGATTGCGGAGTTTCGGACAAGCCCCGGGGCAGGAGCTGCGGGGCCGGCAGTCCCAGAGCTGCGGTTCAGGCCGAGGGCGGAGGACGCTCCAAGGGTTTCTGACCCTGGTTTGGGTCAGCGGCAGGGGTTTCGGAGGCTCTAGAGGCAGATCGCTGTGTAAACCCTGAGCCGCCAGCCCTGCCCCTCCCTGGTCTTCGTCGCCTGGACCTCACTGGCCCAGATGGCCATGAACTCACAGGTCCAGGGATGAGTGGGTTTAAATTCCGTGGAGCTGGTCTTGCTGTTCTTTTCTTACTTACAGGGATCTGGGAAAGTAATTTACTCTTTTTGAATCTGTGTGTGTGCTTTAATTTTTAAAATAAGGTTCGAGTCCTACCTCCTGGGATGGTTAGGAAAGTCCAGAGAGGACAGTGTGGACGCTCTCCCCGAACCACCCGACAGCTCGGCTCTGACAGCGTGAGGGGCCCCGGTGCCCCACGGCGACCATGGCACGGAAGCCCGACACAGCTGCAGCTGGCACACGTGCCTCTGGGGCAAATATTTGCTCCCTCAGGCAGCCGTTACCAGCCAGCCGGTCAGTGTGCATTCTTTCTGGAGTCAGCTCCAGGCCTGCACGCATGGGTCATCTGGTGAGGCCGAGGCCTTCTGGAGATGGTGGTGGTGACCCACGGCTACCTTTTCAGGTGACAACAGGGCTTCCTCCCTGCCCCTGCCCTGGCCAGTGACAAAGAGCCCACTGGTGTTGGAGGCACAGGACGCTCTCGGCCGCGGGCTGCGCAGCCCTGCCCTGCTTTCACTAAACAGAGGTGCAGGAAGCTGTGTTGACGGCCTGTCTGTCGGCTGTGTGACATGCGGCCTCCGCCCCCGACGGTGACATCCTCCGACAAGGATCCTGTTGACCTCAGTTGCTAGATTTATCATTTGAGGAGCTGGCGAAGAGGAGGGTGGCTGGGAGTAGAAAAACGCACTTTCGGAAACTGTTTTTTATGGGCTGCTCACGAATCGACCCCAAGACCCCGGCTGTGCTCTGTCCATTGATGGATGCTGCCACCAAAGGGACCTCCCAGATGGCGGCTGTAGGAGCTTCAGCCGAGGGGGCGGGGCCCTGGAGCATCCCGCTAGGATGACAGGATTTACACCCTGCGGCGGCCGCAGAGAACACGCAGCCAGCTTCCTACCTCCTGGCCTTCATCACAGGACACGGCCCAGGCTTCCTAAATAACCTCCAGGATTTATTAGCAAGAGCTGTTTTTGTTTTTCTGTATCTGATGCAAGGTTATCTTAGGCAGCCGGCCAACGGAAAAAAAATGTGAACACAGGTTGCAAAAAATGTGAACGCAGGTTGCACCTGCCCCCGCTCGGCATCAGGCAGACAAAGCTGATAAATATTTATTAGCCGATGGTGTTCTGTCAACGTCTGTGGCTTATTTCTCTCCATTTTCCCTTTTCTTTCTTCCTTTCTTTTTCTATTTGCAAAGAGGACATTTTAAATACCTGTCACACCACCAGTTGTTTATAAGAAAATAAAATGTCAAGAAGCACTAAAAAGGCATCCATGGGCTTTCTGCATTCCTATTAGCGATTTTTTTTTTTCTCTTAATAGAGAAAAACCTCTTTACTGGCGCACTAGCAGGCTTAACGGCTGAAAAATAGACAGATTTAGTGGTGGAAAGGCTTTTTTGCAGAGTTAGTTTATATTTAAAAGGTGATTCATGTCCAAAATCGGTTTTTACGTAATTGAAGTGAGGTCAGTACTGGCTGGGAAGAGTCATCACAGGAAAGGCGGGCCGCGGAGAAAGATAACCAGACCAGGGAGGGGACAAGTAACAGTCCGAGGTTCTGCCCGCAAGTCTGATGCATAATACTTGAAAAGAAAGTTTAGAATCTAAGTGCCCAGGGTCTTTTTGTCCGATTTTTTCTGGTTACCTGTCTGTGGCTTTTGTCGGATTTCTTCTGGAAGAAAATAAAATCCACAGGCTAACGTTCATCATAGGTTTCCCAGGTCTTGACCTGTCATCTGAAGGATGCTCCAGTCCAGGACACATGCCACCAGATTAGGGTCACGAAGGTGCCCCAGAATCGCCCCGTCCAGGGGCAGGTGCTGCCCTGGAGCTCCTGCATCCTGGGGCCAGGGGGCCCTTGGTTTCCCCGAAGTGCCCGTCTTCCTGGACATCAGGGCAGGTGATGAAATGTCAGCTCTCCTGGGGAAGGGCGGGGACAGGGGCTGTCTTTGGTTCTGGTTTTTGAGGTGTGTGTGTGGTACACAGGTGTTTAGTCCTTGAATTCAAGTCTCATGCGATTCCACTTGCTTTTATCATGCACCGTGATGCCGCGGGAGAAGCTTATTCTGAAGGCGTCCATGTTCATCTCGCTTTTAACTCTGACGTTTTTTCCGAGGGAAGGATGGCAGTGAACGGAGAGAAGGCCAGGCCCCAGTTCAGGTAGGAGAACTTTTTACCCCCTCGGACTCTCCTGCCTCAGAGAACCGTGCACTGCTGCTTGCCGTCCTGTCTTGGGTCACCCTTTACTTACAGAGTGCCCCTACTCCACAGTATAGGAAAGATGTAAAAATTCACCTTCAGGGGCTTCCCTGGTGGTCCAGTGGTAAAGAATCCGCCTTCCAATGCAGGGGACACGGGTTTGATCCCTGGTTGGGGAACTAGGATACCACACGCCGCCAACTACAGAGCCCACGCTCCCTGGAACGTGCACGCCTCAACTACAGAGCCCATGGTGCACTGGGGCCTGAACGTCACAACTAGAGAGAAGCCCGCGCACCACAACGAAAGATCCCACCTGCCTCAACGAAGATCCCGCCTGCCGCAACTAAGACCCGACGCAGCCAAAAATAAATAAAATAAAATAAAATAAAATAAATAAATAATAAATCTTAAAAAAAAAATAAATTCACCTTCATAACACGTTGGGCTTTGTATCTGTAAAAACTGTGGAAGGTCTTAAAAGTGTTGTAAAAGCTTTGGTGTAATATCTGACTCAGTTGATAACGTTCTGTGAGGTGCTGCTAACCTCTGGGTCTATTTGAGAATTATCCCAAAAGAAGACAATCTAACCTACGAATGCTATTAAGTGTAATGAATGTTTGTGAATAGATAAAATGGAACTTTTTGTAGATGACTGATTAAATCTTTGCTAATTCAAGTTTGCAGTGGTTCTTTCTTGTCACAGAGACAATAAAATTGTGTTTAAACCTCAAACCTCTTTTCACTGAAGTATGGTTGATTTGCTACATTATATTAGCATAGAGATCCAGTCCTTTTGCACATTATATTTCATTATAAATTATTATAAGATAATGGCTATATTACCCTGTGCTATACAATATGACTTTGCTGCTTATCTATTTTATACATAATAGTTTGTATCTCTTGAGCCCATATCCCTAATTTTGCCCCTCCCCACTTCCCTCTCCCCTATGGTAAGCATTAGTTTGTCTGTAGCTATGAGTATGTTTCTGTTTTGCATATACATTCATTGGTATCGTTTTTTTAGATTCCACATATAAATGATATCATATGATATTTGTCTCTCTCTGTCTGGCTTACTTCACTTAGTATGATCATCTCCAGGTCCATCTGTGTTGCTGAAAATGGCATTATTTCATTCCTTTTTATGGCGGAGTAATATTGCATTGCATATATGTACCACATCTTCTTTACCCACTCATCTGTCGATGGACACTTAGGCTGCTTCCATGTCCTGCCTACTGTGAATAGTGCTGCAGTGAACATCGGGGTGCATGTGTCTTTTCCAAGTAATGCTAAACATCAAGCATTTTAATAGACTCTTGAAAAGCTTGTAGGAGCCAAGAAATTGTACCTACAATAATTAAACTGGAGGTCATCTTACTTGTTTCTCCCTCCTGACCCTGTGGGTGGCTGGGTAATTCTCCCCACGAGGCACCCACGTCTTACACCGTATTGGAATTGTGAATATTTTACCTCATGTGGCAAAAGGGTCTCTGCATGGAGATTAAACAAAGGCTCCAAGTTGAGACCTCCCTGGGAGATGGGAGGTCATCCCGATTTTCCAGGTGGGCCCACTGTACCCACAGGGTCCTTACACGGGAGATGCAAGGGGATTGAGGTAGGAAAAAGACAATGAGACCAGAGAACTAGAGGTGGAGGGATGATCCCTGATGCTGAGCAGGGGCCACGAGCCAAGGAGCACAGGGCCTCTCGAGGCCGGAAAAGGCAAGAAAACGGATTCCCCCCCGAAGGCTCCAAAAGGAGGGAAATCATGCTGACACCTTGATTTTAGACCTCCGGCCCCGGCACTGTCAGAGGACGAATGTGTGTTGTCTTCAGCTCCAGAGTGGAGCGATTTGTTACAGCAACTGCAGGAAACTCATACGTACTTGAGTAATTCCATTTGGACCGTCTGCTTCTCGGATCCCGGCGTCAGATCTCTGGCCACAGTGGCTTCCTTCTGGGGTCTTTGGCCCGTCCCTCTGAGTGTCCTTACCCTGCACTGGGGTTCCCTCTGCACCCCGCCTCTCTTACTTTGTTTCTCTGACTCCAGGGCAGGGAAGAGACCCCTTGGATGGGAGAGATGGGGCAGGTGGGGGAGCCACGTGCTGGGCAGCAGGTGCAGCACCTCTGCTCTCTGGGGTGAGATGCTAAGGCTGAAAATGTGTCCAAGACCAGGGACTCAAATGGACATAATATCAGGAAAATAGTCAACCTTGAGCTGCTTGTAAATATGGCAGAATTTTTTTAAAAGGAAAAGTAAACTAAACGTGTTTTGACTGTGAAAAAATAAGACTGATTATAATCAACCATGGGACCTTCTGAACCATCGATGTCTAACCTGACTGATACTTTGTTCCAAATTTTATTTGACTATAGGCATCAACTCTATAAATACATGTTCTATGTTCATACTTAAAAACTACTGATTTTCTTTGTTTTATACCCCCAAAAGGACAAACGGTCCAAATAGAATGTTTTAGACTAACTGTTATATTTTGAGTTCCCATTTTTTAACAAGTCTGTATATCTCAGTACCCCAGAAGTTAATTCTATACGTTAAAAATGTGTCAGATATCTTGAGGCCTTTGCAATAAGCAGAATCCGAACTGGACGTTATACACCCACATTTTAAGTTCCCGAGGATCGCAAGGGCCTTCGACTCATGGCTGCTGGGCTCCTGTGATGGGGAGGCCACAGGTATTTTTAATCAGTGGTCTGTTTCTCTCCCTCACTGTGACTAAAATCATCTCACACATGGATAGATTTCACCAGGCATTGCTTTGCAAATGTTTAATAAGCATCTACCACATACTTAAAACTGCACAATTGTACTAAAGTAGTGTTTTGGTTTATAAAAACGTCCAAGTCACACGCAGTCCTCAGAGGGTCGACAAGGTTTACACACGCAACAAGGAGAATGAAGACACAATGATGATCACGCTGGGGCCCTGAGTCCCCTGGATCACGAGGTGAGAGGTGGGGTGAGAGGTGCCGCCCATGGCCCTGGCTGGGAACATGCCACGAGCAGGTGTGGTGGGGGTCAGTGTCACCACCCAACTAAAGAGCTAATTCGGGGTCAGGTGAAAAAGTCCTCCTAAACAAGCAGAAGATGAGCCCCTGTCATAGGGCTGATGTCTCCCTGCACAGCCTTTGGGTTTTCATTGTAAACTAATTGGCAACAGTGGAAAGCACATTAGTTAGCAGGTTTGTCTGGCGGCGCCCCCGCTGCGGCCCTGAGGGACGATGAAGGGGTGACTAGGGGCTCTGGGGACCCCTGCATTCACCCAAGGGTGAGCGACACAGCCCCACCCCCAGGGGAACGTCCCACTCGGGGCCTCACTGAACATGTGTCCGGGGTGGAGCAGGAAAGGAGAGGCCTCTGAGCTCTTTCCTGGATCCTTCTTCTAGACCGACTGTCAGAGGAATCTCCCCTGAGAAATCAGTGTCACCAAGGACGCAAAGTTTACAAACAGCCATGGTTTAAAAAGTAAAGGGAAACAGGCGACATTCGTTTTAATAAAAAACTTAATTTAACTCGATATATGTGAAATATTCTTGCAACAGAAAATACCGCACACATATAAATAAAACGGTTTTCTTTCTTTTTGAAATCTAGTGAGTTCACGGCATCTCTGCGAGCTGAGGCAAGCTAACCATTCCTGCGGTGGGGATCTTTCCGCCGCGTGTAAGTCAGACCACCACACCACGGGATGCATGTCAATTACGTCCCAACAGAGCTGGGAGGAAAGTCCGGTGTGCCTTTCCCCCCTGCAGCGCATCTCATTGCAGACCCGGCTTTGGAGGCTCAGCGCTTCCTGGGACCACGTGATGGGCCCTCCCAGGGATGGGGCACAGGGGCACAGGGCGTCACCCCACTTTCCGCCTGGACCTGGTCTGGGTTCCAGGGGGCAGGGCGGGCAGCAGCCTCAGCTCGGGCTCCACACAGGCTGTTCAGCGCTTTCTGGCCTGGCCACCCCGTGACCAGGGAGGGTCTGCACGCCCAGGTCCTCACGTGCCACGTGAGGAGAAGGGGACCTCGTGGGTCCTTGTGAGGAGGAACGAGTTGGAGGAGCATCACGGCAGCGCTTGGCACGTGACAGGAGCCCTCGGTTGCCGCTGGTGTGACCTCGCACTCGACTCTGGCTGCAAGTTTCTGCCAAGGATGCTGCAGCTGTCCCCAGGGCCCTGGGCTGGGACCCTGGCGGGAGGCGGGCAGCAGCTTTGCTCGGCTTTCCCTTACCGAGGCCCTGGGTTGAACATCAAAGACGCAAAGCTAAGTTCTTCCGATGTTTTATTTCACACTTTGAGAAGAAACCCAGATTCTAATATTTTAAGATTTGCTGAGTTTATGCTTATTTTGCTTTTCAGTTTTCTAATTTTATACATTTCTAATACAGTTTTATTTTTTTATCTTTTTATGTTTTATAATTATACATGTTTATTTTCATTTTAATGCATTAATTCCTGGGAGCTCAACTGTCCAGACTTCAAATCCCAGGTTTTGTTGTGACTCTTCCTCAGGGGTTGGGATGTTTGGCCCCTCGCCTCCCGTTTTTTGCTCCACTCCAGACCCCTCTCTTTCTCCCTGGAGAGGACTCTGACCAATTAAAAGAATTTGGCAAGTAGATTTGTTTTGTTTCCCCTTTCTCCTCAAAGAAGTTATGCCACCTTACCTGGTCATCCCTCTTACGTTCTGCTCTCTTTTTTTTTGGCGGTACACGGGCCTCTCACTGCTGTGGCCTCTCCCGTTGCGGAGCACAGGCTCCGGACGCGCAGGCTCAGCGGCCATGGCTCACGGGCCCAGCCGCTCCGCGGCATGTGGGATCTTCCCGTTCCGGGGCACGAACCCGCGTCCCCTGCATCGGCAGGCGTACTCTCAACCACTGCGCCACCAGGGAAGCCCTCTGTTCTCTTTTAATTCAATCCAAAGAGGCAAATAAATAAGGAGAAAGACCACGATTTTACCTGCAAATGGCTGGCCCTCGGCCCACGCGTTTGACGTTGAACCCAGGGCCTCATTAAGGGAAAGGTGGATCAGGCCACTGCCCTTGCTCCCGGGGGAGCGCGCTGGGGAAGGTCACTGTCACAGCCCAGGGCATAGGGGGCAGCTGCCTCGCACAGATGCTCTGCTGCCCAGCTCCACTTTGGGCCTCCCCGGCCGGCCTCCACCGGCAGGTCGCGACGGGTCACACACACTCCCACCCCTCCGTCAGCCTCTGGAGATCACATGACCTCGCCCTTGGCATTTGTCCCAGAAAGTACTAGTCGTGTCTCAGAGACCAGGCCATCAATGGAATGAGTTTAGTGATGGCCAACAAATCCCGGGAAGGTGCCTCCTCCCTCCTGGTGCAGTGGCCAGGCTTCTCCACCGGGAGGCACTGCAGGCCCATCCTTTGGGGCTGGTCCAGCTCTCGGGTCCACACATTAGATGCTGCCCACGCGAACTGTGTCTGGGCATCCTGTTTGCTTCTCCAGGCGTGTGGCTTCCTGGTTCATCCCTGAGACAAACTGGCTGAAGAAAGCTGACCAAATGCCATGAAAATCCCCCTTACATACATTTAAACATTTATTTAGAATCCAAAAGGATTTGATGGAGCTCACAGTCTCTGATTGAAAGTACATGTGTGTGCAGGTGTGTGTGCAGGTGTGTGCACAGGTGTGCGTGTGTATGTGTGTAGGTGTTCGTATGTGTGCACGTGTGTGCACGTGCCTGTGTGTCCCCCGTAAACAAACCCTCAACGGAGAGGGAAGGGGGCCGGCCCTCGCTCGGGGCTAGATGTAGGCCTGATGTGCTGGCTTCCAAAGCCCTCAGCCCTTCCCCTCAGAATTCTCCCTTTTTCATAACAGGGGCTTGCAGAGTCAAAAACACTTTATGCCATTAGATCAAAACGGTAACGTTTCCAGTTGTTGACAACGTATAGTCTGGTCTGCCCCCAGTTAGCTGTGTGATGTGGGCTGTGTGACCTGAAGCCTCCTGCGAAGGCCTGAACGTCCTTCTCCGATGAACATGGGTGAATGAAGTTTGGTGAGATGCCGTCTCTGTTCTCTGCGAACCCTGCGGTTGCCGGCCTGCGCCCGCCCTCGCTGCCACTCACTCCCCTCCCTGCCCTCGCTGCCAAGTAAGTCTCAGGTACCTGCCACGCAGGTGGCTCCATGCCCGCTGGTCCGCAGGAAAAGAGGCTGCTCCGTCTCCTGTGCTTATCTGCTCCGCCAGCCCTTCCTCCTTCCGTCCCCACCAGGAGGAGGCCATCTTCTGCTCAGATTTGAGCCTGCGACCCGGCTCCGGGTCCTCAGACATTTCCCACAGGTTTCCTCCTCGTGCGGCCTTTCCTCCTCGTGCGGCCTTTTCCCCTTCTCTGTCATCCTCAGATCCAAAGCGAAAGCAGTACTGATTCTGAATTCCGGATATTCCACGAGTCCCGCTGCCACAGCTGAAGACAAAGTTCTCCCTCCCTCTTGCTCTGACGCGGGTCCAGGGCGTAGCTGGTGACAAGTCCTAACTGCCCTGCGCACGCCATCCTTCTTGCAGTCTTTCTAAAATGCAGATCTGTGACCCTTTCTCGTTGGTTCCTGCCCTGTGGTAGGTAGACAGCTCTGAACACCTCCCATAGCAAAAGCACCCAACAGAGCAAAATGCTGTCTCTACCTTTACCTTTGCAACTTCCTGGTTCCTCTTGGCAAACGTGTAACAGCAGGTTTATTGGACGGGTAGCAACCGTTTCTGGTGTTCAACTTGGAAGGAAGGGAGGGTCCTGGACCCTCGGGTCTAGGACCTCTGAAGTGAACATGCACTAACACCCAGCGGCCGTGAGAAACCTCTCCACGCTGTCCACGGGCGGAGGGAATTGAAACTGAAGTTTAAGCTGATACCTAAATGGATTTAGAATCTACGTGCGGGGATCCGTGTTCAAGAAACTAACACAAAAATTGGTCCAAGCCAGTAATATTCCTGGAGTACACAACAAAAGCAAATAAAATGACGTCCTGAGGGGACTCTTTGATAATCCAAGTGGTATATTATACTTTCAGGAAAAAAAAGAAAGAAACCTGAATAAAGAAAGTAGCTCACAATAAAAATTGATAAGCAAACGAGGAAACGGTACATCGTAGTACAAAGCTAACAGATTCAGTAAGAATTACGTCTCAGGGAACATGAAAGAAAAATATTGAATAGAGACTTATAACAAATTTGTTTAAAATAATTAAAGAAAATAAAGACAACATAAAAACTATGATAAAATAAACCAAGCAAAATGAATAGGCAGACTTGGAAAAAAATACAAGAAGATTTTCAGCAAATAAGAAATGGAGTCGTTGCGATTTTACGTTCGGTGAATGTGTAAAAGAAGCTGAAGAACAAACAAGCGAGAGGTCACCTAGAGAAATGGCTTGAAGGCCCCCACGAGGCTGCTCAGATCCCCTCCCGGGGGATGCGCAGTGGACCCAAGCCCCACCGGCTGCCCCTCTGGACATGCCCTGTGTTTGTCCGGAGTTGCCTTTAGTTGGCACCTGAGCTGGGCGTGGCGCTGAGAGAGACCTTCTGTGGATGCAGGCGGGCTCGAGGGGTCGCCATCAGCCTGGCTGCAGCTCCGCTAGAACCATGCTGTGCTCGGGGTCTCTTCTGACCCAGTCTTTCCTTTTCTCCAGCTTCAATGGGAGCTGGGCCTGCGTCATGGTCTGAAGATTCCCCCACTCTCCTTCTTGTGCTCCACGCCTAACAAGTCTCTTGCAACATCTGATCCCACGTTTTAATTCCTTATGAGCCTATGTTCCTTTGGTCACTGAGCACAGGATTGGAATCCTTGCTTTAAAGTCTACCAAGTGCACATCAGGGTCTGTCTCCACTGATCGTTTTTCCCTCGAGACGGGGTCATAGTTGCTTGTTTCTTTGAGGGATGTGTACGTTTGAATTCTGCCTTAGATATTGTGAATATGATGTTGTTCAGACTCTGAATTTTGTTATATTCCTCTGAAAAGTGTTCTGTTGGTGTTGCTGTTGTTGCTAATATCTTGGTGGGAATCACGCTGCAGACGCTGCCTTTGAATGGCAGCTCAAATCCCAATTCACTTCATCTATCCTTAGCTGGCCTACTGAGTCTGCCTTGCATATACAAGGTCCAGGGAGAAGATACATTAGGGCAGATTTTCTACACAAAATTTGTAGATGCGCTTCTCTGTCTGTCCTTCCGAGGATTTACCTCCAGTTTTCTGTGTCTACGGTTGCCCCACATTTTAACCTCTGGTTCTCCAGGTGGATTTCAGCTGTCCAACAGGTCTCCCGAGGCCTGCCCTCAAGCCAGAAGCAGTGAAGATGGGAAGTTCATCCGGTGCAAATTCCCTTTCTCCAGGCGATAGTTCCTCTCCAAAACCTGCCAGCTTTGGGGCATAAATGCTATAAACCTGGTCCGCCTTCATGCCGTAAACCACTAAAATCGGAAGCCCACGACTGCCTGTGATGTGCTCCAGCCAGCTTGCATCAGCTCGTAAGAGCCCACTGACAAGCACTCTGCAGTTTTCTGAGCTGCTGGTGGTAAAATCGCTTGTAGTTTGACATCAGACGTGGTGGGAGTATTTACACCATGAAAAGTGACAAACTTTACGAATCAGGCGTCTCTCTCTCTCTCTTTGGTGGGAGGTCAATTTACAAGCACACCATTGCCCAATGCCATCGGCCCCTTTATTCCTTCAGCTGCTGACCCGTCTCCAGGAAGTGCCTGTTTCTTCTTGCTCTTCATTTCCCCCACACACCTCCTGCTGCTGCTGTGTGTGTAAAGTAGTTTGATTAAAGGACAACAAAAGAGAGCTTCTTGCTGTTATCGGAGGGGAGAAGCTTACGCAGCCATTATTATAAGCAGAAGCCCTTTCCACCGACCTTGGAGGAAGGACTCCCATCTCTTCTTTCTGAGCCCAGCCTGGGAGCCCCGACGCCGTATATTCCATCAAGAGCTCCACCTACTCCCGAGATGGACCTGGTGGGTTGCAGTGCTCTCAGGTCTTTCCAGAGTCACCTTGTGAGTTTTTTCAGATAATATATTTAACCATGTATAAAACTGAAATACACTTATGTCCATCCATAGAAAGAGAGGGAAGTTCCTCAAATATTCTCTACAAAACATAGCTCACTGGTTATAAGACACATTCACGTTTACCAGTCCCAGAAGCTGTCCATCAGACCGCAGTGGTTTGGTCACGAAGACACAGCTTAGCTCCTAGTCGAGTGAATACAGCATTTATTCATTGAAAAATATCAATAGCTCAGGAAGGTGATGACCACGGGAACAAGCATACTCATAACTATTACAAGAACTCACATGCCGTGACAGAAAGGCATAGCTGATATTTGAAAGAAGGGAAGAAACTATTCACAAAAGAGCGAAAGAATTAAGAAATGAACATTCCAGAACAGAATGGAACATTAAGGAATCCTACTGCTAACTTCCCTAGGACAGGAAAGAGTTTTTCAGCATCTTGAAATAACTGAAAGAGGTCCATGTGGATGGAGTTTAATCATCAAGTGTGACGGTCGGGGATACTGGGGATGGGACAAGAGCAGGGGTGGGTCATGCAGACGTTGCATAGCGAGCTAAGAAGTCCGGGTTGTACAGATAGTGCTGCGAAAGACACCAAAAGATTAAAGTCGGGGGTAAGCTGATGTAAGACACGAAGGTAACACTGACCTCCGAATCACCAATGGTGAAAGAGGACAGTAGGGTAACCTAGGGGCTCATCAGGAGCTATGAAGTTGTAAGGTGAGCTGCTTCCATGGTCTCCACCGGGGTGTGGCAGTGGACCATTTAAGAAGACTGTCAGTGGGCTGCGTCCCGGGTAGACAGGGAGCACTGAGTCCTTAAAAACACCGGAATCTATAGAACTGACAGAAGAGAAAGTGCTTGCTGTGAAAGCACAGAAGGAACAAATAGAAAGGGGAATTTAGCTATAGCACTGTTTTCTGTTCAAGTAGAACTTCACGATTCCCACCCGGGTATTTTGGAGGAAGAATCAACAAGATCTGCTGGTGGGTTGGAGGGAGGGGAGACACAGAGGATGCTCAAGGGTGTCTGGCTTGTGGAGGGAGAGCACATCAGAATTAGAACTGCAGAGGACGTGGTTTCAGAGCAACGACACAAAGATGTGCACTTTTTGATGTGTTAGGTTTAAAATGCTGGGAAGATTTTTTTTAATTTATTTAAAATTATTTTAGAAAACAGACCAGGAATGAGAAAACAAATTTCCTTTGCTTAAAAAACAAATAACTTATTAAGGTGTAGACAAAGTAGTAAAGGCACAGAAAAATGAGGAATGGGAGAAGAGATTGCTTCCAGAGGGAGACGTTAGGCGTTTCTGGAGCATTAAAGAGGTGACATCCAGGACTTTACAGGTGTGTTTACTGTCCGGAGTCAAAGGTGTATCTCATGAGCCTGTGCTCAGAGACAAAACTGAGCAGTAGATTCTAGAAGGTGATGAAGGGTCCCAGGGGTCAAAATCTTCCCTGGACCAAAGCCCGAGTTGTTTAGCCTAATAAACTGATCAGAGAAAGGTTCAGCTTAGGAAAAGAACCACAAGCAAGACCAGTCAAGTCAAGTAGAACAAGTTGCGCGTCTTACCTATTAAATCCTTTCTGAACTGAGTTCTTGAATTATTCAAAAGTCAATCTATATCCCAAGAGAAGTCTCAAGACTGTTGAGAAAAGGGGTTGAATTAGATATATCCGGCCTAGCTCCTTTAAAAATTGATTAGTGATCAGTTACATGGGTATTTACTGTTTTAAAGGCGTTCTTAATTCTCTCTTTTTATTCAATTCATTTAAACTAAGAAAAAAAAAAAAAAAAAACAGCTCTCCCATTTCTCCCAACACTCCTCCACCCCCCACCTCTCCCAACCACCAATCTATTCTCTGTATCTATGAACTCAGGTTTTCTTGTATGCATTTAGATTTCCCATATAACCGGTCATATGATACTTGTTTTTCTCTGACTTATTTCACTTAGCATAATGCCCTCAAGGTCAATCTATGTTGTCATAAATGGCAGGATTTCATTCGTTTTATGGCTGAATAATTATTTTTTATATATATATATATGTATATGTGTATATATATGTACGTATAACAATTTCTTTAGCCGTTCATCCATCTATAGACTCGTTGCCTCTGTATCTTGGTTACTGTAAATAATGCTGCAGTGAACATGAGGGCACAAATATCTTTTAGAATTAGTGTTTTCATTTTCTTTGGATAAATACCCATAAGTGGAATTGCTGGATCATATGGTAGTTCTATTTTTATTTTTTTGAAACATATTAAGACATTTTAATTGGTGACTGGATATGTATGACTTGGGAATTCTGAGACACGTTCTGGGCTAGGGAAAGAATTTTGGAACCCTCAGCCTGCACATGAGATCCAAAGCCACAGGAACACGAAACATCACCCCAGCAGGTCCTCTTAATGTCATGCCTATTTCTAAGTGTTTCTTCCCTCTGACTCCCCGGGCTGAATGGTGGCCCCAAAGATACGTCCACGTCCTAATGCTTGGAACCTGTGAATAGGACCTTATTTGGAAAAAGCAGTTTGAAGACATGATTCATGATTAAGTCAAGAATCTTGAGATGAGATCATTCTGGATCATCCAGACGGGCCCTACAAGCCATCACAAGAGGGAGGGAGATAGGGAGATCAGAGATTAGACACTGGCAGACGCGAAGGGAATGAAAACAGAATCCACAGCCAGCCAGGAAACGCCAAGGACGCTGGCAGCTATTAGCATGAGAAGAGGGGGAACTGCATGCTCTCCAGGACACCCAGAGGCGAGTGACCCTGCCAACACCTTGACCTCTGACTCCTAGTCTCCAAACTATGCGAGAATACATTTCTGTTGTTTTAGCCCCTGTTGTGTAATTTGTGAAGGCAGCCCTAGGAAACCAATGCACTGGGTACAAGCAGGATATGGAAATCTTCATTTTAAACCAGAACGCTCTGTGGCCCTGGCTAGTGGGTGACATTTGAGGAAACACTGACCTGGAGAGATACTCTGTTACTGAACCTTGAAGAGCATCAGAATTATAAATTCAGAGGAAGAGGAAGGGCAGGCTCAGACCTCAGGGAGGCACAAGATGAGGCAAGGAAAGCCAAGATCTGGCTTCCAGGTTGGTCTTGTCTGACTGCACCACTTAATTTTTCCTTGGAAGAACAGTCCAGGAGTGATGTGATTCGCATAATATTTTTCAGTTCATTCAAATTTATGACCGTCTGAATTCGCAACTAAACTTCCCTGCAGGTGAAAACTGCCTCACTGAATGAGACCCAAATGACGTCCAAAAGGCTGGCATGGTGAATCCTTGCTCTGGAGAAGGAGGAAGGGGATCTACACAAGCGGAGTTTCAGAGGACTCAGCATCCCTCAGCGCCTGGCCCATCTCCAGCACTGGTTCCATGCCTGGAACATGCTCTTCCCTGCAGCTGGGTGCATTCCTGTCTTTTCTTCAAAGGATTTTCTGAAATTCCAACACTGGTCTGAAATTCTGCTGAATAAACCACTGTCACAATTTCACCTTCTTACCCGTCGGCACAAATGGACTTGCAAATAAGACTCGTTCATAGCATATGTGCCATGACCTTATTTCATGCCCAAGGGAAACCAGAGGCAGGACTAAAACACGGTCCCCAGCTTCAGTACGAACCACATGCGATCCCTGCTCCTGGCTCCTGGAGTTTGCTGTATCTATGTCGACAACACTGAGATGATAGTGTTCCATTCTAGAATTTTCCCTTGACCAAAAATGGGTTGCCCTGGAATTTGATTTTTCGCTGCTTCCTGAAATATGACATCATTAGTTTGGAAAAATGGAATGTTACAGTTCCCACTGAAAAAACTCATCCCTTAAAATCAGCAGTTTTAATAAAGATTCTTCTTAGGGAATGGCCCCAGGGAAGAGAGGACTGACCTTCATTGAAATCCTACTGTGTGTCTAAAGCTAGATTCTTTTTTTTAAAAAAGCCTTTATTGAGGCATAAGTGATATACAAAGATTGCAAATGTTTAATGTACACATTTCCTTGAGTTTGGACATCTGTATACACCCACAATACTACCACCACAATCAAGGTACTAAATACATCCCTCACCTCCGTAAACTTTCTTGTGTTCTCTCATGATTTTGTGTGTGTGTGTGTGTGTGTGTGTGTGTGTGTGTGAAGAACAGTTGACAAGAGGTTTCTCCTCAGCGTATTTTAAAATGCACAGTACAGAGTCGTTGAGCCTAGGCACCATTGGTACGGTAGACCTCTAGAACTTATTTATCCTGCAAAACAGAGAATTCAACCCAGAATAGCAACTCCTTTGTCCCCACCCCCACCCCCAGCAACCCCCTTGTCCTCTGTGTTTCTGTGAGTTTGACTCTCTTCTAGATTTTTCCTCACGTAAGTGGGTCAGTATTTGTGCTTCTGTGACTGGCTTATTTCACTTAGTGGGAATGCCAGTTGGTGAAGCCACTATGGAAAACAATATGGAGGTTCCCCAAAATGTTAAAAATAGAGCCACCATACAGTCCAGGAACCCCTGGCTGTTTTCAGTCTGAAGTTGAAATTGGTCTTCAAACCTTTTAAATATACAGTGGCCATTTCAAGAACTCTTAGTAGTACTGGACTTTAAACGCGACTTTGGAATTCGCTTCAAGGTCAAATGCCATGGGTTGGACCACACCAACCTGTATAGTGTGAGTGAGTGCTAACTCTGAAGTAAGCAGCACCGGGACTTTCTGCTCTTTTCTGGAGCTGACCTGTTTGGGGCGATTCTCCTCCTTTGAGGAGTCCTTTTGGACTGCAGTGTGCTACCCTCATTTATAGATTAAGGCATTTCTGAATTGACGAAAGACTATTTTAGTCTAAAGGTTTTCAGGGAGACCCTGAAAACACCACTCCTGGGTGTTTACCCGGAAGAATTGAAATCAGGATCTCAAAGACCTATCTGCACCCCCACGCTCATTGCAGCGTTGCTCACAATAACCAAGATATGGAGACACCTAAGTGTCTGTAGATGGATAAATTGAGAAAGGAGATATGTTGTATACGAAATGGAGCAGGACCCCTATGGTCTATGCCCCCTATGTCCTCAGCCTGCCTTTTGTCTGTGGAAAAACTTTAGCCAAAGAATAAGTTTAATCAGAGAAGGGAGAAAACGCAGAAGCAAAGGAAAACAGTCCAACAAGAATAAATAATAATAGTTTAGTCATTAAGCAAAGTCTAGGACCTTTAGTTCCTCCTCAAGGGCTATAGATAATATTCTGAGCCACATCCTCTGAGCCGTCTTGTAGATACTGAAACCCCTACGAGGTGGAAGAAGTTAACTACACGATGACCAGGCTGTAGCCATGACATAAGCTGCCACGATTCCGAGAACTGGCCTCAAGGAAATGGGAACAAACCAACCCTGGAACTGAGGATTAACTGTACCTAAAACAATCAAGAGGACGCTGGTCAGAGCACCACGTGACCAATTTCAAGATGACCGTCAGAGCTGACTGGGCTGTTTCTGCATGTAGCCCCCTCCTTCCGCTTACAAAAGCTCTTGCCCCCTGATTGTCAGTGGCTGGGAGTCGGCCTTTGAACAGGGGTCTTCCCTCCCCCCACCCAGCTGCCAGCAGCCCAAATAAAGCAAACTTTCCTTTCCACCAACCTTACCTCTTTACTGGCTTTTGAGTGGTGAGCAGCCGGACCCCACTTTCGGTTACGGTGTTTGGCGTCCAGTGTGGGTCTGCTGCACTCTGGCTGCATCTGGCTCCTGGGGTTTTCTAGAGTAAAGCCTTGGCCATGACAACACTCCAGGATGATTGTGACGAAACAGCTGCTCATGGCTTACTGGCCCCGAGAAGGGGATTTGGGGGACATTCTAACAGCTGCCAAAGCCATTTGCTTCGAGGATCCTCCCTGTTTCTCCCCTGCTCGGCACTGGCTGCCAACGTACGCTTTTCCTTGGTGGAATGTCCCTTAACTATGATTGCTCGTTGCGTTTCTGTGGTTTTAACTGACATGGGTTATACTGTCCTATGGACATCACACTGGCTTTCTTGTACTTCAGCATAACATCTTAAAAGGCCAGTATCGGTCAGTGTGCCTCTATTTCCTTGTAGTTTGTACCTTGTGTGTTGAATTAACACCTTTCTAGTTATCCCATGACATTTGACTCCACCTCTGTCAGTGGTTCCTCGAGTCATCTCAGCCACCTGGAACTTCTTGGGAGCCCAAGCAACGTGGCCATGAATTCCATCATGTCTGCCCTGTATCAGGATGGTCAGATTCCATGAAACGCACAAGCTAATTCCATTCGGTTAAAACCCTTTCTGAGATGAGATGGCTGGAGCAGTTTATGAGCATCTCACGGGAATTCTCGTTTCTTCACATACTCACCAACGCTTGGCATGACCCATTTCTCTAATTTCTGCCAATCTGGGGAGAAGGAAGAATGCACTCTCAACCTTATTTACTAGTGAGATTTGGCATTTTTCACACACCTGTTGGCCACAGGAGTTCAGCCTCTGTGAATCGCCTGTCCAAATCCACTTTTCAATCAGCTATGCTATCTGGGGGTTGGGGATATTTCTGGTTTTCATAGATACTCACCCATTATTAATCACTTAATGATTTTGTACATTGCAAAATCTGTCCCAGTGTACTACCTTTCTTAATTTTCTTAATGTCACCTTTCATTGAAAATAAATCCTTAATTTTGATATATCAATAAAATTAAGCATTTGTTTTATTCTTGAATTCTCATTTAAGACTTCCCACCCCAAATTCTCAAGGATAGTCTTACATTTATTCTATTTCTTTTAAAAGTTTTAGCTTTCACATTTAGAGCTTCTATCCATCTGGCATTCATCAAATGTGGCATGAGGTAGGTTCCAACCTATTTTTGTTAATAAACTGACCAGTTTCCCTAAGAGCATCTGCTAAATGCCCATCTTTTCTCATTGGTCCTGATGCTTTCTTTGGAAAAAGCATTTTTTGCTTCATGTTATAAATTTGGTAGAGAAATAAGAAAACAGTTAACACCTCTACATGTGCTCACAAAAGCACTGCCTGGGGTCCCTGCAATTCTCCCCCTCCTACTGCACTGGTTCTCACACCTGCCCCCTCCTTCTCCGTCGCCAACACCTCAGGACTGCATGGGGAAGGCATCCAGCAACTTAGGTTAGTTTGCTATTATGTTGGGATCCAGAGGTTACAGTATTCCGGTTCATAATTTTTGGTGGTATGGTTCCTTTTTCTCTCTTGATATCCTTCATAAGTCTTCTTTGGAGTTTAGGACTCCCAGCATCCATCACTACCTCTGATGTTTGAAGGTGGTCAGGACGTTCAGTTCATTTATTCAGAAATAGTAATTTCATCCCAACTCTGTGATGAGTCATATGCTTCGTTCTGGGAACTCAGCTGTGCAAAAAGACCGAAATGCTCGTAGATTTTTTAAACATTCTAGTGAAATGGTACAGTTCATAAATAAGGAACAAGAGCACCATTAGTCATGCTACATGGTAGGCGGAAATAGGGTGTGTAAATCGTGAGATGGTGAAAAGATCGGCGTCTCCGACATGAGGCTGAGGGCCAGGTGAAGAGCGGACCGGCGTGACGCAGTCCTTCTGTGGGAAAGTGACGGGAAGGAGGCGTGGGATGAGTGAGCCAGGGGAACCAGAGTCAAGCGGAGATGTGATACTGGGCTTCAGAGTTTGGAATTTATTCTAAACAGTTATGTAAAAATGAGGAAGAAGGGGTGGAGAATTAAAGGTAATGTAATAAGGGGCCTTATACACATAATGAGAAAAAGATTTTCATGAATTATTCATTGCTTAGGATTTCTTCTTTTTGCAATGGTTGCTTCATTATGGAACCCTCAAAATAACACAAGATACAATACATCGTGAGTATCTTTCTCATACATAATTGGGTTTTTTCCACATTTCCTCAGTCTGTAAACCCAGAAATTACTTTTTTAGGAAGAAATTTGTCAACACCAGCAAAAGCAAAGCATGTGCACTCTAACAATTAACTCAGCTAGAAGTGACCTCATGAATCTTCGGAACCAGCCACTCTTTACGTTTTGATGATCCGCCACTTCCGTTGTGGTTGACAACACGGAGAGAATGCGGGGGAAAGAAAAGATCGGCAAAGCCTCTAAATTTATTCCCATCCACATCACACTCAAGGTCATTCAGGGATCCTGTAGGAAGTTATGGTCTTTGCTCATCTAGGAAGGAGAGAGCGCCTTAGCCTCTCCTGGACCCACACGTGGGGAGACAGCCACTTGGCGAGTCACGTGGTCCTGTCTTTTGCCTTGAAAAGAAGGCCCCTTAAGGGGAGCTTACATTGGCGCTTCCTACTTTAGCATCTTTCAAGTTTGTCATTTGATACCGACCCCTAAGTGCAGAGGAGCAACAAAGTTCCATGAGACAAACGGGGCTTTCTTTGAAGACTTAAAGAAAAGCGCATAGGAATTTATGCAAAGGAAAGAAATAAATTGTAAGACACACACAAACACACACAGACCTTGTTTTGCTTAAAGGGAAATTTGGGGAGATTTTAATTTGGAATGGGGAAGGGCTCCGTGATTCTGGACACGTCTATTCGAGTTGTAGCCAATTAATAATGTAAGTGCCATATTTCTGGGGCAAACATCTATATCCTGAGACCATTTATCCATTTCTCCCAGTGAGCTGTGAAGAAACTGAGAACACCAAAGTGTCAGAGTTTGGGATGCCGGCCAGACGGGAAGGTTGCACACTGACCCTTGAGCAACTAAGCTCCTGCCCACATAACTGTAGGTGGCCTTTGTGATTATTTTTTCTGTGTTCAGAAAGAAAAATTCCTTTGTGAGCATTCTTCCCACTAGCCCATCTATAATTCTTAAGAAATGTGTGGGGAAGATTCTCAGGAAGAAGAGATTTTAGACAGACTCTTGTCATTACCAAAATTAGACACATTATGTACACAGTGTACGTATTACATCACATTTTATCCCATTTCAAAATCTCATCCCATGTTGAGGCTCCAGAGCTCCAAGTTTGCATTCAGATCCAGGGGGTGTGGAGGGAAGGGGTGGGTGAGACATCACACAGATCAGTGGGCTATGCTCTCATCCAGTCCCTTCCCAACAAAGCAGAGATCCCGGGTGGGCAGGAGAGGTGAGAATAATCGAATTTACTGCCTATTTGTTCCTTGTAAGTGTTACCTTCTTATTTAAGTTGATTGGGGGGAGATGCACGTGGCACAGAACACGCCATTCTACCTCTACCTCAAACACGTCCTGTGAAATACCTGAAAAGAGAGCCAGGCACCAGCAGCACCTCTGCCCCCATCACGGCCCCTGTGTCTCTTCAGAGTTGGTGCAACCAGCGCAAAAATAGGCATCCTGTCTTTTGATGTCACGCACCAGACACTGGGTTGGGTGCTTTAGTTACATTATCTTTGTCACTGTCCAGTGAGCCTGTACGAGGCATGCTCCTTGCTTATCCCCTCTCTGGAGGGGCTGCAGGTCTTGCTTTGAGAGCCGTGGTCACAGCACCACCCCTGAGTCCTCTCTCCCGAGTCAGGCCCCAACCTCCGGGCAGGCTACACGGCTGCTTAGAGAAGCCGCGGCTTCCAGAGTCCTCCCAGCTCCTTGTCTGGAATGTCACCACACGTTTCCTCCTCACTGCCTGGGACTGTCATGTAGCCGCTTGAGATTTAACATTGAGCTTTTTAAACGCCAAGGACTCCTGGTGTCAGGATGGAACCCTTCAGGGCCTGTTACCATCTTGGGGTTCCTGCTTGGATGGAAGCAGGTATATCACCAGAGAGGTGGGATCCTTCCTTCTACCCCACCCAACGTTGGAAGATGTGGAGGGTGCAGGTACTAGAGACACAAGTAGTGGTGGTACCCAGTGAGCAGGCTTGAAGGTGTGCAGACAGCTAGGGCCCAGGCGACAGGGAGCAATCCAGTTGTCTCCATGCTCAGGACTTTCTGGTGACTTTTCTCTCCAAGGAGAAGATGACCTTCCTCCAGGAGAGATGGGAAGAAAGCCGTGACACTGACCATCAATGTTCCCCTCCCAGAGTTTCCCTAAAAAGGAGGCAAGCACGTATTTGACACCTCTGGGATGCCAGCTAAACAGTGCAACAGATGTTGGAGCGATTCTTCCTCACATGAAAGGATGACTTTGAAAAAGGGAATCATCAGCCAGCACTGACTCTGTGTCTGTACTTTCTAATTTCCTGATCGAGAGGCAGATGGGCTTGCTGAGAGTCCGCCAGAGAGCAGAGCGAAAGGGGGGATGGGAAGGGCTCCGCGGTGGAGCCACTGGGGGCGTGGAATTGGGTTGAGCTCAGGCAGCACAAAGGTGGGGGCCGAGGTCAGGAGAGGGACCCGCCCAGAGAGCCGGAACAGGGGCTCAGCTGGGCCTCCTGAGAGATGCTGTCCCAGAGCAGGGCTCTTTGGGGATCGGGGATCCCCGACCACAGGCTCTGAATGAAGTGTCCTCTGCTCTCCGTCGCCTGAGGCCACACAGCCCGGTGTGGATTTTGAGGGAGCCAGAGACACTTGTGAACTGTTTCTACCCCCGTGGAGAATGGGCGCCCCGGCCCACAGGGACCTGCTCGCCATGGGGATACCACAGCACCGAGGACCGGGCTGGGCATCCCGTAGGTGCAGAATGCATGCTTCTCCAATGAATTAATCAGTGAGATCACGGCAGCTGACACATCACTAAGGCACCCAGTCTGCTTTATTTCCTCACGGACGTCACCACCATCTGCCATCACCTTATCATTTGTCCAGGTGTGTATTATCTCCCCCCACCCCACATCCCAGTATTCACCGTCCACAGGGACAAGGTCTGTTTCTATCTTCTTAGCCTCTGCGTATCCTTCCTGGCCAGAGCAACGCTGTGCACATATAGGAGTTGAGCAATGGGTTGAATAAATTAAAGACAGGAGGGAATGAATGAGCAGCCATCTAGATCTGAGGTGGGAACTCCTGGGATGCACAGCGTCATTGTGGGGAGAGCTGGCGTGGGTGCAGGCAGGCAGGTGCTTCTCTGTGGCTGTGCAGCCCGGGGGCAGGCTCCCGCGGCGTCCAGGGGGGGTGAGGCAGGGTCCGGGGGAGCTCACGGAGAAGTTGCATCCGGAGCGTATGTGGGAGCCAGAGGGGCCGGGGGGAGGCACATTCGCAGCCCCAACTGCAGTGCCCACGACGGGACGAGAGACACAAGTTCAAATACCACTCAGAGGGAGACAAAGGAGAAGTGGGGTAAGACCCGTAGCATAACCCCACTTATGTGAATTAGGGCACATGTAATAAACTAAATAAATATTTCACGCGTAAACACGGATATCCAAGGGCATGTATGAAACGCATTACACCGGGGCCGTGTGATGAGGCAGGAAAAGCAGTGGGACCACGAGGAGGGGAAAGTGACAAACGAGGCAAGAGAGGAGGGGGCGCCCCCGGGGTGACGGCCCAGCTGCACCAACTGGGCGCAGAGTCTGTGGTCCCCTTGCCCAAAGCGGGGAGCTGAGCGCGTGGCCCCAAACCCAGGGATTATGCGTTGACTTGCTTCCACTAAAAATAAAGAAATTACCCCGAATTGGGACCTCCCTTACAGCACGGGCAGGTGTGGGTAGGGAAGCACATTTGTAGATTCTGTTCTGAACAAATAAAACACACTCCGAAATATTCAGCAAAACCGACGGCCTGGTTTTAATAGATTTTTTTTACTGCTCCATTTTGATCACTTACAGTTCTGTTTCACATACTTATTGTCATATGGTGCTATGCCTGGGGCGTGGAGATAACTCCTCGTAACCTTTGGCATCTATTCCATGGTCATGAGATAAGCCTGGGCCTGTGACGTGGATTCAGAGCTGTCACCAAGGAATCCGTCCGACAAACCAGCTCCTCGGCAACCGACTGCTGCTCGGAAGAAAAGAATCAACTCTCTGATCAGCAAACAACAAGCAAACAAGACCTTACACAGAGTGTGAGATCAGCACGTCACGAAACTCCACGTGCGTTCTAAATGGATAGAAATACAAGTTTGGAAGAAATTGTGGGCAATAAATTGGGGTCAGAATATAACCACACATTTTCCGTGAAGATTACTTTTTTTTTTTTTTTTGTCTGCGCCGTGCAGCTTGCAGGACCTCAGTTCCCCACAAAAGCCCGGAATCCTAATCACTAGGCCACCAGAGAACTTCCATGAAGATTATTTTTTTTAATATTTTAAAAATTGAAGTATAGTTGATTTACAATGTTGCGCTAGTTTCAGGCGTACAGCGCAGTGATTCAGTTACATATGTATATATATTCTTCTTCAGATTCTTTCCCCTTATAGGTCATTACAAGGTATTGAGTAGAGTGCCCTGTGCTCTACAGTAGGCCTTTGTTGTTTACCTATTTTATATGTAGTAGCGTCTATCTGCTACCCCAAACTCCTAATTTACCCCTCCCGCCTTTCTCCTTTGGTAACCATAAGTTTGTTTCCTAGGTCTGTGAGTCTATTTCTATTTTGTAAATAAGTTCATTTATTTGTATCTTTTTCTTAGATTCCATATATAAGTGATAGTATGTGATATTTGTCTTTGTCTGACTTACTTCACTCAGTATGACCGTCTCTAGGTCCATCCATGTTGCTGTAAATGGCATGATTTCATTCTTTTTTTATGGCTGAGTAATATTCCATTGTATATACGTGCCACATCTTCTTTATCCATTCATCTGTCGATGGACATTTAGGTTGCTTCCATGTCCTGACTGTTGTAAATAGAGCTGCAGTGAACATTGTGGTACACGACTCTTTTTGAATGATGGTTTTCTCAGGGTATATGCCCAGTAGCGGGATTGCTGGATCATATGGTAGTTCTATTTTTAGTTTTTTAAGGAATCTCCGTACTGTTCTCCACAGTGGCTGTATCAATTTACATTCCCACCAACAGTGCAAGAGGGTTCCCTTTTCTCCACACCCTCTCCAGCATTTGTTTGTAGATTTTCTGATGATGGCCGTTCTGACTGGTGTGATATGACACCTCATTGTAGTTTTGATTTGCATTTCTCTAATGATTAGTGATGCTGGGCATCTTTTCATGTGGCTCTTGGCCATCCGTATGTCTTCTTTGGAGAAATGTTTATTTAGGTCTTCTGCTCATTTTTTTGATTGGGTTGTTTGCTTTTTTGATATTGGGATGTATGAAGGAAGACTAATTTTTTAAAGTGTGTTTTTTATGGCCATAAGGCCTTCTTTAAGAAATGAAGGTAGGCCAGGATGATCAAGAACACTGAGGTCAATCTCGCAGCTGCTTTTGTGGCCTGAGCTGTCACCTAATACCCTGCGTTCACCACTGCTCTGCCCTGCCCCCCTCCTGTTCTTCCCCCTCCCACTACCTAGTGCATCTCCCCACCCCCCACCGCCTTCTCAGCACAGAGTGACACCTGAACCCTGACAGATCAGAGCCTCATGTTACAGGCTGTCTCCTCTCTGCCTTTTTTACTCCATGGGATCTACAGGGTTGATTTTATGCATTTTCCCCCGAAGTAATACTTCTTATTCGTAATGGGGAAGAAATGGTAAAAGTAATGAAGATGACGGTACCTACCCAACTGGGTTCTAACCTAAGATCTTTACATATATTATCACGTTACTATCCCTCTGGGAAAAAATTTATTCCCACTGTAGGAAATAGGACTCAGGATTAGGAAACAGATGCAGAGAAGATCACAGCCTGGCCAGTGTCACACAGTTAGTTGACACGGGGACGCAGACTCAAACTCAGGTTGGCCTGACCCCAAAATGCACACTTTTAACATTATGTGAGAACAGCGTCCTTTCTAATGAATAACATTAGCATATCGATGAGGGTTCAACCAGAAAGGCAGGCAGGTGTGCAAGTGTGTACACACAGGCGTATGTATAGGCGCAGTGGTCTGGCTCTGTCTTGGGAAACTGGCTGACACACCGCGGGAAGTGGGGAGGGGGTCTCTGTAGGGCTGCCGTTGTCAGCCTTGAAGTCCAAGGTCAGACATTCGGGAAGGGCCCCAGCCTTCTTCCCCTCCTCTTGCTGGGACCATGTCACACGGCCGGTCCTTTGGAACAGTGGCTTTGACCTGTTTAAGCCAATTGCAAGGCTACAAATTACTTACTCTTTAAACCTGTTCTGAAAGTGGAATTCTGACCTTCCCAGGGAGCGTCTTGGTAGATGCGCCACAGAGAAAGCTCGTTACTAACGGGAGGCCTCCTTCACCCCCTATCCTTCTTTAGCTCCTGTGGCTTGGAGCCTAAAATAATTCTGATCCATTGATTCATTGATTAATTCATCTGATAGAGTTTGTTGAGTGCCCACCGTGGCCCAGTGCTCTGACAGACACTGGGAACAGGTACAAAATAAACAGACCCTGACCTCAGGGGGCTTGCGGTCCGGTGAGGAAATAACCGAGTTTCTATTTTGCTCCTCTGCATCTCGCCTTCAAGGCTTTCTGGAACAAGATGTGGAAAATCACTCCCAAAGGCTCAGGAGCCCAACAACCCCCACGAGAGGTCTTGTTATCATAGCTTTTCCTGAGTAGAAAGTCACCTTAATTTCGCTCTCCTCCAGCAGAAGTGTGATAACCCTTCTACAAGTTCTCTGTCTGTGAAATCAGGGTGATTTTGTTTTTAATCCCCAGCATCCTTCTCTACTGCCTGCCTCCAGACTTTGCTCTCAGAAGGCTGAAGTTTGGAACAGCACTGGATTGGTGGTGATGAGGGGGATTGTCTAGGGGCACGAAGGTTGTTCATGTTTGCCTGGTGGTGTGGGAAGAAATGCGTTTCAGGAGGAACGGTTATAACTTATTCAGTCAGACACTCAGAAGTCTTCACTGAGTATCTGCCCTGTTCCAATGTGGATAAGACACAGAGTCTGCCAACAAAGAGTTTAGCATCTTGAAGACGTGTCCAATGGGCAAAGAGGCTCTTATCATGCAGGCTGCGCTGTGTTCTAGGCTAGAAATATTGCGCCGGGTGCTACGGGAACCCAGAGGTGGGTGGGATGCAAAGTAAGGTGCTGTGGGACCAGACCAGGCCGTCCCCTGGCGCAGCCTCACAAGGCTCACAACAGCCCTGCTGGGATATTCTCACACCCCTCGTGTTCACAGGTAAGGAAACGGTGGCTCTTCTAAGTGGTGAAGTTGATCCTATAGCATGACCCTCCTACCCTCAGGGCCTTGGGGGGAGAACAGATGGCAGGAAATTAGAGAGATAAATGAGACGCTGGCCTCATTTGTACTCCAGGAGAGGGAAGGGGGTCTGAGAAGCTACCCTCTGTCACTCCGTGCCCCCAGGGAGGGGCAAAGGGGACTTTTAGGATCCGCTGGGCCAGGTGCTCCTGGGTACCTGTTCTCAGTCATTTCCAAGGCGACAGGTAAGATGGCAGGTAGTCATTTCAGTGGCAACCAGAGTCCACATCTCCCAGTGAAACTTCTCACAGGGAAGCAGCAAAGGACCTCTGGATTCAGGGAAAGGATGGATGTGATGCTTCACCCTCCAGGCCCAAGTGTCCCTAGTCTCGGGCCACGAAGGAGAGAGAGGCCAGAAGATACAAAGAAACTGCTGTGATACAGAACTTGAAGGGAGTGAAAATATGCAACATGAAATTCCTCAACCCTCTTAAGTACGCAATCCCAGAACCTTGTTGGAGGAATAACAGACAAATAAGTAATCAGAAAACTCTCCTAAGAAGGTGCAAATCTGCTCTGTAGGATGAGCAGGGGATGATGTTTCAATAGGTCAAACCTCCCCAAGTCCAAGGTCGGAACCACATGACCTGAAGCCCTGGCCTGGGAATGCTGCTTTGCCAGGCATTCTTCAAGGTTCACTACAGAGAAAGAAAACACTGCAGTATATTTCCAGCCAGCTTAGGTTTTAACAAGAACTAAGAGCCCCTCGAAACCACTGGAGAAACTGCAGGAGCAGAAATCGGGGGCCGCCGTGTGCGTTTGTGGCCATTTGGCCACAAGGTAAGAGCCTGGGTCCGGAAGGCCACCTCCACCTACATGTGGGGAGGATGCAGAAACCACTGCCGGAGCCGAGGGGGGTCAGGGCCGCCATGCAGGGATACAGGTGCCAACTTTAAGTCCACGTGCTGCCTCTCGCCCCCAGCCTGCTGGCCAGTCCACGTGGGAAACGTCCCCAGGCCCGCGGCCCATGATGGAGGTGAAGCCCCTTCTCAGCCAGTCGGTCCTGCAGAGAAAAACCACAGTGTGTGAAGGCACCCTTGGTCTTCAGTGAAATTACTTTTCTTGTCTTCTCTCTAGAGCAGCTCCAGGCTTGGGGGGATTAAGATCGTAGTTACCAATACTTTTTGGTAGGACTTAGTTTTCTTGTGGAGCCTGGTTGAGAAAGGCTGGCTGAAGAGCACAGGACTCAGGAAAAATGCTGAAAGCTAATAGAAGTGATCTCGCAAAATCTACCACATAAATGATGAAATCATGCTTCAGAAATCATCTGTTGAGCGTATACTATGAGCAAAGCCCTTTACTGGGCTCCTAAGAAATCTGGCTAATTGTATTGTCCCTCGTGAACGTGTACATTCATATATATTAATAAAATATGTATAATTATATATTCGTTTTATATATATATATATATATATATATATATATATATATATATATATATATGCATGTTTTTGCAGGGTTAATATTTATATGAACTAATTAGTAGGATGAAAACAGTCCTGAATATGAAAACTCTTCTGAAAGAAGTGAAGATGGAGTCAGCAGACACTGTGATCACCTGTAGGAAGGAGATGACGGCACAGACTCAGGGGGCCTGAGGACCAAGGCTGTGGAGATAAGCTGGAGAGAGTAAAGGGCTTTTTGGAGCAGCTCTCAAAGACCAACAATAAAGTTAGGGGAAGAATTAGCTTAAAAAAGTCGTTTTTTTGATGAAACCAAAATGGTTACCCACATAGGGAAAAACATTCTGTTTCTCTAGAAACCAAAAAGTATTACCTTGGTCTTGATATTAGACGGCAAAAATTACAAGTGTCACAAAACTGGAATTCTATAGTTAAGGGTTTAAGAAAAGAGCCCCACACACCCAGACAGAGCATGCTGGCGGGAGGAGATTGGGATCCGCATTCTTTGTTTTTGCTGTCGTTGCATTTGGGGACAGTTTACTAAATCCAGTGACTTTTTAAAAACTGGATTCCCTGAACTAGGATAAAGCCGGTTCCGTGCTTGAGCTGCCACGTGGCCCCTGTGGCAGCATCGCCCCGGACGAGAGGAAAGGGTGGGTCCTTGGCCAAGTCCCCCTCTTCCTCCCTGTGCCATCAGCTGACGTGAAGAGTGCAGGATGGGCATTGAGGGCAGGAGGGTCTGTCCCACCTGGAAGGGACAGACCCTGACTTCCCTGGTTAGGCTGGTTAGGCTCCAGGTAAATCAGCACTTTTCATGGAGCATCTCACCTAGTCCTCTGATAGCTCAATAGCCCAGTGAGTTAGTGACTGTATCTCCTTGTTTGGGAAGAGGGTAGTGGCGCCCGCAGAGGGGACTTGGAGCTGGCAGTCGGCCTCCAGGGCACCTTGCTGAACACTGCACACTACCCGCCCTCCAAGTGTAGGGACACCAGGAGATCCAGAGAATGAGAGACAAGTGCTTTTAAATCACAGGGAGCCACTAGTGTGCATCAGGGCTGAGACGCCTGCAAAGAGGCCATGGGGATGTCAGGAGCTCTGTGGCTGCCGGACCCCAGCCGTTGGGCCATGGTGGGGATTATGTAGCACATAACCCCTGTATTCACAGTGAGATTATTCCCCTCTACGTGGTCCTGCAACAGCCCCTAATGATTCTTCACTTAGAGCCCGTCTGAATCTTGTACGCCCCCGAAAGAATTCCCTCAGGCTGGAAAGTGCTTTTGAACAAATTGTGTGGTTTTTTAAAATAATTTTTATTGGAGTATAGTTGATTTACAATGTTGTGTTAGTTTCAGGTGTACAGCAAAGTGAACCAGTTATACATATATCCACTCTTTAAAAATTCTTTTCCCATATAGGTCATTACACAGTGTTGAGTAGAGTTCCCTGTGCTATACGGTAAGTCCTCATTAGTTATCTATTTTATATATAGTAGTCTGTATATGTCAATCCCAATCTCCCAATCTATCCCTCCCCCATGTCCCCCCCACCCGGGTAACTGTAAGTGGTTTTACCAGAGCATGATCATTGATTGGTTAAAAGAAAACTTGGAGGACTTGGGGTCCAAAAGCATGGCTCATCACAGACAGACTCCAGAGTATCTGTCTACAGATTGTGGCAAAATAGGGATTTAAAGTGGCATCTTGAGGCCAACAGCTGGTGTGAAGCCCGTGGAATCCCAGCAGCAAAGGCACAGACTTGGGGACCAGAGCACCTGCTTCGAGTCCTGAGCTGTGACCTCAGGCAAACTACTTGGACTCCCTGGACATCAGCATTATGTTATGCATATAATATCAGACAATATTACATGATATGTTGTATATTCCAATATCCAATATACAGACTTCGTAAAACAGAGAGCAACTGAGTAATTACAGAGGCCTCTTATATATTATTTCATTTAACTTGCTTTATTTTCAGAAGAAAAGCAGATTTTTTTCCCCTTTGGGGGGTCTGGTTTCGCAAGAATGTAGCAAAATTATCTATAAAAATGAACGCGTGATGCCATTTCATGTTTGACGGAATGGAATTCTACCTTCGTCAAGGCTGGCCTCTGGGGTGAGCACCTAAGCGGTCAGCCTAAGGGGCCGGCAGGGCGGCGTCCCTGAAGGAGGGTGGCCGGGGGCTCACTCTGGCAGCGTGAACCCCAGCTGCAGCCCCAGGACCCCCCCATCACCAGGCGGGGTCCTCAGGACGTCCTTCAGGGCTCCATCAAGGCAGGAGGCAGGTGAGATGGGGACCAGCAAGCCCATCCTGGAAATGAAAACTGCATGGACTTAAACACGTGTTTGTAGTCAACCTGACAAGTTGTTCTGTGAATTCTGATATCACTGTATTTACCAAGGAGTCCAGGGACAGGGCCGTCCTCTCCCGGTCAGCCACACACAGGTGTGTTCATGGCTTTGCTTCCCATTCCAGCATGGAGACTCTCCCCCTTCTCTGTGCTCTACGAGTAGCCCCAGGATAGCTGCTACAGCCAGACTTTTGGAGTGCGTGTCTCCTCTGCCTTGTGTGTCCCGTCGCTCACCTCCAGGCCTCACCGGTACCCCCACCTCTTCTCAAACGCTCCTCACTGCCTGGCCTTCCCTCCCCCATCACCTGAAATGGACCAGCTCCTTCCAGCCATGCAGACGTCAGGTCAAATGTCACCCCGAGAAAGGTCTTCTCTGACCTCCCCAGAGGAAGTAGCTACCAGGTCACTGCAGATCTCAGTGTCCAGTCTTAATCCTCCCAGTGGGGCATACAGTCAGAAGACATTTTATTGTCCCTCATTTGTTTTGCGATATAGCCAACATCAAAGCGGAAACATCAAAGCGGAAACATTCCTGAGAAGTCAGCTGTGTCCCCAGGGCCAGGACAGGGTCCCAGCAGACCTTTGGTAGAATAGACTGGATTATGTGCTGTACGTAGGCCTGAAGAGACAAATCGATGTCTGTCGGCCTTTCTATTTTTTCCTAAATAACTGCTTGGATACTCTTTTTAGTCATAGAAACCAACTTTGACAGTATTTTTTCAGAATCGAGGAATTTCTTCACATCCTATGGTTTGGATTTTATCAGATCAGAGGAAGACCCGTTCCCAAAGACAGACTTTCCCAGTCAAGAGCTTTCTAGGCCTTCAGGAGTCCTTCTGCCAGGTCTCCGGTCTTTGGAGCCGCTGGTGAAAAGCCGCCCTGCGTCAATTAATGCATATTTTTTCAACCGTTTTCGTCTTCTATCACCTCACAACCAAGCGATGCCAGGGCCTTGCTTTCGGTTATTAAAGAGCCAGGATCATTTTCTCAGACTATTTTAAAAGTCAAGAGAAGGGTTTCCAAACAGAGTTGCGCAGTGTTTTCTTCACGCCCACGTGTGCATTTCATTCCAAATCCTACCCAACTTCAGTGACCTCTTGTGCTCACCTATTGTCCGTGGTTAATTAGCAGTAGGGACCCTGTGTCATTAAAAAGAGGCCTCATTCTAGTGGAGAAATTTATTTACCCTCAGGAACTTTTATTGTGGGGTGTGTTAAGAAATGTTTGTGATGATGATATGAGAAAATCATAACCAATAATAAAAACTAATGTAATAAAGTAGATTATAAACTTCACATCTAAGCAGGTGCAGCGTGATGCCGTGAAAGACCCTGGGGTCCTGCTCAATCACAGCTGGGTTTCCGCCAGTTCCAAGGCTCCTGAGCTGGTGCTCTTCGCGCAAGTTACTTCATTGCTCTAAATCCGTTACTTCATCAGCTAACACGGAGATGGTAGTGGATCTCCCTGGACTTCAGGTGACGATTAGGCACAATTAGACGTGCACTGTCACATGCTTGCTCTGCTTCCCCACAGGCTCTTATTTCGCTGCAGTGCACGGCGGGGAGAGGCTTGGATCTGGGTTCCTCTCCGCAAACTACCACCGTCTGACTCACATCTCTTCCAAAGGACTTCCTAGTCGGGGTATTTATTTTACAACGATGGAATGAGTGGAAAATACCAATTACAGATCAATTTAGAAATGCCAGATATGGCCCCTTATTTTTCTTTGTGTTTTGTCAGGCATTCAATGAGACATGAGCAGCAATTTGAAGGGTATACTATTTGAGGCTGGCTCTGACATGAGATAAAGGAAGATGTGGGTACTGACACTTGAGGCCTAAGGGATTTTTCCATTGAAGTTAAATTATGGTCAGATCATCCACCAGATATTTCCCTCCTGACCTCTGGAAAGACTCTGTGCCCAGAATTGTCAGATTTAGGAAACAAACAAACACACACAAACAAAACAGGACACCCAATTAAATATCGGAGAGGCAGTGAATAATTTTGAGACATGCTTATACAAATAATAACTTCATTGCTTACCTTCACTTGAAATTTACCTGGGTGTCCTGCACTTTATCTGTCAAACCTATCTGCATCTCACGTGGCCCTGGGTGGCCTGTTGGCTTATGGAGCAGAGCCCAGCTCATCCTCGAGGCTGAAGGTGTAGCCATGACGTCTATCATCTGATTCCCAGATAAAGTCAAAGTTTCTCAAACTGAGATCCACAAATGTAGCCTCAGAGATGATCGTGTATTCTATAGGAATTTTAAAGTTTACTTCAAAGATTATCTAGTAAAATTAGCCTAAGACGTTCTAAACACCTATGTGACTACTTAGATCCAAGTAATGCCGTACCACCATTGTTCAATTTGCCTTTCTTTTTGTATTTGTCATCAAATTGTCAGCAATATTACCCAAAGAGTAACTCAGCGCAGGAGAGGAGGACAGAGGGTTTCTGTGACTCACAACGCACTCCGTAGGTGTGAAACTGTGTGATGCTGTGTGCATGGGGGTGGGGGGTGGGCGCCCAGAGGGGGGTTGACCAGTAGTCTGAGTCAGGAGGCATGGATGCACAGGAGAGGGCAGGTGGGCAGAGTCCAAGACAACATGCCCTGCAGCCGTTCAGGACCACGTCACAGCTCAGCCAGCCAATCTTAGCAGAACAGTATCGCTCATCACAGTAAGTTAATATGGTCAGTTTGAATTGTATTGGCGTTGTAACTTGTATTTATTTCCTAGTTGTACAAGAATTAAAAGAATAAGGATTTTATGTCTAACTATCTATTGGTATCTATTCCATGTAACATTAGGAGAAAAAATCATTGATCACAGTACTGTGGGAGCTATGAGACTTACTTGCTCCTTTTAAGGACTGCGACACTTTACCTAATTGTGAGACCTATGGCTGAAGTGACAAACAGGCCTCACCAGCTTCTGTTTGTTTGTCTGTTTGTCTAGTTGCCGCACCATGCTTTCTTAGGTCAGACTGCCAAGCTCAAGAGGTTCCTTCAGGAGGCGGGGTGCTTGCCATGCCCAGTGTCTTCTGTGTGACTCTCTGATGGTGCTGAGGGTCCCATGGAGATGGCGGAAGAAAGGAAAATTCCCCTCTCCATCCTGCGCTGCTGTGGCTGAGAGTCCCTCGTGGGTGGATGAACTCCAAGCACAGGGCTGGGTCCCACGTGGATGCTGGTATAGGACAGGGCACCTGCATGCTGTGACTGTATCTCTGTATCTGCCCCTGGAGGTGCAGGATGGGATGACCTACAACCTGAGTTCCTAGAAGCCAAAATAGTGGAACTGTTTGCCATGTCAATATCTATTTTTTTGTAGCCAAAATCTAAACCAAGACAAGTGGAACTCCAAAATGCTGACATTTAAAAAAGCAATTATAAAACATTTTTTTCCAATTTTCAAATCTAGCTGGAAGATTTTAGTTCTCTTCTTGAAATGTTAAAAAAAAAAAAAAAAAAAGCAAGTTCAGATCAGTTCATCCATTTCTTCCAAACAGGATTGTAAAGAAAACCAAAGGACATGAAACCACAGAAGTATGTTAACGTGCATCACAGATGTGATGGAACCCACAAGGCAGGACCTTGGCTTTGGGGTTGAAACCTCACCCTTCATCATACATCTTGAACTTGACTCCCATACTATATCTCTTTCCATCTGAGTTTAAATTACATCTATTCCAGTATTTTTTAAAGTGTTAATTTTAATGCTGCAGTGGTTGTTTTTTCTCCAGAGCCATCTAGGTTTTCGGCTGAACACACTTAACATGGCTATAAAAAGTTTTGTTTAACTGTGTTGACTACTGACTTTTTTGAAACAAAAGTTACACAAATACAGTCTGTGTTCAGCTTTCACACTCTGTAAACTCGCAGGTGAGAAGATGTTCTGGAAATCATTTTTAAAAATTAAAAAATATTAGTAAAATTTTTAGAGACTTCATGAAAACGATCTTTTTTAAACCAAAGTCACTTTTTATTTACTCAAGACCAAAGGCTGGTGATCCGGGTCCCTTCAGTGGCCCAACCATGGCAGAGGTCCAGGCCAAGAACCCCACAATTTCCGTGGCCCCCGCAAACAGCTCAAGACACTGCAGACATCGGGCAGCAAGTCCTCGGCGGTGAACCCCAGGCAGGAGAGAAGAGCTCTCCCAGCAGTGTTAGAAACCGGCAGACAAGCTTCCATAGCCCTGAGCATGCACTCTTCAGCCTTTCACCTGGCATTCGACACTGTCCATCTTCTTTCCAATCCAGATCGAGAGCTTAGTAGGACGGCAAATTCAGGTTCAACTCCCCGACTTGGTTCCCCTCCGTCTCAAGTTCATGGGAATGCCAATCTTAGTTTTGAATTCAGCTGTCCTTCCAATAACAGCTCACTTTCTTTTTTTAAACATTTTTAAGTGTGAAATATGCATAAAAGGCACAAAGCAAAAATATACTCTTTAATTTTTATCATCTATGGAACCACACCAGGTCAATACCCAGGTCCCTTCTTAATCATGGTCACTATCTTTCTTTCTATAATACTAACCACTTCTTTGCTTTTCTGCAAAGGTTAAACACAACTTACTCTTGATAAAAATTCGTCAACCAGGAGCCACACTTATTCCATAATGAAGCACATGGTGTAATGCACACAACACATTTTATCTTCAGTTCGACGCGGCTAATTTAACATGGGTTACAAGAATAGTTCAATAGCAACCCAGGCAAGACTGTAAGATGGAAAAGGATAGTTAGCAAGGCAAGTCAACATATTAAAAAGAATGTTTGAATTGTTCCATTAATTGAAATGGGAAGATCACTATTAAAGTTATTGATCAAATCTGTCAAACTTTATACCATTTTTGCAAAGAAGCAGGGTATTTTAAATGCAATGAACAAACACCTACATACACTCACATGTGGGTAGGGAAAATAGGAGGACATAGCTCAAATCCTTTTTTTTTTTTTTTGCGGTACGCGGGCCTCCCACTGCTGTGGCCTCTCCCGTTGCGGATCCAGACGCGCAGGCTCAGCGGCCATGGCTCACGTGCCCAGCCGCTCCGCGGCATGTGGGATCTTCCCGGACCGGGGCACGAACCCGTATCCCCTGCATCGGCAGGCGGACTCCCAACCACTGCGCCACCAGGGAAGCCCAGCTCAAGTACTTCTGTTAAGAAACCAAACAACTTATCTCCATCTTGGGGAAGCAGGCACCCAAGCCTATTTATTTTATCTGCTGCTCTGAAGATGCGCGCGAGCTGGTACACTTTCAGCTTCCTGTTCCCCAGTCACCATCCTGACCACCTGCCTGTGCCCCCTCCCCGCCGTGCCTTGCTTCTGCCCAGGCCGGTGTCCTCGATGGACTGGAGACCCCAGGGCACAGCGGAGAATGATGGGGATGGTTTCCATGGAGACAGCAGAGCGGAGGTGTGCATTTCACGCTGGATGCACTTGACAGCATTGCGGCAGTTGCCTGCCATCTTCTGCCTGGAGCTGAATTGTCTTTTTTGCGACACTTGAGACATGTTAGGTCCCAACCCACAGAGGTGGCCCAAAAGATAGGAAAGAACAAAACTAGTTCAACTGAGTTCCTGCTTTTGGTTGCCCGCTGGCATGAAAAAATTACAAAACTCTTCACATTTTTGGTTAAGGATTCATTACACACACACTCACATGTGAATTGATTCCGACCAAATTAGGTTAAGTGGAGTTTCAGTTTATCTGAGAACATAGGTATCCCTGTCTCTTGGGGGAAAGACCTACAACAGGACAGGGTCTCTCTCTCTCACACACACACAGGTATACACATAAGCACATACCTATGCCTTCACATATACATGTCCACACGCATGCACACACCACACAGACATGTAATGCACACACACACACACACACACACACACACACACACATACCATGCATGCATACACCACACACCCCACACATACACCATGATTAAAAGACTGGGGCATAATTTGGAGATCACCATCCTATTTTCAGTGAAACTGCAGGTCCGTCAGTCAGGGGGCGTGCTGAAGCATGCAGGAAATATCGCTGCCCTAATTCCCTCAAATGCCATTGCCGATTCTGAGGTCCAAGTCCAGTGAGGCTGTGGCACACGCATCAAGTCCCCCGGGTGGGTGTGTGCCTCACGTTAGGAGTTTTACACAGTGCCAGCAGGGTATTGCGCAAATATCTATACAACCCTTCCTGTGCCTCAGCCACTATTCCAAGTGCTTTCTTTTCTTTTCTTTTCTTTTTCTCATTTCATATCCGTAACAATTTATTTAGGACGGTACCTATTGTTATCCTCATTTTACAGATGAGCAAACTAAGTTTGAAGTGATATGGTAATTTGCCCCAAACCCCACAGCATTAGCTGTGCTATAATTTCACTTATTAAAGTGAAGTGCCCATACCAGCACCCAAATATGTTTTACTTCAAAATTTTTACTATTTCATAATTGTCTTTTAAAATAACTGACATAAAATAATTGTCATATCAACTATACTCTAATAAAAATAAAAAATAAAAATAAATAAATAAAATTGTCATTATTGACAATTTATAGAGATTTTTTCATTTCTATCACATTATTTTTTCATTTATTTTTTAACATCTTTATTGGAGTGTAGTTGCTTTACAATGTTGTGTTGCTTTCTGCTGTATAACAAACTGAATTAGCTATATGTATACATATATCCCCATATCCGCTCCCTCTTGCATCTCCTTCCCACCCTCCCTATACCACCCCTCTAGGTGGTCACAAAGCAACAAGCTGATCTCCCTGTGCTATGCGGCTGCTTCCCACTAGCTATCTAGTTTACATTTCGTAGTGTATATATGTCCATGCCACTGTCTCACTTCATCCCAGCTTACCCTTCCCCCTCCCCATGTCCTCAAGTCCATTCTCTACCTCTGTGTCTTTATTCCTGTCCTGCCCCTATATATATATATATATATTTTTTTTTTAGATTCCGTATACATGTGTTAGCATACGGTAAGTCTTTCTGACTTACTTCACTCTGTATGACAGACTCTAGGTCCATCCACCTCACTACAAATAACTCAATTTCATTTCTTTTTATGGCTGCGTAATATTCCATTGTATATATGTGCCACATTGATACAATGGAATATGGACACTTAAGTTGCTTCCATGTCTTGACTGTTGTAAATAGAGCTGCAATGAACATTGTGGTACATGACTCTTTTTGAATTATGATTTTCTCAGGGTATATGCCCAGTAGTGAGATTGCTGAGTCGTATGGTAGTTCTATTTTTAGTTTTTTAAGGAACCTCCATACTGTTCTAGATAGTGGCTGTATCAACTTACATTCCTACCAACAGTGCAAGAGGGTTCCCCTTTCTCCACACCCTCTCCAGCAGTTATTGTTTGTAGATTTTTTGATGATGGCCATTCTGACCAGTGTGAGGTGATACCTCATTGTAGTTTTGATTTGCATTTCTCTAATGATTAGTGATGTTGAGCATCTTTCCATGTGTTTGTTGGCAATCTGTATATCTTCTTTGGAGAAATGTCTGTTTAGGTCTTCTGCCCATTTTTGGATTGGGTTGTTTGTGTTTTTGACATTGAGCTGCTTGTAAATTTTGGAGATTAATCCTTTGTCAGTTGCTTCATTTGCAAATATTTTCTCCCATTCTGAGGGTTGTCTTTTCGTCTTGTTTATGGTTTCTTTTGTTGTGCAAAAGCTTTTAAGTTTCATTAGATCCCATTTGTTTTGTTTTGTTTTTATTTCCATTTCTCTAGGAGCTGGGTCAAAAAGAATCTTGCTGTGATTTATGTCATAGGGTGTCCTGCCTATGTTTTCCTCTAAGAATTTTAGAGTGTCTGGCTTTACATTTAGGTCTTTAATCCATTTTGAGTTATTTTTGTGTATGGTGTCAGGGGGTGTTCTAATTTCATTCTTTTACATGTAGCTGTCCAGTTTTCCCAGCACCACTTATTGAAGAGGCTGTCTTTTCTCCATTGCATATTCTTTCCTCCTTTATCACAGATAAGGTAACCATATGTGCACCAAGTGCTTTCTAACTAAGAACTTATTTAATGCTCATGGTATACTTGGGTAGAAGTGTGGTTCCCTGGATGAGGGCTGATGTTGCTTCTCAATATTGTAGAGTCGCTACGTGACCTGCCCAAGACCACGGCTCTAGGCAGGTGGGTGGAATGTGAGCTCAGCAGTTGCTCCAAGGCTGTCCTGCCAACCAGACTCCCCCCAGTGCCTGGCTCCCTGCTGGGTTGGTCTCTATGATACAGTGACCTCCAAGAACTATTTGGGAAGGTACCTCTCTCCCTCCTTTTCCTAAACACACCTCATATTCCTGTCTCCGCTCCTTCACTAACACCAGGAAGAAGAGGACTGTCTAATTTCAAGTTCTCAGACCTCCCCTCACCCACGGCTTGTGGGGATGCTAGGGGCAAGTGGTCTTTTCTCTCCCCCTGCTTTGCCAACACTCTCTTTTCAAAGACTTCCTCGTATTCAACCTCACTCTCCTTTTCTTTTAATCTCTTCCAGAAAAACTTCTAAGTTCTCTGAAGGCTTACACTTTGGGAAGGGACATTCTTGCAGAGTGTGCAGACTGCTTCTGTACAAAAGGGGGAGAGAAAGGGAAAGTATAAGGAGGGGAAAAAATCCTTTACATGTGGATGTCTCAAACATCCAGCCACAAAAGATGACGTTGTTTGGACTTTTTTTCATTAAATTATTTTGTTTCTTTCCTTCTTTTTGTTGGCCAAAATCCTAGCTGTTGAAAGGGCTCGTGGAAGCTGCCAACATCGGAAACGGCAAAGTGTCCCAAACTAAACTTCTGACCACTAAGCCCTTGCTTTTGCTGAAAGAGCCAGTGGAGTTTCCTTATAAAAGAACGGAACATCTGAGCACAGTGCACTGTCTATATATTTTGGCTGAAACATATGTTTCAAAAGGAATGTTTTCCCATAAAAGGGTCGTCATTAAATGCTAGGGCAAGTGTGTAATCTTGAACCATGCTGTGGAGGAATGAAGGCTTCCGTCACCAGTGGACACTTTCCCAAAAGAGGGAAATATCTGCATGGCCAGCTCTGAGCTGTCTTTTACTCCACCAGAAAGGAACTCAGCCACCTGGTGACAATGACATGTTGGGTGCCCATAGCCCAGCGATGGGAATGCTCAGGGTGTTACCCAAGGCATAAGGAATGTTACAAAAGCCAAAGTCTAAGGGTCCACGATGCCTTGAGGAAAAAGCATAGAGCAGCCTGGAGAAAGGAAGCAGAACTGCCCAATCAAAGGTTCTGCCGTTTTCCTTCCAAGGGTCTCTGCTTCAGTGATCTTGGCGGCATTGCATCCTTCCAGGGCCTCTGTGCCGTTCTGGTGACACTTGTGTGCTGCTTTACCTGGGAGTGAAGAGAAGTGTTTTAATTTAGTGTCTGTATAATGCAAAAGGCTCTCCCATAGAAGCCATAAGACTTGTAGGGTGTTAAAGTAGGCATTAAAAAGGAATCTGTAAAAAGAAATTTAAAAAGAGTGCTTCAAAAATTTTAAGATGCTGTTTACTAGAGATTCAGTGTTTAAATAAACCAAAGATATGATTTCCTAGTTTATTTAAACAATTTAAAATCTATCTATACACCTATATGAATACATATGAATTTCTTCCTCAATAAGTAATATTATCTTTCCCCAGTGAGCAATCTACAGTGGATAACAGGGACAGTGTTTTCACTGCTTAAAGGTGATATCTCATATTTAGGAAAAGAAGTTTCACATTTCTGTCACTTTTTAGCTCCCTCTGCTTGGTTATCTATTTTACTTTACAGGGTCTCGAGACCTAAATTCTCATTAAGACTAGGATATCTTCCAAATGTTTTCTTCTTTTCTAAACATCTATAATAATTAACAGTATTTATCAAAATCTTTGCAATTCTGTTTAAGTTTTTTATAACAGTTTATTGAGCTATCATTCACATACTGTAAAATGCACTCTTTTAATGCATACAATTAGCTTGTAGTATATTCCAGAGTTGTGCAACTGTCCCCGAAATCAGTTTTAGGACATGCCATCACATAACCCCAGTTATCGGTCACTCCTCCCCTCCCCCTTCCCCCTCCCCACCCACGGCACCCTCCCTCTACCTCCTGTCTCTGTGTTTCCTGCCTGGACACCGCATGTAAACGGGCTAACATCACATCTCAGGGACAGAGCCTTTGACTGCACTGTGTTTTGATGGGAGAGTCAGAGCTCACCGTTCATCTGGGATCAGCAAGCTGCCTGGCTGAGCACCAGCTTGAATGGAAATGCCCTCTTTATTCTGTGGATCCAACCTGCCGCCCGCCCGTGCCCTCTGGGTTCCCGTGTGGAAGCAGAGGGTGCCCTGCCCCGCTGCAGCCTCCCAGAGCCCTGCCGGGCCGTCCTGCCCCAGAAGAGACAGGAGCTGCAACGGCAGGAAGGGTCCTGGGGGAGAGTCCGTCCTGAGACACCCACTGTGCAGGGAAGTGGCAAGGCCTCTAACGAGAGCATCTTCTCAACCCTCTGCCGTAGAGAAGCCGTATTCTGGATGACACAGGGGCGGAAGAGAATCATTAGTTAAGTGGAGTTCACACAGCAGCTGTGGGCTCTGAGCTTCCAGGGCTCACGGGTGCCCTAGCCTGAACTTGAGGGGCTGCCCAGCCTGCAGCCACAGGACAAATTCCAGGATGGGAGCGGTCAAGTTGAAAAACTTTGAAGGTTGAAAAACTGTAAAGTTGAAGGTTTTAAAATGTGGAGTGACAGGAGTCAGTTTGATCTGTGTTATCACTGGCCACCTGTTGAAAAAAGACTTTAAAGTTTATAAGCCTCAGTTAGCAGTGGGCGCTCCAGATATGTGCATTCCGTAATACTGGGGAGAATCAGGCATTTAAAATTATATTAATATTCATTTAAGAACTTAGGACCTTCTGTGCATTTCATGGAATGGAAGCAACAAAATGCTCTCTCTTCTGAGGCTGCAGAGTGAATGACAGATGGCTGTCTGGAGAGGCTGGGTCACGTTTCCTGCCCTGAGGGATGAAAAGGAGGAGGTGCCCCTGGGTGGTGTCATGGCGGCCTTTCCCACGCAGCTTGGCACTTGCCAGCCCCCATCCAGACCAGAGCTCCGTCAGCTGGCGTTCCCTTAGGTAAGGAACTGTGGGCACCAACTGCGTGCCAGGCCCTGGCCGGCAGCAGCGGCAGGGTGGAAACAAGGGAGTACAAGGCACAGACGGACCCCACACGTGGGTTTACGGAGGAGAGACACAGGCCCAGGAGGGAGCATCGTGAGCTTGACTCTTAAGCAGATGCGGAGGTAAGAGCTCATGAGGGCTGAGTTCTCCTGGGCGTCGAATGGAAAATGGGGTGGCCTCCACTTCGAAGTCTGATTAACTTTTTAAAAAATTGCTTAGCTTGATGATTTAGTTGGCTATGTCTCATCTTGTGCCAGTGAAAGCCGAGTAGCATACTGTGTTTAAGAAATGCAGTTATAAAGAAGCATAGAAATGAAAACAAAAGCAGAAGAGCCATCACTATTGTACCATAGTAAAAGGCTGCTAATTTTGTGGTATTTCTTTTGGACATTATTTCAATACATGTTTAGAGATCATGTTATATTCATAGCATACATTAAAAACAGTAACCTAGTTGTTGTTTTTTTTTTTTTAATCTCACATTCTATCTCCTGTTTGTATGTATTCCTCATTTGTTATTTTTTCCCCACTAGTGGAACCTCTTGCCCCTCTAACTAATGGTATTTATTTTAAAGGTACATTATAATGAAATATTTCAAAGAAGGTATATACATAATAACATGAAAGATGCCCATGTACTTAGCTGCCAGCTTAAGAAAGAAATGTAACAAATAAATGAGTGTTACAAATGTTGTCAAATCAAGGCCTCCTTCCCAGAAGTAATCACTTCTTGAACTGGTATTTAGCCTCCCCAAACATTTATTTCTATTTTCCTGCATTTGCATGGAGCTTTATACAATATGTTATTAATTTGTACGTTGTAAAATTTATAAAGTAGACTCTTACATTGTATGTTGTTCATGACTTGCTTTTAATAGTAAACATTTTGCTTGTGAGTTTAACTCACATTAAGGTGTGTAGATATTGCTTATTTATTTTCATTTTTGTATATTAGGTACATCAACGAACACATCACTATTCATATATTTTCCTGTTTCGTGAGATTTTTCAAAATTTTACTCTTCTATGTTTATGAAAATTTGTGTATCTGTTCCCTTTTGCCCATGTGCAAGAGATTTTCTAGACAAGATACCCAAGAGTGGAACTGCCAGGGCCTCCAACTTCACCAGTGAGCGATGCCAAGTTGTTTTCCAAAGTAGCTGCAGTGATTTCACTTCCACATGAACGCCCCTGTCCCTTAATCACCCTCGGGTGTCGATTTTGTACGTAAAGTTACTTGTCCATCCGTATATCACTATTACATTGTTTTAGAAGTATTGATCTATAACAAATCTGGTAACTTACAAGGTAATTTTCCTCATCTTTTCTTTTTCTTTCTTTTTTCCCCCCATTTTGAGCTATTTTAAGACTTTTGTTTTTTATTTTGAGTCCTAGACAATTTTGTTAAGTTTCATAAAAAATTCCACTGGGTCTCTGATTAGAAGAGCATTAAATCTATAAATTATTTGCGGACATTTTAGATCTTTATAATATTGAGTATTTCTGCGCATGAACCTGGTAAATCTTTCCATTCAGTTGGCTTTTAAAAAAATATAATGCCTCAACAATTTATAATTTTATGCAGTTATTTCTTGTGGAATTTTTGTTAGGTACTTTCTATATTTATTTATTTATTTTCTATTACACATGCTGTTTTTCTTTATTTTCATGTTATACTTATTCTTTTGGGTGGTGCAAGGATACATAATGACATTTTATGTTGTGATCAATAGCTTTTTTACATTCTCCTATTAAAGCATCTAGAATAGTGCCAGCCAAATATTAAGGACTACAGAAATGTTTGTTGAAAAATAAGCAAAGCTACTTGTTTTCTATGTAACCCATCAGGCAGTTTGGGAACAATGACAACGCCTTCCTTCCAAGTGCTGCTACCTTTTACTTCCGGCTCTGCAGGTAGGACTTGCACAGAGTCTGGGATATGGAGGGTCCTGGAGTCGTTCCTGGTTTATAAAGGAAATGCTTCTTACATTCCGCACAGGTCTGATGTTTGAAAGTGTTATTGCAGTAAGCTATTCCTCACTGGGATAAGAGTGTTCCCTTCTATTCCTATTTGCTAACCAATTTCAAAGATCATAAATGAATACTGAATTACCATTTTTCATCTATTAATCTAGTCACATGGAGTTCTTTCTCCTTAATTTTCTTACTATGGTAATATTGAAGAACACTAATAGGTTTTCAATGTTTCAATTAATATTTCTGAATTTTGTTTTCATTATTTTGTTGAATAGTTTTGCATCTGTATCCATCAATCAGACTTGTGGGTAATTTTCATTTCTTGTGCTGTTACTTGGTTGTGTTAAGATTTTGGTGTCAGATTAAATGATTTGGGGAGTAGTCTTCATTTTTTGGTTTCTGGAAAAATTTATATATAAGTATAGAGTTATTTGCACATCTGAGGATGAGCAGAATATGCACCTGTAAAAACATTCTGGGCCTGATGGATATTTTGTGTGTGTGTGTGTGTGTGTGTGTGTGTGTGTGTGTGTTTACATTATTAACATTTATTTCAATCAATGATCATAACTAAAGAATACTTGGTGAGTTGGAAGATGCTGGGGATTTGTTTCAAACATGGTGCAAAAGGGGAAAACCATAGAAATGTGAGAGACGCTAAGAGACAACACACAACCATCTCATAGAAGTTCGCAGTGAAGAGAACAGGGTACCAATCACTAACATAGGCTAGTGCTTCCTGGTCCCTAAACAGCTGTTGAGTCGGTGTCATTGCTTCATTTTACAGATGAGGAAAACTGAGTCAGGGTGAGTTTAACGAAGAGGTCCAGGATCATGCATCGTGGCAGGGCCAGGATTAAAACCAGACAATCTGACCCCCAGTGGGTGCCCTTTGCCCTACAGCATGCCCTTTACTGTGGGTACACATGCCCAGCACGTTCTAGGAGAGTATCCCTTGGGGCCAAAGGAAGGCACAGGCTCTCAGAGATCACTGAGTGACCAACAGTGATGTATCTGTAATAAGCTAGACCTAGACATGGCTCCTAAATTTCAAAATATCTGGGATGAATGTATTGGGAGCCAGAGAAAATAAAGATAATTCAAGATTCTTTCAGAGAGAAACAAGTTAACTTAAAAGAAATGATACTTTGCTTGGCATGAGATTTTATTGGCTTTGCACGTTGATTGACAGTGGGGTAAAATGTGGAAAGATCTGAGAAGCTATAGCTATTGTTACTACCCAAACTTTCACTATTTGAACTTAAACACCAATAGGTCTCCTTTTACTAGGCTGGAAATTTCTTGAGGGCGAGGTTTATGTCTAATTCATTTTTGTTTTTAATATCTAAAGCAATGATCAAAAATAGAAAGTGTAAATAGCACAGGGAGATCAGCTCGGTGGTTTGTGACCACCTAGAGGGGTGGGATAGGGAGGGTGGGAGGGAGGGAGACGCAAGAGGGAAGAGATATGGGAACATATGTATATGTATAACTGATTCACTTTGTTATAAAGCAGAAACTAACACATCATTGTAAAGCAATTACACTCCAATAAAGATGTTAAAAAAAATAGAAAGTTTTTAATGAATATTTATTGAATTCAAAATTTATGGAATAAAGAAGGAAAGAAACAATATAGATTAACCCAGACCAAGTCAGGAGTGTGAGATCCTGTAATGGAGTAGATCCTGATGGAAACCGAGTTGTGTCTATACCACAGGCTTCCCCCCGCACGGCTGGGGCTCAGAACACTCAGGCTTCCAGAGCTGCGTGTGGCTTGGTGACAAAAGGCGGAATGGAAACTCACCCCACCCACTGCTGTGTGTTAGCCCTCCCCCCTCTCGGGACATCCAAAAGCCATGTCACCTGCACCCTGCGCTTGTAGAACACTTAGTGAAGGTGGTGAGCTGGGACCACAGACTTACTGGGTTTGCATAAGCAGAGTAGATCTAGCCCTTTATTAGGACTACATGGCTCACAAAGCCTAAAATCTATATTCCTGGCCCTTTACAGAAAAAGTTGCTGATCCTAGCTATAATCCCCCAGAGCCCCTGCTCTTCCCCAAATGCTGAGCCCTGGGGGGCAGAGTGTCTACACCAAGGGAGGGCTTCTGGCGTCTTCTCTGCTAAAGGGGATGTGAGTGCCCCCTCTGCTTTGGGGTGAACCCAAAAACAGAGTGCAAGGCCCAGGGAACAAATTTCTTTTGTTTTGTCGAGACCCAGACACACAACCCGCCATGAACACTGACTCATGAATCATAAAATTATCATTAGGAAAAGTTGGAAAGAGACACAAGCAAATGTCCAAATGACAAAAAAAAAAGTCTATTCTTAGCTTGTTTTCATGTAAGTTATATAAATAAAACCATCTGGTTCACTACAGTATTTAACTAGCTTCTTAGCTAGCAAGACTTTTGTCAAGTTGTGAGTAGAAACGGACAACATGTGTCGTTGCTTAGAACCCAGGCGTGCAAGCGACTTTCGCACACAGACTGGACCTAGCACGCCTCCTGTGCTCTTTGCCATCAGAGACTTGTCAGGGGCTCTAAAAATGTCTTTTTATTCCCAACAGTAGTGCTATGTTTTAACAAAGGCCACTCGTTTATTACTTCTCACTAAAAAAAGAGATGCGAGCAGGTCTCTCTCACGCAAATCTATGATGACTCCACCTACAGCAGCTCTCCCCTCCAGACCCTGAAGCTGTCACCATGCACCCCCAGAACTGCACAGGTAGACAGAGCTCATGCCACTGGTCTTCGCACCTCCAGGCTTTTCCAGGAAGAACAGCTGCTCTTGTTTTGAAACATCGTCTCAGAGTCATAGTACTCAGTCCTTGGGCATTAAACATCAGTACTAGGAAGGATGCTCTTGTGTAAAGGTGTTTCTGGAGTATCGCTGACCAGTAGATACACACACATATGATGCTGGGGCTGCAATAATGTAAATACCCATATTTCTGCCCTTTCCATTGTTCCTTCTTCCATCCTGTGGTTTTAAGATTCTTTATTTTATCATTTTCTTTATGATTGAAACATTTGCTTTAGCCAGTCTTTGAGGTATGCTAGCAATAAATTCTTTTCACTTTTTCTTCATCTGAATATGTCTTTATTTCCGGTAATTTCTCAAAGTAATTTTTTTCGGATATACAATTTGCAGTTGACAATTCTCGTGCATCCTCACTGCTCAGGGCCGCCTCCTTGCCGTCTCGGATCTCTGGATGTCATGATCGTTTCTAATATAATAATTGCTGTGTTAGGGCTTCTCTGTCATTTTATAATTTGGTTTCTACTTGTTTTCTTTTTTCTTCTGGGAAGATCCCACATGTCGCGGAGCAGCTAAGCCCGCGCGCCACAGCTGTAAGAGCCTCCCAACGACCTCACTGCTCCGTCCTCTGTTCCTCGGTCTTCTTGACACGGCAGCCGGGAGGATTTTGTTGATAGTCAAGTCAGATGCACTCAGGCCCCAGACTTGGGCCCCTACAGCTCCTGCTTGACTGGAGTGAGATCCACCATAGGATCCACAGGACTGCATGGTCTAAGCCCTCCCCACAACCTCAACGTCCAACACTGGATGTTTGCTGTTTGTCGCTCTTGATCAACTGTCCAGTCTTTGCATCCACTGTGTGCTCGGGAGGCTGACCTTTATGACCTTTGTCTACAGGGTCCCTTGCCCTCTGGTTTCTGGTATGGTTAGAGTGGGAGTTGGCACCAGCAGGAAATCAGGGTGTGGGAGAGCGAAGATGGGACCCTGTCCTTTCTCCCTCCTTCTACACCAAGGGTAGGGCTGCTCCTCCCCTGACCACAGGTCCCATCTACTGAGTCACCAGGAGTCGTGGCCTCGTGGGGCTGTGACTGTGCCCTCCGTTCCTCCTTCATGCCCAGGGGTAGAATGCTTTCCCTTAAACCCACCACCGTTTTTGAACATACCACCTCTTTTCTTTGGCTAAGTTACTTCTTTGGCCACGATGCCCTGCCCCTTGTTCTTTTTTGCCCTACCCATGTGGTCCTCCTTTCTGATACTTTTTATTTATTTATTTTTTTGTGGTACGCGGGCCTCTCACTGTTGTGGCCTCTCCCGTTGCGGAGCACAGGCTCCGGACGCGCAGGCTCAGCGGCCATGGCTCACGGGCCCAGCCGCTCCGCGGCATGTGGGATCTTCCCGGACCGGGGCACGAACCTGCATCGGCAGGCGGACTCTCAACCACTGCGCCACCAGGGAAGCCCCTTTCTGATACTTTAACAACAAACATCCTCTTGTCCCAAAGCCTTGAATTTGCTATTCCTTTCGTCTGGACTGGCCAGTATCTGCATGCCACAAGATGACCAGGGAGTTCCTTCACTCCCAAGTCTTGATCATTTTATTTGAAGTTGCAGTTTTCACTTCCTACCTCAACACTCTTGATTCCCTGTATCCCGGTTATTTTACATGGAGAAACATAACAAAAGTGACTGAAAAAGAAAGCTGACCACACATGGTATTGTAACCCGTAAGAAAGATGAATCAATACAGATCTCATCATGACATTCCTATGAGGCAGGCACTATTATTATTTCTTTTTAGAAATGAGTAAACAGAGGCTTTGAGAGGAGAAGAGAATTGCCCAAGGTCAAACAGCCCATAGAATCTGGGCAAGGATTGGAAAAGCTTACTTCACTGCTACTTGAGAATTTTATAAAACATAAAACCAAAGTATGTCATCACTGCAAAGCATCCATTAAGGTTTACATCCTGGGGCACAAGAGGAGGTAAACATTTGTACGTGTTCTTTGGCAGGACGCCCATGAATTGCCTCCCTGGGTCATGAAAACTGCTACAACTGTGAGCATTATATAATTTCCCTAATTACTGTAGCCTCAGCAGCAAAATACTTTCACCGTGTTTTTCTTTTGTTTGCTGAGCCAGTTATGAAAAAATGAACTACAACGGTTAATTCTCTCTGCTTTTCTAAACTCTTGTCAAAATGCCTAAGCAGAGATTTGCGAGGCAGTGGAGTTATGCATGGTATAAATTCTAAATAAACAGTGGCAGTGGCCTTGCTTACGTGGCCACATGGGCGAGAGAGCCACGTGGGCTGTGGGTGCTGGTTTCCTGCCGCAACTGCCTCTGGACATCTTTAATTTATTATTCCTCTTATATAACTTTGTTTTGGTGTTTGAACTTCCATTCCCATGACTTTATGTTGAAAAACATTTTAAAATCTAAGAGTTGCGTTTTACAACAGGGCTGGAGCTCGGTTATTTATTGTTATTGTAGACTGGCACAGTGTCCCAGGGAGGCTACATCTGGAATAAGTAAGGACCCGCTGCCGCATTCAAGCAAGATTGATGTTCCTCTGTGGGCACAGGTTACCTCTGCTGGACGTTAAAATACACACTGTAAAAGGCCCTGGAGGCCCTCGGTCCAGCCTGTGGGGTCCGCTGCCCAAGCCTCCCCACCTCCCCTCCGTGGAGAGGGTGTGCGGACCTGTTACCCCAGGATATGCAGGCTTCAGTCCAGCCCCTCTCTGATAACAGAACACATTTGGGCTGGGTTGTCATGAAGGATGCACTTGGTGCTGAAAAGTGTGTGACACCTAAATCGGAGAGTTTTACCTAATGAGTAAGTTTTATAAACAGAAGCAAAAACAATTTTTGTGCATGTCTTGGGAGGTCAGATGTGACAAAGGAGCCACTGCCCGGGTTTCTGTCCTGCGTGCATCCATATGAGGGGCTTCTGGGCGGCGCTGCCCCATACCCGCTTCCTCGAGACCCCCTCCACTGCCCCGTCCGGCCCCAGCCCACATCCTCCACCATCCCCTGTAAACGCTCTCTGGCCCATGGTCTCCTGACCTCTTCTGAGCCCTAACTGCTCATCCCTGTAGTGGCCTCTGTGACGAGAAGGACAGGGCAGGAAATGCACCCTAAGTCCTGACTCCTGACTTCTGACCACCATTCACCACACCTGTCTACATCTGTGTTTCTTCCTCTTTAAAGTGGCAACAATGATGTTTATCTTCCCCACCCGGCATGGAGGCAGTGGTGGCCGGAAGGCCAGATGAAAGTGACAGGGAGCCAGCTTGCGGAGTGGAGTAGAGATGTCACACCTGTGCACACCTGGGAGCCCAGGAGGCCACCTGCTCTCAGCACAGAGGATGCTGGGCCTGACCACCTGCCCCCCAGCCCTGCCCTTCATCACACGGACCCTCTCTGGAATGTCAGAGGACAGGCAGCGTGGCTCCTGGGTTTATTGTGAGCCTTCAGATTTTATCCCTGAAACTGTTATTCTCCTGTGCTTTTCTTGAATTGTTAATGTGCTCATTTTAACTCTCCAGCTAACTGGGCACTTTGTATTCTGTGCAGAGCTTAACCAGTACTTGGAACATACAAGCCTGTGAATGAGCAAGCAGTTTGGTTGATCTTCAACTAGAAACAATTTGACTTTGGAAAATCAAACTCATATCTGCTCATGCAAAAGATTCTTAATTTCTCAGCTTAGCTTATAATTTCCTTCCTTCTGTCTTTGGGTTTAATTTGCCATTCTTTTTCTAGCTTCTAGGGGTGGAAGCTTTGCTTTTTTTTTTTTTTTTGCGGTACCCGGGCCTCTCACTGTCGTGGCCTCTCCCGTTGCGGAGCACAGGCTCCGGACGCGCAGGCTCAGCGGCCACGGCTCACGGGCCCAGCCGCTCTGCAGCACGTGGGATCTTCCCAGACGGGGGCACGAACCCGTGTCCCCTGCATCGGCAGGCGGACTCTCAACCACTGCGCCACCAGGGAAGCCCGAAACTTAGCTTTTTTATCGCAAATTTTTCTTCCTGCTAAATATATGCACTAAAAGCGATAACATTTTCTCTGAACACTTCTTACCTGCATCCCACAAGTTTTGATATGCCATATTTTTTAATCTTTCAATTAAAAATATTTCCTAATTTCCATTATACTTCTTTTACTCCTAAATAGTACAGAAGTGTGGCGTGCAATTATTTTAGTTGTCTTTCTATTGTTGGGTTATAGTGAGATTGCTCTGTGCAGGAAAACATATTTTGTATAATTTTATTGACTTATTTATTTATTTTTAATCTGTCGAGACATGCTTTATGGCCTTGTCAGTTTTAGTAAATGTTTCTTGATCATCTGAAAAAAAGAGTTTATACTGCAATGCTGGGTCTATTTTTCTATACAAGTCAATTAAGAAAATTCAATTATGTCCTTTAAACCTGTTTTCACACTTTGTTTGTGATCTGCTCATTCTATCAGCCTCTGATGGAGATTCATTAAAATCTTCGACTATGCTTGTGGATATGTCCTTTCTCCATTTAGCAATGTCAAGTTTTTCTCTTATCCTTGTTTAACCACCTTACTTAGGTGCACATGAAATGATGAGTTTCCTACCTTCCTGTTTTCTTTATGAAATGTCCCCTTTATCTTTAATAATATTTAATATTATCTTGCATTTATTAAGATCAACACTCTCCTACTGATGCAGCTACACAAGTTGCCTCTTGGAGAATGTTTTTATGACTCCCACTTTACATCCATTCATTTTCAATCTCTCTGCACCCTTTTTTTCAAAATGAGCCTCCTGCAAGCTACACATTGTTGGGTACTTGTTTTTTTCTTTATTTGGATACAGAGAATCTTTGTATTTTAATTAGATTGTTCAGTTTTCATATTTTAATATTGCTACTGATATAATTGTGTTTAAGTCTACCATTTTACAATATGATTTTACTCCTCTCATCTGTTTTTCTTTGTTCCATCTTTCTTGTTTTATTTCAGATAAAGCAATTATTTTCATCAATTGATTATTCGCTTTTATTATTTTTAGTTAATATTATTTTAGCAATTACCCTAGAGATTACAATATGCATTCTTGAGTAATTAATTTTTAAATGAGTGCCTTTAATATTTCCTTGAAAATGCAAGACGTTTCCCAAAGTTAACTGAATTTACTGCTCTTATAAGATTTTACTTATACAAACCTTATAAAACTCACACTACATTATTATAGTTATTTTAAGCAGTTAATACTTGTTTACATTTACACTCTTTGGCATTCTTCACTTCTTCCCAAATATCTGTGCTTTACCTCTAGGATCATTTTGGGTTTTTTTTTTCCCAACTTGCAGAATTGCCTTTACTATTTCTTCCTAAAGTAGTTTCATGACGGGACATTTATCAGCTTTTGTTTGACTCAAATGTCTTTATTTCATCTTATGTCCCTACAGCTTTAATGAGGTAAAATTTTGTACAATACGTTGCGCATATTCAAAGCTCTGCTTCGATAAGTGTTGATACATGTGTACACCCACGAGGATATCACTATCCTCAAGATGTCCAGTTGGCCCTGAAGTCCTCGTGTTCCGGAGGCCACCTCCCAGGATCTCTGTTCCGGGCAACTGTTGATGGGATTGCTGTCGCTGTAGAACAGCTTCCGTCTTCAACAGCCTCATGCAGATGGAGTCGTATGGCATACACTCTTTCTTACTTTGCTTCCTTTACTCCACATGACAGGTTGGATTCCTTCATCCAGGGCGTGGACCAGATGCGTGTTCCTTTCCAGAGCTGGGTGGGGTTCTGTTTCACGAGCACAGCACAATTTGCTTGTCCATCACTTGTTGATGGATGTTTAGATTATTTCCAAGTTTGGGTTGTTACAAATAATAGGTGCTTTGAGCATTTATCTGCAAAAAATTTGTGTTTCAAATGTATTAGTTCTAGCAGTAAAATGACTGGGTCATATGACAGATGTAGTTTTAATATTTTATGAATTTGCCTAAAAGTTTTCCAGAGTGGTTTTACTCTTCTTCTAGGAATGTATAAGTGTTCAAGTTCCTATCCATCCTTGCCAACACTTGACATGGTCACACCTTTAAACGTTAGGCATTCGGGCTGATGAGTAAGGGTTTCTCTCTGTGGATTTAATCTGTTTTTTTCTAATGACAAATTCTGTTGGGGATCTTTTCATTTGCATCTTCGCCAATTGTGAATCTTTTTGCTGTTATTGAAGTGTCCCTTAAAATTTTTGCCCATGCTTTGAATCGGATTATTTGTTTTGTTACCATTGCATTGTAAGCTATTTGTATACTCCAAACAAAAGCTTTCTGCCAGATATTTGTTTTGCAAATATTTTCTCTCAGTCTGATATAATCATTAATGATGTCTTTTGAAGGATAAAGGTTCACAGTTGTGATTGTTTTCTGTCTGTATAATTTATGTTTGTTTATGTCCTCTTTAGGAAAATTTTACCAAAGGGTAGCTCATTAATCTTTTATCCTGTGTTCTTTTAATATATACTATTAAACAACTTGACTTTATTTATACTTATAGATAATTCCACGTAACAGCAGCAACATACATTTTTCTCAAGTTGAAATGTTCACCAAGATAGATGATGTTCTAGGACATAAAAATGGTAAAATAATAGAAAACACAAAAAAGTGTATTCTCAGAACACAGCAAAATTAATTGAGAAATAAAAAATAATATATTTGGGAAATACTTAAATATATGGACACTAAAGAGCACACTTCTGTATAACCTGTGGGTCAAAAGGGAAGTCTCACACTAAATGTAAAGTATTTTAGGCTAAAAGAAAATACAACATATCAACATTCGCAGAATGTAGCTAAAGCAGTGGTTAGGGGGAAATTTAGAGTATTAAATGCTTGTGTTAGAAAATAAGAAACATCTAAAGCCAGTACTATTACAGACATCTATGCCTATAAGTTAAACGACTTATAGAAAAATTTAAATGTATTTCTGTGTACACGATGAACATTTAGAATTTGAATTTTTAAAGTTCTGTTTACAATAGCACTGAAACAAATGGAATACTTAGATATGAATATAACAAAATAAGTGAAGCATCTGTATGCTGAAAACTATACAACACTGATGGAAGAAGTAAAAATGATCTCGGTAAATGGAGAGATATACTGTTTTGTGGATAGGAAAATTCAGTATTTTACAGATGTTGGTTCTTCCAATTCCCACCAGTTTGATCAGTGCAATCTCAGTCAAATTCCAGCAAGTCTGCTCTGTAGGTACCAAACTGAATCTAAACCTCACACAGGAAGCAAAGGAACTACAAATAACAACAGCAACTCTGGGGAAAAAAACAAACAAGTAAAGGATCAAATTCGTACAGCTCCTATGACCCAATCTCAAGACTTACTATTTAGCTACGGCAATCAATACAGTGTGGTATTGGCATTGTGATGGACAGATAAATCTATGGAACAGGAAAGAGGCCGGGAGTAGACTCACACATACATTGGCAAGTGACTTTTGGCAAAGTTGCAAAGGCATCTCAGTCGAGAAGGAGAGTCTTTTCAATTAATGTCGTGGGAACACTTGGATATTCATATGCCAAAAAAAAGAACATTGATCCATACCTTGGCCCACATACGGACACTAATTCATAACGAGTTATAGACCTAAATGCAAAATGAAAACCTATTAAACTTCTAGAGGAAAGCTTCAAGGAGAATCTGTATGACTTTAGTTTGGGTGGTGAGTTTATAGATACGATACCAAAAGCATGACCCATAAAAGAAACATTTGTTAAATCTGACTCAGTCAAAATTAAAAACTTTTGCTTTGCAAAAGACACTGTAAATACAACCCCCAAAAAAGCCACAGGTTTGGAGAAACTATTTACAAATTACATATCTAATAAAGGATTTATATCCAGAGTTCTCTCTCTCTCTCTCTCAACAGTAAGTATCACTAAAATCACTTTTTTTTTTTTTACAGTGACAATACCAAGTGCCAGTACGGATGTGGAACCACAAGAATGCTCCTTCGTTGCTGGCAGCAATGCAAAAATAGTAGAGCCACCTTAGATGTCAGCTGGCTGTTTCTTATAATGATAAACATATACTTACCATATGGTCCAGAAAGCCGTCTTCTAGATTTTTACCTAAGTGAAGGGAAAACTTATGTTTCCACAAAAAGTGGTTTATAACACCTCAAGTTGGAGACAGCTAAGTTGTCCTTTAAAGGAGAATGGATGAAAGAACCGTTTTCTATTTTCACAGAGGCACATGACTCAGCAGTGAAAAGGAGTGAGCAGACGATTCACAAGGGTCACGCATGAATTCCAACTCCATCTTGGTGAGTGAAAGAAGCCAGACCCCCAAAGCTACATAGTATAGTTTTCCACTTATATGACATCCTGGAAAAGGTAAAAATATAGGGATGGAAGGAAAAATCAATGGTTTCTCGGGGCTTGGGACGGGATTCAGTACAAACAAGCCACACAGCCAAACGATTAGAGTGATGGAATTCTGTATGGTTACATATGACTCTATGTATTTGTCAAATTCCAGAGAAATGCCAACAGGCATAGAGGAGCCAAAGTAAAATTTATTGTATGCAAAGTAGAAAAAACAATCAACCAGGATTTAAGGGGATCCCAAGACAGAATGCAGACCGAGACAAATGAATCTAACTGCATTACAAATGATAACAGAACTCAACAGCTTGACTCCAGATTAGAAGAGAAGATATGGATAAGAATCTGGTCGCAAACGACAGGACAATTTGAGGGGCTGTCAGGCCAGCCACTTGGTGGAGCCAGAGTTCCTCAAATAAAACCTTGGCAACTTTTTTTTTTTCATGAAATTACCTACTATAGCAAAGATAGATTGGCCGCTTGACTCAGTCAATATGGGTGAGAAATGTGCTGAATACAATGCCAAAACATCTCTATGGATCAAGTGTTTATTGCTAGTGAGACTGAAAGATGGGAAACACATTCAGGAGCCTAAGCCTCAGGGTTCCATATAATTATGCTGTATGATGAGTTTTGACTGTGTCCTGGTCATTGTTTGGTTTTTCTCAGAACTAATCGGAACTTGTACTTGTGTGTGGCCTGGACAGTAGGAAAAGAAAATATATAAATAAATGCAATTATGTAGGTTCCCAACGTAGAAAACAAAATCAATCTCCCCATTGTTGCCAGGACTGTCACAGAGAGCTCTGAGTGAGAACTGCCACTTACACAGACACGTTATCACCTTCCCTGGACCGAGGAGGCTAATGGTGCTGTAGAGCTCACACCACCCACAATGTCTGGAACTCCTAAGGTTCCTCCTTGAAGGCTGTTCGCACTCATGACCATGAGTTCACACCTTCTAGCAGCCATAAACCCTGACACGAGTTTCACTAACATGAGGTGCTTATTCCCCCAATTTTCAACTCTCCCTTACTTCAGGCTGATAAAGTAAGTTACTTCAAAAGATTCATGCATTATACTCGGTTTCATAGCTGATGGGTAGAGGCTCTGCCTTTTCTCCTTGTGCTCCAAAGAACCTTCTACTGGACCTGGAACCTGGACATTTTGTCTTTTCTAAGAATGAAAGAAAAGGACAGGCCTTGGAATCATGTTAGAAGGGACCATATCCATTGCTTATGACTATAATTCAACTCCAGAGGTCCCTGGAGTTAGGTCTCCCAGGTGAAAAGCCATAAGGTCTTACCCCGAGTCACCTGGTCCACCTTCCCGTCAGGAAGTTTTACGGCAAAAGTTGTCAGCAATGTACCAGGACAGATGATTCTGGGGTGAAGACAACTTATCCCAAGACCTTCAGATGAAGAACAGAATTGAGAAAAGTAAGTAGTTTCCAGCCAAGAGCCACTAAATATTTTCCAGATGGCTGGACCTAGGGATGGCCATGCTTCAGTGTATATACTTTTATTCTCTATTTTCCTGAGAGTTTTCATTACTTCTTGTGTGTGTAAGCTTCTGTACTGTTAACAGACACTTGTCTCTCTCAACTATTGTGCCTATAATATTCCTTCCTGTCTGTAGTATGACGTTTTCATCCCTAATCACTCTTGTTATGGGTCTAATTTCTCATTTTAATATTCTCATAATTTAACTGATTCACACCATCAAAACAGTTCTTAGGTTTGTTCTCACTTCCTTTGGGTGCCATCCAGACTCTTTTGGTACCAGTGTCTTGTAACAAATCAGTTGGTTTCCCAGGTAACTGTGCTCAATCATGAGGTGACATTTTAGATGCAACTTTAAGATTGCTTCAAGGAATTTCTGTAAACCAGTTTATCAAGAGAAACAATTCGATAATACAAGCAAAAGTCTCTCTATCAGGACAGTATATTGCTAATCTGAGCAAAAAGCTCATTTGTCAAACTGCAAGTATGAAGACTCACCTCAAAACTTGCTGCCTTGTGTCACCAACCCTAAATTATCTCATCATTAACTACCCAATCCCAGTCACTCAAACCTACACTTTCCTTCCACTTCTGACATAGTAAACTAAGACTCTGCCAAGTGATCTTTCTCCTTATTTATTAGGAAATCTAATAAACTTAGCTCTTCCTACTCAGCAGACCTGTGGGCTTGTGTGGAGTTGATAATCAACACGTAATTCTCGCAGAGACATTAATTTGGGTGATTTTCGTGGCATGGGGTTGGCTCCTCCCTTTATTTCTCTTTCTTCTGTTAGTGCTCAGGCTCTTCCAAGATCCTACCTTTACCGCGGAGAATCAGTGTGGGGCTCTGGGTGCTCTGAACATCCCTGGAGAAACCTTAAGACCTGAAGATTCTTCAGAAGCTACAACACACATTTTGGTTGTTTCCTTGTATTGGTTAGTTTTCATAGCATACATGTGTGTACATGCCTCATACACTCATTGTGGAGTTGTATGTAAAAACAATATTTTTCTCTTTTCTATCTTTCTGAAAAGCCTTTCCCAGAAAGATGTATGTATTGGAAGTGAGTGTGTGTACATTGGCATATGTGTGTGATGGGGGAGGGGTGAAGAATATAAGACTTTGAAAGGTTACTTAACTTGCTCAAGGTCACACATTAAGTTTAAGAACTAGAGCTAATACCTATTGAAGATTTGATAAAAATGGGGGAAAACATCAGAAAATTAACTCAAACTCATATAAAACCCAAATATCCACGAAAATTTATTAAATAGGTCTTACTTATTAGATTTCAGTCATGAAATTCCAGTCAATCCAAAACTCCTGAAGTTACATGGACTGATCTTTTCTGTAACTGAATATTTTAATAGTAATATTGAGATATAAAGTACATACCATACAAATTAATATTTTTAGTATATTCTCAGTTTGTGCAACCATAACCATAATATAACTTTGGGACACTTTTTTTTTATTCTAAAAGAAGCTGATACTCTCTGTCCCCTCCCACATCCATCCCCCCAGCCCTCAGCAGCCACATTTCATATAAATGTAATCCTAACAATATGTGGTCTTTTGTATCTGGCTTCTCCTCTCACTTATAACATCCTCAAGTTTCACCCAAGTTGTCTCCTGTATCAACTTCATTTCTCTTAATTGGACTGATTTTTTTTGTAATTTTTTCAAAGCTCTACATTTTCCCTGAGTGCTTCCTTGAGTTCATGAAAAGTTTGAAATACTTTTGAGGAAAAGTTTCAAGTTACTATTATCAGCAAAAGTAATACACATTTGAAAAGAATCTGTCCGTTAAAAAATTTCTTTGAAAAGCTCAACTGTTAGAAGTGAAAATTCCTTGCCCAAGGGGAAATAAAATTAGATGAAGAGACACTGATTTATACTACATTTCACGATGGAAAAAAATTTTGAAGCATTTCTTAGGAAAATCAATTCCTGACCATGCATAATAGAGTAGAAACTCTGTCCACAGAGTATTTTGAAGAGGACACATGACGATACCCATTAAGTACATACGTGGGAACGAAGTTTTATTTTAGGAGACAAACTAAAATATTTAAATACATGCACAGTGATGAATTCCAGTTTTATTGGGAGAAAAACAAACTTTCCAGAAAGGGACTGGGAGAAAAAGGAAAGAGGGGGGAAGGCGTTGAGGCCAAGAGTTTTCTGGTTTCCCTCCCCTCCCCTGAAGCCCCATTTCTCATTCCATTCACCTTACTCCCTGAGACAAATGAGAAAGTATCAAATTCACCTCCAGATGGGCTAATGCATTTCCCAGACCTCTTTCCACTCAGCCTAAATATAGAACCCAAGGCACGTGGAGAGAGTCCTGACGTATGTCAGAAAGTACTGGTTTTATCTTGGATTCACTGTGGAATCTTGGATAAATCACTGTAGTTCTCTGACCCTCAGACTGCTCATTTATGAAATTCAGGCAAAAATCTAGAACTTCCCAGCTTGTTATAATGATTAATTAATATGGTAAATTCCCAGTCCCAGGCCTGGCTTGCTGTAGGTCCTCCATAAATGCCACTTGAAGTAGACCCCGGGGATTCTTTTCTTTGAGAGAAAGACCGTTTAAGAAAAGGAGATTTTTAGATAACTTACCTGCAACCTCTGAGAGAAACGGTGAGCACACGTGGTCTCTGTGTCGTTCAGCTGAGCTGTAGAGCACGATCCCGTCTCTCCTTCACGAGGCTGCTGGTGCAAAGGTCAGCCGTCCTCTGTGGCTGTGAATGGAGTGGCCTCCTTTGTCCCTGCACCTCCCAGACACCAGTGGATTCAAGGCTTTTAAAATCCCTCAATTTAGGCAGCATCCTCACTCGAGGTTGTTACGATGTGGTGCTTCGGGGCTTGTAGCTGAGAAGTTATTTTGAAAATGAATGTTTTATTACCTCAAATAAAAGGAAGCCCTCACCAGGAGTGCAGGGGACACAGCAGAGAAGGGGGTCCTTCCCTTCACAGCCTTGAGGCTTTATGGAGGGGCCTGGGGTCTCGGGTTTGTTGACATTTAACAGGAAATGCCCCATTCTCAGTCTTTAGCTAGGCCCCGACGGTCATGCTGAAGGCCAGTCCTGGTTAGTCATCTTCATGTGCGCTGGCAGGGATGGGATAGCTGCTCCCTGGGGCTGGAGTTTGCATTTCCTTAGTGGCTAATGACATTGGGCTTCTTTCATTTGTTTATTTTCCATCCAAATATCTCCATTGGTGATATGTCTGTTCAAGCCTTTTGGCCATTTTCCAATTGGTTGGTTGTTTTCTTATTACTGAGTCTGGGGAGTCCTTGTACATTTAAAATATGAGCCTTTTCTCAGATATCTGATTTGTGGATGTTTCCTGCCAGTCCGTGGCTAGTGTTTTCACCCTCTCAATGGTGGTGGCTTTTGACAAGCTTTTGCTCTCCATTTTGACGATGCCCAGATTATCAATTTCTCTTCTTTTACGGATCACACGTTTGCTGTCCAACTTTAAATATCTATGTCCAACTCAAGGTCACAAAGATTTTCTCCAATGATTTCTACTAGAATTTATATCCTTTATATTCTACATTAAGTCTATGATCTATTTTGAGTTTTTTTTTTTTTTTACCATAGTATGAGACATGGATAATAATTAATTTTTGCCTAAGACGTCCAATTGTTCCAGCACCATTTGTTGAAAGGCTATTTTTTCCCTCCACTGAATTATCTTTGCATCCTTCTTGAAAATCAGTGGGTCATAAATATGCGGCTCTATTTCTGGACTGTAATTCTACGTGTATAAACCACGTCAGCGTCACAGTTTTGTTTACTGGGTCTTCATAGTAAACTTTAAATTAAATCATGTGAATCTTCCAGTTGTGTTCTTCTCCTTTAAGGTTTTTTTTCCCCAATTTAGATACTTCTCATTCCCAAACTTGAAAATAGGGTTTTCAGTTTCTAAAAAATAAATAAATAAAAGCCTCGTGGGATTTTGCTCAAAATTGCATTGATTCTGTAGATTAATTTGGGAAGAATTTAACACTGCTGAGTCTTCAGCACCACGAACATGATACGACTTTTCATTTATTTGTTCTCTAATTTCTCTCAGCCACGTGTTTTACAATTTTAAGTGTACACGTCCTGTACGTCTGCTTACAGATTTATCCCTAAGTATCTTATACTGATGATGCTATTCTAAATTACACTGTATGTTCAATTTCAGTTTCTGGTTGTCCGTTGCTGATATATAGATTATAACTATTTTTATATATTTATCTTGTACCCTTCAATCTCTTTATGCTCATTTATTATAGTAACATTTTTTTGTGGGTTCCATACGATTTTCTACATAGATAATATCTTGTCTGCAAATAAAGACAATTTTGCTTTTTCCTTTCCAGTCTGGATGCCATTTATTTCTCCTCTTACCTTAATTTACTAGTTAGAACTTTCAGTCCAATGTTGAATAAAAGTGATATGAGTAGATGTCCTTGCCATTTTTCTGAACCTCAGGGAAAGTGTTCAGTCTTTCATCATAAGCATTATGTCAGATTTTATGTAGATGTCCTTTATCAAGTAGAGAAAGTCCCCTTCTACTCCCAGTTTTTTGAGAGTGTTTATTAGAATAAATGTTAGATATTTTCAAATGCTTTCTCTGCATCTATTGAGATAATCATATATATTATTTATTTTATTTTATTTTTAAAGTTTAATTTAATTTAATTTTATCTTATTTTATTTTCTTACTAAGGTGAATTACATTGACCCATGTTAAAACAACCTTGTTAGTATATATATGTCCATGCCCCTCATACTAACAAACGTAAGGTAGATAGCTAATGGGAAGCAGCCGCTTGGCACAGGGATATCAGCTCGGTGCTTTGTGACTGCCTGGAGGGGTGGGATAGGGAGGGAAGGAAGGAGGGAGACGCAAGAGGGAAGAAATATGTGAACGTGTGTATATATATAACTGATTCACTTTGTTATAAAGTAGAAACTGACACACCATTGTAGAGCAATTTTAACCCAATAAAGATGTTAAAAAGAAAAAAAAAAAATAAAATAAAAGAGATGCTGTGACAGTGAGAGGCCTGCGCACCACGATGAAGAGTGGCGGCCTCCTCTCGCCACAAGTAGAGAAAGCCCTCGCACAGAAACGAAGACCCAACACACCCAAAAATAAAAATAAACCCAACCAAGTTAAAAAAAAAGAATTAAAAAAAAAAAAAAAACAACCTTGTATTCCTGGGCTAAACTTCACTTTATCATGATAACATTGTTCTTTTTATATTGTTAAAATTGTATTCAGGCATTTTGCATTTATTCAGATGAAGAGTGTTGGTCTGTAAGTTCTTTTATTGTAATGCTCTTGGTATCAAAGCAACTCTGGCCTCAATGAATGAGTGGGGGGGGGTATTGCCTCCTCTTAAGTTTCAGGAAGAATTTGTATAAAGTTGATATCGTTTCCTAAATGTTTCGTAGAATTCATCAGTAAGGCCACCTGGGCCTGAAATTGTCTTTGTAGGAAGGTTTTTAAATACAAATTTACTTTCTGTGATAGGTTATCTATTTCTTACTGAGTAAGCTTTGGTAATATGGCTCTTTCATGAGTTTTTTTTTTTTTTTTTTAATTTCATTGATTTGTTGAATTTATTCGCATAAAGTTGGTTATAATAGTCTCTCTTTTTTTTTTTTTTTTTTTGCGGTACGCGGGCCTCTCACTGCTGTGGCCTCTCCCGTGGCGGAGCACAGGCTCCGGACGCGCAGGCTCAGCGGCCGTGGCTCACGGGCCCAGCCGCTCCGCGGCACGTGGGATCCTCCCGGACCGGGGCACGAACCCGCGTCCCCTGCATCGGCAGGTGGACTCTCAACCACTGCGCCACCAGGGAAGCCCTAATAGTCTCTTGTTACATATTTAATATCTGTAGAATCCATCGTGCTCTGTCTTTCCCAGTATCGGTAACCCCAATGTCATTCCTGTTCAGCCTAGCTGGAGGTTTATCAGCTTTATTGAAATTCTTAATGAATCAGTTTTTGTTTCATTCAATTTTCTAATATTTTTCTGTTTTCTGTTTCATTGATTTCCACTCTGATCTTTGCTATTTGCCTTCTTCAGCTTATTGTTGTCTTTGCCCTTCTGGTTTTAGATTCTGAAGCTGGAAGCTGAGGTCATTATTTTAGATTTTTCTTTTATTCTAATAGAAGCACCTAGTGCTCTAAATCTAAATACCCCAATCTATCACTGCATCCGGCAGATTTGTATATGATGTGCTGTCATTCAGTTGAAAACATTTCCTATTTGCCTGCTTGATTTATTCTTTGGCCTACAGGTTATTCAGAAACACGTTTACTCATTTTCAAATATTTGGGGATTTTTCTAGGTACCTTTCTGCTGTTAATTTTCTGCTATTAATAACTCAGTTAATATAGTTTGTTTTTCCTTCAGAGAATAGACTTGTATGATTTAAATCTTCTCAAATTTGTTGAGATTTGTCTTATTGCTCAGAGCATGGTCAATCTTGGTAAATGTTCCTTGGAAAGTAGATAGAACGTGTGCCCTTGTTGGGAGGTGAGTTTTATGAAGGTCTGTTACGACGAGCTGGCAGTCTTCTCTACCGTGGCTGATTTCTTGTTGGCTTATTCTATCAATTACAGATGAGTATTGAAGTGGGGTTTGACTATGTTGTGGGCCCATTTTCCCTTTCTGTCCAACTTCTTCTTACTATATTTGGAAACTCTGTTATTAGACACCTAAACATTTGGGACTTTTACGTCGTGTTGTTAAATTGGCAACTTTATTATTACGAGACCTGCTTTCCGCCCCTGAACGGACTATGCCCTGAAATCTCCTTGTGATATTAACACAGCTGCTCCAGGCTGCTTTTGACTAGTGTCAACATGGCATAAATATTTTTAATCTTTTGTGTCATTATGTTTAAAGTGGGTTTCTTGTAGGCAGCAGGTAGATGACCTAGCTCTTTAAATTTATCTAATCTGACAAACTCTGTATTTTAATTGGTGTGTTTAAATCTTTTAACTTAATGTGACTTTTTACAATTCACTGTGACTTTTTACAGGATCGGGCTTAAATCTACCATCATACTCTTTATTTTCTCTGTGTCACGTTTGTTCTTTGTTTACTTTTTCATTTTTAGCTCTTTGTTGTGTCATTCTATGGTTGTTTGGGGTTTATATCATGTATCTTTTAACTTATCGCAGCCCACCTTTAGTTGATACACCATTTCAGGTACAGTATGAGGACTTTGAACTTTACTCTTCCTTTGTATATTACCATACATTTTACTTGTAAATATTAAAAGAAAACCCACAATATTCTTTTTGCTTCAAATATTCTTGCAATAAAACAGGGTTACTGAGCTCTCCTCTGGAAACAGCTGGGTCCTTTTGGGTCTTGCTTTGAACCTTTGCTGGAGGAGGGCATCCAGGGGGCTTTGATCCAGAGCTATTTTGCACTCCCGGTGAGGTGAACCCCACGCCCCCAAGGCTCCTGGGATGTACAAGGAGAGGCACTCCGACTGTTGGGGACAGACCTATCCCCAGCACTGGCTGATCTGAAAGATTGTTCCTGGAATCTTTCGGGCAGTCTCCTCCCGGCTGTGGATGTCGGCTCTCACTAATGGCCAGAGAGTCCAGGCTGAACCTCTGAGTCCTGGAGTCTCTGTGCAGCCATCTTCTCCCTGCACTCTGCCCTCTGCCCCCAGCCACCTTTTCCTCCATGAACCCCAGCTCCACGGCTCCACCCAGGCTGGGGGCTCGGCCTAGGTCACGCGTCCAGGCCCTGGCGGGACCGTCCCTGCAGGCAGAAGCTTTGGGAGCCGACAGGGCCCGCCTCGTGTGTCCTCTGTGTCTGTGGGCTGCTCCTCCTCTGTTGCCTGACTGTCGGGGTCTTAAACAGGATAGTTCCATGTATTAAAATGGGGAGCAAGCCTGAAAATCCCCCGAGCAGACAAAACCAGTTATTCACACCAGAAAAGCGAACTCTCACTTATCTTGCAAGACAGACAAGGCTAACTCGACCTGGGTCACTTCTTGAAAATCCTAAGCAAAACTTTAATAGTTATCCCAAGTTGATATGAGGTCCCCAGTACCCAGTTCCCTTAAAGAACAGTCTCACGTTGTAACCAATCACTGTAAAGCATAAACAGTCACTGCCTTCACACTGTCCAAGCAGGTTTGTAAAACACACGTCTGACCCCCACTCTGAGCTTTGGTTTGAGGGCCCCCAGGCTACAAACTGGCTTTTTGCCATGTGCACAATAAATGTTTGCTAATTACCCCAGTGAGTCACTGGTTTTACTTCTCTCTTTTATGAGCTTTAGACACACATACTTTGTGACTCTCTTTTTAATTGGCTGGAGGCGGTGTCCTGGCTTAAGCTGGACCCCGGGCCAGTCTCCCGGCTCTTCCATCCCCTCTGGTCCCTTGCCTGCCGCCTTTATGGCCCCTCGAGATGCTGCAGACTCATCTCTCCCCTTCCCTTCCTCACCTTGAATCCACCTTCTTGCCAGGAAGCCCAGACTTTTCTTCCTGAAGGGCAGTGTTGAGAAGCCCAGATCAAGGTGACAAGTGTCCTCCTTTTTATTGCGGCATCATTGACTTAGAATATCGTGTTAGTCTCAGGTGTGAGACACCGTAATTCTGATGAGATTTCCCTCAGTGAGGTCGGGCTCTGGAGCCAAATTCGCTGAAGGAGCTGCACCCACGCCCTCAGGGATAGCGGGGCCACAGGGGGACGAGCCCTCCTCATATGGCTTTACCTCCTTCACGCCAGACTACCTGGACCCTCTTTGGGCCTCTGTCCATACCCTGCAGTGGCCCTGACATCAGGCGTTGAGCTGTCTCCACACGTGGACACCTGGAAGTGCTCGTCACCCGCCTCACCCACCCTCAGGGGTGCCCCCCTCTGCCCACCTGGGTGCTGGCACCCCACTGGCTGCCCCCTCCAGGATGCCCTGTGCATCTGACCATCCTCTCTGGCTGCCATGGCTCCTGCTCACGGCAGAGGACACAGGGTCACCAGCCCCTGGGCATCCGATGCTCCCAGCTCTACGTCCCAGGCTGGATGCACATTTGAGAGCTTGGGCTGCCCGCTGGTCTTTTCCTTTGAGAAGCCGGAGGGTGTGTGTCACCCAGAGCAGCCAAGCAGAGGACCAGCCCACCACCAAGTTGCGGCGGCCAGAGACAGACTCAGCATAAACTCCTAGCCCTGGGATGCCTGGAAGGCGGCCCCGTCCACAGAGGATGCTGTGTTGTGAACTGTGGGACACCCGGGGGGTATCCAGCTGGCACCAGGGTACCTTGACTTTGCAACAGGCGTGTTAGGACTTGTGCCCATTGGTAGGACCTGGGGTTGAGAAGCACAGTCCCTCTGGGGAAGGTTCAGTCCAACGTGGACAACCTGGCCCTGGGCCTGGGAGGGGAAGAGAAGATCAATCTTGGGGACATGGGGGTCACCGTGCCAGCCTCCAGAGGACAGGACGGAAAGTCAGGGACAAGCTGGTGACCTGTTCTGACCCCAAGCATGTTCCTTCTCTCTGGTAACTGACCACTCCCACCAGGGAGGGACTTTGCCATGACTGGTCACACATAGAGCTGCTCAGGCAGTTACCCTGATATGTCTCAGGTGCCAACACAGACACGTCGTCCTGGGGCAGTAGGGCCCTGGGAACCTGGCTTAGGGCCACAGAGCCTAATTCCAATCATTCTGCCTCTAGCTGCAAAGGAAGTTCCTACAAATCTCAACCAGTTGACAGCTGGTGTCTGATTTCCCAGGGCCTCTTGTCTTTGGAGGGTGTGTCTCCATCTGCTTTTAGCACAAAGTGAGTTGTGTTCTCTGAGTTTCCACACCAATTTGGTTTGTCTGCTGCTTTTTATTTCTCAGAATTCCATCAGTAAGAACATCAGAGAAACTGTCTCTATAATCAGGGATGGGGGAGATAGGAGAAGTTGATTAGAATTACCCAGATGTAGAGGCATAGGGTCCAGGATGAGGTAACGAGGTAGGTATGAAGACCTTAGCTGACCTGCACTGCTGACAGGCCTACATTTTTTAAAAAAATTTATTTTATATTGGAGTATAGTTGATTTACAATGCTGTGTTAGTTTCAGGTGTGCAGCAAAGTGATTTAGTTGTACATATTCATACATCTATTCCTTTTCAGATTCTTTTCCTGTTATAGGTTATTGCAGAGTGTTGAATATAGCTCCTTGTGCTATATAGTAGGTCCTTGTTGTTGATCTATTTTATATATTGTAGTGGGTATACGTTAATCCCAGACTCCTAATTTATCCCTCCCCCACAGTTCCCCTTTGGTAACCATAAGTTTATTTTCTACATCTGTGAGTCTGTTTCTGTTTTGTAAATTAGCTCGTTTGTATCATTTTTTTAGATTCCACATATAAGTGATATCATGTGAAATTTGTCTTTCTCTGTCTGACTTACTTCGCTCAGTACGATCATCTCTAGGTCCATCCATGTTTCTGCAAATGGCATTATTTCATTCTTTTTTGATGGCTGAGTAGTATCCCGTTGAATATATGTACCACATCTTCTTTATCCATTCATCTGTCGATGGACAGCCCTACAATTTCAATCTGAGTCTGATCTGTATCATGGTTCCACTCTCTGTAAGTTCCTTTTAAGGTTAACATGCCTTGCTTCACTTTTGATGTGCTTTGGAAATTTAACATTTTAGAGATCCCACTCTCCCTGGATTCCATGGGGGCCTGCCCAGCTTCAGCAGGCACAGAACGTGAAGTCCCGTTTGGTGGCCATCACCAACTGTCACTCAGTTCCTTACTACTTCTCTCCCAGGAAGTCCCTACTTTTCTCTCCCATAAAGACCATCCAGTCTGACTCAGGATGACTTTGCCTCGTCTCGCCTCTTCCTCGTACACGTTTCTAGCATCCCTCCACATTTCTTAAACAGCTTAAACAGACTTCTCTATCCAGCTCCTGAGCACTGTCACCTATGTGCTTTCTTTTGGGGAGCTCCTCAGTTTACCTCACAAGTGAGGACAGAGCAGGACCCTCTTGGGAAAGGTCAGTGATTCCCTCCAGGCAGTGGGGCAGGGGGAGGGCTCCTCTCCAAAGAACAGATCAGAAGTTGGGCTCAGGAATAAACCTCATACCTTACTGTGCATCCAAGGAAAAAGTTTGCTTCATGGTCTAATGGATTCTAAGATAGAAGAAAGCATTTCATAACAGGGTTTTTACTGTATTCGGAAAAATTCACACTTCAGCCAAATGACTCAGAAATGGCTTCTTTTTGGCCAAAAGGGTCCATATGTTTTCAAATGCATTAGCAAAGCAAAAGCACAGGGACATTAATTTGCTAAAAGTAGGGCAGAGTCCCATTTTTCCCCTGGAAAAGCTCAGGAGTTGAGAAAGGGAATTGGACATGTCACGTTGGATTACACTGAGGAAAAACTGCCATCTGGATGAAAGCAGGCACTGGAGAACAGAGCCCCGCCAGCTCAGGTCTCCAAGGGGCTTTAGCTCTCAGCGAGTCCTCCACCCTCACTTGTGGGACTTCTCTTGGTTCAAGTTGGTGGTGCCTTTACAAGGACACAGGAGAGTGCATAATAAACACCAGTTTGACCCTAATAAAGCATATTTTCAACCAGGCAGCCGAGACCATTGAGTTTTTAAAAAGAATTGGATGACTTTGTACTTTTAAAATCTATTTGAGTGGATCATTTTGAATGCATGTGCATTGGGGGTCATGCTCTTGGTTGAGATCCAAGAGCAGACTAGTCTTCGCAGAAACCCAAGCCCGAGGAGGGTGGATTGTGACAGGAGGGCGATGTCCTGCTCATTCAGGACCAACACCAGCATACATCCAACTTGGTCTCGCTGAATTCTGGCGCTGATTGGGTACGAGTCTCCTGCTCCCCAAGTCAAGATGCTTTTGAAAGGCGCATTTGTGAATGAGTTTCTGAATTTGGCCACTCCTCTACATCCAGACCAAATTCTCGTGGTGAAATGCAAAGCAACCTGGCATTTGGTATAGAATCGGCATATTGTGAGTCCCCCAAACTCTTCAAATGGTAACGAGAAACCCCAAGGTGCTGATGCTGAGTTAGGCACGGCACCTCCAGCCATGACTCCACCACTGGCATGTTTTATATACTTTTATCACTTAGTGAGATAAGGATAAGAATGGGCTCACCAGGGACCACCGTCATCACCAGGGCAGGACCTCATATTCATATACTGAACATTTACCAATGAAAAGTCCTGGACTTGAGCTCCTGCTCTGCACCAGGTGTCATCCCCAGAGCTGCAGGTCACACCGCGAACAGCAGTGCCTCCTCTTCAGCAGCTTACATTTTGCTCTTCCCTATGAGAATAACCAAGAAGATTCTTTAAAAAGTATTTATAATCAAGACATTTTATGGGAGATTTTAGGGATCACGATATGGTGAGTGTGCTTATTGCAGATGAAGAAACCAAGAACTGGGGAGATGAACTCATACTGGCAAACAAATGGAAGCCAGTGAAAGACAGTCGTTGTTGTCACCTGCTTCACTGTCGTGACTTTGAAGTGGTGGTTGAGGATCCAAGGCCAGCTCCCTCTACCTCCTCCTGGTGAAGGTGACATAGCTGCACAAGGATACGACTTGTGCAACAAAATCCAACACGTCTTGGTGATGCCTGAGGTCCCACTGCAAAACACGTGCTATCAAGCTGCGCCTTTCAACCACTTTTCTTTTTTTTTTTTTTTTTGCGGTACGCGGGCCTCTCACTGCTGTGGCCTCTCCCGTTGCAGAGCACAGGCTCCAGACACGCAGGCTCAACGGCCACGGCTCACAGGCCCCGCCGCCCCGCGGCACGTGGGGCCCTCCCGGACCGGGGCACGAACCCGCATCCCCTGCATCGGCAGGTGGACTCCCAACCACTGTGCCACCAGGGAAGCCCCACTTTTTAATATAAGGCACAGTTAGAAATACACCTAATATCATGAGCTGGAACACAGATATCCAATATGGAAGATCACAAAACACTTTTTTCTCTTATTTTATGTGATGCAATCTGATCTTTTTCTTTTTTCTTTTCCCTCCCCTCTCATCCCCTTCTCTGTCTTCCCATTTCCTCTCTTGTAATAAATTTATTTATTCTTTTACAAAAAGGATATTTCACCATCACTTACATTGATCTAATGATCTATTAATGGATCAGCCTCCAGTTTGGAAAATAATGTCATGACCTGAGAAGAATTCTTGTTCTTGTTCCCAAGAAGGCACTACAAGAATGTACACAGCGGCTGTGTCAACAAGGGCAAAAAAGTGGAAATATCCTCAGTACCCTCAACAGATAATATATCAAGAAAGAATAGTCACAAAAAGGAATATTAAACATCAGTGAAAGTTTCTAACCTGTAGGTACACTTATCATCTTAGATGACTATCAAAACCAAATGAGTGAAAAACGAATTCTAGAAGAATATGTACAGTATATATCCATTTATTCATCATTCAAAACACAGGAAAGCTGAACAATAAATTATTTAGGAAGAATATATATGCAGCAAAATCATTTAAAAAGAAAGAATGATTAATGTAAAAATTAGGATAACTGTTACTTGGGTGGAGGAATGATTGGAGGAAAGTGGATGCGTTCAGAGAGATGAGCAGTAGGTCTCATAAATACTGAAAACATCCTGCGTATTAAGCTGTGTAGTGTGTATATAGAGGCTCCTATTTTATTTTAAAAACTGTACATGTACATGCTATACATATGCAACAATATAAAATAAATATTAAAATTGTAAGTAAAATAAATGTGACAGATTTAGTATTTTAAATATCACAGTGTTCATGACTATATTAAATAATATGGTCAGAATGGGAAAAAGTAAGAAAATGTCCAAGAATAAGGAAGAATAAAATAAAATCATCATATATCCACATATAAATTGTATTTTGAATAAAATTAATTAAATGGTAAATATTGATGATATACCTTATATAAAACGTATATTAACTCTATATTCAGTGTGATATAATTGTGTATGTATATATACACACACATACATATTAATATTCATACTTGTAACCCCAATACATTGTTGAGAATTTTACCAGTGTGATAGCACGAAGGTGTTTTTGATTTTCTCTATACATTTTTCAAATCCTAAAATGAGCACAAATTACTTTGCAAGTTAGAAATGGTAAATGAGTCATTTTAAATGAGTCAAACTTAGAAGAGTGGTCTAGCTTTTTGTCCTAGTCTGTTTGGGCTGCTATAGCGAAATGCCAGTTGGGCGGCTTAAACAGACATGTATTTCTCATCATCCTGGAGGCTGGACAACGCAGGTCTGCACCAGCAGCTGTGGTGTCTGCTGAGAGCCTTCCTCCTGGTTTGCAGTGGCTGTGCTCACATTCTCTTCTGTTAAATCAGAAATCCCATCACGGGGGTCCCACCCTCATGGCCTCATCCAGCCCTCATCACTTCCCAGAGGCCCCGCTTCCAAATATCTTCTTGCTGGGGATTAGAACGTCAACATATGAACTTGGGGGACACAAACATTCAGTCCATAGTGCTCTGTCTTCCCTAATCCCTCCCCAAAGTATTGACAAAATGCCAGAGAAGTCTCAAAAATACCCGCTAACGCAGCAGGGTCTGCAACGTAGACCCCACATTAAATTAAGACAAGAACAACCATGCGTAGATGTAATTCAGCCTCAACACTTGGTTATGTCAACTCCTTAGGACCCAGAAAGAAAAATATTTACCCTTTGGGCAAGTGGGAATACAGTTTTGGATCCCAGTGCATAAAAGGGACAAAATAGAAAACTCCACCCCGAGCTAAGAGGTCCACTCAACCCGTAGCCGCCCACTCAGCTCTCCTTTCTGAGAATCCGTGATGACAAGCGGGGCAGGGTGTAGACTCTCCTTGTGGGGTGTCTTGCCAAGTGAACCTTCATCCCTTGGAGCTATTTATTACCTGTGAGCTCCACGGACTCAGTCCAGACACAGAGTTTTCCGCATTTTTAATTAATAATTCCAGGTATTTAGAAATATTCCAGGTATTTAGAAATACCCATTTCCATGCACCCATATTCTCTATAACATTCATGTTACTCTTTTAGAAAGAGACACAGAAAAATTATTAATGGAGATGTAAAGTGTAAAAATATTAAAGAAAATTATAATCAAAGAAAGTTATTTTATAGGATTCGCCTCATGACTGTGAGTCTTGGTCCTTTTAATCTGGAAAACATAAGATGTTTACCCCAGTTTCCGTGCATTTTAACAGCACATATGAAATAACCCCCTCCATACAATGTTGTAGCTTTTAATCTTAAAGTTGATTTACTTTTTAAAAATTAAGAAAAAGAAAAAATAGTCTGTTATATGCATGCATATATTTGCCAGTTCTGGACTTCTTTCTAAAGATCCAGGTTTCCAGCTGTTATAATTCCTCTTCTGCCTGAAGAAATAACTTTACAATTTCTTATACCACAAATTTACTGGCAGAATATCCCCTCAGCTTGTATTATTTGAAAATTATTTATGTGCCTTTATTGTTGAGGAATAATTTCTTTGGTAATAGACCCTTTTAACAGCCATTTTTCCCCTTCATTTTTGGAGGATAATTTCGCTGGTAACAGATTCCAAGTTAGCTGACTTTTCCCCCTTTCTTTCAACGTGTTAGAGAGATTCTTACATTGTCACTGTCACCATTGGTCCCTTAGGTGTAAGTGATTTTTTTTCTCTGGCTATTTTTAGGATTTCCTTTTGTGTATCTCTCACAGTTATGATGTGCATAGGTGTGGATTTCTTTGTATATATTCTACTAGGGTTTGTTTCACCAAATTTGGGACATTTTTGCCCTCTCTTACTCCAAGTGCCTGTCTGCTCCTGTCCCTCCCTCCTTTACTGATGTCCCGACCATGGATGTGAGACCTTTTCATACGGCCCCTGCGTTAGCTTTTATCAATCTGGATTTTTTCTGAGCTTCAGTCTAGATCGTTTCTCTCCAGGTCTCTTTTCAAATTTATTCATCCTTATTCAGCATTTTCCATTCTGTTGTTAAGCCTACCCAGTGTATGTTTTTACTTCCGATATTGTAACCTTGTGATTTAGAATTTCTGTTTGGTCCCATTTCCTAACCTGCCTCTCTCTGCTGTGTCCTCCTACCTGTTCACTCTGTCTTTCCTTCTTCCCTATACATCCTTGATTTACAATGTTTTTTAAACATTTTTATTGAAATATAGTTGATTTACAGTGTTGTGTTAATTTCCGGTATACAGTAAATTGATTCCATTATACATATATATGTATATATATTCTTTTTTTACATTCTCTTCCATTATAGGTTATTATAAGACATTGAGTATAGGTCCCTGTGCTTACAGTAGGTCCTTGCTGATTATATATTTTATATACAGTAGAGTGCATGTGCTAATCCCAACCTCTTAATTTACCTGCCCCCCCACCTTTCCCCTTTGGTAACCATAAGTTTGTTTTCTACGTCTATGAGTCTGCTTCTGTCTTACAAATAAGTTCTTTTGTTCCATTTCTTTAGGTTCCACATATAAGCCATATCATATGATATTTGTCTTTCTCTGTCTGACTTACTTCACTCAATATGACCGCCTCTAGGTCCATCCATGTTACTGCAAGTGGTGTTATTTCATTCTTTTTTTTATGGCTGAGTAGCATTCCAGTGTATATATGTACCACATCTTCTGTATCCATTCCCCTGTCAAGGGACATTTAGGTTGCTTCCATGTCCTGGCTATTGTAAATAGTGCTGCTATGAACACTGGGGTGCATGTATCTTCTTGATTAATGTTTTCTTCCAGATATATGCCTAGGAATGGGATTGCAGGATCATAGGGTAGTTATATTTTTAGTTGTTTTTAAGGAACCTCCATGCTGTTTTCCATAGTGGCTGCACCAATTTACATTCCCACCAACAGTGCAAGAGGGTTCCCTTTTCTCCACACCCTTACCATGTTTTTTTGGTTTTTTGTTTGTTTGTTTGTTTGTTTGTTTTGCGGTACGCGGGCCTCTCACCGTTGTGGCCCCTCCCGTCGCGGAGCACAGGCTCCGGACGCGCAGGCTCAGCGGCCATGGCTCACGGGCCCAGCCGCTCCGCGGCACGTGGGATCCTCCCGGACCGGGGCACGGACCCATGTTCCCTGCATCGGCAGGCGGACTCCCAACCACTGCGCCACCAGGGAAGCCCCTTATTACCATGGCTTTTTAAAGTCCTGTTTGCTAGCTCTATTTCTGGACCCAGCAAACCATTGTGTTACTTATTTTCTCTTGTTTGTAAGCCTCATACTACTTTGTACGTCTTATGATTTTTTATGACGTGTGGAACATTGTATGTGGAAGGGCACTGGAATATGAAATAGTCTCATTGTTTTAATAGTTTTAACTGGCTTGCTTGTTTCCAAAGGATGTGAGGTCTTTTCTCTGTCTGTTGGCTACAATGAGGAAGTGATCATACTTCACCAAACATCATGGTGAACTAGAACCACACTGTTCTTTACTAGGCATGAGCTCCCCTCTGCTTAGGCCAACCTCAGTTCTTCCACACCTACAGTGATGCACAGTAGAGGGACTGGTCTACCTTTACTGTGTGTGATTGATCCAGAAGGCGGTGGGATTTGGCCGTACTGGGCGCTCAGTCCCAAGCTCCCTGACAATAAGCAAAACTGTGCAAATTGTTTTTCAGTCCTTGCTTCTCTGCCTTTTTCTTTTTCTCGTTTTTCCTTTTTTTCCCCTAGAAAGTTGGGGTTGGGCCGGGGATCATTATCAGGACAAGCAAATTACTGTTTCCTTTGGCCCTCTTCCAGGCTCCAGTCGATTCCACCATCTCCACTTTGCTAGCAGCTTGGCTGAACTCACTCACCTTGACCTTGAAGAGTCCAATATTCTTTGAGGAACTTTATCCCCCTGCTGCCGTGACTGCAGGACATAGACTCTGTGCCCAGGAAGCTTGCACGGCTCTCTGACCACCTATGAAGATTCAACAATGCCGTCTTGCATCCGCCACTTGTGAAGATTTTCATGGATCAGGAGTGCTTCCTCTGGACAAATTTTTCTTTGATTCTTTGTAACTTCCATTATCAAGGACTATCAGCAAATGATATACTTTAAAATGTCAATAAGGAATGTGAACAAGAATATAACCTAACATTAAATATTTTCCGTAATAACGTTGACCCACTGTGGGAGTAGGCAATGCTTTTAACCATCTGCTTTAATGTTTAATATTCTGGATACTGAGGAGGAAGGAAGGTATTTGGAATTGTCCCGTCTGTACAGTGCTACTAACCCCAGACTCTGTGAGGTCGGTGGGTGATAACACAGAGTGTGCAGTTGCTAAATAATCATAGATGACTGTGAGCCTGTCAGGATTTACCAAAACAGTGGAGGCTGGCTTACTCAATTTGTTGCAACCATGGCGATAAGGTCAAGGTTATTGTTACATCACATGGTGTGGCCAATTTGCTTCACCCTGTTCTGAGGTCACTGACATCCCCCCTCCTCCCTCCCATGATCTTGGCTGGCTTCTACAAAGACAGATTTGGTGATAGGATGTGGATGGACCAGCGCAAACCCACCCATCTGTGAATCGTGCTTCCCATACCTGTGCCGTTATACGATCTGACATTTTTGTCTGCCGAGTCTAACTCACCTTTCAAACCTCCACTTCTACACACCATAGCTTGTGGTACATGACAGCTGGTGAGAATCCACTTCAGTGACACAAAATACAGCAATGTTTTCTTTCTTCAGTTAAATCATGTTTGTATTAAAAGAATAGTTGGAGCTCTATTCACAGTACACTCTGATGGCGTATTTCTTGAAATGATGCTGCTTCTCTAAATATGTTTACTTATGATGAATTAATTATTTCTCTTTGAAAAATTATTTTAAAATGCTTTTGAGCTTTTCCTTGACTAGAATAGACCTGACAATATTAGTGCAAAAATGAAAGGAGTTATTATAACTCACAAGCAAATATAATTATTGTGCTACCAGATGTTTCAGAAAGTACAATATACAGATATTTAAACTGAGTCTTGCTTTAAAGAATTATGGAGAAGGTTAGTGTTCCTATTATACTTAGAAAGGACTGGATATGGGGATAAATTTTCTATTTCATCTTCTGCATTTTTGAAGAAACTAAGTAATACACAGCAAAGGTTTAATAGAAGATCACAAACTCCTGCATGTCTTCAAGAACTTCTTAATGAGATGTTCTCTCTTTCTCCTCCACACACACGCATCTAAATTAAGTGGAAAAGTCCTTTTCTATTTAGTTTAATAAGACTACCATGAAAGGAAAATAAAATTCCATACGGATATATTCAGAGATATTCCCAAATTCCAGTCCTAAAAATGACTATGTGCTTTAGATATGAAATATTTGCAAAAGTTCATTGAAAACTGATGGCCCTTAGAATACACAGTTTTTAAAAAATGAATCTGCAAGTAGCTCTAGTTCCAAGGAGAGGGATCAAACCGACTCCCAAAAGTATGGTCCAAAAATAAGATTGGAATTTACACTAAGAATAAAAAATGAGGCTGTTATCTATAATTGGATATTTTCTCACTGAGCTGTATTTTTCTTTCTGGGCCACTCTGGCTTGCTTTCTCCTCTTAGATTTTTGTTTTGTGTTGTTTTTTATGTCATTTAAGTTGCTTTTGTTTTATATTTGTAAAATGCTCGTACAATGTATGACTATGTCCTATTCTCACACCAAGGCTTTCGTTTCTGAAGTGTTTTTGCCACTTTACTCATTTGTTTTACAGGATCTATTCTACCAGAATCTTTGGAAGAGCAGCTATGTGATGAAATTGTTCTATCTGTAATCTTCCTTAAATAGTTTAGTAAATCACATTATCCTGGGAGATAAAATAATAAAATATATTTTCTTATGTCCTAGAAAAGAGAAGGGAGTAATTTATGAATATATTTAAGGAAAAGAGGTGATTTTCTTAGAATGTTTTCATGATTGCTGCATTTAGTTAAGACTATGAAGTTTTCTAAGTATTTTCTTGAGCTTGTATAAGATGAAATGGTGGCTAAAATGTTCTGTGTAAGCAAAAAAAATAGAACTTTAAAGATTGGGGACAAGAATATTGGAGGAGGTTAAAAGGCAAAGAATCTGGCATGTGGTTAGAAGATGTATTCCATGTAGACGAGAAAATTAGAAAACATTTACTTCTAAGAGGAAAGAAGTCTGTTCTTCTATATTAACGTATCCAGTTTTAATGATCTGCTTAGCTGGACTGCAATACACACCCCCATCTTTGTGTCTGTAATGAACTTTGCGTGTGTTATGGGAAAATTGAGGTTGATAAAAATTGAGCAAGACTTGGAAAAAACAAGAGATATGTTGCAGAGAGAGGAGACAGAGAGATTAAAAATGCATTTGAAAATAAGCACGAAGCATCAAATGTTAAAGAACCACATGCAGATTGGATAAGAGGAGTCCAGTGTGGAGTTCAGGGTCAGGGGTGGGGAAGGGATTGGGTTAAGTTCGTGAAGGGCCTTTCCTACCATGCAAATGAGTTGTTATTCGATCCTATTCTATCTCATGGGAGATTTGCAAAAGGTATTGATGAAAATAAATGAGTTAGACTTGTAATTTTGACAGTTCATGGCACTGTATCTATAGAAATACATTTTGAGAGGGACTTGATTGGGTTGGAGAGACTCAGTGGAAGGTATTGTGTAATCCAGCACATTATGATGAAACCCAAGGGGTAGTAAGGATGGAGATATGGAGATAAAATCAACAAGTACTTGTAAAACAAAACTAATAAGTCTTGGTGATTTATTGGTTTGGAGAGAGGGGAGTAGCCAGTGGTAACTCATCAGTGACTCACAGTCTGGGTCATGCTACGGGTGGACACATGGCCAGATGAGATGGGAAAATCATCTCAGGTACACAACCACTGGAGGATAACAATGAATTTAATTTGGGATATTGAGCATGAGATGCTGCTGGGGCAACTAAACTGTGAGCTGTTGTTATTAATTATGTGCTTGGTGATTTTCCCAGTAATTTACATATAGTAACTTACTGAATTTTCAAAAAGCTCTCAGAGATGGGTAATACTATTAACTCAACCTTACATTAGAGGAAACCAAAGCATAGGGCTGCATTCTGAAATTCTGGCAGAGGATTACAATAGGGATGTCGACTTGGGAGATCAGGGCATAAAGGGCATAGCTGCGACCACGGGAAAGGATAACATGGAGACGGGTGAAGAGTGCAGAGTGAGAACAGCCATGTGTTGGGTTTGGGATCCAGGGATGTAGCAACATGAAATATGAATGTCTGTGGACCTCTGGCAATGAGAGCCCTGGGGTTGGATAAAAGTTATTAGAAACACAAAAAGAATGTAAATTAGAGCTTCCACCTCTATCAAACATGTGTGACTTGAACCAGAAATGAGGAACTTTTTAAGAAGGCAAAGTTAGGTGCACCACGCCATCACTTTGAGGCTTGCCAAGTATTCATATTCATCATTTACGAAAACAATGCCATTCATCTTGTTTTCATTCAAAGCATACAAAGTAAATTATATCAGGTATTCTGTATCATACATATTTCTTGATTCAATCCAGTAAATATAATACTAATTTCCATTTTTCTAAAATTCAAAGGGAGTATATAATTTTATTTTGTCATATTTGGCTATTTCTAGAAAGGTGGGCAGTATCTCTATGCTCTTTCCATGCCTCTTCTTTCTACCCCACTCTCTAACTTTCACCATTTGCTTCTTGCAGCAGATATTTTTCAGTGTCTGTTTCATGCCTGGCTTTTGTCCTATGAAGAGAACAGATGGTGAAAGTTGCCCATGTGGACCTTGTACTTAGCAATTATCTTTATTAACCATGTGAAGGGAGGCTGCTCAGAAGGGGCTGAGGGCTAAGCTAATGTGACCATCATCCACACGGTCTTGCTCACATTCAGGTCCTCTTCTTATAAACAGAACACCTATTAAGAGCTTCTCAGGAATGTCCTTTACTCCAGGAACTCAGTGACACTTCAAGAGAAATTTAGTCACTTTCCCACACATTTAGTGCAACGGTCAATATTTCTGTAAATGCTTGGCTAGACTGTGTCCTGAAAAGATCCTTGAATATTTACAATACATGACAAAATTAAGAAGGCTTTGGCTTTCTATTAATGACAGAAAAAAACTATAGTACTCTTCTCCTTGGTTCTTGAATCTTCAATTAGATATGAGATTACTCTAGATTTTTGTATGGAGTTCATATATATATATATATATATATATTAGCCTTTTCAGAGCTAAGAAAATAACCCAACTCCAGCCCATTCTAGCTTTCCTGCCTTACCTAAAGATGGAAGAAACAAATAAATACTTGGCAAAGTCACAAATCAGGAGCAGAAGCCTTCTAAAACAAAAAATAATTCTGTATTTTCCCTCCCCTATACCTTACTACCACTTGTTAGGGCTCCAGTGAATTACAGCTGAAAGAGCTGCAAACCTCAGATTTTCTCTGAGGAGGAGTACTTAGGAAAGCCTACAGTATACAGTGGAGACAAACACATATAAACTAGAAGAAATGGAAAGATCTGGCATACAACACTAAACATAGCTCAACTCCTAACCAGATTAACATAAAATCTCACACTAAAGGCTTGTCTTAGTTTCTCTTATCGGATTATCATGCTCAACATTCAACAATAACAAAAAATTATAAGCCATGTGAAAAGGCAAGAAAAAATGGTCTGAAGAGAAAAGGTAAGCATTGTAGCCACACTCAGATATAACACATGTTTTAGAATTATCAGAGAGGGAATTTAAAATAGATGTGATTAATGTGCTAAGAGCTCTAATGATAAAAGTGACAATGAGCAGGAATGGATGGGGATTACAAACAGAGAAATGTAAACTCTAAAAAAGATTTGTAAGGAAATTCTAGAAATCACAAACAGTGAAACAGAAGTGAAAAATGCCTTTGATGAATTCATCTGTATACTGGACAAGTCTGAGAAAAGAATCAGTGAACTTGAAGGTATGTCAACAAAAATTTCCAAAACTGTATACAAATACAAAAATGGGTTTAAAAACACAGAAAATAATATTTAAGAGTTGTAGCACAATTTCAAATGGTTTAACAAGTGTGTATTTAGAAAATTAGACGGAAAGAAAAATAATATGGAGCAGAAAAAATATTTGGAGTAGTAATGGTCAAGAATTTTCCAAAGTTAACGACATGAACTAAACCACAGATCTATGACGCTCAGAGAATACTAAGCATGATTAATACCAAGGCACATCATACTCAAACTGAAGAAAATTAGAGATAATCAAAAAGGCTTGAAAGACGACAGAGGTAAGGACAAAACAAACAAACAAAAACTTTATCTACAAAAAAAGAAGGATAATAAGTATAATGGACTTCTTGTCAGAAACCATGAAACTTGCCTACCTAGAATTCTGTATCCAGTGAAATTAGTTTTCAAGAATTAAGGGCAAATAAGGACTTCCTCAAACAAAAACCGAGGGAATTCATTGCTAGCAGACCTGCCCTGCAAGAAATGTTAAGAAACACACTTCAGGAAGGAAGAAAGTGATAGAGGACAAAAACATGGATCTACACAAAGAAAAGTAGAGCATTAGAGATGGAATAAAAGTAAAGTACAATCTTTTCTTTTTCTTATTCTTTATTGTCTGAAAGGTAACTGTTCAAATAATAGCAACAATATGTTGAGTGATATTGGATAAGTGAAATGAATGACAGTTGTGTCGTAGGGGGTAGGAGGAAGACATTTGGAAATACTCTGTTTTAAGGTATTTGCACTACATGTAAAACATTATAATATTATTCAAAGTGTACTTAGATTAGTTAAAAAGTCATATTGCAAACTTTAGGGCAACCATTAAAACCATTTAGAAAAGAAGCATTCATTGATACACTAAGAGAGGACAGAAAATAAAATCATATAAATGCTCAATGAAAACCAGAAAAGGCATAAAAAGAGGGAAAGAAAGAAAAAAAAAACAATTAATAGAAAACATTGTAAATATTGATTTAACTATATTGATAATCAGTTTAAATGTTAAAGCTCTAAATACACTAATTAAAAGACAGAGATTATTAAAATGGATTAATAAAACAAAATTCAATTCTATGTTGTATACAAGAAATGCAGCTTTAAATATAAAGACTTACATAGATTAAGATAAAGGGATAGAGAAAGATATGCCATGCTAACAATAATCAAAAGAAAGCTGGAGTAATTACATCATATTCAGACAAAGCTCAGAGCAAGGACATTTACCAAGGATAAAAAAGGGCATTACACAATGAAAAAGGGGTCAAGTCTTCAAGAAGACGTAACAATCCATTACATTAGATCAAGAAGGCAGAATATTGGTAGGGATGTATTTGACCCAAACAGCACCATAATTCAACTTGATCTAATTGGCATTTATAAAATACTTTATCCAACAACAGCAGAATATACATTCTTCTCAAGTGCATATGTAAAGTCACAAAGATAAACACACAAACCAATTTAAAAGAATAACAATTATGCAAAGAATGTTCTCAGACCATATAGAATTAACCTAGAAATCAATAACAGAAAGATAGCTGGGAAGTCTGAAAATATCTGGAGATTAAACAACATGCTACTAAATAAATATGTTACATGAGAAGTCTCAAGAATATTAAGACAAATTTTGAACAATGAAGATGAATATACACCTCATAAAATGTTGTGGGATTCAGCAAATGCAGTACTTTGAGGATAATGTATAGTGTTGACTGTGTATATTAGTAAAAAAGAAAGATCTCACATCAATAATTTAAACTTCCATCTTAGAAAATTAGAGAAAGGCGGGCAATTTAGACAGAAAGAAAACAGAAGAAACAAAATTTTAGAAATTAATGCAGAAGTCAATGAATCGAAATCATAAAAATAAAGAAAACCAAATAAGCCAAAACTGGTTCTTTGAAAAGATCAATAAAATTGATATAATTCTAGCCAGCCTAACCAAGATAAAAAGCACAAAGATAGGATACATATTACAAATCTCAGAAATGAAAGAGTAGTCACCACCACCAAATCTCATGGACATTAGAGGATGGCAGAGGAATACCGTGAGCAATTCTATGCATACTGCATTTATAACTTTGATGAAATGGGGCAATACATTGAAAGACACAAGCTACCAAAACACCTTCAAGGGAAAATGTTCTGAGTATGCCCATATCCATTAAGGAAACTGAACTGATAATTAATAACTTTCCAACAGAGAAAGTGCTAGGTCCAGACGACTTTACAGGTGAATTCTACCAATCCTTTAAGTGAGAAATTATATCAATTCTCTACACTCTCTTCCAAAAAATAGGAAAAGAAGAATTACTTTCTAACTCAATCTATGTAGTCAGCACTACACTTATACCAAAGCCAGATTAAGACATGACAAGAAAGGGAAGATACAGGCCAATGTTTCTCAGCCCCCACTGGTAGGAATACATTAAACAGGCACAGGGGACAGCTGAAAGCACCCTCTCCACCCCTGTGGATAAATCTAGAACAATTTGAACAAGAAAAGAAAGTAGTAATGGATTATAACGAAAAGCATAGCATACATATTCATGATTACAAGCTGATATCAATGATTGGATAAGTAAACAGAGGTGAGAGAAGAGGCCAATCTCCCTGCAGAAAAATTTCAAATGAGGAGGAAATCATTCCTCACTCCTTAAGTGTGGACTTTCTCCTGAAGAGTACATTAAGGAGAGACAAAAATTAGTAGCGTTCCAGTGAGAAACCTGACAGACAGACACTCCCTCAGTCAGGTGATCAAGGTTTACATCACTAATAATATATCACCTTGAAAGTATGCAACTCTGATAAAACGTGTTGGAAACAGCACTTTCCCTCTGAGGTCTTTCTCTCAAAAAACTGTGATCCCTGTCCAACAATGAGAAAAACACGGGACAAATTCCAAAAAAGGGCATTCTGCAAAACACCTGACAATACATCTCAAAACTCTCAAAGTCATCAAAACAAGGAGTGCCTCTCACCCCCAGATGTCATGTGCTATCCTGGACGGGAACTGGGACAGAGAAAGACCACGGGCAAAAGCTAAAGACATTTGAATCAAGTATGGCCTTCCATAAAGAAAAATGTGTCAATATTGGCTCATTAATTGTTGCAAGTGCAATATCTTGATGTAAGAGGCAAAAGAAAATGAGGAAAGCTTTTGTTTTGCAAGCATTTATGTTATAGTTTTACAACAAAGTGAGGTGATTCACATCTTTAATCTCTATGTTACAGAAAATTAGTCTCAGAAAGAGTTGCTGACATGCTTGAAGCAAGTAAGATTCATGGTTAGGACTTAGTTCTAGTCAACACCAGGGTCTGTAGACTCAAGTTTCTCTGATAACCTAAACTTTAAATTTCCGTGGAAAACACTCAAATTTCTCCAGGCCAGGATATAATAAATACTAATAACTAAGGAGGCCAAGCACTGTTCTAGGCACTTGCTCATTTAATAGAGAAAATAATACCTAGTTCATGGAACACTTTGAAAATTAAACAAATCAGTGAATTTGAATGTGGTAAATTTAACAAAATGGTGAATTTTACATTAATATGACAAGCTATTACTATAAATGGAGATTACACAGCTGCAATTTACATCATTTTTGTCTCCGTTATTTGTATTATTAAACGTATCTCTGGTATGTCTGGGTGAATAGAGAAGGGCCACAACATCCAGATGCATGGTGTTTGGACTCTGAGTCCTGGCTCTCTGGCGGGGGGGGCAGCATAAATATATGTGTCAGCAATTCAGGAAACTGGCCAGGTAGACCATATCTGAGGGTGGCCCCAAAACGAGTCTCCAAGCGTGTTCACGGATTCTGAGGTTCAGAGTTCCAAGTAGCCTCAGGGTGGTGGCTTCTGTTCTCACCAAGTGGCAGTCGCAATGTTCCCTCACAAGTTCCCTCCTAGATGCACGTTCACACGGGTGGTGTGGCCATTTCAGGGGAGACAGTGAGACAGATCCTGCCTCCTGGATCTGGAGAGGGGCCCCTTCTCTCAGTCCGGATGACACCCAGTGACCAGACCTAGATCCAATCTCAGGAGTTTTTCAGAGAGTCAGATAAGTGTTTCCTCTGGAGCAAATGCAATTCCTGGGTCACGAGCTGTGAACACAGATCTTGGGCTCCAGGAAAACTCTGGCTTCACACTGGCGAGGCTCCCTGAAGTGGGTATTCTTAGTAAGTCAGCTGTACCAAGAATAAGGCCATATCCTCCTAGCAGCATCTGAATGCACTTGCCGGTACACTTTAATCATTCCTTGGCTTCTGAGAGAGACAGAGAGACTTGGGCTACAAAGCTAGACATTTTGCTTATTTGCACATTTTTGGAATCAGCATGTCTCCTCTTTTCTTTCCTTTCTATTAACACAGATGTGTACAAATGTCTCTTCCATGGGCTAAATTCATGCTCGATATAGCCCTTTTCAAGTTTCCAGTTGTTGGGTGAAGTTGTCCAGCACTTCTATCCTCTTGCTGTAAATCCTCCCAAATATAAACTGAGCCTGCTTTTACAAACACTGTGTGTTTACTGCAGACTTCCCACTTCTCCATTTGTGAGCTGCGCTAATCCCTCAGGCTTTAGCTTGGGTCTCTTTCTCTCTCCTCATCTGTTCTCCCCACGAAAGCCCATCCACTCTCAGGGTTTTGACCGGCCCCACAAGCTTCTCCCCCAAATGTATATTTGATGTGTCACGGGATCACAAAACTCTAAGCCACAATAAATCTGAGCTGACAGGCAATGTGTCGTAAAAATAAGGACGATAAGCAGATAGATGACTTTTTAAAGCTCACTAGGAAGCTTTATTCTCACACAAATCTAATAACCTTAAAGCCAAGCCCACTAGCTTCCCTGCTGTTCACCCACTCTATGATACCTGTCCAAAGTCTCCTGTGGATGGAAACAGCATTCTCAAAATCACAAAGGCTCTACAGGTCAGCTTGGTTGTACTCATTCCTTTAGTATCCACACCAGATGGCAAAATTATATGAGTTCTTCCATTAAAGTGTCTCTCACATCACTTCCTTTGTCTCTAATTCAGGTTGCCGTCATCCAAACAGATCATCTTGCCTCACTTCCGCCATAGTTTCTGACCTTGGCTTCCCAGATTTGAGACGTTCTCCCTAAAATCCAGCCTGGATCTGTCATGACACACTCTCGTCCTAAACCTCCAGGGGTCTCCCACCCGCCCACATCAGGGTAGGCTCATTGTTCTGCTCCACCCCCTTTCCCCGCCTGTCCATAACCATGCACACCGCAGTCAACTTTCCATCCCAAATCCACACAGGAATCTCACTGTCTCCAGAAAGCCAGTTCTGCTTTTGTGTTTGCTGCGCCCTTGTTGGAAATTTCCCTGGATTCCCCACTGCCTATCCACATCCTACCCCGTTGTGGAGGCCCACTCACAATCTCTTCTGTATTGTATATTATACCTCTACACAGTAACCTTTTCTTTCTAAGTCAATTAAATGCTCTTTGGGATCCAGGGCCACTGTGTCTTGGAGGTCTGCATAACACCCAGGGTACCGCCATCCACCCTTCTCAGGAAGCTCTCAATTAGCACCTTAATTAACATTTGATAACTTCCTGTGACAGCTCCTGTGCTGTCCCAGGCTTGGAGATGATCAGTGAACAAGAGAGGCATCATCCCTGGAACTTACCTATGGCGGTGGAGAGGGCATTGATAAAGGATCACAAAACGAAGTCATTGATTACAAACTCTGAAAATGCTCCTACAGAGGGGAAAACAGAAGGGAGTGTGGCCAGGACACTGAAAACCCCTGCACCTTATTTCAAATCATGTTTTTCCCAGAAACAGGAGATCTTATTTTTTTTTTTTAATAACATTGGTGAGAGATTTATTTCCAGAGGGGATTTCAGCTGGTTTCAGTTTTTTCGTATCTACGCACAGAAACTCCTTTCTATACAATTGTAGAACTCATCCAAGATTGAGCTAAGGATAAACACATACTCCAATTGCTTTCAAAGCCTGTCTGTGTATATAAGGTGCAACTGAGGGATGGAAAAAACGTTAAACTCCAGCTACAGCGACAAAGGGACTGACCCTGCCGCTGCCACCATCCTATGGAAGTGATTCTTCCAGGGCAACTTTTGTTTAGTAAGTTCGATAACGAGTCATGTTTTGTGCTCCTCTGCCCAGATCCTGCTCGGAAGAAACATGGTGACTCTTCTGCCTTAAGAAAGTGCCTCAGATCCTGTCTGACAACGTGAACTCACAATTGCACGGGATTCCCCGGAGTATGTAATCACCACAGAATTACAGAGGGTTAGGGTTTGGTTCAAAAACTATGAGAACAGCAGTTTCCTACTGCAGGTTTTACAGACTTTTAGAAGAATCCACTGATTTCATTTCCCATCAGTTCTCATTTCCTGTCAATTTTCTTTGAAAATTCATTTCCTGCTGTGTGCCTGTTTCTCAGTTTATCCCATCATCAGTTCACGACCAGCCGTGGCCTTCTCCGTTAGCTGGGAAGTTATCATTTCAGTGTAGTTTTTATGAAGCTAGAGGATGCTCACGTGTTCCAGCATTTCACGAGGGTGAAGTTACTGGGTCTCTGGGGGGCTGCGTTCATGTCCCCAGGGCGTCCACTGCTGCCTTCTGCCCAAAAGCTGGGTCATGGTCCAGGAGCCTTGTTGTCAGGAATGAACTGGTTTGTTCTAACTCCCAAGTCTAATTCTGAGGAAAATCTGTTTGTTGGTTTAATCATTGAGATAGACATACACACTGCAGAGGAGACACAAATCTAGACTTTACTGCTTGACAAATAGGCACACGTACGTGTACGACCACCTCTGGGATCGGGACACACCCCCTCCAGACCCCCTCCCTCCTCCCCGACCCTGCATCCCCAGATGGCACCACAAGCTTGGAATCAACGCCTGAGCTCAGAGCCCCGCACAGTCCAGGGTGCGGCCAGGGAGTGGACAGGCCGGTGCCCGGAGCCTCAGGAGTCCCACCACCAGCAGACGGTGAGCCCTTGAGTGAGCTATGGATCACCCTGGACCTCAGTTCTCCTGGCTGTACCGCAAAGAGGATGTGTCCAGCGTCAGGGTCGCCGTGTGAATATCTGAGCTTGTGGATGAAAATCTCTTCTCTGTGTCTGACACATCAGGGCTGGCTCCCTTCTCCACACTCACCGCCCACCCTGCAGCCAAGAAACTGCAGCAAGGTGGCTGCCGACATGCTCTGCACCGTCCACAATGTTACTGCTTCCTGCTGTGTTTGCCGTCACCAAAACCCGAGTACTGGGCAAGGGCCACCTTCGCGGCATTTCTTATGGTGCAGGCCTCCTAAGACCGCCAGCTATGGATGCCTAGGGGTGACCACACAGATGTAAGTATTTCCATTTGGAACCTACTAGAACAAAATACATATGCTTGTATACGTGCGTATGTATGTCCATACATGTGTACGCATGTCTAGGTATGTATCTGGGTATATGTGTTTAGGTGAACGTATGTGTGTCCACATGCATATACGTGCATGTGTGCATGCATGTGTAAATGACCATGTGCACGCGTGTGTGTCACGCACGTAGATGTGCAAATGCATGCGTGTTTAGGATGGTGCTTGGAGACGTGTTTTTAAAACGTTGTTGGATGTCCGTTTGAAACATTTGCATTTGAGAACCACTATGAAATATTTGTTGTTTCATTTGGGTCTTTATGAATTGTATTCGGTGAGTAATCTGGTGTTTTTTCGGAGAAGTGATGGTGATTGTCCTGGCAGTGGATACCCAAGGTCTTCAAATTCACTATCCAGTTGGCACTTTCCCCTTGTCCTCTCTACACCTGCCAAACAACATCCAATTCAGTGAATTTAGTAACTGCCTCAGTGAGAAAGGCTGATCCCAAGATACACGTTTCAAGATGACTCTTTCATAGAAACACAAAGCTAAGCCACCTATAGGCGGTAACCTCAACTCAAACGAGAAAACCACCGCTGACCGCTTTCCATGGGCTGGCAGTGTGGTATGAGGTCAAGGTCTTGCCCTCAAGCTTCTCGGTTGAGTCTCAATATTTGCTTACTTACAATTTCTCACTTTGTTCACCTGCCGTCTGCAGGCGGACTCTCCATGGCCCAGCAGATGATACGGCTTCATTGGCGGTTCCATCAGCTCATTCTAGCATCCACCTTGTCAGACCTGGGTGCCAGGGGCCCCATGTCTGTACCCTTTTAAAGCAGGTTGCCTCTGGCCACCTGCCCTACATTCCTGAACTTGCAAAGGGGAAAAGGCTAAGACTTCCTCAGAGCCCAGGCATTTCCATTAGTAAAATCTGTATTTTTCTGTTCAATACAGGTTGAGTTTTTAAAATATCCTATTTGGCCATTTTCCTGTTATTTTCTTCTAAGTTCATAATGAAAGGCAGCTTTCTGTTAAATCACGAAAGCCAGTTAACCAATTTCCTTTTCAAAGACAGCGTGGTTATTAGGAAAACATACTTTCGACATGAGGCACTCAAAATCCGTGACCTTACTCCCATCTGTTTTATGCAGAAAATAGCTGAGATGATCATGTCTCTCTGGTCCCAGTGTGAGTGGAGACCCCTCTGCTGGCAGCGTTTGCATCTGCTGTTACCCTGTAGATTCCTGCTTTCCCAACTAGACAGAATCCCTTCAAAGGCTGACATCCTGTCCTATTTGTGCCCAATTCAGCAAATATATTCTGAGGGCCTGCTGGATGCCAGGCACTTTTCTTGGTGCGGGCATAGAGAAGCAAACAGAGAGGCAAAGCCCTTGCCTCATGGAAATCGCTTTCTGGTGGAAGAGATGGGCATTCAGTGTAATGAATAGGTACAGGTTATAGTATTTTAGGACGTAAGGAGTGCTGTGGCGATAAAGTAAAGCAGAGAAGGGCAGCCCGGAGAGTCCCCAGCAGCTACTCAAACGTTACTGAGCAAAACTATATCCAACCAAAAGGACATAGAAGTTTGAAAATATTCTGATCGTGGAGACCATATTTAAACAAGTTAACAGTGTAGAGTATTAAAATGCCTCGTTAGCCGCAACAAAGAAAATGAGGAGGAGGATGTAATAGTGCCTGTAGGAGACGAAGGAGTAATTTCCAGCACGTAGAAGGCGTTCCATCAACCTTGTTCCGTAAGGAATAAACTGCGAGTAATATTACTTGCTATGCACCAATTCCTGGAATCCTACTCAGCACCCAGTGGGTGCTAAATAAATACTTCTAATCACTGAGTGAATGAGAGAGGAGGTTGAAGATGGAGGAGATCTCATTTTTAACAAACGAGATTGGGGTGAAGTCTGACGCACTTGGGCACTCTAAGGAAAGAATCAAAGGTCGCGACTGAGGACAAGGGGGCTGCAGATGTACCTCTTTGTTGAAAAAACATCTGAATAATCCGTGGCAGCTTTACATTTTCTCTTTGCTCATTTACAGCTTTGAACAGACTATCATCCTCATTTGGACAAAGATTTATTTATCTTAATTTTTAAAAACACTCTAATGATTTGAAAACCCCATGCTGTTTAAATATTTTCATATCTCAGTACGCTTGGAAAGCCTTGAAGACAGGATGGCTAAGCGAAATCACATACACACACTCACACACCCAATGGTATTCATTGTAGCTTAGTGGGTTTTTTTTTGGGGGGGGGGGCGTCGCTTCTATAGTGAACAAAAATCATTTTGCTGGAAACCACATCCTTTCTTCCTTTGGTAAAGCATTAAGCTCCTTCCTGACGATCTGGTTCTTGCACTGCTTCCCTCACAGCCCTGACCCGCTCCGGCCTAGGTTGACCCTGACTGTCTGGGTGAATCCTGTGCTCCATCCCCCAGAACAATTGGTTGGTCCAGAAGAAATGGTGACCCCATCGGGCCAGGCAGCACTTCCCAGGCGTTTCCTGTCTGGCTCTCGGCGGGGGAGGGGGGAGAAGCCTCCTTTATGCTCCCCCCAACTCTCTAAGGATGATATCCCTGAGCCCCCAGCATCTGTGTGGCCATGAAATAAGCAAGAGCATGAAGCTGACACAGGGGGAAAAGCAAAAAGCAAAGACAAAATATGGAGATATTGTCGGGGGGTGGGGCGGGCAGACAGGGAGAGAGTTTGCTGACAGTGATGCTGCAAGATGCACCAACTCTTTTAGGTTTTTCAATAATTTTGTCATCTACCTTTGTACTTGTCCAGTAATCCTATTTTTATTATTCTAGTTCGAGTTGGATTTTTGTTACAACTGAAAAAATTACGGATTGCCACATAAATTAGACGCAGAAGTGTGGGGATGCAGTGAAAGATTCCAGAACATGGCTGGTTGCAGTGACCCTGAAGACCCTTGGGCTCCTGCCACTTACAAAGAGCGCACCTCGTTCCAGCTGCTCTTCTGAACTGGGTGCGTCACAGATCCGACTGTCACAACAAAGGAGAAGGACGGTGATGTTATTCCCATTTTACTAACGAATCCTAGGCTCGTACAAGTTTATGTAATAAGTTTATGCAGTAAAGCAGATTTTTGTTTAATTCAGAAAAAAGGCAACAATACGTGTGTGTGTGTGTGTGTGTGTGTGTGTGAGAGAGAGAGAGAGAGAGAGAGAGAGAGAGAAAGAGAGAGAGAGAGATGGATTAAAGATTTGGGCTAATATGGAAGGATATTAGTTTAGAGACGAGTAACAGCAAGGCTTCGGGCCTGGGCACAGGAGACAAATCCCTCCTGGAAGAAACCCCAGGACCACTTTCCAAAGGCCTGGAGCTCCATCAGCTGCAAAGCTTCCGTTTGATGGCAACCAAAGTGGTAGCGTTAGTTTTTTGGAACATCATAAAAAAAAATCTTCCTGTGTGAGAATCCACATCTGGCTCTAGTGTCAGATCCTCCAGGGCTTTGGCTCACTTATTTTCAACAATGGTATCTGTTGATAGGGATGGGCGGAACCAGCACCCTCTCATTTTCAACAAAATACACCTTTACCTGGTTTTGAAAGGTTCTGGCAAATACATTCTGTACAAAATTGCTTTTCCTTCAATCACTGGATTTGCAAAGAAACGTTAAACCATGTGCACTTGATTAGGTTACTCGTAAGTTTTTGAAAAAGCTCTTTATAAGGAATGTTTCATGACCGGAAATCCTTGGAAGTCTTTTTCTTTGAACCAAATCTTCCCGTTTTCGTTAAAACTAAACGAAACTTGAATTTTTGAAAACCAGTGCCTTGAACTAGATTCTACAGTTGGCGCCTCCATTGACTAAATGTAACAAGACTGAAAACTCCGTAAGCAACATAAGTCACGTAGAATGTGTTCTATGTTCTTCTTTCGAAATAACACTCTGCCATTGCTGCTTCCGAAATGACATTTACTTAAGTAACTGTGACTGTACATCTCATGAAAATTCAATTACCTTTACATTTAACAATGCTTTGTAAGTATGGAATTGTAGTCTTGTAGTGTAAGTTATAATCTTTCAGTATGTAAACTATAAATAAGATAACCAAAAACTAGTGATTTGAAGGGGTCAATAAAACTTTCAAAGATGTGTATCTTGAATGTTGGGGGAAGAGCAGCAGTTAAGTAGGGTGTGGTCTGCTGGTCTCAGGCAGTGTCTACATACTGTTCACGTCTAGGGGCTTCTCCTGGGCCCAGCACCCCACTGGGCACCTTCCCCTTAATCTTCTGCCATGGCCTCAAAACTAACTTGTCTAATAAGGCGAAAGGTCCCCTGTTCTCAAATAAGATTCTTCCGTTTCTTTTCCTACTGATAACAGCTATAAATTTCTATATCTCACTTGTTTCAAACAGCTCAATTGAGGTATCAGCTGCATGCCACAAATTCATCCGTAAGTGTACACTCTGACACACATTTCCTTTTTGTCTTTACACAAATGCCGTCATTTCGGTGATTTCTCCACGACCAGTTATTTAAGCTTTTCAGTATCGTTTCATCAACAGTTTCTATACACTGTCTCTGCCTTGCAGTTTCCTCTTACCACTTACAACTAACACACACTCGCTTTTTCTATTTTACTTCTTTTATTTTTAATCAACACGCCTCAATGAGATCCAGGTTTTTCTTGTTTTGTGCTTTTTGGTTTGTTTGTTCTTTCTCTCTGTCTCATTTATTACTACTTCCCCAGAAAGTAGATACGGGCTGGCATATACTAAGCCTTCAATAAATATTTAGAAATGAATGAAAATTCACGAGAAATTACGACACACAGGGACTGAACGGGAACAACTGGATTTAGTGGTAGGAAAAGTAATCCTGTCAAGATAGTTTCAATTAAGTAGCTGGTATGAAACAAGCTCAGAGTGACTGAAAAGGAAGTGGGAGGAACTCTGTGCTCTGCTGGTGGGGATGTAAAATGGTACAACTGTGTGGGAAACACTATGGTGATTTCTCAAAAATTACAAAGAATTACCACATGATCCAGCAATTCCACTTCGAGTACATACCCAAAAACACTGAAAGCTTCATCTTGAAGATATATGAGTGCCCCCATGTTCTTAGCGACTTTACTCACAAAAGCTAAACTGTGGAAGCAACCTAGGTGTCCATCAGTGGAGAAATGGATAAACAGAATGCAGTGGGTACATACATGGAACATTCTGTAGCTTTGAAAAGGAGGATAGGGCTTCCCTGGTGGCGCAGTTGTTGGGAGTCTGCCTGCCGATGCAGGGGACGCGGGTTCGTGCCCTGGTCCGGGAGGATCCCACATGCCGCGGAGCGGCTGGGCCCGTGAGCCATGGCCGCTGAGCCTGCGCGTCCGGAGCCTGTGCTCCACGACGGGAGAGGCCACGGCAGTGAGAGGCCCGCGTACCGCAAAAAAAAAAAAAAAAACAGAAGGATATTCTGGTACCTGGCTACCACATGGATCAGCCACGAGAGCGTTAGTCTCAGTGAAATAAGCCAGTCACAAAAGACAAATTCTGTATGATTTCATTTGCGTGCGATCCCTGGAGTAGTAAAAATAACAGAGACAGAAAGTAGACGGTGGGTGCCAGCATCTGGGGAGGGGGGAGAAGGGGAGTTACTGTTTAATGGGGACAGAGTTTCAGTTTTACAAGATGAAAGCATCGTGGAGACGGATGGTGGTGATGGTGACACAACAGTGTGAATGTACTTAATGCCAATGAACTATACTCTTAAAAATAGTTAAGATGTAAATTTTATCTTGTGTGTGTCTTACCACAGTGTAAAATAGCAACAAAACAAAGAAGTAAAGAAAAAAATAATAGGTTGAAACCCATTTAAAATCTTGATTATGTGGGTGGCATGGAGGAGAGTGATAACTGAAGATGTGGGCTGAGGGGAGGCATTTTAGCATCTGGATGTGGCCTTTATAAATATAAAGAAGGTGAGAGACAGCCATCAAAAAGAACAAAATCATGCCATTTTCAGCAACATGGATGGACCTAGAGATTATCATACTAAGCGAAGTAAGTCAGTCGGAGAAAGACAAATATCATATGATATCACTAATATGTGGAACCTAAAGTATGACACAAAGGAACTTATCTATGAAACAGAAACAGATTCACAGACCTAGAGAACGGACTTGTGGTTGCCAAGGGGGAGGGGGTGGGGGAAGGTTTGAGTGGGAGGTTGGGGTCAGCAGGTGCAAACTATTATATACAGAATGGATAAACAACAAGGTCCTACCGTAGGGCACGGGGAACTATATTCCGTATCCTGGCATAAACCATAATGGAAAAGAATATGAAAAAGGATGTATATATGTGTAAAACTGAAGCAGTTTGCTGTACCACAGAAATTAACCTAGCACTGTAAATCAACTATACTTCAATAAAATAAATTTTTAGAAAATTAAAAAAATAAAGAAACTAAGAGAGAGGAGAGAGAGAGACAGAGGGGAAGGGAATACTGTGGAGATGAGGCCCACAGACCGCGCAGTGAGATTAGCCTCTAGGAAGGAGGGGAGACAAAGCATGCACAGGGCGCAGAAAAGTGTGTGGACGTGAAGGTACACTTTAAGGGAAATGTGTCTCTGACTTCTCTGTTCTTTGTGATGTCTGTTGCATGGAGGCTTGAGGATGCTGGGGTGTATTTGAAAGAACTGTGAAATGGCAGAGAAAGGGGAGCAATGATCCACATCCTAACGATACAGTGGGCAGGGCTGAGGGACGGTGGAGGTTGCTGACTGCAGCGGTGGTGACACCAGCCAAGCACTGGTGCTTAGGGTTAAAGTTGCTGCAGTCTTCACACTTACTTCTGTTATTTATGTTTCCTCAGTTCTATGGGTGCCAGGTCACTGCTGTGCTATGCTTATCCGTACTGAGTGATCCTAGAACCATGGACATAAGAGAAATGGGAGTGCATTGGGGTTGAGAAAACCCCTCTCTGGGTTCCTACGAATGATTCCATAGGCTAAAACGGAAGTTTACACAAATCAGTTGCCAGATAAGGGCTGCTCTTTCAGCCTTTGGTTTCAGCATGAACAGAATGAAAAGTGAAAGGGCCATATATTGAGATTTCCTCTGGGGATCAAAAAAAAGGAAGCTGTGTTCCAATGGAAGTCTGATTTCCCTGTGGGGATAAGTGATTCCATAATGGAAGGAGGCACCTACTATGTTTTATAAAGTAACCAGTCTTGATGGTTTTAAATTATCATTTGAACGTGTATGGGGCCATCTTGATACCTTTGTGGGCAACGCCCCTAGACGTGGTTCAAAGTGCTGGCTGCAAGGGACTCTTTTGTCTGTGGACGGCTGGGTGGGACCCTAGTGTTGGCCCATCACCATCTCCTCTTCTTTCCTCCAAAATGTGAAGAGAACTACGAAACAGGCTGTCCAAGATCACGCGCTCTTGTCTTACCTTCCCTGGGGATCCAGAATGTTTGATTTTCTTTTATATATAAAACAGAAGATCTCCCCCCACCCCTTTCCTTAGAAAATTACAAGAATGTGCTCTGGATAGGACGACGCTCTGAGACCCTAATTCTCTCTTGTTTCCTCATCAGAGCCTTCTCTTCTTCCACAGGATGTCATGGGGGGTGTGGGCAGAGTGGAGTCGGCGGGGACGGGGGCTCTAAGCTTCTGTGCAAAGCTGTGGTCCCTGGAACTCTAGGCAAGGTGGCTGAAAGCAGCCCTAGGCTTCTCTCCGTCTGCATCTGTCCTGGCCCTTGGCAAACCTGGATCCTCTCAATGGTGATGGCTGGTGATTGCTCATACCACGGTTTAGACAGTAAAGGGAAATATATGGGAGCAAACCTGTATATGTGCCTGCTTGGAGCTGAGAGTATTCAGATCTGCCCTCTACGTGGTCCATTGCAAGCACTAAATATTGGGATCTGAGGCCATTGGGATCTCTCACCCAACCCCATTCAAAATAAAGAGGTGCTGTGATTCATTTTTTCTCTTTTTTAAACAGCTCCTGCTAAGACATCATGGAGGAGAACAGAAGTCCCGGTTAAATCAGGATTCAGAAATTCTGTTGTAGTATCATTTCATTGCTGCCCCAATCAGCAGTATTATCATTTTCATAAGAAATGTAACCTCAACGTGAACTCAAGGGCTTTCCAAGACCACATCGTAAAGTCACTTCTAAATAGGGTTGGAGATGTGGCTGAAGATAGAGTGAGAGAAGCATTAGAAAATCAATCTTATGATGATACAGGCAGGACTTTATTGCTATTCCACGGAGAAGCCTGATTCCATTTACGAACTTGATTCTATTTAAAAGCTTGATATTTGGCAGATGAACAAGCCACCCTCCGTGGGAACAGGAGGGCCCCGGGCGGCCGCTCTTCTGACCTGTAAGAACGTTCAGTCAACAAGAGAAAGGCCCACAGGGGTGCAAAGTGGATGGCAGAACCGAGCTCCCTTCTGGGACGCCGTTCCTACAGAAGCTGTGTGTGTGCAAAACCAAGCTGTGATTCGGGTAAGAAGAGCACACGTAAAGGAAATGAAGTCAGTAAAATTTTGATGGAAAGGAGATTGGCTCCCAGACCACTTAGGGCCTCAGATGTAACGCAAATGAGATCTTTTGATGCTAATAACTGTAATCATCACCATGTCTTGAGTATGTGTTATGCACCAGACGCTATAGTGTGACGTGTATATTAAACACACGTTCATAACATGTATTGCTGTATAGTTCATGTCCATATTATTTACATTTTATTTGCATTTTATATTTTATATCTATGTGTGATAGTATGTTTTTATATTTATATAAATCATGAATATCTTATAAATAAAACCAATATTATATATTTATTTAATTTTCACAATAACATATAACCCTGCAGATAAGAATCTTTGACAAGAGTGTGGCTATATCCACGCCAGACTGAGTTTCCCAGGGCTGGAGCTGGGATTTGGACTCGAGCAAGCTACCTGTCTCCCTGACCACAGAGCCACACTGACTTTCTACACACAATGGGGTACTTGCTGATTAAGGGTTTTAAGCCGGAGAAAATCTGGCATAATCAAATCTGTGTTTTAGAAATCGCACACTGAAAACTATGTTGAAGAGACTTTTCTGGAACAAGAATAAAGGCAGGTAATGCTATTTATTCTGAGAAATGTCATAACATAAAAAAGGATTGATAAAAATCATGGAAATGGCAGCACTGAGTGACATCAGCTAATAACAGTCCTTAGGATAAAACATGGCAGAACATGTTGTAGACGTTAAGTGCCTTTTGCCTTGTACTGGATGATCCAGTTTCTCGGCCTACACAATCACACAGTGATGTTAGGCAAGCTGGGTGAGCCATCATTCTTCAGAATTCCATGGTCTTCATTTGATAAGTTGCCGGGACATCTCTATCTTTGTGTTTTCATATAAAGCAGAGCTTTCTCGATTTCTCCTAAAACCCAATCTCCCCAAAGTGTATCATTCAAAACGTAAGAGTTACAAAACCAAAAGTTAATTGACAGACCATCAAAATCTTTCCTAAAAATTTTCATAATTCCCAGAGAGAGACCACAGACAAGATTTTGCATCATCATTTGTTTTCCTGTCTTTTTCTCAGATCTAGCCCTGCTGGCTCTTTCTAGCTGCGTTCTTACTCTCCCCTTCTACCTCCCATATGCGGAGGCTGAAGACACAGAACACAATGTTGCAGGAGAAGCTAAGAAGACTGATGCTACCCAACTCCAGGACTCACTCGAAATCTCCTGTAGTCAAGGCAGGGTGGCATGGGCAGAAGAATGGACAAACAGGACAGTGGAAGAGAACGGAAAGCCACATAAATACAGTTAACTCATCTTTGACGAAGGAGCAAAGACAATACAATGGAGCAAAGATTGAGTTTTCAATAAATGGTGCTGGAAAAACTGCAAAAACAAAGGAATCTTGACAAAGACCTTACACTCTCCACAAACCGTAAAACTCATAGAAACTAACATAGGATAAAAATCTATATGGGTTTGGTCATGAGTTTTTCCCACATGTGATAAAAAGTATAAACCCACACATACAAGAAACTCAGTCACAACAAGAGGAGAAACACAAAGAAAACCAAACCCGGGCACCCCATGGTCAATTCCATCAAACTGAATATACGAGGAAATCCTACCATATCTCCATGGAGAAATGGCTGTTTCTGAGAATGAGGCAAGAAGCACACATAGGAGGTTGCTGCATCTTGTCATGACAGAGAGTACGGAAGTGATTCACAAAAATGCACAAAGATTAGGTCTGTTAAAGGGACATTGGCTCCATCTTAAAAAGCATTCAGGGCTTCCCTGGTGGCGCAGTGGTTGAGAGTCCGCCTGCCGATGCAGGGGAGGCGGGTTCGTGCCCCGGTCCGGGAAGATCCCACATGCCATGGAGCGGCTGGGCCCGTGAGCCATGGCCGCTGAGCCTGTGCGTCAGGAGCCTGTGCTCCGCAACGGGAGAGGCCACAACAGCGAGAGGCCTGCGTACCGCAAAGAAAAAAAAAAAAAAGTACTCAATGGCTAAAACTGGAACAACTGGAGGAACAAATAAAGGTATTGGATCATAACCCAAAGTACCATACTTATGTAAATAAATGATGAAATGAATTTAAAATGGGGGGAAAATGCATCTCTCACATGCACAGAACATCAAATAATTAATGCAGATATTCTGCCCTTCAAGAGGTGTAGCATCACTCCTTCAGTGTGGTCCACACGCAGTGAAATCCTTCCAAAGATCACAGCATGCAAAGGGGGTGAAAAAGAGTAACGGTACAGTAGAGACACCTGACAGACACCACCTCGGACAGGTTGTCAAGGGTAACGTCAGCAGTGAGGAGATACACCCTCATGCTGGTGATGGAAACAGCACTGTACTCCTGGCTTCCTCCTCCCCCACCATCTGACCCCAGTCATGAGGAAAACACCCAACAAATCCCACCTGAGACAGAGGCCACCAGAACAGGGAAAGAGAAAAATGCCATAGCCAAGGAAGGCTAAGGAGAGGCGACCGCTACCTGTCATATGGTTCCTGGATAGGAGCCAAGAACACAATAAGGATATTAGGGAAAAACTAAGAAAATCTCAAGTAGGTATGGACTTCAGTTAATAATAATATTAATCTATCAAGACTGATTCATTAGATGTGACAAATTGATCATGCCAATGTAAGATTTTAATAACAAACTGGGTGAGGGGCATATGGGAACTCTGTGTTATCTTTGTTATCTTTTTTCTGTAAATCTATAACTCTTCTAAAATACAAGGTTTATTTTAAAAAGGAATTGTTAAAAGCAAGTATTTTTTTTTTTAAAGAAAACCCATTTCCTAGAGAGGAATAATGATAAGAGCGAGAGTCTGTTATATCAGAAAGAGTGGAGACCATAAGAAAATGGAATGACATCTTTAAGGTGATACAAATGAAAAGTGCCTATCTGGATTTCTATGTCCAGTTAAAATATCCCTCAAAATGAAGGCAGAATAAAGGCATTTTCCCAGGATCAAGTGCTGAAAGAATATGCTGGCAGCATGCCATGATTGCTAAAGAAACTTTTTCAGACTAAAGGGAAATGGAAGTTTGGATTTATAGGAGTGTTAGAAATTACAAAAATGTGGATAAGTATAAAATACTTTTATTTACTAAGTATCTTTAAAAGTAAACTGATTCTTTAAAGTGATATAATAATGCATTGTAGAACCTATGATATATGTTGAATTAAAATATATAACTTACTATAGCACAGGGAACTATATTCAATAACTCGTAATAACCTAGAATGGTTAAGAATCTGAATTCAGTTTTATATATATGTTATATGTATATATATATATATATATACACACACACACACACACATAAATATGTATCTATATATCACTTTGCTATACATCTGAAACTAAAGCAGTATTGTAAATCAAGTATACTTCAATAAAATTATTATATATATATATATATAAAATGTACAATAGCACAAAGATAAGAGAACAAAGTGGTATTATATTAATTCAGAGTAGGTTTTATTAAATTAAGGATTGTTATTTATAAATCCTATACTAATACTAAAATACAATATGAAGAGTTATAGCCAAAAAAACCCAACGATAGAGGAGATAAAATGTAATCCTAAGGAAATACCTAGTTACCCCAAAGTATGGCAGGAGAGGAGGAAGGAAGAATAAAGGGATGGACGGTATGAAAGAAGGTAATTACCAACACGGCAGGGAGAGCGGAGGGGAAATAGTACGGCCTGCAGCAGGTGAAGAAAGCAGCTTCCAAGGGGAAGCGTGATGAGGTCAGAAATATGGACAAAAAGGAAATATGCAAACTTTGCAGTTTTCTTTGTCAGCAAATTATAGACCTGTCAGAGCCACCTCTGGTGTTCTCTCTCTCTTTCTGGAGGTCTCAGATGGACACAGCATCCTCACTTGTCAACCCGCCAGCTGTTTGGAAGGATTGCCCTAATTTCAAGTAGGAGATCGTCTAGGTGGGGAACTAGAAGCTATTTTTCGTAACTGCTTGTTTCCAGTTGGCTCCACTTTACCAAGTTCATATGAGATGTAATCATTTAGATGACAAATTGAAATATTATTTGTGAGTCAGGGAAGTGCATGACCTCAGGTCCCTAACTGAACATAAAAATTCTCCATCAATCCCTCAGCATGAAAATAAGGCTAGTCCCACATGCCCTGAGAAGTCTGTGACTAAGCCACGTGTGAAAGATTTAAACGTAATATAGAGCAAAAGGAATGTGCTGTTTCTCTCAACATAGTTTAAACTGTAGTAATTTTTAACTCAGCTCTTTTAACATATTTGATAGCTTTCTCGATACTTTGTCAGTTCCCTGGACTATCTTCGGGTTTATATGCTCAGGCTAAAATTAATGGTGTATTTTTCCTCAAACAAGCAGAGTTCAAACAAAAATTGTCAAAGGTTGAGAGATAATACACTGCCTTGAAGGTAATTGCTTTTCCATAGCTTGAAGGTATGTTCGCTCCAAGGAATTCCTTCTGAGGAAGACGTATGAACCCAAAGATGTATAGGGATTGGTCTGCCCTCCCTTCAAACTTGAACTGGTAGTAGTCCCACTCACAAACGTGGGGGTGATGCCTGTTCCCAGAAAGGGAAACCCAGGAATCCCGTGGCAGGTGATCTTGCTGTGTGTCCCCCACTGACCATGCAATACCACAGATAAAACAAGGATTTTTGGCCAGAGAGAGCTGGCCTTAACCCTACATCACCTCACGTGTGAAGTGGGATAACAGTCTTCACTGAGGAACGTGAGAATTGAATTGGGGACAGCAGAGTTCTAGTCCCGCCCCGCTACTAGTGGGCAGCAATGAACATTGCTTTCTACCTTATTTCCTCTCCTTCTTTGTCTTCAGACTTGGTTCACACCTAGATTACTGAAAATATTCGGAAAAGATATTTGTCTTTCAAATTTAAGACTAATAGGTTCTACTGTGTCTGCAGTGGTCATGGAGGTTCTAAGTTTCATTGTTAACCATAGATGTTAAACATATTCTTACGTGCTTGTTGACAATTTGTTTGAAAGTATTTACTCAAATATTTTGCCCCTTTTAAAATTGGTTTGTTCATCACATTATTGAGTTGTGTGTTCTCTTTATATTCTGAATACACATTCTTTGTCAATTGATCTTTGCACTTCTACTATGTGTGTTATGACGCCACTAAACTCATCAGTTCTAGTAGCTATTTTGTAGTCTTTAGAATATTTTATTTGCATGATCATTTCATATATAAATAAAGATGGTTTTATTTCTTTTCCAATCTATATGCCCCCTTTTTATTACCTTATTACATGGGCTAGGATATATATGGACTTTGGTGGACAGTTTACAGTATTTTTTTTTTTTTAATGTATAAAGGACTTTACAGGTTTTCTATTTCTTCCTAAGTCAGTTTTGGTAATTTGTACCTCTCAAGGGATATGTTTATTTCATATAATTTGTCAAATGTGTTGCCATAAAATAGTACTTGAAATGCCTTTATTATTCTTTTAATGTCTGTAAGATCTTAGAAATGTTTCCTTTTTCACTCCTCATGTTAGTAAATAGTATCTTCTCCTATTTTTTTCTTATTCAGCCTGGCTAGAGTTGCATAGATTTTATTGATATTTTCAAAGATTTTTGTTTCCATGGATTTTTCTGTTGTTTATCTATTTTTTATTGAACTGATTTTCCACTCTTTCTTTTAGTTTTCCTTTGTTCTACTTAAATTGATTTTACTTTGATCCACTTTTTATCATTTCTTAGGAAAGCATTGATTTTATTATAATCATTTAAAAAGTCTACATTTCCCTGTAGGTATCTCTTCAGCAGTATCTCACAATTTTTGAAATTTTGTGTTTTATATCCATTTATTGGAAAATACGTTCTAGCTTCTCTCATAGCTTCTTTAGCTCATGAATTACTTAAAAGTATGTTGGATTAGTTCCAAATATTTAGAAAAATTTCAGATATCTTTCTGTGATTGATTTATACTCAACGTCATTACGGTGAGAAAATATACTCTGCACAATTTTAAGCATTTTTTACGTCTTGAGGTTTGTTTCATAACCCAGGATGTGACCGTACTGCCTGATGAATATGTTATGTATAACAGAAATGAGCATCTATTCTGCAGCTTTTGGCTGGAATGTCCTATAAATGTCAATTAAGTTTAGGTGATTAATAGTATTGTTTCCATGTTGTGTAATTTTCCAAAGACACACGTGAAAGGTTTAATTTAATCTGATAATATTTTTATGTAAAACTCTTAGGGGATAGGTTACAGGTGACACTGAGCTCTCTTTACTTTAGTGTGGCTCTTGGACTGGGTAGTGAGGGGACACAGGACAGGAAATTGATTTTTCAGGCACAATCTACAGCAGCAGGAGATTTTTGTCATCGTCAATGCTCTTCAAGTATTTATTAAGAATCCCACTAGGCTACATGCCCCAAAGACTCAGTTTTCAGTCTCCCATGACAAAAGATAACAAATGCTGCATAGATGTGGAGAAAAGGGAACCCATGTGCGCTGTTGATGGGAATGTAAACGGCAGCCACCATGGAGAACAGTATGGAGGGTCCTCAAAAAATTAAAAATAAGATGGCTGTATAATCCAGGGATTCCACTTCTGGGAATATCTCAAAAAAAATTAAAACACAAACTCGAAAAGGTGTCCACACCCTCACGTTCATAGCAGCTTATTTACAACAAACAAGACATGAAAACAACCTAAGTGTGCGTCGATGGATGAATAGAAGAAAATGTGGTGTATATACAAGGGAATATTTTATTCAGCCATAAAAAAGAATGTAGTCTTGCCATTTGCAACAACATGAATGGAACTTAAAGACGTTATACTAAGTGAAATAAGTCAGATAGAGAAAGACATATACTGTATGGTCTCACGTACACTCCATGACATGATGGATGTTAACTAAGCCTACTGTGGTAATCAGTTCGCAATATATGCAAATCAGATCATCACGCTGCACACCATGAATATGTATATTAACGTCTGCCAATTATTTCTCAATAAAACTGGGGGGAAAGTCACTAAAAAGTACATTCACAAGAAAATAAAGGTATAAGTAGTTTTGGAATGGAAACATGTTGAATTTTGCACCTAGAAACTTCTCTGGTGATTTCTGCTAAATCTGCAGCTGTCTTTTCTTTTCTCCAGTTTTTTCATTTGGACCTTAACTCAGGCTTAGCTAATCAGAGCATCACAAATTGAATGTGGATATATGACCCTGTCAGAATCCCTGAGGACTTAGCATGAGGCTGTTAGTAGAGACAGGTGTTTCCTCCTTGCCTTTGGACATGAATCTGGGAACATGCAGTGGGAGATGCCCACAGGTGAACTTCATCACAAGGGGTCTGAAGAGACCAGATCCCAAGGCACAAGAGCTCCTGGGTCCAGCACCACCTGCAGCTGCACTTGTGCCACGTGGGTTTTGACATCAGGAGACAACGCAGTTATTCCTTTCTTCCCTAAGCAGCGTGAGTTATTTTTTTCCTCTCCTAAATGATCTTGGTATTTTCAAAAGTCCTAGGTTATATAAAAAAATGTTACTATGTGTTTTCTGGCCTGCCAGCTCCTGAGAGAGTGAGTGTCCTTTGCTCTGATCATCTTTGTACCTTCTCTGATAAACAAATATTCACTCCTGAGATGTGCTTAATAAACAGCTAATGAAGAAATGAATTATTGAAATTTGTTCAATGTAAATTTGTTCAGTGAAAAAGATATTCTCTGGCCTCTAATCATTAATCTCATATTATCACTTTTTATAACCTGTCCTGACTGTGCTCAGATAATAGACCTAGCAGTGAAAAAAGTGAAATTATAGCCATTGGAATAAAAAAGCTACTTACATTTGGGCCATTGGAATTAAAACCTAATAAGAAGTCTACATACATTTCCACTCTCACCACCCACTAAGTTACTTACGTATGTGTTATGATAGAACCCAGCAATACCGAACACCAATAACGAATGTAAAAAAACATTTCTAGCTCTTCACTAATTACAATGAAGACAATAGCCTCATTATTACTTTTTTTTTTTTACTTTTGCAAAAAAAAAGAAACAAAACAAAAAACATGTACAGGTTTTGAGAATTGGTTGACTCAGTAGACAGGCCCACAAATGTGAAACAACAGACACCAGTCCTCTGAAGAGACCCCCTGTGTTACAGATGGGGGAGGGGGACCTCAGGAGTCCCTTCTTGGTGAGTGCTTGGTGCCGTTCATGCCCTGGAAGGGCCCACCTACCTTCTTACTCGTGTTTCCTCCAGATTTCCTTGCTTGGCCCCTTGGAAGCCATTCTCCTTTTCACAAATGGAATTTAGGTCCAGCTTACTCTATTTTACTTTGAGTGGTTCCTTGCCCACCACTGTTGCATTTTTATGCGCTGATTTGGAGGCCTTCAGGCTTCCGTAGGTGTCCACGGGCGTCTGAAGACGATTAGGAAGGAGCTCGGGTGTCGGCCACGGTACCTTCAGCCACTTTCTGGAGCCCTTTCCAACACGGTGCTTTGTACCAGTGGTAAAACCCACTAGACATAAAGTATGCGTGTGGATTTTAATCCACGTCAGCAATAAAAATTAGCCTGTGAGTAGGTAGAAGTGCTTTATTCAAAACATGTTATAACTAGGCCTTCAAACAGCAAGATGAAAACTTATTGGGCACATATGCCGCAACCCACAACTCCTGCTTTCAATAAGTTCTGAATCCTCAGCTTGAATAAATAAAGAAAAATGTCAGTGTTACAAAATGGCATGCCAGGCTTACCAAAAGGAAATTTTGAAAAATAATCACGTCTTCAGGCTTGGCGAAAGGTAAAAATCCAAAAACGCAGCTTGTTTCAAATCATCCCTATTTCAACACACACTGCTCTCATGAGTGATTCCTTCATTCTTACATTTGTAGATTAATTGAAAAAGCTAATTCTCATTCAGGATTGAAAGGTTGCTGGTGGGCTTCCCTGGTGGCGCAGTGGTTGGGAGTCCGCCTGCCGATGCAGGGGACGCGGGTTTGTGCCCCGGTCCAGGAGGATCCCACGTGCCGCGGAGCGGCTGGGCCCGTGAGCCATGGCCGCTGAGCCTGCGCGTCCGGAGCCTGTGCTCCGCAACGAGAGAGGCCACAGCAGCGAGAGGCCCGCGTACCGCAAAAAGAAAAAAAAAAAAAAAAAAAAAAAAAAAGGTTGCTGGTGGTAAGGGAAATTTGGTAAAGCCCAGCAGATACCATGCTAGAAAGTCCTGGGTTCCACTGGGATTACTAGAAAGTCCATCTGGATGTTCAGCCTGGCTGTCCGTCCTGCTGTTTTGCCCTCACCTCTCCGTCACCCAAGCCGACGGGGCTGTGCCCATCTGGACGTCAGGTGGAGTCGGCTCACAGTTGCAATTTCGAGGCTGTTTTCCATGAGTCTGGCTCAAATGCATGAAGCCAAACAGGAGAGAAGCCAAGCATTGAAAGCTGAGGTGGGAGTGGCCTGACGGCCATCCAGACTCCAAGGCAAAGCCGCCATCAAGTGGACGGGGTGCGGGGGGGCGGAAATGAGGAAGACGGCCTGTCCCTGTTTCCAGCAGGGCTGGGGGCGTCCCGGGAGGAGGGTGACGCTTCCAGGAACAGGAACTGTGAGAACTGATGTTCTTGAGCATGTTTCAGACAAAGTGCAATAGACTTTTGTCCATTTTGTCCTTCATTTCATTTTTGCCTCAAACAACTTTCTGAAGTCGATGTTATCATCCCCATTTTACAGACTCAGTGGTGTCGACGGCTCCTCCAAGGACACAGAGGGAGGGGATCCCAGTCTAGGGCCGCTGGACACAGCCAGTCAGTGCTCTCAGGACCACCCGGAGCCAAACCTGGGCTTCAGGCAGGAGAAAAAGCATAAGTTACGATGACTAAATGATAAATAAAATGAACAACATGGAAACGCCTTTGTTTTCACAGGTCTGGTCAAAGACAGGTGAATATCTGCAAATTCAGATGGTTCCGCCTAATTAAAATAGATACATTCTTCAATCCTGTTTGGAAAATATGGTTGACAGTGAAGCCAGCCCTAGTTAGAGGGTAGGCAATGTGGGGTGTGTCTCCTGTAGCTTTTTCCGGGGTCCCAAGACCCTGTTTCTATTGTTCTCAGGACTACTGGTCTTCCTCAAGCTACATCTTAACTTTTCGCAATTTTCTTTCCTGCAATAACCTGTCTTCGCTCGTTGCGATCAGTTTTGTCTGTCTTCAAATTAGAGAGATTCATTACCTGCGCTAACTACTTCTTGTTCACAGACTGTATCTTTTCATGACAGTTTGATGTAGAACAAATATCACTGACTGTGTGTGTGTGTGTGTGTGTGTGTGGTGTGTGGTGTGTGTGTGGTGTGTGGTGTGTGTGTGGTGTGTATGGTGTGTGTGGTGTGGTGTGTGTGGTGTGTGTGTGTGTGTGGTGTGGTGTGTGTGTGTGGTGTGTGGTGTGTGGTGTGTGTGTGTGTGTGGTGTGTGTGTGTGGTGTATGTGTATGTGTGGTGTGTGTGGTGTGTGTGTGTGTGATGTGTGTGGTGTGTGTGGTGTGTGTGTGGTGTGTGTGTGTGGTGTGTGGTGTGTGTGGTGTGTGTGTGGTGTGTGTGTGGTGTGTGGTGTGTGTGTGTGTGTGTGTGGTGTGTGTGGTGTGTGTGTGTGTGGTGTGTGTGTGTGGTGTGTGGTGTGGTGTGTGTGTGTGTGTGGTGTGTGTGTGTGGTGTGTGTGTGTGGTGTGTGTGGTGTGTGTGTGGTGTGGGTGTGGGTGTGTGGTGTGTGGTGTGTGTGTGTGTGTGTGGTGTGTGTGTGTGGTGTGGGTGTGTGGGGTGTGTGTGTGTGGTGTGTGTGGTGTGTGTGTGGTGTGTGTGTGTGGTGTGTGGTGTGTGTGTGTGTGGTGTGTGTGGTGTGTGTGGTGTGTGTGTGGTGTGTGTGTGTGGTGTGGTGTGTGTGGTGTGTGTGTGTGTGGTGTGGTGTGTGGTGTGTGTGGTGTGTGTGTGGTGTGTGTGGTGTGTGTGTGGTGTGTGTGTGTGTGGTGTGTGGTGTGTGTGTGGTGTGTGTGGTGTGTGTGTGGTGTGTGTGTGTGGTGTGTGGTGTGTGTGTGGTGTGTGTGGTGTGTGTGTGGTGTGTGTGTGTGGTGTGTGGTGTGTGTGTGGTGTGTGTGGTGTGTGTGTGGTGTGTGTGTGTGTGGTGTGTGTGGTGTGTGTGGTGTGTGTGTGTGGTGTGGTGTGGTGTGTGGTGTGTGTGTGTGTGTGTGGTGTGGGTGTGTGTGTATGGTGTGTGGTGTGTGTGTGGTGTGTGTGTGTGGTGTGTGTGTGTGTGTGTGGTGTGTGTGGTGTGTGTGTGTGTGGTGTGGTGTGTGGTGTGTGTGGTGTGTGTGTGTGGTGTGTGTGTGTGTGGTGTGTGTGTGGTGTGTGTGTGTGGTGTGGTGTGTGTGGTGTGTGTGTGTGTGGTGTGTGTGTGGTGTGTGTGTGGGGGGGGGTGGTGTGTGTGTACACAATTTAATTTACTTTTCCCCCCTCCTGCTTCCTCCCATTATTCTGTTCAGCCTGGCTCCTTTTATTCTAGGGTTACTTCCTGAGTCTAGTTTCTTTTTAAGTTTCTGGTACGTTTTATGTAACTTAATTTTCCTGTGCCTACTCGTGCTGATAGATGGATTTCTGTTTCAGTTGGGGCCAGCATCCCTTATGACCCATCAGAGGTTGTGCAGTTTTCTCACCCCAACTGCTAATCATCCCCTCCCACACTTGTTTCCAGCCATCTTTTAGAGTTGTACCAGCTGTAGGATGGTGTTGCAGAGACTTGGGGTGTCTCCATGTCCTGGCACAACGATCTGTCCCCAGTAGCCATCTTAGAAAGTCCTGATTCTGCACCGAGAGCTCACGGAGTCAGGATCCATCTGTGGTGGCCACGTACTGACTGAAATACAGGTGTGGTGTGACCATGCAAGTCATCGTTGATCCTGTTGGAAATGAGCAGCAGTGAAGTGACGTGTACAAAGAACTTCGCTGGTTCCAGCCAAGGATGAAAAATGAAAATGCACTGACACTTTCTCACCTAAATACATATATATTTTTTTTCCTATAAGAGAAAAATTTTCTATAAGAGAAACATTTTCCATAAGAGAAGTAAAGAGGGTGCTTTCTGGAATTGTTGCTTTGTTGTCTTCCTGTAACATGAATGTTTTAGCTTTACCGCTGTGTTAAAAATTTGTTATTCTTTCCTATTTTCTATTTGGACGTGCTTGCTTGAAATTAACATCATTTTTCTGTTCATTAACTCTTGAAGGTTCTAAAAATGCCCGACTGACTCTTGGAAAGTGTGGTTCACATACGACACCCTGATATTTCACCATCAGTCACACATCTCAAGCCTCCACTCCCATAATAAAATTAAATGAGTATAATTTATTGACAATTCCTTGACATAATTATAGCTTTTTGAAAGAGAGGAAAATTTTGTCTGGAAAACAGTCCAAAAGAAGAAAAAAAAAAAAAAAAAGAGTGTAGGGCATTTACCTGACTGCAAAGAGCATAATTAAATGTGCTAGAGAAGTCTGCAGACAGCACAAACGCTGTTTTTGTACTGAGTTCAAACAGTCCTTGTTTTTCCCTAATTTAAACAACTCTGGTGAGTTCAAAGCCCGAGTCCTGGCAGATGTGGCGATGTCCTTTCCACGCTTGCCACATTCAGGAAGATGACTCTTCTGTAGGCAGGAGGGATGCTTTCTCCTTTCGTGGCCTCTCTCGCAGCATCTGTTTATCCAGCTGATGCTTTACATGGCGTTCGTGCTCTTGTACAGGTCTCTTCACCCCTCATGCTCCGTGGTCGTCGGGAAGTCTGATTGAGTTGATTCATTTCACTTTTACCCCTAATCCCATTTCTTCTGGTGGATCGTAAATGTAGACCTTGCAAAGCATCTGTGCTAAGGACCCCGATCCCGGTCTCAATGGTCCCCCTCCCATCTCCCACCTCCTTCATCCTTGGCTTCACTTCTCTCCTTGTCACTGAAACCAAGCGGGTTGACAACGATGATCACAAGTCCGAGTTCTACAATCTCGGGATGATTACAAGAGTCGTGCCCCACACTTAGGGTCTGGTGGTCGTGACCCCCCAGCGGGCAGCCGCACACACTCCGTGTCCCCTGAGCTTCCTTCCGAATCAGACCAGGACCCTGTTTCACCTTCTACTCCGTACGTAATACCCTCAGCACAGTCTGCGGAAGAAACAGCAGCCCAGGGGGCGGCCTTCGGCACTTTCACACTTTCAGACACACGTGAGAGTTCAGTAGCGAGGGGGGAAAGGCCACTGCTGGGAGGGCCTTGAAGGCCGCCCCGGGAAGCGTAGCCTGCGCCTCGTTCTCCGGAACCTCGTCACCACTGATGCTTCCCCTCTGCCCCTGAGGGACTCGGCTCCCGTTTTCTTTACCAAAGCTCTAAACGTGACTGCTGATTGCTGCGCAGTATTTCTAACATCTCTCTGGTACAATGGAACAGTCATATGAGGGGCAGCAAGACACTTTAAGGTGACCAAGATGAGTTTGCACTGGACGTGCAGGGTGAGTGTGAGTTCAGGTATAACTGAGCAAAGCAGAGACTTGAAATTCAGCAAAAGCAGCATCTCTTGGAAACGGTGAGCAGAGCATGGAGAGCATGGCTGGCAGCGGGGAAGGAGTGCCACTCCGGGGCAGAGGTGGGGCCCACTGGGCGCGTCCCTCCCTCGCCGCCCTTGCGCGCAGCTTAGCACAGCCTGGCCACTAGACCCCTCCCGGCCACCGCAGAGCAGGCGGCCCCGGGGCGAGGTCCCCCTCCATGGGAGGCCACGTGCTGGGAGGCGCCCGGACGGAGGTACCGGGACTCAGGTCCTCCGGCCGAGAGACCAGGGGTGAGCTGCTGCCCCCAAGCCCTGCAAAGCTGCGGATTTGAGAGCAGTGTGATTTAGAGGGTTTTGTAGCCACTAAACTTTGGGGCGGTTTACTGTGTAGCGAAGGCGCTGGGAAGCGTAAGGCACGCGCCCCTCCTAAGCCCGCCGGGCCCGGATGGCTCATCCTTCAAAATGGGGTTTGGGGCTTCTGCTCTGGTCTGTACGGCGGGTCAGCTAAAGTCAAATGCCCGCGAGTAACAACAAGCTAAAACCAGAGAATAAAATGAGGTGTCTCCCAGTCAGGAAAGAAACTGCCCTGGGGTGGCGGAGGCGCGGAGACAACTCCAGGAGAGACTAGGTTAGTGAAGTGCCGCCCGCCCGGGGCCACCGCTTGTGCGCGCTCCCAGTGGGTGGCGACGGGTGAGCCCCTCTACACACTGCCATCAATAAACAGTCGCATGGGTTTTAAAGAAGCTATTCCTCTGCCCCCAAGTGGACTGTGGCCTGGAAACCAAGGATCCGCAGAGCAAAATAACCATAAGAACCAATTAACTACACACTATTTAATGCATCTACCCATGAACAGCCATTTTCTTGGAGGACACACATGGTCATAAACGCTTTGTTTATCCTTCCGGACAGTGTCACCGGTTGGTCCCTGGAGGACCTGCTCCCGTAATGGCTTTTCTTTCCAAAGTACCCATCAGCAGTAAGTGTCACGTATTCGCTTCCTGTGTCAGTTTCAACCTTGAGGACACGGGACAGCAGGGGCCGGACGGTGGAAGCTCCAGCCGCTGCCGTTTGCAAGGACATCTGAGCGTGCGGGCCGACCACATCCGTGGTGTGAAATCCACTGCCATCTGCTGCGGGGCGGCCCTGGGCTGTGGTCCTGATCTCCCCATGTATGAACCTCTCATGGCCGCATGCACCCAGGGGTGACCCACAGCCTGGTCCCAACACTGAGGAGCAAATCCTCGCCCTGCTGGGGCCCCGGGACCCCACGGGGCGTCTGGGCAGCCCTCTCTCTGCTGCATCGGCTTGGTCTCCTTCCTGAGATGGGTGACAGATTCCTTTCTTTTGATGATCTGTCCTCACACATCGTATGTTCAAGACAGAGACGTTGGCTGTAACCCACGTCCCTTCTTCGGGGCGTTGAATCCTGACCTGAGGACCCGAGAGGCAGATCCCCACTGGGGTCCCCTAGACGTCCCTGCAGGCCCCTCACCCAAGGAGAGGCTTAACTATCAGACGACAAGCACAGGAAGGAAAGGATGGGGCTGGGAGGAGGGGGCCCTCTGGGGACCCGATTCTCTTCCTGCCTCAGAAGGGAGACAAGGACGGAGGACGGGAGGGAGAGCAGCTCCGAGCAGAGGGGCAGAGCCAGCCGCTGGCGGGTCTGAGCTGGCTGGTGTCCAGGAGGGGCAGAGACGCAAGCCCAGAGTGGCCAGCGCCAGGCCCAGCCGGTGCCACACTTGCTGAGCTCAGGGAGGTGGCCGGAAAGAGCCTTCCTCGCAAAGCTGGTCTGAGAGCATCTCGTTTTCCTCCATGTGACCCCCTCAGGGTCAGCTGTGACAGAGCTGCAGCGGTTGCAAGTAGCAGGAACGCCGTCACCTCTAGGAGGGTTTCCTTGATCCTGTGCCCGTACCAAGTGAGTTACTGGAAGCACCAGACTGACGTTTATAAGCACCACAGGCATGTCTAGCTTTTCAAGCTTTCAGCAAAGAATTTTCTTCCATAAACAGAAACAGACAATGAAAATTCAACAAAGCGACATTGTCTTGATTCATTCGTGCCGTGATTTTGCCTTTCCCAAAACTGGTCTAAATTTTTAAGCATTGTCAATATATAAGCATTTAATGAGTAATTAATTCAACAGATGTCAAGTCAAATGTTTTAATTTACCAGTGGGAGGAATTTAGCTGATGTCACTGTTGTTAAGATGGGGGTTCACAGTACTTAGACTTTTCCTAGCACTTCAAGAAAAAATTATAAATAAAATACAAGAAAAAGAAAACTGACGTCAGGTGTCTCCAGGTCTCTCACAGCACTGGATGTGAAAAGGTGAACACAATACAGAACAAACCAACACAGAAACTCAGCTCCCAAGTCTGTGCTTGCTTTCTTCTGGTGAACTACACATGAGGGGGGAACAAAACTTTGAAATAAGAGTATCGTTTGCGACTGCTGTCCCATTGATGAGACCCGGCATCGTGGGCACAAAGACATAGATAAAGCGGCAAGTGTGGGTGTATTTATACAAATAGACGCGCCCAGGGCAACAGTCTGCAGAGCTTAAGCAAACTAACATAATCCCCTTAATATGCTTTAGCTAGTGTTTTTTTTTTTCAAATTATAAAATAAAACTTCCCCAAATTAGAAGCCATAAATATTTTAGGTATCGTGCAGGGCAGAAATATCGTTTCGTGAGTTAACCGACTGTCTCTCACGTCTGAGGTTAAATCGCTGCTCTTCCAATATCAGGATTATCACTGAAGACAAGCGGTCACCTGATCCTGGCTCCCATGGATCTACGAAGGCCCTGTGTTCCCAGGGTCACTGCAGCTCAGTTGAACTGAACTGGTGTCGGTGAGAGTGAAAACTGGGGGCACATCTATAGGAGCAGATCGTTCTGAGAAACCTTTTATCTCCAAAGTGTCACCTCTGTTTCCATTGTTCTCATATATTTCTCAGCCTTGTAGACAAAACCACAAACTGAGAGAGAGACGGAGGGAGGGGAGCAGTGGGTCCGGCGATGGGGCTCCGTGAACTCTTCAAATCCTCGTCAGGACCATCCAGTTCCCAGCCTGCTAATGAGAGCCAGACGATGCACATGAGCCAGTGCAGAGGAGAACCAGTACGGTGACAAAAGCCACTTCATGAAAATCCACAGGTGACAGGGGTTGAGACTGCCTGGTCTCGGGCGGTGGCATCACCCAGGTGGTTTATAACCGAGATTAAAAGCAAAGCCAGGGGCTGCACCAGCACTGCCCAAGTGCCTCCTGATGTGCGGATGGAAACAGGATGTGTTTTGACGGGAGAAGTGATGTGTAAGGGAGGAGTTGCCCCCAAGAGCCGCAGTATAACCAGAGCCGTCCTTCTTTAAACTTTGCATCCAAAGGTGCTGTTTGGTGCTATAGGCTGGCTTTGCCTTACTAATCTGAGTCACAGGTGACAAGGTCTCTCAAAGGGCCTGTGATGATGAATGAGGAGAAAGATCTTGCCACCAGCCTCTGTACACCATCCCACAGGTACCGAGGACGTCTGCAAACACCATCCCCTGAGACTGTAGGAGGGTAAGGAACAAACAAGCACCCAAATAAACAAGAAATTAGAACAGGAGCAGAGATCACAGACACTGTGGAACCATGTGCAATGAGGCAAAAGGTGGACGGGGGCAGGGCAGTGGCTTGAGAGGTTCCTAGTGCACTAGTACCCCAGGGCCGCAGCAGCAAAGTGCCACACTTGGGGCGGCTCAAACTCAGAAATGCATTCTCTCAGCTCTGGAAGACTGGAGGCCAGACCTCCAACACTCAGGAGTCGGCAGAGCCATCAGCAGGCCCAGCGTCTAGTGGGGCTGGTGACCACAAGCTCTCCTCAGGGTGGGATGCATGCCTCCCTCCCGGCCCCTGTCCCCGGGGGACTTCTCCCTGCGGGCCTGTAGGATGGGGACCCAGCCTAATGACCTCACCTTAACTTGCTCATAAAAGGCCACATTCAGAGGCACCAGGGGTCAGGACTTCAACATGCCTTTTGGGGGGCAGATGCAACCATGGTGGTAGGTGAGGAAATAAAAGTGAAGGGGGCCGAAATGTATCTGTCGTGATGGCAGCCTGTGTAGACAGAAGACCAGGCCAGAGGGAGTGAGAATCTCCTGGACACGGGGTTGGCCTCGGGGAGGAAGGAAGGGCAAGGATTCAGGGAGACGCAGAGATGGGCCGTGAGGACGACCTGCTACGTCCAAAGGGCAGGTGAAGACATGGAAGAGACTGATCTCTGATTCTTGTTTTGTTTCTGCCAGGGATTATTTGATCCTTACCCTACGGCGTCTTTGTCTGTGTTTAGACTAGATTGCTCCTTCATGAAAACAGTGGTGATGGAAGCCCAGGATCTCCCTAACGTTTCTGCTGAGTGGCTTCCTGGGCAAGAGCTGCTAAAGCTCTCTGCATCATCAGAAAAGCTAACAGAGGCATCACCCGATAGGACTCGAATATTTCAATACGTGAATTGTCTCCTACAAAGAAAAAGAATTATGATTGTGGAACATTCACCTTTGCTGAATCTGTAACACTTTCCTAAGGCTAAGCTATGGATTTGCTTTTCTCATATAAATAAACCGCTTATATTTAAAATGAATACTGCATTTAGCATTTTACTTCAAACTCCTAACTATGCCGACACATACAGAACCATTTCCAGAGCAGCTCACAAGCCCGAAGCTACACAGGGATTGTTCCATCACTGGCAGCAAAAGGAAAAAGGATGTGCTTGAGTTTAAGTTGGGGGCAATATTAGAATTCAATTAACTGGTTAAAACACTTAGATATTTATAAAAGAGTCCCTCCTACAGGGCAGAAAAGAACTCAGTTTGCCATATTCCACACGTGAGGCCTGAAAAGTTAAAAACTATACTCTGAGGCGTGTCCTTCACATAGTTGGCTATTTCAGCCAAATCTGTGCCCAGACTCCTCAAACATCCTGAATGAGTGATGCCGAATAAGACCAGAACGTGCTATTTGGCTTATTTAATCCAGATAGGATAAAGTTCTATTCACTCCCCAAAGGCCAAACTCTCACAGAAAGCGGAGGCTCGTGGATTCTGACAAAGACGATGCCTCACGCAGCGGACGACACAGAAGGGGCCTGGGCAGGCGGCAGGGTCTGTGAACTCGGGCAGGTGGCTTACCAGCCCCGCACTTCAAGTCCTCACCTCTGAGAAGACTGTAACCCTGCACATCCCTGCAGACTCCCAGTTGTCATAGCACCAAGCAGAACCTCCAGCACTTGCCGATTATCCCTTTGTCCTCCCGTGAGCGGGTGCTGCCTGTGGAACATGGCTGACTTCCCTGCTCACTCTTAGGTCTGTTACGTGTGGGACCAAGGGCAGGTCGGGACTCGCACACACGCCTGGGCCTTGGGGTCTGAGCTCAGTGGAGGGTTTGAAGGGTCCCGCACTGGGAAGCGGGGGCTGAGCAGCTGCAAACACGGAGACTCACTTCGCTGCTCCAACATGGGCTTGGTCATCGAGAAGTCGGAGCACTTTTACTTCAATACCTCTGGTTGCTTCGAGCTCTGAAACACCATGGGTCTCGCTCCACCTCAAAAGAAAAGGAAGCCACATTCTCCTGAACCTTCCCTCCCCACTCCTGGATGCTGTCCTGATGCCCCTGGTCCATCGTCCATGGGGCCCTGCCGTGTGCCTGTCGGCGGCCCCTTGATGGTGACCAGGGCTCATCGTGGGAAGACGGAGGTCCTTATGCCAGCAGAGGCCTCCACTCGAGCGGTGAGCGGAGACTCCGGGAAGCACACACCAGGCAGACGATCACGAGAGCGCTGTTCCCAAAACGCTTTCTTCCCCAAACTTGAGTTTCGCTTAGTATGAACGTTTTAAGGAAGTCAAAGATTAGGGATACTGTCACTATGATAAACAGCTTTCTGAATGAAAATCTAACACAGTGTGCCTTATTGGTCAGCATGTTTTGGGCCATTACCCTGTTAAATTAAATAGGTAACTCCAGCAATTTTGAAACTTTACTCGGAGTCTGAACACTACTGGATATTTAAACTTTCCTCTGTTCTAGTGCTTTGTTTCCTAAATGACAAAGGAGAAAAGGACTGATGTAGCATCATCCGTCACTTAACATCCATCATCGAAACAGTGCTTCCTGGTTTTATCCTCACAAAGGATCTAATCACAGAAAATCCCTCGGAGGACTCTTGTGAGGGATACATTAGCTGATGCTGCAAAGTTTTTAAAACAGAAAATGGAACAAAGTAACTTCCCAAGAAATCTTGTATTGCTCAACATGATTAATGCGATTACGCACACAGCTGGGAATTCCACTTCCGTCTGACGAAGGTGCCTCTGGACTATTTTGTTGTCCGTGGCCTCCTTCCCAAAGCAACAGAAGAGCGTCCAGGAGTCCCCAGGTCGTTGCTGCTTCTCAGCTGCTCCCAGCAGATGCGAGAGGCAAACGGAGATGGGCTCAGGCAGCTTCCTACACCCCTGCGACAGGCTCATACGCAAACGTGGAGAACACCCCTGCGACAGGCTCATACGCAAACGTGGAGAACACCCCTGAGTTTCTGATACTGAGAAGTACCAACCGCTGAGCTCGAGATAACAATAAAAATAAATAAGTAGTGTTCTAGAGATGCGGTGCTAGAAAACAACCGATCTATCTATCCAAGGCTGCGTCTCTCCCTCCCCGCCCTGGTTGCTCCAACCTGGTACAGACAGAGCACGTTTCGGCCTGAACGGCGAGGCCTGTCGGTCAGCAGAGTGGACACAATGTGAGACAGAGCACGCCAAGGTCTGTGACTGAAGAGCACAGCTGGTATGCCAGCAGCTCCCTTCCTTTCACAAGAGATGGTTCAGAGAATTTCTCCCACAAAGGAAAATAAAAGACTGAAAAGAGAACAGTCGGGAAGCTAGGATCGGGAGAATGACCGGCAGGAGACTGGAATCCCTCACGGTCAGTCCCACCGCCAGCCCCGACCCCGGGCACTGCCGGGGCTGTGCCTCGACCAGGCTCCGAGCTCCGTCCTCTCCTTCCTGGTGGAGAGAAAGGCCACGTAGCCTCTGCGAGCTCCACTCAGAACTTAAAGGATCTTTGCTACCTTCTGTCAAACCCTGGGCCCGGGTCCCAACAGTGGCCTCATGTTTTCACTCGTCAAATGCACGTGCAGACAGCACTTTAGTGATGATGCCCCAGCCGCCGGACGCCAGGGATGGAGCTTCTCGTGCAGGGTCCACAGCATCCTTCCCAAGGCTGCGTGGAGGGAGGGCCGATCAGACCCTGTGCTTCCAGGGGTCTCTCCCTGCCCGTGTCACAGTTCCCCCCCCGAGCCCTGGGGGCACCCAACCAGGTCAGCCCTCATCTCTGCCTACACTTTGTACACAATTCGGGCTGAAACAAACACCCTGTCAACGTTTTTACAGAACAATAACGTCCAAAGTGAGAACAGGGCTTCAAATACACAGATAAATTCGATGTCTATATCAATAACCAGTTAATTTTATGAAATTCAACTTTCTTCAAGACTGTACAGGGACTTTTCTGGTGACGCAGTGGTTAAGAATCCGCCTGCCAATGCAGGGGACATGGGTTCAATCCCTGGTCCGGGAAGATCCCACATGACGTGGAGCAATTAAGCCCGTGCACCACAACTACTGAGACTGCTCTCTAGAGCCCGCAAGCCACAACTACTGAGCCCACGTGCCGCAACTACTGAAGCCTGGATGCCTAGACCCTGTGCTCTGCAACAAGAGAAGCCACTGCAATGAGAAGCCCCTGCACCACAACCAAGGGTAGCCCCGCTTGCTGCAACTAGAGAAAGCCCGCATGCAGCAACGAAGACCCAACACAGCCAAAAATAAATAAATAAATAAATAAATTTATTTTTAAAAAAAAGACTGTACAATACCTCTTACACTACCTTATATAAGAAAAATAATATTTTTTGAGATAACAGAAGGGCTTAGAAATAGTATTTTATAATAGGGCTAGTATGAAAGATTTTATTTTTATAATCTGTATTTTATTAGGCTCTTCACATTTTTGTGTGCATTGAGGAGTGAATATTTGGAATATATAAGTTGAATGCCAAGATACTATTTCCTGTATTGAATTAAATGACTTGCCCATTTTAACTCATCTGCTCTCTGTGGTTTATGTTAGGATGTGTTTATCCAGCTGCTTTCTATAACTACATAATGTTGCAATATCACCATAAATGCGTCTAGCCACCAACACTAAAATCTGCCTTCCTTCTCTTATATAACCAGGTCTAAGATTATCATTCCAGACTTGATCAAAGCCCTTAGTCGGTCACCTTTAAGCCAAGGGGACGATGACCCTGGTGGGCCTGACTTAATCAGTCTGAGGCTTTGGAGGGTCTGAGAAGACCCTCTGTGGGAACCAGGACCAGCCTTGGCCCTGAAGTTTCCCCACCGCTGGGGTTTCCCCTGCTGTCCCAGCCCCACCATTTCAAAGCTGGTTTCGTGTTGTAAACCCCTCCCTGTTCTTCTCTGGTAGGACTTTGATAAGTCCCTCAATCTAATCCCCTCTGTACAGACTTACCAGAACCTACGATGGGCCAGAAACTGTGCTGGATGCTGAGGGTCCCGGGGTGAGCGTCGTAGGCTTTGTCCTCACATCATTCGGAGGCTACAGGAAGGCTGGGAGTAGACAGGTGGCCACAGTGCATGAGCTGCGTCCAAGCGGTTTTCACTAAGGGGATGGGTTCTTCCCACAGGCCACAGGGACCCTGAGAGCATCAGGGCTGGAGAACAGGTGCGTGATCACCAGACACCACACACGGGTGGGGCAAGCAGGTGGGAACGACATCCCCGCAAGCCTAAGGATTCCATGATGTTGGAGGGAAGAGCACAGCGAACTGAGGACCTAGGCTTGGTGCTGGATGCTCCTCCAGCACCTCCCCTGAGCCCAGAGTCTCCTCCTGTAAGAGGTGTGGGCAGGCTGTCTCTCCCTGGGTGCCCTGTGGTGCCGTCTTGTTACCTGGACAGGGTCCTACTTCTTTCTATTCCTGGGACCCTGTTCCTGGCTTCTGCTGGAGGGGCTCCAAGGTTTGATGGGATGCTGAGAAGACTTGGGTGCTTTTTGCTTTTCCTTGACCAACCAGAGCAACCCGTGACTTAGCGTGATTTTGTTCCCCAACAATCAAAGATGTGACATTTAAACAGTCAAAAGCAACCTAGCAGTCAAGGCTTTAGTATCTCACCTTAAGACCGTGAGTGTGGGGAGCCCACCTGGGGAGGCCAGACTGTGGCTCCAACGACCTGGGGCCGAGGCCACTGATCTCCTAGCATGGCCATTCTCCTGAGAGAGGAGACAAATGTTGCCTCCACATTTTCAACTAAATTCATATAATTTTGTGTTCAAGTTCAGTATGTCAAGAACAAAAAGCCACTTATAATTACATGTGATTTTGTGATTTCACGCAGATGTTACAAGGTTTCAATTTGCAGTTTAAACACTTGCCTCCCCTTCTCCCTGCCCGGAACCAGGAGCAACCGTGATGGCCGGGAGGGGCCGGGTAGCAGGGCTGATGGTTAGCGCCTCCCCCCCGAAGCTCCCCCCAGAGTAGTCTGAACACGGCAGCAGGGGCAGGCCCAGTGCCTCGTGTCCTACACCGGCTTCTTTGACATCTCAGAGACCCAAATGTCAATAATTGCAGTTTTCCATGGAAATTTCGCCTAAAGTTTTAGACACATTAATTTCTTTGAAACTTTATCCAGGAGGTTTCATACATATGGTGATTTTTAAACCTTAGAAAAATAAATGGCTGCATAACAAAATATTCAGTTTGGGATCTCAGAATTCATAAAGTCTGATTAAAGTATCCTGCTAGTTTCTATTTAAATCATTTTGTGATAATTTCCAAGTCCTTGGGACAAAATCTTTGTGTGCTATTTCAATATCTAGCCACTGATCCCACTGCTAACAGTTTAGATTATTCAAACACTTGTTTTGTTACCACATAAAATTTAGACATTCAACTCTGAATTTGTTTTCCCAACCAATTATGAAATATATTTATTGTAAAAATGGATTACTGACAAATTTTGCAATGCCCCATAATCGTACTTCCCAGTGAGAAATATGCATTTATTCAACATACATAAATCAATCAAGGGGATACACCACATCAACAAAAGAAAAGACAAAAATCACATGGTCATCTCAATAGATGCAGAAAAGTCATTTGATAAAATTCAACATCCATTCATGATAAAAACTTCCACCAAAGTGGGTATAGAGGGAACATTTCTCAACATAAAAAAATATTTATGACAAGCCCACAGCCAATGTAATATTCAATGGTGAAAAGCTGAAAGACTTCCTGCTAAAATCTGGAATGAGACAAGGAAGCCCACTCTCACTGCTTCTATTCAACATAGTATTGGAAGTCCTATGCCACAGGAATCAGACAAGAAAAAGAAATAAAACGTATCCAAATTAGAAGGGAAGAGGTAAAATTGCCACTATATGCAGATGACATGATACTATATATAGAAAACCCCAAAGACTCCACACAAAAACTATTAGAACTAATAAATTGATTCAGGAAGGTAGCAGGATACAAGATTAACATACAGAAATCTGTTGCATTTCTTTACACTAACAATGAAAGAGAAAGTTAAAAAACATATCCCTTTTAAAATCATGTCAAAAAAAATAAAATACCTAGGAATAAACCTGACCAAGGAGGTGAAAGACTTATACACTGAGAACTATAAAATGTTGATAAAGGAAATCAAAGATGATTCAAGAAAATGGAAAGAAATCCCATGCTCTTGGATTGGAAGAATTAATATGGTTAAAATGGCCATACCACCCAAAGCAATCTACAGATTTAATGTCATTCCTAACAAATTACCCATGACATTTTTTACAGAACTAGAACAAATAATTGTAAAATTTATATGGAACCACAAAAGACCCAGGATTGCCAAGGCCATCCTTAGGAAAAAGAACAAAGGTGGAGGCATTACCCTCCCAGACTTCAGACAATACTACAAAACTACAGTAATCAAAACAGTGTGGTATTGGTACAAAAACAGAAATGTGGATCAATGTAACAGAACAGAGAGCCCAGAAATAAACCCACACACCTATAGTCAATAATCTTTGACAAAGGAGGCAAGAATATACAATGGAGAAAAGACAGTCTCTTCAGCAAGTGGTGTTAGGAAATCTGGACAGCCGCATGTAAATCAATGAAGTTAGAACACACAAAAATAAACTCAAAATGTCTTAAAGACTTAAATATAAGACATGACACCATAAAACTCCTAGAAGAAAACAAAGGCAAGACATTCTTTGACATAAATCGTAGCAATGCTTTCTTAGTTCAGTCTCCCAAGGCAAAATAAATAAAAGCAAAAATAAACAAATAGGAACTAATCAAATGTATAAGATTTTGCGCAGCAAAGGAAACCATAAACAAAATGAAAAGACAACCTATGGAATGGGAGAAAATATTTACAAATGATGAGATTGACAAGGGATTAATTTCCAAAATATACAAAGAGCTCATGCAGCTCAATATCAAAAAACAAAAACAAACAACACAATCAAAAAACGGGCAGAAGACCTAAATAGACATTTCTCCAAAGAAGACATACAGATGGCCACAAGGCACATGAAAAGATGCACAACATCTCTAATTTTTAGAGAAATGCAAATCAAAACTACAATGAGGCATCACCTCACACCAGTCAGAATGCCTGTCATCAAAAAGTTTACAAACAATAAATGCTGGAGAGGGTATGGAGAAAAGGGTACCCTCCTACACTGTTGATGGGAATGTAAATTGGTGCAGCCACTGTGGAGAACTGTATGGAGGTTCCTTAAAAAAATAAAAATAGAGTTACTGTGCGATCCAACACTTCCACTCCTGGGCATACATCCAGAAAAGACAAAAACTCTAATTCAAAAAGATACTTGCACCCCAATGTTCATAGCAGCACTATTTACAATAGCCAGGACATGGAAGCAACCTAAATGTTCATCAACAGATGAATGGTTAAAAATATGGTACATATATACAATGGAATACAACTCAGCCATAAAAAAGAATGAAATAATGCCATGTGCAGCAACATGGATGGACCTAGAGATTATCATACTAAATGAAGTAAGTCAGACAGAGAAAGACAAATATCATATGATATCACATATGTGGAATCTAAAAAAAATGATATATATGAACTTATTTACAAAACAAAAACAGACTCACAGACATAGAAAACAAACTTATGGTTACCAAAGGGGAAGGGAGGGTGATAAATAATGAGTTTGGGGTTATAGAAGATATAAACAACTATATATAAAATAGATAAACAACAAGGACCTACTGTATAGTGCAGGGAATGTATTCAATACCTTGTAATAACCTGCTATGGAAAAAAATCTAAAAAATGTATACATATATATGTATAGATATGTGTGTATATATATATATATATATATATATATATGAATCACTATGTTGTACACCTGAAACTAGCACAACATTGCAATTCAACTATACTTCAATTTTAAAAAAAGAAATATGTGCATTTATATATGAATTTCTTTCTTCACTCCTGCAGGGAATTTTCAAATGATGTGTGTGGTACTTTTTAAAAACACATTTAGTTTTGAAAATATAGCTGAAAACATTAAGGCAGAGCTTAAAATGATTACACACACTAAAACTCCATATGAAGCATCTTATGGGTTCCTTTGATATTTAGTTAGAAGCTAACTGTTAGCAGTAAGTTAGTGTTTGTAGCAGTTTTGCATCTTGTCTATAAAATGCTTCTCCTACTCTGGACCATGAAGAAATTCTCTTATATTATCTTTAGAAGCTCCATTGTTTTGCCTTTCACGTTTATGTCTGAGATCCACCAAGACTTGAATTTTATGAGCGTTGCAAAGTAAGGGTAAAATTTCTCTTTTTCTTCCCCATATGGATACATGAGTATTCCAGCTCCCTTTATTAAAATGATCATTTCCTGACTGTCCTGTACTGGGATTTGTCATATACCCTGTGCCCATGTGTGTGCGGGCGAATTCTTAGATTCCTACTCTGTTCCATTAACCTAGTTAACTATTTATGTGCCAACACCAAGCTACCTTTATTATTGTAGCTTTGTAGTAAATTCTGATACAAGCATGGCCAGCCCTCCTAACTTGTTAATGGCCTTTTGTACTTAGAATCAATTTGTCAGTTTCCACTCACTTGTGCATATGCACACACACACGCTTAACTGACCCGGGGAAAGAGAGAAGCCCAACTCCAGGCCCCTCTAGACGACCTGCAACACCCTGGTGATGGTCAAGTCCAGGGGCACATGTGCTTCAAAACTGAGACCCGGTTGCAGGGCTAGAGAATGATTCCCCTCCCCTCACCTCACCACGTCACTCAAGGCCCACTTTCAACAGTTCCTCTTATCTGGTGCATCGTGTCTGGCTATCAAAGAAAAATTAGAAGACACACTAAAAGACAAAGCCCACAGTTTGAAGAGGAAGGAGAAGACTAGTAACCTGACATGGCGGGTGCTGGAGCCAGCAGACCAGGAATTCAAGACACTGTGATGATTATGCCACTGGCTGTAATGGGCACATCAGGCAAGAACAGATGAGCCATGTAAGAAGATACGGAAGTTCCAAGAAAGAACCACAAAATACGCTAGAGATAAAAGACAAGGTAAAAGAAAGGAAGAACGTCTTTAATGGGCTCTGCCGACTGCACAGCTGAGGCAAGAATCCCCAAGCTGGAGGACATCACAGTAGAAACCTCCAGCCTTGAAAAGCAAAGACAACAAAGACAGAAAAACAGAGCAGAATATGCCCTGCATGTAACAGGAATACCAGAAGGAGAAGAAGTAGGGACAGGGAAGAAGAGAGATTTGAGACAATAATGTCTGACAATGTCCCCAAATTAACATCAGACACTAAACCATAGACTCAGGAAGCCCAGAAAACACGAGGCAGGATAAATGCCAAAAGCATTCACCTTGGCTTATCAACCTTGTTGATAAGCCAAGGTGCTTCTGGTACCTTCATATGATTTAATTCTACAGTAAAGTTGTAGACTGTTTGAAATACAATTTTATGGTCTAACTTTAATTTTTGCCCAAAATTTGGTCAGTTTTCCCAAGAGGAGTCCAACCTTTCTCTGTTCCGTTTAGTGTTAATCTCTTTTTTTTTTTTTTTTTTTTTGCAGTATGCGGGCCTCTCACTGCTGTGGCCTCTCCCCTTGCGGAGCACAGGCTCCGGACGCGCAGGCTCAGCAGCCATGGCTCACGGGCCCAGCCGCTCCGCGGCCTGTGGGATCTTCCCGGACCAGGGCACGAACCCGTGTCCCCTGCATCGGCAGGTGGACTCTCAACCACTGAGCCACCAGGGAAGCCCTAGTGTTAATCTTAATAAAATCAATTTCTATATGTTTAAGTGTTTCTTGATTGATTGATTTACCTAGCTTTACCCCTGCACCACACTACTCTACTTTTATAGTTCCCTAACATAGTATCACAATTAGATAAATCAAAGCTTTTATTATAACTCCTCTCTTGACATTTCTTTTCCCACTGTCATCAACTGTCTACTGATTTTTGGTCATATAGCTTCACCTCTCTAGGCTTCGTTTTTATATTTATAGCATAAAAAGACTAAATAAAATAAGGCATTTCTAAATTTCCTTTCAAGTCTAATATTCTTGTTTTGTTCTTTGAATCTACTGAGTTTCTACAATGAAAAAGATGGTCTTACACGCTCTGTTTCAATTGACACGCGAGAGGGGGTGTGCCCCGGGAGCTCTGGAGCCTGGTGGCCTGGGACACGTTTCATTCGTCTCCAGGCTGCCTCAGCAATGCCAGGCTTGCTTCTGGGAAAGTTTCCTCTTAAAGAGGAGAAGAAAATGATGGATGATGGAGAAAATCTTATTTCATTTTTCTTCAGCTAAATGCTTTGCCTGTTGTTTCTATACTCAAGGTATAAATTTGGGAATGAGGTTTTTAAAATGCTTTATTTTCTTCTAAAATACAACCACATATTTAACCTATTTCCTGTTGAAACACATGTGCCATTTTTAAATAATCAGCACATCTGGATACCAAAGATGGATCTTGGTGTCCTAATGACTCACTTGAAAGAAGGTGCAGTAAAACTTCAAGCCCATGGGATTTCCCTAAGTGTAGGGTCTTTCACCAGATTGAAATCTCTCTTTCTGGAACTTGGAACACCAGCTACTGTATGCAGAATGCTGTGGCCTTTAGATTTTAGTCTCTTGAAAGATGCACTTAAATTGGGGATAAAAAAGGCCTTGGAGCTTTGACAGGCATTTATCAGGATTTAAGTAATCCAAACGGGTTTGATTCATGCTCAGCAGTCTGGATCCTGGATTTAAACTGCAGATGTCTGGGGAAAAAAGGTCATTTTTCTTATATATAGTTTGTGTTCTCTTAAATTTATTGAAGAACTAACTTTAAGATCATTCCATTTAGATGGAATTAAAATTCTGGGGCAGGAAATGGATGAAATGTGGTAATCCTGGAATTTGTTAACTTGTGAAAAATGAACAGCCCTGAGCCCTCAGAGCGCCCTGCATTCACGTCCATTATAGCATTTCACACACTTTTACCTACTACTTTCGTTAGTTTCTCTTGGAAGTTGAGACCACAATTTCCAACCCCCTTAGTTTATAGAGATAAAAATATGTCTCTGCATTTGATTTGCAGGCTGACAATACACTCCATGAAGGTGAGATTATTTTGGTAAAATATTAAGAATGTGAAACACTTACTCTCTCATTTCATTATGGGTTTTCACCTCTCATTCCTTTGTGTCCCCCTACGTATTGCAGGTACCCCCCATGGCACTTTATGAACATCATTCTCAGAGATGCCGTCTGAGGCTCCTTCCACCAAACCCTCCTTCTTCTCCATCATCTTTCACACGTGTCAGACCTGCCTCTCACACCGAAGGCTCTCCTGCCTTGGTTGTCTCCTCCCCTCTTTTTTGTCACAAGTGTTAAGTCCTAATAAATCTCTTGCATTTCTAACTCCTCTTCGACATCTGCTTCCCAGAGACCTAGGCAGATACAAAAAAGTTGTAAACCAAATAATGCAATTTTCTAAGCTGAATCCTCTTCTTTGATCACTTTTTCCTGAATTTTACATTGCGTATCAAACAATATAAAGTTGTTTCCTCTCCAAATACTGATTAGAGACATTGTACGTCTTTTACTTGTAGCAATTTTCTATATCAAACTCTTGTATAAGATATTAATCCAAAATCTTTGGTCACTTTAATTAGGCTGACTTTTTAAGAGGAGTTTGAGGCTTTTAAGAAAATCGAGAGGGTGACACGGAGATTCCCATACATCCCCTCCCCCAACACATGCACAGCCTCTCCATTATCAACATCAGCCACTAGGGGGTGCATTCGTTACAATTGATGAGCCTGCGCTGACACATCAAAATCGCCCAAAGTCCATAGTTTACCCTAGGGTTCACTCTTGGTGTTGTACCTCCTATGGGTTTGGACAAATGTATAATGACACATAACCAACTTTATAGTATCATACAGAGTATTTTCACTTCCCTAAACATCCTCTGTGTTTGGCCTGTTCGTGTCCCCGCCTTGACCCTCTGGCAACCACTGGCCCTTTGCTGTCTCATGTTTACTCTTTGCAGAATGTCATTTGTTAGAATAATACAGTATGGAGCCTTTTCTCATTGGTGTCTTTCATGTAATGACATGGATTTAAGGTTCTTCCATGTCTTTTTATGGCTTGATAGCTCATTTCTTTTTAGTGCTGCATCATATTCTATTGTCTGGATGGACCTTAATTTATCAACTCAGTCACCTACCGAAGGACATCTTGGCTGCTTCCAAGATTTGGCAGTTATGTATAAAGTGGCTATTAACATCTGTGTGCAGGTTTTTGTGTGAACATAAGTTTTCAAGTCCTTTGGGTAATCACCAAGTAGCATGATTGCTGGATCAGATGATAAGAGCAGGTTTAGTTTTGTAAGAAACCACCAAAGTGTCGTCTAGAGCAGTTGGCTGCACCATGGTGTGTTCCCACCAGCAATGACTGAGCGTTCCTGTTGCTCCACATCCTCACCAGCATTTGGTGTTGTCAGTGTTCTGGAGTTTGACCATGCTAATAGCTGAGTTGTGGTATCTGGCTGTATTTGCATTTCCCTGATGACTCATGATAAGGAGCATCTGTTCATATGCTTATTTGCCATCTGTATACCTTCCTTGATGAGGTGTCTGCTAAGGTTTTAGCCCATTTTTTAATCAGGTTGCTTATCTTTTGATTGTTAAGCTGTAAGAGTTCCTTGTGTATTTTGGATAACAGTGCATTATCAGAAGTGCCTTTGCAAATATTTTCCCACTGTATGTGACTTGTCTTCTCATTCTTTTGACATTGTCTTTCACAGAACAGAAGTTTTTAATTTTAATGAAGTCCAGTTTGTTAATTATTTCTTTTATGAATTGTGCCTTTGGTGTAGTATCTAAAATGCCTCATCATGCCCAATGTCATCTAGGTTTCCTCCTATATTATTTTATAGGAGTCTTATCATTATGATTTTACATTTAAGTCTATCATCTATTTGGAGTTAATTTTTGTGAAAAGTGTAAGATCTGTGTCTCATTCATTTTTTTTTTTTTTTTTGCATGTGGATGTCCAGTTGTTCCAGCACCATTTGTTGAAAAGACTGTCTTTGCTCTACTGTCCTGCCTTTAGTCCTCCATCAAAGCTCAGTGGACTGCATGGAGCTTTATTTCTGGGCTCTCTATTCTGTTCCATTGACCTATTTTGTCTAGTGTCTCATCAGTACCACAGGATGCATAAAACAGTTGTTTTATGGTAGGTCTTGAAGTTGAGTAGCATCAGTCCTCCAATTTTGTTCTTCTTTCTTTTATGTTTTCTATTCTGGGTCTTTTGCCTCTCCATATAAACTTTAGAATCAATTTGTTGATATCCACACAGTAATGTGCCAGGATTTTGATTGGGATTGCATTGAATCTGTAGATCAAGTTGGGAAGGACTGCCATTTTGACTATAGTGAGTCTTCCTATCCATGAACATGGACTATCTCTCCATTTTCAAAGTTATTTTTGGTTTTCTTCACCAGAGCTTTGTAGTTTTTCTCATATAGATTTGTACATAATTTATTAGTTTTATATCTTTGTATATCCTTTGGGGGGGTGTTAATGTAAATGGAATTGTGCTTTTAATTTCAAATTCCATTTGTTCATTGTTGGCATAAAGGAAAGAAAATTATTTTTTTCACTAACCTTGTATCCTGCAACCTGGCTATAATCACATATTAGTTCCAGGAGGGTTTTTCACTTCTTTCTATTTTTTTGATTTTGTTTCTGTTTTTGTTTTTTGGTCAATTCTTTCAAATTTTCTATGTTGATGATATTGTCACCTGCAAACAAAGAGAGTTTTTCATTTCCTTCCCTGTCTGTACACATCTTATTTCCTTTTCTTGCCTTGTTGCATTAGCTAGAACTTCAAGTATGGTGTTGAAGAGGAGTGATGAGTACACATCCTTGCCTTGATCAGGATCTTAGAAAGGCTTAGAGTTTCTCATCACTAAGTATGAAGTTAGCTGTAAATATTTGTAGATAGTTTTATCAAGTGGAAAAAGTCTCTCTTTATTCCTAGTTATTTATCATGAATGAGTGTTGGATTTTGGCACATGCTTTTTCTGTCTCTGTTGATATAATCATGTGATTTTTTTCTTTTTCAGTTTCTTCATGTGATGGATTACATCAATTGGTTTCAAACACTAAAGCAGCCTTTCATATCTTAAATAAATCCCACTTGGTCATGACATATAGCTCCTTCTACATATTGATGGATTCAGTTTGCTAATATTTTCTTGAGGCTCTTTGTATCTATGTTCATGACATATATTGTTCTGTAGTTTTCTTTCCTTTATTGTCTTTATCTGGTCTTGGTATTAGGGTAAAACTGGCCTTATAAAATGAGTTAGGAAGTATTTCTTCTGCTTCTCCCTATGAAGAAGATTGTAGAGATTTGGTATTATTTCTTCCTTAAATGTTGGTACTTTAATTAATTTTAAAACAAATATTGAAATAAATTGGAGTTATTTGCTTACCATTAATCTGGAGAACCATTAAGTGACTTAAAATTTTGAACCATGAAGGGCCAATGGAAAGCCAGTGCAGGGTCTCAAATTCAGAGTCTTCCTTAAAGGCTTGAAATGAGATGGACTGCTGATGAAAAACAGAAAAGTACAAAGCTCACATTTTAGTGTGAATTTAATCTTGAATCTTATTGTTCAAATTCTGGTAGAAAAGTATTTCTAAACTTGTATCATTTTATTGTTTTAAAAAGAGCTTCCAGTACACTTCAAAAAATATATGCTTTCTATAGCAACATTTTGGTTACCCATCCTAACTTTCAAGCTCTAAAAATTGCCCTTATCATTTAAGATGAAGAATATGTAATGACTTGCAATATTTGACAATATTATTGGTTTTGAACATTGACTTCAAAGAATATTTGATCATGTTTTTGGAAAAGAAAACATATATTTGGGTATGGAATTTTTATTTCTTTTTCTACATCTTTATTTTTGGCTGAACTCACAACCTTAAAAAAATAATACTTATATGCCTGTGGTTACGCCGTATGCAGTAATTTTCTCAATAAATCAGCTTTAACCCACTCATTATGCTCCTTTAAAACCTGTTTCCACTTGACTTTTCCAGACCTTCCTTTCATGTGCAGCCACCCTCCCATGTCACACTCTTCTGAATTGTGATTCCATTATTTAAATTGGGTAATGGTTACTTAGCTAAGGACTCATTTGTGTAAAATGCATTTACCAAAAAAAATATATTTCAAGGAACAGAAAGATTTCGACTTCATTCTTTCCAGGATGTCTATAAATTTTTAGGCTGTATCATTTTTATAGCTAACATATTTTACTGCATAATATCTTCCAGATATACTTTCGTTAAACTTTCTTTTTTCCTTTTTTTTCGTTAAACTTTTATTCACAGTTATTTCATATCAATTTCTGTTTCCAAAACTTCTTGCTAAGTTCATAATTCTTTTCCATACAACCTCAGTGCAGCGCAGGTAAATTGTAAAAGCAAATACTCTTTTGACTTGTCTTGATCAGTAACATAGATTCTCAGACACTAAAACTGCATGTGAAGTGTCTCTGCATTTTGGTATTTTCAATAAGATGACCTATTTATTAGTCAGGTAGTCTCCAAGGTATTCATGTTTTTCATGCTGTTGTATTTAAGAAAAATTTTGTATTTGCATTATCTCTAGGGCATATAATGGAACAAACAACTAATATTTAAGATATTGCTCATTTCATCATCATTTGTATCACCTGAAGGCTTTGATATTGTACTCAGGCATCCAGAAAATAACTTAAGATTGCCTCTTAAATGTTTGTGGTTTACCTGATTATATGCTATTGAAGAGATTGCAGGTATAGAAGGAGACCTGCCACGTGGTGCATGGTCAACATCAGGCATCAGCAGGTGTAGTGCTGTTGGAAAGTTGCCAGGGTTTTTATTCTTTTAAAGAAAAGCTAATTAATATTTATCCATAATATTTATTTGATCACGTACCCTGACTCTGTCCTGCATCCTCATTTTCTAACATGTAGTTTAATGTATTAATATTTTATTTTAAAATGTTGAATACATTTAAAATAAGGTAACATCATTTAGTGTCATCAAACATATTCCCACACAGTCAAGTTTGATTAGGATAGATAATCTCTGTATTTTTCAGGGTGTCAGAATTGATGGAAACCTGTAGCGATTAACCACATTTGCCACATAAATACATGAATGAATGAACAAAGGGATGAATGAATATTTGTCGGGGTCAGGAATGACTCTAGGTGGTTCAGAGCAGGTCATTCAACTATTTGTACCGCATTTTTTAATGAAATATGAATAGCTGCTCCACTTAAATTACAGGGCTTTTAAGAGAATAAATCTATAAAATGCATGTGGAAGAGAAAATGCTTTGTAAACTCTAAAGCATTAGATAATCTGTGATGTTTTTTAGTAACCAAATGGAAGAACAAAACCCCCTAAGACATCTCCCCTACTTTAGTAACTTTAGTACTTTAGTAACTTTCATACTTTTGCAATTTTAGTAACTTTAGTGCCTTTGTAACTATAGTATTTTAATAACTTTGGTACTTTAGTAACTCAGCCCCAAGAGACTGGTTTTCAGATAGGTGAATGGTTTGATCCTCTATTAATCTGCATTTCACTTTGTCCATTGACCCAGAAAGTTCCTGCTCTGTCTTACAAGATGTCTTTGCCACAGAACTAAAAGATCAGACCACATAATACTGCACCAGGAATCACTTGCCTGGCGTAAACGCAGCCACATGGTATTATTCTCACAATGACTTCATTTAAATCTGCTCTTTTTTCCCCTCAAAGAAATCTAGAAAAAATCACCAAGTTTCCTTAAACAGAGACAGGGAGGCAGGGAGAAAGGAAAGAAAAAATTCAGGCAAGAGAAGGAAGGACCACTTTTAGTCGAGCTGACCTTTCGGGGCCACAAAGCCTGACTTCACAAAGCACGGTGACATCGGCAGATGCAGAGGGTCAGTGTTGGGGACACACAAACTAGAGGCTAAAGTGGTCCATGAATCACTCCTGCCAGCTATGCCTGCCCCACATTCTAGCCGCCTCAATTCGATACTTTTCTATCTGAGTCACTGTATTTCCCTTGATACAGGCAAAGGGTCTTAACCTAGCTGCACTATAGCCCATCAAATTCTCAATTCTTACTACTTCTATAATTTAATGATTTTTAAAATCAATAGCATTTTTTTCTTGTGTACCAGGTATATGCATGAAAGCAAGGTGTTAGCACTGGGAATTAGGCTAAATCATAGTTCCTTGTAGATCCCAGGCAGCTAAGCATGGGTTAGTTTTTAAACAATTTGGAACTCCTAAATGTCCATTGAACCACCTGCCGGTTTCAGGTGGTTCTTAGGGGAATGAGCGGAAATCAGTAGGAAGAAAAACACGACTTGTGTCCAGTCATGTGGGTGAAGAGTCTCTCATCTCCGCTCTCCATGCGGGTCATCCATGAACCTCGAGGACCTGGAAACTAGGAACAAAAGAAATACTCAGAAGTGCAAAGGAAATTCAAGTGTGTTTAACTCGAAGCACCGTAGACAAGTAATCACACACCAGGTGACATGTGTCACTACTTATGAACGCTTGTGTTCTCATTTTCACATAGTATTTAGAGTTGAGCTGCGTTAAAAGGATTGCTCTAGGGTGAATGTATTTAGAAAGGGTCATGACGATGATGATGACGATGATGATGACGATGATGATGATGATGATGATGATGATGATGATGAATTTTAAGAGAATTCTTGCCTTTGCCTTTGCCAATTGATTTTCCCCTCTGGGCTGTGTTTCCTTCCACCCAGGCTGTTCAAAATACAGAGGCAAAAACACATTCGTCAGCCTCACTGTCACATTGAAAACTAAGACAGGGCAGCCTTCTGTGTCAGTGGCCAGTGAAATCAACCTCTAGATTTCTGAGTAGCTCCTTGTGTGTTCTCTTTAAAATTCAACAAGAAGGATGTTCTATGTGCTTACAGTGTGATGAGAAGCAAATGTCAGAGGCACAGTGTGTTTTATGAGAAGACACAAGTGGAGAATTTTGGTCATTTTCTGGAAGATGTTTTGAAAGTTAGCAGGTGCCAAACTGGAGCCACTTAAAAGAAACTAATTCCAAATACTCACCAAGGATCCTGTGCTAATAATTTTAGAGGAACTTAGCAATCAAATACACAGTGGGCCTGAAGGAGGCTTAGAAGAAATGCAGAAAGAACCTTGAGCCTGAGCATGAGTCAGGCTGAGGCGAGTGGACAGCTGATGAGTCAGCCTCTCGAGGTGATGACACAGTCCCCACAGTAGGTAGTCACGGAGCTGCCGAGGTCTGATGGGGCATCCGCCCGCCCGGAGGGGAGCCTGGGTCTGGGTTCCTTCTGCCCTCACAGCTGCACAAAGATGACTTTTCATCCAAACGTTGGGAAGCCCTCCTAGAAACCCAGATAACACATCTCAAGAAAGAGAATGCAAGCCAGACAGACCTGCACCTGGTTTTAAGTATTTTAATCCAGATAAATGCTTCCAGAGAGCATTTCAACGTGGATTCCCATCATCCTTCAAAAGGTTACTTTTGATTGATGTCACAATAAACAAGCCAGTATGACCAGGCCATCCTCTCTCAGAATCCTTGTGTCCAGGTTGGTGAAAAACAAGACCACAAAACTATCAAGTCCATGTTGGTAAGGAGTTAAAGATCTGAATTCTGATACCCTGCTGGTAGGAGCGTAAATCAGCACAACACTTAGGGAAACTGGTTGTCAGTGTCTAAGGCAAAACGTGGCCGTGCAGTTCCACACACTCTCCTGTGAGCAGGCGCCACGGCCTCCGTAATTCTTTGAGTAACTTCCTCCCTGAGTGCCCTGGGCCCCTGGGACATGCTTCCCCGTGTCGTGTGGCAGAGGTGATGGACATCACTCCTGGACAGGCTGTGCTACACAGCAAAGGTGGGAGTGTCCCCCGAGATTATGTTATGTTTTGTAGACTCCGACTCTGATGACTGAGGGGTGACCACCCCTCCCCCGCTGTCCTTGTAGAGGTTGCAGTGACATAAGGTGTGCAGGGGGAGGCCACGTGGGGAGAGGCCACTGGGAAGGGGGCCACGTAGAAGGGGGGCACGTGGGGGAGACCAAGCAGTGGGAGGCCGCCATCCTGCGACTTTAGGGAACAGACTCACAACACCGTGGTCCAGAAGGGACACGGCCTGAGTGTCTCAGCGGCAGCCGTGGGCAACCCTGGGCAGAGGTCCCAGGTAGGCAAAGCCCGACCTCAGCTCAGACAACCAGGAGAGAATATGTGTGTGTGATGTGAAGCCACCAAGTTTGAATCGCGGGCCATCCATCAGTGCCGAAGATAGGACAGGGCAGGACAAGGAACTAAGTCCCGATAGAGCTGATGGCTCCATGAAACCCACACACAGTACGGGTGATGAAAGAAGCCAGACCGGCGAGGAATGGGGGAACTGAATCATCCACTGATGAGAAGCAACAGGGAAGAGAAAGTGAATTACTGGCCACAGTGTGCCTGTGTCTGGTGCTGAGGAGATGCTGCTGACTGCGGATGTGTGTGGAACTTTCCGGAGTGCTGGGGTCATCTGCAGCTCCATCTGCATGCTGGTTACATTCTCATGTAAAAACCCAGTGAGCTACACGCCCAACACAGGTGCATTTTACATCCATGACACACAGCGGTTTTAAAACTTAAAAACCAGGGGGAAAAAAGAAGTATGAATTACATGTGGGCGGGTTGTTTGCTGTAAGGAATTTGGAGATGTTCCTCTGAAAAACTGTAATTTTCCCTGTGGAGTTCAGGTGACCTCACCTGCTTCCAGAATGAAAGATGAGAGGAGAGATCCAAGGTTTGAAGAAAACGGCATATGTTTGAATTAGTTTTTCCAGAGAACCAGGGAGAACATTTTGACCAGAGAGATCCAGCTGGATTTGAGGGAGGAATTAAGGCCGATTTGAAACTGTGATTATGAGCCTCCTTGGCTCCAACCCCTCCCTCCTCCAGCAAGAATAGCGGCTCTCCTGAACTGCAACAAATGTGTACACCTAGCTTCCAAAGTACCTCGAGAAAACTAGACACATCACATACGTACACAGGGACAAGAAAGGACCTGATCCTATGATGTTTGAATTTAAAAGTGTGCATTTGAGAAGCAATGAAACACCAGAATTTTCAGGGGGAAAACTTAAACTGATGATGGAATCACCATCCAAAATAAGCTTTGTACGTGAGAACGTCTGTTCGAGCAGCTGCATTAACAAAGAAATCGGACCACAGGAGTCGGGTTCCCACACCAGCTCCACCCTCAGAGTGCTGGGTGGCCCGAGAGTAGCAGGATACTTGCGTCTCCGGATCCCGTATCCTGGGATGACATACTGGCCCTCAAGCAGCTCAGTTGAACTAATGAAAGAAACGGCAGCGGGGGACTTGGGTCAAACCGAGCTCTCCACACCCCTAGTTGGAATTTTGGCCATCGCCAAGGACCCTAATAAATATACTGTGACCATAGAAGTATTTGGGAATGGACCAAGAGACCCCAGCTGCTGCTCTTCGAGAATGCTTTCTCTTGATCCTAGATAATTGTCACATTGCAAACTCAGGAAACTATGTGAACAGCCCCTCACCAAAGAGCCCCCGCAAGGCTACGAAAGAGTTGGACCCCTGTGGCTGGTGCCTTGTAGGAAGAAGAGCCCCTCTCTGGAATCAGACCTCTAAGGCTCCACATCACAGCTTCCACATTACTGCTCCATCTTAGCGGAATTCTTTCACTCTCTGGAGCCTCACTTCTCGTATGTGTAAAACAGGGAAAAAATCACCTCCCAGGAGCGGACGGCAGGTCTTCCAATGACGCTGGCAATTGCTGGTATGACTGGACTCTACTTCATTTCTGGGAAGAAAGCATTTTGATAAGAGGTAAAGATACATATATTTTTAAGGACAAGATAAAGGGATTTAAAAACAAATCCACAGCACGATCTTGACAGACCGCAGACCCAGCTGCGGAGTGTGGTGTTATGAATAAGCACTCTGGCACGTGGCCTGTACTAGTTCCCCTGCCCGCCTTCCACGAGGGGCCACACGGGCGTTCCTTAAACAGGCACTGCTTTCCTGTAGAATAGTTCATGTGTAAAATTAAATTCCTCTCCTACAGCGGAGACCACCATGCCCACTGAGAGGGCTATAACTGCAGTTAGGAAGTTCTAGGCCACTCAGAGTCCTCCTCCTTTTTCTCGTCTTAGCCCTTCATCCCTCGGAGCTCCCACCAATCAATCGACTGTGTAGATTTCTCATTCTTCGTGAGGGAAAGCTGGTCTTGGCAGATGTGGGAAAAATAAACAAAATACACTGGGAGACTTGAAAGTCAGCCAAGGGCTACCCTCTGCAGAAAATTCAGGCGAGGACAGCTATGCACGAGGCCACCTCGGAGCGTCAGAGGGTGTGCAGAGATCGGGGAGGATCTGGAAACATCTGGGGCGGGGTGTGTGTGGTTTCCATTGCCCAGTCGTTAAATAAACAGTCACGAAAGTTTATCACGAGGTGAGGAAGGCCACTTTCGGTTTAACACATAAGATGGCATTCGTGCAGAAAAGGACAACCCGAGAGAATAAACTTAACCGCCGAAATGGATGTTAAAGCTTCGTCCTCTTAGAAACTCAGGGGAAAAAAATGGAATCTCAGTAAGGGCTGTGGAGCTCGCAAATAAGCAGGAATGGTCATTGTTTGGGAGGAAATATGGAAACACATCTTGCTTTTGTTTTTAGCATGTGGCCAAGATCCCAGACAGAGGAAAAATGGGCTACAGACTCCCTTCCTGGCTGTGGCGTGCGAACACGTGAGGGTGCTTCACTAGGTCACCAACATGTGTCACCCCACCCCGTCCCTGGGAAAGTGCACGCGGGCGAAGAGGTGGCACAGAGGTCATCCTGAAGACGCCGACACAACACCTGAAGGACAGCGCCACACTGCACACGCTCTTTTATTCTTAACACAAATGATTGGACGCAAAATAAATCAGAAGAAAAATAAAACTTTGTACGTTCTGATGGAGCTGTTTGGTTCCTGCCTTCTCAGCAGAACGGTTTTGACCCTTACTCAGCCTTCCCTGAAGAGCAACAGGGTGTGAAAGCAGGAGCATTTGAGGAAGGTCGCCAAGTGCGCTATTCCCGGGCAGAGAGAATGTGGAGGCTTCACTTGAGATAAACCCAGGCAGGTGGCTGACGTATGCTTGAAAGTACTGAGAAACTTTAGGGCGTTTCTACTTGCTTCTATAAGTGGTGGATAGACAGCCAAGTTTTCCGAAAAAAAGGTAGACACAATTTGGCCCATTCTAGCAAATGCAGTTAGAAGTTTGTGTCTGAGAAAAGATACATCTGTGAATTCACAGCCTCCAGCCTTAGTCTCTCAAAAGCATTACAGGGACGAGCATTACAAGCAAAAGCCCAGGTAACAAGACTCAGGCCAGCTCAGGGCACCATTCGTGTCTTTGTGACGCCTCCAGCTCACCTGTGGTAGGAAATGCATAGAAAGAATGAAAACATAAAATAGGTGTGACAGAGTTGTGGGAAGGAACAGACACGGCAGGGCCCCAAGAGCATAAATCTCATGGCCCCGAGGGACCGGAAGGGGGCTGGGGTGAGTGTGATGCAGGAAGATGGGGCAGGGAATGCAACACGTGGCTGCAGAGGTGTGTGTGGACCAGGGCACATATGGCCTCGGAGGCCATATAAGGCATCTCATCAACATCTCCATGGTAACAGGGAGCTCCCTGAAAGTGGGAAGGTGCAAGGTATCCTGGGACTTTTCTTAAGGGAGAAACCCTCTTGCTTGGGGTGGGGGCAGGCGGAAAGCCAGAGCATCAGTCCAGGGAAGCTCCTGGTTTGGACCAGGGTGCTAGGAGTGACGTTGGAGAATTCTGGGACACCCGAGAGGCTTTGCGGACAGATATTTGATGGAATGTAGGAACAAGCTGGCTCTGGAGGAGCAGGAAGGGCAGAGGGACAGGTGGCTGCCGTGTGTCTGGCCTCCATTGTTGAATGGAAGATGGTGCCAGAACTTTGAAAGAAAATAGTAGAACTTACAAAGATAGGTTTGTGTGTGGGACTGGAATAATTACTTTTCAGTTTGTATGGTGCCTCGGAGAAAACCGGAATGAAAAATCAAGGATCCAGTTGGATGTGTGATCTGGAACAGAGAGTGCGGGTCTGGATTGGGAAGGAAATCGTCTGCAAATAGATGGTCAATGATGGATGGACCGGGAGTGTCCAGAGACAGCCTGGAATTGGAAGATAAGGAGATGGTATCAGCCCAGGACTGGAGAAACCCCAGTGTTTTATCGCTGGGGAGAGAAAAACACTGCTTCAGAGGCTGAAAATGGGAAACCAAAGAGTGTCAAGAAAACCAGGGAAAGTGTCATGGAAGCTAAAGGAAGAGAGTATTGGGGGCGCTCAGTGATCACAGCCTCAGACACCGTGGAACTTGATGGTGGGGAGATGTTCCAGGTACGCTGTGGGCACATCCTGCTGGGAATCACGAGAGTCTCGAAGGAGGAAGGGACGCGGGGTCTGAGTTCCACTTCAGGGGTCGCAGCTCTGGGCTGGGGCAGCTGGGCCATCTGGCCTTTACCTGCCCGACCCCTTAGTAACGCTCATGTCAGGAGCGCCTCTGCCAGGACACACTGTTGTTTAGGCCACTTCCGCTTCACAGACGTTTTGAAGGAGAAGATAGTTTGAATACTTATTGCTATAATTAATTTAAAAATTGGCCTACAAATATGACCTTCAGTGGTGTTTTATTTAACTTAAAAGTATAAACATGTAAAATTTATGTAGTTTTAGTAATCATTCTATTCTTTCTTTCGCAACTGAAACTTTATCCAGATTCAAAGCTAATCCTTATTTTTAAAATGTTCTCTTTGCTTTTCCACCACCCACCCAAAATTTTATGGGTAAATTTGAATATACTGACGAATGTGGAAATATATGTTAACTGGATTCTTTGGAATTAGTTTAGGGTAGAGTGATTTGTGTTGTGTTACATAAATCAGACAATAAAAATAAATATTAATATTTAAAGATCTTCGTGTTTCATTAGACATATAGTCAACTAAAAATGAACAAAAAAACTTGAGAAACTATGTACCTTTTACATTCCTGTGTTTTTTCCTGTGTGTACCATACGTTGAGATATATAAAAAATATGTTTCACATTGTTTAACACTAAAAGTGTATATAACTCCATTTATTTAATTTAACAGATAAAAACTCATCAAGGCATTTGGTGTGCTTAGAATTCAAACAATATGATATAAAGCCTATCACTTTTAATAGCTCCTAAAGGACAATACAGAAAGGTAATTCGGACAGTGATGCATATTTTTCTTGTTACACAACTGGAAGAGGATTTTGGGATATGTACACAAAGAGAGACACATGTTGAAACCAGGGGGAAAAACCCACTACCCTGTCCTACCAACAACGTGCTGGCATAGGCTTCTTTTCCGGAATAAACTGATTACTGACTTAGTATCTGTAATGCAGAGCTTTTCATACTTTATGCCTCGTGAAACAGAAAGTATTTACTTACGTCTATTTTTCATGGAAAAAAAAAGATCAACGGAATTGCATTGAATTAAAATTTATGAAAATATAAGCACTGAAGACCCTCCTGTCTCTAGCCAATTAAGTTTAGAACCAGAGTTGAGAAGACTATAGGTGGGAACCCTCTGTGCTATCTTTGCAGCTCTTCTGGAAACCCAACATCACTTCAAAATAATAAGTATACAGACATGTACACACATATACCCGTACATGGATATATATGTGTGCATATATACTCATAAGTAGGTATGTGCATACGTGCATACACACATATAAGTGTATATATCCATTATATGATATATATGAATGCAACTGTGTAATATAGAAAGCACTTCCGTGCTACAAAATTTAAAAATGGACTGAATAACTGAAACAAGATTGTTTTAATAATCAAAAGTATTTTGTACTTATTGACAGTGGTTGGAATTTTCTTGTTTTAACATTAGAAGAAAGGAACAACAGAGCTCAGTTGGTGGAAATTAATGAGGACAAAATGAAATGCATATCCCAGTGAGCAGAGATTCTCAATCGATTCAATTTTACAACCATTGGCTTCAATTCCTAGAACTACAGAGAACAAAATCACCTCTTTAGGACATTTGCATCATGATTTATAGAAAAAAAGTGGCACAAGCATAGTTATTGCTCTTTTTATATGATAGCACTTTAAATATATAAAGTCAAGTATCATGACTCTCAAAGTTTTCTTATCTAGATTGGAGTTATTAGGCCCAAAGTTTATAGGCCATATTATACCAAACTTCCACAATGTGAAGTTTAATTTCAGAACATGTCAAAATTCTACAGCGATAATTCTATGATAAACTTGCTAAAATATGAAATAATCTAATAACTTATTACAAAACCAACTAAATTGTATGAAAGCAGGAGGCCTTTTATTGCACATATTGTTTCAATAATTATCAAAGTCTGCTTCTGTTTTCCCTTCTAATGAATAAATATTCAAATGATACATCAAGGCTTTAAGTTACTAAGTAAAGCCGTAACATCTCATCTGGCAAAATAAAAGGAAGGTTTTTCCTTGAAACTGTTTCCAGTTGTCCACCTTAAATTAAGAATGAAGTGTGGGTTTGTTGGGCTTCCCTGGCGGCGCAGTGGTTAACAGTCTGCCTGTCGATGCAAGAAACGTGAGTTCGTGCCCCGGTCCGGGAGGATCCCACGTGCCGCGGAGCGGCTGGGCCCGTGAGCCATGGCCGCTGAGCCTGCGCGTCCGGAGCCTGTGCTCCGCAACGGGAGAGACCACAGCAGTGAGAGGCCCGCATGAAAAGCTTGGCTTTGTGGCTTGCTGTTCACAAAGTCTCCCTTTATTTACTTGTTCTCCGTTCATTTCCAAACACACCTCCGTTTTCCCTGTGGGGTAGCAGGCAGGTAGTAAAAACAGAAGATTTCATGTTTTTATATTTTACTCACTATTATAGGGTGAACATTTTAGGATGGCATTAAATATCCTTCGAATATGTGATCTTTAAATGTGTCAAGATATTGCGTTTGTGTGTGCGTTATTATATAAGCCAGTCATTCCTTTTTTGATACTGTGGTGTGTTAGTTTGCCAAAGCTGCTGTGTAACAAAGTGCCACAGGCTTTGTGGCCTAAAAGTGGCAACTGACTGTCTCGCGGGTCTGGAGGGTTTCCAGCTCCTGAATCCTGTCCTCCAACCCCCCAATCATGTATTTCCTCAAGTTCTAAGTCCTTTGGTCCAAGGGGATGTGCTCACAGTTGCCTGCAGTGATGTATGGCCCACAGGTGTGCTCTAAGCTCTGTGTACCAGTGTGAACCTATCGTCCCAAAGCTGCCCCAGGTGTCCAGGCATCTCACAGGGAATCACAAGCAAGTTTTCTACCATTTTCCAAGATGTCCCTGAATATCTCAACTTGGCTGAGGTCACTGATCATTTTAAAATATTACTAACATTTGAGAGTGGACAGCTGTGTCTGGGTAACCTCTATACTTTCTCATGCTCTATAATAGAGGTTAAAAATATAAATCCTACAAAGCTAATCACATCTAAGAACTTACAGATGGGTTTAATTACACAAGTTATACTTAAATCAAGGTATATTTGAAGATGATTATTTTATTAGAGAATTAGAATTAATTTACTAGAAATTATGTCAACTTAATTTCAGAGACTTTAATAGTTCAAAGAGCACACTAGTAAGTGAACTGAACTTAAGGTCCAATTTTGCTTCATTGTCTGAGATGGGAAATGCATATCTTAAGACATGAAGAATTAGAAAGAAGAAACCCATTTTTACCTAGAACCACGAAAGTTCTTTGATGTGATAAATGATGTAAATGACTTTTAGACACTGTGAAAAACGTGTGTAGATCATGGAAACTACAATGGGCAATAACAGGTCTTCCAGGCAGTGGGTTAATAAGACAGATTACACTTTAGCATGTGGGGACCAGGGGTCAAAGACAGTGCAATGGATGGGGACTCCCAGGAGGCAGGGGGCCCTGGAGGGAGGCACTGTTGTCTCTAGTCGCTGTCAGGACCAAGGGACGACAAAGGCCTGCAAATGCATGTTTGTTCAGTAGCTTTCAAACTCCTCCCAAGCCCTCCTTTTCCATTGTTTCCTCCTCTTACGAACAGTCCCCCCCGACCCCACAACCACCACCAATACCTTGGAAAAAGTAACATTCCATGAAGTGCAAAACAAACAAAGGAAAGAAATGTTCTGGAAAACATGCAGAATTGAAACACTCCTTCCTGTGGCCATGATGAATGTGGAGCAGGGGATTTCCACTGGAATGTTTGTGCTCCAAATCGGGCCAAACCAACATTTTTGGTGAAATTACTGTGTAAACATATACATTTACTGTACTTCTTTCTCAGCCCTCGTGTTAAAATATGACTATCAAGAGGAAGTTTGTTTTAATCTATTGTAAATTCCAGGTCCCTTGAGAATGTGTCAAACATCCTTTTAGACACAGAGGACTCTTAATTTTTCTCCTGAAAGTAGTTATAAAGAATATATTTATTTTTTGTTTGCAATGGACTGTTGAAAAGAAATGAGGACTTTTTTCTTCAGGAGTATCTGTTTTTTGATATTTACTTAACTTTCCCAGCACTGTAGTCTAAAAAATTTATATAGCAAATAAGAAATATGTATAATTTACACATTATAATGATTTCCTAGAGACTAAATTTAAGTCCTACTGCAAGAATAGATTCTGGAAATTGCTCCCTTAAGGAGTGGAACTGTTAAGAACCCTAACACCACATAGCTATCTATGGTAAACTTGATTATAATTTACATAAGATGATGAAATTTGGGGCTTCGTGAATGCTGGGGAACTAGGTCTCTAGCACTGACCACGGCACAGCACACCTCCCTTGCCTAGATCCTGGTGGAGAAGTGTAGGCCATGCAGCATCAAGGCACAGACACAGAGAAAGGGTAGAATTAGGTCACGTCGGTTGAGGAACAAATAACGAGAACTTGGTGCAGGATTAAGCAAATGTGTGTCTATTCAAGACTAACTTACGACAGCTTTAAGAATGTTTAGACCACTACATTTTTTCCAAATCACCCAAACCTTCTTCTCTGAACTTGAAAATTCAAATTGTGATTGAAATCCACAATCAATGGCAAAGGAAGATATTTGAGATAAACAAGAATCAGATTCCTGAATAATTATTAGAAAAACAACCCAGTGTCACTGACCACACACACCACATCCCTTCCGTAGTTGTCTTTCCGATTTCGCTGGGACGCAAGGCAGGGTAGGGATTCCGTGGCCTTACGTGTAACCCGTTAGAATAACGTTCTTTTCTCATGGAGCTAAAAGGCTCTTCTCTTAAACTTCCAAGCATCAGACCAAGTTGTCCAAGTTGACGCCATACAGGGCCAAGGCCCCCTCATGACTGCATTCCAAACTCCCCAGGGTTTGGCTGTCTATCATGTAACACGTGTAACCATTTGCTTTTGGAACTGAACGTCTCTATTTCCACCTGTTTCAAGATGTTTCATAAAATTGGTGAGTTTTCTGGAAACATGCTTCAGGAACATACGATTTGGCAAAGAAAGAGGCTTCTTTTCTGGAAACTTCCTGTGGCCTGTGTCCTCTACTGTTATTTCTCTAAAATAACTCAGAGTAACACCTGCTCGTATAATTTAGGAAAACACAAGCAGAAGTTCCTAGAGAACAGAAGTATCATTCATCACAGAGAAAGCTTGGATCCATCATACCGACAGTAATAGATTTGAAGGCTCAGGATGATATTTCTGATAAAATCCCCAAAGGGTTGAGAGTTTAGATATTCCAGATGTATTAAAAGCTCAAAATCAAACATATAAGCAACAATAACAACAACAACAAAAAACCTGCTCCTCTTTATATTTTCCAAATCTCTTTTCTTTCAACTCTTACAAAATGCTAGCCGAAGGGCAAACAAAACAAACAAATGTGTTTCTATTCAAGAAATGTTAAAATAAGTATGTAATGATTTCTTGGTCAAAGTTTTCCTTTCCCAAGATAAAAATAATTTGAAGTCACATCTGATAACTATTAATGTTGCTTCCAGACCGTGCATCACAGTATCCCTGCAACGATTTGGAAACTGTCAGATGAGCTGTGGGGTTCAGGGCCTGAGGAACCAGAAAGAATCCCCCCACCCCCGGAGGCCTGTGTTGCGTGTGGACCAGCGGAGGGACCTCCCCGCCCCCGCCCATCCCGAGTCACTGCACCAGCATCTGTCCACCGAATATCCAGTTGAAAAACTTCACAACGTGTTCCTTTAAACTAGGTTTCCCCCGTCTTTAACCTCTGACACACACTGGGGACCGTGGCCGTGATTTTCTGTTGGACCCGCATCTTATTGTACTGTTGTCAATGGTTTTTCAAAACTCTCTCCTGGCTTTTGCTCTCCATCCATCCTTCACCGTAAAATATGGGCTACACTTCTTGCCCCAAATGAACACTGTTTGCTGCGGACGATACCTGGAAACGATCCTTTGTGCTCATGGGTGAAGCCTGCATCCGTCAAAAGCTGCTTATGTCGCAGGCTCCCAGGTGTGACTGTGGACGAGGCAGTGAGCCTAAAAGTCTAAGAGGAGAAGTAGCCTCTGGAGAAATGCAGAAACGTGTGACAGAAACGTACAGGCACGCCCCCCGCACCGAGCATCAGCTCGATTCAGGTCATCAGGAGACACTTCCAGGGAAGGCCTGCATCCTGGAGAAGAGCTGCTGAGGTCCGAGATGAGCCTGGGAGGGAGCTGGGGTCCTGAGATGGGCGTGGCCCTGAGGAGGTCCAGCATCTCCAAGGAAGGAGCCTCCGTGGGGAGGATTCCTGCCGGTAGGAGATGGAGCAAGGGAGCCTGAAAGCTGCGCTGGGGCAGCACTAATGTATGTGTAATGCAGGTCTTCAGGCCGTTCCCAGCATGATACAGATCTTAAGATGTGTGGTTTAAAAGAATTATCTGTAAAAGATACATGTGTGGAGTGATTACAAAGGCTTGCTATCTTACTAATGGCAGAGGAAGACTGTGTAAAACTGTAATATTAATCAAAACAATACATTTTCCATGGCTCTCAGTTTACCGAATTGGCTGAAGGCCAGTCCACCCTCTCCCTGGCCCACTTGCTCTCCTCGGACTCCAGGCCAGCCTCCCCTCTGGAGCCCGTTGGCTCATCCTGGCCGGTCAAGCTCCTCTGACGTTGCCAGGCCTCCCCTCTCCTCCCTCGGCCTCCCAGCCCACAAGTCTCCACTCCGACTCTGGGTTGGAATCCTTGAGGAGTTTTTTTTTTTTTGAGTGTGTATCAATAGTATATATATATATATATATATATATATATATATATATATATATATATATATATATATACATATTTTTTTTTAACATCTTCATTGGAGTATAAGTGCTTTACATTGTTGTGTTAGTTGCTGCTGTAAAACAAAGTGAATCAGCTACATGTATACATATATCCCCATATCCCCTCCCTCTTGCGTCTCCCTCCCACCCTCCCTATTGCACCCCTCTAGGTGGACGCAAAGCACCAAGTTGATCTCCCTGTGCTATGCGGCTGCTTCCCACTAGCTATCAGTTTTGCAACTGGTAGTGTATATATGTCCATGCCACTGTCTCACTTCATCCCAGCTTACCCTTCCCCCTCCCCGTGTCCTCAAGTCCATTCTCTACCTCTGTGTCTTTATTCCTGTCCTGCCCCTAGGTTCTTCAGAACCATTTGTTTTTATTTTTAGATTCCATATATATGTGTTAGCATACGGTATTTGTTTTTCTCTTTCTGACTTACTTCACTCTGTATGACAGACTCTAGGTCCATCCACCTCACTACAAATAACTCAATTTCATTTCTTTTTATGGCTGCGTAATATTCCATTGTATATATGTGCCACATTGATACAATGGAATATGGACACTTAGGTTGCTTCCATGCCCTGGCTATTGTAAACAGAGCTGCAATGAACATTGTGGTACCTGACTATTTTTGAATTATGGTTTTCTCAGGGTATATGCCCAGTAGAGTGATTGCTGTATCATATGGTAGTTCTATTTTTAGTTTTTTGAGGAATCTCCATGCTATTCTCCATAGTGGCTGTATCAATTTACATTACCACCAATAGTGCAAGAGGGTTCCGTTTTCTCCACACCCTCTCCAGCAGTTATTGTTTGTAGATTTTTTCATGATGGCCATTCTGACTGATGTGATGTGACACCTCATTGTTGTTTTTTTTTTTTTTTTTTTTTTTTTTTTTTTTGCGGTACGCGGGCCTCTCACTGTTGTGGCCTCTCCCGTTGCGGAGCACACGCTCCGGACGCTCAGGTTCAGCGGCCATGGCTCACAGGCCCAGCCGCTCTGCGGCATGTGGGATCTTCCCGGACCGGGGCACGAACCCGTGTCCCCTGCATCGGCAGGCGGACTCTCAACCACTGCGCCACCAGGGAAGCCCTCATTGTTGTTTTGATTTGCATTTCTCTAATGATTAGTGATATTGAGCATCCTTTCACGTGTTTGTTGGCAGTCTGTATATCTTCTTTGGAGAAATGTCTATTTAGGTCTTCTGCCCATTTTTGGATTGGGTTGTTTGTTTCTTTGATATTGAGCTGCATGTGCTGCTTGTATATTTTGGAGATTAATCCTTTGTCGTTTGCTTCATTTGCAAATATTTTCTCCCATTCTGAGGGTTGTCTTTTGGTCTTGTTTATGGTTTCCTTTGCTGTGCAAAAGCTTTGAAGTTTCATTAGGTCCCATTTGTTTATTTTTGTTTTTATTTCCATTTCTCTAGGAGGTGGGTCAAAAAGGATCTTGCTGTGATTTCTGTCATACAGTGCTCTGCCTGTGTTTTCCTCTAAGAGTTTTACAGTGTCTGGTCTACCGTCTGGGTCTTTAATCCATTTTTTTTTTTTTTTTTTTTTTTATTTATTTATTTTTTTTTTACATCTTTATTGGGTTAAAATTGCTCCACAATGGTGTGTCAGTTTCTACTTTATAACAAAGTGAATCAGTTATATATATACAGATGTTCACATATTTCTTCCCTCTTGCGTCTCTCTCCTTCCTTCTCTCCCTATCCCACCCCTCCAGACAGTCACAAAGCACCGAGCTGATATCCCTGTGCCAAGCGGTTGCTTCCCATTAGCTATCTACCTTACGTTTGTTAGTATATATATGTCCATGCCCCTCCCTCGCCCTCCCATAGCTCACCCCTCCCCCTCCCCATATCCTCAAGTCCGTTCTCCAGAAGGTCTGTGTCTTTATTCCTGTCTTACCCCTAGGTTCTTCATGACATTTTTTTTTCTCTTAAATTCCATATATATGTGTTAGCATACGGTATTTCTCTTTGTCTTTCTGACTTACTTCACTCTGTATGACAGACTCGAGGTCTATCCACCTCATTACAAATAGCTCAATTTCGTTTCTTTTAAACGCTGAGTAATATTCCATTGTGTATATGTGCCACATCTTCTTTATCCATTCATCTGACGATGGGCACTTAGGTTGTTTCCATCTCCGGGCTATTGTAAATAGAGCTGTGATGAACATTTTGGTACACGCCTCTTTTTCAATTTTGGTTTTCTCAGGGTATATGCCCAGTAGTGGGATTGCTGGGTCATATGGTAGTTCTATTTTTAGTTTTTTAAGGAACCTCCAAACTGTTCTCCATAGTGGCTGAACCAATTCACATTCCCACCAGCAGTGCAAGAGGGTTCCCTTTTGTCCACACCCTCTCCAGCATTTATTGTTTCTCGATTTTTTGATGATGGCCATTCTAACTGGTGTGAGATGATATCTCATTGTAGTTTTGATTTGCATTTCTCTAATGATTAATGATGATGAGCATTCTTTCATGTGTTTGCTGGCAGCCTGCATATCTTCTTTGGAGAAATGTCTATTTAGGTCTTCTGCCCATTTTTGGATTGGGTTGTTTGTTTTTTTGTTATTGAGCTGCATAAGCTGCTTGTAAATTTTGGAGATTAATCCTTTGTCAGTTGCTTCATTTGCAAATATTTTCTCCCATTCTGAGGGCTGTCTTTTGGTCTTGTTTATGGTTTCCTTTGCTGTGCAAAAGCTTTGAAGTTTCATTAGGTCCCATTTGTTTATTTTTGTTTTTATTTCCATTGCTCTAGGAGGTGGGTCAAAAAGGATCTTGCTGTTGTTTATGTCATAGAGTGTTCTGCCTATGTTTTCCTCTAAAAGTTTGATAGTTTCTGGCCTTACATTTAGGTCTTTAATCCATTTTGAGCTTATTTTTGTGTATGGTGTTAGGGAGTGATCTAAGCTCATACTTTTACATGTAGCTGTCCAGTTTTCCCAGCACCACTTATTGAAGAGGCTGTCCTTTCTCCACTGTATATTCCTGCCACCATTATCAAAGATAAGGTGTCCATATGTGCGTGGGTTTATCTCTGGGCTTTCTATTCTGTTCCATTGATCTATCGTTCTGTTTTTGTGCCAGTACCATACTGTCTTGATTACTGTAGCTTTGTAGTATAGTCTGAAGTCAGGGAGCCTGATTCCTCCAGCTCCGTTTTTCACTCTCAAGATTGCTTTAGCTATTCGGGGTCTTTTGTGCTTCCATACAAATTGTGAAATTTTTTGTTCTAGTTCTGTGAAAAATGCCAGTGGCAGTTTGATAGGGATTGCATTGAATCTATAGATTGCTTTGGGTAGTAGAGTCATTTTCACAATGTTGATTCTTCCAATCCAAGAACATGGTATATCCCTCCATCTGTTTGTATCGTCTTTAATTTCTTTCATCAGTGTCTTATAATTTTCTGCATACAGGTCTTTTGTCTCCCTAGGTAGGTTTATTCCTAGGTATTTTATTCTTTTTGTTGCAATGGTAAATGGGAGTGTTTTCTTGATTTCACTTTCAGATTTTTCATCACTAGTATATAGGAATGCCAGAGATTTCTGTGCGTTAATTTTGTAGCCTGCTACTTTACCAAATTCATTGATTATCTCTAGTAATTTTCTGGTAGCATCTTTAGGATTCTCTATGTATAGTATCATGTCATCTGCAAACAGTGACAGCTTTACTTCTTCTTTTCCGATTTGGATTCCTTTTATTTCCTTTTCTTCTCTGATTGCTGTGGCTAAAACTTCCAAAACTATGTTGAATAAGAGTGGTGAGAGTGGGCAACCTTGTCTTGTTCCTGATCTTAGTGGAAATGCTTTCAGTTTTTCACCATTGAGGATGATGTTGGCTGTGGGTTTGTCATATATGGCCTTTATTATGTTGAGGAAAGGTCCCTCTATGCCTACTTTCTGCAGGGTTTTTATCATAAATGGGTGTTGAATTTTGTCAAAAGCTTTCTCTGCATCTATTGAGATGATCATATGGTTTTTCTCCTTCAATTTGTTAATATGGTTTATCACATTGATAGATTTGCGTATATTGAAGAATCCTTGCATTCCTGGAATAAACCCCACTTGATCATGGTGTATGATCCTTTTGATGTGCTGTTGGATTCTGTTTGCTAGTATTTTGTTGAGGATTTTTGCATCTATGTTCATCAGTGATATTGGCCTGTAGTTTTCTTTCTTTGTGACATCCTTGTCTGGTTTTGGTATCAAGGTGATGGTGGCCTCGTAGAAGGAATTGGGGAGTGTTCCTCCCTCTGCTATGTTTTGGAAGAGTTTGAGAAGGATAGGTGTTAGCTCTTCTCTAAATGCTTGATAGAATTCGCCTGTGAAGCCATCTGGTCCTGGGCTTTTGTTTGTTGGAAGATTTTTAATCACAGTTTCAATTTCAGTGTTTGTGATTGGTCTGTTCATATTTTCTATTTCTTCCTGATTCAGTCTTGGTAGTTTGTGCATTTCTAATAATTTGTCCATTTCTTCCAGATTGTCCATTTTATTGGCATAGAGTTGCTTGTAGTAATCTCTCATGATCTTTTTTATTTCTGCAGTGTCAGTTGTTACTTCTCCTTTTTCATTTCTAATTCTATTGATTTGAGTCTTCTCCCTTTTTTTCTTGATGAGTCTGGCTAATGGTTTATCTATTTTGTTTATCTTCTCAAAGAACCAACTTTTAGTTTTATTGATCTTTGCTATTGTTTCCTTCATTTCTTTTTCGTTTATTTCTGATCTGATTTTTATAATTTCTTTCCTTCTACTAAATTTGGGGGTTTTTTGTTCTTCTTTCTCTAATTGCTTTAGGTGTAAGGTTAGGTTGTTTATTCGAGATGTTTCCTGCTTCTTAAGGTGGGCTTGTATTGCTATAAACTTCCCTCTTAGAACTGCTTTTGCAGCATCCCATAGGTTTTGGGTCGTTGTGTCCCCATTGTCATTTGTTTCTAGGTATTTTTTAATTTCCTCTTTGATTTCTTCAGTGATCACTTCATTATTGAGTAATGTATTGTTTAGCCTCCATGTGTTTGTATTTTTTACAGATCTTTTCCTGTAATTGATATCTAGTCTCATGGCGTTGTGGTCGGAAAAGATACTTGATACAATTTCAATTTTCTTAAATTTACCAAGGCTTGATTTGTGACCCAAGATATGATCTATCCTGGAGAATGTTCCATGAGCACTTGAGAAAAATGTGTATTCTGTTGTTTTTGGATGGAGTGTCCTATAGATATCAATTAAGTCCATCTTGTTTAGTGTATCATTTAAAGCTTGTGTTTCCTTATTTATTTTCATTTTGGATGATCTGTCCATTGGTGAAAGTGGGGTGTTGAAGTCCCCTACTATGAGTGTATTACTGTCGATTTCCCCTTTTATGGCTGTTAGTTTTTGCCTTATGTATTGAGGTGCTCCTGTGTTAGGTGCATAAATATTTACAATTGTTATATCTTCTTCTTGGATCGATCCCTTAATCATTATGTAGTGTCCTTCTTTGTCTCTTGTAATGGTCTTTATTTTAAAGTCTATTTTGTCTGATATGAGAATTGCTACTCCAGCTTTCTTTTGACTTCCATTTGCATGGAATATCTTTTTCCATCCCCTTACTTTCAGTCTGTATGTGTCTCTAGGTCTGAAGTGGGTCTCTTGTAGACAGCATATATATGGGTCTTGTTTTTGTATCCATTCAGCCAATCTGTGTCTTTTGGTGGGAGCATTTAGTCCATTTACATTTAAGGTAATTATCGATATGCATGTTCCTATTCCCATTTTCTAAATTGTTTTGGGTTCGTTGTTATAGGTCCTTTCCTCCTCTTGTGTTTCTTGTCTAGAGAAGTTCCTTCAGCAGTTGTTGTAAAGCTGGTTTGGTGGTGCTGAACTCTCTCAGCTTTTGCTTGTCTGTAAAGGTTTTAATTTCTCCATCAAATCTGAATGAGATCTTTGCTGGGTAGAGTAATCGTGGTTGCAGGCTTTTCTCCTTCATCACTTTCAGTATGTCCTGCCACTCCCTTCTGGCTTGCAGAGTTTCTGCTGAGAGATCAGCTGTTAGCCTTATGGGGATTCCCTTGTGTGTTATTTGTTTTTTTTCCCTTGCTGCTCTTAATATGCTTTCTTTGTATTTAATTTTTGACAGTTTGATTAATATGTGTCTTGGTGTATTTCTCCTTGGGTTTATCCTGTATGGGACTCTCTCTGCTTCCTGGACTTGGTTAACTATTTCCTTTCCCATATTAGGGAAGTTTTCAACTATAATCTCTTCAAATATTTTCTCAGTCCCTTTCTTTTTCTCTTCATCCTCTGGAACCCCTATAATTCGAATGTTGGTGTGTTTAATGTTGTCCCAGAGGTCTCTGAGACTGTCCTCAGTTCTTTTCATTCTTTTTTCTTTATTCTGCTCTGCAGTCGTTATTTCCACTATTTTATCTTCCAGGTCACTTATCCGTTCTTCTGCCTCAGTTATTCTGCTATTGATTCCTTCTAGTGTATTTTTCATTTCAGTTATTGTGTTGTTCATCTCTGTTTGTTTGTTCTTTAGTTCTTCTAGATCTTTGTTAAACATTTCTTGCATCTTCTCCATCCCTGCCTCCATTCTATTTCCGAGATTCTGGATCATCTTCACTATCATTATTCTGAATTCTTTTTCAGGTAGACTGCCTATTACTTCTTCATTTGTTAGGTCTGGTGCATTTTTATCTTGCTCCTTCATCTGCTGTGTGTTTTTCTGTCTTCTCATTTTGCTTATCTTACTGTGTTTGGGGTCTCCTTTTTTTTTTTTTTTGCAGGCTGCAGGTTTGTAGTTCCCGTTGTTTTTGATGTCTGTCTCCAGTGGCTAAGGTTGGTCTAGTGGGTTGTGTATGCTTCCTGGTGGAGGGGACTAGTGCTTGTGTTCTGGTGGATGAGGCTGGATCTTGTCTCTCTGGTGGGCAGGTCCACGTCTGGTGGTGTGTTTTGGGGTGTCTCTGGACTTATTATGATTTTAGGCAGCCTCTCTGTTAATGGGTGGGGTTGTGTTTCTGTTTTGCTAGTTGTTTGGCATAGGTTGTCCAGCACTGTAGCTTGCTGGCCGTTGAGTGAAGCTGGGTGCTGGTGTTAAGGTGGAGATCCCTGGGAGATTTTCGCCATTTGATATTATGTGGTGCTGGCAAATCTCTTGTGGACCAGTGTCCTGATGCTGGCTCTCCCCCCTCAGAGGCAGAGTCCTGATTCCTCAATTTGGGATGAGTCACTGTCTATTCATGTATTCCACAGAAGCAGGGTACATCAAGCTGATTGTGGAGCTTTAATCCGCGGCTTCTGAGGCTGCTGGGAGAGATTTCCCTTTCACTTCTTTGTTCTCACAGCTCCCAGGGGCTCAGCTTTGGATTTGGCCCCGCCTCTGCGTGTAGGTCGCTGGAGGGCGTCTGTTTTTCACTCAGACAGGACAGGGTTAAAGGAGCCTCTGATTCGGGGGCTTTGGCGCACACAGGCCGAGGGGAGAGAGGGGCACGGCGTGCGGGGCGGGCCTGCGGCGGCAGAGGCAGGCGTGATGCTGCACCAGCCTGAGGCCCGCCGTGTGTTAAAAGTCTCTTGCCTCTTTGGCAGGTGCAGACTTTTCCCCGGACTCCCTCTCGGCTAGCCGTGGTGCACTACCCGCTTCAGGCTATGTTCAAGCCGCCAACCCCAGTCCTCTCCCTGCGCTCCGTCTGAAACCGAAACCCGAGCTTTAGCTCGCAGCCCCGCCCGCCCCGGCGGGTGAGCCGACAAGCCTCTCGGGCTGGTGATTGCCGGTCGGCACCGATCCTCTATGCGGGAGTCTCTCCGCTTTCCCCTCCGCACCCCTGTTGCTGTGCTCTCCTCTGCAGCTCCGAAGCTCCCTCCTCCGCCTCCCGCAGTCTCTGCCCGTGAAAGGGCTTCCTAGTGTGTGGAGACTTTTGCTCCTTCACAGCTCCTTCCCACTGGTGCAGGTCCCGTCCCTATTCTTTTGTCTCTGTTTTTTCTTTTTTTTATTTTGCCCTACCCCGGTACGTGGGGAGTTTCTTGCCTTTTAGGAGGTCTGAGGTCTTTTGCCAGCCTTCAGTAGGTGTTCTGTAAGAGTTGTTCCACGTGTAGATGTATTTCTGGTGTGTCTGTGGTGAGGAAGATGATCTCCGCGTCTTACTCTTCCGCCATCTTTCTTAATCTCCTTTAATCCATTTTGAGTTTATTTTTGTGTATGGTGTTAGGGAGTGTTGTAATTTCATTCTTTTACATGTAGCTGTCCAGTTTTCCCAGCACCAATTATTGAAGAGGCTGTCTTTTCTCCATTGTATATCCTTGCCTCCTTTGTCATAGATTAGTTGACCATAGGTGCGTGGGTTTACCTCTGGGCTTTCTATCTTGTTCCATTGATCTATATTTAGGTTTTTGTGCCAGTACCATACTGCCTTGATTACTGTAGCTTTGTAGTATAGTCTTAAGTCAGGGAGCCTGATTCCTCCAGCTCCATTTTTCTTTCTCAAGATTGCTTTGGCTATTCGGGGTCTTTTGTGCTTCCATACAATTGTGAAATTTTTTGTTCTAGTTCTGTGAAAAATGCCATTGGTAATTTGATAGGGATTGCATTGAATCTGTAGATTGCTTTGGGTAGTAGAGTCATTTTCACAATGTTGATTCTTCCAATCCAAGAACATGGTATATCTCTCCATCTGTTTGTATCATCTTTAATTTCTTTCATCAGTGTCTTATAGTTTTCTGCCTACAGGTCTTTTGTCTCTTTAGGTAGGTTTATTCCTAGATATTTTATTCTTTCTGTTGCAGTGGTAAATGGGAGTGTTTCCTTAATTTCTCTTTCAGGTATTTCATTGTTAATGTATAGGAATGCCAGAGATTTCTGTGCATTAATCTTGTATCCTGCTACTTTACCAGATTCATTGATTAGCTCTAGTGGTTTTCTGGTGGCATCTTTAGGATTCTCTATGTATAGTATCATGTCATCTGCAAACAGTAAGAGCTTTACTTCTTCTTTTCCAATTTGGATTCGTTTTATTTCTTTTTCTTCTCTGATTGCTGTGGATAAAACTTCCAAAACTATGTTGAGTAATACTGGTGAGAGTGGGCAACCTTGTCTTGTGCCTGATCTCAGTGGAAATGGTTTCAGTTTTTCACCACTGAGAATGATGTTGGCTGTGGGTTTGTCATATATGGCCTTTATTATGTTGAGGTAAGTTCCCTCTATGCTTACACTCTGGAGGGTTTTTATCATAAATGGGTGTTGAATTTTGTCAAAAGCTTTTTCTACATCTATTGAGATGATCATATGATTTTTGTTCTGCAATTTGTTAATATGGTGTCACACATTGATCGATTTGTGTATATTGAAGAATCTTTGCATTCCTGGGGTAAACCCCACTTGATCATGGTGTATGATGCTTTTAATGTGCTGTTGGATTCTGTTTGCTAGTATTTTGTTGAGGATTTTTACATCTATGTTCGTCAGTGGTATTGGCCCATATTTTTCTTTTTTTGTAGCATCTTTGTCTGGTTTTGGTATCAGGGTGATGGTGGCCTCATAGAGTGAGTTTGGGAGTGTTCCTCCCTCTGCTATATTTTGGAAGACTTTGAGAGGATAGGTGTTAGCTCTTCTCTAAATGTTTGATAGAATTTGCCTGTGAAGGCATCTGTCCTGGGCTTTTGTTTGTTGGAAGATTTTTAATCGCAGTTTCAATTTCAGTTCTTTTCATTGGTCTATTTATATTTTCTATTTCTTGCTGGTTTAGTCTCAGAACGTTTTGCTTTTCTAAGAATGTGTCCATTTCTTCCAGGTTATCCATTTTATTGGCATAGAGTTGCTTGTAGTAGTCTCTCATGATCCTTTGTGTTTCTGCAGGGTCAGTTGTTACTTCTCCTTTTTCATTTCTAATTCTATTGATTTGATACTTTTACCTTTTTTTCTTGATGAGTCTGGCTAATGGTTTATCAATTTTGTTTATCTTCTCAGAGAACTATCTTTTAGTTTTATTGACCTTTGTTATTGTTCCCGTCATTTCTTTCTCATTTATTTCTGATCAGATCTTTATGATTTCTTTCCTTCTGCTAACTTTGGGGGGTTTTTGTTCTTCCTTCTCTAATCGCTTTAGGTGTAAGGTAAGGTTGTTTATTTGAGATGTTTCTTGTTTCTTGAGGTAGGATTGTATTGCTATAAACTTCCCTATTAGAACTGCTTTTGCTGCCTCCCATAGGTTTTGGGTCATCATGTTTGCGTTGTCATTTGTGTCTAGGTATTTTTTTATTTCTTCAGTGATCCCTTGGTTATTTAGTAGTGTATTGTTTAGCCTCCATGTGTTTGTATTTTTTACAGATATTTTTCCTGTAATTAATATCTCGTCTCATAGCATTGTGGTCAGAAAAGACACTTGATATGATTTCAATTTTCTTAAATTTACCAAGGCTTGATTTGTGACCCAAGATATGATCTATCCTGGAGAATGTTCCATGAGCACTTGAGAAGAAAGTGTAATCTGCTGTTTTTGGATGGAATGTCCTATAAATATCAATTAAGTCTATCTTGTTTAATGTATCATTTAAAGCTTGTGTTTCCTTATTTTTTTCATTTTCGATGATCTGTCACTGGTGAAAGTGGGGTGTTAAAGTACCCTACTATGATTGTGTTACTGTTGATTTCCCCTTTTATGGCTGTTAACATTTGCCTTATGTATTGAGGTGCTCCTGTGTTGGGTGTATAAATATTTACAATTGTTATATATTCTTCATGGATTGATCCCTTGATCATTATGTAGTGTCCTTCTTTGTCTCTGTAATAGTGTTTATTTTAAAATCTATTTTGTCTGATACGAGAATTGCTACTCCAGCTTTCTTTTGATTTCCATTTGCATGGAGTATCTTTTTCCAACCCCTCACTTTCAGTCTGTATGTGTCCCTAGGTCTGAAGTGGGTCTCTTGTAGACAGCATATATATGGGTCTTGTTTTTGTATCCATTTAGCCAGTCTATGTCGTTTGGTTGGAGCATTTAATCCACTTACATTTAAGGTAGTTATCGATATGTATGTTCCTATTACCATTTTCTTAATTGTTTGGGGTTTGTTATTGTAGGTCTTTTCCTTCTCTTGTGTTTCCTGCCTAGAGAAGTTCCTTTAGCAGTTGTTGTAGAGCTGGTTTGGTGGTGCTGAATTCTCTTAGCTTTTGCTTGTCTGTAAAGGTTTTAATTTCTCCGTTGAATCTGAATGAGATCCTTGCTGGGTAGAGTAACCTTGGTTGTAGGTTTTTCCCTTTCATCACTTTAAATATGTCCTGCCACCTCCTTCTGGCTTGCAGAGTTTCTGCTGAAAGATGAGCTGTTAACCTTTTGGAGATTCCCTTGTATGTTAATTGTTGCTTTTCCCTTGCTGCTTTTATTATTGTTTTCTTTGTATTTAATTTTTGATAGTTTGATTAATATGTGTCTTGGCATGTTTCTCCTTGGATTTATCCTGTATGGGACTCTCTGTGCTTCCTGGACTTAATTGACTATTTCCTTTCCCATATTAGGGAAGTTATCAACTATAATCTCTTCAAATATTTTCTCAGTCCCTTTCTTTTTCTCTTCTTCTTCTGGAACCCCTATCATTCAAATGTTGGTGCGTTTAATGTTGTCCCAGAGGTCTCTGAGACTGTCCTCAGTTCTTTTCATTCTTTTTCTTTATTCTGCTCTGCAGTAGTTATTTCCACTATTTTATCTTCCAGGTCACTTATCCGTTCTTCTGCCTCAGTTATTCTGCTACTGATCCCACCTAGAGTATATTTCATTTCATTTATTGTGTTGTTCGTCATTGTTTGTTTCATCTTTAGTTCTTCTAGGTCCTTGGTAAATGTTTCTTGCATTTTGTCTATTCTATTTCCAAGATTTTGGATCATCTTTACTATCATTACTCTGAATTCTTTTTCAGGTAGACATCCTATTTCCTCTTCATTTGTTTGGTCTGGTGGGTTTTTACCTTGCTCCTTCATCTGCTGTGTATTTCTCTGTCTTCTCATTTTGTTTAACTTACTGTGTTTGAGGTCTCCTTTTCACAAGCTGCAAGTTCATAATTCCCGTTTTTTTGGTGTCTGCTCCCAATGGGTAAGGTTGGTTCCATTGGTTGTGTAGGCTTCCTGGTGGAGGGTACTCATGCCCGTGTTCTGGTGGATGAGGCTGGATCTTGTCTTTCTGGTGGGCAGGACCACGTCCAGTGGTGTGTTTTGGGGTGTCTGTGACATTATGATTTTAGGCAGCCTCTATGCTGATGGGTGGGTTTGTGTTTCTGTCTTGCTAGTTGTTTGTCATAGGGTGCCCTTCACTGTAGCTTTCTGGTCATTGAGTGGAGCTGGGTCTTAGTGTTGAGATGGAGATCTCTAGGAGAGTGTTTGCTGTTTGATATTACATGGATCTTGTGGTCTCTGGTGATCCAGTGTCCTGAACTCAGCTGTTCCACCACAGAGACTCAGGCCTGGCACCCAGCCAGGGCACCAAGACCTTGTCGGCCACTTGGCTCAGAAGAAAAGGGAGAAAAAAAGAGAAAGAAAGAAAGAAAAAATAAATAAATTAAATAAAGTTATTAAAAGTAAAAGAATAAAAAAGCAATAAAAAGAAAGAAAGAGAGAAAGAAAGAAGAGAGCAACCAAACCAAAACACAAATCCACCAATGATAACAAGCGCTAAAAACTATACTAAATAAAACAAAAAAATGGACAGTCAGAAAGATAAACATAAAACCAGAAACAAATTAGATGAAGAAAGCAAACCCCAAGTCTTCAGTTGCTCCCAAAGCCCACGGCCTCAATTTTGGGATGAATTCAGGTATTCCACAGATGCAGGTACATCGAGTTGATTTTGGAGATTTAATCTGCTGCTTCTGAGGCTGCTGGGGAAAATTTCCCTTTCTCTTCTTTGTTTTCATAGCTCCCGGTCTTCAGTTTTGGATTTGGCCCCGCCTCTGCGTGTAGGTCGCCTGAGGGCATCTGTTCCCACCCAGATAGGACAGGGTTAAAGGAGCAGCTGATTAGGGGGCTCTGGCTCACTCAGGCTGGGAGAAAGGAGGGGTACAGAATGTGGGGCGAGCCTGCGGTGGCAGAGGCCGGCATGACGTTGCACCAGCCTGAGGCACACCGTGTGTTCTCCTGGAGAAGTTGTTCCTGGATCACGGGACCCTGGCAGTGGCGGGTTGCACAGGTTCCCAGGAGGGGTGTGTGGATAGTGACCTGTGCCTGCACACAGGTTTCTTGGTGGCTGCAGCATCAGCCTTAGTGTCTCATGCCCGTCTCTCGTGTCCGCACTGATAGCCATGGCTCACGCCCGTCTCTGGAGCTCATTTAGGTGACGCTCTGAATCCCCTCTCTTCACACACCCTGAAACAATGGTTTCTTGCCCCTTAGCAGTTCCAGACTTTTTCCCGGACTCCCTCCCAGCTAGCTGTGGCACACTAGCCCCCTTCAGCCTGTGTTCACATGGCCAACCCCAGTCCTCTCCCTGGGATCCGACCTCTGAAGCCCGAGCCTCAGCTCCCACCCCTGACCTGCCCCGGTGGGTGAGCAGACAAGCCTCTCAGGTTGGTGAGTGCTGGTCAGCAGCCATCCTCTGTGCAGGAATCTCTCCGCTTTGTCCTCCGCACCCCTGTTGCTGTGCTCTCCTCCGTGGCTCCAAAGCTTCCCCCTGCCCACCCCCTGTCTCTACCAGTGAAGGGGCTTCCTAGTGTGTGGAAACTTTTCCTCCTTCACAGCTCCCTCCCAGAGGGGCATGTCCCATCCCTATTCTTTTGTCTCTGTTTTTTCTTTTTTCTTTTGTCCTATCCAGCTATGTTGGGAGTTTCTTGCCTTTGGGGAGGTCTGAGGTCTTCTGCCAGAGTTCAGTAGGGGTTCTGTAGGAGCTGTCCCACTTGTAGATATATTTCTGAGGAGGAAGGAGATCTCCACTTCTTACTCCTCCGTCATCTTGAAAGTGCCCCTCCCCACCCACCTTGAGGAGATTAAAATGTATTAGTATCCACACTGCCCCATTGCTTTCTGTACCTCTTACCTTCCTGACTTATTTTGTTCATAGCACTTTTCACCATCTGAAACTACTTAAAATAATTCCAAAAGAGCAGAAACTCTGTCTGTCTGTCTGTCTTCCAGTCCACCCCCACCAGGTCCTTGAATGGACTTGATATAAATGCACACCTGCTGAGAATCTGTTGAAGGAAGGGACATTTTTCTCTACTCGTGTACTGTGGACCATCCTGTAGAAACAGAGCCGGGCTTTGCTGACGGGTGGCCTCGCATTCCCCTGTGACCTTCTTCCCTACAGTTGTGCTACAGTTTTCAGGTAGGTTCACCATGGTTGTTGAGTATGTTTGGTGGATTGCTGCTTTCATGGGATGTTAGGAGAAAACCGTGTCTGATGGCAAAATACATGGGGAAACAGTGCAAACTATGCCTCTCTTGACATTTGGAGGATGTGCAATGAAAATATTTTAAAAAACAAAAACCCCTGTTAAACTTCCTTCTCAATTATTGATATTTTGAACACTAATGCTTTTTCAGGTACTATCACTTAACAATCAGCAGAGTTAGAACCTCAGAGAATACACTTTCGAAGGCACCATTCAGGATCAGGCTATGGCAGATGGTCGGGGTGCAGGAGAAGAATCAGGAGATGGTCATTAGGAAGGTCTGATTGTTTGGGGGGACAGTGTTCCTGCGTCACCCACCAGAAGCTCCTGGTCATTTAAACTATGTGGAGAAAAATCACCATGTCCCTTGAGGAGAAGAACTGCCTGTGGGTAGAGCCCAACCACCATGGAGCTGGAGGTCGGCCAGATGCTAATGCGGTGCTGAGCTGGGCAGATGGACCAGTCTGAAAAACCAAGATTTCTGAAAAGACAAAATAATACACAAAACAAAGTGAAAGGGGCATGTGGTCAGTGAAACCATTAGCTTTGTCTTCAGGCAGACAAGAGTAGAGTTCTTGCAAGGACGACCTTCTACTCTGCCTCACATGGGGAGCCCCTCAAATCTCCTTTCACATTCACATCACTTTCCACAGACATTTTCATTATCAACCCAATAAAAACTTGTCCTGTTGTACTTTTAACAAGTATATTGTGGTATAATTGATATACAATTAATTGATATAATTGATAATACAATTAATGTGGTATAATTTTAACAAGCATATTGTGGTATAATTGATATAAATAATTAACAAGTATATTGTGGTATAATTGATATACAATTATATACTTGAAGTGTACAATTTGCTGTTTTAACATAGAACATGCTCCCATGAAACTATCACCACAATCAAAGTAATGAATATGTCCACCTCCTTCCAAAACATACTTGTTTCGACAATTTCTCCCACCCACTTTCCCTGCTCCTGAGGAAATCATGGATCAGTTTCTGTTGCTAAAAAATGGTTTATATTTTATGCAAACAGAATTACATAGTATGGACTTGTTTAGTCTTGCTTCTTTCACTGTTTTTCAGTGTAATTATTGTAAGATTCATCAATGTAGTGGCATGCATTAATAGTTCATTTACTTTCGTTTCTGATGAACATTCCACTCTATGGTTGTTTAACATGGATCCATTCAGCTGTTGATGGATATTAAGGTTGTTTCTAGTATTTGGCTATTACAAATAAAGTATCTATGAACGTTGTATGCAAGTTTTTGTGCAGATATAGGCCTGCATTTCTCCAGGTTAAATAGCTAGGATGGAGTATATAGTAGGTTGTATGTATTAGTTTTTAAGAAGTTTCCAAACTGTTTTCCAAAGTAGTTGTGCTATTGTACATTCCCACTGGCTTATGTGAGAGTTCCAGGTCCTCCACATCCTGGTCAACACTTGGTGTGGTTGGCCTATTTAATTTTAGCATTTTATAGGGGTGTAGTGTTCTCTCCTGGGAGATTTAATTTGCTTTGCCTTGATGATTAATGATGCTGAATATCATTAAGATCCTGATTTGAAATACATGTATTCTCTTTGGTGAAGTGTCTGCTTAAATATTTTGTACATTTTTGTTGGTTTTTTTGTTTGTTTGTTTTTGAATTAATGAGTTTTTAGTGTTCTATATATTCTGAATACAAGTGCTCATAAGATATATAATTTGCAAATATTTTATCTTGTTATTTCATTCCCTTGATATTTTCTTTCAAAGAGAAGAAGTTTTCATTTGATGGAGTCTGTTTTTTGTGTGTTGTATCTAAAAACTGTTCTTTAACCCAAGGTTATAATGATTCTCTCCTGTTTCCTTCAAGATTTATAGTCATAGTTTTAACATTTAGTTCTAACCAAAACTGGCAACAATATATCCCCTGCATAAATAATTGTTTGAAGCTTTCTCAACTGTAATGTTTGCTATTTTTTAAATTTAAAACATAGAAAATTAAAACTATTTGAGATTTAGAATTAAGTTTTTAGAAATATAAAATACTGCTGTTTTCACAAATCTGTCTCTCATAAGCTTTTTTCTTCTTTACTTTGTCATTGTAGAGTGGTCCACTTCCATTCCCAAGACTCAGTGTGGTCATTCTTCCTGACCTCCTTGGGAAACTTCTGTCAATGTTATCACCTCTATCGCTGATATTAGCACACATTTCCTTGGTCTGTCCTCCATGTACCCCGGCACCCTATATTTTCCTCTAGTACGGCACTTGTAATCAGGGGAAATATTAGGCTATTTGCCAACCAGTAGGGCAAGAACAACAACCACTCAGACTGTATTGCCTGTAATGTCGAGTTTGGTTGCACTGCAAACTCCTGGCTCAATCCTGGCCCTGCATCTAAGTCTGTACGCTAAGAATTTGGTTGTACAAATGAGTGTCCTTGAGCTCTCAGAAAGCAGAAACAGAAACTTATCTTCTTTATATCTCTCATGCTGAACCAATATCTCAAATACGTGGGCATTCAGTAAATATTTGCTGAATAAATGAATTAATAAATGTCATGCTTCCAAGGAGTCAAACTTGATGTACTCATATTTAGGTTTATCTTGAAAACTCTCCATTAATAAAATGTTTATGCCTTTTATTCATTCATTAGCTGACTATGCAGCCTTATTTATTTTGAAACTATCTCTTCATTCAGCAACCACTTTATCAGGAATAACGACCAAATTTATAACAACTCATAGTCTCCATCCGTGGAGAGCATAACGTTTCCCTTGGAGACATTTTGTCTTTGAGTGAAATATCAAAAAGCTTTATATTAAATTATAAATTCTAAATTGTATGTAATGTGTACTTAAAATAGTCCATTGTTCGCGAGTTCACTGATTCCTCTCGTCCTGCCAGGTAGCCCCACGGGGAATAGGATAGCCAGAGACCCCAGGAGGATGGACTCTGGCCACCAACAGCTAGTCTATGAACTCCAATGACGTTGTTAAAATATTATCTTTTTATCTGTGCCATGGCCTGAATAAGTTTGGGAAACACTGCCACTAATAACCCAAGACCACGCACAGTTGGGATAAAAATGGTTTAAAGGTCAGGGCACTCTGCTTGGAGGCAATAGAAATAAACTCATTACTTTTAAAAAAGTAATGCATTTGTAGACTATCAGGAGCTCTCAGAACTGATGGTTCAGGAATCAGGAACATATAGGACTTCTGTGAGATAGAAACCAGGAGAAGAAAGTCACAGTAGGAGGAGGCTGGTTAGAGCGCTACACCTACGATAAAGGAATTCTAACCACTTCATGGATGCCAGGTCTTTCTGCTCAAAAGTCAAATTCCAGGGAGAGAGTGTGCACCTGGCTGACTTTACTGCTGGATTCAGTTTTCTGGAAGTTACCTCCAAAGAACTGATCTGAGGGAAGGAGCCTCCAGGGGACATTTCGGCTTCTGTAGAAGTGAGAGCAATAACTTGGGTCTACAAACCCACCCAGAATGTGAAGATACTGAAGTGCCCTGGGAGACAAGAAACAAACGCTGAGTGACAAAGAAGGCCAGTGTTCACAGCGATGGGGAAAGTCAAGAATGTGGTCTCTTAATACAGAAGTGACATGAATCCTACTCAATAGGCAAACAGAGGTGAGGCAGTTTTCCTGGAGGGGAGAGAAATGCATGGGTGAGGCAAAGAGGGGTTGCAGCTGCCTGGGTGTTTTCACCGTGGCATCTGCCCACCTCGGCTCACTGGCTGACCCTGACTGTTTTGGCAAATTAAGTGGTATCCACCTCATCCCTAAGCATTCCACGGGCATCCTTCCAGAGCTGGAGTTTCCATTCCAAAGGAAAGAATTTTCTAGACAAAAAATGACCCACCTTCCGAAGAGAGCATGTTCAAAAGTAGTAACTAAGGAAGACTAAAAAAAATCTCATAGGGAGATAGCTGGAAAGTTCTCATGGAAAAGTAAATTGGGCTCATATAGTGGAAATCGGTCACCTGTGATATTTAAAAATTAAGCTGAGCTGTCTGAGTGTACATTTCAGAAATGCAGCTGGAGCTGCCTCATAAAAATATCTAAAACATTGTCACCTTCCCAAACCATCTCTATAAATCAACAGTGTATTCTTCACTCATCTTTCATACATATGTTCTAAGTTTTAAGGAAATTTATGGACTTTGAACAACTTTTTTAAAGTATCTTGGTGTTAAATACTAATTTATTTTTCTCTAGTAAGATTCTCCACAGTGTAAGACAATATTAATACACACAGAGAAAACTTATGTAAAATTTAAATTAGCGTTAAGTGCAAAAAAATGGCAAATTATATCCAGAATGGCCCTCTTTCATTGGCTAACATAAATGTAAAAAATACTAGCTGTGAATGGCCATAATTTATGTTTTTTGTCTCTTTATGAAACAAAAAAATGTACAAACATATTTCCCCTGTGAAAGGAAAAGGTGAAAGTCATTATTTCCTGATCATACACATACAAATAGTTTGGAGGCATGTCATGGGCATGCTCAGTGAGTTAGGGTCCAGGTGTCTCTCCTGCGCCCCTTTGTTATCTGAGTTGGCATTATAAAGTAAGGAGAATAATATTTTGTGGAGATTATAAAAGATGACTTTATAAAATCATGGTGGAAGTTTTTCTCATTGAATTGAGTTGAGAACCTGTGAAAATGGGCCCCTCTGGCATGAAGAGTAATTTGTCCCTAATATGAAGTGTGTGACTGTACGCAAAGGCTAAAATCCCAGACTTTTAACCAAAGTATGAGCAAAAAGCAGTGTTATATATATATAAGCATGAGTCTTTGTATCTAACACCAAACATCTGATCCATACACAGAAAAAATTAATTTGCTTCATCAAAACTCAAAACCTTTGCAAAAGACACTGTTAAGAAAATGTAAAAAGATTATATGGGGGAAAATATCTGCAAATCATTTATATGACAAAGGACTTATATACATAATATATAAAAAACTCTCTAAACTCAACAATGAGAAAACAAACAATCTCATTAAAAAGTCGTTGAATGATTTAAACAGAGGCTTCACTGCAGAAGATAGACAGGTAGGAAATAAGACATGAGAAGATGTTACATTTTATTGGTCAGTAGGGAAACACAGATTCAAAGTACCATGAGATACACCACACGCCCATCAGGACAGCAAACACACAGACACACGCGCACACCATCCAGGGCTGGGCAGGAGACTGTGTTATAGGAAACGCATAGATCAGAAACAAACCTACACCCTAGAACCCTTGTACACTGCTGGTGAGAAAATAAAATGTACAGCCACTCTGGAAACATTTTGACATTTTCTTACAAAATTAAATACACACTTTTAGATGGTGCAGCCATGTCACTTCTATTTACACTATAGGAATAAAAACCTACAGTCATCCAAAACCCTGGATGTGATTTTTTTATAGAAGCTTTACTTATGACCACTAAAAACTAGAAACCACTCAAATGTTCTTACATGGGCGAATGGAATACAACTCAGTAATAAAAAATAATGCATTAGTGATACACGCACAGCAGGCATGAATAAATGTGTTGCAGCAGGTGAAAGACGACCAAGTCAAAAGGTTAGGCTGTGTGATTCCAGTGTTATGGCATTCTGAAAAAGAAAGAATGCTGGGAATGGAGAAAAAAATCACAAGTTCTCTAGGCTGGGGGTTGATTATGTATGATGTGTCAGCAGGAGGAAATCCTTGGGTTGTGGTGATGTGTGCGTGGCTTCGTGCCTGTCAAAGCTCACAGAGCAGTACACCAAAAAAGGTAATCTTACTGCCTGCAAGTAAAACAATAAATTCAGGAAACTAAATGGTGGAGAGTCGTATGTAATCTGGCCTGAGTCCTCCACATTGCCCCCTCCTCTAAGGTGAATTGATCATGCAGAGCCACAGACTCTCTGGCTGGTTCCATCAGTTTTCCAGCTCTCAGGGGCAATGATGATGTTATTAGTGTTAAAAGCAGCGTTAGATTCCAGGCTGATTGACCAAATAAATAAATAGGTAACTGAAATTGCATGAAGTGGGAGCTCTGAACCCCTTATTAGGTCTACCCCAGGCAGGCGCAGGCGGGGCATCTTTCCTAACAGAGAGTTGCAGTGTGGGATGGTCTCAAATGGGGAAACGTCAGCCACCGTGTCTCCATGTGCGGATGGTCAGGATCCTGCACAGGGCAGGGACTCCTTCTATCTCCACCCCCAACACCCCGCCTTCTGTCACTCTGTCCCAAACACCCCATCCCAAGAGGCCACGCACTGACCCCGATGCCAAGGCCCACGAAGTCTGTCTCCTGTGGCTTCTCTTCCAGGAGATAGATGCCCCCTCGGTGCTGGGATAAGAAGGGAACATTGGATCAGAGGTGCTGCTTCCTATGTGACTGCTGTAATGGTTCTGGTACTTTCCATGCCTGAGATGTGGCTGGTGCTGATGCGATTGGGTTACTCAAGAATAACCTCACATGACTTTCAGCTGAGCTTTCTCTTCTTTGTGCAGAATTAAAGTGACAACTAACACCTGCTCCTGGGACAGGCCGAGATGACCCTCTGTGTGGTCCCCAACTGCACCCCCACGAGAAAGAGCAGTGAAAGTGGAGGCTCAGGAATCAGGACCTGTGAAGGGCCACTCCCCACCGTGCCCTCACCAGGACCAGCTTGTTTACATTCAAACGTTTGTCCAAAATCAAGAGTTGTGACCCAGCCAGTTGTCCCTGACAAGCGGGACCTCCTCTCGCAGGGTCCCACCTCCTTTGGTGACCTGAGTGCCATCTGAGCCGGTGGGGCAGTGTCACAGGGTGGGCGTGGGTGAGAAGCTCAGCACAAGCCCGTGTGGGCAGCACAGCATAAGGACCCATTGCTCAGAAGCAGTCGACAAACGCAGCTCAGCACACTCTGACAAAGTCTGATCCTATTTCTACCAGCCCTGGGTTACCAGAGAGTAAGTATGCTGGATGTGCCCATCCCTGGCATAATTATCTACCCAGCAATAGTTACCCAGACGTCCATTTATTCCTCCTTTTAAGCGCTTGTTGTAGCAACTATGTATAAGACACTTGCAGAAGAATTGAGCAAAGGGGTAAAAGACAGCTTCTGAAGTGAATTAAAATAGAGCACATGGCATGCCGTGACTAGACATGTTAGAGAGGCCACAGAGGCAGAGAAGGGCCCTAACCTAGGCAGGTGGGGCTTGAGTAGGTGAGGGCCCTACCTAACCTAGGCGGGGAGGGCTCAGGTGGGGCTCAAATATTTAAGGAAAATCAGTCCTTAAAGAAGAGGCAGGAGCCGCCCTGGAATCTGTGTCGATCCCATTCATACCCCACTTGGACCTTCCACCTGAAGACCTTCCCAAATAGACCATCACCCATGGCAAATCTCACATGTCAATGGCTTCATCTGAAATCGGCCTGGACCGCCAGCAATTCCCACCCCACCAAGCACACTGCTTCTCAGAGGCCTTGAGGAGCATCACCCCGCTGACAAGGGGAGCAGCTGCTGGCCCCTAAATGCAGGTGGGCATTGGTCATGATGGAGGTGATGGAGGTGATGTTTCTGTTCACGTGTCGGTTGTGACCCCTATCAGCAAATCCGCACTGAAGGCAGATAAAGTGGTACATATGGGCTGAGTTTAATTAACCAGCAAATTCATTATATTTGCATGCACCTTACCCTCTTTTCCCAAACCAACATGCTGGTATGTATTTTTTCTTACTCCAAGGCTTTCAAACCTCACTACCTACAAAACTACAGAACTACAAAACTAGAAATACTAGTTTTGTAGTTCCACAAATCCACAAAACTATTTTTGAATACAAATGTTAAACTTTTACATAAAGTATAAGCCGCCCTAGAATGTTAGTCATAAATGCCTGGGAGGTGAGACAGCTTCTCTATGGAATTACATTTTAATTTAGGAAATATTTCTGCATTTTTTCCTGCTGTGTACTGTGGAGAGAAAATAAAAGCTATCAAGCATAATTTGTGTGTTTTTAATCAGTGGGGCTCAGAAATGTGTGGGGGAATAAATATACGTTAATTTAAAAACTGAATTTGTGCATGATTTGTCAGTAAATGAATAAAAGCACCCTACAGCATGTGGCTGAGACAGGAATCCTCGACTGAGGTGATGTCGTGCTGAATAAGCCCTCTCTTGGATACTTTTGTTAGGCTGCATAAGTAGCTAATCAGCAATTTAAAAAATTACATTGTGCTTTTGCCATTTTTAAATGATACACAAAATCATGGAACATGAATAAAGAAATAAATCTTAAGCTATATCAGTAGGAGCAAAGACCCCGGGCTTGTATTTTATGGCAGTTGTGGTCTCTGAAATACTTCAGAATCACTGAAATAAACAAGAAAAAGTGGTCTCCAAACATAAATCTGATATAGCAGATTCTCCGTAAAGACAAACGTTCGCTTTGTTCCAGGGTCAGTGATCCACAGGCGTCCGAGTAACTCTGCACACCGTGCAGTGGTGACCTGGAGGCCTTTTCTCTGAAGAAGGGAAGTGCTCCTCCTGTGTTGAACCAAGAGCAGATTCCTGAGGACTCTTCACCTCAGGAAGCACGGACCATGTCATGAATGCAGTGTGGCTGCCGGGGAGGAGAGACCAAACCACCGCCAGCAACTCATTTCTTCAACATCTTAGGCAGAAACTGATATGTAAACAGGAGATTTTTTAAAGCAACTGGCCTCAGGATTGTTTATTTCATTCTCATAAAAGTGGAAGGATCATCTATTTCATCAAAACACAAAGGGATAATCTTCCCCCTTCAGAAATGAAATAACAGAGACACACTATTCACCGTGGCAGGAGCAGCCTGTCTTTCCTCGTTTCCTGCGTTGACAACCATCGGTCCACGTGGCCACGGGAGGGAGTCTGGGTTTCCTGGTGAAGAGTCAGGAGAGCACATAGTGCAGCTCAGTAGAGGTTGCTCTCTGCATACAACCCAAAAGGAAAGGGATTTCAGATTTAGAGAAGAGGTGGCCAAGGATTCCAAAATTATGTCTTCAACACAACCTACAGTTTTCCATCATCATCAGAAATATGACAGTCATTACATAAACGTCCCCGAGTCCTTTGCCACACCAACAGCACGTGTCGCTTGGCTCTGCTGAGGTTCATTTTCCTAATCGACAGATTTTTATCCTTCCTGTGCAGACAGAGCCTCCGTTTCCCTGCCACATCCAGTGGGATGAGCTCATCGTTCCAACTCTCCACGTTCTCAGGCCTGAGACCGTGTGGCGTCCCTTGCCTTGTTCTTTCTTAGCAGCTTCCAGACGGTCAGCCGCAATGTCTTAGAGCATCTACCACTCCTCCCAAAACCAGCCCGATCTCTCCAGGATCGTATGTGCCAAACAGCTTAGGCCTTGGGGACAGAGAGAGCAGATGGTGAGTGCCAGCAGGACCACAGGAGGAGGGAGAAGGTGAAAGCCCAGTTGAGGAGCAGCCTTATTCAGGACTCAGGCAGAGCAGCTTCTAAAGCAATGCATGAGGACCAGCCCTAAAGCAGCCCATGGCACTGGAGTGCACCTTGGCCAACCTTTCATAGCTTTTCCGGTTTAAAAAGGTGTTAAGATGGGATCAGGACCGAGTGAAGGCCCACGGGAGATACAGTAAAGATGCAGGACCGTGACAAGTGAGTGTGGACCGTGGAGGGGACTTTGGGTAGAAAGCCTCTGCCTAACCCTAGAAAATATGGAGCATCCTCTATTTATTTATTTAACAAGAATGTACCCAGTGTGTACTATAGGCCAAGTGCAATACTACATTTGGAATCCATTTGTAAGCAGGTACAGATATAATCCCTGCCTGAGTGGAGAATTTGATGAGAGAGACAGAGACAGAGAGAGAGACAGAGGCAGAAGAACAAAAAGAGAGATAGGGGTGGGAGACACGGGGAACAATTAATCCAATAACGTCATCACTCCTCAGAAGGAGATGCAGAAACAGGAGCTGGGCCTGGTTTGCGGGTTAGAGAAATAGCACGTGGAGAAGTGATGTTTGGGTTCAGATATGAAGGATGAGACGCAGTTAATTGGGCGGAGAAGAGTAGGAAGAGTGTTCTAGGCAGAAGAAACAGTATGTGCAAAGGCCCTGTGGCTGGAGTAGGCATGACCCTGTTAAGGAATTGACCTACAGTCAGGATGGGTTGTGGTGCTGGCTTATGTCCGAGGGGCAGGTGGGGGCCCCACACTGGAGACGGATGCTGGGCACATTGTTCAATGTGAACCACTGACTTGCATTAGGATGAGCAGAGGGGTCAGACCCTGCATGCGTTTTGAATGTGGTGTAAATTATGAATTAATAGGAGGCAAATTAGACATGTGGAGACCAGACAGGAAGCTGCTAGTCTCCAAGCACAGGACAGTGGAGATGGGGGGGTGGGGGGAGGTGGAACACTGAAACAAGAGATCTTTAGAAGGCAAACCAAAATTGGTGGCTGGGTGGGTATAGAGCAGTGATGGAGGAAGACACAAGCACAAGCATCGGATTTCTTGTTTGGGTAACACGAAGGATGAGTTTGGGTAGAGAAAGTCCTGATTTAATTTTGGACACACTGAATTTGCTTTTAGACATCTGGGGAGAGCTGCCCTTTTAGAGGTCACATGTATGTACACATAGGGAGCCAGTGAGGTTGGGAATGAAAATAAAGCTTAGATAAAGTTGCCTGGAGAGAGGTACAGAGGGTTTGAAGAGAAAGAGCTGAGGGTTGACTCTTAAAGAATGTCACATATTTGGGATTTTAACCTCTTATCAAACATGTGGTTTGCAAATACTTTCTGCCATTTCATACTTTGCCTTTGCATTTTGTTGATGGTTTCCTTTGCTGAGCAGAAGCATTTTAGTTTCATGTAGTCTCACTTGTTTATTTTGCTTTTATTGCCTTTGTTTTTAGTGTCAAATCCAAAATATTAATACCATGATTAGTGTCAAGGAGCTTAAGCTCCATATTTTCTTCTAGGATTTTTAAACTTCACCAGTGAGATTTATATTTTCATATCTTTTCTGTTAACCAAACTGCATCCTTTTGTTTCAGCTTGAGGAAGTCCCTTTAACATTTCTTATAAGGTTAGTCTAGTGGCGATAAACCCCTTTAGCCTTTGTTTGTCTGGAAAACTCCTGATCTCTCTTTCAATTTTGAAGGGCAACTTTGACAGGCAGTCTATTCTTGGTGGAAGGTTTTTTTTTTTTTTTTTCTTTTAACACTTTAAATATATCATCCCATTCCCTTCTGGTCTGAAGAGCTTTTGCTAAAAAAATTTGTCATAGTCTTATGTGGATTCTCTTCTATGTAACAGTTCACTTTTTCTTGCTGCCTTTAAGGTTCTCTCCCTGTCTTTAACTTCTGACAATTTAATTATAATGTATCTCAGTCTGGGTCTCTTTGGATTTATCTTATTTGATATCTTTGGGCTTTCTGGATCTGAATGTCGTTCTCTATCCCTAGGTTAGGGAAGTTTTTAGCCATTATTTCTTTTAACAACCTTATGCCCCTTTTCTCTCTCATCTCCTTCTGGGACCTCTAAAATGCATATATTGGTCCACTTGAAATTGTCCCATAAGTCTCTTAAACCACCTTCTCTTGTTTCTATTCCTTTTTCTTTTTGCTCCTTTGATTGGATGAGTTTAAGTTTGCTGATCCTTCCTTCTGTTTCATCTAGCCCTTTATGAACCTCTCTACTGAATTTTTCAGTTCAGTTATTCTATTCTTCAGCTCTGTGACTCCTGTTTGGTACTTGTTAATATGTTCTATGTCTTTGTTGAGATCCTCACATTGTTCATGCATTGCACTCCTGACCACAGTGGGCATCTTTATGACCATCATTCTGAACTCTGTCAGGTATTGACTTATGTCCATTTTATTGTTTGTTTCTGGAGATTTATCTTGTTCTTTCATTTGGAACACATTCTTCTGTTTCTTCACTTATCTTGACTCTGCTCATTAGATAAAATAGCCGTCTCTCCCAGTCTTGGCAGAATGGTATAATGTAGGTAATTAACCTTGACTATCATCCTGGCCTGAGCTCCCGGCTGTTTCTCAAACCTCTGTGACTTTCCAGGCCACCTTCTTTGTTCTTAGTGGTTCCCAGTAGATCTGCCAGTGCCCAAAAGGGAGGGTCACAGTCAGCACCTAGATGCAGGCTGACTGGGGAGGCCAGACCCTCAGTCCTCATTAGCTGGGAAAGTATTCAGCCATGCCCCTTCCAAAGAGAAACCAGGAACTGAGAGCTTTTGCCTACTTCCTCTGTACTGGGTTTTGATGTATAGCTGTGTTTGTGGGAGTGGGGTGGGGGTAGGAGGGAGGCGCCCCTGTTCCCATGACAAACCACTTCTTTGTTTGCAACAGGCCTGTGGGACTCATGAATGGAATCCCCATTGGCTGTCAGAGCCAGGAATCCTCTCTGTCAGACCATAGCGCAAAACCTGGGGCACAGATGTGTGTACAAACTCCTTCTAGGGAGTTACTGGTGACTTGGAAGGGGGTACAGGGAGAAGGTGAGTAAGGTGTCTACTGGTTTCCCCTGTCTCTGGGGATGACTGCAGCCAGCCCCTAGATGTATGCTAAATTAGAAGCCTGTCCCTCAGGCAGCAGCTTTGAAAGTTTGCAGATGGACCTCTTTCAGGGAAAGAGAAGGAGATGGGGGATTCTGCCTATTCCCTCTGTGCTGAGTCCTAGGGGCATAACCATGGTGAGGACCTCTGTGCCCATTAACAAATGATTCGTTGTTTGCTATTGTCTGGTGGGTCTTTTGGATACAGCCTGTTGGCTTTCAGAGCTATGCATTTTGAAGTCCATTTAATTGTTATTACATTGAATCTATAGATCAAGTTGGAAAAAAACAATGTGTTGACAATATTGAGCTTTATTTCCATGAACTTGAGCTATCTCTCCATTTATTTAGTTCTTTGATTTCATTCATCTAAATTCTGTAGTTTTCCTTAATAAATCTTGTTCATAATTTGCTAGATATATACCTAAGCATTCCACTTTGGGGGAGTGCTAATATAAATAGTATTATGTTTTAATGTCAAATTCTACTTATTCATTGCCGGTACATATGAAAGCAACTGGCTTTTTTATATTAACCCTGTATCCTGCAAGCTCACTATAATCATTTATTAATCCCAGGATTTTTATTGTTGTTCTTTGGATTTTCTACATAGAAGCTCATGTCATCTGTGAAAAACGGCAGTTTTTTTTTCTTCCCAGTCTATATACCTTTTCTTTTCTTTTCTTTTCTTTTCCTTTCTCTTCTCTTCTTTTCTTTTCTATTGATTTAGCTAGAACTTCCAGTATAATATAAAAAAAGAATGGTAATAAGGTATATTCTTGCCTTGTGTCTGATCTTAATGGGAAAGATATGAGTTTCTCACCATTAAGTATAAGGTTAGATGTAGGTGTTCTGTAGATCTGGGCTGTATTATTATTGTTAAATAGAATCCTATATTTATTTGTGTGTGTGTGCCCTTCTTAGTATCTTGCATTTCTGTGGGGCTATTTACCTTCTGCCTGCAGATCTTCCTAAAATAACCCTTTAGTGAAAGTTTGCTGCTGTCAAATTCTCTAAGTATTTGTCTAAAAATTATTATTTTTACCTTCATTTTTGAAGAATACTTACACTGTCCATTGTTTTCTTTCATCATTTTAATTGCTGTGTTCCACTGTCTTCTAGCATGCATGTGTGTGTGTGCATGTGTATGTGTGTGTGAGAGAGAGAGAGTTACCAGTCTAATTGCTGCTCATTAAGGGTGATGTGTCTTTTAGTTGTCCTCCAGGAGTGTTTTTTTTTTTTCTTTGTCCTTAGCTTTCAAAGCTTTACAGTAGGGCTTCCCTGGTGGCGCAGTGGTTGAGAGTCCACCTGCCGATGCAGGGGACGCGGGTTCATGCCCCAGTCCGGGAGAATCCCACATGCCGCGGAGCGGCTGGGCCCGTGAGTCATGGCCACTGAGCCTGCACATCCGGAGCCTGTGCTCCACAACGGGAGAGGCCACAACAGTGAGAGGCCCACATACCACAAAAAAAAAAAAAAAAAAAAAGCTTTACAGTAATGTAATAGGTGTGACTTCTTTCTATCTCTCCTCTTGATATTTGCAGTTCTTGAATCTGTGGAATGATGGATTTCATCACTTTGAGGAAATACTTGACTACTAGCTCTTTAAATATTTTTTTGCCACATTTTCTTTCTCTTCCCCTCTTGGGTCTCTAGTTAATGCATTTTACACTTTTCTTTATTTCTCCTAGGCTCTTTTTGTATATTTTCCACTTTGGGGGATGCCTCTGTTTCTTGATATTTTCTCTGTCCTATCTTCCAGTTAAACAATCCTCTCTTCAACCCTGTTGCATTGCTGTTTCATCCATCTATTGAGTTCTTAATTTTAGTTATTGTATTTTTCATTCTATAATATTAATTGATGGATTTTAGTTCTCCATGTAGTTCTTCAAAATATCACCTGTTTTCCAGTACACATTAATTATGTTTATTTAAGGTCTTTATTTTTATAACTTTCTAATTTAAATTAACAGTGGATTTGTTTATATTCCCTGCTTTAAAAAATCTTCTTTTCTATTTGAATTCTTTTTCTACTATACCTGGTAAATTTGTTTAAATGTTGATTATAGTTTGTGAAAAATTATAGAAGCTTTGGAGAATGTTATCATTCTCCAGAGTGGCACTTATTTTCTTCTGGTAGCCAATTTATAGTGACAAATCACCTTTAGCCTAGCAAGGATTGAAATGATTTAAAGCTCTGGGAACAATATCTCCATAGTTCTAGATGTCTTGGTTGCTCTCCATAAATTCACTACTGAAGTAGAAAGTATGAAAACAGAAATCTCCCTTTTCACTTCTTTTGGTAACTGGTCAACTTTTTAGTTTGACTTTAGGTAAATAGCCCATGAAATATCCTCACGTGAATCTCAGATGAAAACCTAAAAAATTACTAGATTTACTCTTACTGTTACTAATGTCCTCCTAGTTGGACATTAGGCTTTTAATTAGTGTTAGCTGTTATTTTTGCAAATAGAAAGTGTTGTAAAGATGATTATTTAGACATAAGTTTATTAGCAGGAAATCAATTCATTGTTCTGTTTTTCTGATATGTTTTTTCCAACACCTTGAACTATTTCTGTGCATTTTAATGAAAGTGTTAGCACATTTGAGGATGATTCAGATCTGACCCATTTGTTATGAGTTGGCATATGAATATTGGGCCTCAGACAATCTAATTATGAAAAATCATTTTCTTTAATTTAAGAATAAATCTCATATTGGCACTGAGATAGAAATGAGGATTTTAATTTGGGCCAGAAAACAAACACATTGTTTTAGTTTATAAAAAGCTAACATTATTTTCAGAGTGAATTTGTGAATAAACTCAGACATTTCACTAAGTCCAATTACAATGTGAAACATTACCAGCTGAGTGGAGAGCTCACCAGTGTTCCATGCATCACTGTACAAGTCAGAATCATAAATGCTTGTTTCTTCTACTTCATGAGAAACATCATCTTCAAACAAGTGGTTTAACAGAATTTAAATCTTTGTGGAAACCGAAAAATCCATTGAAACCTACAACTGAATGTTGCACCACAACGATCAGAGACTACACTTTTACTAAAACGTCTCAGTTTACCCTGTTTTCCATACATGGGGAGGCCTAGGTATCATGCACAGCACCTACCCCTCCTCTCTGGTCAATGGCCCGAGTGGCCACAGTGACCCTGATCCTTCTTGGGGATAATGTGCCCTTTTGAGTACAGCATTACCCACTCTGGACGCAAGTCTCCTCTGCCTGATGGGGGGTTACAGGGACACCCTCTGGTGGTTTGGAGTTTGCTGATGAAACATGATTAATGCAGAAATCCATCTCCTCCAGACTCCCAAATGAGCGGTCGGCGTGTTGTGGATGTTGGTGGGCTTTTAGTGTTCTGCTAGCTTCTCTTGGAAACGTGTTTTTAACAAAAAAGATGTTAACGTTAAATGCTTACAAAGTGAAAGCAAAAGTGTGAATCCGTGTGTCTACTGCTTATCCTGAGTGTGCTGATCCATTCTGCTAGGTTGATGTCACAGGAAGTTAAAAGTCCAGAGAATCCAGTGAAACCTTTTTAAAGCATCTTAGTAATTAAATCTTCCTCTAACAGGCATTTACTGGTAAAATGAGCTCATTTAGGCCTCTATTAGGGTGCTTCTCAAAGCATCACATTTCTCTTTACCTGAATTAATTCACTTACCAAATATTAATTGAGCACCTGTTGTATGCCAGACTCTAATATATGTCTGGGGGGTACAGCAAGGAAGGAAGAAAGAGAAACAAACACACCCTCCCTCATGGAAACTTGTACCCTAAAGGAGGAGGAAGGGAGAGATGATAAAACTCAGATACAGTGAACAGTAAATGGTGAAGTGTATCAGAGGATGATTAGAGTGACACCAATGAGGAAGAAACAGTGAGGGGTGGAAAAGATGGCGGGGGTGGAGGAGGGCAGGTGGGAGCTTAAAATGTTAGGTCTGTTGAAGAGTGACATGTGCACAGAACTTGGAGGAGTGAGGAAATTGGCCGTGCATTTGTCTTAGGTGAGAGGATTCCAGGAGGAGGGGGTACAGCGCAGAGGTCCTAAGTCAAGGGCGTCTCTGACTCCCTGGGGAAGCCAGGGCGGCTGCATCAGAGCAGACAGGGAAGGTGAGGCCCTCGTGAGCCTTTGTAGGGCCTTCCTGCTCCAACAGAAGAGGAGAGCAAGGGAAGATCAGGCAGAGAAGCAAGAGAGGGCCTGGGTTTTACCGCTTTGTCCAGAGGAGGATGGAAACAAGTTCCTGAAGCATCCAGAAGGGCGATGGCAGTGGACAGGCCAGGGCGGTCAGGAAGGAACAGTGAGATGATGTTGCGTCTGGATCATGGACTGGATGTGAGGGGTGGCATGAGGCCTCATGGGACATGTCAAGGTGTCCGCAACAGAAGCATGGGTCTGTCATCCCCGGAGATGGGGGCCGTGGGTGAAGCAGGATCTGAGGAGAACTTGTGAAATTGCCAGGGTCTGTTAGACACCTGTGTACAAGGAGTCGGCAGACAGATGGCACGTGAGTTCGGGGTCAGTGGAGGGGTCTTAACCTGAAATTTATGTCCCAGAGTCACTGACATGAGGAAGGTGTTTAAAGCCACGTAGGCAGAGAAGAGGCATGGCTGAGAAGCGAGTCCTAGGTGGCCTCTGTACTAAGAGGTCAGGGAAGAAGGACACACACAGGTGACGGAGAAAGACGAGTGTCTGGGGCGAGTGTCAGTCAGGGGGCGCAGATGGTGACCCAGCAACACGCCGAAGAGGTGACCCCTCAGGCCAGGTCTGCTGAGGATCCACATAGGTGGGGATGGAGAGGAGCAGGCAGGTTAATGGTATGTGGCAACCTCCCCAGGGAGGGTCTCAATCCAGCGGGGGTGGGGGGGGAGAGAATCTGGGGACCTCAGCACAGACGACCGTCCCCAGGGATTTGCTGGAAGGAGAGTAAAGCAGCAGTGACCCAGGAGACAGGGAAAGTGGTCGAGTGAACCTGGGCTTATTTGGCTTTGCTTTATAATGAGGGGAGTAGCATCACGTCTCTCCGCTGTCGGGAACGACCCACCGTCTACGGCTCAGTCTTCGGTCTCCACAGCAGATTCCCACAACGATGTGAACACACACCCCACGGCTCACGTCACACCCCAGAGGCTCCTGGCCCATCACTGGCGCAGGAAAGGGTGGCCCAGGGTGACAGTCAGTCCCCAAGGGCCCTGCAAAGGTGCTGACCCCCCACATTCTTGCCCTTCCTCCCCTATTCCCGGCTGGGTCTGTATGACCAGCAGACAGAAGCACAGATGGCAGTCACCCCTGAGGCCTGGGCTTGGGTCTCAGTCAGTCTGGCTCTTGGATGACTTGCTGGGAAGTGGCTGCCATGCCGCAAGGCAGTTCTGTGAGAGGCCACGAGGCCAAGGGCTGAGGGTTTCTCACCACTGCGTGTGCACGTGGAGCCCAGGCCTCCAGTCCAACCAGGCCTGACTGCGGCCTCTGCCAGCACCCTGGCTGCAGCTTGCAAGGGACGCTGGGTGGAGCCACCCCACCAGGCACGATGCCCAAACGGACAGAGGGAGCTGCCCACCACGCCCTCGGTGCCACCACCAGTGTGCACAGGGTTGTGTCAGATTTCTTGTGGGCACCAAAGTCCCGCCTCCTTCTCAGCCTCCTCCTGTGGAGACGCCTGCCAGGCCCAGTCTACTCCCCATCCAACCATCACCGGAGCCTCGCCCCAGAGTCTGGAGGCCTCTCTGAGCCTTTCCCTGATTTTACCGAGCAAGGGGAAGGGACTCCACGTGGGTCGTGAGAATGCTCGGGACCGCAGGGAAGGAAGCAGGATGAGAGACCGCAGCCTCCGGCCCACTGGCCCCTAGGGTCTCCCCGGAGGAACAGCTACTCCCCTGACGATCCCTCTGAGACAAGGGGAAACATTCACTTTTTGTTACAAAGTGGAACGTGGCCACGTGTGGTGTGTTCAGTCTGGCTTCTTCTGCTTTTATTTAATTTTTATTTTTTTAAAAAGAAGAAAACATCTCACATATTAAATTCTCATAGTGCAATTCCTGGAAATAATTCTGGAGTTAAAGAATTTTTGTCTGTTAAGAAAATAAAAAAGACTTCCTGCCTCTCTGGGACCAGCACCAGAAGTTGGGGGTTTCAACCTCCTCCTGCCAAGAGTTCCAGCAACGTGGCAGCCGCCGAAGAGCAGAGGGCAGGCGTCCACTGGGCCATGGGTTCAAATGGCCCTGCTCCCAGCGGACCCTCTCTGGACCTCCAAGAAGAAAGGACAGAAACACAGCCATCAGCTTTAACGGCGTGAAGCTACATAAACACAGATGGCGGACTCTTAAAATCACAATCTAAGGGACTTCCCTGGTGGCACAGTGGTTAAGAAACCACCTGCCAATGCAGGGGACATGTGTTCGAGCCCTGGTCCGGGAAGATCCCACATGCCGTGGAGCAACTAAGCCCACGCACCACAACTATTGAGCCCGCGTGCTGCAGCTACTGAAGCCCGGGCGCCTAAAGCCCATGCTCTGCAACAAGAGAAGCCACTGCCGTGAGAAGCTCACGCACCTGCAACTAGAGAAAGCCCACGTGCAGCAAGGAAGACCCAACACAGCCAAAAATAAATAAATAAATTTTTTAAAGATCACATTCTAAAAGAGAAAGTTGGTTTGTAGCATCCAAACCCAGGGGTAACCCGAAGTGATGACTGCTGACCCTCTCGTAAGGGCAGCCTGGAACTTTCCTTGTGGAGCCTCCACGGGTGACAGGTTATCCAGCAAAGCCATGCTCATGTGACACGTGGCCAGGATTTTTATTGATAAGCCAGGGCAGATGCTGGGGCTTTCTTCATTCCCTATGGGCTGGTAGGAGTTTGCAGACTAGCTGAACAAGGCCCGGGGTTCCGTAAGTACAGAATGTTCTAGGTCCCCCCAGGCTCACTGACACTGTTAAAGCCCCAGTAATCAGTCAGCTTGGGAAACGCAGTGGGAGGAGACTCGTCCTCCTTCTGCATGCTGTAAGGAGTACGTGACCCATGCAAGTTTTCAAAGAGAGAAATCCGCCAAATTCTAATCATGGGTCCTGGAAACTCTGAGCTGAATTGTGAAACCAAAGTTTGGAAGTTGTTCAGCAATCAACATTAATTTATTTTTTATTTATTCATTTATTTATTTATTTTTTATTTTTGCGTTACAGGGGCCTCTCACTGTTGTGGCTTCTCCCGTTGCGGAGCACAGGCTCCGGATGTGCAGGCTCAGAGGCCACGGCTCACGGGCCCAGCCGCTCCGCGGCACGTGGGATCTTCCCGGACCGGGGCACGAACCCACGTCCCCTGCGTAGGCAGGCAGACTCTCAACCACTGCACCACCAGGGAAGCCCTAATTTATTTTTTGAAAAAAAAATTCCAGCAGTACTGATCAGTTTTCCCCGAAGTCTACGTATCTCCCAGAATCCATAGTGTAACCAGGAGATGAGGTCCTGGGCCCTCGTCTTGTCCCTTCCTTCAGCACTCTTCCCACTACTGCTCATCCCAGAGGAGTAATCTGCCAGCTCCACTGTGTCCTGTAGTTACTTGTAAAATCGCAGCAGGAACAGACCACCACCCACAGCACTGTTTCCTCAGGAGAACAAGTCTGAGTCATTCTCCAAGGAAAGAAAGGTTTTGTGAAAAATACACTTGTGTTTTTGGAAGTATCCCAGTGAATCACCTCATGAGGAGAGTATGTGACCCTTGCTGAAGACTGCTCCAGAGTATCCCCCCTTCCTTATTGTGAAGGGACCCTTCCCCTCTGCTCCTCTGCCAGAACTTAGCAGAGATGTGACCACGCCTACCCCCTTCACAGCCCCCCTGGAAGCTGCGTGGGACCATTGACTGGTCTCTTCCAGAGGAGATGTGAGCAGAAGTGTGTGCGGTGTCCACACGCTTCACGGACACACGCTTGCCCTCTGCTTCTGGGCTCAGTCTGACTCTTCCTCCAGGAACCGGGATTCAGGCACCTGGCTGATGAGCAGCTTTGAGGATGACATGCAGGAGGGTGTCAGAGCAATGAGCACCCTGGCACCCTGAGGACCTGCTAAAGCAGAGCTGCCCACCCGCTCGGGACCAGCTGTCTTTCTGGGGAGAATGATGTGAAAAAAAGAACAAACTATTTGCTTTGCCTGGGAATCTGCATTTTGGTGCCCTTGACACCCCGGCTAAACCTGTATCCCAACTGGACAAGGGTTTGCAATGCTCGAGACCCTGGATGTGACAAGAAGTCATGCCCACCATCTCATCCGTTGCCCATAATGAGGCAGGCACTTCTATTTCCCAGATCCTAAGACTGAGAGAGAGGTAATATTCCCCAAAGTCACAGGCTGGGAATGGGAGGACCGGGTTGCAGATCCAGCCCTGGTCAGTATGGAGCTAGAGTGGGTGGTGCTGCCGTGTGCCAGCTCTGGGCGGCAGTGGGATCACAGCTCTTCCTGTGTCATCGGCTGGAGAAGGTATAGGATGCCTCACACTGTCGGGTCCAGGGAGCTGAGTGTGATTGATTGTTTGGGGGAGAAATCTGAGGATTTCCCTCTTCCAAACCCAAGGCCATCTGAACACTGTAGTCTGAGCTATAGGTTCAGAGTAGTCAATCACCCAAGCTGAATGGAGAATCCAGGCTGTGGCCCTGAAATCGATGATAGGAGAGGCCACCTTAACAAACCTCGCAGACCCGGGGCTTAAACAACAGGCATCCTGGAGGCTGGACATCCAAGATCAAAGGGCCAGGAGGTTGGTTTTGGGGAGGACTTTCTTCCTGGCTCGTAGACGGCCCTCCTGTGGCCTTTCTTCTGTGCATATATGAAAAGATAGAGAGCTCCGGTTTCTCTTGCTCTTCATGTAAGGACACCGGTCCTACTGGATCAGGGCCCCACCCTTATGACCTCATTTAACTTCACCTCCTTAAAGGCCTTATATCCAAATAGAGTCACGGGGGTTAGAGCTTGAACCTGTGAATTTCAGGAAGACACAATCCAGCTATAACAGGGGTTGATCTTTGGGACCAGCCCATCTTCCACACTGAGACCCTGTAAGACTCACTGGGAAGGAAGAGGAGTTTCATTCCTGCTGAAACAAACTAGAAATAGCAACAACCCACGTGACCGTCCAACACTGACTCACATACGTTGCGGCAGCTTCACGATCCACGGGCATGATTCTCCTGACAGCCTGGCCGTCGGTACCTTGAACCCAGCGTCTGGTCCCCCGGCCACCTCTGCACTCCCTTGTAAGGTCACTACAGCCCCTCAGAGCTGCAGTCTCTGCGCCCCACACACTGACCGTCTGATCTGTCCTTCCAGCTCCTTCCCTCTGGCAAGGGACGCCAACAACCCTTTGGTCTCACTGAGAGCTCTAATCCTTTGACTTTTCACCTTTTGAGGGTCAGTCCCTTATCTCTCTATGTCCAGCCTCCCTCCCTCACTCTGTTTAGATTCCATAAAACTCCTCCTTTCTTGCCATCCCAGCATTTGGGGAACTCCCTGCTTTGTGGACAGGACTCTGATCAGATCACACGCTCTTCCACCTCCATGTCTACAATTATGCAGCAGACGCTCACTGGTGGAGGAGCTCCCAGGACAACGCAGGGACCTCAGGGCCCCTCAGCCTGCTCTCCTGGCCCGGTCCTCTCACCCCAAGGGCCTCGGTCACCACCCCCTGCCCCCCTTCTCCTTGGCTTCCACCTGCTCTGTCCTCATCCCCATGCTCAGCTCCCTGGAACATTCTCTGGTTCTCGGAAGCAAGTCCCCACGGGCTCCTGCCATCCTACCCACTCACCACCAGCGTCTGCGGACCTGTCCTTGTCTCTGTCCCGAGCAGATGTCCTGGACGCCCTCCATCCCGCCCACTCGATAGCTTTCCTCCAGCAGAGCTCTGCTTATTCTCCCAGCATCACTGTTTTCTTACGGGATTTTTCCGTCAGCAAGAGCACACGCTGGGGTCTGCCCCAGTTAAACACAATCAAAACAAGCCTAGCAGAGCCCTTCTTTGGGCCACACTCTCCTGCCAGCTCCCTTTGTAGCTGAGCTCCTTGATGGGCTCTGCACTCTAGCTCCCCAGGGCCTCCCCTCCCCGCCCAGACCTCCATCCTCACCACCCACTGAACTCGCCCCATTCCTGTCCCCAGTGCCCAGCCACGCTAATCAGTGGCCACTTTCTGTCTTAGCCTTTGTTGACCTACCAGCAGCACCTATACTCTGTGTGATCAGGCCCGTCTCCTCCATCCCAGCTCCCCGCCCCGAGACGTCCACCGGGACCTCTCCCAGCACCTCCATGAACTCTCTCTCCCCCTCCCCGTGGGAGGGTGTCCCCAGAGCATGCTCGCCTCTAACATACTGTGCACTTGGCTTACTTAGGTCCCTTCTTTATTGGCTGTTTCTGCTTGTAGAATGTAGGCTGCCCAAGGATATTTTTTATTTTTTTTATTAAAAAAATTTTTTTTTATTTTTTAATTTTTTTTAAGATGTTGGGGGTAGGAGTTTATTAATTAATTAATTTATTTTGCTGTGTTGGGTCTTCATTTCTGTGCGAGGGCTTTCTCTAGTTGTGGCAAGCTGGGGCCACTCTTCATCACGGTGTGCAAGCCTCTCACTATCGCAGCCTCTCCCATTGCGGAGCACAGGCTCCAGACGCGCAGACTCTGTAGCTGTGGCTCATGGGCTTAGCTGCTCTGAGGGATGTGGGATCTTCCCAGACCAGGGCTCGAACCTGTGTCCCCTGCATTAGCAGGCAGATTCTCAACCACTGCGTCACCAGGGAAGCCTTATTTTTTTAACTGATAAATTCTGAGCACCTAGAACAAAGCACACGCTCAGTAGAAGTGGGCCCAGAGGTTTGTTATTGGTGAGGAGTGACCGCGGTCCACTGCCACTCACTAAATGACCACTGTCTGCTGGGTGCTGCCCTAAGTGCGCCCCGCTTACTGTCCTCCTGAGTCCGTACACACGCCGACCCGCAGGGCTCTGGTCCTCAGCACATCCGCCCTGGGGACTTTGGCCACGTGCCAACAGGAGTCACCGAGAAGCTGGAAGCATGTGGTAACCAAGAGTGGCCGTGGTGCCTGCGACACTTCCCACCACAGGACGGCCACCCAGTGGTGAGCATCGCTGGACACGAGCCACCCGTCAGAGCCCTGAGCCTCCTGGGCCTGTGTCCTGGCTGCAGTCACCGTGGGTCCGATCCTGTGCTGAGAGGTGACTGGTCACCCTCCCCGTCCACGTCGGGGGGCACGCAGGCAGATGCTACCACGGCGCCAGCAGACGCCAGTCCTGCCCACGACTCTAAGACCCGCACAGAGCGGGTAGGGATGGGGGGCTATGGGGCGGAGGGTAAAGTGCATAATTCCAGTCCAGATGGGATGAATGGAGGCGAGGACAAGAGGAGCTGTGAAAAACGACAGCACCTTTATTCTTTTACTTAAGGGGCATTTTCAATGCACCTTCTACTAATGCTTTTTGAAAATTACTCAGCAGAAAAGAAACTGCTGTATTTCCCAGTTATGGAGTTTAAAAGAACACTTGCTCAAAAATGCATGAGATTTGTGGCTTAAGGTTGCTTTTTCATTAAAAAAAAGTGACTCCTTAAGGTTCAGGTTGTTTGAAAAAAGGGTTAGCATTGCACGCATAAAACCTTATCTTCGTTTCTCATATCCATCTTTAAAAATAAGTGAAAAGCACTGGGCTTCCCTGGCGGCGCAGTGGTTGAGAGTCCGCCTGCTGATGCAGGGGATGTGGGTTCGTGCCCCGGTCTGGGAGGATCCCACATGCCGCGGGGCAACTAGGCCCGTGAGCCACAACTACTGAGCCTGCGCGTCTGGAGCCTCTGCTCCGCAACAAGAGAGGCCACGATAGTGAGAGGCCCACACACTGCGATGAAGAGTGGCCCCTGCTTGCCGCAACTAGAGAAAGCCCTCGCGCAGAAACGAAGACCCAACACCAAAAATAAATTAATTAATTAAAAAATAATAATAAGTGAAAAGCACTGATTCTGGGACCGGCTCCATGCCGTGTACCCCTCCCAGGAAGACAATAAATATTAACAGAGAAAATCGAGTGGTTACTAAGGAAAAGATGTGGGCCTCAGCTGCATCAGGACAGACAGACCCTCCCGAGAGGCTGCGGGTAGCCTGGAGCCGGGGCTGCCTCTGGACTCGCAAGTGGGCGTCCAGCAGAAGGACGGGTCTGTCTTTTAACCTCCTATTGTGGGGTTTAGCTCATGAGACAATCTCTGCTTCAATCTTTGCCTACCTTTAAAAATAATAAAAATTGATCCCTTGCTTAGGAAACCTCCCTATTAATGAAAATGAAGCACGCTTAGATTTTAGAAATAGGCATTCGAAATGATTTTTTTCTTTCCAATGTTAGATGAACACAAACAGCTATGATTTAAAAGATCACTTACGTGTTATCAATGTAAATGTGTTAACATAGCAGTTTTCTAAAATATGTGCTCTCTTACAGAACTAGAGATAACTCGTCAAATGCTCATTTCTTGAATCGTTTGTCAGTTAATAGGGACTAAACTCTCCTCGGGTCAATTCGTGGAAACATCCAGGGCAGCCAGGTTAAGGCTGATGCCCTCCTGTCGGTGTCCCTCTGTCCTGACCCAGGTCTGTGGCTCACAGGGTCAGCCTAGGTGAGTGGGTATTACATCCAACCTTCTCCACTTTGGGCTCATTTTTTCCTGCCAAAGCCCCTTTATTGGTTGATTCCGTTGGGTTCTTTCAGGTTCTCATGTTTTCTTCGCTCAGTACTTCAAAGATACAGATTGAGGCCCTGGAGTGTTTTTCAGCGTGTGATTTACCCAAAGTTCATGAAAAATAAACTGTCTAAAGCAATGGCAGTTCTCCTGGCTCATTTACACTTTAGAGGGTTAAAGAGAGCACATCATTTTACTAGTGTCTTCCGACATAAACCTTTTTCTTAAAAAACAGAAAACAAAAGCCCTGCATATCCCTTGTGCTTTACTTCTTTGACCTCAACTTTAAAACTTGAAAAACGTTAACACGTGGAGGCCGTTGTTGGGACGGCATTCGCGTTGCTCTGATCCATGTGCCTTGGTCACAGTGGGCCTTCCTTCACCTCGAAGGTGGTACTGGACCTCACTTTTGAAACCATTTAAAGGGTAAGGACTCCTCCTTCACAGGTGACCTGGGTCCTGTGTGTTAGTGGCACCTGTGGACAGCAGTCAACTGCCCCCTACAAAGGACTTGCGGAGACCGTTTTACTCCCACTTGACTGGGATCAGGGACTCCCTGACAGCTGGTCAGACTGGATTCTGGGTGTGTCTGGGAGGGTGTTTGTGCATGAGATGAGCCTTCAGATCTGTGGACTCAGTAAGCAGATGGCACTGCCCAGTGTGGGTGGGCCTCGTCCAATGTGATGAGGCCCCAACAGGACAAAAAGGGGAAGGAAGGGCGAATTCCTCTCTCCCCTAGAAGTGGGGTTCCACCTTCTCCCGCCTCAGACCTCAGCTCTCCTGGTCCTCAGGCCTCCACCCTGGACTGCATGACGCCACCAGCTGCCCTGGGTCTCAGCCTGCGGAGGGCAGATCATGAGCCAGTTCCTACAAGGAATCTCCTGAAATCAAGCATTTCATTAAAAAAAACTTGAGGTGTTATCAACAAGAAAATAAAAATGCCTCTACTCATCACTATTTCCTGAAATTAAGTACTGAAACTATGTGTGGAAATGAAAACAAAAGTCATGTTCCTTGTTATCCCAGAGTCTGGCTGAAGAGGAGAGGGTAAATCATTATCTATCCATCTATTTATCATCTGTCTATCTGCTTATCATCTATCACTATCTATCTATCCACCTATCATCTATCTATCTGTCTATCACCTATCTATCAATTATCTATTTATCTATCATCTATCAATCATCTATCAGTTATCTATCTCTCATCTATCTATCATCTATCATCTATCTATCTATCATTATCTATCCACTTACAATCTATCTATCACCTATCTATCTGTCATCTATCAATCATCTATCAGTCATCTATCTACCATCTATCAATCTATCATCTATCATCTATCTATCTATCACCTATTTATCAATTAGTTATTTATCATCTATCAGTCATCTCTCATCTATCTACCTATCTATCATCTATCTATTATCTAGATATCATCTACCTATCTATTATCTATCTATCATCTATCATCTATCTATCTACCTATCATCTATCGATCGTCTATCTATCATCTATCTATCATCTATCTATCTATCATCTATCTATCATCTATCTATCATCTATCTATCTATCATCTATCTATCATCTATCATCTATCTATCATCTATCTATCATCTATCTATCACCTATCTATCATCTATCTATGCATCTTAAATAACTTCTGGAGCACGCACAGGAGGCAGCCTCAGCAGGAAGCAGTGTAGTCAGGAAGGTTTAGGAAGGCAGTGGGACAGGACAGGCGTTGAGTCTCATGTACACATAGACACTGCAAAGCAACCCCGTGCATCTGAATGAGGTGCAGTGCCATCCACCACAGATGATGCATCCAGTTGGCTTCTTGGTGGCCTGGCAGGTCGCCTGGCTGCTAAAGACAGCACAGCCCTACTTCCTCCCTGCGGTCTGATCCCTGCCCCACGAAAGAGGGTCTATCCTCTAAAGTGGAGTAAGGAAGGGATGTGGATTTGCTACAGTGACTGACTGGAGCAGCTGTGCTTTTGGAGGCCAGGAGCTAACCCTGCACCGAGACAAGGCCTACGACACAAGAGGAAACTCAAGCTGGGTCGTCAGGGCCCCAAGCCCTTTCCTACCTGGAGGCCCTGTGTCCTGAGGCAGAGCTGCAGGTCCTGATGCCCCTGGGTCCCCCAGAGGAGATATGAGACCTGCCTTCCCCACCCACTCCCTCCTGCAAGTGCACCTCTCAGTCACCGTCCAGTCCCTAAGCACAGCTCTAGGAGAAGGACGTGTAGGGCAGGTGGGAGCGGAGGGGAGCCCCAGCGAGGCCCTCCGTCAGCACCTCGCCTGGCGTTTCCTCTGCCAAAGCCCATCGGGACAGCACTGAGCCCCACGCCAGGCCCACTGGGTACTCCGTGAAGCGCCAAGCCGATGTGGCTACTGGAAACGCACCCACACACGCTGATCTTCCCCGGTGGTCCCGTCTGTGTGGTCTAAAGAGCGCTGTGTGCCGAAACGCCCCACCTGGACTCCTGACACCATCTACCTGACATCTCATGGGTCTCCCAGCTGTAACTACACTCCACATCACGTCACATGGGTCACATCGACCATCTCTGTAGCTCTGCAGAAATTGTATGAATCTAGGCCCATGAGGAGATTTTTAAAGGTTAACTCGTGCAGGATATGTTCATACAATAAAGCTGCAGAGGCCACCTTCCGCTGTGGGGCTGCCGTGGGTCTCCCAAAGCGGCTGCTCGTCCACACTCTCCCCACGTGAGCAGGAAACGTCTGCTGTGATGGGGCTGTGATTAGCTGAACCAGGCTTGACTCTGGACAGTTCAGGAGCCTGGGCAAGACGGCGGAGTCCTGGGGGCACGAGGAAAAGGGGACGGACGACGTCGGGATAGTGACGAAATCCACCCACAGGTCAGGAGGCGTTTTCTAGGCAGCACAACGGGGAAGCGTGTTTCCTGAGGGCTCACACGTGCAGGCTCCACGTGAACCCGTTCACACAGGTGTTCTCGGATCCCACAGCCACTCTGCCTTGTTCAGTGATGAACTGAGCTCAGGAGGCGGGGACCTCACCCAAGACGCCACATTCGGCCAGAGCTCGAGTCCCCCCGGGGAGGCCCTCTCTGGGGCCAAAGGGGAGTCACCGGGCTTTGCCTCTGCCCCTGACGGGGTCCCGTGAGGATCCAGCACGGACAGGACTCGACTTCTCGGCGCCTCGGCTCCTGGGACTCAATGAAAGTCAGGGCCAAGTGCGCAGAGCATCTGTGAGGACAAGGCCAAGGGCTGTGTGAAGTAGCCGGCGTGGAGCAGAGCAGAGAGGGCCCAGCAGGCCTGGTGACGCAGGAGGTGCGCACACAGGCAAGCTCAGGGAACAGGACACCCCGGCACTGGGGAGCCGGGCCCTCTGAAATGAGCTCGTCACTGGGCAGCAGGCCAGGCCCCAAATTAAACCCAGGAACAGCTGCACGTGCCAGCAAAGGATGTGCTCTCGGGGGTGTCGAGGTGGATCCCTGAGTCTGTGTGAATTAGGCTTCAGCCTCAGCGAGTAGGACAGGTGTTCCAACAGGGCCACGTCCAGGCAGCCAGAGAGAAAGGGCCCCCTCCAGGGAGCCGGGCCCAGCCTGAGGGTCCAGCCTCCACGCCCAGACTCCATGGGGGCCAGGCTGCCCTTGCCAGGCAGCCTCTGGGCTCAGGCTGCAACTGCCAGCAGCTCGAGAGTGTGGCCCACTTACCAGCGGGGTCAGGCTCACGTCTCTCCCACGAAAGTGGCTTCCTTGGTGCTCATAAAATCCAGTCTCGGCGCCAGCATCCAGCTGGCCTGCTGTACCCTCCCGCAGCAGGTCCCCAGAAACCGTTTCTCTATTTTTAGGTCATAGCAAACCTGATGGCTTTTACTGTTCTCTTTCTCAGCTGTCTTCTTTGTCTTTCCAAGCACAGGAAATAAGGGCTCATTTTTATTACTTTCCAGTCACAACACAAGCATTTCCTCCTCTGGTTCAAAAGCTGATAAAATGCTCTTTCATCATGGATGGTTTTATCTCGGTCCCAGCAGAGTGTGGCTGCACACCCAGCCCCACGGAGACCTGGGAGGGCCTGAGGGCGGAGCCACTGTTCCCGGACGCCCCTAAATACACCCTTAAGTCACTCTCACTACCTCCACAAAAATTTGAACAAACTAGAAATCATAAGGTGGTAAATAATGATATGGTATCACAGACAAATGGGAAATTGAAAGTTTAAGCAAAAAACTAGTCCAGAGGACCAGCCCACACCGAGACGGAGAGCCCGCAGGGAAATTGCTGTGTGCGTGGCGGGGGCGGTCAGGACGCCGCTGGCGGACTCGGGCAGGAGGAAACTCTGCTTATCTGAGGAATATTTTAAAGCAGTGTATTAAAAGTAATTTTTAAATGATTTATCAAAGTCTGAGAAAGAAATCGTGGGAACTGGGAAGACTAATTTGTTTTAAAATGATTATGATTAGCCAGAGGAGAAAGTAAAGGACACGTGAGCACAATTCTGTGCACTGTTTGCAGTGTCTTCAATCCGCTAGGACGTGGTTGCAATCAGTCTTCCATAGTCTGAGTGAGTAAAGAATTCTGAAGAACAAAGGAGAGACGGGTGTGGGCCGTGTTCACAGGAAGGCCCCCTGGAGCTCTTTCCCAGGACTTTGGCCCAGAAAAGCGCACTTTTACTTTGCGTGGTATCCTGTCTCCACCACGTGCTTGACAATCTCTACTTCACCTGCAGAGGGGGCTTGGAGAAGAAAAGGCAACTGTGTCCTTGAATAATACTTTCCAAAGTTAACGTCCTGAAACAGGCTGCCGCAGTGGGCGGGGCCGTGCTGAGGTTCGTCCCGCCTGAGGGGCCTCGAAGTGCTCCTGGTTGGTGGCTCAGGCCTGGAGGGGCTAGGCTGCAGGTTCAGCATCGAGGGAAGGACGTGGCGGGCGCTGGTCCCCCCAAGAGGTGCAGAGTGGGTGGCAGCAGGCAGCAGGGGCCAAGCCGTCACCCGCCGGCTGGGGCTGGGAGTGAGGTCGGGACAGCGGCAGTGTAAGGGTGCCGTAAGGTTCAAAGGACTATTCTCCCTTTAAGTTTTGCTCTGTGTGGACTATGGATGGAAGAATCCTGGAAACGTTTATTGCCAAGAGCCATTTGGAAAAGGGGGGCCATGACACTGGTTATGTGACTGAACATCGGATTGCGAGCATTCTGAGCTGTCTGCTGGGGTTCCTGGCACCCACTGGGGCCGCCGGAGAGCGCCAAGGGCGTGTCCCCCACCCTGAAGTCAGCACAGGGCGAGGGGGACGTGGCAGCCTTGCCACCAATCCAGCCACACCCAAGTGGAGAGAGAGGTCGGTTTTATGTTGCAAAATGAGTCAAGAATAGGCAAGTGCCCAGCAATTTTGTCTGGCCAAATTATACTTTTAGACTCATGCCTATAACTTTATATTTTAAAAGCTCAAATTATTTTGTAATCTCCCAAAAATACATCATGTTGTTTGTTTTCAAAACCTCATCTGTAACCTTCATAATATTTAAAAACCTTTTCCTCCTTTTGGATAAAGAAATATTATCCAGGTAAGATCAACACTGAATCATTTTCATATACCTCCTTGGGAAGCAGTTTTTAGAGGAGGGTTTAATTGTCGGTGCCCTCAGGAGCGAGGCATGGCTGCCATGGCACACGGAGCTGCAGGCCTCAGAGGCACGTGGCCTATTCCTTTCTTCTGAACGCGTGGTGTCGTCGATGCTGTGAGATGGGAAAATGGCTTTGGTCCTTCTCCCCAGGGCGTGTGGGCACATCAGGCAGAGAGCTCCCAGCAGCCCGTGTCCCCGTCCTAGGTCGTCTCATGGTCACCGTGGCTGGTCTGTCCCACATTCTCTGGCCGGTGCCCTGGGCTGTGCCCGAGGGGTGGGACCCAGCGCTGCCTCCCCTCCCGCCCACCCCGGCGGTCCTGGCCATCCCCTCTCCTCCACCTTGTCCCTCGACGATGCCAAACACGGGCAGGACCTCAGCCCCGGCCACTCCCAGACCTCTGTCCTCATCGCGGGCATATCTACCAAAGGCCCTGGACTCTCTCTCACCTCTGGATCAGCACGACATTTCCGTTCTTCACCCAAAGGTGTGTTTCCACTGTGTTTTCTCATCACCATTGACGGAGAGAGAAGGGATAAGAGATACGTACGTTTTATAAACAACATTTAAAAATGCTGTGGGGCGGGAGGGCTCTAAACTGAGTGTTTGACACGGATAATCCCACTTAATCCTCCCAACCGGCCCACCGAGCCGATGTGTCTGCAGATCTTTTAAAGAAGGGCAAAGCGTGAGCTCCCTAGAGCCTCGGTGAAGGGTAAAGCATCTAGCACATGGGACTATGCCGGCTTGGTCAGCGCCCTGGACGTTGGCCCCACTGTCACTTGTATTTCTTCAGGGTCAGGACGCTCCCTAAGGCCACACACTGGCCTGGTCAGGCCAGGAGGCTCAGCCCACCTCACGCTGGAGCCCAGAGCAGAAAGCTCTAAATTTCTGTCTCTGAGTCCCCTGTTCTTTTGTTGTTGTTTTTTTCCTCAAAATTTTGGGATTTGTTAACAATGGATAATAAAAATAGCTCATTTGTCTCCTTTTTTTGTGGGAACATCTAGATCCTCCCGTCTTTGGAATTGGTGTAGCAGAGTGGTTAGGGCCACCCGTCCTGAGGTCAGGAGACCCGAGGTCAGATCCAGTCTCTGCTGGTTCATCTCATCACCTGCTTCGGACACAGTTTATTCATCTGTAAAACTGATGTAATGGCAGCTCTGGGCAGTTCGAATAATATAACTGTCGCAGAGTACTTACACAGAGCCAGGTCGGTACCCAAGAGGTTCTCCATAAAGGTTGCCTACACGTATTTGTTTTAAATTCTGAACTTTGTAAGCGATCACCGTCTGTGTACTGTTTCAGATGCTCTATGAGACACCGCTTTGAATAGTATTTAGTGATGCTGCCCTAACAATTCTCTTTCTCTCCATCAGTTAAGAATGACTATGTACATTATCCAAGCATCTGCTGCGCCATCCCCGACCACTGCTTCCAGTGATGAAAGTTCCCCGGGGTCTGGCTTCCTCCCCCACCCCCCCAGCTCTCAACTCCACAGCCCATGCCTTCCCCACCATCAACTGCTGCTCTGCTGCGGGGGACTTTCCTTGGGGTGGTGGCTGCCCAAACTCACCCTATTTATCATCCCAACAGAGGTTCAAGCTAAGAGAAGAAGTGAGAAGCAAACAAACACTCTGATCTCAGAAGATGTTTCTGAAGTAAGGAATCGAGACTACTGAGCAAAATTCACTCTGTGTTACAGAAAACAAACTTTGGTCTGTATCAAGACGTGTACTGATGAGGCTATTGAATTTCAAGGAGTAAGAAAGAACATTTCAGGTATCCGTCCATGTCCTTAGAAGAAATCGATAACCAGGCTGGCCTCCGGGGTCTGTGTAGCAACTCTAATACCGGAAGAGAAATGCTGGCAAAATTTTGGAGAAGAAAAGGTATGAATCTGAGGTTTTGTTCCAACCGGGTTTTTCCTCCAGCACAAAGGCAGGTCCAGTTTCCCATGCTCACCATCAACGGATGACAGTACCTAAGTCTAAGCTGGATTCAGAGCAGCCAGATGCATGCAGCCCTCCTGCCTGCACACACCCCTGCCCGCCCTCCTGGCCACCCCAGGGCCGGGGCCCTTCCTGCTGCGCTGCACCCCTGCCAGGACCCCAACCCCTCCCCTCTCCTCGGGGCTGCCCCAATTTTCCTCTTCCTTGTCCCACATTCCTAAGATGGCTATTGATGGGGCAGCGAGTGGATGATGAGAATTTGGAAAAGTTTCTAAATTTAGGTAGAAGGGGAAGAGAATTGAAATTAAAAAAACAAACCACTTTGAAAGCCCACCGCAGATGGACAGTCACTGTCACACGAATGAATGATTAAACAAATGGATGAATAAAGGATGGGAAGTGTAAGTCTCCTCATTCGTCGATACACAATATGCATTTTTTAAATATCATCTTTTCTGCTTCTAATTAGTTTTGTATAGTTTAATGACTATCACATTGCATTACATACGATAGATACTTTCTGGGCATGGTCTTCATAAAGAGCAAAAGAGAACACTAAGCCCAATAAATCAACGTATGTTTGATAGAAAGTTCAGATCTGAAACCTCAGTGCGAAGCCTTTGGAGTCCTCGTCAGCCAGTGGGGAGGGTCAGAACGCTTACCGTAAGAGCCTTGGAGAGCGTGGCCTGGCTTCACGGCTGGCTCCCTGCCTACAGACCTTCACTCCGGGCCTGAGACCGAAGGACTCTTCCCTTACTTGTCGGACCCTCCTCTTCCTTGCCAGTGAGGAAGGTGAGTATAAACAGCATGACATAATAAGAACATCCTCTGAGATAAGGTCACGTGAGCAGCGTTCGGAGACACTGGTTCCATGTAATTTAATTAATGCAGGAATGAAGACCTAAGTGTTTGGGAATCTTTAAAAATAATTTTCTAGCCAAAGGATTTATCTCACAGAAGATAATTTACAACCCAGCCAAAAGCAGCAAACACTTGCTCATTCTAGAAAGAATGTGTCCTGTGAAGATGGGTTAGCAGCATAGATTTAATGCATGTTCATCTCACAGACCCTCTGCGTCCTCAGCTCAGAGCTGAGCTCAGGATGACATGCAGGCTCGAGGGAGAAACACTCAGGCCTGATGACCAAAGGATGTTTTGCATCACATTCTGGGCATTTTCTGAGCAATTCCATGTACAAATGGAGACTCTCTTTAATTGACAGTGTTCTTGACAATTCATGGACTGCTCCTGATAAATTACACCAGGAAACCTCCACCACGAGGGAGGGGGAGTTATGAACAAAGAACAGGATGGCGACACAGGACAAGTCAAGTGTACCTGCAAGCGTGAACGTGAAACGCCTTATCCTGAATCGTTGACATCGTTGCGACTGACACAGTAATGCTGCTGACAGTAAATGCCACACTCATTCACCAATCCTCTCAGTCTTCAAACGTCTCTGCATCACTGACCATACAGCGGGCTCTTTGCTGGATGTGACAGAGCACAGGTGTGCCCTTGCCCACTCCCCGAGCATCTCTGCAGGGTGACTGTCTGAAGTTCTCTTCCATTAAGCCAGGGCCCCGACATAATCTGCGGGTCAGTGATCATGGTAGACCTTTGACTCCTAAACAATAATAAATCCATGCAATCTTCCCTACATTGGCAGTTAAAGTTTAGTCTTAAAATAGAGCTCTTTCTGACAGGAAATATAGACTCTGGGTTCCCGCCTCACAAATGGGAAGATGTGAATGAAGTCTCCTTACTTTTGAGAGAAACTTGGTCACCTTATAACCTCGAGCTGTCACAGGACTGGGCTGCACACCTACCGCTGTGATGTCAGGAGAGCCAGATGCCCACCTGCCAGGGGGGACGCCTGGGGGGAGTGTGGTCCCCGCGAAGTGAGCGAGGACGTGGCTTCCCCTTGTTCTGCTTCCGGTCACAGTGAGATGCTCCAAGCCGTGCGTGTGCACGTCTGATCTGGCCTCATGGTAACCCGGAGCCCAGACACCACGTCTCGTACGTTCTCTAGAAGCCGTGGAGCTGAGACCTGCCCGCGACAGGCTCTGGGGAGCCAGGGGTCTGAGGGCTTAGCTCCCGACCCCGTCACCACCACGGAGCGGGGCTGTGTGGGCCGGGTGGGGGGAAAGGGGGCTCCTTTCCCGGGTGTCATTCGTCAGGGCTGTCAGGGCAAACAAACAAAACCTGTGTCTGATACTTCAGGCCCCTGAGTGCCCTTGGAGCCCCTTGATCACCAGTTGGACACAACCAGTGCCGTCTTTCCGTTGGGGCCAAAAACATTTTAAATCTAGTGTTTGCTGTAACCTTAGTGGCTCTTTTTTCTCTGTGGAAACAGTGTGAGAGTATTTTGAATTTTATTTGAAAGGGGATGGTAGTGATTAGTAGTGATTTTTAACACGTTTGCAAGATAAGAAATGTTACACCTATTTGAAGCAAGTCAGGAGAAATGAGAGCAGTGCAGTGTGTGTCCTGGGGTCTCCCCACCTGGCCTTTCAGGGTTTGGGAGTTTTCATTCGGGATTTTCCACCAGGTGTAAATAGCTTGGTGCTGACTGCTCGCTCATCCAAACTGTGGATAATTCAGAGAGACGCTATTGGTGATGACGTACAGAAAGATTTCTTTTTGCATGTGGTCGTGAACACGATGCCAAAGGCATGTTTATTAGATTAATCTCAGAGTCCGCAAGCCTGTGGGCTGACGTCTCATGCTGCGTGGCTACAGTTAGATATTGGGTGGGAAAGGCTGAGAAGGATGAAACAGATTAGAAGCAGGAGGCCCAGGGGTCCTGGGTCTGCCGCTCATGTAGGCAGGGAGTGGGTGAGACCTGAACCATCTCAAGCATCCCTGTGGGATCATAACAGAGACTTACTTGATAAAATTAACAAAACCGCATCACAGAGTTTTGATGAGGTGAAGTAACATACATGAAAGTAGTTAAGTTTATTCCCATGTGGCCCATGACTAGGGATCTTGTCAACGCTCCTCTGATACTGGTCCCTGGCACCGACATCGAGGACGCGATACTCCCGCCCGTGGCACGTACACGTAGGAACTGCTTCCTGCTAGCACCAAAACCAAACCAGGCAGGATAAAGACAGTGCTTGGGAAGCAGACGTTTTAGCGAGAGCTGATCTTTCTTCCCCTTTGCACAAGGAACTTCCGTGTGACGCCAGCTGCCCTCACGGTCGTGAGCAGATAAGGAAGGAGAGAACATCTTCACAGATGTGGCAGCATTGACCTTACTTGTCATCCCGTGAGAATAAAATTCACAAGTAGTAAATGTAATGTGAAGCTTCAGCCACACACACCCCACAGAAAAAGCACCTCATTGACCTGAGAGAATCCATCTTGGGAAATGCTGTTGACGACGCTTTCCTTCACTTAAACCAAACTTTCCATTTCTTCTAATGCTAAACCTCTTAAATGGAGCTGGCGATGAGCAAAGCCTAGGATTTGTGACCCCCTACGTTTATCATCTTTCACCTTTACCCTCCGCACTCCTGCCAGGCACATGCGTGGATATTCCGGACGCTCTTCCTCGGTTGGAGTGAAGACAATTTGTTAAAAGTGAAGCCTGTCTTTGATCCCACTGTGATGCCTTCACCACGTTTCCGGAGCACTGCCTGGGCAGTAAGCTCCTTGCTGGCCTTCATGAATGTCTTATGCACCCATCTATGGATTAATTTTATGCATCTATCTCATGTATTAATTTTATTTTCCCAGGAAAATTTACAGAGACTCACAGCAAACTTTTGAAAGAAAGATTCGTAGTGAATCACAGGAAAGTTGAAATGTCACATGGATTCTGTTTTCCATTCTTCCTTCTTGCAAAGCTGTAAAATGTGATTCCTCCTTGGGAAATACCACCTAAAATGCAAACATTCCTTGGTAACAGGGTGGGATCATCTGCCAGTGTGTCTCAGAGGCTTCCTGTGGATACAAGCTCTTAATGTTATTCTAAAGACTCTCGCTAAGAGGTTTTCAAGCTCCCAGAATTAATTGTTCAGGGATATCATGCAACACGAACAGCCTCTAACAAAGGATCAGGGTAGCGATCGTGTGCCAACAGCAGCAGCCTGCAAACTAGATCTTTCCAACTGTCTTCAGGGACACGAGAGATGGAAAACCCGGCCCTGAGAGATCGCTCCTCAGTCACCCGGCCAGCTCAGCTTCTTTCCCTCTCTCCCTTTGTCAAGTGTAAGGGTGAAATGCAGCATTAGCAGAGGCCACCAGTTCCACGTGAGGACCAGCCCCAGCTCACTTTTCCCCGCTGCCCCGAAGTCCCACCCCGGAGTTTCTATGACACCTCTCGAGAGCTGCTCAGACAGACGTCCCAGCCCCTTGTCTTTCTGGTAAATTAGAGAAACTCAGCCCTCTCCTGGCTATTATTTTTCCTTCTCCCAAACTTGCTGACTAGCCCACCTCTGACGGCCTGCCCTGCTGGGTGGTGGAGGTACGCCATGGGGGGACCGTCCTCCCTGTGGGAGGAGCACAGCCCCGTGGGGACCCAGGGAGCCCCGGGAGGTGCCGGTGCAGACCCAGGCAGACAGGACTCCACCTCCATCCCCATGGTCGTCCCGGTGCCACTCCCGTTCGCCCCACCGTGGACCCGGAGATGCTCCCCCACACTGGGAGGACGAGGGGCAGGGGGGCAGGAGGGCTTAGGCTCAGGATTGGGGTGATCAGACGGGCTTCCAGAGTCAGTGACTAGGAAGTGGCCTCAGGCCCTGGGTCCCATGTCGGTCAGGCCAGTTCTTCCCCGGGTGGAGGTGGTGACGTCACACTCGGGGTACCTCCCTAGCTGGGCCCCCATCGGGGCGGCCTGGGGGCCCCTGGAGGGAGACAGGACTGGATGGGAAGGGGTCCCCTTCCTCCCTGGTTGCTCCCGGCAGCTCCCCTCCCCTGAGCAGTTACCCCGAGTTCTGCACCCCGACCGCGGTGGTTTCTTCTGCAGAGTCGCTCTCATCACACCTTCTGGGGTGGGGGGCACCAAGCCAAGCCTCCAGCCCAGAGGAAGGTGCCCCGGGCCTGGCCTCGCTCTGTGCAGACTGCACTCCCGCTCTGCGGCCTCCTCCGCTGGCTCCTGAGCCCTCCCTCCCGCCCTGTGACCACGAGCTCCCCTTCTCCTCCTTCTGTCACCACTTAAATCTTGACCCCTACCTGGTCACTCAGTGCTGAGTTCCCGCTGTTCCATAACCGCAGCCCTTTCTGTCCCTCTGCTGGGCCCTCACTGCCTCGCAGCTGACCATCGGGTTTCCTCTGGGCTCCAGATACCTCACTTTGTTTCTGGATGTGGGTGTGTAAGCAGGGGCCCTCGGTGCTGTGGCCACTTTGCAATAATAGTGGAAATCAACTCGAAGTGAGGGTGATGCCCTGCTGACATGCAGGGACACATAGGGACATCAGTGAGCTGGCAGCCCTCCTCCCTTCAAGGACCATATTGATCCCTCCCCAGCGTCGTGGGGCCTGTGTGAGTCAGATGCTTTTGGACCTGCACCGGGAAGTGTCCCCAGCGCTGTCAGCTGGCACCTGTGCTGTGTCCTCCATGCGCCGCGACACTAGCCTTCCTCCCTCTGAGCTCTGACACCGCCCACAGCCTGGACCGTATGACAGTGCTGCTTCGTGGCCGGGGTATGCTGCTTCCTGTGTTTATCTTTGGTCGCCCAGCTGGGCGCTAAGCTCATTAGAACAAGGACTGGGCTTTCTCTTCTCACGAGCCAGTAAAATCTGCCATAAAACTAAAATTATGTTTGGTACCTGCCAAGTGATGACAGATCAAATGAGCATCTTCCATTTGCTATGGGTGAAGTGAGTGATTTTTTTGATTTTTGCATTTTTATATATCGCTGTATAACCAGAAGAGGTATTTGATAGCTGCTACCAGAAAGCCTCTCAGGGAGAAAGCTGTGTTTAGGAAGACAGATTCCTTTACAAGCAGCTCCAGGACGAAGGGGATTCCAGGGCAGGAGCTGGCGGAACAAGGAGGAAGGGAGGTGAGCTGCTCAGAACTGAAGTAAGGAACAGGATGCAGATCAAAGAAGGGGGCCTGAGGACCATGGCAGAGGCCGCAGGACTCTGGGAACGAGCGCCACGGGGTTGACTGACAGCTGCCTGATGTACCCGCAGTAACGCCCTCTCGTCCCCAGATTTCCTGTATGCTCCGCTACTCACACAGGTCTCTGTGTGCTTTGCTTGTTTGCTTGTTTCTGTGTGTTTGTATGACGACTGACTGTTATGCAGCGGGTCGGGTTGGGGGGTATGTGGAAATTGTGGAAACAGCACAATTCCTTATCTGTATCAGCATTCATAGAACACGGCAAGGTGGGGAGCTTCACCTGAGACAAACGCTAAGTCAGACCAGGAGGGATGGTGGGGAGGCTGGGTGGTGAGAAGCTGCAGGTACAGGGCCAGCCAGTGGGGTGGAATGACAGCCCCTGCCATAGACAAACGATATATTGTCTACCTATCTACGTATGTATGCATCCATCTACCCATCATCTACCTACGAGAGAGGATGCCATCTTTTGAAGGTAAACAAAGGCATTTGCCTCAGTCCGCTCAGGTTGTGTAACAAAACACCCCACACTGGGTGGCTTATAAACAACAGACACTCATTTCTCCCAGTTCTGGGGGCTGGGCCTCCAAGATCGAGGTGTCGGCAGATTCAGTGTCCGGTGAGGACCCAATTCCTGGCATCTTCTTGCTGGGTCCTCACATAGAGGAAGGAGTAAAGGGGCTTCTGGGGCTCTTTTATAAGGACACTAATCCCATTCACTAGGGCTGCACCCTCATGACCTCATCACCCCAGTGACCCCACCTCCAAATACCATCACACTGGGGGGTAAGGCTTCAACATGTGAACTGAGGTGGGACACAGACATTTAGTCTGTCACAGAATTGACAACAAAGATGCCAGACCTCCAGAGCCATCGGTCATAAAGAGGACACTAAGCACCCTGGAAACGGTCTTCTGCTTACACCCTCATGCTTACACGTAAAGAGCCACTGTTCGTTACAGCAGTAGATATTTATCAACCGCTGGTTTTGCTCCAGACACTGCATCAGGCACTATATATGCTGGCAGACTCCCGTTGACTGAGCTTCCCAGATATCGCAATATTTACAAATTGGAGTTTTGTGACAACCCTGCATCGAGCAAGTCTGTCGGAGCCGTTTCTCCCAACAGCATTTGCTCACTTCGTGTCTCTGTCTTACATTCTGGTAATTCTCACAATATTTCAAACTTGTTCATTATTATCGTATTTCTTATGCTCATCTCTGATCAGTGATCTTTGATGTTACTGCTGCAAAAAGATTACTACTCACTGTTGTTGAGGAAAAAGCCTTGAAATTGTAAGACAAGTTTTGCCCAATACTGTTATAATCTGTTTTAGTAATAGACTTTTTTTCCAGTCTGTCAATAAAGAAGTAAGCGATATAGATGGACAAATTATACACATAATTTTTCTACCAATAATATCTAGGTTCTTAGTGCTTTATCATTATAGCAATAAGAAAATATGACACCAATGGAAATATATAGCAATATGCATATTACTTTTGCACAAATATTGCAATTCACCAAGTCTTTCCTACATTCCTTTATCTGTGTCTGTCATGTTGTATAATTTAGCTGTACAGGAAATTGCAGAGGACGTGGGAAAGGGATGCTTTAATTTACCAAAATCTCATACTGATTTTACGCAGCAAGTCCACGCGAAAAACATCCAGCCCCCAGGTGAGTTCTGCTTTGGGGTGTGCCATGGGTTCTAGCTCAGGTTAGGAAACATTAGAGCGGGGGTGGTGAGACGAATTGGGAGATTGGGACTGACATATATACATACATACACTAATACGTATAAAACAGATAACTAATGAGAAAAAAAAAAAGATACACTTCAAAAAGAAAAACATTAGGAACAAAAGAAGCTATTAGGTTTATGGGTTCTCACTTTCTACAGCTAAAATATATAAATCCCTTTCCACATATTAGCTAACAATTCTGCCCCTCTCAGAAATGTAAGATTTATTTCCCATTTCTCATGTGGTTTGTGTCTTTTAAATTGTGAGGTCACCTCACTCTGTTTTGAGATGGTCACCTGTCTGAAAGGGGCACACTGTAACTCCGATGATGGTTCTGTGAGTTCCATGTTGGGAGGGCGTCTCCCAAGGTGCCTATGAAGGTGCATGTGTGTGCATGTGCGTGTGTGCGTGCATGTGCGTTTGCAGGGGTGAGGAGACGATTCACATGGGTAAATGTTGCTCTCATATTCATAGGGTATGTTACCTATGTTACCTTCATAAAGACACTGTCCTTTATTCCAAAGTATATATTCAAAAGAAAAACAAAATGTAATTGTCTCAAAGGACTTGTAAAAACGTCTATATATATTATTAAACTTATAGTTCTCTGAAAGAAAGCACAGCATGTTTGGAATTAAAGTAGACAAAACTTTTGCTTCCATAAGTTTAGTTTATTTTCAGGAAAACTGTGATGACTACAGTTTAATATAATATAAAGAGAATACGAGCATATTTAGGTAATGTAAGGTTTACAAAAAATTAGGGCTTCCCTGGTGGCGCAGTGGTTGAGAGTCCGCCTGCCGATGCAGGGGACACGGGTTTGTGCCCCGGTCTGGGAAGATCCCACATGCCGCAGAGCAGCTGGGCCCGTGAGCCATGGCCGCTGAGCCTGCGCGTCCGGAGCCTGTGCTCCGCAACGGGAGAGGCCAAAACAGTGAGAGGCCCGCGTACAGCAAAAAAAATATATATATATACAATATGTTTGAGGAGAAGTCTTGATAGTTAAAACATGAAGAAATAAGGACTCGAGATTCTGGGGTTTTGTTTAATACTTGGCTCAGCTTACGTCATGTACTGAGGTCTGTCTACCTCTCACGGAAAGGCTTTCCTCTGGTACTTCTGCTGTGGCAGGAGGGTTGTCGGGCTAGGGGCTCTGGTGCAACAGGAAAGTCACCCAGTCCTTCTTCGGCCCATCTTCCCTCAGCTGTAAGAGGAGGGGAATCACCCCACCCCCCCATCACCCAGGTGTACAACTTACACACAAAGCCCCGATGCAGCTGGGGTCCTGGCTGGGGTCCAGGTGCCATGCACAGCTCTGGGCTCCTGCGGGATTGTGGAAGAGAAGGGTCCCCAGGCCTGGGAGCACAGAGGCCACCCTAAATCACAGGCCAGGTCTTCAGACAACGTAAAGCCATTCAGGGCAGGGCTCAGGTCTCCGCCAGAAACTGCAAGGGAGATAGTAACCTATGAGTCCGCCACTAGGGAAACCCTGTGGTTACCTCGACTGGACACAGGGCTGGGCTCAGTGGGAGACCCTGCCTCCCCAGCACCAGGGGTACTGACTAGACACAGGCTGTGGAATTAACACCCAGTGAGCCAGTTTGGGGAGGTCAGGCCCTGCGTCTGGGTAGGACGGACCTGCAGGCTTGTTGTGGGGATGGAGTCATCTAATGTGAAATGCTTGGTGAACTACAAAGCATGTCTATTTCTAGGGTGAACTCGATTGACTCCTTTACTTTCTGCGCACGAGTGTCCAAATTATTACCGAAGAGGATGAAAATGCGCTCTGGTTCACATGGACGCACGCAGGTGCCCGACGTGATTGCCGTTAACAACACCTGCGAGATGGGCCCGGCAACGGCTCCTGCCCTGTCCTTACAGCTGTCAGTCACGAGTCCTGAAGTTACCTCTGCTCTGCCTGTGCCCTCCTCTCTCCCCTGGTCCTAAGAGTGTGAGATCCGTGAGGGCCGTGTCTCTGCCAGCATCATCACGACCACATCCCACATACCTAAGTGTGTCTGAAACATATAGGATTCCAGGAAACATTGCTGAACAGTGAGTGAATGAATCTTTCCAAGACCACAACTGATCATTCCTCCTCCCGGATTCCTTAATCCCTAACTCTGGAACCACTCCCCACTCCCGTGCTCCCACACAGAGAGCGTCCCCTCCGACAAGCTGAGCACCTCACAAGCCCTGGAGTTCAGAGAGGCACATCTCTGGGAGGTCCAGCAGTCCTCGGCCCGCCGGGTCTCATCACGCCCTGGATGTGCCGCAGCCCTGGCCACAGGCATGAGTGTCTCCCCAGCCAGTCCTGACGGGCCAGCACTCCCTGCCACATCATTAGCCTCACAAAAGGCCCCTGACTGGGGTGCTTGTGGGGACTGTGGCGGTGGAGGCCATCAGCCCCAGGAATCCGGGCTCTTCTTACTTGAATCCTCGTAATTGCACTTTTCTGGGAAGCTTGGAATCTTGATGTCTGACAAAATTCATATTATTTATTGAAGGTGAATGTTGCAACTCACCATTTCATAATAAAGTAAAAGCTGGGTATATTCTCCCTAGCCATTAAGAGAACCGCAAATTATCTGCTGATTTGCTTTCATAGAAATATTTTTTAAGTCATGTTTTGGCAAGCAGCGTAGTAGCTCTTTCTGGGCCTTGAGCTTTTCTTGAACAAGAATTCTGGACTTAAAATGCTGAAGACAACTTCCATTTAAAAACTAAGAGAACTTACAAAACACTGTGAGAAGAACCCTGTATAACTTAGTGTCATTAAAAGATGCAGATTCTCAGTTTATTAAGGTGCAAGGGAAACACAAACAAAATAAGCTCAAAGTAATGGTTTTGCAAGAACAGAAGTGGGTCTTGAAAACAAAAGACAGACAAGACTGAAAACCGTCCAATCCCGGCAGCAGGTGGGGTCCTGGAAACCCTGATGTGGCCCCGACAACGGTCCCTGAGTGTGGAGTTTGGGGCTCAGGGAAGGGAGACAGGAAGCAACAGACCACCAGCACGGCTTGGGGCCCGTCAGACACTCAGAGGGTCTCTGCAAGCCCGCAGGGGTCTTCCCGTTTCTCAGACGAGAAACTGGGTGGTTTAGTCAGAGCCACATGGCTCGGAGATGACAGCACACCTCGAATCTGTGCCTGAAACCTCTGCTTCTTATTACAAAACGATGTCTGCCTTTTACAAACGTTAACTTCTGTTCATGCATGCAAGTTAATTTTTAAGTAAACGATTATAAAATAATAGCGCAAGAGTCACAGGGTCAGAATCAGAGGCCCTGGGTCCCTCACGTATTTGCTGTATGATCTTACACAGCTCCTTGCCACCCCCTTTCAGGGCTTTCGTTTGCAGAAAAGGGCACTTCCACCCTCCTGGACCAACTCATTCGTTATCAGAACTAAGTGAGAAAATAAGGCATCAAAATGTCTAGTTTTTCTTTTTACAAATGAGTCATGTTTCAAACGTTATTTTTCTCCATCGGGAACGTATTTTGACGGCAATTTCTCTTTCATCGTTTTACCGCTGAGTGGGGAGAGCAACGTGGAGCAGGGCTGGCGGACAAGCAGCACAGAAGCTACAGAGACCCCCAACCCACTTGACCCCTGACCCTCTGCCTGATGACCCTGACCCACACCTGATGACCCCAGATGATCCCTGGGGCCTGACTCCTTAGCCATTTGAAAACACACTGGAACCTCCCTCCGCCCTCTGATTAAACTCAGGGTTAGATTCACCCTCCATCCCTCTTACTTGATGCAAAGATCGGATCATGAAGACACTTCCAGCTGGAAGATGCCACAGGGTGGCCCACCCCCATCGCTTGGCAATGCCCGAGTCTGGGAAGGTCCTTGCATCTCCTTCCACAGTCTTAACAAGTTTTCGTGGCCCCAGGCTCTCTCACCCTCCCTCTCAGAAGAGCAGCCCCATTTCCCCATGGTAACGGATGGCTGAGCCCTCGGTCGCGCCTCCTGAGTCAGAGGACAGCACGTCTGCTCTTCCGGTTTCCTGCTGCATTGGACCCTCCTGTACCCAGGCCCTTCACAGGGCCCATCTTCATTTGTTCCGTGGACGCTTTTGCTTCTTGCGAACAGGTGGCCTACGCTGACACCCCACTTCTCTCCTCTCCCCTTGGCTCCAGGTCGCGGGTTCCCCTTGGGCTCTTTCCCACGGAGCCCGCGTGCCCATCTCCAGATGTGAGGGCTGCTCCGCTAACCTCTCCCTGGGCCTCCTTGCAGGGGAGCCCGGGCCAGCTGCCCTTCTCTGCTCCTCCCCTTGCGGGCCCGCTTGACGGGTCCCCAGATGCTGAAGAGGAGGAAACGGGCTACTGGGGCCGGGGGGGATGGTGGGGGCCACGGGAGCTGATTTCAAGTTGTGCCCAGTTTCACTCCGTTTTGCCAAAGGTCTTGAAATCTATTAAACAAAATCCCTGGTATCCTTATGCTGCAAAGACAGTCATGCCCCATCAGAGGTTGGCATGAGGAAAGGAGAGAGAAAAGTAACACGCCTCTGATGCGGACACGTGGACATTTGTGGCGTCTGTTTTGCGCCTGAAGTCAACTCCTAGTCTCTCCATCTGGCCGTCAAACTTCCTCAGCACACGCGATGCAGGGTCTCTTCCAGGAATTGGGGCATCATTCCCAGAAGCAGATTCCGTATGCTCCAGGAAGTCCCAATGCATCACATGAAATGCTGTTTCAAACTCAAAATGGTCAGCCTCTCAGAAGACTCTTCTAAGCGGGGAAGGTTAGACCTCAGCCCTTTGAGGAAAGTGGCAGAAACACAGCTTGGACAACCAGAGAACACCATCAGCCCTGGTCACGTCACTGTGGCTCTGTGTCCACTCCGTCTCTTTGGTGGTGAATCAGCTGCTTTCGGAGAAGAGTGACGTAAATGTGTGGCTGTGCCCTGCGCTGCAGGCGGGACGGGGCATCCTGGCTGGTGCTGTCCGCCTTTGCAGAGGAGCATCTACACACAGCCCCAAGGCAGATATTCCGTGCTCCTGGGCTACGCCCATCCGCTCAGACCAGCCACAGCCTGAGCTGCAGCCGGGTGGACACGGCCATCCCTCTCTGACCCTCCCCACCTCAAGCACCGATGGTCTCCCATTTTCGTCTTCACGGCCTCCTTCTTCCTGCCTGGCCCACAGGTGGGTGCAGCCCCAGTCGTGGGATGATTAAACGCACTAGGCGTTGGGGGTTGGGGGGCAAATGGCCTCTGGACTCCGTCCTTTCAGGGGGACCTTCTGGTTCCTCAAATGGGCCCGAGGACTATTGAGCTTGAATCGCCCACAGCAGTGACCCCTTGGTGACGGACACGTTAATCCCCTCTGTCACTTTCCGGATCCCACTCCAGGGCCAGGAATCACCTCCAAGATAAGTGACCTGATCCCAAGCCCATGGCCACACTCCCCTTTGGGGCAACCAACCTGAGACAAAGCCCAGCTGCGAAGTCTCCTTGGCTACTGGAGAATCGACAGAGAAACTAATCGTATCGTCACAAAAGCCATAACCTTCAGACTCTGTTAGCATCACATCATGACCGTCCGACACTCCGGGAATGAAGCCGTCGGGCTGTCCACACGCTTCCCAGGAAGCCCTCGTCCTGCACAGGCTCCCGGGTCTCCCTCTCTGCTGCCCCTTTGTCTGTGCCCCTGGGGCTGACTGTCCTTGCTCTGATAGCACAGTCTGCTTTTAGCAAATCAAACTGCAGGGAACACATTCAAGCTTTGAAAAGTGCATTCCTTTGGAAGGTTACACCCAGGACATTTTGGTTAGGATCTGGGTGTTTCTCTTTCAAGGTTAAGGCTTGGGGAGGTTCCCCTCTGTGAGGACGACCTCACCCGAACCGGGCCGGCTCATCAGGACCGAATTTTCTGAGGGTCCCACCTTCTATTCAGGCTCAGAGGCTCCTCGCAGCGGGACTGCCTTTCTCACGCCTCCCCCATGCCTGGCAAGAAGCAGGACGGCCTTGGGAAAGTGACTTGAGGCCCTGCTGAATCGTCCCCAGGTCTCCTTGGCCTGGTTTGGCTCCTGCTGAAGGTTTAAGGGAAGTCCCCGCTGTAACGGTTCACATTAGCAGAGGCTGTTTGCCAAGTCCCTTTGTCAGCACGCCGTCCCCGGGGAGGACCTGCCCACACATCCACACAATGGTACGCATCGTAGGTGTCGTAGTCTGAGCGCGGGCTGGAAGAAGAACTTCCAGACACCGAGTATTTTAGAAAAGAGTGAGTTTGTTGAGAACAAACAGCAGAGATGGTGAGGGGCCCTGCGAATACAGCGGGCCGACTTCCTGATAGACCAGGGAGAGCAGGCCCCCTTTGTGGGCTGGTAGCCAACTTTATAGCCTCAAGACAAAGAAAATTCCTGCTGGCAGGATAGCGCTAGGTGATTGGTCAAGATGCTACAAGGTGACTACATGGTGATTATTTTGCCTAATATGGAGTCGGGGGCTGTCCGGTTTAGGGCAGGAGAGCCCATGGCAACAGTTGCTATGGGGGTTCGGTTAGTTCTGGAGTTTTTGTCCCGTGTCCTTGATGCAGGGCTCCACAGGAGGGACACAGGATCTCGGAAGCTTTTCTGCAGACACTCCGAGCTTGTTTTCAGTTCTTTTAGGAGTTTTATCCAAAGATGTTCTGAATTTGAGTCAATAGTTTTCCTCCCAAGGCAAATAACGGTCCGTGATGGAGCCAAAGATGATGGCTTACCCTCTGCTATCGAGTTGACTTGGGACAGAACTGACGTGCTTTTCCCCGGCGTGTGGTCTCCAGAAAGTTCACACGGTGACGGCTTCTGAGCAGAGTGCCTTCTGTCCAGAACCCTCCGGTCGCCTTGTGTGCCTTTCTCCTAGAACACGGCGCAGGTTTCCTCGACGCGCTCTGGGCAGGATCACAGCGGGGTGTCCGGTCACCGCTCACGGGCAGCGATGACCCTCTTCTCCTCCAGCTGAGGGAGCAGGTGTTGGAAACGGCATTCTTGGTCGAGACGGTCTTTGCCTCTCTGACCCCACGGTTGGACATCGTCCAGCTCTCAGCCAGGCTTTGACAGGGTGGCCGGGGCCTGGGCTCTGAGCCCGAAGAGCCCGCCTGTGGTTGTGACCACCGGCTTTCATGTCTCTGCCCCTCCAGCCACTGTGAGCACAGGCCTCGTGACCCTGCTCGCTGAGCGCACGGGGCAGGGGAAGGGCCAAGGAGCTGCTCCGTGGGGAGCAGGCCCCCGAAGCGCTGGGGGTCCGGCGCCCCTGCCTTGTCGCGTGGGGGCCTCGGGTCCCCTCCCCCCGGGCCCAGTTACGAGCCCCACTGCGCTCAGGCCCTGACTTCTCCACCACGACGCCTGCTGCCGTCCAGCGGCCCCTCCTCTGCTGCCAGCAGCATCTCTCCTGCCCCGAAGCCCCTTCTGCTGGACTTCCTGACCCTTCAGGCCACCGTCTAGGCCACGGTCTCCTTTCTGTCTCCTAGCCGCTCCCAAACAGCTCCGATGAGCAGTTTCACTTATTACTGGCACTATTAATTTCATTTCATTCATGCACTGGCCCCTTGAGGGCTTTGTCGTTCCTGCCGTACAGTCGACAAGGAAACTGAAGCTCAGAACGGCTAAGTCACCTCCCCAGAGACAAACAGTCAGTGTGGGGCTGAGCCCTGCAGGGAGCGCAGAGCCCCGTGCTGCTGACCGCTCGTGGCACACGCGCCTCCGAAGCGCTCACGTTGCTTCGAGGGCAAGACAGACGCTCATAGCTGCATTTCAGCGGCTGCTGACTCCCTGTGAGTTTTCTGCTAAGAGCGTTACGCGGACCTGGCGTTTACACATCACAGCACTCGGGGAGGACGTTGAAGTGGGTGTCCTCCTGGCACACGTGATAAAACTGCAGTCCCTGGGGTTTAATACCTCAGCCAAGCCCAGCGGCCAGTGCCCTGAAATTTGGGCATTTTCATCGCTCATGTCATACAGCCTCCCAGACACAGAGCAGTGCGGAACACACAGAACGCTATTCGCTGATTTTAACACTTTCTCTCCGTCACACGGTGGTTGGATTCAGCTAAGGCCTTGGATAATATGAGCTCCTCTGACATTTAGACCAGCTGGGAATCCAGGCGCGGAAGGCCCATGCCTCCCACAGGCCCGATGCCCTGGCCTTCCACCTGCCTCTAAAAGCCATTCAGCAGTGGAGGTAAACCCGAGTGTCTGCCTTCCTGTCCTGCGGCCGCCACCCCTTCCTCACGCCCAGCCTGTTCACAGGCCACGTAGGGGTGAGGGCACTCGCCAGCTCTGGACATCGGCCTGTCTCTTCTCCTGGGAGCTCGGGAAGGAGCCGGTGCTGTTACCCCGCCTTGCAGAGCGCGAGTGAGGCTCTGTGAGCACGTACCACCTGCACGGCTGGTAGCAACAGAGCTAAAGTCAGAACGTGGGTGCCCTGGCTCCAGAGTCTGTTTCCAGCTCCGAAGTCACCGGGGGTTAGCAAGAAGGGGACACGGGCGGGCCTGGGAGGAAGAGGGACCAGAGGTAATGTGCCAGACCCCCAGAGAGGGCGGAGGGTGGAGGGCGGCTCGGAGGCATCGTCCCAGCTTTGCCCTGTCCTGTTCTATGTGTTTACCTTAAACCTTTGCTTATGCAAAACAAAACATCAATCTAAGTCCTCACCTGACCAGTTCATTTACTATGTACTATAGTTATGATCATGTTGTTCCCATTTTTACATTAAGGTGAAATTCATGTCACATAAAATTAACCATGTTCAAGTGTACAATTCAGGGGCATTTAGAGCACTCACAATGTTGTAAGACTATCACCTCTGTTTAGTTCCGGAACGTTTTTATCTCCATGAAAGCAACTCTTGTACCCATTAAACAGTCACCCCCATTCCCTCCTGCCCCCGGCTCCCATCACCACGAATCGGCTTTATGTCTCTACAGATTTACCTATTCTGAATATTTCAAATAAATGGAATCATACAAAAATATGTACCCTTTCGTGCCTGGCTTCCTCGATATTCAGCATAATATTACTTAGGTCCAACTGTGTCATAGCAGGAGTCAGAGCTTCAAACCTTTAAGGCTGAATAATATTCCTCTGTCTGGGATCCATTCATCTGTGATGGGCGGCTTCCAGGTTTTGACTGTTATGAGTAGTGATGCTAAGAGCATGCGTGGCATGTCCTCGTGTGAGTTCTTGTTTTCAGTCCTCTTGGGTTTATACCCAGGAGAGGACATGCTGGGTCACATGACGTGCTTCACTTCTGGAGGAGCCACCGGCTGTCTCCCACAGCGGCTGACCCACTTTACAGCCGCGGCAGCAATACGCTCGGGCCCCAGCTTCTCTGCATATCCTCACTAGCACTTGTCCTTTTTGTTATTATAGTGGGTGCAAGGTGGTACCGCGTGGTGGTTTCTCTAGTGACTGATATTGAACAACTTTTCACGTACATGACGGCCATTTGTATGTCTTTAGAGAAGTATCTCTTCAAAGTCACCGCCCATTTTTAATTGTTTCCTTTTTTTTTTTTTTTTTTGCCTTTTGTTTTGGGGTTAGAAAAATTCTTTATATATTCTGGACACCAGACCCTTATCAGATCTATGACTTCTAAATATTTTCTCCCATTCAGTAGACTGTCTTTTTACTTTCCTCATAAGGTTCTTTGATACAGAAATGTTTTTAATTTGATAGACTCCAGTTTATCTACTACTTTTTTTTTTCTTGTGGCTCATGCTTTTGGTGTCATATTTAAGAATCCGTGCCCAAATCCAAGGTCCTGATGATTTATCCATGTTTTTGTCTGAGGCTTTGGTAGTTTTACCTCTTATATTTAGGTCGTTGACCCATTTTAAGTTAAGTTTTGTACATGGAGTGAACTAGGAGTCAACTTTATTCTTTTGCACGTGGAGATCCATTTGTCGAAGAGACTGTCCCTTCCTCACTGACGATCTCAGGACCCTTGTTGAAAACCAACTGGCCGTGAGTGTCTGGGTTTATTTCCGGACTCTGTTCCAGTCTATTGGTCTATGTGTCCGGCCCAGTGCAACACCACACTGTTTTGAACACTGTACCTTTGTAGTGGAAATCAGGAAGTGTGAGTCCTCCAACTTTGTTCTTATTTTTCAATTTTGTGTTGGCAATTCAGAGCCCTTGCAATCCCATAATGAATTTGAGGATCATCTTTTCCACTTCCGCAAATAAAAAGTTGTTGGAATTTTGATAGGGACTGAACGGGATCTGTAGTTTGCATTGCATAGTATCACTGTTCTAACAGTGTTAAATCTTGCAGTCTATAAACGTGAGCTGTCTTGCCATTAATTTAGGTTTTCATTCATTTCTTCACAATGTTTTGCACTTTTTATTATACAAGTTTTTCACCTTTTGGTTGAATTTAGTTCCAGGTACTTTATTGTTTCAAATGCTATTGCAAATGAAATAGTTTTCTTAACTTTATTTTCATATTACTTCTTGCGGGTGTATAGAAACACAACTGATTTTGTGTGTTGATCTTGTACTCTTCAACTTTGCTGAATTCCCCTTTGTTCCTCCAACTTTATTGAGATATAACTGATACCTTTAAACATTGTTTTAAGTTTAAGCTGTACCCCCATATCCATTAGGGTTTTGTACACCCATATCTATTTTTTAAATCCCCCAATCCATTAAGAAAGAAAGAGCTTGGGAATTAAAAAGAGAAATTACCTATGAATGAGGTATCATGGCTTTCCAGTAATGGATTTTAGAACAGTCTGATATTGTATTCTTTACCAAACAACAGGCAACAGCCCAAAGGGATAATCAGTTACATGAATATGTTTTAAGAAACTGCCAGGATGGACCATGTTAACAAGCCTCCTTGTCCAATTATTTAGGACCTGAGCTTTCATCAATCTGGGGTTGCATGTCCTATTCCGGAACTGGCTCGGCTCACCACAGCATGGTGAAGGTCACTCCTCCCCAACATAGCAAGAGACTCCAGAGTCTGATAGAATCCTCCTGACGCTAGTCTCCTAGTTCATCCTTCCACAGCAGCTGAAACCTTTAGCTGAAGTGCCAATGACTCTTGGGTGCAAGATGGTAACTTCTAAAGAAATGGCTCCTTACGGAGAGGTTGTAACTTCATGAGGCATGTGTGTGTGTGTGTGTGTGTGTGTGTAATATTAAATATATGTCATTAAATATTTTTAATATATTCATGTATTCTATATGAAGTGTATATGAATATGCTTTGTATATACAGAGATATATCTTGTTTAATAATTGTAATTTATTCCTGAAGCCATATTAAAGAAAAATAATTCAAAGTTTTTAAATTGAACTATAGTTGATTTACAATGTTGTGTTAGTTTCAGGTGTACAGCACAGTGATTCAGACCTTTTCAGATTCTTTTCCATTATAAGTTATTATAAGATATTGAATATAGCTCCCTGTGTTAACCCTTGTGGTTTATCTGTTTTATATATAGTGGTGTGTGTCTGTTAATCCCATACTCCTAATTTGTCCTCCCTCCCCCTTTCCATTTTGGTAAACATAGTTTTATTTTCTATGTCTGTGAGTCTGTTTCAGTTTTGTAAATAAGTTCATTTGCATTATTTTTTAGGTTCCACATATAACGGATATCATACGATATTTGTCTTTCTCTGTGTGACTTACTTCACTTTTAGTATGATTATCTCTAGGTCCATCCATGTTGCTCATCATTTGAAAGTTTAAATGGGAAAAATTACATGCATTCTATCCCAACCCAGGAGAACTAAACAATTTTCACAGGTAGAAAAATAAATCCACTGAACAACAAAACACATTTATATAAATAATAAACAACAATTTGAAAGTAAATTAACAGTACACAAAATGAAGTGCCGTCAGGTATTATGGGCTACACTTTTTTCCTCTCCCTACACTACGTTTTTCAAAAATCAGCCCTCTGGGTGCAGACAGCTGTCTTGCAGTCAGACTATCTTCTTACCATGAGGCTCTAGCTCAGAAGAGGCCCCTCTGGGCAAAAAAGGCTGACCTCCCAAGAGCCTGGGGTCAGGGAACTGAGCCTGTGGCCAGGGTCTGAGATGCTGTGAGTGGCTGTTCCCCAAGCTGACCACCGGCTTCCGTCCGCACTCAGGCACTTACGTAAGCGTGCTCGCTGGGATGGCCTCTGACCGAAGCTGTTGTGTCAATGGTGTGGAGAATGTGTCTTTGCTGGAAATGTCAGAATCTCACTTCTCATGTGTACTTGGTGTGTTTCGTGTGTTTCGTAGCCACTCTACGAAAAAGTGACGACTGAAAGTGGTCCAAGTTTCCAGGCCTCCTTACGGCTGAAGGACCTAAACTGGAAGGCAGTCGGGGAGGCCAGCCTATAATCTCAGGCCCTCTGCCCTGGCAACCGGGGTCCCGCGTGGCCTCCATGGGGCTCAGGGCCTCCTCCATGCCCACCACTCAGGCGGTCACACACAGGGGACCCTGGACGGCAAGGACCCGCGTGGGGCAAGCACAGCCAGGGTCAGACGTGGGGGCGAGGCCCAGATGTCTTGGCAGGAATTCTGCGGCTTCCCCAAAGCTGAGGTCCCTGACTGCCCAGCCAGGAGTCTCTGTCACCTCTGGACCCCTGCCCTCTGCCAAGTCACTCCCCTGGGAGCGGGGGCCCGGGCTTGGCCAGGTCCAGACAGCACCGCTGTTCCCTCCTCTTGCCCTGGGATTCCGGGCCGTGGTCTGTGGGGTCCAGATGAGGATCCTTTAGTCCTTAGCAGAGCCGTGCAGGCATCCGTGATTGCATGACCGGGGCTATGGAGCTGTTGGGTGGCAGCTCCTATGTGTCCCCTAAGCTCACGCACCACTCTGCTGCCGTGGCCAAAACACTGCTTTGTGAAGCTCAGACTAAGTGAGCAAAACCTGCCTGAGACGTTTAGACCCACAGCGACCCCCGGGCAGTGCGAGAGGCTGGCAGCCCGGGTTGGCGGAGGGGCTCTGCCTCCACACTGGACCCTCAGCCGCTGCAGACTCCACACTCCCTGGCTGCAGTGCCGTGGGAGGGCGAGCTGGCCGCTGGACCCCTCGGACCCCTGCACCTCGGGCTGGATCCCCCCGTTCAGAGTCACCCCCAGCTCCCCTAGTTAATGGCTCATGGAGCGCGGCCTGAGGTGCACAGCTGGGGCAGGCGGGGCTTTTTGTCTCTTCTTTCAGGAACAATGACTATGCAGTTTTACCACGTGTGTTAGAACCTCACACAAAAGGAAAAGACACTCCACAGAGCTGCCCCGCACGTGGGTCACCTAGTCCCCCGTTAGGCCACAAAGACACTAAAAATTAGTTCTGGGACTACCAGGACGCTGACAGGGAGTCTGTCAGAAACTTGAATTTTCAATAAACTTCCCGCAAAATCTGAATGTGTGAAAACTGTATCGCGTTTTAATGTCCTGACTTCTCAGCATCGTTGCTAACGCATGATATACCTGCTGTTTCACCAGCGAAGTGCACGTTAGGGTCTCCCAGGGGCTCCGTGACCCACAGTCCAACCCTCACCCTTCTCCTCCTGTCTCCTTGTTTCTAAACCTCTCAAAGGCCTCGTGGGTCACTTCTGCAGGTCTAGTCTCTTCCTCCATCATCCCTATGTCCCCAAGTCCCCCCGTTCTCAACCCCAATCAAGGTCGGGGTCTTCAGCTCCATCCCGTCCCCTCGGGAGGCCCCTTCCCTAGATCTTGTCGCCTCCCTGGCCGACCCCTCCCAGGCTGTTTCGGCCAAACACGCTTGTTTTCGCTCCGTCTCTCTGCTCCCCCTGCATCTCTTGCTCTCACGTTTCCCCTATCATGGACGCCACCGTAATGCTCAGAAGTCCCAAGCGCAGTGGGGCATCCAGAGACAGCCCAGGCCGCCCTGTGGCTCTCCTCCCATCACCGAGCAGCTGGTTTGTTGCCCATGTGATGTCATGATCTGGCACGTGTCCCACCGAGTCTTCCACTGTTTCTCGCTCCGGCTTGGAATGAGACTGGGTCGTGGGAAGCACCGCTTGTATTGATGAGGGGCCCCTCGTGTTGCCCCCTTTTTCTGAGTCATCTCAGTGGTGCTGACACTCACTGCACTGCTCTGTCCCCTGTCGGACAGCAAGAAGCAGACGGAGGATGGATTTCCTAAGGTCGTGTCATAGCGCGTGACCTGGGCGGCTCCCCAAACCATGATGAGACCTGCCTTAAACAGCTGCTTTCCGTGAAGACCCCAAACGGCATCTCAGCCTGAGAAGCGCACGAGGAAGAGCTGTCACGGAGGAGGCTGTCCCTGGCCCGGCAGACAAGGCATCAGCCGGGGTCCCTCTCCTCCCCCCCGGCAGGAGCTCTGCTAGCTCTTTAAAAAAGGGAGAGAGATTCATTTATAGAAAACCTTTTTACAATTTATTTCCTGTTATGAATCTTTAAAGTATAAAAATGAGGCTCTAGCTAAATGCAGGGTTTCAGTGGTGAAATTTTGACCATGTGAACAAATAAATAAATATTTACAGTCTTTGTCAAAACAAAAGAAGTTTCATCCATCTGTACGAGAAGCTTGTTTTAAAAAAAAAACATAAATAATTTACAAAAAAATATGGTACATTCTAAATATTCACATCATCATCATCCCACGCCACCGTATTGTTCAGCCAAACACCACCGACACAGAAAACCTACACACTCTTCACAATTGTTACATTTAATGAAGTCTCCCAACACTTCCTTGTCTTGGGAATACAGTTTCACCAAAAAAAGTAAAAAGTGCAGCAAAATGAAAAGAAAAATCAACCTCAAAGGAAGCAACAAATGTAACTTTATCAGACGCACGAGCAAATGAAGACAGTCATGGACCCTCTCCCTACTTGACAGAGGAGTGAAGTCGCTATTAACAGGAGGAGAACAGTTTGTGCGCATCAGATCAACAAGACAGTCTTCTTCCTAAACCCCTATGTGGAGTGACATTAAACGAATATTTTCTGCAGAAAGGTCATGCAACTTAAAGCAAAAAGTAAATCAAACCTGTGTATATTACTATATGACTGATTAAGGGGTATGTCTGCCGAGACAACACTGGTTTATCCTCGGCATTCCAAGTCTTTAAAATCCTATGTACAGCAGATAACACTAAAAAATACTGAATTAAAGTCACCGGCAACAGTATATATTAAGGTTCCATTATAAACTCTTCATTATTATTTATTTATTCTATCACATTTTGCAGCATGTTTTAGGATGACAACATAGTATTATAAAGTCTTGTATTTTGAAGATATTTTGCTGTAACTGTATCTTTATATTATTATATGCTAGTTATATGTTTATTTTTAGATATTATACTTATATAAGTGCTACTTGTCATATTTAAAATAAGTTATTGGTGAACGGCACTGCATTCTATATTCACTTAATAAATATTAGCACAACATTTATAACTGGAACCTTAATGGAATGTGTTACCAAGTTAGGTGAAAGCAATCCGTCCATAGTTTCAAAGCCTAGAATAGGGATTAGATGCCAACATTCATTTGCTGATTTGTTTGCCTGCCAATTCTTCCCCAGCAGCTGGGAAAGCAGCTCCAGCGAGGATTCTAGGGATCAGACTTCGGACTCAAGTGACAACTGGCCACGAGCTCTCTCAGGTCCACAGTGGCTGGAGGGGCCAACCACAGTGACAGCACTTCCCTAGGTTAAACCCTCACATAGACGAGGCTTTGCCAGACCCACGTCTGCACCCACATTAGAGCCATTTTGCAAGGATACTCCTTCTTTGATGAGACAGCGTCAATGAAGGCTTCCATTGTAGGACAAGAGAGTGGGGGAGGGGAATTCATTTATTCCCCTCGTTATTTTTGATGTTCCAATGCGTTACTTGGCATCCCACGTATGTGACTGGTATCTCCTGACCTCTTTCTGAAAATGGCATTATTCAAACTTGAGTTGACCCTTCTTTATAACTGACCTAACAGGATTTGGGTGCTCTCGCACCAAACTTAAGGCACTGGAAGTAGTGTAGCAATATTAAGCATAAATGCTTAATTTATGATAATTGCTTATACACAATATTCCCTTCAGCTCCATATACACATAAATAAAATAAGTACTTACATTTCATATGTAAACGTCATTCTTTTTAAACACACAAGAGAAAACAATGTAATATCATGCTCGATTTTCACTCCACATAAAGTCTCACGGATCATCAAACTGTTTTTCCTATAGTGGGTTGGATGTTCATCTTTCGTGACCATTAATATTCATCCTCTGAAGGCACGTGGGCTTGGGTTGATGACAGGAGGTGAAGAACCACTCAAGGTTGGGGTCAAGGACAGGAGGTCTGCTAGAGAGAAGCTGGGAACACTGGGATGGACTGAGGTGTCTGGGTAACCGCGTCTACAGTACTTTGCTGGAAATACAGCAAATCTTGTTCAGACATCTGCAAAACACAGTGAACAGAATTTGGGAGATTGGACCATGCATTTTGTTTTGCTTTACTTTGTTTAACTATAACCTAAATATCACTATTTCTATTTAAAAAAAAAAGGTTCCCACAGTATGGATGGATGTGTGAATGGTTGAATGAATGGATGGATGGATGGTGGATGGATGGATAGATGGATAAATGGATGGAAGGATGGATGGATGGATGGAAGGATGGATGGATGGATGGAGGGATGGATGGATGGTTGGATGGGTGGAAGGATGGATGGATGGATGGATGGGTGGATGGATGGAACGAAGGACAGGGAAAAGAACACTTCACCAGAATCAAGAAGACAGATCAACATTCTTGTTGTGTGATTTTTGAGAAGTATCTCTGAGCCTTACTTACCTTATCTGTAGAATAGGGATATTTCCATATCTACATGAAGACACAGGCTTAGACCACATAGAAGCCAAGTTCCCTTCCAGATCTATAATATTTTGATTCAAATATGCTCCTAGAGTGATAACTAAAGAGAATCTTTCCTCCCATCCTTCCTTCCTTCTTTCCTTCCTTCCTTTCTTTCTTTTATTCTAGCAAAGACAGCAATCTAAAATGCCATCAAGAGCCCAGAAGGTGTAGAAAATATAAAAAGCTATGGGATAGAGTAGAGTGGGACAAGTAGAGCTTGTGAATAACTTAAAAGTGTTTGTCCTACCAAAGACATTCACACTGAATTTAAAACAAACAAACTGACAGACCAAACCAACTCAAGCTGATCAAAACAAAACATCTGCCTGACAGGCCACCAACTTATTTCCCTGATGTGTAGCTTCTGTAAAAGGAGAAGGAAAATATGTGTTCCTCCCCATCCTCTGGGCCACTCACGGCCCCAGTGAATGATGTTCTCACACCCACCTCTGCATTCATATTTCAGGTCCGAGAAGTAGACCATTTCTTGAGAGAAGACAAACAGACCCAGCCGCCCACCAGCGTAGGTCTGGTCATAGATGGGTCCTGAGTCCGCCATGACCTGTTTTCCTTCGTGCACTAAGACTCTGAAAACAGGGGAAAAGGAGAAAGAAAGAGGATGTCAGCTCTTTGAAGCACATTCACCGGAGGGCAGGAGGTCAGTCTTCTCCTCACGAGGCTGGCCAGGGGTAACACAGCACCACCCCAGAGCCCTCCTTCTTCCCTGTGACTCACTGACAATCACTCACCCAAGCATCCAAGTTGTCTCCACCTTCAGGAGCCAGGAAGAGTTTAGTGGAGTCACAAGCCCCCTCCCTCTGCCTAACCCTAACTCTAAGCCTCCCCCGTGTCAGCAAGCTCCTGGCCTTCACACTGCACTAAAACCACAAGCTCACCTGCTCCCTCCCCACAAACTGTGAGCTGTGCGATAGCAAGGACCAGGTTCCACCCTACGCGTACAGATGCTCTAAAGCTCCCCTGGTAGGAGAGGAGTGAATAAACAGGGACACTCCACAGAAACAGCACACGCCTGGCACCAGGCTGCACCTCCCATTCTAAGACATGTTTGTTGTCACCGAAGACACGCACACACTCCTGGCGAAAAATCAGACTGGCTCATGCTCTTAGTGACTAAGTTTAACTTTGCAAAAAATTTAAATCATCCGTATTTTGTTTTATAAAATTAGAAATTGTCCCAGCTTAAAAGAAAAAAAAAAAAAAGTTGATTACAAATGCTGTCATGCCAAGAGAACAAAATTCTGTTGGACTGATTTGTCAAAAAGTTTTGTTCAAGATGTGTTTTAAATTCAGCCATTCACAACATCAGAAGTAAATAGGAACCTGTGCACCGAAGAAATCACATGCTAATTCACAAAGATGCAGTTATTTTAACTGCACTTTCCCTCCCATGCCCATGTTCATTAGGAGGAGAGATGCTTATCACTTTCTGGGTTATTTTAACAAGTTTGATTTTTCTTCTCTTCAACAGTTTTGTTTTTGCTTTTTGCTTTTTTAAAAAACGTGAAGAAGATGCTGGACAGGAAAGAAACGACACTTAAAGTGGAAGAATCCAGGGAACAGCCTACAGGTTAGAATCCGCTTTGGCTTATTTATCTGTTAATGTTCTAACTTGCCATCCAGTGGAAAGATGTTCTTGGAATGTGAAAACTACTTGGTAGAAATACAGCCGCTACTGAGCTACCCTCTCACCTACCTTATGTAACCTGTCTTAGGTCTGTGGGTCAGATGCCACCTGTAGGCAGTGTAGTCCTTCCAGCCAATATTTTTGGGGTCATGCCACAATGTGCGAACCTGGGGAAAAACATCACTTGTGAGTATAATTGGCACCCTGAGTCTTAACCACAGTTTTATGGCGCAAGTGGGGGAGATGAAAACAGTACGCTGCTAAGTAATCCCTATGGTCCCTGCTGCCACACCTACCTCCGATATATTTCATATTATACATCTCTAGCATGAGCAAAATCCACTGATAGGGAACAATGTAGTTCAGCGCAAAGAGCACAGGCACTTGAGCCGAGTCACAGATTCTCTACTTCCTCCACGTGGGACCTTGGGCAAAACACTTACACTTTTGAAACCCTGTTCTCCCTATTTCTATAAGGGAGTACGCCTACGTTTCATGTGCAAGAGAATTACCAATTGTGTTTATAAAATCAGCAGGCATGGCATCTTTAATAAGCGAGGTACCCGATAAAAGATTATTAAAAGCAACGTGACTTGAGGTAAAGTGAACAAAAACCGAGGTGGGGGTACTTTTGCAAGGGGCAAGTACTGCTCTCCTGAAAGCTCACAGCAGCTGCCGGCCTCGGCCAGAAGAGACTGTCCTCCTCACCTGTCCCTCTGTGTTCCCCGTGTGCCACAGGGCATTCCTCAGGTGCTCGCCTGTCCCCGTGGTGGAGTTCACCACTTTGAGGGACACCCCTGAGTAGCCATACGCCCGGGTGGGCTTGTCTTCCCAGTACGTCTGAGTGACCTGCTTCCACATCACCACGTAAAAGCGGCTGCTGGACTGGTAGCCAAAGACGAAGCCAGCGTAGTCGTCGTCCCGGTCCGTGTTGACGTAGAATGTGCCGCTGAAGTCGACTGACCCAAACTCATCGAAACCTGGGGGCCAAAGGGAACATTTGGTCACAAAACCAAGTCAGAAACAGCCTTTTAGGAAATTACCGGATGAGTCCTGGGACCACTGCATGCAGGTGGAAAGAGGCTCTCCTCTTCCATCTAACTCCAGGTCTGTTCTTGTGGGATTAACAACACTTGTGGAATATAATCTTTTTAGATCCCACTTACAGAGTTATGGCAGAGCTTCACCACCCTAGGTAATAATTTACAGACCAAGTCCATAAAATGAAATGGCTTGCTGAATATTAAATCGCAGAGAATTTGGAGAGGCAAATAAGTGCTTCCCCAAGTTCTCCCGTCAAAAATATTTAGGCAGATGGTTTTACAAACCAAGGGAGGATGAGGGCTACCAGAAAGACCCACTGCTCCTGTCCACTCGGTTTTAAAGGGCAGCCCACGTGCTCCATGGGCACCTTGCAGGCAGGAACCGCAAGGGGTGGTGCGTATTCTAAGGCTCACCAACAGCGATGCCAGGGTCGGAGTTGGCCGTCTGCACCAGCTCTTTGCCTTGATGGCGAATGACCCAGTTGGGATCGATCTGAGTGGTGCCCTTGGGGTCCAGGTGGACCATCTGGAAGTTCCGGAAGTCCGTCTCACTGATGGCGTGGTTCTCAGGACACACGTCGTCAATATCGGGGATGTTGTCGTTGTCAAAGTCGTCTTTGCAAGCATCACCACGCCCATCACCTGTCACCAAGGACAAGCAGAGAAACACGCAAAGTAAGGGTTTGCTGTCCGCCTCTCTGTGTCTGAGAAAACTCAGCACATGATTCTCTGAAAATTCAAGGTTAGGTGCTTGGCAGGACCTGGACCTGCTTTCCTGGACCAGTGCCTGTAATCTCTGACATTTCACCCCAACACTGTGAGGAGTCTGGATGCTCTTTTCAAAACGTTACTGTGGGCTTCCCTGGTGGCGCAGTGGTTGAGAGTCCGCCTGCCTATGCAGGGGACGCGGGTTTGTGCCCCGGTCCGGGAAGATCCCACATGCCGCGGAGCGGCTGGGCCGTGAGCCATGGCCGCTGAGCCTGCGCGTCCGGAGCCTGTGCTCCGCCACGGGAGAGGCCACAGCGGTGAGAGGCCCGCGTACCGTAAAAAAACAAACAAACAAAAAAAAACTTTGCTGTGATAAGCCCTGCAGCAAAGCACGCCATAATCCAGTTCCTGTAGAGTCATTTCTCACTTCCTTCTGAACTTGAAACTGGGGGTAACCTGGATGCTGCCAAGTGAAGTCAAGTTGAATTTCCAGCCTTTTTCTCTGATAGTCTTCAGAACCTCTACTATTACCTACATCACCCCTGCCTGTAATCTGTTGGGCACTGAAAGCAGAACTCCTTCATGAAAAATGATTTCCCCAGGGACATGTGGACTTCTGTTTGTTGGAAGCATCTTGTCACATTTTCTAATGAGGTGGGGATGCGGCCATGGGGCCGTGGACCAGCCTGGCACACAGAGAGATGCCTGCTGAGACCTTCACGGCCGTGCAGTTCATGGTAATAGTGACGACCCAGATGACCACTTAGCACTGCAATTAGGCCATTGCAGCGCCTACTGCTTTAGAAGGAGAAAAAGATACCAAGCTCAACTGAATTTCCATCACATCCTTCAAACTATCCTTCAGTTCTGTTCAGCAACACACATCCACGCACTGGGTGACAGGCACACAATCACGCAAAAAGGAGCTTCCAAAACCCCTAAGACACCCCTGAGCCCGCCAGCCTTGCCTCCATCGCAGCCTCCCTCCTGGTAAAAGGCTGCTCGGTAGCCAGCAAGCGCCCCCATGCCCCACTGTGGGGACTGAAGCCGTCTGTCCTCTTGTCAAGAATGAGCTCTGTGCTGCTCTTGGGATGGGGGGTGTGGTCCTTGGAGCTGCCCTTCAGTCTGTGAGTCTCCACGTGCCTCTGGGTCGTGTGGGCTCAAACACCCCACACCCCATCTCATCCACGGTGGATGTGTATCCCCCAGGCAGCACCCGGGTCAGCCAGGATTGCACCCACAGGCTCCAGCAGATGCCAGAGGACAACCAAGCCACCACTGAGCCCAGCTGTGCACCTGCCACATTACCTGCCACGCTACCTGAGACTCCTGCCCCCTCCAGATCCTGTGCTAATGGACCACTTACTCACATCAGCAGTCGGGCTACATACTTCTTTCTCCCGGCATTTTGCGCTCCCGCAACCTCTCTGCCCCTGCGGGGTGGCTGTCCTAGGACCTACCGTCTGAGTCCTCCTGGTCAGGGTTGGCCACAAGCCGGCAGTTGTCCCTGTCGTCGGGGACGCCGTCGTTGTCATCGTCTGAGTCACAGGCGTCCCCCTTGCCGTCGTGGTCGTGGTCGGCCTGGTTGGCGTTGGAGATGTAGGGGCAGTTGTCCTGGTTGTTTTGGTGTCCGTCCTCGTCGATGTCCTCGTTGTTGTCACACTGGTCGCCCACAAGGTCGTTGTCTACGTCGGTCTGGGGGACAGAGTTCGGGGACAGCAGCACTGAGCATCCAACCAGTGAAGCAGATGCCAGGCCGAAAGTCGCCGAGGGCGCGTGGCCTGTACCACCTCACTCCCAACGTGAGCCGTGACCGCAGAGAGGAAATGGCCTCTCTCCACCCTAACCCACCTCCCTACAGGGACGCACTTTCTTTAAGGAAGACTGGAAAGAGTGAGCTGCAACACGTTCTAGTAACTACGTCGGTACGTTATGTTCTCACCGCGTCTTCCAAAGGCAAAACTGGAAGAGCAGCCAATTCCTATGTTTGCATCAGGGAAATACGGAGGTAATTAGATGAAGACGCTCTCCTTTCAGACACTGAGACAAAGGCACCCACTCATCTGGCCGGTGGCCACGGAGATACGAGTCATGCTCAGACCTGAGTTCAATGTTTTCAATTACAGTGATTGAATAGGCTGTGCTGTCGCGTCCCGGCAGGTGGGTGGAAAGCTGCAAAGCCACGCACGTCCTGGGACTGAGAAGCCCCTCCGCCCCCGCTGCTCTTAGCCACACCTGATCGACCTCCGGTCAATTACCTGGTCTGGGTTGTGCACCAGAGGGCAGTTGTCGCAGTGATCACCCACGCCGTCCCCGTCGGTGTCCCTCTGGTCAGTGTTGTACACGTAGGGACAGTTGTCTCGCTCATTGAAGACGTCTGTAGGATTCAGGGGGAAAACGGAAGCGTACGGAGTTTAGAAAAGGCACGTTGCTTTTCCTATCTCAGTAAGCAACGTACGGCCAAACTTTTGTTTAATAAAAAAATGATCTAAGAAATCATAAAATGTCAAGATTATTAGATTCATGGCAGATTTCCCATTAAACGTAAAATTCCCTTAGTTTGGAGCAGAACCAGCTCTCAGAGGGTTTCTGGATGAAAATACACACAGAAGGCTGATGAGCGAGCCATCACAGCGTAAACATCGGGGTCCTCACGCTGACTGTTTGCCCTAATATCCATTCAGAAAATTGGCATCGCGCTCCTAGGACCTGATCAGCTTCCGGGGCCCCACTGCCTCATCTGTTTCCTACGTTAGCAGGAAAATATCAATGGCAGGGACTGACAGGGGGGTTAGCTATAGTGCCTTATACCCAGAAATCTGAAAATAGATAATGAATTTCATCAACTTTGGGGTTATGAAAACTGAGTTAACAGTAATCAGGCTCGAAGGGCAAAGCCAAACTTCACGAATCAGTGGGTCAGCAACAAAGCTGGAGCCAGGTTAGGCAGCTGTCTTATCCTGGCAGATGCGGAGGTCCTGGCAGGTGGGGGGAGCCAGGGGGCGAGGCAGTGAGAAGGGACCCCTGAGATATGCAGGGGGTCAGACCTCACAGACGGAGGATTGGAGGGGATGCTCGGCTGCTAGAAAGCCGTAGAGAGCAGCACGGTCGGACGCTGTCTTGGCGCCAGTGGAAGCTGCTCAGTGTGATGCCAAGTTACACCAAGAAAATAGCCAGGAGACAAATGCAGGTGGGGGTGGCCAGGCGGAGTCAGAGGGAGTGGGTGTGAGTCTGTCTGAGCTGCTTCCTGAGTGTCAGACACCCAGGGCGAGGCTGTGCCGTGAGGTGTGGAGCTCGTGTCCGCGGCACTGGCATCTAGGGTTAAATAGCCTGGTGGTGTCGCAGGTTTCTGAAGTCCGGGGATACCTGGAACCCCTCGGGGAGGCTTTGCAATGAATGATTCCATGAATGGCTAGAAATACAGCGTGGAGGGAAATAGGAGGGAACACAGGAGAGACAAAGCTGTCCTCAGGCCTTTCTCAGAAGCACACTTGGGTTAGGACAGGGTACTGGGCTCCTGGGGCTGTGAACGGACGTGGACCTGGGAGAAGACACCAGGACTGGCCACAGGGACAGAGGACAAGAGCTCGGGGCCAGGAAAGGAAGATGGCAAACGCGTAGTTTTCCAAAGGGGGAAACTAGGCCGGCGACTCCTTCCAGGAACCCACGGGGACAAGGGGCTGAATGAGGCTGGGACCGTATGAGCAAAGCGCCATGAATCATGTTGTCTCATGTCAGTGCACAGGTGAAGCTGGGCTTATGCAGTAACACAGAATAAAGCGCGGAGCCTGGGACCACCGCCGACCGTGAGCCCTGAAGCCCGTCAGGAGGACGCGCGGGACTGACCATCCCCATCGATGTCCACGGAGCAGGCGTCGCCCTCCCCATTGCTGTCTGTGTCGATCTGCGCCAGGTTGTGCACATAGGGGCAGTTGTCACAGCGGTCCCCAACCTCGTCTTTGTCGTAGTCAAACTGACGTGGGTTGAAGACAAGCTGGCAGTTGTCCTAGAGAGAAAGCAAGGGAAAAATTTAAGAAATAGGGTAGGGATGTTTGTTGAATTGCTTATAAGATGGCTTAGCACTTACAAGCTATGTATTCAAAGTAGATCAAGGTAGCGATAAAGTACCTTGGCAAAGGTAGCCATTGCTGCCACTTTCTTGATATCAAATCATTTGATAATTACTTATGCATCTGTTCCTATGAAAAATTTTGATATTCTCTATAGCAAAGGTGATCTAGCACATATTTCATGGTGAGGATAGAAACATAAATGTCAAGGGAATGAATGAATGAATGAGTTAATGGATCAGTGGAAGCCAGATGCAGTAAACCTGTGAATAAGAAGTTAGCCTCTCTATCTCTGCTAGTGCTGAATTACCGACTAACATGTTAGATCACTTATGTTTGCAACACTTCTCTCGGGAAATGGTAACATCTAAATTCTGCCCTAAAGGCAGGGAGTGGTAATATCACTCATCCCACGCAGCGCCCATGGCTGGCACCCGCCCCAGAAGCAGGGGAGATAAGTCCCTTTTATGCAACTAAAAGTAAACTAAACCACTGAAAGCGCTTCTGGCAGAGCACCCCAGGCGGCTCCAGGCTCGGGCTGCCTCGTGTGCTTGTGCGAAGGACAGACGTTCCTTGTCGGTGACTTTCCGTTACTAGCGCGGGAGCACTAAACGCGGCAGGTCACGGGGACCCCTGGGTGCAGAGCACTGCGCTCCCCCGCTCCTCGACCCAAGGGCAGGTGCCCAGGTGGTGCGGACCCACCTTCTCATCGCTGACGCCGTCGTTGTCATCGTCATCGTCACAGGCGTCCCCGATGCCGTCCTTGTCAAAGTCTTCTTGCCCAGAGTTAGGCAGGAGGGGGCAGTTGTCCTGCAAGCAGAGGAAGCAGGCTAGTTACAAAAACACTCCCAAAAGCCCGTTTCTTTCCAATGAAATGATGAGGGCGGAGCCGGCGACATCACGCCAGGCACCTGTCCTCGTGGGAGCAGGACGGAGACCCCGCGGCAAGGCCACGGGCCCCACGTTTCCCCTCAGCTGCTGTTCTAGTGCCGACATCGCCACCACCAGTGAGCTGAGGCAAAATAAGCCCTTGTCCTGAGCTCGGGATCCCTGTATGCAGCTGAACGACTGCGGGAACCAGGAGAAAATGAAAATACAGGACAGGGCAGAGCCCCCCCGTCCCACTGCTTTCCACAAACTCCAAGCATCCATCCAAAAGCCAAGGTCATAAACCTTCAACCCTCACTAGCCAACAGGTGGCCTAGAGTCTCTATTCAGGAACCGAGGCCCAGCTCCCCCAACCATCTCCCTGATTCAGCTCTGCCCAAGAAGTGGAGAGTTCCCATAACAGGGGAAAAAAGTCATTTTGTTTCAGTCCAATGATATAAGGACTCAAACCCGAGCTGTACAGACACTGCAGCCTGAGGGAGCTGGAAACATCAGGAGAGGGTCCACGTGAAGGTGTTTCGATGCCATTAACACAGGTGTCCCAGAAGCCCCAGGGGTTCAAGGGGGTCAGGGGTCTGATCAGAAGCACAGCCCAGGGCCACGTCTGGAGCCAAGCTTCAACTCCAGCCCCCGAAGGAGGGTGGCGCACTCCTGTGGTGTGGACACAGGTCCCGACGGAGGGATTCGGCACCTTTGCGGGGATGAGTGAGGGAACCTCTCAGACGGGGTGAGGGGGCTTCCCATGAACTGTCTTTCTTTTGCATCTGTTTGTTCCCAGGAGTTATATTTAATGCAAATATAATGTGCAAATTTTGATTTGCCACCTTTTTAGTTATTAAATTCCTGTCTGAAGTTCCACAAAAATGGAAAAAAAAAAAGGGGGTCCTGAGCCTCGTGGACACCTTCCATTGCTCCTGCTACGGTACCAGGGCATGCTGGGTCCCTAGTGGAAATCTTCATCAATAATCGCATCCAATAAGTGCCCACTTCCTGCGGGGATTTCCAAGCTTGACACCTGAGCTCCTTAGGTCAGCGAAGGTGGTCAGGGAGATACAATGAAGGTTGCAAACTTTGTCTCTGTTATTTCAAAGCAGATTCACTTTTTGTTTCAGTCAACATCTGCCATCTTTAATCAAGAGGGCGAAAGATAAAATTTAAAACTCTCTTACTCAAAATTCACAAGAATAAATAAATATTAAATAGATTATTTACATTTGCAAGTAATGTCTTTTGTGAGTTTGCACCATTTATGTTTCTGACACTTCTAAGGTATCAAACTTCACTAAAACGTTTTGGTACACGTTGTTTAGTGGTCTGAAGGGTGGTCCCCTAAATATATGCCATGTCTTAGCCTCTAGAACCTGTAAATGTTACCTTCTACAGCAAAAGAGTGGCCATCACCTTACATGGTAAAGTTAATATCACCTTATATACAAAAGATGCGCTTGATATAAGGGTCTTGAAAGGACGAGTTTACCCTGGAGTGTCCAGATGGGCCCTATATACAACCACACGTGTCCTTCTAAGGGCGTCAGGGGGAGTGTGAGACAGATGCACAGAGGAGCAGGCAGAAGCAGAGGTTGGGGCGATGTGTCCACAAGCCATGGACACCTGGAGGGCCCAGAGGCTGGCAGAGGCTGGAAGGACCCTCCCCTGGGGGCTCCAGGGGAGCTCAGCCCTGCCACACCTTGACCTCAGACTCCTGGCTCCGAACCGTGACAGGATGGAGTCCTGCTGTTTAAAGCCACCAGGTTTGTGGTCATTGGCTGCAGTGGCCCCAGGAAAGGACTCCACCCCGTTACAGGCCCTAAGGAAGCTTCACTCACGCGGGGGCCCTAACCGCTTCCTGTGTGCAGCACACGGGGGTCTTTGCAAAGAAAATTGTGTGCTAGGCTCTGTGTGACCATAGCCCGGCCCACCTGCAGACCTCAGGCCCCCATAGCCTTGGAGGAGGGTGGGGCCTGTTTACATCGCCCCACCCCCAATGATTTCAAGCCTCTCTTTGTATTCAGTTAACAAACACATACTAGGCTCCGCTTCCTCTCCCAGCTCCCAACAATCAGCCGCTTTCCCAGAGTGATCCTGGAATTTGCAGAAACCCACTAGGCAGCCGCCTTGGAGGGGCCAGTGGGTGGGCAGTGACACCCCAGCTCCCGTCAGCTTCTGGGGTGGGGACCACGCAGGGGGCAGGGCCCACACGGAGCCGCTGACTGTTTGGACCCGTAGAGGCACCTCCAGGGGCACAGCTGCCCCGAGCTGGAACTGCTGGGGCCTGAGGAAGGGGGAGCCCCTGCCACACCCTCACCTTGATGCAGTGGTAGGTGGCGTTGGTGGCGCAGACCAGGTTCTTGTTGGGCCAGCCATCCAGGTCTGAATCCTCCCCGCAGATGAGCCCGTCGCCCGCGTAGCCCGTCTGGCACTCGCACTTGTACATGGGGTCGCTGAAGTGGCCCAGGTAGATGCACTCCGCGTGCCTGTGGCAGTTGTGGCTCTTGTCCTTGCAGGGGTCCTCAGGCTCACACAGCTGCGGGAGGGCCGAGCGTGTTAGGACGCGTGCTGACCCTGACCCTGACCCTGACGGGAGGGCCGCGTGCAGGGCGCAGGGCTCCCGGCCGCCCACGGGATGCTGAGGAGGGGGGCGGCGTCCAGAGACCCAGGGCTCTGCTCCCCTGGAAGGGCCCGAGCAACGGCAAGGTCACGTCAGGCCTCCGGTGGCGCCTGGGGTCACGGGGAGACCACGAGTCCCCACCCTGGCCCTCTGGGATGCCGTGCGTGAAAACTCAGCCCTGTGGTCCCTGCGGGTGGGGTCGCGCTGGCCGGCAGAGTGAGGCCGTCTCTCCCCCAGGCCGCCGTCCCCGCTCCCGTCCCATCCACCCTCCAGTCCCAGCTCCCACCTGCCCATCCTGCTGCGACTCTAACGGGGGCTCGGAAGGCCGAGCCGCTCACCTGCTTCTCCGTCCTGGCCGCCTCCAGGCCGACGCCGAAGGGCTGGCTCCCCTTGTAGCGCGGGGGGCAGGGCAGGCAGTGGAAGCCGGGGTTGGTGTTGACGCAGCGGTGCGCCTTGCTGGTCGCGAAGCACACGTCGGTGACCACAGCACACTGCGGGGACCAGCGGGCCAGACGTGAGCCCGCGCTCCCCACCTCCGAGGGACGCCCCGCCGCCTGGGGAGGGGGCACCCACCTCGTCCAGGTCCTCGCAGTGGGTGCCGTTGCCCAGGAAGCCCAGCGGGCAAGAGCCGCAGGACCAGGACCCGTCAGGGAAGCTGCGGCACTCGGCTCCGGGGAAGCAGGGGTTGGACAAGCAGCCGTCTGCACGGAGGAAGTAGAGTCAGCAGCCGTCACCAGGTGGCGCCGTAATGAACCCACACACGAGGCCCGGGCGATGCCCTTCACACACTCGGGCTCCGCTGTGGCGAAACTGAGGGAGTTAGGAGGACGCTGGGGACAGCCACCAAAAGCCACCACCTCCAAGAGTAAAGCGTCGGAGATGTAGGGGGTGATGGGGCCCGCGCGCTCTGTGACCGCACTACCTACGGTGCTCCATTCTGAGCGGCACGCTTTCTGCTTTTATGTAAAAACGCCAGAGGACCTCAAAGCAGAGGGTAAAGCTTCACGTGCGTAGAACGGACTTGTCTTCTCTGTATTTGCCAAGCATTTTTATACATCTCATCAGAATTAAGACCCAATGATGTCTTCAAAGACGCCTGCGGCTGGAGCGTCCAGGCCCCACGACAGACGCCCGTCGGCAGAAAGGCTGGAGGCTGCGGGCCCGTCCCGGGCACACCCACCTGCGGGGCAGCTCCTCCTGTTACACATCTGATGCTCCGTGACGTCGCCGACGCAGTCCTTCCCTCCGTGCTGGGGCTCCGGGCTGTTACAGATGCGCGTCCGCTCCCGGATCCCTCCGGCACAGGTGACCGTGCAGGCCGACCATGGGGACCAGGGGCTCCACCGACCGTCGACTGGGGGAGAGAGGACAGAGGGGTCACTCGGGGGGCGCGGCCCGTGCTGGGGGCTCAGGACAAAGAGCCTGGGATAAGGCCACGCCTCCTCACGTGGAGGAAACCTGGTAGGAAAGTCCTCTCAGGACCGTATGGTCAGGGAGGGATGCAGATGATGACAGTTCACTTGTTTTTGTTTTGTCTCCGGGACGGGAAATCACACAATCTTCTGTGCTCAGAACCTGGGACTATTGACCGGGGGCCGCTGGCTATGGGTCCGCCCCTGCCACGGGCAAGAGGTGCTCACGTCTGAAAAGCTGTGCGGAGCTGAGTTTCATTTTAAAAGGCTGTCGCTCATCATCAGTACAGATAACTCAGCGGGGAGAAGAACCACAGCACGGCCTTTTCTGGGAGGAGGCCCTGCCCAAGTCCCAGAGCAGGCCCGGTGCGGGGGGCACGCGTCCTCCCAAACCCAGGCCCCAGCTGCCCCAGCTGCAGGGGGGCCGCCTCCTGAGACCGCTTCCTGTACCTGCTGCCGCCTCCCCCTCAGTCCTGGCCTATTTCTGCTCCATCGTGGATTAAGAGGAGCTTGTTCAGGGGAGGTCAGAGCTGAGCACCGCAATGGGCATCCACCCCGAGGCCCAGCTTCCAGAAACCAGCCGGCCGAGACCTCGCGGGGCCGCACTGGGCCTGTGTCCTGCTAAAGGCCGGCCCCGAGCCTGGACCCCGCCCTTGTCCACTCACCCGGGCAGGGCGGGCCCTGGCAGGCCTTGGTCTCGCGGCCACTGCCCTTGCAGCTCCGCCCGCCCATCTGCGGCACTGGTGAGTTGCAGAGCCGGATGCGGGTGACATTGCCGACCCCACAGGTCACGGAACAGGAGGACCACGGCGACCAGTGGCTCCAGCCACCATCCTGCCGGACTAGCGCATGGAGGGAACAAGGACATCAGAGGCTCAGGGCGCTGAGCGAAAGGCGGGGCTGACCCATCCCGGGGGCTGCTCACCAACCAGGCAGGAGTGGGGAGACCAGCTGGGGAAGAGCAGGGTGCATGGGCCACGTGGAGCACCTCCCAGAAAGGGCAGCAGCAGGGGGTCCCTGGACCCCCAAGACCCCAGGGGCTGGGCCCTGTCCCCCACCCCGGGCCCACCCGGCCTCTGACACTCACTGCGGTGGTCGCACTTGCCCAGGCTGCACGACCGCGTCTGGATGGATGGCCCCAGGCAGGTGTTACTGGTGACGTCGCAGGACCGCCCCCTCTGCTGGGTGCCAGGCCCGCAGGTGGCAGAGCACTCCGTCCACTCCGCCCACGGGGACCAGCCGTCCTCGCCATCTGTTGGGGGGAACACCACTGCCCATCAGACCTCCCCAGGGACTGCCCCACACAGCAGAGCCCAGCCCTGGGCTCCGAGCTGGATGCCCCAGGTGGGTGCTGGCAGTGGGCAGACAGCAGGGCCACCCCACATCTGTCCCAGGGTCGGAGCGCGGGGGCCGCCCTCCCAGGAAAGGGGAAGCAGGGGGTTGCACAAGGAGCTCTTGGCCAGAAACCCAGTGTCTACTGGCAGGAAAGGGGTCTGTGGATGCTTCTAACGGCTTCACAAAGGAGAGCGCTGAACCCTGCCTGCACAAGGTTTCGCTGGAGTTGCTAAGATGTAAGTTATTTCCACCTGAACCTCCATGTGCTGACTTACATATGGTGATGAAACCTCAATTTTTGGTTGAAATTACAGGACACTAAATTTCATTCCAAATACTTTAAATTGGAGCAAGTCAAATAAAAAGGCAATTTCTTGCCAAGAAATTCTTCACAGGAAATTATCAATCTCTGAATAACAGAAAAGCTGTACCCTTAATGCAAGAGATCTTTCTGGTAAACAGTAAATGCTGTGATTCAACGTCTCAGAAGCAGCAAGAGAAGAACTTGAGGAGACCCTTCCTGGGCTTTTACTCAACGACGTGAAACGCCTCCCTCTGGGCAAAAGTGGACCCTCAGGCTCCCGCAACCACACTGTTACTCTCTGCAGCATGTCCGACTTGGTCTCTGTGTAACACCTAATATACGTCAGGCACTTTTGTACATACTGTGCTGTTTATTTTCATCCTAAAACTGGCCCCACGTCATGGGGACGCTCGTTCTGTGTTTTATAGATCGAGAATCTGAAACCGGGAAAAGCCACATGTCGCTCAGATTCAGGCAGGGGCAGAGCCTGTGCTCATGTCCGTGGGCTCCCCGAGCCTGGAAGCTGCCCAGCCCCGCCCGGGGAACCAGACTCAGGGACCCCCAGGCCAGGATGAGGGCCAGACAGTGAAAGGCAAACAGGACACGCAGAGCAGCAACCGCTTCAGTCAACGCTGCCGGTGACACCACGAGGAAGGGGGCGGGGAGCCGCTGGGATGGAGGCTCAGATGCTCCAGGGTCAGCTAGTGGAGGGCGACGGGGGGCTCGAAACAGAGGCGGGCGGTGTGGCTCTGGACCAGCACAGCAGGGAAGGCTGAGGAGGGCCAGGGCCACCGCGACCCCGGAGCCACGAGCATCTGGGCGCTTCAGGAGGACCTCGGAGCCCCGGCCCCTGCGAGACTGTCCGACACACACCCGCACGGTCACACAGCCGCGGCTGCCGGGGCCGAGGCCGCCGCCCGCCCGCCGGGCACTCACCGTGGAAGCAGGAGGGACAGCACTCGCCGTCCACAAACGACGGGTCGGCGCACGTGGCGGGAGGGCAGCTGATCTGGTGGCAAACAGTTTTAAATTTCTACAAGGAAAAGAGGTATTTATGTCACTCATTTAGGAACATGAACGCTGACCCAGGGCTGGACTGGAAGGGCCGGCAGGAAGGCTGGAGGTCTCTGCCCGCAGACCCCGCCGGTTACAGGGACGCGAGCGCATCTCTCGCCGCGCGGACGCTCCTTTCTCCGTCCGCAGAGCCGCGGGCACGGGGCCTTCCGCGCGCTGCGGGCGGGGGGACGCGCAAGGTCGCAGCGGCGTCTGGTGTCCAGGCCCCCAGCAGTGGAGGCCAGGTGGCAGGACATAAGGAAACCAAGCGTCATGTCGTGTCGTGGGCAGTGACACCATACCCAGCAGCTTGTGCCGAACCCGAGGCGCTCGCAGGACCAAGTGGCCTCAAACACAAATATGCGGGGGACCGGCCAGCCACCGGGTGACACTGGCTGCACCCTCCCCGGCTCTCTGGGCGCAGAACCACGGGGCCACTCGGGCCTCATTGGAGGTGGCCCCCTTCCCCACTTCCCACGCACGGCGCGGCGAGCAGAGAGCGGGAAGCCTCCAGCCCGGGGCCGCCGCCGGGAGACCATGTGCCCATCTCACCTTGCAGGTGCACTTGGTGCAGCTGTCCACCACCCAGGTTTCATTCTCCGCAAAGAACCTGCCGTCCTGCAAGCAGGCGGACATGTTCCTGGTCTTGGGGGGTCCTCCGATGAGCTCCCAGAGAAACCGGTTGTCATTTGACTGGAAAGTGGAGGGAAGGAGGTCAGCACAGCCGCAGCAGGCTCTGCAGCCATCGCACATGGGCGGATGCAGGACGTGCAGTCGTGAAGGACCCTCATGCTGGACCACGGGGGACGGGGTCCCTCCCACCACCCGCAGCTGAAAACTAAGGTTCAATTCTTGAATTCACCCATTCTTCCAAGTGTGACAGACACGGCTCTGATAGCACAACGGCAAAGGCAAACAGACATAAGCCCTGCTGTCGTGGGGGTTACAGACTACAGGAAACTGCAAAGTTTAAAAGAAAATCAACCAAGTGAAAGTTACACCATTTGTCCCCTGAGCACGTGTGTTGTCACCTCCCTCCTTCTAGGCACCCTGCTCCTGCTAACATCTCTGATCTGGGGATAATGGGCGCTTTGAGAATCACCCAAAAGATATGCCCCCCCACCTTCTGGCACAAAATGGACAGAAACACACCATCCGGACGTTTTTGTGTGATTCAGCGAGCTGGCGAATTTCCTTAATCCCCAACTCCAATGTAGGTGAACTTCTCCCGAAGCTCATTTCAGCTGAAAGCAAGACGCGTCAGGGGCAAAGGCTCCCCCGCTCCTGTCTCGGCCTCCCTTCTGCAGCCCCTCCCCTGCTGGGACCCCCCGGATGCCACCGGCACTAGCAGAGCTAAGGCTCTGTGTCCTGAAGCAGCCAGTTAGAGGTCACACGCCACGTGCGGCTCGTGGGAAGGTCCTCCACGTTTACGAAGATCCCCGCCCAGCAGGGCCCCCACCTGCGGGTGTCCCTGGTCTCAGCGGCCCCAGCCCTGGAGGCTCCCTGAAGTGGTGAGCGCTGGGCGGGGAGGGTGCTCTCCCCCGCCCCACCCCCCCAGCTCCAGCCCCCACCTAGCACGTGGTAGAACATTCCAGAAGCCACACTCTTCGTGGGTGCTGCCCAGCCAACACCCTAGCTGGAGCGGAAGTGCCCCATCCAGGACCCTTGTGTTGAGCAGAGCCTCAGGGGCCTGGGGATCCTCCCCTCTGGTATTCTTTCCCTCGGAGCCGCCCCGGGGCACAAGCTTCCTTCAGGCTGAGCTCAGGTCTACATCGCGGGAGGATGGGCCAACGGAGGCTGCTTACTGCCAGCAACCTGCTCTGAGCCCTAAACACGCTTGCTAAGACTTGAGGCACGTGTTCTGCCCCTTGACGTGCTGCGGAGAGGAAAACCAATTTGCCTGCTATGACCTCATGCCTTCAGGGACAGGCTCCGCTCTGAACGCCATTCTTTAGGTGAACGTACCTCCCTCGTGTGCAGGCTTTCTGTTTCCTGGGAGACGAGCCCCCAGGGTTGAAGGACGGAGAGGAAGGCTCGTGGCCCGTGAGCGCATTTCCCATAGGCACCCCTCTCCCGCCCTCCAGCCACACGGCATTTAACCACACATCCCGGGCCGTCAGCCTGGTCGTCCAGGGAGCCGGGCGGTTGCTCCCGGCTAGCGGTGGACAGAGCGCTGGTTCACGGCGGGTCGTCGAGGGCCCCCATGGTCAGAGGAGGGGCCCCGGGGCACCCACCACTTTGCGCAGGTTCTGGTGGAGCTGGTTCACGATGACGTGCAGCCCTGACAGCTCCCTGATCAGGCCGCCCAGCTCCTCGCAGGAGTGCTCGCACACCTCCGGGCCCTTGGCCTCGCTCCGGCCCGCGTGCCCCATGGAGACTGGGGGGCTCAGGTGCAGCGTCTCCGTGTTCTCGCTGATGGCGTTGGCTTCGGCTGTGGGGAAGACACGGAACGGTGAGCCCGCCGGCCTCAGGCCGCAGCCTGACAGGGCCCGCGGGGCGCTATCCAGAGCACTTGAGCTACACGGGCGCCCAAGAACCCGAGAGCTGGTGGAGGTGCTTCCCGTTACGGCCCTGCTTGTACCAGAGGGCGCTGCTTACCTCACAGCACCGTGGGGACTGAGCCTCAGACACCACCCGTGAGCAGAGCAAACGGCCAGCTCAGGGATGGAAAAATGCAAAAAGCCTCAGAGACCTACATCTGCATCATGCATCGCGTTCAAACTCATTAGAGGCAACAATTTCCTGTTTTTCTTGTTTTTATATAAATATTTATATAATTTATTATCTAAGCTAAGTTCCTTCTTTTTGCCCCCCACCCTAAACCTGTTTCCAGCCCCATATTCTCCATGAATTCCAACAACTCCTTTCACTCCTCATTTATCCCCTTTTTCCATCCCAAACGCCTTTTCATTTGGCTACTACATGAAGGCAATTTCAGCTCCCTTCTTGCTAAATGAGTCACCTCATCATTTCCCTGCTGGCCTCACGAGACCCCCAGAAAGGCAGAATCCCAGCCATGGGCTCAGAGCTTCCCTACCCCAGAAACAGTACAAGCGCCTGGAGGTCCCTGAACGTGGGACACACACACGGCTATGCCACGAGTTACAAAAGTGAGCTGGGCAAGTGCCGAGACGGGTGTCGCCCTCGGGGGAGCCTGGCCAGCTGGGATGTGGCCGGCAAGCCAGCCCCAGCGTCCTCTCTGCAGTGATGCTCAACTGTCTTGTCCGATACATTCCATTACTGAGTTATGACCTGTGAATGTCATAATTCTGTCAAGACAGTCTGTGATCAAGTTTTGTTATTTGTTTGTAAATCCTTGTTGCAACTCACACTGATACCTCAGACTCACCAGACCTAAAACCATATATAACCATACAGACATAAGCATGTTAATCACTCCATGTACATAGAAGAATAAAAATACGGCAACAATAAAAGTGCCTGGAAGTCCCACGACCGTCTCATGGAAGATGGGCAGAGCCCTTCCTCAGGATAAGACACCGCCCGTTCGTGGCATGCAGGGCAGGGACCGGGGTGAGGGCCACGTCCACTCTTCCCCCCACATCGAGGGTCAAGTGCCCCCTATCCTTTTCTCTGTCACAGAGACGTGCCCACCCCACCGGGGTGACCGCTTCCAAGGATGCTAAGCTCTTATCTAGGGACAAGCAAGTCTCCCTCCATCAGGGCCCCCAGGACCATCTTCTCTTTCTCTGTGTCCTGTGGGATGTCACTTAGTACTGTCTTAGCCTTTTTAGAACTTTTGCTTTTTTATGACCTCAGGTCCCCGCAAAAAATGGCTATGACCTAATCCGAAGGGGCTGATGTTGGCGTTTCAGCCGGAGCTGGCGGTTTGGGATGGGATGTGGTCCAGAGCTTCAGAGGCTGTGGTGCTCAGGGAGTTTGGAGCTGAGGGTGTGTGACAGGAGGCCTTATAAGGTCCTCTCGCTGCACAGGCCACCAAAAGTCACAGTTTCGTTTCTTCCCTTCCCTGAACTCAACTGGCCGACTGTGGAAAGACGCACAGACTGAAAGGTGGACGGCCTCGGATGGAAAGACTCGGTCGGATGCTGCCTGCAATGCCGGCGCTCGGGGCTTTGGGCTCTGAACCGTCAAGCCAGCACTCCGGACGCTCCGGGGGCAATGGCTGGGTCACAAAGCCGCAACTGTGCAGCACAGACATCGAATCCTACGTATCCTTACGCATGGATCCATACAAGAACAGTTTATATTTGCTTACAGTTGACAGGACGAAGCCTTTTAATGGGAGTAAATCGGCAAATGGGATCACGTGGCAGGTAAGAGCCTCTTGTGTGGGACTCGGCCTGGGGGCGGGAGGTGCGGGGCTCCGATGCTACAGGCCACCCCCCCGACAATTAGCGGGCCCTCCTGGCACCTCGCTTCTTTATTTGTAAAGTGAGGAAAGTGGATGTGCCCAACTCAAGGGGTTTTGAAGATGAAATGACACAATGCCTTCAAAGAGCCCCAGCATAGTGACTTTCAAATATCAAATGCTCAAGACAATGTTGACAAATTATGGTTGAATGTAAATTCAAAATGCAGTTAACAGGCAGCGTGGGATTATCTGTCAATGATGCAAGTGGCGTCCATTTGCATAATAAGGCTGTATCAACAGTTGTGAGTAGTATAAAAAACTTCCATAAACCAAATTGGACAAACATCTCTGGTTTATCTTACTAAGTTGATCTTCCCACATCAGTAGACTGGAATAGTTGCATGTATTTAAAATCACGTTAAGATGCCAGGGATTTATTTTTTGGCATGTAAAATGGATTATATTGGATAATTAAAATATATTCATAATTAATCCTTCAAGCAATGTGTTGTTTCAGAGGCCAACACATCCAAGCTGACCAGCGAACTCATTCAAGGCCATGGCGGCACCTGAAACATATTCCAACTTGTTTACTTATGTGCCACCGGCCCCTCCCCACACACCAAAGGAGGAACCCCTCAGAGGTGGGACATGGGGCACCACACGCAGCTCAGACACCTACCTCCCTGGCTTTGCTGACAACCTTTCTTGCTCAGAAGATCTTCCACAGAGTTTTCAAACACTAAGTAGACGTTCTGCAGCAAACCCTGAAATATGTACAAGGAAAGAAACAGAGATGGATAAACAGCGAATGTTCGACACCACATTAAACGATATTTCAAAAATACAGGATGTAACCTTATAGCAGTGAGAACATTTTCTTCTGTGCTTTTAACCCTCAGCAGGTCTGAAATCTCATTAATGGGTTATCTGTATGTTACTTTGAAGCTTCGTTTGAGGCAAGAGGCAGACAGTGAGGTTGAGCAGAGGAGAAGGAAGAGTGTCTTAGAGAAGGGGCGGTGGCCCCCAGAGGGATGGCAAGGGTTGTCTTCTGAGCACGCTCAGGGGACAGCGGGGGCCACACTCTCTCCGCAGGGGACTCTGCGGGTGCCTGGTGTTCCCGCACGCGGCCGTGGGTCTCGGGAACGGGCACTGCTCCAGCCACAGAAGAGACGGTACAGCTATGAGACCAGGCCGTCCTCCCGGCGACAGTGAGGGGCTCGTCCCAGCGGGACCAGTCGGCCACGTGGGCCTGCGGGGCTTCCTGACGATGGCCAGAGACCACGACCAGCATCTCTAGGCCTTTACTGAAATAACTGAGTCTAATCATACATTTGTTTCCAAAGAATACACACACACCTGGAGGACAATAGTCACTAACCCTCCACTGCAGGTTCTAAACACTTGCATTTAGAGGGATCCTCTTGTAAAAACTATTATAACTGAGGTGAACGTGGAACTATTCCCTCATAAATCAATAGCCCCTTCCTTAGAAAACACGGTTTTCTCCCCCGTCTTCCTGTCACGTCGGTACTGAACTGGAACCTGGGGCTCTGGGCTTACAGAGACATCTGCGTGGGACTGCAAATCATCACATCAGTCTTCACTCAGGAGCTCGGTGACCGTGTGTGCCGCGTGTGCGCGTACGGGCGTCTGTGAGTGCGTGCGCAAGCACGTGTACACGTGTACGGTGCGTGCGCGTGTACGTGATCGCGTGTGCCGGTGGGTGTGCGGTGTGCACGCGGAGCGTGTGTGGGCAGGTGCACGTGTGTCCACTCCTCCGAGGCCACGCCCGACCCCTGCACGAGGCGGCGCGCTAAGCGGGGCCCTCGGCCGCGTCCCGCACAACCTACCCGGAAGTGGCTCTCTCGGGCGGGGCCCTTGGCCACGTACATCCTGCTCTTCTCCGTCTTCAGCTGCTCGTAGAAGGGCTCGTCCAGCGTGAAGCTGTCCATCAGGTCGCAGCCCACGTAGAGGCTGTAGGTCTCTCCCGTCACCTGCACAGTGATGTTCTTCCACTGGGAATCGGCCAGGCCCACGTCCTCCAGGGAGATGACGTGCTGGGTGCCGTCCAGCCAGTACGTGAGGTCCAGGGTGTCCGCGGGGCCGTTGGACACGATCTCGAACTGCCTGCGCGTGGCGCCCGGGCCCTCCAGCGCCAGCAGGGTGCCCCTGGACTTCCGGTCTTGCTTCAGGCTGGCCGTCAGGAAAAAGCCGTCCCGCCGCCGCATGGCCTCGGCGATCCGACCCAGGTGCTCCGCGCTCACCGGAGGGATGTGGTCAAAGCGCACGAAGCGGTAGGCGGGCACGCTGGGGTCCGGGCCCCGGAACTGCTTGGCCCCGATGGTCTTGCGGCTGATGCTGCTGACTCTGAAGAGGTCAAAGGCCGTGTCCTCGTCCTGGTCGCCGGCTGCCCGGGGAGCAGAGCAAGGGGGTCACGGGGAGCGGTAGGCACAGGCACCCTCACCTCGGGGCCCCAAGTCCCCCGCTTCCTCGCCTGGGTGCTCTCGGGCTTTATTCCTCGGAACCCACCGCTACCTCCCCCCACCAGACATCTGCTTCCACAGGACCAGCTCCGCCCTTGACCAGTCAGGGGTGCTGTGCTCAGACCAGCTGACCCTTTGCCCGGCAAGCCTTCCTCCAGGACGGATGCGGCGTTCGGGTCATGCTCGGTCCCACCTGCTCCCGGACCAGGACCCTGGCCGCCTGCTCTTTCCTGCTCTTCCACCCAGAGCTGAAGCTCGAAGGCGACCTTCTTTCTAGCCTCTGATTTTGCCCAGAAAGGCATCCTGCACAGAAGTGCGCCTCCAGTCTTGCCACTGGCGCATTATTGGAAAGCAGTTACATTTCGTGTCGCTTTCTCAGACAGATCAGCTGGCTTGAGCTTGTCACGTGGGAACCCCTTATTTTGTAGAAAGACGTGCGCTTCCGCTCAGGGCTCACCCTGCGGGGGAGCAGCTGAGAGATGATGAGCCGTAAGGCCACAAATGAATGGTTTTAAGTCACCGTCTAAACTACTGGAAAGAGTTGTTGTCAGACCTCCCCAAATCCTAACACTTTAAGTCATTCACAACAATTTTCTGAACAGAAAGTTTAAACAGAGAATAACTTTTCATCTAATACTTGGCAAGTTAAAGCATTATAATACACAGTGTTGCTGATAGAAGTGTCTTTTTACTACCTGCAACAGAGCTATTTGCCCATATATCAAAAATCCTTAAAATAATTAAAACCTTTGACTCAGCAATTTTACTTTGGGAAGCTATCCTAAATATATAATCACAAACTCTAGGATATATGTATTCACAGCAGTATTCCATGAGGCATCATTTATACTAGTGTAGATGGGATGTGTAAAGTAAACGGGAATTGACCTAAAAATACCGGGGGTTACCTGCTAATGGAATATTATACAGTCATTAAAAATCATGTTGTAAGAAAAGAAACACATGGAAAAATATTTTCGATACATTTTTAAGAGCAAAAAAAAAAAAAGTGGGAAGGAAATAAGTTATAAAACACCAAAAAGTTTAGTATGCTGCAAATATCACATAAGAAAAAATGCAAAAAGTGCCCAGCAAAAGACTGCATCTCCAGGTCAGAGGGTATCTTTCTCTACCACCTGGATTTTCCAAGAATAAATGATTTCCTGGTGTATGGACTCAAAAGCAATTGGGGATTTATCTTAAACTAAGTTAAGAAGGTTCCATCCAGGCCTCCACCTTGTCCATCCCTCCTCCCACAGGTGAGGCTTTTGCTCTGGGAGCCCAGGTCACTGGGGGTGGGGGGCGAGGGTCCACACTCACCCCGAGCACTGTACCAGGGCCATAAGGCTAGCAGCAGCAGCGGCCACAGCATCCTGCCTCTGCCCAGCTGAACCCCTGCAAATAAATCAGACCTGTTACTTCTGAATACAGAACCTCAACGTCTAGTGTAGATTGGAATTTTTACTCATATGACCATTTAAAAAAGATCTGTATAGGACAATCAGAAACAATGGATTTGTGGGCAGTTAAAGCTGGATAGGAAATAATGTGCTTTTCAAATGGACTCTTCTAATTGTAGCTGGTATTCACAGGTCTAGCCTTTGCTGACAAGCACTATGTTAATAACGTCCTAAGTATTCATATGATTTAACCCTCATAATGACCTAGGAGGCAACGACTATTATTATCGTCTCCATTTTACTGACGCGTACGTGGAGTTCAGAGAAGTTAAGTGCTTGCCCAGAGCAATGATGCTACTGAAAGGTGTAGCCAGGATGTAAACCCAGGAAGTTTGAATTCAGAAAAATGTCAGCTCGGGGAAAATAACCTACGAAGACATTTTGTGTAGATAGCCAAGAAAAACGTTGCACATGACTTAATTAAATAGAATAAATATTAACTGCATAAGAGTTAGAAGTAAACTTAGCTTGGTGGATCGTTAATTACAAAAACAAAAAATAGCCTTCTACTTAGTAATCATTTTGACTTTGCCTTTCTATTTTCCTGAGGCCTGTTTTTCCATTCTTGAGGATTCTCAGTTGGCAGGCTCAGCAGACACTGGCCCAGAAGTTAGAGACTGGCCAGGAGCCCGTTCCACCGTTAACCCCTGCTCGGCCTCCTGGTCTCCCCACTGAGCAGCGCACGGTCCCAACGCCCCTCCAGCGATACACCGCGTCCCGCTGAGGCGAAGCCAAGCTGAGACCCTCACCCCTCCCTGTTTAGGGCTTCAAAGATCCTGAGCTCCTCAGTGGCCAAGAAATCCAAGGAGTCCCCTCTCCAGAAGGATTTGGGAACCTAGGACTACCCATTCCCCCCAAGATGGGGACCATCCCCTGGGGAAGCGGGGTCCACGCAGGACCCTCAGGTTTCCCCCTGGGATCCAGACACTTGCTTTCAGTCTGTCCACAGCAAGTCCAGAATTTCACTGAGTTCCAGCTGCACATCGAGGAGCCAGCTGTGTACCCAGGCAAGCCCCCGCCGGGCCAGGCTCAGAGCTGCCTTGTCAGGCACCCTCTGTGCAACCTGGGGAAACTTACTTACGCCTCTCTGGTCTCAGTCTCCTCCTCTGTAGAATGAAGAATAGGCATTTAAATTTTCTACTCCTGGGGTTATTGTGAGAAATAAATCAAGCAAGTTAGTGTCTGTAAAGGCTTATGTAGCCCAGCAAGCACAGGGCGCGTGGCTGTTCATTGGAACACGCTGTCCCATGACCACCCAGTGCAGTAGGAGTGAGGGTGTTGATAGGACTCCAGAGGGCTGAGTTACACGAGTGAAGCCTCGTAAGGGACTTAGACTAGCACTTGGCACTCAGTGAACACTATGCAAGTGTTTCAGGGTAAACGGTGGGCAGGCACGTCTGCAAAGCTCGGGTCTCTTCCCCATTCAGCCACGCGTGCCCCTCTGTCCCCTGCAGACAGCAGTGACCACTGCCTCTGGCAGGCAAGCTCCATCCAAATGTAAATTTCCAAATTCCGGAGGCTCAGCTTCCTATCGAGGGAGTACACTGAACTCTGTTGCTAACAAAATCAAATCCTCTGATTCTAAAGCAGAAGTGTCAGCACCCTGCCATCTGTCCCATCTTATCTCAGGGGACCGCGACAGCAGAAAAGAACACAGCAGGGTGTGGCTGGTACAGCCTTATCAAGTCCTGTGTTCTTAGAAGGCAACACGTATGATATCCTACGACACACGCCATAGGGACGGGGACACACGCTCCCATATCCTACGCCTCACTTCACACATTTAGTACTTGTTTCAGGTCATATTTTTTTCCAAAGGAAAGGTTTCCAAAGCCTTCTGCAACAGAATATCATTAGAACTTGTAAAGATCTTTTAAAATTCTTTGTATATCAACAATCAAAGCAAACATAACTTCACTGAGAAATACCTCCTTCCCTCGGTCGAGAGTGCCGTGATTTCCCCTAAGGAACCCAACTCGGATTTACAGAAGTTGTGCTAATTCCCCTCTGCCTTTTCATCTGCAAACTATTCCCCAAACTTTCAAGAACAGCTGGAGTCCACGGGCAGTCAGAACACTGCACAGACTCACTGACTACTATCCATTAAGAACGTTCGAAAACACTTGTCGGCTGTGAAAAATGTTTAGAATTTGTCTCTATAACCTCTCCGCTTATTTTTCACGTGCTCAGGAACAATTTTTTCTAGTTCCTTTCTCGTGGCCGCACCTCGATAATACACTTTATGTGGAAATGTCTTATTTCGTAGCTGAAAACGGAAGCATCTGCCCACGTTTCCAGGCAGGTACATTCACGGAAGTAACAAGAATCCTCAGGTGATGCGAAAGCCCAGGAAGGTCACAGCATTATCCCTGCAAATAAAGTGCTGAAAATGAGTTTACTCGCCTCAGTTCTCCAACTGGGCGGCACGAACACAAGGTGGAGACGTGTTTGCTGCTGAGGTGCTAATAGGCATGCCCCCTCCTTACTTTAAACCTCTTCTGCACTTTCTCCTTCTCCCCTCTTAGAATCAGAAAGAGGCTTTTCTGAAAATTAAACTACAATGAAATGTTTTGGTAAATTTTTAAAAAGCTCTTACCCGGTATGTAGAAAACCTGCAGGGATGACTCCTCTCAGAGTTGGAAATGGGGTCCAGGAGGTATGAGGGTCCGGGAGGAGACCCAGCCCCACTCAGCAGAGGAGCTGGGCTCAGAGCTCGGTACCCGCCGGGCAGCAGGCGCTCCTTATATGCGCGGGGTCCTGCGTGGGGCTGTCAGTCAGACACACGCGGAAGCAAGCTGAACTCACTCCTTCGGAGAAATGACATAATTCCTCCTCTGATCTCGCATTTGCTGGAGTACCGGGCACCGGTCAGGTCCAGCCTCCCCCCACCCCCGTAGCCCCACCCCTGCTCCGACCCGCAGCTGGGGGACCACAGAGGAGAAGCCAGATGAGTGAGGGGAAGACTGACTTTTCCTGTCTTCTCTCAGGAAATAAAATGCTATAAATAAAACCAGCAAGATTGGCTGGAACTCCCCTTTTTGCTTAGGAGAAAGAATGCAAGCTGTAGGCTTCAGATCTGGTTCACATTACCCAAAGTGAGAATGGTCTTTCTAAACCAAATAAGTAACGATCAATAAAACGCAAAAGAGCAAGTGGGTGGAAATGATCAGTCCACCTACTGATGAAGCTATACGGACCAATTCATTTATCATGTGCGGAAAGTACGATATTTAATCTAAAAGGAAGTCAACACATCCCCTAGATGACAGAGAAACAGGATGGGGAATTATTTTCATCCAAATTCTACTTCATGAGCTCAGCCCGCACCCCATCGGATGGCCTCTCCCTGGGGATGCCCAGTATGCAGCCAAGAACCTCTGGCACAGACTATCCCAGCGGCATGAACAAGCCATAGTCAGCTTCCACAGGCTCGCTTACCAGGACAGCCCGATGAGCGGGTCGTGCAAGAGGAAGCCTCGAGAAGTAAGAATAGCAACAGCCAGACTCCCTGCCACTTCCCAGAGGTCACACATCCCCTGAGGCCAGGCTGGACCCTGGACGGAAGGAGGAGATGGATGGGAGAGGGGGCGGACGAGGGGCAGGTGGATGGAGGGAGGAGGTGAGGCATCCCCAGGGCCAGGCTGGACCGCAGACAGAATAGGAGTTGTGGTCGGCTGCATGGGCTGACGACCCCCGAGGTACCGGGCAGTGGTGTGGTCAGCAGTTGACAGGCTAAGGGTGTTAGAGGGAGTTTGCTCTAAGCCACCTTGGAATCTGATGGGGTAACGTTGCTGAGGGACCTGCATCCTCTACACCTGGGTCCCTGCCAGGTGGGGGCCACGAGGGGCAGCAGGTGCACACAGAGCCAGCCACACTGCAGTCCAGCCAGGGTGTCCCTGGGGGTTTGGAGGATGGAGCGGGACAGGGAGAGGGCTTGTCACCGAGCAGGACCATGACCTTGGCCCACTGTTTGCATTTTCTGAAAGCCTTTGCTTATGGTGACTGTACATTTATTACGGGTACACAATATCAATTTCTGACCTACAGAGAAAGAAGACACGTGACTCAAAGAATATTTAGTATATGTGGTGTTCAAGGTAAGATATCTTGCTTTTGGTCAACTAATTGGTGACACAGTCATCATTTAAATTTAAAAAGCTGGACTCTATGTAACTCAGTTGATGTTGCCTCAGACTCCAAAGAAGAATGTATAACCCCATTTCCCTTAGAGCCTTCTCAGTGGAGCTTGTTGATATGCTAGTTGACCTGACTTTGCTGACAGGTTGGCTGTTCCTTTGTCCAGAAAGCGGTGGTTAAACCCTCACACCCCATCTGCCAGCAGACGGAGCCGTCAGTGCCTTTCTTTATCTACCCGCCCGTCTGAGGGCCACTCACCCAACGAGCTTGAAGACAGGAAGTCCTGCTGTGCTGACCATCTCAGGAGCACACGGGGTGAGGAAGGGTCTCACCACTTTCGCGGCTGAGGAGAACAGACCACAAGCAGCGCCAGGTCAGAGGAGCGCTTGGCCAGAGGGATCACCTTGCTGGGGCTCCAGAGAAGAGGTTTCTTCCAAAGGGGAAGCTGGACTTGGCAGTCCCGCTGCACAGCGGGCATTGGAGGCTGGAGCAGGCACAGAAGGTCCTGGGCGGCCACCACGGGACAGAGGGACATGTGGCCACTAACCACAAGACAAAGTCGGTCACAGCAGGCAAACGGGAATTCTGAAGAGTTACCAGACACTTGAGCAGAATATCAGTTTTCGGGGCTGAGGAAAATGTGTGCATCTAACAGAAGAGGGGAAAGAAAGGCCAGAGCAGGCTGGGTCACATCCCCCAGTGCGTGGCCACCTGGAGCCTGTGACCTGACACTGTTTGGAGACACGGTCTCTACAGATGAGGTCGTACTGGAGGAGGGTGACCTACGTCCAGTGACCGGTGTCCTTATAACAAGAAGGTCATTGGGACACAGGACACCATTTGTACAATGCTCAGTATATGGTTAAGTCCTAGCCAGAGAGATTAGGCAAGAAAAAGAAATACAAGTCATCCAAATCCAAGAGGAAGAAGTAAAATTATCTCTGGAGATGACATGATCTTACATGTAAAAAAAAAACCCTAAAGACTCCACACACACACACACAACTGTTGAAACTAATAAACAAATTCAGCATAGTTGCAGGATACAAAATCAACATACAAAAATCAGTTGTGTTTTTATACACCACATAAATTATTTGAAAAAGAAATTAAGAAAACAGTCCTACATACAATGGACTCAAAAATAAAAATAATAAAAATGAAATTGTGTAGCTAGGAATATAAGCATATTTTAAAGATTCCTAGAGATAGCTGTAGATATGTGTACTAGGTATTAGGAGAAATGCAAAGAAAACATTGAAACATTGACATTTGTACAATGCTTTTGTAATTAGGGAGCAGGAATCTGAGCAAAGAGACACACTGGGAAGATTTTTCAGGCCAACCGGCGTTGTGCTCACCGCTCGCTTGGCGTGTGCACGTGTGCAGTGCATTGTTGCTGTGGAATTCAGTCAGGCAGGGCAGAGGAATCCCAGTGATTATAAAATATCCCAGTGAGCACCACGGCTGCAAATGTGGTTCCCGGCATTGAGCAACATTAACCGTTTGCAAAGTGCGATCACAGAAAAGAGTTTCGAAGTGGCTCCTTTCTTTTCAATGCCCTTGCAAGTTAGTGACAAGGCCAAATTTTGCAAGATGTCCTAAGCTGCATGACCTCATAAGAAGGGTCAGGGTCTTCATTTTCTACCCAGTTTTGGATCATTTCAAAAAGTATGTGGCAAACTTTATGTGCTAATCAGGGCTCTCCAGAGAAACGGAACAAATAGGAGGTACGTATATACAGAAAGGTTGATTGTAAGGAATCGACTCACACCATTATGGAGGCTGACAAGTTCCCGATCTGCAGTCATCAAGCTTGAGGCCCAGGAGAGCTGATCTTTTAAGTCCAGTCCTTGTCCGGAGTCCTGGCCCCAGGACAACTGAGGGTGCATTTACAGTCAGGGCACCCGGGGAAGAGCTGATGTTTCACTCAAATCCAAAAGGGGGAAAAAGCCGATGTCCCGCTTCAAAGACAGTCAGGAGAGGAGAGTACCCTCATATTCAAGGGAGGGTCAGGATCTCTGTTCTGTTCAGGCCTTCAGCTGATTGGATAAGGCCTACCTGCATTAGAGAGGGCAATCTGCTTTACTTAGTCTACAGATTCAAATGTTAATCACATCCAAAAACACCTTCACAGAATAAAGCTTGGGCAACTGTCTGGGCTCCCCATGGCCCGGTCAAGATGGCACAAAAAATTAACTATCCCAACTTATGTGGACAAAAATTAAAAACTGAAAGAAGAGAAAGCCAAAGGGTTCCTCTGATGAATGGAAGCTCTCATTGGGTGTGGGTTAGTAATGAGCTGTCTAACAATACTCACCCCGACAATGAATTTATTCCTCAGTGACTATCTTGACCCTTCAGTGAATGGGATGAATCAAAAGTGAGCTGAAATTATTAAGGCAGAGTATAAAATGACACTCTTTGAATTCAAACATCTGACCCTGAAAGTGTTTCTTATCCTATGAGTTTCATTCTTTCAATTTTTGAAGCTATTGAAAAATGGAAAAAAATAGAAATTTTCTTTGCTTGTAAATTTGTATAAAATATTTTATTTTCCCCATTCAGAAGAGCAGTAAAAAGAGTCCACATAAGAAGTTCTTAATTGATTGATTTAATTTAAAATTCTATTAATATGATAAAGCACCTAGCATGGTGAAAAGAATCTAGAAGTACAGTAATGTACATATTTTAAACTGAAGCTGTCAATTCTAAAGTAAAGCTGGTGATCCAAAGCCTAAGTAAAATTGGGTAAAACAAGATAAGTTTTGGGCTCTCCAACACCCAAAGCAAGCCTAGGGTCTGAGAGCATCATAAGACAATAATACAATTTAACTCAAATTTCAATGTTTTCTTTGCATTTCTCCTAATACCTAGTACACATATCTACAGCTATCTCTAGGAATCTTTAAAATATGCTTATATTCCTAGCTACACAATTTCATTTTTATTATTTTTATTTTTGAGTCTATTGTATGTAGGACTGTTTTCTTAATTTCTTTTTCAAATAATTTATGTGGTGTATAAAAACACAACTGATTTTTGTATGTTGATTTTGTATCCTGCAACTATGCTGAATTTGTTTATTAGTTTCAACAGTTGTGTGTGTGTGTGTGGAGTCTTTAGGGTTTTTTTTTTACATGTAAGATCATGTCATCTCCAGAGATAATTTTACTTCTTCCTCTTGGATTTGGATGACTTGTATTTCTTTTTCTTGCCTAATCTCTCTGGCTAGGACTTAACCATATACTGAGTCGAATTGCTGGATCATACGGTAATTCTGTTTTTAATTTCAAGGAATTGTCATCCTGGTTTTATACAGTGTCTGTACCATTGTACATTCCCACGAAGAGTGCACAGGGTGGCAATTTCTCCACATCCTCACTGACACTTTTACTTTCTATTTGTTTGTTTATAACAGTCACTCTACAGTGGCCAGGTATGTGTGTGTATATATACATACATATATTACATACATTTATATACATATAGATGCATATATATACTATGAGCACGGGGTGATAGGTCATTATAGTTTAATTTGTGTTTCATGGTGTATTGAGTACAATGATCAGAAAGCTCTGGCCTTAAGGAGCCTTAAACTAAGTGCTGCTGTCATCCCACCTCGTGAATCTTTAAAGCAGAGCCTGAGAAGCTTAAACTGTCTTCAAGCAACTTAGCTGAATCCCAAACTAGAATAGAATGTAAGAATATGTATAGGGATATCCAGCATGCCACAAAGTAAAATTCACATCTGGTATATAATCAAAGAGTACTGTATACGCAATAAGGAAAAAAAATAGAACCTACAATAAGAAGAAAATTCGACCCAGTAAAACTGCCCCAGGACTGATGCAGATGTTAGAAAATAGCAGAAAATGGCAGTAAAACTGTTTTTATAACTGTATCCCACATGTTCAAAAAGTTAAGTAGATACGTTGAAGGTATAAAATACATCCAAATAGAACTTTTAGACATGAAAACTATGTGTGAGATGAAGATACATGTGTGCTTATTTGGGGGGAAAAAAACAAGAGATTAGTGAACTTGAAGTCCTAGCAAAGCTACTATCCATAAGAAAACACACAGAGACCAAAGGATTTAGAGAAATTAACAGAGCACAGTGAATTATAAGGCACCTGAAGTGACTCACATACTTGTAATTGGAGTCCCAAAGGAAGAGAGAAAAACAATTATAATGCCCCAAACTTCCCCATGTGTTGGGTAAGAAACCACATACTGATGAAGCCCAATCATAAGTAAAATGAAAAAAAATCTATACCAATGCACACAGTAGTCAGATTGTCTAAATCAGCGATAGAGAGAAAAATGTAAATAGAGCCAAAGGAAAACAACGCATTACATATAGAGGAACAAAACTAATAATGACAGGAGATTTCTCATAAGAAACAATCAATGTAATTGAGAAGAAAATGGAGTCCAATATTTAAAGGACTGAAATTAAATATATATATTTAATTTATATTATATATATCAGCCTAGACTTCTATACCTAGACAAAATATCTTTCAAAAACAAAAGTAAAACAAAAACTTTTTCAGGCATACAAAATTGGGAAGAATTAATCACCAATGGGCCTGCAATATACAAAATGTTAAAAGTAGTCTATCAGGCAGAAAGAAAATAGAAATACAAGAGGGGAATAAGAATATAAGGACACTTCCTCAACCTGATAAAGGGCAGCTATAAAAATCTATAGCTAACAACATACTTAATGATAAAAGACTGAATACTTCCCCCTAAGTATGGTTGAAAAGATGCCCAGCTCTGTCAGCTGGGCAGAGATGAATGAATGATTTAATATTCATCCGAGAAAAGGGAACTCTCCTACATTGTTAGTGGGAATGTAAACTGGTGCAGCCACTATGGAAAACAGTATGGCGGTTCCTCAAAAAACTGAATGTAAAGTTGCCATATGATCCAGCAATCCCACTCCTGGGCATACACTATAATTCAATGGACAAAACTATAATTCAAAAAGATACATGCACCCCTATGTTCATAGCAGCACTATTCACAATAGGCAAGACATGGAAGCAACCTGAATGTCCATCGACAGATGAATGGATAAAGAAGATGTGGTACATATATATGATGGAATACACTACTCAGCCATAAAAAAGAATGAAATGATGCCATTTGCAGCAACATGGATGGACCTAGAGATGATCATACTAAGTGAAATTAGTCAGACAGAGAAAGACAAATATCATGTGATATCACTTATATGTGGAAGCTAAATTATGACACAAATGAACCTATCTACAAAACAGAAACAGACTCACATAGAGAACAGACTTGTGGTTGCCAAGGGGAGGTGGGGGGGGAGGGATGGGACGGAGTGGGAGTTTGGAGTCAGCAGATGCAAAAGACTATTGTGTAGAGAATGGATAAACAGCAAGGTCCTACTGCACAGCACAGGGAACTATGTATAATATACTGTGATGAACCATAACGGAAAAGAATATGAATGAGTATACACGTATGTATAATTGAATCACTCTGCTATACAGCAGAAATTCACACAATATTGTAAATTGAATATACTTCAATAAAGTAAATTTTTAAAAAATATTCATCCAAGAGTCTGGTTGGCTTAAAATGACAAAACATAGGCAAAAGTCTTTGATAACTATTAAGCTCTTCAGGGAAAGATATAATTATTTTTAATTATTATTTTTAAATTATAGAAATTACTTATATGCTAAGTATATAAATGTATTTTTCTACATAGAAAAACTTCAAAAAATTCTTAACCCTTGTCTACTTAACTACTTTTCTTACTTTATGATAAAATTTAACATTTTCAATAGCAGTGCAGGTTCTGCTATTGCTTTATATATGCCAAATAAGTAAGAAAAAGATCAGTTAAAAAAAAAAAAGAAAACGACTTCTTTGTGCAGGATTTGGATAGAATATTTTGAATTTTGACGTCTAAATTTATTTTTGTTAACATTGGTGGCACATGCATTAAGTAAAAGTGATTTGTTGAGTTGATGGTAGATTAATGATTGAAAATACCAGCAGCATTTGTAAAAGCAACCACATTTTCTATAGTTTTAAACGGATCCTTTTCTATGAAACAACACAGTAGAGTATATGCATAAATGTGTAATATTAGACTTTTGTCAGATGCAATGTTCCATAGTGTTTCTGCACATCTTTTAATGTAGTTCATTTTCTGTACGCATGTTTTAAATGTTATAGCTTTATGTTATTATTGCTTCTCGTTATAATCAATCCTCATTAGATACTCATGCACATTTCAAGCTTAAAATTATGTTTCCTTTTTGGTTTTATTGAGATATAATTGACATACTTCTCTGTATAAGTTTAAGGTATACAGCATGATGGAAAAGGAGCAGTGCCCCATGGTCCCTCCCCCGACATCCTGCCCCTGCCTTTTGTCTGTGGAAAAACTTTAGCCAAAGAATAAGTTTAATCAGAGAAGTGAGAAAATGCGAAGACAAATGTAAACACTCGAATGAGACCAAATAACAGTAGTTGAGTCATTAAGCAAAGTCAAGGACCTTTAGCTCCTCCTCAAGGACTGTAGATCATACTCTGGGCCATGTCCTCTGAGCCGTCTTGTAGATACCGAAATCCCCACCAGGTGGAAGAAGTTAACTACAGGATGACCAGGCCATAGCCATGACATAAGCTGCCACAATTCCAAGAACTGACCTCAAGGAAATGGGAACAAACCGACCCTGGAACTGAAGACTAACTGTGCTGAAAACAATCAAGATGACGCTGATCAGACCTCCATGACCAATTTCAAGATGACTGTCAGAGCTGGCTGTGCTCTGTCTGCATGTAGCCCCCTCCCTCCGTCTATAAAAGCTCTTGCCCCCTGATTGTCAGTGGGGGGGTGGGGAGTGGGGCCTTGGACAGGGGTCCACCCTCCCCCCAACACCCCCGGTTGCGGGCATCCGAAATAAGGCAAATTTTTCTTTCCACCAACCTTGCCTTTTTATTGGCTTTTGAGTGGCGAGCAACCAGACCCCACTTTCGGTAACATAACGAGTTGACTTGCATGTATTGGGAAATGACTACCACCACAAGGTTAGTTAGCACCCATCACCTCACATAAATACAAAAAAAATTTCTTCCCTTGTAATGAGAACTTTTAGAATCTACTCTCTTTAACAACTTTCAAATATACCAGACATAGTATACCAGTGTACCAGTATACTGGTTTCAGGTATACCACTGTTAACATAGACATCATGCTATACATTAAATCCCCGGTACTTATTTATATTATAAAGGGAAGCTTTTGCCTTTTGACCACTTTCATCCAATCTCCCACACCTCACCCCCTGCCTCTGTGACCACAGATACTCTGATCTCTTATTCTATTTTTTTAAGATTCCACATATAAGTGAGATCCTACAGGATTTGTCTTTCTCTGTCTGACTTACTTCACTCAGCATAATGCCCTCGAGGTCATTATTTAATACATATTGCCGTAAATTAGTATACTGCACATTTAAACATCTGTTTTAGCATGATTATAAATAGGCTCATAACCATTGGCATGTGACTAGAAATCTGTTCAAGACGCTTACTCACCAACAGTAAAATGCACTGAGTACATTGCAATAGGACAAGTCTGTGTGCCTAATTTGTAAGAGAATTTTAGGAGTCCACAAATATGTTCTCAGCTTTAAACAGAGTACAAATATCCCTGAAACTATGGCGACCCAGTATGCATAGAGTTAAGCCTGCAAGCGTTTAATACACTGATGGGGAAATTCTGAATACAGTATGTGAGGACATTTACCATCTTCAATATGCACCAACCTGTCTACCCCATTGGCACCTGGTGAGGATTAGCCCAGTGCGGAGGAGAAAGAGTAGGAGACCTGCTTTTGTGTTCGGGTTGACATTCTTGAGTGAAATATGAACCTCTCAAAGTCTTTACCATCTCATCTGTAAAATAGCCATAATTGTAGTATTTAGCTCATTGGGTCATTCTGAGGACTGACGAGATAGTACATCTAATACTAAATTATGGGCTAGAGTGATCCCACGATAAACATTAGCAAGGATGATGATGGTGATGGTGATGGTGATCTCGTCGTCCTCTGATCCGGGGCCAGTGGAGACATCGCTGTTGTGATGGTCTTGGAATTTACCACCTCTTTGAGACAGTATTTATCTAAATGCATGCCTATCTGTGTATTAACTCTTAGATATACAAGTTCCTTTTTAAAGGCTTCTCCATCCTTTAGGGGCTTTTACACCACTTGTTTCCAAAATCCTGCAAACGTGGTGTTGTTACGGGAGCTGCTAAGTGAGCAGGGAAGATTGGGTTTGCAGACATTTGCATCACCACGCTGGCCATGATCCAACAGCTCCATCTAGAATGCAGCCATGGTTTCCTTGGGGAAACATGAATTCTGTAATCAGTCAAGTGAATTGTATTCGCTGGTTGAATGACGCTTTCCGCTAGTAGGTTAATCTTTCCTTTAACCATAGCAACGCCCTCCCAGCTCACTCCTACAAGCAAATCACCTTCTAGCATTCTCTCCGACACCTAGTTATCAAGGCTCTAGTTGGCTTAGGCTAACCTACACATCAAGTGTCCATAGATGTATAGATGCAGGGCCACATATGGGGAGAAATCGGCAGGATGAGGACAACCAGGCGTGTCACTGGATAATTATGGAAGTCACTCAAACTCCAGTGCTTGATGCCTCGTTACTAAAATGAAATCAGTGGCAGGTGACCTCCCGTTTCTCTTCTAGTTCCAAATTTCTCTGGGTGTTGAGCAGCAGTGCTATATTTCACAGATTTTACGCCCAAGTCTGTGCGCTTATCCAGAATTTTACAATAAAATACAACAGGGAGTAACAGAAAGAGAGAACGCCAATGTCCTCTTCAGCCTTATCAGCACTACCCCTAGCTTTCTACTCAATGTGTTCAGGTTAAAAGCAGCTGTTGTTCCACAATTAGCTAACTTTTCTCCTAGTAGCAGCATGCATCCACCTCATTTCCGTGTTGGCCAACAGATTCAACCAGTGGACAGGCTGGATGATAGTGACCATATATCACGGACACAGAAATGATGAGAGGTAATTAACATTAGCGCAATTCATAGAACTAATGGAGACTGTGATGTCTATCTCTTAATCCAAAGAGCTTTCATTTTAATTACATTACATACGTGCAATGTCACTTTTGGTGTTTGAACCAACACTGCCACTTAACAGGCAACGTCTGCCTGTGTTCTCATATTTCCTGCACCAGAGGACTTTTTAGGAAAACTGGACTCTAGAACAGCCATGATTTCCTTGGGAAAACATGAATTTTGTAAGGCCTGTCAAAGAAACCGCACTGTTGTCTTCTAATAATACCCCATTTAAGTTTACTCCAAAAAAAATCATTACAACAAGATAGGATTGTTGCTCATAACCCTATGATAAATATGTTCTCATCAGTTACATAAAATGTGTTTTGAGCTGTTACTAGATACTCTGCAGAGAAGACTGATGCTGGTAAAATCTTCCTTCTCAAATGTATTCATTAAGCATGGTAGACACATTTATCATCATCCCTATTATTGCGATACTTTCCCTTGAGGGAAACAAGAGTTCCTGGAAAGAACCCGGTGCTGGACGCGGGGCGAGTGCCGGGGGCCCTTGCCCGGGCAGTGTTCACGGACTGTACGTTCTCCGGAAATGAGTACAACTGAGCCAGCCAGATTCTCGCCTTGATATCGTATCGATAAGAAATGTCAAACTATCTCCAGAGATGTAAAGGGATGCAGAAAATAGCATGTTTGAAAGATATATTTGAGGAACTCTTTGGAGTTGGCCAGGAGACCCAAGGGATCTCCTTGAATGACAGAGATGGGCCTGAAAGTGCCTTTTAAGAAGAATAGGACTGGTTAAATAATTATTATTTTTAGCTGAGTGGGGCATAGGAGAAGGGGACTGCTTGTCGACCTCAAAACCCCAGAACCCCAGTGACTTTACAGCCACAGCACAGATTCTCCTTGGGGTCTCGGGTGGGCTCGCTTGGAGCCAGCTGACTTTGGCACCAGGAAGGAGCTTGGGTTTGGGTCTGCTCCACTCACATCCCCAGTCTCCTGGGACCCACACCTGCCAGAGGGGTCCTTACCCATGAGAGAGTGAGTAGGGACACGCCATCCCCCTGAGCCTGGCCTGAACTCACCACTGTCACTTCTGCTCACGTTCTGTGACAAAAGCAAGTCCCATGGCCAAGCTGGGTCAGTGGGGAAGGGAACGAACCCCTCCCTCTTCACGGACATTGTTACAAACAGACCAGTAGAGGTGGACTCATATTTCTAATCCGGAGGAGGGAGAATGGTGGACAGTAGCCACTCCGCCACAGGAGCTTTGCAGACTGCAGGGCCTCACTGGCCCCTGTGTCCACACCGCCTCATCATCCCATGTGGACATTGGGCAAAACCGTGAAGGATTTTGATCTGAATTGCCAGTCAAATGACATAAACCAATCAGATGTGCTGGGTATGAATTCCTTAGATAAGCTGCCAGCATAACTGACTAAATATTACAAGACAGCTTGGTGTACAAGACCTGTTCAATCATCCTTCTTTAAAAGATTAGAGCAATGCATGCAAACCCTTGAACAATGTCTCAGTTATTTGGCTTTAAGTTGTTTTTCCATCACACAGTTGCTACTATAGAAAATGGAGGAAATAGGAGAAAGAATAAAAAAGGAATAAATAATCGCCTCCCCACCATTCAGAGATAAACTTTGTTGTCTCTCTATTCCAGAGATTTGGGAATATCTCTTCTTGGTTGTTTTGCTGTGCATATTTTTCTATGTAACTCTAACCATATTTTGAAAATAATTTTAATAGCCAACATTGACTGAAAGCTGTTCGGGTTAACATTTATTTATTCGGAACTAATTTTCCCCAAATCAAAGTTAATCTCTGGACATAGTCAGGTCTTTGCAGAGACAGTGTGTTACTTTTATAAAAGGAAATACAATAACATAAAATGATAATACACAAAGTAAGCCGGTGAAGCCCATCAATGATATTTTAGATCTTCAACATCTTTTATGAAATGTTCACAGCCTTCTCTACACAGGCAATGCCTACAGCAGCCGACCTTCATGCTGTGGGAATGGCCAGCTCGAGTCCTCCGTGCTGCGTTCTGTGTGCTGGGTATAACTTTCCTATTGCAAGTCCCACAAAGCAGCACTGTCTACGTCTACCATATAGGTCTAATGATTCCCCACTTCCAGTCCATATATTCAATTCCCTGAAGACAAAAACCTAAAATTGGATTCATTGAGTGGTTATGAACATCTATTATGTGCACGATATGCTGTATTAGAAATTGAGAATTTCCATTTTTTTTAATTTACATTTTAAAATATATTACTAAAAAACCTGTTGTAAAAGAGTTATGTAGGAAAATGGCTAAGAATTAGACAAGGGAGAAACACTGATTTTTTGCGGGTTAGGTCAGGATGGCTCCAAAGACAACACAACCGGAAACAGTCCTTAAAGAACGCTCAGGGCTCCAGGTGAACTATTAAGAAGAGAGCCTTCCAAGAGGAGAAATTACATGAGCAAAGAGAAAAGACAGAGATGCACATGACACATCTAGGCAAAGGAAATACTCCTGAGTTCCTGGAACACAGGTGAACAGGAAGGAGTGAGGGGAGTTGGGGCTGCAGAAGTCTGTCCATCCAGACAGCAAAGGACTTGTATTCCAAGGAGCTTAGCCTCAGTTATGTCAACATCGAGGTTCTGGGTTTTGCTTCTCTGTTTTAATTGTCTGCAGTTTTTTTTCAAATGCATAACAAATGCATACAGTACAAAATTTAAAACAAATCCCAAGCCACATTTTAATGAACAGTGAGCTCTCTCCTCACGCCCACCTCCGCCTCCCAAGCCCCCGTCCGTCACCCTCTTGTCTTCCTGTTCCGTGTCTTGTGTGTGTCCCAGAGGTGATGTAACAAGCACGCACAATCACACGTTTGCACAGCACACAAGGACACAGAAGCGCTCCAGGGTTGGTCAGGTTGCCCAGAAGCAGACTTATCAAGTCGTGATGTGTGAGTACACCCTACAGAAACAGTAGGGAGGGGGTCCCGGTCCGGGATGGGCCACAGCCAGCCAGGGCGCATTGTCACGCAACGTTCTCAGATCCAGGCTTGGCTACACAAATTGCAAAGCCCGGTGCAAAATAAAAAGGAAAAATCATCAAGATAGGGACAGCCGAGCTTTAAACCAAGTATGAGGCCTCCAATTGAGGGGCCCTGTCTGACCACACGGGGGGCAGCCCGCAAAGCTGGCCCTGTCCAATTCTGATTCTGCAGGGACGCCAAGACGTAAGGGATACCTCCGAGTTTGTCCTGAACTTCGGTCCAGGAGCTTGGTTCTCGCCACCTTTCTGTCGGCGGCCCGGGGCCAGCCTGGGGGACGTCCTCTCCAGCACCCCCGGCTCTGTGCCCATAGGTGAATCTGCCTAGTGGCCTGGAGGACCCCCTTAGCAGGAGTAGCAGGTGCTGGCAGGGGCGGGGTGGGGAGACCGTCAGAGCTGGTGACAGGGAGGGCAGGGCCCGAGGGGCTCTGGGCGGGTCTGCTGGGGCGCAACCCTGAGACCTTCCTGAACCAGCTCAGAGGAGTTGCTTCGTCCCCTGCAATGACCGTGCACACCTCACTGTTTGGCTGAATTCTTCGTTTTGCCAGTGTCCCTGCTAGTGGGCATTTGGGGGCGTTCCCAGGCCCGTGCGGATGTACCGCCCCCAGTGATTACCCTTATTTGTGTGCCTTTGCGCACGTGTGACAGGATGGCCTCAGGACACTGCGTCAAAGGGTGGGTGAATTTTTAACTTCGAAACTTTGGCCAAATTCCCCTCCACAGAATGTCCTCCAGCCAAGTGTGAGAGTCGCCAGTGGCTTTTAACCAGAGCGGTCACTTGAGCAGCTCTGCATTTTAGACAGGTCGTCCAGGCTACCATGAGAGCACTGACAGGTTGGGGAGAACGCGGGGGGACACGGGGAGAACTCAGTCCAGGCAGGAGGCCGTGAAGGCTTCCTGAAGACGAGCAGACGTGCCAGGAGGCTGGGAGGCAGAGGCCTGGGGGCGTGGAAGCTGTGCGTGGTGACGGATATGGCGGGCAGGAGATACTAGATGGGCTCGTGATAATCTGGTCAAGAAATAAATAGAGACGGGGCGCTTGTTGATGAACGTGTGGGTTAGACAGCTCCCCGGAGGGGCGCAGGCCCAGGACGTGCGAGCTGTAGCTCAGAAAAGAGGCCGGCGGTGCAGATGCTGCTTTGGGAGATGCCAGGCTGCAGAGGGCATCGCTCTCAGCTCCCCCATAGTGAGGACGGAAGACCAAAAACTGGGGGACCCAGCAGTCAGTGGGTGGGAGGAGTTGGAACCAGGGAAGGGAACTGGAAAGGAACAACAGGAGAACTGGCGGCCAAGTGCAGAGGAGGAAAGGAGCCGGCGGCGGACAGTCCCTCGGCCAAGTGAACGCAAAGTGACGTGGCAGTGTCCTTATCTGGGATCAAAGCATCGCCTTTGGCCCAATGCTGGAATGGAAAGTATCTCTGGGGGACTCCCTGAGCGGGTGCTGATGGGAGTCCTTTGAGGACCAACAACAGGCAGACCTCCAGGACTCACTTCGTCCTGCCGCTTCAAGGAGCTACGCCCACGGAGTTTGAAGATGCCAGGAACACAGCTGTGAATTCACTCCATCCACTAGCTTGGAAAGACAGACTCCAAATCTTTGGGTGGGTATCCTCCAGGATGCTGGGAAGCCAGGCCACTCCCCGTGGGAGGAGAGGATAGAGGATGTCTGTCAGCAGAAGTTAACTCCCACCCTTAGGGACACAGCAGTGGGGCCTGGTTCCACTGGGGACAAGTCAGCCTTTAAATTCTGCGGGAGCGAGTGCACTTGTGTCCTTGAAGCTCTTAACGAACAGCAAAAAGGGAAGAGTATGATTCAATAGCATTTAACCACATACACCTTACCCATCGCAGAGCTTTGGAAACACTCTCTCTAAGCTAAGCCCTGGATAACCTTGCCTCCTTGACTTTTCACCTCTGCATCCCTTCTGTGAATGGTGCCTTCCCACCTTTGACCCCGTTCTCTAGCCAGTCTGACGTGAGACCCTCCAGGCTTCCACTCACTCAAGAGGCTACAAAAAAGTATGGTTTGATTTTTTTTATCTAAGCTTCTTAATTTTGCAACTTCCTATGTGACCTCAAAACTGATGCCAAATCACAGCATAGTGACATGACTCACCAATTCCCAGGAGCCAGGTCCCTAGAAATAAGTTTCATCAGACATCTAAATCCCCTGCGATGACATCGCTTATTTTGCATAATTATTTCCCAAAAGATCCTCCTTGGCAATGTTTATGTTGTTTATGCTAAGAATACATTTTTCACGCCAGATAAACAGTAAGAGTCCCAAACAATTTTTTTTCTCTTTCTTTATTTCCTTTTCTTCTTTTTTAAATTGAGGTATAGTTGACTTTACAATATTATATGTTTTAGGTGTGCAATAGAGTGATGCACAATTTTTAAAGATTGTCCTCCATTTATAGTTAGTATAAAATAGTGTTTGTATTTCCTTGCCGTACAATATATCCTTGTAGCTTCTTTATTTTATACGTAGCAGTTTATATCTCTTAACCTCCACCCTTATCATGCCCCTCCCCTCTTCCCTCTCCCCACTGGTGACCATTAGTTTATTCTCTGCATCTGTGAGTCTGATTCTTTTCTGTTATATTCACTAGAGTGTTTTATTTTTCTGATTCCACATGTAAGTGATATCATACAGTGCTTGTCTTTCTCTGTCTGGCTTATTTCACTTAGCATAATGCCCTCCAAGTCCATCCATGTTGCAGCAAATGACAAAATTGCATTCTTTACTTCGTGATTAACAAGCAGGGAGTGGTGTCATTGGGAAGTTTAAGATTTGTGCAGCCCCGGGACCAGGGATTCACCCAGACCCGGGATTCACCCAGATCTCTGTACCAGCAGTGTGACCTCGGGCAAGTTACACCACCTCTCAGATGTATTTAAATAAACGGATACATATAAAGTAACAACTTGAGCTCATAGATTTATTTTGAGGAGTTTATAAAATAATTTATATAAAACCGAAGTCACCAGGCATATAAAAGGATTTTTCAGTTAATGGCACTGCTATCATCATTACGTTTCCTTACATTACACTGCATGTGGTGTAGTTATGGTGGAACATGGGATTTGAATGTGACTTTAGCGACCTCCAAATAAGCACAGGAGGGCAGCTGTGGGCCTGCGTAGCTGAGGCCTAACCTCCCCTAGGCAGGCGTTTTCTCTGACTTCAGCAACCACTAGACTTTCTCTTGTTAACACCATGCTGAGTCCTGTGTTTTAGTTCCCTTGCATGGTCCGCATCCACAAGAAAATCTTCACCATTAATTCCTGTCAAATGGACCTCGTGGAAACGTAGGTCCACGATAAAGACACAGGGAAGGAGACTGGGTAGCTCAGACATCTTATAAGTTGGGAATTTAATAGGCAGAAAAGAGGACTTGTTTTCTTTGCTCATTTCTTCTAATTAACATGTTAGAGACCTCCACCGGGTCCCCTAAGAGTGGGAAAGGAGGAGTCGGTCAGGTCCAGGACAAGAACCAGGTGCAGTTGTGTCCTGCCCGTTGAGGAAGGGGCATCTGGCACCCGCCTCTTAACAGGATGACCTGAAGCGTATCGTATGCACACCAAGATAAGGGTATTATTTGGATCCCCTCTGTTTTAACCACTGTGGAGAATGGTATTTTCAATAATAAGGAATAATTAACTGTAAAAGTTAACAGTAAATGCTGGTCTGGGTCAACTTTACCTTTATCTCGTCACTGATCCTTGAGGTACGGAACAGTGTGAGAGACAAGACAGCCACCCCACTTTCCATCTTGTGTGACCCCAAAAGGTCTAGGACAGGGCAGCTCTGAGCCAGGTGACAGAGAAGCAAAGTATGGACATGGTTGGAAATACAATCACCTATCAACCCCCTGTGGTAGGGAAAGGGAACGTCCTTCTCCTCGACTCTTTCCTTATCCCCCTGGAGAGGAAGGAACAGTCAGATTCCAGGACTCTTCATCTGTCATGTCCTCTCAGCAGGACCCCAGTGGTTGAGATACTTGAGAAACCCAGGTCCTGTGTGTGGCTTTCTTTTCCATTCCATGGAACACTTTCGGACATTCATCTCACTCTGGACCCCTTCCCTGTCTCCTCTCTTCCTGAAACACACTTTAAGCGTGTTGGCCACACTCTGGTCTCTTGTAAAGTGTAACCAGTTGGAGGTCATAAAATCCTGAATGTTGGGTGTGGGGTGTAGGATCCACGGAGAGATGTCCTTTTAGGTGTTGGACGAGGGAACTCACTGAAGCCTCATGCCAACCAGAAAGCCCTGCGCTGGCTAACATCCATTCCATTGATGCAATAAAGTGGCATTTGTCTCCTCTTTTGTCATTTCTGTGACTTTACAGCCCCTTCATCATTCTCAGAGCAGAAGAGTTGGCAATACAGGACTTGAGCCTCCATCACTAAGGAGGTTCTGCCCACCTGCCAAGATCCAGCTCCAGGAACACTTGCTGCTTTTCTCAACAGGCATTTATGCCTTTCCTTTAAATTCTCACATTTGTACTTCCATGTCCCACTTAAGTGAGAATAGTTCATTCATTCATTCATTCACACACACAAAAAATTGAGTATTTTCTGTGTTTTGAAGTCATGCATTCGCATCTCAGGTAACACAAACCATTATTTACCCCGATTTATTTGCCAAGAGCACAGTTGTTATTTTGCAGCTAGAATTGGCACGGCTGGATGGATTTTTCTCTATTTAAAATGAAAAAGGAAGTCTCAGAACGCTTGCAAAGTAAACACATATGCTTAATGTACCTCAAGTTAGAAATTACATTTATTATTGGAAACTGAGTGCCCTTTGAAATGACACAAAGCCACACTGCAGGAGTCTCAGAGGTGCGACGCAATGCCAGGGAATGCCCTGCCATGCTCTTGGGCCCACCGTCAAAGGCTTCAGTGCAGAAGACATTCTAAAGCAGGCTACTGTCATTTTTTGCCGGTGACTGTACACAATAAGGAATCATTCAGTAGCATAAATACTTCTTTACGTCACTGTATAAATCCTCTGCCCCCCAGATCCCGGAAGGATGAAATAGCCTCTACCATTGAGAACACTGATGAGATCCCCACTTACCTGTCAATTACATGTCCAACAGCAATGAGCTCTCTCAGTCTCTGACTCAGAAACTTCCAGATGGCTCTCACAAGATGGCTCATCCCAACGAAGCAATGCACGCAGGCCACGGGGACAGGCAGGCCGCCTTGAGGCTCCAGGACAGGATGACCAGTGGTGAGTCGCCCGGAGACCCTCAGGGGGTAATTGGATCCCCGTCCACTCCAGGGCCTGATCTGGAGCAAATCTGGATGGACCCCAGATTCATCATCAACCGAGTACACACAAACCAAGTGCTATGAGCTTTCATGTACACTAATATGTATAAAATGGATAACTAATAAGAATCTGCTGTACAAAAAATTAACTTCTAAAAATATTGAATATTTCTTGCTTAGCCTTTCGACATTCACAACGAGAAGGCCCTTGTTCAACACTCGACTTTTGAAAACCTAATCCTCCTATTAAAGCCATCCAGCTTCCCAAAGCATCTCTGGACTCCAGTCTGCGTGTTCACATGAACAGTTCATAGGACACACTCCCAACGATAACCCTGTGCGGTCTTTAAAGATTCATTTAAAATTCCTTTCAGAGACCTTCTGAGGGACAACAATACAGTTGCCCTTCAGCATGGCAGCGATGAAACCTGCTGAAACTGCTCTGATGCCAAGATTGGAGGTGGACATTCATTTCCAAGTTCAAGCCAGCCCGCTGTGTGGTATTAAACATACTGGTGTTTCAAATAGTTGTTCTCAATCACCGCTCTCTGCACTTCTAGATTTTGGCTGGCATGGGAACTGACATTGCCAAGAGGCTGAGAAAAGGGGAAAAGATAGGTCTTCTCCTGGCCTAGTTAAAGACAGGAAGGTACCAAACCAGGCTGCAAGAATCTGTTTTCACAAACATCTCAAGAGCTTTATTCAACATACAGTGATAAGCTGTACATAATTAAATGTTGCTTTCACTGTCGGTGCATTTCCCAAAGACTTTCCATCGCACCAGCATCGAAGGGCCAGCTTTCATCTTCTTTCACTATAGGCAAGAAGGACAGGTGTTGGGTCACTGGGCGGACACCAGCATTGTAACCCCAACCCCACTGCTTCACAAAGAGAGAGTATTTGGCAGCTAACTCATAAAATCAATTGAAAGCTTTGTTCCATAACCAGAAGGGAAAATACGATTCAATGATCTTAGACTTTATGAATCTTACTATTGTTATGTTTTTAAGATGCTCAAGTGACGGACAATCAAATCACTGCATTTGCTTCCATAAAATATTGTGCTGGCAGCAGCATTAGGATGTTTCAACATAGACCTAAATAGAAAACTCCTGTCTTCTATGAGTTAGAGAAAAGAAAATAAGAGGGAACATGAAAATAAATAGCAATTACAAACATCGAAAAAAAGAAATAGTGATCTGCAGCTCCAAACTTTCAACCACTGTGGAAACTACAAAGATGGAGAGGGTCCACAGGGGCGGAGCCTGGCTTTTTGCTCCTTCTATTTTATCCTAAATGGGAAATGTACAGTCTGGGAGGGGCATGTGATTTAAAACGTGCTTATTCTTCAAATGTAAACCTCGAGAAACTTCTTAGTCAACCCCACACCTTATTGTAAATTAACCTAATCAGACTTTCTTCCTATTTATAAATTTATGATACTGCTATGCTAAAAGTTTTAGAGGGCAAGAAACAGAGGCATACATCGCTCCACAGGGCCCTTCGGAGGAGATGGATAAGAAGGTGTGTTGCTAGGATTAGGATTTGTTCCTCCTACCTGAGCCCTGGAGGTTTGCTGCCGTGCCTATCTCGTCTTGCTGACCCACAGTGTGCAGACTTCACTCCCAAATTCGTCTCATGGTCCCAGACGGCTGCTGGCGTCCAGAGAACACGTCAGCGTAGCTGGCAGGAAGAAGAACAGAGAAGTCAGACCCCTTCTTTAAGCAGACTTTCCAGGGATGGCTGGCACCATGCTTGCAGGTGTGTCTCACCATCCGAACCCAGCACGACGGCCAAGAGCTACAAGGGGGGCTGAGAACCATCGCCTTTGCCCTTGGCCCCTGTATGAACTCCCAGCACTGCTGTGACAAACTACCACGGACTGGGCGGCTTCAGACAACGCGTATTCATTCTTGTGTCGCTCTGAAGGTTGGAAGTCTGCAATCAGAGGTGCTGGACCAAAACTATGCCCTGCCTCCTGGACTGTGGGAAACCCACCTCCTTCTTCTAACTTCTCGGGCTGCTGGGCTCCGGCCCCTCCCCCTCCCCGCGTCCAGCAGCCTGGGGGTCACCCCCCTTCTGCTCCCGTGCCGTCAGACATCCCTCTGCCTCCCTCTTAAGGACACTGCAGGGGCATTTAGGGCCCATGTGGACAATCCAGGATGATCTCCACCTCAAGACCCTTAATTCAATTACCTGCAAAGTCTCTTTGCCAACTCAGGGAACAGTCACAGGTTCTAAGGGATTTGAATCTGCACATCTTTGGGGCTGTACTTAGCCTATCACATCTGACAAAATTATCTGGGGACTATATTCCCGAGGAATGAACACAGCAGGACCAGGGGCGTTGGCCACAGAGAGGAAGGCGGGCCAGGCCAGGGTCCTTGAAGCTCCTTCTAGAGGGAGAGACTTAAGTATGAAGGTCCTGGTGGGTGAGTGAGGGGAATGGAAATGGATCAGCATAAGCTTTGAGTGATTCCCTGTATTTTCTTGAGGGCAAGGCTGTGTCCTACCACCTGCCACATCTTTTCCAAAAGGCCACTGATAAAGATTGATGTTTCACGCATGTCTTCGTAGCAGACAGAATCGGAACAACCCTGGCTGGGCCTCTGGTTCCTCAAAGTGCAGCGAGAGAGACATTTCAGGCCAACGGGAGGCAGCCGCCAGCCAGGCTCTGATGTCCTTTCATCCCCGTCCATCCCAGCAGGTCCTGCGGAGCGAGATCCTCTGCGGCCAGGCAGCCCTAAGCCTGGCCCCTCCTCGTGGGAGGTGGAGGCTCCAGAGAACGTGTCCAACAGCCAGAGGCAAGTTCAGTGGGAACAAACATTGGAACGCTTCACGGAGAGAACATGTTCTGACCACTTTCCTCCCGTGAGGCAGAGACGCTGGGCCTTCGGCATCAATCAGCCAGTCGTGCTCCATTAGCATCTTTAAAGCCAGGTACAGCTTCTAACTTCCTGAGGCAGAGACAGCTGGGGCTCTTCCTGTTCCTTCCTAGAAAAACGTAGGGAGCCATCAGCCCAGAGAGTGGAGAGTGACATTCACCTACAGCCTTCATGGTCAGTCTCCTGGGAGAGGACGCAGAGATGACGTGTGTCCACTGTGATTCCACCTGCCTTTCAAGAAGAGAAGCATGATCACCTGCTAAGTGTCTGGAGCCCTAAGCCTCACGTGGCGGATCTGATGGAAGCCTTGCTACAAAAAGGGAGTATTTTTTCCAGCTTTACTGAGGTATAAGTGAGAAATAAAACCATGAGATAGTTAAAGTGTACAATGTGGTGATTTGATATATGTATACATGTCACAAAAGAAGTTAATCCTCCTTAGTAAAATGAACATTTCCATGGCACATCACCACTAAAACCTAGTGCTGTCAGAAACGTCACTGATGCCACTAGCAAGGACGTGATTCGGGGTTTTCTAGACACTCATCCACTTGTGACTTCCTGGCCTCACGTCCCACTGCTGGTCCACTGCGTGGCCAGCACCGCGTGGGCCTGAGGGCACACAGGGACAGACAGTCGTGACCCCCGCCCCGAGCAACGCATCACAGGGCAGAAGCCCCTGGGAAGGAGGCCGCAGAAGGCGCTAAGGGACGCGAATTCGGTTTGCAAAACTAGTCTAGACGACGCCTGCTCATAACATTGTGACTCATCGGAGCTCTGACACGGCCGTGACTCAGGGCACCACCGAGATAAACACAGAACACAGCTGTCGCTCCTTAATGATCTGATTTCAGACCTTTAACACAGTTTCAACATGTTTAGCTTCCAAGGGAAGTGAATTCTTGGACTGGGAGTGGCCCCGTGGCTGAGTCCCCTCGGGATCCCACGGGCAGCTGCACAGGCCACCACGCGGTCCCTCGGCCCCCTCCCTGCCCACCCTCCTCCCACACCAGCTCTTCTCGGCCTTTGGGTTTCTGAGCCTGCAAAGCAACCACGGCGCATGCAGACTAAACCCACCTCCAGCTCACTGATCTCCGTGTAAGTGTCATTCCTTCAAAACGAGCAGCCCTCATGCTACTGCCTGTCCGGCCAAGTCACCCGATAGCAAATAACCCTTTAGAAACACGCCTGACTTACCTGCATGCCACAGAGCCTTTCACAACAAGTGTTTTTACTCCCAATAACTTTCTTGTATGGCATGTGTGTTTTTATAATTTTCTTTTGACTAGAGGGTAGAGAACAACCTAAGAATAAAAATCCCATGATTGCAGTAAAGCATACCTGACCTATTCAAAAGGTATACAAATAACTTTTGTAAAAACGAAACCCTTTTTGTTTGTTTTTCTGGTCTACAAACTCCAGACACGAGTGACAGAGGCTTATGTTCTTTGAAGGCCTAACACCCAGCCCAGCACAGAGCAGAGGCTCCTTGAGTGTGGGCTCCTTCTTGCCCTGGGAAGATGGGCCAAGGTCAGTGGCATCAGAGTCACACGGGGCTACTTCCATTCTTCCTCCCAAGGTTCCAACTTAGGATCTGGGAGCCTCGTTCTGAATCAGATAAACTTTCCTGATATTTGATTATTTCCTGTGTTATTTGTTTAATCCAAGACACAGAAACTGCTACCTGACTTAAAGCATCCTTCACCACACTGCCTTTAAAAGCAAAAGTAACCTGGGATTGGGTATTTCCAGGATCGTGCAGGACACGGCTTACTTCTGAGGGGGGCGGACGGGCACAGGTGCAGGAGAGACGCTCCCTTTACAGCCTGTGGAACGTTGGAAACCGTGTCCCATATCCGAGCATTAACTGTTCGAAATGAGCACAGTTGAGTGTCCCAATAGTAAGTCTATTGTCAGTGAGTAATAGGTGTATTGTACATGAAATGGGAAAACGAAGTATAGACCATCCCACACTCATCCTTTCTTACCTTTGTAATTGGCGAGCACCCCGGTGTGCACCCAGCCAGTTTCTGCGGACTGTCCCCCAAGTCAAGCACTTCGGCCCTGAAGGGAACAGAAATTGGGTGTCTCAGCCTCCAGGTCACCATAAACACCACGTGTCAGGCCAGCGCCCAGCACTTGCGGGTGCACGATTCCTAGGGGGTCGAAGAGGGGCCGGGCCCTGAGGGAAGGAGGAGCCCACTGTGCCCGCCGTGAGCGAAGCCACGGAGACGGGCCATGCCGAGCAGGACACACGGGGCTGGGGCCGCCCTCCTCGGCGCGAGGGTGGGAAAGAGGGCCCGGCAGTGGGAGGCAGGGTGGGAGCCGTGAGCTGTGTGCCCTTTCCAGGTAGGGCTAGGAAAAGCTATTGTAAAATTTAGGAGGATGAGATGCAGAAAGATGAGGTAATAGTTCTATCAGTCAGGGCTGCCATTTTGATACCAGGCTTGGTGATGCTAGCGTGGTGCATGGGCATACGTGTGTGTCTGTATGTTCGTACGTCTGTGCACATGTCTGCACACACGTACCCGTGTCGTCACACCTCCGTGCGTGATCTGTGACTGGACACACCCCCAGCTCCCGCCCCTCCCCTGTTGCTGAGGGACACCCAGGTGACGTCAAGTGGCAGATGAAGGGCTGCCTGCCGTGCTCCAGCTCGGAGGGAGCCACCTCATGACCCAGATGTGGGCAGTGCACGTGGACACGTGGACTTTGGTGATAGGAATTCTCACACAGAGCACCGTCTTTATGGGACCAGAAAGGACGGATTTCTGTTTCCTCCCAGCAGCGTCACTGCGGCTCTTCACCTTGACAGGCCCAGAGGTGACTCGCCTTTTCTGGAAGCTGGATGACATCCTTCAGTTTTCAGGATGTTAGTTTCCCCCTCTGGACAGCACTGTTTATTTGATTCAAACCGTGCAAAAGCTGGGCGACTTTTAAACAACTTCTTCTCACGATTCTCAGATTACTGGGCTGTGATAGAACAAAGAAAGGAGAATGGGCAAGAGAAGAGCAAAGCACACCGATTAAGTGACAACAGAATGACAGTGCTGCTAATTTTATCAAACTGCAAGCTGGTACTTAATTCACATAATCACAGCTCTTTCCTCCAATACCTAAAGTAGAAAACAAATACAACTGACTTGGGAGATCGGGATTCACGTATATACAGTAGTATGTATAAAATGGATAACTAATAAGAACCTGCTGTATAAAAAATAAAAATAAAATTCTAAAAATCCAAACAAACAAACAAAAAAACAAATACAACTGAACGGCCAGTGGTGTGATGGGTTTGGATTTTGCAGGCCAATTGAGGATGTGCCTCTAACCACTAGCCTAATAGACTCTGCTGAGTTCCAAAACAGTCACAAGAACAGCTAAGTCACCACAGTCGGCTGTATCCCATTGAATTCCGAGGAGCGGGTACCAGAGGCGGGCGGTGGACTCGGGTCTGAGGGCCGTGTGCTGATGAAACAGCCCCTAGGGGTGTCCTTACCCTGGGGGCCCATGTTCCCCCCACCCCCGGTTGCTGTCCAGCCCCCAGAGGCCATGCGCGTGTGTCCCCGGGCTCTATCCTCCGCCCCTTCCTCATTCAAAGTAGATCTGCTGTCTTCTGATGCATTACACCTGGAATGGCTGTTCGCTGGCTGGCAGGTGAACCCCGGCTCTCTGAGGAAGCATTTAGGGATCTGCCACCAGCCAGCACGTCCACCTTTGTCTTCAGCGCGTCAGTGGTACCTCTCGGGGGGCGCCTCCACTAGGATCTCTCTCTCTGTGTCCTCCACGTGCTAATATCTCTTCTCTCCAGAGTTCCTGTCCTGTCCCCGAGGCTTATTCACCTATCACCACTTTCTTATCCCTGGAAACTCAGTTCACAGCTAATTCCTCTGGGGCACATCTACCTGCTCCCAGAGACTGGCGAGAGGGCCCTTCTCGCACTCACTGCCAGGCACGGTGTCCTGGGAATTCTTAGCCGTGTCGTGTGTTGGGGTGACCACTGAAGACGGAGTGCAGCAAGGATGGTGCTGAGAGTATTTGGACTTTGGGGGCAAATGTTTAGACGAGGTGGTGGAAGAACATATGCAGAAGTAAGGAAGGTGTCCCATCAGTAGGAAACCTGTGACCTGTGCCCCTCGCTCACCCCTTGCCTTCCCACTGGTCCTGTGGGCGGCCTGATACTGGGGGTCCCGGGTCCCCATGTCCTGCGTCACCCTCTCACCAGCAGTGGGACCTCTCCTGGGACCAGGTCTGATTTTAAAAGTTCTAAGCCTGGCTCTGATACCATATGATATCACTTATATGTGAAATCTAAAGTATGACACAGATGAACTTATCTATGAAGCAGAAACAAAATCACGGACCTAGAGAGCAGACTAGTGTTTGCCAAGAGGGAGGGGCCTGGGGAGGGATGGAGTGGGAGGTTGGGGTCAGCAGATGTAAGCTTCTATATATGGAATGGATAAACAACAAGGTCCTGGGCTTCCCTGGTGGTGCAGTGGTTGAGAGTCCGCCTGCCGATGCAGGGGACACGGGTTCGTGCCCCGGTCCAGGAAGATCCCACGTGCCGCGGAGCGGCTGCGCCCGTGAGCCATGGCCGCTGAGCCTGCGCGTCCGGAGCCTGCGCTCCGCGACGGGAGAGGCCACAGCATTGAGAGGCCTGCGTACCGCAAAAAAAATAAAAATAAAAATAAAATAAACCCACAAGGTCCTTCTATAGAGTACAGGGAACTATATTCAATATCCTATGATAAACCATAATGAAAAAGAATATTTAAAAAAAAAGAATAACTGAATCACTTTGCTGTACAGCAGAAATTAGCACATTGTAAATCAACTATACTTCAAAAAAATATATATTGATTAAGAAAAGGAGCCCGACTCTGACTGCTTCCTTTGTTCCACGCAGTTTCATTATGTACTTTTTCTAAATCCTTGCTGTTCGGGCTGGGGGTGGGGTTTGAAAGCATGAATTCATGGTGTCATCTTGATTACGGTTCCTTGACCTTTCACAACCTTTCACTACCTTATTTAAGCCATTTACCCCCAAACTCCTGAATTAAAGTGGCGCTATCCTCAGTCTCCTGAGATCACCTGATGCTCGAAGGCACCGTCTGCCCGGAGTAGCACTGGTTGCAACTCCCCAGCTGGAGTGTATACACAACCCTTTCAGATGTAGACAGCCTTCTCAGAAGCAAAAATAGCCACACCAGGGATCCGCCAGGAGGTGCAGCCTCCACGTGGCTGGGGAGATCTGTCTGTCCTGCCAGGACATCTGTGGCGCTTCCCTGCCCAGTGGTCTTGACCCAACATGTGACCCAGGACCTCTCAGGCCAGGGGTAAGAGGGCCGTCTCAGTTGTGCAATCAGCCTTGCAGACACGGCCTCCTCACTGGGGAAATGTGATCACACCTCCCCTTCTAGATGACTCATTCCCAGACTTTCATCCTGACAGGCAGGGTTGTGTCTGTAGCTGCCTGAAAATATTCTTTCCATTTCATCATAGTTTAATATTCTGTAGACTTGAGCTCTTCAACAGATAATTGAAACCATCCCTAGCCTCTCAGGGCAGGAGCCCACTGAGGAAAGTCTAATAAGATGTTTCCGAATATTACATATGGCTAATGTATATGTCAGACCTTTTACATTACTCATTTGACATCCATGTTTGACAATTAAACTTTAAAAGGGGGGTGGGTTATTACCAAATGATTAATCAAAACATTCAAAATAAGAGCATTTTACAAACATGACTAAATCATATGGTTTTAATTTATTCATTGCAAGATAATAATTAAAATTAGGTGGGCTGCATCAAAATCTCAGACACAGTGTATCATGTGCTCCCATGAATGTCTTACAATTGAAATAGTTTCTGCCTTCATGTCAACACCATTTCTATGGTGGAGTTTCCTTACATGAAAACAAGAAGAGTTCTACAATTTCAAACATCCTATAAGCATTTAACACAGATATATTTCAGAGCCATGCAGAAATACTCCACTGTATGAACCAATCTTTACTTGAAGAAATAACATGGACTCGATACACTAATTGTTTACCCATTTCCTTAGGTTCCCAGTGGTCCTCTCCATGGTGGTTGTTTGCATCTCTCCTAAACACAGAACCCATACGCAGGAACTGGGCTTGATTTCTTTAATAAAATATGTTGAAGTACAATTTACATACGTTCCTTAAGGGAGAAAGGCATTGATACAGGTCAGACATTTGGATCTGTCTGGAAAAGGAGGAGCATTGGAGGAAGAATAAATTCAGGTAAAATGAGATCCTTTACTTTTCATATTTTAATTGATCTGAAAGAAGCAGTTTGTTCACAATAACAGTAGTAACAATGTGCTGGGAATTCATAGTATGTGGATAAAGGGAATAAATGACAGGAGGGAGACATTGGGAATAATTTATAATGAGGCACATACATTATTTGTGAAGTAGGAAAGTGGCATTTGAAGGTGGACTTATATTCACTGAAAATTCATATTGCAAACTAAGACAACTACAAATGTTTATTAAAAATGTATAAATAATATGCTAAGAGAGGAGATAAAATAAAAACACAAAGTGCTCAAGTAAAACCAGAGAAGGCAGAAAAGGTAGAAGAAAAAATAGAAACAAAAACAAGCACAGGGCTTCCCTGGTGGCGCAGTGGTTGGGAGTCCGCCTGCCGGTGCAGCGGACACGGGTTCGTGCCCCGGTCCGGGAGGATCCCACGTGCCGCGGAGCGGCTGGGCCCGTGAGCCATGGCCGCTGAGCCTGCGCGTCCGGAGCCTGTGCTCCGCGACGGGAGAGGCCACAACAGTGAGAGGCCCGCGTACCGCAAAAAACAAAACAAAAGAAAACAAGCACAACGAATAGAAAATAGTTACAAACGTGGCAGGTATTAATCCAACTATATCAGTTATTGCTTTAGTTGTGAATGATCTAAATATGCCAGTTAAAATACAGAGAATTCAAGAGTGGATGATAAAACAAGACTCAACTATTATGTTGTCTACAAGAAATCCACTCTAAAAACATAAACTTCCACAGATTAAAAATAAAGAGATGGAGAAAGATACACCCACGGTAACACTATCCAAAAGAAAGCTGGATTAGCTACGCAAATTTAAAAGAAAAAGAAAACTTCACAAGAAAAATTGTTGAGGATAAAGAAGGACATTAAATCATGGTAAAAGAGTTAATTTCCAAAAAGACATACGACGCTTAAAATGTATGCACATAACAACAGAGCAGCAAAATATGTATGGCAAAAATTGATAGAATTGCATGGAGAAATAGAGAGACTCACTATTATAACTGGAGACTTTAATTCTCCACTTTCAGTAATTGATAGATCAAGAAGACAGAAAATCATAAAGGAGAGGTTTGACCTGAACAAAACTATTAATCAACTTGATCTAACTGGCATTTATAGAGTATTCTATCCCACAATAACAGTAGATACATTCTTCTCGACTCACCTGGAACATTCACCAAAATAAACCACATTTTGGCTCATAAAACACAATTGAATTTTTTTATATATACAAAAGAATCCTTGTTTTTATTTTTACGTTGCACAAATACAGGTGACCCGGTAAGCCCATAATTCCCATCATTACGTGTAAATTAACAGCTAAAAATCTAAACTCATGATCATCTACACGATTCACAGTCACGCTCTGTGGACTCCACATGGCATCAGAGGAGAACCTAACATAAAACGCCAAGGCTCCAGGTATGACTATAAATGTCCTCTGCTCCCTCTCCGGTACGTGCAGTCAAACCGCCTACGAAGTAATTCACCCCAGGCTTCGGTGGATAAAGGAGGCAGCTGAGGACCAACAGCATTCTTAAGTCCAAACGCGATTCTACCCCTTTGTCTTGTTAAATTTCCTTCCCTGAAAGTTTAAACTTTTAATACAATCATGTTTTACATGAACATAAATCAAAGTTTAACATAATCTCTTTCATATTCACCCTGTAATATGAATAGTCCAACGGCTGGTAAGCTAGAATAGTTCAACAATCTTTATTACAAATTAAATTTAGGATTTTATAGCAAAGTAATATGTTCATCCGAACATTATAAATTTGAAAAAATTCTCTTAGTGGATACAAATTAAGGTGCAAAGCTTATTCCCAACATATAATTTGCAGGTGCTCTCATTTTTTGAAGCAGGGTGCAGCGGGCATTTTTAGGACCCAGCTTGCAGCAGCCCTACATCCCCAGAGATTACTGGGTCCACTAAGGGCAGTGGAAACGGATCGAAGCCGCATCAACAGAGTCTGCATGCAGATTTCATCGTCAGAGTCAGCAGAAATGAAGTCTTCCTTAGAACTGTGCTCCGATCCACTGAATATCGGGTAACCGATCGCTGGTTCCGCAGGCCAAAGTTACACGGCTCTGCTGAACAAAGGCTTCACTCTCTGCCTGCAGACAGTAACTTGAGGGCCCCTGAGGGCTCTGCACAGCAGGCTGAACGTTCACATTGCTGTGCACCGCCGGCCAGCACGCCTGCCGCGCATCTGAGCTCGAGCCACGTCCTCTGGTGTTAGAACAGTATCCACCCTGTGGAAACTGTGAATAAGTGGCCAGATGAACCCGTGGCCTAGGGAGGACAGTACCCGATTCACCTGTGCTGTGAGGCACTGCTGCCGCTGTATCCGCCAGGGCGTGTGCACGGAGAGGGCTCTGTTCCAGAATGGCTGCCTGGCGGCGTGCTCTCTGAGTCCTCAGTTGAAGATGATGATTCTGATTCAAGTGGGTCAAGTGGGTAGAGGGCTGCCCCACCTTCATTTTCTTCAACATCAGTAACTTTCCAATTCTGACAGGTCTTCCTTGAGGCGTCTCCCTATGCTTTAAAAAAGTGTGGATATATGTCACCCCATCTTGTATGTTTTCTACGCTCCCCACTGTCATCAGTGAGTTCCCCAAAGACTGTCATGACAGCTATTAAGGATTTGCAGGATAGACGGACTTGATCTTGTGCAAACAAGCGGCGCTATCTTCATTGTCTGCACACACAAACATTTCAGAGCATAATTCTCCATATGGACAGAACCAGCTATTTCTTGAATAACAATTTTATTACCACTCAGCTGTTTCTTAAGAGCTTTGAGCTGATCCATTCGCTTTTGATAAAAATTCACATTTAGGAGTTTTACTAACAATCTTCATTCCAATGTGCATAACATGTAAATGGCTGTAGTCAGCCACCCCAGATGACACTGCTTGCTTTTACACTGTGGGGGCGTGGGGCTCATCACTCCAGGAGCCACCGCTTTCTGCTCCACAGTTGAACAATTTTAAAATAATAAAAAGCATACAAAATATGCTCTCAGACCACAGTGGAATTAAACTAGAAAAAAATCACCAAGATACCTGGAAAATCCTCAAATACTTGGAGATTGTACTGGGTTGAGCAGGGCACCACCCACCCCCCAAATTCATGTCTACCCGGAACCTGTGAAAGTGACCATATTATTAATTTTGCTGTTAGTTATATTAATAGAATATAAAAATGGAATAGAATAGAATAGAACATAATATTTTAAACTGGGTGATAATGAAATTGGTGTAAGAAAATTTGTGGGATGTAGCTACTGCTGTGCTAGAAAGTAAATTTATAGTCTGAGGGTTTATTTTAGGAAAGAGAAACAACAAAACTCAATGATTTAAATATACAATTGAAGAATTTTATAGAAAAAGAAAACATACTAAACTTTAAAAAAACAGCAAAAGAAAGGAGATTTTTAAAATCAGAGCAAATAGTATGAAATGGAAAAGAAAACACACACAAGAGAGTAGCTACAAAATCCGAAACTGTTGCTCTGAAAAGACTAAATAGCAACGACAACAATGCAAAGCCCCAGAAACACAGAATGAGAGAAAAAGAAAGAAGGACAAAATTACCTCTACCAGAAAGGAAAAGCAACAAATGTCTAAAACACTAGTATAGACAATTCATGGTTTAATAAATTTGAGTATTTAGATGAAATGGATAAATTCCTAAAAGAACACAGCTGATTAAAATGGACACTTTTCAATGTTTTTGGGTCCATGTGACTCTGTAAATCCCCCCCATATTTTTGCTCTCATAGCAGCTGTAGTTTGCTCCATTACTAGTAATAGAATAGCTCTTACCCTACACAGCATACCTGTAAGTCGGACAATAACAAGGGAGTGAGCACACACTGTGTCTTATTATGGAGTTTCATCATCCCACGTGACTGCTTTTATATGTCACTCAATCTATATTCAACAAGTACTTGCTGGGTCTCTGCTGAGTCAGGCCCTGGAGCACAATCATGAATAAAGCAGGCATAATCTTTCTCATTTTTATCATGGAGTTTGAAGTGAGCAATACTGTATTTTTAAAAGTTATATATTTGCTGTGCCTATATATTTACACTAAACAAATCACAACTCATGACTAAAAACACATGATTAGTTAAATATAGAAAATGTAATTTTGCAGTACACCTGAAACCAACACAACATTGTGAATTAACTGTATCCCAATATAAAATAAAAATTAATTGGGAGATTGGGATTGACATATATCCACTAATATGTATAAAATAGACAAGTAATAAGAAAGAGCGTGTTGTATAAAAAAGAAATAAATTTCAAAAAAATTAATTAAAAACAAAGAAAATCTATTAAAGTTGATGATATGCTTGCAACATGCTTAGTCAGGCTCACAATATGAAACATCCTGTAGATGAAGTCAAATACCTTAATTTTATAAAACATACCCAACCCCACATGAAGATACACCCAGGAGCAGTCAGGTAGCGCATCGCACTTGAAAGAGAAACGCCCTCATGCTGTTTAAGATTCAGCCACGGGGGCAATGGTGAGTGGCTGTTAAAGTGCAATGGATAAAATTGTCTTATCAAAAGAAGCTAAGAATTTCTTAATCGTACTTGATTAATGAGTTCAATATTGGCGTTCTGTTCAACCTCTACAATTTGCCTGGGAGAGATTACAGACACACTACCTTTTTTCATTCTGCAGCCTAGTTCATTCACATGGATAAATACGAGGGAGAGTTATTTGTGCAACTTTAGAGCAGGATAAAAATAGTTAGGTTTGGGCTGTTTTTGAACACTCTCTGCACAGTGACAGTGGTTTTGATAACGGCGACCCAACAGCAGAACGTCCACAAGAACACTGGTCACGTAAACCTGGGATGAAATGTACACAAGAGCGTGTTTCAGACACAGTGAACACTAGTTCTTAACCAAGGCCCTCACCCTACTTCTACTTCTCTGCTCACTAAGCTGCGGTTTGACATCTGATGTATTTTAAAGAGTTGCTTTTAATAACTTGGATAATAAATTCCAGAACTTATTTTTTAAAAAATAAACTTTCTCTACATCTGTGTCTCTATTTCTGCTTTGCAAATCAATTCATCTGCACCATTTTTCTAGATTCCACATATATGCATTAATATACGATATTTGTTTTTCTCTTTCTGACTTACTTCACTCTGCATGACAGACTCTAGGTCCATCCACGGCTCTTTGGTGACCTAAATGGGAAGGGAATCCAAAAAAGAGGGGATGTATAGCTGATGTATGTATATGTATGTATATGTATAGCTGATTCATCTTGCTGTACAGTAGAAACTAACAAACACAACATTGTAAAGCAGCTATACTCCAACAAAATTAATTTTAAAAAAAGAAACTTTCTATTTTGAACAATTTTAGTTTACAGAAGGAATGGGAGGTGCATACAGGAAGTCCCCATGGACTCCCTCCTGCAGCCCTGTGACTGGTGCTCAGATCTCAACGGCCAGCTGTCTCCGGGGATGGTGACAACACCGGTCTCAGGGCGGTCTGTGGGTTACGTGCCGTGATAAATTCTCAAATACTCTCTGTGCATGTTTACAGCTGTCTATGTGTTCTGTTAGCTCAGCCACGTTCCTTGGCATCCCTCACCTAAGAATGTAGGGTGGGGATGTTCATGGTCTCCATTAGAATTTATTGTCATGCACACAGACTCCCAGGTACCAGCAAGGTCCCTGTGGGAAATTCCGGGGTGGGTTCAGGTGTCAGTGTGTCCTGTAATCACTGGATGTGATCACCAGATGGGCCATCTATGACACTGTTGAGCTGCTGAACAACAGACTCTCCAGGTTTGCTTCCATCCCAGGTTTGCTTGATCTCATCTTCAAATCTGAAACAAGGGTCTCAATATTTTATTTATTTATTTTTTATTTTATTTTATTTTATTTATTTTATTTTATTTTATCTTATCTTATCTTATTTTATTTCATTTCATTTTATTTTATTTTATTTTATTCCATTCTATTCTATTCTATTCTATTCTATTCTATTTGAAACATTTGACAAATCAACAAACTGAACTCCAGAACATCCACGTCAAAGACCCAAGTCTTCTCAGGCCATAGCTAATTTCACTTTCCGTGCTTAAAGGTCAAGCTTTCAAATTATTCAACTTTATTATAAATACTTTCTACCACATTTTGCCTCAGAGTAGAGCAGGAACATCAAGGAAAAGAGATTAGATTAAAATCTGAGTCTAATTAAAACATGTTTCCTAATGGAAACAGATAGGAGCTATTGGACCCTGTATCACTCACTATCTGCTTATTTGTTCAGCAGGTACAGTATATTTAGCAGTGATACCAGAAATGGAAAAGGCATGTTCTCAGGTAAAAACCACAGCAAAGACAGGATGCCTACACTTGCTAAAACCCTTATTAAGTCACATTGAGGATGACTTAATTTTCTGATGAATCATAGAGATATCAACACCAGTTGTGTGTGTGTGTGTATTTATGTATCTACTTTTCTATGTATTTTTAACCAATGCATTATATCTCTCATTTTTAATGTAAAATAATGGTATTATGTTTCAAAAGTCATATAGAAAAAAACAATGATTGAATTTTCATAAATAAGAGATGGTTGGTTTATTTCATTTTTTCCTCTTACAACATCTAATGCCTAGTAATCAAAACACCTTTTCAATCAGAAATGTGCTGATTTATTAAATAAGAAAAGTGCCAAGCACAGCCCTCTTAGAAATAGAACACTAGGTATCCTTTTAGAGCAAATAGAACATTTATATGAATATATGTTTACACACACATTCTATTCATTGAAGCAACTGGTCCAACAAAACCTAAGTTTTTCATTTTAGCAATTCCTGGAAAGGGGGAGGTATCTGCTCGTAGAATTTGAAATTCTTCTGTAAAACTGATTTGTCCTTTCTCCCTCATTTATTTATAAAAGGTATCACTTTTAAATACCCATTTTAAAAATTTATTTGTATATAGAAATACAACTTATTTTTGAAAAATTATGTTTATATCCAATGTTTTAGTAAGTTTGCTTATTATTAATTCTAGTAGTGTATTTATAGATTTTAGACTATTTTGAGTTTTATGTGCACATGATTATGCCATATGCAAATATGACAATTTTATTTCCTCTATTCCAACACCTTTCAGACTCGAGAAGTGGGATAAAATAAATTTCTGTTTTTTAAGGCACCCACTTGGTGGTATTTCATTGCAGAAGCCCTAGGAGGTTAGTACATCTCCCAACCTCTTTATCCTCTCTTTCTGGGATTCTAATTACCATTTGTTAGACTATCCGATATTGGTCCACAGGTCCCAGGCTCTGTCATGTTTTTTTTAAATCTCTTCTTTCTCTTTCTTCAGATTGGTCCATTTCAGTTATCTCTATTCAAGCTCACTCTTTCTTTTGTCACCTCCATTCTGCTAGTGAGATCATTCAGTAATTGTTTTCACAGATTGTATTTTCAGTTCTAAAATTTCTATCTGATACATATTTTAAAAGTTATTTCTGCTTATCAACTAATAATTCCTATATTTCCATTCATTTCAAGTGTTTTATTTTTTCTTTTAATTCAAAGAGCACAGTTATAACAGCTGGTTTACCATCTTTCCAAATTCCAACATCTGAGTCATCTCAGGGTTGGCTTCTTTTAATTGTGTTTTCTCTTGAGGCTGGGTCACATTTTCTTGTTCTTTGTATATTCAGTAAATTTCAATTGTAGGCTGGACATTGTCTCGTCACATTTTCTGGCATAGTCTCTTGGTTATACTTTAATCTTCTGGAGACTTTTGTCGGTTTTCTTCTAGCAGGTTGACCACCTGGTTAAATTCAGACTGTAAGTTCTTTCTCACCTATCATGAGCACTTTCTCAAATCAAATTTAATTCTCTAAACCCTTGCTATGCTGAACTGGGTCTGCCCCACACAGACATGCTTCGGAGGTCAGGCTGAGACTGGCATGGACCACACACAGAATAAATGGCCCCTTTCACAAGTGTCTCCTCTCCTGGATTCCTATCCACAGCCCCACAGGCGCCATCTGTGGGTCCTCCACCAGGAAAGCAGGTGCTTCCTTTGGAGGTTTAGAGGCCATGCATCTTCAAGTTTGAGTTTCTGTTGACATGTCTTTAAGTTTTACTGATCTTTTATTCTACATGTTCCATCTTCTCTTAAGCTCTCTGCTAATTTCAGATACTTTTTTAGCTCTAGAGTTTCCATTTGGCTCTTTTCCACTGTTTCCATTTCTCTACTCAGGTTCCTTCTGTTTACTCAACATGTACATCTTTACTTTAAATCTGTGAGTGTGTTTATAGTAGCTCTTTTAAAGTTCCTTTCCGTCAATCTAACATATGTGCCACTTGGGGGTATGTTTCTATTTACTTTTTTTCTATCCTCTTTATAGACCACATTTTCCTGATTCCGTGCCTAACTAGTGAGTTTTTTAAACTGTTTATCCATTTGATTCGCTTAAGGACATGGTGAATGTTGGTTGGCTAAAAGCCTGGGTCATTCTTTCTTCTTTTAAGAGTATTGAGTTCTTCAAAGCAGCCACTGAGGCACATGTGACATGAGGCACTCACTTTGGGTCATGAGGTCAGAAGTTACAGATTTCTGAGTCCTGCACCCCCACGTTCTTTACTTCTCTCGTCCCCTGCCCGCTCCAAAGCTGAAGCCAAAGCAAAGGCTCAAAAGCCAAGAGAGCGGTGTGGAAAGGTGTCACAGCCACAGGGAAAAGATTCACTTGTGGACTTCCCTGGTGCCACAGTGGTTAAGAATCCACCTGCCAATGCAGGGGACATGGGTCTGAGCCCTGGTCCGGGAAGATTCCACAAGCCGCAGAGCAACTAAGCCCATGAGCCACAATTACCAAGCCCACGTGCCACGACTACTGAAGCCCACCTGCCTAGAGCCCGTGCTCCGCAACAAGAGAAGCCACCATAATGAGAAGCCTGTGCACTGTAATGAAGAGTAGCCCCCACTCGCTGCAACTAGAGAAAGCCCGCACACAGCAACAAAGACCCAACGCAGCCAAATATATAAAAAAAAAAAAAAGATTCACTTGTCACGCACCTTCCAGTGGCCCAAGACACTATAACCCTGAAAGTGGTCCAAATGCCCTTGCAAGAGGCCCCCAAGGACAAGCTTGGAGAAACAAGCTCAACCACTATGCCTTCCTCAAGGTTACCCTTGATTGTAGAGGTCAAAGCCAGCAGGCAGGACAAGCAGGCTGTGGAAAAGGTCTATGGCATTTGTGTGGCCAAGGTCAACAGCTGAGCAGGCCTGATGAGGAGAAGCCATGTGTGCAATGGGCTCCTGGCTACAATGCTTTGATGCAGCCAACAAAAGTAGGATCATCTAAAGAGTTGGGCTGGTTAGTTCTAAATATAAATTTTTTCACCATTAAAAAAAAAGTGTTGAGTTATGTTTTAGCAAGTAGTTGATTAACTGGTTGATGAGTCTGATGCTGTTGTGGCTCATCTGGAGCTCTACTGGAGCTGGTCTACACTAGCTCTACATCAAATGCGGCATTCCTAGGTTCCCCATTGCATCCCGAGGGTGTCAGTGAGGTCTACCCACTCCTATTATGTGCATCCATCTTTATCAAAATCCCAGGAAAAAGTTTTCAGATTTGGTTACACTACCTTCCAGGTGAGTTAATTTTTTTTTTTTTTTCGGTACGTGGGCCTCTCACTGTTGTGGCCTCTCCCGTTGCGGAGCACAGGCTCCAGATGCGCAGGCTCAGCAGCCATGGCTCACGGGCCCAGCTGCTCCGCGGCATGTGGGATCTTCCCGGACCGGGGCACGAACCTGCGTCCCCTGCATCGGCAGGCGGATTCTCAACCACTGTGCCACCAGGGAAGCCCAGGTGAGGTAATTTTTATCATTTTATGTATAGTGACTTCTGAAGATATCATTTATAGTTTTCCATCATTTACAATATTTGGGAAGTGAAACTAGATACTGTATAGAGTGTGATCTCAAGAAAAAGGCTTATTTCTAATCATGGCATATTAACTATCTTTCATCTACTACCTACTCCGCCAACCTGACTCCATCAACATTATCTTGCAGGAAATCTCATCATAGAATTTCATCCGTAAATAACACAGTATGTATTCCTAAAATACAAGGTCTATTTAAAAAATTAACCAAAACTCATCATACTTTGAAAATTAGCAATTGTTATTTTCAAATATTCTGTCAGTGTTCACATTTTCATGTCTCGTGTCAATTTTTTAAATAGTGATTAAATTAGGATCTGAACAAGATTCACTTACTGTGATCAGCTGATACATCTCTTAAATCCCTTTTATTTCTATAGGTTCCACATCCACCTTTTTCATTTTTCCACATGGTTGAAGAAACTGGATTGTCTTCGAGCGTTTTTGACAACCTGACCTTTGGTGATTGTATACTCTGGTATCCTTAACAGACTCCCTGTCCTCTTTCCTTCCTATAAATTGACAATTGAATATAGAGGCTTGATAAGGTCCTATTTTAATTCTTTTTACTTTGGGAAAGTTTGCATTATACAAGATGGATTACTTTTATCCAAAGGAGGCAAAAAGTGTCTAGCTACCACTTTTTGTGATGTAAGCAACCACTGATGGTTAATGTCTAGATTAATTCATTCATTAGTATTTACAAAATAATCATATTTTCCCAATCCTTCTTCATGCATTAGCTAACATACTTCCACAAAAGTAAATCTCCCTGGTCTGTGATGGGTTGACTTATTACAGGAAAGGAAAGGTAAATGCCAAGTTCTTTATGTTTTTGTTTTATCATTTTTCAAAATAATGACTTAGTTCATTAGCACCCTCACTGGGCACCAATGCACGGGCCAGGTTGACCTCTGTGATCTTTCCATGCCGTCCTAGCTGTCTGAGACAGCTTCTGTGCTACGTACAAGGTCCAACGGTCCAGGCTTATCTTATATGTTTCTTATCCAGGTCTAAACACAGCATTTCTTCAAGAAGCCTGACTCCTTCTGGTGGGAAATAATATATCAGGACCTGAATTTGGACACTAGAGGTGCTCATGACCACTAGCCATTATTTTTAGGCCATTTCAGTGGACAAAATTAGGGGCTCTTTCTTTGAAATATAAAATACATCATGAGTTCATTCTGATGTAGCCAATTACCTTCGTAATTCTGGGTTTGTACTAAACCTTCTACATCTTACATCTGTGCTTTCTTTATCCTGTTCCAAGAAACTTGGTTCTAAATAATTCTGTAAATGACAGGATGAAATAATATATAATTACTAATTTTCCTTATCCCACAATACCACACTCAAAATTCTTAGAAAAATGTTAACATGCCTATCCTACAATATGATTACAACAAAAAAGTATTAGCTTTTTATGGTTTTTATCCTTAATATATACTTTACAAAAAATGTACAACATCCTGTGTTTTAGAGTCATTTTAACGTTTTTCTCTGTGTGGTTATGTCACCAACTGTATACACATTAAAATTCATTTGTTTCTTTGTGTTTGGATTTTTCGAAACTGAGCTTTAAAATTTATTTGCATTCCATGCTTATGTACACAATTTTTATGACTCCAGAGTCAAATGTACAAGTGAAGTTATATTCAAAGAAGTCTGGCTCCTGTTTTAAGATTTAAAAAATCATGTATCTAATACCCTATTACCACCTCTCCTATAGTTCAGCACTTTTAAAGTTCTCTAGCTTATTATAAGGAGAGATATATGTATTTGTATCCTTTTTTAAAGAAAAAGTGGTATATTATACCGTTTTCCATATTGACATTTGATTTTAATGCAAAAAAGCTATGCAATATGCAACCCTAACCCAAAGCATGTTATTTAGCTCCCATTTGTAGAAAACTATCTATGTGGAAGTGGAAGAAACTATTATTGAATGATTATTGAATTATTCAATGATATGATTATATCATTGGCACATATATGTGCCAGATATTTTACACTCTTCATCTCATCTACTCCTCAAAATGATATCATTAAAAGAATGGTTGTCTCCAATTTAAAGATGACACAACTGATCCTCGGCGGTAACGTCCTGAACACCAGACACCTAAGAAGCCACCTGTTAATATGTAACCCAGGCATGTCTCACCCAACCCGGGCCCTTCCCACTGTGCTGCAGGGTGCATGGTGCCCAGGGTCTACATTCAACGTCTCAAGTTGCCAGTTTACAGTGAAAGACCCCTGGACATTCTTTCTAGCTCCGAGTTGGCCATTTGCTGCTATAATTATTAAAATAAAATTTTAACAATTTTCTTTCTTTAACCAAAGGCATTCCATTTTTGACCATTTAAAGGAATGACTCAATGTTAGACAATTCTGCTCACTTGGCCAATTTCCAAGAAAGAAAATAAAAAGTTTGTAATAAATGTGTGTCTGTCCTGTGTGAAACGTTCAGGTGATGATCCCAGGATATGTTTCCAGGTGAAATTCTCAGCAATGTGCCATGTTCATCAAAGGGTCTCATCTTCCTATAGGTATCACATTTGAGCACAAGCTGTGTAACCAAACTCCGGCAGTTTGGGCAAAAGTGTTTTTCAAACATCGACAGGAACATTCTGTACAAACTCACTCCCATTAAAGGAACCCTAGTGTTAGTAACAGACCCTGAAGATTAACAAATGGCTCCTCAACAAAGAAATCACACTGAGTGACCAGCCATAGATGTTTGCTTTGTGTTGCCATAAACATCTGCAAATGTTTTACAGAGTCTTTATAAAAAAAAAAAAAAAAAAAACAAGGAAAATATTAAAAGTAGAGCTAAGAAGATCTTCTGTGACTTCTGTGCTGAGGAATTGCTGTTAAGCAGATTCACAAAGCAAAACACAGTAGCTTAGCTCAGGGCTGGGTAATTAACCGCTGCGTGAGAAACAGGGCAGGGGTGGCCATTCTCAGCTGTCTTATGGCTATTGGTTGACCGTTTGTCTTCCAATCACAAATCTTCATATGAAAACTTAATTCCCTATTGACTTATGCTCTTTCAAATCTGGGGGCGATTTCCTAGATTGTAAACTCTTAAAGAGCTTTATCACCTTGGGAAACACGACAGATGTAGCAGGATGGCCATCCCCTTGGCATTCTCAACGTAGTGTAGGTTCTTTACATGCATGCAAAAGATCTCCCAAGTAAGATATTTTTCAACAGACAATGTTTTAAGTGCTAAAATTAAGCACTTGAATTGGTTCCATTCTGGGCCGGGCTAGTGCCAGGCGGTGAAACTGGGACAAAAAAGGCACAGCTGCTGCTCTTCAGAAGCTCACAGGCCAAGTGAAAGGCAAGTATTGATGGCGGCAGGGACCGGGCACTACGGAGGAGCGATGCAGGGATGCAGAAGACGTGGGGGCCGCATCCTGAGGGCAGGAAGTGCTTCTGAGCGGGAAGACCTTCATTTTGAACACATGCTGAGCTGGGGATCAGTACAGAATTTGTTTTTCTGAAAAAACATATATACCGTCCTGCAAAATACTTTGAAACACTAGATGAATTACAACCAAAAATTGTTAAATGCTTAGTTAAGCTCAAAGACATTGCACAGGAGATCCCCAGAGGTCAAGAACGAATACAGAAGAGGTAGAACTGAATTTTTGGCTTCTCTGTGTGCAATTTTCACCCAACCAGAAGCCTAAAGCCTTGGGTTTCACTAACTAGTCAGTTGAAAGGAGACACGTCTTCAGCCGAAGAAAGTGAGCATTTGGAATAAATCCCCTGGCGTATATATAAGTTACGTGAAGGACTGAATAGCTCCCATTCCATGGCGAAAACACACCATTTGCTTAAGAAGTTGTCACAACAGTACTGCCTGTTGATTCGGGGGTCACATTGATATAAACCTCTATGAACCAGTACACAACTTTCAAATACAGCTTTCTGCAATGATGGAAATATATTTGCCATGTGTGATTATCGAGCACTTGACACGTAGCTTGTACAAATTAGAAATTAATTTTATTTTATTAACGTTTAATTAATTTTGATTTAAGTGGCCACATTTGGCTAGTGGCTACCACATTGGGCAACACAGATGCTGTAAACCCCCAGCCAAGAAATTAACTTAAAGTGGCCCCTTAAAGACAATAATTTTCGGGCTTCCCTGGTGATGCAGTGGTTGAGAGTCCACCTGCCAATGCAGGGGACACGGGTTCGTGCCCCAGTCCGGGAAGATCCCACATGCCGCTGAGCCTGCGCGTCTGGAGCCTGTGCTCCGCAACGGGAGAGGCCACAAAAGTGAGAGCCCCGCGTACCGCAAAAAAAAAAAGACAGTAATTTTCTCCGGAGGGGCATATACACAATGTAGACCCTTAATTTCCACTAAGATCAGCTGATTAAGAACTTGAGGCCTATAATTACAAAAGACAGGGAAAAAAGCAAAAGTCTGCAGGAAAAAAAATAGCAAAATTAGACACCCAAGGACTGCAGACATTGAAATTATTATATGGAGAATATAAAACAAGTATGCGTAAACTGCTTAAAGAAAATATGGTAAAATTAAAAATATAAGGAAGAAACTGAGGACAATGAAAAATTAACCGGTAGATTTGGGGAAGAATTAAATAGAACCTCTAAAATGCACACACACATACATATATACACACATACACATATAAACACATATTTTAAGTGAAAAATTCTGCGGGTTATTTTAAATAACATTGTAGACATAGTTCAAAAAAATGCAGTGGGCCAGAAGATACTTCTGTAAATATCACCCAGAAAGAAAACAGAATTATAGATAGAGTTGAAATATGAGAAATAAGTAAAAGGCATGATAAACAGGAGGAGAATATCTAACATACACCTAATGAGAGTCAGAGAAAATAAAAGTGAAAACAGGAGAGCAAATATATTTAAGGAATAAAGTTTGGAAAATGTGTGTAAATTAAATTCATAGGAGATATCGCTACATACCCACCAGTAAGGCTAAAATGAGAGACTGGTAGTACCAAGTGTTGAAAATACGTGAGCCATTGAAAGTCTCGAGAACTGCAAGCTGGTCAGTGCTGGTAAAGCTGGACCGTCTGCTCCTAAGTACATCCCCACGGAGCTACATGCACTTACATGCCAAAGACATGTGCAGGCACGTTCATTGCTGCATCATTCAGAATCCTAAGTAGAGACAACCCTAGGTTTGGAGAAATAAATTTTAGTCTGTTTATTTGGCAGAATATTATACAGAAATGAAAAATGAACATGCTAAACATAACCTGGGTGAATCTCACTGCACAACAGAGAGAGCGGAAGCCAGACACAAAATACCCCATTTAATCTAAACTTCGTCAGCAGGCAATGCTCCCTGTCCCGTTGGAGGCTCTGGGGACCACCCTGTGGGAGAATCCGTGTGGGCAGAGGCTGAGGAGCTGGTTCTCACACTCACCTCCGATGCAAGCTCACCGCACCCCACCCCCAAGGTCTTCACTTGGGGGGGCACCCTTGGCCTCAGCTCTCACCCACCCGCTTGCGTCCTCTGCCTTCTGTCTGGGAGCCCTTATGTTTGGGGAGGGGGCGATAAGAGAGAGTCAGCGGCAGGAAAGTTGTCCTACTGACCAGTGTGATGGGCGTGAGCCAGCCCTCCTTCTTGCCTGTTTGTCCTGAATGGCCACCATCCCTCCAATTCCTGGTGACTGGTAACAAACACTGGGTTGCAGTCAGTTCCAGTCACAGTCTGAGCGTGAGGACAGGTGTGGGGCAAGGGCAGGCAGCTCAGCCCCCGAGTCCCTCCATCCCTCCCAAGGGAGACCCCAGGCTGGGGCCCTTCAGAGGAAGAGCCTGATACCACATAGGAGTTTCCAGGGCCGGGTCCCAGGTCCACAGAAGGGAGGCAATCCTGGGAGAAAGACCATGACTTTCACGAGGGACCGACCTCCACCCTGTGACTGGAGGAAGTGGCTCTACCCAGAGAGGGCTTTCCTGGGGGCTCTGGGAGGGTGGAGGCCAACGCTAGAGCCGAGACTCACCCAAAAGCCAGGTCTGGGCTGGTCTCTGGCGTCTCTGGGGGGAGACCCCTCTGGGAGCATCTGCTCCACCCAGAAAGGACTTCCTGCATCCTGCCGATGCAGGGACCGATGCTGCCTTTCTGGGACCAGTAGGGGCTCTGGCCCCCCCTCCAGCTTGTGGTAATGCACTCCCACCAGCCAAGAATTCCCAGAAGATGGACAATGGACGCCCTGCTTCTGCGAGTCTGGTCGGCACAGGCCCTTCCCCAGGGCCAGGCCAGCTCTGGGCAAACCGACTGAAAGTCCAGGGACCACAAGCCACACAAGGACACTCCGTGGCCCCTCCACACCCAAGCTTTGCCCTGGAAACTTTCTGCTGCATTAACACAGCAGGATGTAAATAAAGTGCCTCCTTGAGGAAAAGTGCTAGTTGTCAGCGAAGTGCCAATACTGCTGACTAAGAGGATGCATGGACGTGGGTTATCATACAGCAAAGTACTTTCTTTGTAAAAACATGACCTCTGTCTGTCATCAAAGTTCCTAGGGAAATGGTGAAATTGTATTAAAGCTATTTAAAAAATGGACTGGCTAAAGGTAAGTACCGTGAGCTCAGAAACGTGCAGGTATGTGTTTGTAAGGGATATGGGAGGACTTCCCATGTTCCCCTGATGTCACCAGCCTGACACGGCTCTTTACGTGGAACCACAGAGGAACAACCCAGGACAGGCTGATAACCAACCGACAGGGCTGAGGCCACCAGCTCAGAGATCAGTGGACATTTCTCCAATCAATTGCTATAAACCAAGTATGTTTTCATTAGTGCAGGAAGTCCCATGACTGTCATGTGGTACACACACACTCAGACTCTGGAAGGTTCCTGCCCAAGGGAACCGGTTAGAATTCCAACTGCGGAGCCAGTCCTGGGGAATTGGTGGGTTCACCAGCAACCTTTCTCTTTTGTTTGTTTTTTTTGTTTGTTTTTGTTGTTGCTGTTTTCCTATTTTATTTCTTTATTTTTTATTAATTTTTATTGGAGTGTAGTTGCTTTACAATGTTGTGTTAGCTTCTACTGCACAGCAAAGAGAATCAGCCATACACATACAGAAATCGCCTCCCTTTTGGGCTTCCCTCCCATTTAGGTCACCACGGTGCATTAACTAGAGCTCCCTGTGCCGTACGGTATGTTCCCCTCAGTTGTCTATTTTTTGCACAGTACCCTTTCTTTGCTGGATGCCAGGTTTCTGTTAAACGCATGGTGATGGACATAACCTTAACCCTAACAGTAACTGCAGGTGTGCTCCGTGCCCATTGCCACCTCCCACTGCCCTGATGGCATCCCACCCAAGGGTGCACCTGCGTCTCAACTCTGCTCTGCTTCAGACCCAGAGGCACAGGGAACTCAGAGGTCCCAGGGCAGCCTTCACTCATGGGTGACGAGGGCCCAAGGAGGCCTCCTGTCTCTTCTCCGAGGCCCCTGTGGGGCAGCAACCAACTGGGAAAACGCACCTACATGCTCTCTCCTCCTTCCTTGTCTGACTCTCTCCTGCACTCCTGCACCTTTGCCCAAGTTAGACAACCAACTAGCTCAACCCAAGTGTGGGCCAGGCTCTGCTTTCAGAAGACAGGGGCTTCCCAGTCAAGGACAGTGCAGGATGGAACCCCAGGGGGTCACACAGTGACCTATGGGCAGTGGCCAGGAGAAGTGGTAAATAGGTCTGAGTCAACCAGATGGCCGAGAACTCTCAGCGCTGGGCTTGCAGGCCTGGTTTTATTACATAGACAAGAAGCTTTTAAATGAAAAGGTTGGTCCAGCACCATGGTTCCCAAACTGTGTCCTAAGACTCAATAGGCACCCCAGGGAACTCAGGAGGGGTGCCACTGGGTATTTAAATTGTGTGTTTGTGGAACCTCCAGCTTGAGGTAGTTCACAGCTTCACTGAACCCCTGCATTCCTTCCAATTACGTCATCTCTGCTGGGTTTGCCCCAGTTGTGTGATTAAGAGCAAGAACCCTCAGAAAATCAGTGTGGACATGAGGACAGGAGGGTGGCAGTGTCCAGCCTGATTCCAAAGTTTGAGGAGCTGTGCTGCACTCGCGGGGACACAGCATATATGATGGTCTTTGGACCTAACTACTTAATAAAAGGAACTGTTGGGTATTTCGTTTGGCCCAGGAGCATCATGAAAAAATGCAGACACTAATGGACCAAGGAACTGGGGACAGAGAAATCACCTGTTAGTGATTTTTAGAGAAAGGCTCCTAGGAATGAGAAGAAATTATAATGAACTGAGGTTACGCACGGCTAGGTAGGAGCTACTGTGGGAAATTCACAGAAAGTCTAGACAGGGGTGCATTCTTCTATAAGCTTCCACTTCAATAGGGAGAGAAATAAAATTGTAATAACCAGACAGTCTCCATGAATATCCCACACAGCTGTGCAGACTTCCTGGGCAGCCTTCCTCTGAACTTCAGAACCGTTCGCAGCCTTTTCAAGAGCCTCCACCACGGGTGAGGGAGGGGCCAAAGTCTATTTCCCTTTCAAGGCTTAGAAAGTGAAGTCGCCCTAAGAAAGTCACAGTCAGGTCACCTGCATCAGAGGCAGAATGTCCTGCTCGACTCAGAGGAAACCCTAAGTTTAATTTTTTTCATTCACTGAGCTCATATTGACTAGAGAAGAACTCTCCAAAATTAAAATTAATAGGTAGATATAACCCTATTTTCCAGACTGCATGTGTTTGTTTCCTCTTTACTGTGTATCCACAGCCAGACATATTCTGCCTTTGTGTGGAAGGAGCATTATGCTCTAGGGTCTTTTAATTGAACGAAATCTATTTTTTTGAGCCAGTCTTGCTGTGATAAGGATGAGGTCCTGAAACTCTTCAGCTGGTGAGAGGGGAGTTGTTTTTGGTCCCTTGATGTGCTCTGGACTGAAGAAGGTGGAGGCTACCTTTTATTTGTCCAGCTGGCAGAAGATTAAGAAAGAATAAACTGAACGGAAAGCAAGCCGGCAACTTATCACCCGTGGGAATTCCCTCCTGAGCCCACATCCTGCTTTTGGAGGCACAGCCGGGCTGGGGAGGTTGAGGCAAGCCCCCACCGATGCCAACAGCTGGGAACGCGATTGCACTCCCTGCCTGCAGCTTCTGATTTCAGCACACTGTGAAATATGCTACGACCCATCCAAAAAGTGCTTTTCCCTCCAGCTGCACATATGTGAAGATATAAACTCTTCTTTGCTTCTCCCATTTTTATTAACACAAAGCAATGTGGAAACCAGATTACTGACAGTCAATTCCACTAAGGAGCAAAGAATCTAAAATGAAAGTGTATCTCAGGTTCCCAGGCCCAGCTGCCTTACATTACTGCCAGGATCAGAACCCTCTTTCCTGAAAACCAGGTTCCTTCCTCTCGGGGCTAAGAGGTTTGCTAGAAAAGGCATCCATAAAGGTAAACATTCTTCCCCGAAGAAAGTCAACACCTGGGGGCAGGAACTCACTGACACGATGCCCAGAAGAGGACTGGCCTCTAATAGATGTCCCTGGAGAACAAGGCATGAGTGGGTCTAAGTATTTTTCTAGTAACTTACAAAATTATGACTAAGGAAAAAAAGAACAAACTTAAAAAGCAATCAAAATTTAGTTGCCAATTTGCAATCTCTTTTACATAAAGAAAGGGAGAGAGAAGAAGACGAAGAAGGCGAGGAGGAGGAAGAGGAGGAGGAGGAGATGGAGAAAAGGAAGGAAGGAAAATTCCAGAAGCTTAATCCGAAAATCTGAGATAGGCTGGCAGGGTTGCTGATGAATCACTCAGCTCCTGGGTGGAAACACTTGCTAAAAATGTATATTATTATTAAGGTATTAAATAAATCCGTTCTGGGCTAAATTAAGTGATATTACATTTCTGGCTGCTCCTGATGATGGCTCAGGCTAAAGCCGAGCCGAGGTGGTACAAAGGGAGCATCTTGCCGGCTTGGCAGTTTGAACTGTCACTGCAAAACGTTGCCTGTTTATCGCAAGGAGGATTTCAGGTTGGCAGTAGATGAAAACTGTCTGTGTTTAAGACATATGTGATCCGGTTTATACAATCTTCATTTATTGGTGATTTATCCTTCCCTAGATATCTGAGAAGATAATATTTCCCCTTGTTTTGATGAAAGGAATGGGACCCCAGGTCAACGGTGATGTCTAGAAACCAGCCTGGAGGAAGGAGTCTAAACCCCTGCACGACCCTGGACTGGATCGAGTGGGCGTGTCCTGGTTCTTCAGTCTCAGGTTTGAAGACTAAAGGTCAGAGGTGCCAGGAGGGAGCATCTTCAAGATGGTGGAAGAGTAAGACGCGGAGATCACCTTCCTCCCCACAGATACACCAGAAATACATCTACACGTGGAACTGCTCCTATAGAACACCTACTGAACGCTGGCAGAAGACATCAGACCTCCCAAAAGAAAAGAAACTCCCCACGTACCTGGGTAGGGCAAAAGAAAAAAGAATAAACAGAGACAAAAGGATAGGGACAGGACCTGCACCAGTGGGAGGGAGCCGTGAAGGAGGAAAGGTTTCCACACACTAGAAGCCCCTTCGCGGGCAGAGACTGAGGGTGGCAGAGGGGGGAAGCTTCAGAGCCGTGGAGGAGAGTGCAGTAATAGCGGTGCGGAGGGCAAAATGGGGAGATTCCTGCACAGAGGATCGGTGCCAACCGGCACTCACCAGCCCGAGAGGCTTGTCTGCTCACCTGCCGCGGCGGGAGGGGCTGCGAGCTGAGGCTCAGGGCTTCGGTCAGAGCACTGGAAGAGGACTGGGGTTGGCGGCGTGAACACAGCCTGAAGGGGGCTAGTGCACCACGGCTAGCCGGGAGGGAGTCCGGGGAAAAGTCTGGACGTGCCTAAGAGGCAAGAGACCACTGTTTCAGGGTGTGCGAGGAGAGGGGATTCAGAGCACCACCTAAATGAGCTCCAGAGACGGGCGTGAGCTGCAGCTACCAGCGCAGACCCCAGAGATGGGCATAAAATGCTAAGGCTGCTGCTGCCGCCACCAAGAAGCCTGTGTGCGAGCACAGGTCACTGTCCACACCCCGCTTCCGGGGAGCCTGTGCAGCCCGCCACTGCCAGGGTCCCGGGATCCAGGGACAACTCCCCGGGGAGAACACATGGCGTGCCTCAGGCTGGTGCAACGTCACGCCGGCCTCTGCCGCCGCAGGCCCGCCCCGCACGCCGTGCCCCTCCCTCCCCCCCGGCCTGAGTGAGCCAGAGCCCCCGAATCAGCGGCTCCTTTAACCCCGTCCTGTTTGAGCAAAAGACAGGCGCCCTCAGGCAACCTACACACAGAGGCGGGGCCAAATCCAAAGCTGGGCCCCGGGAGCTGTGCGGACAAAGAAGAGAAAGGGAAATCTCTCCCAGCAGCCTCAGGAGCAGCGGATTAAATCTCCACAATCAACTTGATGTACCTGCATCTGTGGAATACCTGAATAGACAACGAATTGTCCCAAAATTGAGGCGGTGAACTTTGGGAGTAACTGTAGACTTGGGGTTTGCTTTCTGCATCTAATTTGTTTCTGGTTTTATGTTTATCTTAGTTTAGTATTTAGAGCTTATTATCATCAGTAGATTTGTTTATTGATTTCGTTGCTCTCTTATATATATATATATATATATATATATATATATATAGAGAGAGAGAGAGAGAGAGAGAGAGAGAGAGAGAGAGAGAGACACATTTTTTTTCCCTTTTTCTCTTTTTGTCAGTGTGTATGTGTATGCTTCTTTGTGTGATTTTGTCTCCAGGGATTTGCTTTTACCATTTGTCCTAGGGTTCCATCTGTCTGGTTTTCTTTTTAGTATACTTTTTACCACTTCTTATCATTGGTGGATTTGTTTATTGGTTTCTTTTTTTAAATTACTTTTTAATTTTTTTATTTTAGTAACTTTATTTTATTTTACTTTATTTTTTTCTTTTCTCCTTTTTCTTCTAAGAAGTGTGGCTGACAGGATATTGGTGCTCTGGCCAGTTGTCAGGCCTGAGCCTCGGTGGTGGGACAGCCAAGTTCAGGACACTGGACCACCAAAGACCTCCTGGCCCTCATAATATCAATTGGCAAGAGCTCTCCCAGAGATCTCCATCTTAACGCTAAGACCCAGCTCCACTCAACAACCAGCAAGCTCCAGTCCTGGACGCCCCATGCCAAACAACTAGCAAGACAGGAACACAACCCCACCCATTAGCAGAGAGGCTGCCTAAAATCATAATAAGTTCACAGACATCCTAACACACACCACCGGAAGAGGTCCTGCCCACCAGAAAGACAAAATCCAGCCTCATCCATCAGAACACAGGCACCAGTCCCCTCCACCAGGAAGCCTACACAACCCACTGAACTAACCTTACCCACTGGGGGCAGACACCAAAAAGAATGGGAACTATGAACATGCAGCCTGAGAAAAGGAGACCCCAAATACATTAAGTTAAGCAAAATGAGAAGACAGAGAAATACACAGCAGATGAAGGAGCAAAGTAAAAACCTACCAGACCAAACAAATGAAGAAGAAATAGGCAGTCTACCTGAAAAAGAATCCAGAGTAATGATAGTAAAGATGATCCAAAATCTTTGAAATAGAATAGAGAAAATACAAGAAATTTAACAAGGACCTAGAAGGACTAAAGAGCAAACAAACAATGATGAACGGCACAATAAATGAAATTAAAAATTCTCTAGAAGCAATAAGTAGCAGAATAACTGAGGCAGAAGAAAGGATGAGTGACCTGGAAGAGAAAACAGTGGAAATAACCACTGCAGAGCAGAAGAAAGAAAAAGAATGAAAAGAACTGAGGACAGTCTCAGAGACCTCTGGGACAACATGAAACGCACCAACATTCGAATTATAGGGGTCCCAGAAGAAGAAGAGAAAAAGAAAGGGACTGAGAAAATATTTGAAGAGATTATAGTTGATAACTTCCCTAATATGGGAAAGGAAATAGTCAATCAGGTCCAGGAAGCGCAGAGAGACCCATACAGGATAAATTCAAGGAGAAACATGCCAAGACACATATTAACCAAACTATCAAAAATTAAATACAAAGAAAAACTATTAAAAGAAGCAAGAGAAAAGCAACAAATAATATACAAGGGAATCTCCATAAGGTTAACAGCTGATCTTTCAGCGGAAACTCTGCAAGCCAGAAGGGAGTGGCAGGACATATTTAAAGTGATGAAGGAGAAAAACCTACAACCAAGGTTACTCTACCCAGCAAGGATCTCATTCAGATTCGACAGAGAAATTAAAACCTTTACAGACAAGCAAAAGCTGAGAGAATTCAGCACCACCAAACCAGCTTCACAACAAATGCTAAAGGAATTTCTCTAGGCAGGAAACACAAGAGAAGGAAAAAAACTACAATAACAAACCCCAAACAATTAAGAAAATGGTAGTAGGAACACACATATTGATAACTACCTTAAATGTAAATACTCCAACCAAAAGACATAGACTGGCTGAATGGATACAAAAACAAGACGTGTATATATGCTGTCTACAAGAGACCCACTTCAGACCTAGGGACACACACAGACTGAAAGTGAGGGGATGGAAAAAGATATTCCATGCAAATGGAAATCAAAGGAAAACTGGAGTAGCGATTCTCATATCAGACAAAATAGTCTTTAAAATAAAGAGTATTACAAGAGACGAAGGACACTACATAATGATCAAGGGATCAATCCAAGAAGAAAATATAACAATTGTAACAATTGTAACACCTCACACCAGTCAGAATGGCCATCATCAAAAATCTACCAACAATAAATGCCGGAGAGGGTGTGGAGAAAAGGGAACCCTCTTGCATTGTTGGTGGGAATGTAAATTGATAACAGCCACTATGGTGAACAGTATGGAGGTTCCTTAAAAAACTACAAATAGAACTACCATATGATCCAGCAATCCCACTACTGGGCATATACCCTGAGAAAACCATAATTCAAAAAGAGTCATGTACCACAATGTTCACTGCAGCTCTATTTACAATAGCCAGCTCTATTTACAATGAACCTAAGTGTCCATTGACAGATGAATGGATAAAGATGTGGCACATGTATACAATGGAATGTTACTCAGCCATAAAAAGAAACAAAACTGAGTTATTCATAGTGACGTGGATGGACCTAGAGTCTGTCATACAGAGTGACGTCAGAAAGAGAAAAACAAATACCGTATGCTAACACATATATATTGAACCTGAGAAAAACAAAAAATGGTTCTGAAGAACCTAGGGGCAGGACAGGAATAAAGACACAGACATAGAGAATGGACTTGAGGACACGGGGAGGCGGATGGGTAAGCTGAGACGAAATGAGAGAGAGGCATGGACATATATCCACTACCAAACGTAAACTAGATAGCTAATGGGAAGCAGCCGCATAGCACAGGGAGATCAGCTCGGTGCTTTGTGACCACCTAGAGGGGTGGGATAGGGAGGGTGGGAGGGAGGGAGACGCAAGAGGGAAGAGATATGGGGATATATGTATACGTGTAGCTGATTCACTTTGTTATAGAGCAGAAACTAACACACCACTGTAAAGCAATTATACTCCAATAAAGATGTTAAAAAAATTAAAAAAAGAGGTGCCAAGAGGTCTAACCAGGTCAAAGGAGAGACCCCTTACGTTTCATGCCACACGTAAATACTTCCTCAATGAAACCACTTTTACAGTAATTTCCAGAAAATACACTGCTAACAACAAGGTTGCTGCCACCATTGTGCAAAAGAAGAACTTGGGGTTGGGGTCCGAGGTCGGGGCTCTGGGGGCTCTGGGGGCTCTGTCCTTGGCTGTATCACTGGGGACACACAGACAGTCATAGCTGCTGACACCATGGCTTGCCCAGCAGAAGATGGGACGCCACCATCCACCACTTGGGTCCTGCGCCACAAAGACTTCTCGGTCTTAGAGATACCCATGGTGGGGAAAAGTACACGCAGAGTTTACACCAATCCCCAACGTGAAAATCACAAAGGGGCCCCGAAAATTCTAGGAAGAGTTGATCCCGGTTAAGTAGAGCATGACCCACATTCAGAAAACAGGCCCTGGCCGTTCCCTCTCTCCCTGGAGATGAAGGGCCTCACCTCGCAGCATCACTAACCTGCATCCACAGGTCCTCCAGGTGGTGGGCTGGAGACGGTTCCCGGAGGCCAGAGCGCGAGCTGCCCCCCGTGTCAGGTGCGCGGGCAGGAGACCACACCACCCACCACCGCCCCAGTGCCCCTGCCTCGATTCACACCAAAGGCCACTCTTGGCTACTGAGTGGTCCTCTGGCTGAGGAGGGAAAGGGCCCAACTGGTCACAGTGGGGACATCTCAACACGATAGTGAAGCTGAACAGAGAGAATTACTACTGCACGGCAGCCCCCTGGGGGCCCCTGGAAGGAAGCTGAGTGGCAGAACTTCAGGCCACACACCTGGTCACCATGGGCAACACAGCAAGTGAAAACAGGTCTGACTGAAAGAGAGAACTTCCACGACACGGGGCAAGGATGAGTCGCTTGACTGTTTGGACAGGGGCCTGGAGAAAGAAAGGTGACGAAGAGTCAGGGGCTGGGGGTCACACCTGTAGGAGTGGGCACCTGACCTGGGGGTAAGGACACCTGACCTGCTAGGTGGGCTGCAGCCACCACAGAGCTGGCAGAGTGGATGCGTGGAAGCCCCTCAGGGCGCTGTGCTGGGTCAAGGCGCAGGGCCTACTGATGGCAGCTGATGTTTGGACTGCCAGGGTTCAATGTCTAGTCCAGCAATGCAGAGTCTAGTGCTAAGCCCCCACTTGGCAGTGTCCTTTGAGAAAACCAACAGCCACCTACTGGCAGGTGGATGCATTGGACACGTTCATGCAGGAAGAGCAGCGGAGCGTCTAGATGGGGGCCGTCTCAGGATCCAGTCTCAGGCAGCCACAGCAGGGTTTCCACTCAGACTGATTTCAAAGGCCTATTCCAGCAGCTGTGACGGGAACCAGATGATTTATAAGTGAGCACATCGTGGCATTCTCCTCCCCCCATCCCTGCTCCCTACAGAGAGCTTTGCATTTGCCTCCTCAGCTTCTCTGTGGTGTGAGCACGGTTTCAAAGACGGAAAATCTCAGCCACCACCAGAAATGTCTGCTCTACCCCAAGCCACAGATCAGCTGGAACCCCTTTCCCCAGCTTCTCAAGTTCATGGTCGCAGAACCGGGAGCCCCGGGCCCCCCAGATCCTTGATATGCCATCATGAGACACGTTACCTCCTGCATTAAGTACTGTCAGAAGTTAGGTGACTGTCCCCAGTTGTGCTTGTTCCCTGAGAAGTAGGCACAAACCTACAGGACATGTGGCTTTTTAGAAGATTGTACGTGACCCACCGTCTTGGGAGAAGCCATGTGACTGATACACACGCACTGTGCATATCTTGAATACTTCCTTTCTTGAAGTTGCCTTCTCAGCTAGTATTTTCCTATTTTTAGGGCAGTGGCTCAATCCTCTAAACATAGTCTCTCTAAACTGTAAATCAACAGAAAGACTTTCTATGTCATTAAAGACATTTTTCTCCTTTTCCTGATCCTACAGGATGGTGTAAATTTCCTCACAAGATAACTATTTCACTCGACGTAACATTGTGATATTTCTTAAAGTTTTTCCATACACATCTCTAAGGAAGAGTAGAAAATAAATGCTAAAGAAGTACCCCCCAACATACAAACAAGTCATGAGATGATCCACTACCTTTTTTCTGCCAGAGAAACTGGCCAGTAATAGAGGATTAAGTAAAATTCATGTGTGTTAAGTAGATAATAAATTAAACCAATAAATTGTGGTTACTGCCACTCCCTCCTAATTCATCCATACTGAATGAATAACCCACACTTCTGAACCCATAAGTTAAAAGAAAATAATTTAATAATTTCAAGTTCCTACTTGAAGAGGTAAAAACCATGAACATGAGACAAGTAGAGAAAAGTGTAAAAGTCCCTAGTATACATTACAAGGCAGTATTTGCAAATGTGTGTTGTCTCTGCTTAGGAATAGAACATAAGGAAAAAATCCCTGATGTTTTCTCTAAATAGCAAAAAGGTCATTCCTCTGCCTTTTCAGTATGTTTATCCCTCCTGTTATTGTCAGAAATCTTCTTTGGTAGCCTAAATGAAGTTATTTAAATATTTGCTAAATCTGGTCCTCTAGTCTTTCAACCTCAGGTTATGTCCATAAAAGCTGAGCATTTTAAAATTTTCCGGTTTCTAACTACTTTGAATCCTAACTCCGCGAGTTAGACACCGAGGACCCGGGGTAACTTTTCTGGCATTCGATGAAGTATTCATCGTGAAGTGTTTACTTGTCCCATACCTGTAAAATGCTCATCCACAAATATCATTCCCCACGATAATCACAGACTGTAGGAAAGTAGGTGCAGTTTATAAGCCTTGGAGGAATAATAAATAACCATTTATGCTTAATAATGAACATCAAAGCCCAAAATATCATGATACAAATAATTACCCTTTGCTTCTCACATTGAATGTCTAATAATGTTGTCTTGAATCCAAAGATAAAAGTTCCTTTTGGAAAGTCTCCAGAAACGTTAAACATCAAACATATGTGTACATGCATGTTCTCTGCAGCATTTTTTCAGCCAAGAGGTTGAAACCACAGTTCAGGTTATTTTCTACCAGCTGGTGAGTGGATAAACAAATGCAGTCCATCCACCTTCTGGGGTGCGATTCCGCCACAGGCTGGATGGATGCACTGACACAGGCTACAATGTGGATGAGCTTTGAAACCACGATGCTCAGTGAGAGAAGCCAGAAACCAAAGGCCACATTATTCCCTTTATATGAAATGTCCGGAATAGGCAAATCCATGGAGACAGAAAGCAGATTGGTGGTTGTCAGGGGCTGGGAAGGGGGAGTGACTGCTGAAAGGACATGGGGTTTCCTTTTGGGAGATGGGAGTGTTTGGGGGCCAGATAAGGCTGGTGGCTGCACAACATTGTGAATGTACTAAAAGCCACCATTTTATTGACTCTAAAATGGTTAATGGTATATCTTCTGAATTTCATCTCGGTAAAAAAATATCTTAGAGGCCTTGAGTCAGAAAGGTCACAAAGAGTTATAAAAAAATTCCAAGGGCAGAGGCAGTGCAGCAAGATGGAGAGTCTGCCAGCCCAAGAGCGAGGACGCTTTGGTCCGAGTTCAGGCCCCGCCACTGACCAGCAGCACCTCGCCGGCTATATCCCGACCGTCATGAGATGAACCACATCGGCTCTCACACCTTAGACACAGCTGTGAGAGGGAATGTAAGTACATACAGACACTCGCACTTTTAAACTACATAAATATGCAAACCGAGCTACACAGACACGCAAACACACATACCTCCAAACACGGTACTGTAAGGGCCATCGTTTTTCAAGGAAAGAATATATACACCACTCAGAATACTCGCCTCTCATGGGTGTGCTGGGTAATATTTCCGGCAAGGAAAGTAGGTATTTGGTGGGATGGTACTTTATAGAAAACATTGCAATAATCTCTTTACCCAAAGCTCTTCTAAGAAGACGACAAAATACCTTTGATGTGTTTGGTTGGTCAACGAGTCACTATGATCATTGGGGGATAACTATTGACTCATAATTGTGTCATCTTCCAGTATTGTGTGAATTGCTCCAAATCCAATGCAAAAAACTTAGGATTTAAAAACACTCGAAACATTCGTTTTTTGCTCCTAATCCTTTTACATTATGTGCAGGAATAGGGCACTGAGAGACCAGGTCGGGGCATGGAGCGGCTCTGGAGGCCCCGTGAAGGGGCACCTGGGGGCAGGTGACGTGAATGATGTAAAACCATCATGTGTTTGAAGGATCAGTAACCAGCCACAAGCAGGACAAGGACGGAATTTAAGAAAAACGCTCCACCTCCCATTATCCCCAATAAAAACACTCCACCTCCCATTATCCCCAATAAAAACACTCCACCTGCCATTATCCCCAAGAAGGTGCCTATATTCAATACTTAATAGACAAAATGATGAGAATGAGGAAAATATGCATGGGCTTAGCTTTAAAGCTTCTAGAAAAACAATGCAAACAGGAAAGCAGTAAATGCAGGTCTTTCCACCAGGATGCTGATGACCGTTTAGAAATCTCTCCACGTAAATGGAGAAAAACATCTGAGGTCGTCCTCCTTCCTTCACAAAATGCCTCAGTTTAAATAAACCAGAAAGAGCTCAGGGTTGAGAGAATAAAACTGTGTGGTTTTCAGCCAGTCCCTTAACTTCCCAGAGTCCCGGGGTCTTTGTTTTCCGTAAAAGGGGAAAATCACACCAGCCCCCAGGGCCAGGAAGTGGATTACTAGAGCCAGGGGGAGTGAGTCAGCAAACATTTCTAAATGCTGTCACAAACAGTAAGCCATTTAAATCTCCTACCAACGTGAGGGGCAGGTCCTATCTTTATCATTATTTACAGATGAGGTAATCGAGGAAAGGAGGGAACTGAATTGCCCAAGTTCACAAAGAAGTAAGAATGGGGCTGGGATCTGAACCCAGAGCCGAGGCAGTTAGGCTCTAGATTCTGTGCTATCAACCACCATGCTATGTGCTTAGAAAAATAATTACATGTCTATATATCCATATCATATGTTATAAATACATACCAAACACATATGTGTGTATGTGAAATTCAGTTTAAAATTAAATTATTCACAAATTATTGCTCTTATTATAATTAATCCCAAATCTACTTGCAACAGGAGCAGAATGCCAATGTGGGTGGTCTCCTGACACACACACACAGAGCCATCCAGGCATTCAGCTAAAATATTCACAACAGATGTGATTAGACTCTCTAATGCACATGGTTACTGTAGTTTGTTTTTCTAAATGCACATAAATACGGTATTTATTGGTGTCTGTCTAAGGCTATCCATGAATATCTGGAATTCCTGTCTTTATATCTGGTTTTATTCCTATATAAATGAGAGATGTAGCTTTGACTGCCTCGCTGGATTGCAAAATCAAGGTGCTTGAGGCCAAACCAAAGCACAATTTCTTTCAAGAGACATAGAACGCGGTGGCCAGTACAGTACCTCGAGCCCACAGACAGTCTCACGATATGAGATGAAGTCATGTGAATGGAGCAGGGACAGTAGGTGGCAGTCGTCACCTCCCCTGGTATTTTCCTTCTTCCTTTTTTCCAGCACCGTTGATGACAGGGCAGAGCTCTCAGGAGTGAAGTCAGCAGAGAACTTTGATAGCAATTTCCAGGGGGCCCAAGACAGAGCCACGCAGACGACCCTCGGCAGGCGTCGGGCCCTTTCAGCAGTGGCCTCGGTAGAACCTACAGAAATAAGATGATAAAAGGTGAGTGAAAACAGAACAATGAAAGGTATTTATATTCTTTTCTAAATAATCTGGGTATAGAGTGAGATGGGAACACACCCTTCTGCCTTTCTGACTTGGGTAGACCAGCGCTCCTTGTATCTGAGGCCTGATGGTCCTGGGGCTGCATTTCTCTGTTCACCAGGACGAACATGTATCCAAGCTCAGCCACGACAGAACGTGGACTCCTGACTCCAAGTTCATCCCAACGGTCCCTGGACGGATCTGGTGAGAGTGAGGATAACAAGTATCCCATGATGACACTGGGGAATAATTTCGTGTCTGAACTCAACTCATGGTTTGTAGCACAATCTTTTAAACATAAATTTCTTTTATGATACTAAAAGAGTTGTAAACAAAATAATTGGCTTTAATCAAGGAATTTCTGCAATATCCAGTTCCTTTGAGTATGATAAAAGGATTTTTTCCTCATGGAAAAACACATGGATTATATGCACCCAAAATTCTTCAATGACACAATAGGGTTACTCTAAATTTACCAGTAGAATCATAGAATTCTACTGAATGTTCTCTAAATCTCCAAATATTTTTTAAAAAACATGTGTTTCATAAATCATGATAAAAGAAAAACAAGCATGTACTCCCAATATTGCTTGAATATTTCTTCCACTGGAGCACATGATGTTGGCCGAGAAGATACACATCATGTGGAACCAATCTCACAATTTATTTGGAATCTTCTCTGAAATGGGATATGCCAATCATGGAATAGTTCAATATCGAGCAATGTAAGTAGAATGCTATCAAATATAAAATATTGAATTAGGAGGGGACCATCTAGAAATTCATCAAGGAGGAATCAAAGAGTATTTCTACGGTGTCTCAGCCAGCCCCTGCCCTTTGGACCCACCTCAAGCCACCCATTTTCTGCACTACCACCAGCTCATAGTGAGGACACGACAATTTGCAGGAATGTCCTGGGGTCTCTGCTTGCCTTTCTCCTACCAGATCATCTTGCAATTCTATCAAAATCAGTCTCTGAGCAGTTGGTTTTGGGAGACACTTGAGTTTGCTTCTGGACCCAGGGATCTCGTGTCCATACTTGTTTTTCGCTTGTTTTGCCCCTTTGGCTCCTCGAGTTTCTCATGACGCCCTGAAAAAGCTGAGCTGTGGCTGGAGGAGCCACATGCCCATCACCGTCCACCATGTCTTGCTGGCTGGAGGAGCCATATGCCCATCACCGTCCACCATGTCTTGCTAATGTGAGGTCCAGCCACTGTGAAGCGGAGAGCAGGACCCAGATACTTGACCAGAACCCACAGTCCCCGAGTCTTCCCTTCCCCGTGTCGGCCCCTCGCCCAGTCTCCCCCTCTGCCTTGAACACGGGAAAAAGCACAGCACCCCTTTCCCCCTCTCTGCTCATATTCCAGAGATGAGGGTGGGTTACGTAGCCTGAACTTGATGCAGGTGTTGCAAGATCGTTGTCAGTTCTGCTGTCCTGCCTCTCGTTTCCTCCCAGGAAATCGGAGGGGTGAGAAAAACGTCTCAGCGTCAGCACAGCTGACGGGAACTCAGCGCCTGACGTTTGCAGGATCTAAATTGGTCGGGGAGCAGTGCCATGAGGGGTCTAGCTCTGTATCCCCTTCGGAGAGGAATTCTATTTCAGACCAGCTCCGTCAGAAGTGGGATCCATGTCCCACAGAGTTTCCCAAGGTTTCGATTAGTCCAAATCTAATTCATTTCACCTCTGCTGCAGTCACTTTCCGTGGGTGAGCCAAGGAAAAAGCCATCAGCTGATGTCAGCCACTCCCAGCAGACACCAAGTCCTGCACGGAACAGAAAAAATTCTACGCAGTAATTCATCTGCCAACTACAAGACAGCCTCCACTTGGCAGCCAATGTCTTCAACCCAAGCTGTGCAGCACCAGTGACTCATGGGGCAAGAGTGAAAATCAGGGCCACAGCCACGGGGTGAAAATATCACAAGCCAGGCGCACCCTGGTGTTCAAGAGCTCGTACATCCCTCATCCTTCCATAGCAGTAAATTACCCTGAAACAGGGGGAAGGGGTGTTATTAATTATTTCTTTTCTACTGACTTTTCTGTAGACGCACTCTGATTTCTAAGACTTACAGCCCACGAAATAAAACTCTCTCCGAGTGCTTGATCTGTGCCTAAGTCAGAAGCTCAGTTTGGTCCTATGTGCCTTGCTGGCCATGCCCAGTAGGTAACTACATCCCAAAGGTGCTTTTTCCTTGGAAATTAACATCCCGTTAATTTTCTTTATTGCCACTGCCTGATTCCGACCCTCTTGCCCAGATGCAGAGGTGGACTCGCCATGAAGCTCAAAGAGCTTAAGTTTTAAGATTTCTCGCCTGGTGTGCGTGCTTGTGCATGCGCACATTTCACCTACAAAGGTAAGATATTTCCATAGCAAATCCTTAAGACCACTCTGTCTTCTCTGCTCTGTGTTGGGTGGCATGGGAGTGACCCTGGGCATCAGTTAGAAGGGTCTGGGCGGGGAGCATCTGATTCTGGCCTAGTGGGACGGAGGGTGTCGTCTCGGGGTATTTCCGTGTGTGGTAAGCCATTGCCAAATGTCCCAGAGCAGGAGTGGCCTCCAAGAATAGACCTGCATCCTGCTGTATTGACACTTACATACTCACTTTTATACCTAATTTGTACACATGGTATTATTTCTTTCTTTCTTTTTGAGAGGGCCCTTTAAACTACATACATTTCAGGTTCCCCAAACCAGGGCCTGCATGACCAGGACCCCTGGAGGCTCCCCGTCCCTCTACAGTCAGGGTCATCCTTCTAAGGTACAGATCTGGTGTTGCCGTCTTTCACAGCCTCTTAAAACCCTTCACTTGTTCCCCATCCAGACTCCCTCCCCCGGCACACAAACCCCTTCAGTACCTTGTTTCTGCCCTTATTCTGTGTTGCTTCCTCTTCCACAGCTATACTCCCCACCCAGGTGACCCCCCAGAGTGAGCAGCCTCCTTATCTTAGCACCCAGCAACACAGGAACGCTGGGCCCTGGGGGGTCTTCACCAGACCAGACCCCCTGAGTCCACAGAGTACCTCAGGCCTTTCTTAGGACCCAGCTCAGCACCTGTTTCTTTCTCCGCTCCTGTGCCTCTGTGTCCACTGTTCCCGGGCGCCTGAGAGCCGGGCTGGCTGCAATGTTCAGGCAGAGGAACTAACTAGCTGGCGAGGGAATCTGAATAGTGTTTAAGGAAGGAGACCAAAGGTAAATTGTATTTCTATTTGGGCTTACTCACAGGGTGACCACCGTATCTCCCTTTCCAGGCCTGTCCCTGTTCACGCCTGTGGGCCAGTGGGATTATTAACAGCGGCTTCAGCCATTTTCAGAAGTGTCCCCAACCCGGATGATAAATATACGGGCACCATACTTACACATCACAATTACACACACACACAAACTCACCATGGAAATAAAGATACCTCTATTGTGTTGTCATTAACATTATTATCGTCATTATCATTGGTATTCTCAGTGTGGACATTATTTAAAATAACTTAATTTTACGTAAGAAGCAGTTCAATAAACCGCAGCAGTATAAGGATGTTTAAGAAATAAAGTGTGATGGAACTTAGAAATGTAGCAATTTTGGTTCCCTCGGAGGAAGCACTAAAACCCATGAGCATGGGACCAGGTTGGATCATCCCATAAGAGACCGTAATGATAACCCTTTACGTTATAAAACAAAGAGCCAAAGCTTTAACTGTGACGCAAGGAAAACCACGTCTTTTCCCCTGCGTCTGCCCTTCAACCAAGAAGTAAAAACTTCCTCTGGGCATGTAGGGAAATCAGGGACAGCCACATAAAATCATAATCACAGAATCAGAGAGTGTATGTAGGTTGTGCTTCGCTATGTGGACACGTAGTAAATTTTCCTGTTATTAAACAGGATTCTTGTATCGACAGAAGCTATAGATTATAAGGCAAAGTCAATCCTCCTGTTTTTCCCAGGACTTGTCATCCAGCCCAACCACAGTCCACATGAGCTCACCCTAATGGCAACTAGTTCTTTCTCCTATTCCATGTATTTATATAATTTTCCCCATATTAACTTCTCCAAAGATAATAAGAAAGTTACTGCCACACACAAAAAAATCGCATTCTCATCAAATGTTTGAATATCTTTACCAAAAACAAATGTACTTCTTTTTCCTAAGTATTCCAGCTCTGCCCTTAAAGTAGATAACCACTAAGAAATAACAGTGAGCACTAGCAATGCACACAGGTCCCCATGCAGAGAGAGTAACCCCGAAAGTGACCAGGGCTCATCTTTCTGACTAGGGAACAATGAATACTGTGACAGCCATAAGGTGCCGGCATCTTCCCCGAATGCAGAAGAGGTAACCATTCCACTGAAGCACCCACAGCATGTGCTGTGATTCCTGAAACAAGTACAGGGTAACAAAGACAGAATCTTGATCAAGACACAACTGAGTGTCTGTGCCAGTGGCCAGGAGGATTAAAAAATGAAAAACACATGATCCCTACCCTCCAAGAGTTTAATATCTATTTGGGTAGATTTAAACAAGTATCTAAATTATTATACAGCAAACCACAATATAAATACCTTAAAGAAAACCAAAGCATTCTTCAAAGTAGCACTTTTAGACAAATATATGTTCCTCAAGTTATTAGGGAAGAAAAAAGTACATGGATATGCTTCCTGCTAAGAAAAGCAAAGATGCAAGATTCAAAAGTAAAATAACAGAAAGGCCACCAGAATAACCGAGGTGGTGCAGTCAGAGCCACAACTATCAGGATGAACTCATGCCTCACTTACTCCAGAGACTGATGGATACGCAGAGAAGAAGTGCAAATATGGTTCATGTGTGATGGATCTGACATAGGAGCTAGTGTGAATGTACCATCACTACACACTCACCCGTCTCCTCTCTGTCAGCCAAGACGGCTTAGAGGCAGTGGCACCTCACCAGCCACAACACCCACCCAGTGCCCAGACCTTGGTGTCTAAACTCCATTCTCCACGAAAAGCCACCAGGGCTCCTTGGAGAAATGACTGATTCTAAGACTGACTGCAGCAGGAATCGTGCAGGATGAGTCTGGAACTTCTTATAATGTCAGAAGGTAAAGAGGGAGCAGGTCAAAGGGACCCAGGAGGCAACTGTAGGAGGCCCCAGTGGTCAAAGCTGGGACAGTTAGAACAACAAAATAAAGTCGTGTTGGGTCATAATCCAGAGCATAAAATAAATACCCACCAGTCCACACTGATATAAACACACGATGGAATAAACAAAGGGGGGAGAGTAGACCAACCCATGCACAAGAATTCCAAGTATCTTGTGAAGATGCTCCCAAGTGTGGGCTGTGCACAGCGACCCCCTTCCAAAGAGGGGACAGGAGACACCAGGCAAACTCCAGACGGTGAGGCCTGCTCATCGTTCGGCTTTGCGAGCCGATGCGCGTTGAATGGGAGCCTCCCGCCCCCAAGCACCTCCTCCCACTTCTTGGTGACTCAACAGTGAATCAAACCTGACTCATTCCAGCTTTGGGGGAGAAAGAAGGAGGTAGACACCGTTCAGGAAATGACGCGTTTATGCAAAGATACACAAATGCACGTATTCTATTATCGATGTGAGTTGTTAGATTTCATTACCACCTAGAGCATTTTCTTATATCAGCTTCCACTGAAATCAGTTCCGGAATCACGTTCTGACCTGAATAATTTTGAACAAAAGAGCCTGGAATGATCTTCCGGCCTGTTCCCATGGAAAGGAATCAGGGCCACCGAGCTGGACGGTTGGCTTTGCTGAGCTCACAAATGACTGGGCTCTGAGGACAACTTCTTTTTGCTCCCGTGGTCATGTAGCTGTGAGGCGAGTGGCAGGGGACCCACGAGCCCGGCGGGAGGACCAGCCTCGGGGCAGAAGCTCGCCCTTCTGCTCCTACGAGCCCGTGCCTCGGCGGACCTCCCCTGGGGCTGACACTCTTCCACACGCAGGCCAAGGAGCCCAGAAGGTCACAGGATGTGGCCCAACCATGAAGCCCCGTAGAGGGAGGCCCCACGCGTCACATGGCAGTGGGTGGAAATAAGCCTGCTACAGACTCTGAAAATCAAGAAGGTTTGGCTTTATCCTATGAGAAACAGCTAGTTACCCAAAGGTTTAGAACAAGGATATAGTAAAAGCAGAGATTAAAGAGAATTTCATCTAGAAGCCGTCTGCAAGGAAAGGATGAAACCATATGCATGGAAAGCACCCCTGTGTCTTACGCATCAAAAGAGGCACAGACGCTTCTCAAAATATTTTAAGGGACAACATCTGACTAGCTAAACCTGATACCTTTGACTACTCAAAAATGTATGAATTCACGTGACTGTTTTCACCGAGGCTAAGGAAACAGTCGGTGAGACTTAGGGTGGCTCCATGGCCAGAGCAGGATGAGGAAACCCAGTGGGACCCTGTTCCTCCTCAATTCCCCCTCCTCAAAATTGGAAGAAGACGGAAAACTCTGTCCTGAGGAAACTTTCATGCTAATTTAAAAGTATATAATTAACAAAATATATTCATTTAGAACTCCAAATAAGAGTCAACTGTTATCGCATTAAAACATGGAAATTACATACATTAGCTCACTGGGGGGAAGGTGATTATTATTGTAGCTCTCAGGGTCTCATTCATGTCTTATTCTCGGGCTGGGGGGAGACACTGCCCTATATATCACGGGTCAAAAACGTTACCCAGGGAGCTGTTCTAAAGATCTGACACAGACTGAAAAATGTTTACATATGGAACTCAACCCACTAAAAGTTTTCATGTACGTCGTGAAATGTTCTCTTGAATCAGACCTGCCATCCTCTCTCTCCCCTCTCCCTCTCACCTGCTTGTTGAAGGAATATGTAGTATTTATTGTGCACACGTTTAGAGATAGACCCACCGGCACGAGGAAACTAGGTGTCAATCTGCAGCCAGGAGCTGGCTTCCATCCCACGTCCGGGCGCCCTGTGTGGGGAGCAGAGGCAGGAGGTGCTCAGGGAGACGCTGACACACCCCCGCCCAGGTCCACGTGGCTGCCGGGGCCAGTGCGCCGTGCGTCCGCCAACGGGACTGGACTTCATCCAAGGCCCATCACCCATGGAACTACTCACCTGGTGGGGGAGGCTGGCTTTGGTCTGTATTCATTTGGATTTTCTTTGTTGTTATTTTTGGGGTGGAATTTCTCCCTGAGCTGAGGGATTATGGCAGTTGGGAGAATGTTGGCTAAGCTGTGTTGTTTTCCACTCATATTCTTATTAAGAAATACATTGGCTTTAAAGTATTAAACTTGGACTGACTTTGCTCTTCTGCTACTTTGGTCCTTTGAGACAATAACAGGGCAAACTATACTCCAGACTTCACCGCTGAATCCTTTATTGTCTCCATCTCAGACATACCTTCGCAAACTAGTGGAAGGGTGATCTGGCACATCGGAGTCAGGGAGCAGAGCGGCCTCTGACACAGCTGTGCCAGGACCCCGGACCCCAGACCCCACCCCTCCCACCAGGGCTCCCGTAACAAGTATCGCCGAGCAGCAAGACCTCACCAAGGGGTGGCTCTGCTTGTTTTCCAAGTCTGGGCTTCATTCTTCACTCAGCTGGTTGTTATTACTGCCTTTGCAGTAGCAGTGAGAGACTAACTGTGGCCAAGTGTCTGAATTTTGACACAGACTCAGCCAAAATTCAATCTGCCACGTCCAAAAGGAGGTGAGAGGAGTGGAAGGAGATGTGGTTTCCACGCTGCTCGTGTCTCTACCGTTTTGAGACGGAACGTTTAAAAAATCCCCAAGGTCATGTGTGTTTAATTAAAGTAGCATCAGTGAATCCTAGAGGTGATATTTGCTTTTCCAATTCATTTTTATGCTGCAAGAGAAAGAAAGGGAAGTCAACTTAGAGTAAGTTAATGAAGAGTCTGGGGAAGGACAGCCTCTGGGGTGGAGTCTCCAACAGCCGTGTCAAAGCCAAGCTGGGTCCAGCTTGGGAGTCATGGCTGGGTCACTCGTCCACCAGGTTTCAGATGCACAAAGCAATGAAAATGAAGGCTGTGCTTTGTACCCACGGCACGTCAGGAAGGCAGTTCTCCCAGGGGGACTGTGTTGGCTGTGGTCCCTGGGAACCCAGTGACTCCTGCAAAGGCAAACACGCAAGTGGTTGCTGGAAACAAGGGGATATGCAGGGTCCCTCCACAGAAGCTGCTGGTCACAGACACTGTTAATCCACGGCCCCTCCACACTCGATACGAACACACCACATTCAGCTGCACTGCTGCGCTTTATTAGTGCAGCTTTGACACTTTCTGTTGTAACAAGCTACGCTGTAATGATCAGCAGTGTACAAATACGCACCATCTACTGTATGCCTCAGAAGGCTTCGGCCCTTCATGACAAGCTTCCCTGAACCGCTTTCTTCCTGAAAACAAGTAAAATGTTGAATGCAATTTAAAAAGTATCTTCTTTAATGGCATTGCTGAGCTCACAAGGAAGTAAGGAGCCCTCCATGGCCCAAGATTACGCACAGGTGAGTCCATGGGCCGAGGCCAGCCATGGCTCTGGCCACCTGACAAGCCTGGTGGCCTGTCCAGCTCCTGTAACGGCTGCTCCCACAGGCCCCTGGAGCCAGACACCTCCTCACGGTGGGAAGGAGGCTTCAGAGGGCCACAAACGACCGCAGCGGAGGGAAGTCACCTCCCACAAGGACTGAGCCAGGGGCCAGGCTCTCAACACCTCCAGACACTTCAGTCAGGCGCTCCTTCAGGCGACCCCAGGCTGTGGGTCACATTTTGTCCTCACTGACCCATTTTTCATTCTTTAAATCAAGTTGTTCTATCAGTTGCCAGGAGAGGAGTGTTAAAATCTCACCCTGGTTATGGAATCATCTACTTCAGTTTTTCACTGGGTCAGTTTTGCTTCAGGTATTGGAGCATTTCTCAACAGGCACCTTTATAATTATTGACTTCCTGATGAAGAGAAGCTCATTCTACCACACACAAAAACTCCCTTTATCTCTGGCAATACTCGCCACATAGAAGTTTATTTTCTCAGATGTGAATACACTTTACTCCAATGACTTATTCTTAACATTTGCGTGATTTACCCTTTCCCACCATTTCCTTTCAAACTCTCCTTGTCTTCTTATTAAAAGTTTTTCTCTCGTAGGCAGCATATAGCTTGGACTTGCTTTTAATCCACCCTGACAATCTCTGCCTCTTATCTGCAGTGTGTAGACCCTTAACATTTAAGGTAATTACTGATACGATTTAGCTCAGTCTACCATTTACTATCTGTTTCTGCTTTTCCCCTCTGGTTTTTGTTTTTTATTTTACACACACACACGCGCGCACACACACACACACATACACATCTTTCATAAATATGTCTTTCATAATTCTTCTGGATCCATGGAATGCAGAGGAAGAGAAATAAGTATTAAGTATCTCACAACTAAGGTGTTTGGGGCCATCTCTTCTTGTAACCTCTTCAGTTTTTGTTCCATAGAAATCGATTCCATGTTATTTGGTGCAGGAAGATCTGGAGATGTTAAAAGTGCTCTTAATTTTTGTGATTTTAATAAGCATGGGATCCCAGGTTTTGTGAGGCTTGAAAGTTATATAATCTGGGGAACCTCTTTAAGAAAATTATGCACATAAAAGAATAACGTAAATTAAACATTTTAAATATGACAGCCACCACAAGCATCACACAATCTGGAAAAAAGCTTTTTTTTTTTTTTTTTTTTCAATTTAAGGGCACAGTACACCCCTACACAACTCTAACTACATTTTCTGGCTGATTACAGTCTTATCTTTTCTTCCTAAGTCTTCATATCATGACACTGGGTAAATCATCAGGCTGCATGGTTAGAGCATTTTTTGAAGTCATCCCGGCATTGGGACAGAAGTGACTGTGACTCCACTAACCCTAATCAAATGCACCCCTGACCCCACTTCCCCAGAGCCTGACTCACTGCAGCAACCCCTGCATCCTGCCATGGTGGGAAACACAGGTGAGGGAAGTTGCGCTGGAAAGAGGCATGGTCTTTGCTGATTGCAGGTAATACCTTTTGAAAATTTCACAACACGTGATGATATGGGCATGCCACTGAGGACCCACCAGGTCCAGGGAAGAGCCTTAAAGCCTCAGCATTATGTGCTTCCCAGTAAACTCACTTCTGATAATGAAACAAAACAACTAGCTTGTCCTATGCTTCTCCCCCAGTCTTTCCCCAGGACTCGTCTGAGGCACCAGCATCTCCAAGTCTCCCCACAGGGTTGCATTTCCTGGCAACATCAGGTGCCAGCAGACACTGGGAGGAACATTTAGTTTTAAAGAGATTGTTTAAATCAAAAACTCTCCCTTCATTTACTTGATCATTCATGCAACACTGTTCTCCAGTCTCTACTCCAGTTGCCAGAGGCACGTCTGTGAATAAAACAGACAGGGTTCTTGCCCTAGTGGGTTTACAGTGTTGGGGAGTGAAGCAATGATTTTCAATAATCACTTACACAGCTTTTCACACTCTTAGAAATTATTTTAGATACTGTCATTATTAAAACATCCGCCTAATATTGGCTGAAAAAGCAAAGCTCAATTAATGTTCCATTTCTAAGAGGTGTACCTAAAACAAAGCAACTCATAAAGGTTAAGATTTTTAAAAAGCACTAAATGTTACAAGCAAAAAGAGAAGGGGCCGCCCACATTAATACTGTATGAAGTGTAAACCAAGGTATGATTAGTAAATATACCAGATAAAATTGTTTCTAATACAAATGAGTTATATGCTGGCAAACTGAAGTCTACACCGAACAGGATATGAATGTCTCCTTTCTGTTCAAGTCGGTACTGAAATAATCTCCCCCTTGCATCAACAACTAGAGAAATTGTCCAATTTCCAGGGTCTAGCACATGTTGAGTATTCTGCCAGACTGAGGCAGGGCCTTTACCATTTCCTACGTCCAATTTTCAAACTTAGAGCAGAAAAAAAAAGAATGCTTCAAGTACAGGAGGCCGTAGATAATAATTGTGTTAAAATGCATAAGTGCAGCGGCCTCCAGGCCTCCTGGGGCCTGGTGGTCTCATCCCCCGTCTCCCCACCACATGCAGGCTCAGCGGTGCCCATAGGTGCTGCGTCCTCCGAGTTGTGTCCTCCAGTGGGGGGAAAGATGGTGGTTCCTGGTGGGCTGGCATCTCGGGACAAGGACACAGTCTTCCTGCTGCTTCTGAGAAGAGCTGGCCTCTGCAGGTGGACCTCACATGTAGGTGGGTAACAGAGAGGACCCGACCCCAGCCCACCCCTTCCTGGACGTGCTGCTCTTTGTTCTAGAGGGTGAAGAAGAGGTTTAAGATTTTTAAGAATTTGAATCCAAACACATCTGCCCCATTATCACTGGAACTTGCTCCAAGAATCTTATAAAACGTCGATGGCGATTTTGTTTTACAGCACATTTTTTAGTTTTTGGTGTTTTCTTTTCTGTTCCTTGAATCTTTAAACAGGAATTTGGAAGAGAACCTATAAGAAAACAGCCAGGTGCAATCTTAAGCTAAAAGTTCTAATTAGAATTTTAAGAGCACTTAAGGATTTTACTCATTAGAGTAATTCCATGGTAAATCATTTAGAAGAGCAAAGTAACCTTTCATAAAGCAAACAACAGCCCTTCACGCATCCATTCCATAAATGTTTCTTTTTACATTTTTAAGAGGCACTGTCCACCCTCGATTCCTGATTCAGATTCCATGTGATTTTAAATAACTGGGGTTTATTTGGTCACCCCACGCTGGCTGTGTGATGACCTCATTTATAACCGGCTCCATCTGAAAAACGTTGAGTAGCGCTGGTTAATGGTGTGGGAGAGACTCTGCTCCAGGGAGGGGGGCAGGGCAAGTAAGACTCAGGCCTAAGACGGCTCCTTAATGGTGTAATTCACCAACAGAAACATCCGCCAAGATGACAGCTGCCCTTAAGAAAGACCCTCCTGGGGAGTGGGGACCAAGCCGTCTGGTGAAGGGAGCCACAGACCACATGAGCTGGCAGAGTGCAGGCTGCCGGTCCCAGCCCTGGCCATGCAGCTGTCACAGCGCAGGAGGGAGGAGAGGGCCACAGAGAGCCCTGAGGGGTGGCCGAGCCCCATGAAGAGCCTACAGGCGAGAGGCCAAAGGGGAGGGTCCCAGAGGAGACCCTGCGGACAGGAGGAGGTGGGAGACGCCGACAGCACACCCAGGGCTGCAGCTACCCTCAGTCCCTTGGCCGCCTTCACAGCAAACATGGAAAGCCAGGGTTGGAAACTAGCTCTAGTGTAGACAAAGGCTGGGCCAGAGAGTGTCTGAATTACAGTAACACAGTGATTCCCTGCAGGAGCTCGGTCACCATCATGTCCCCCACCCGACCCCAGCCCTCGGGGCCAGGACTCACTGTGCTTACACGGCCACCAGCAATAGTATTCGCCCACCAGTTCCTGTACATTCTAATCACTTTACCATTTGGGGGCATGATAAACGAGACACACAACTACTCAGAACAAACAGCCGTTTCCTGTCCCTCCAGGCCTGGGGTCACCTCGGGCCGGGGCCTCTACCTGAGACCTGGGCTTCCACCCAGCCTCCAGGTCTCGGCTTGAACGTAAACGTCCTCCCAGAGGCCTTCGCCGACTCCAGCAGTGGTTAGGGTCCTTCGTGGCCAGAACTTCTGGCTGTTTAGACCTCACCCCTTCCTTGAGCTGCTGAGGGCAGGACGGCCACACCCCCATTATAACCCAGAGGGTGTTCAAGACCCTGATGCGAGGTGGGTCTGCAGGTGTGTGTTGAGAAATGACGGCCCGGGGGGAGCAGGCCCACGTGTTACTCGGGAGATGAAAGGTGGAGAGACACAGGTGCTCCAGGGGGACAGAAGGACAGATGCCCGGTTGGTACCCTTTGAAGGGAGGTGCAAGGAACAGCAGAGAAAAGCATCCTCCGGGCAGGAGCCAGCACAGAGCTGCCCTGGTCTGTGAGGCACTTGATAAAGGGCAGATAGAGCCTCATATTCAGAAAAAAATACGACTAGCTTGACAGAAAACTGCTGTCAGCCATTTTTTGTAAAATAACATGCTCTAAAGCACAGTGACCAACCCAGTAACTTAACTAATGATACTGTCACGTCAGAGCTCCTGGCAAAGGAGGGAAAGGAGCTTCTCGGAGCCCCTTCACATCTCGTTTGGAAGGAAGCCCACACAACAGCCCCCGCTGGCCCTCCAGGGATGAGCCGGGATCCCCGCAGCCATGCACGCGGGAGGCTTGGCAAAATTGGAAACTCCTGGGAAACGTTAGCGATGTTCGTGGAAGAAGCCACGGTATTTCCAGCAGTGGAAACTGGGCTTTTAATTTAATACCTATCTGGGTCCCTAAAGTGCCCAGGAAGATCACTGGGGCTTAATAAATGTGTTTTTAGTGACTAAAGTTTTATAATATCACCACCTTGCTTGTTCACAAACCCGTGAAAGAAGGCAGAAGCACCATTTTTCATCCACCAGTGTATCCCTGCACCTGGCACAGTGCCTAAAAAACCGCAGGCACTCAAATATTATTGAAAAATAAAATGAGCGTATGAATAAATATCATCGAAAACTCTGCATTACCCCACCTAGTTGACAGAAATAAGCATCAGTGAACAAATATTACCTCCTAAGAGAAGCAGAGTAGGCCAGTGCCCAGGGTGCAGGCACACCTGGAGGGTCTGCCTGCCCATCCCCCACCCCCAGCCCTGCGGAGGGTGGCACCCAGCTCCCCACCTGCTGCACCACCAGCCACAGCGTGCCACTGGCCCAGACTGTCACAGTTGAAAACTATGGCCGTGGGTGGCTACATCCGGCTGGGAGGTCGTGAAGACTCAGGTAATTCTTGGAGGCTCACGTGCAGGAGAAATGAGAGACGCTGCAGGGCAGGACGGAGGGGACAGAGGGCCGCCTCGTTCAGACAGCTTCCCAGCGACTAGGGCTCACCCTTCAGCACACGCAGCGAGAGCCATCCTGAGGTTCCGCAGGGTTTCCTGTTCTGAGGATCTGCAATAGACTTCTGGCGCATCTTTATGCAAAATCTTATTTTTCTTAAAATAGCAAGAGAGTGTGTTTCTTCTTCTTGTAATGAAATAACTAACCCCAAGTAAAATGCAAGGAATAGCATCCAGTCCAGTTCCCTAACTACTCCCCAGATCAGTCCCGTTGGTTTTCTTCTTCAATGTAATGGAAAGAGATATCAAACTAAGTAACAGTTGACTACTGGCCTTCCGAATTTTATTTTGTAGCCAAGTTGCATTAATAGATCAAAAGTTATAGGAAAATATAACCCCTAATCTAAATTTTAAAAACTAACTATAAACTGTCCACAAGGTTATCTGTTTCTTCCATTTTCTTTCTATAAAATATGCACACACTTCTCCCATTTTGTTAACTGCTGTGACCCCAGCCCCTCCAGTGATGTCTCGATCCAGCCACAGTGCTGGATCTGGGGCAACAGTGCTCTGATGGTTTTTAGGTATGTGAACCAATTTAGTCGCTATTTTGCTTAAGGCATTTTGCAATAGATTTTTGGAATATATGGCCAAAAAGACACCAATTATACTAATAATTGGTTTTTTCTTTAAGTGTATTAGTCCCTTAAACCACGTAGAAAACAAAAAGTACAGTTATAAGCTGTTGTTACAATAATACAAGCTTTTATAACTGCCCATGTATTTACCTTTATTTCTCCACACAATTTTGAATTACTGTCTAGTCTCCTTTCATTTCATCTTGCAGGACTCACATGAACACTTCTTGCAGGGCAAATAGTGGTCACAAGCTCCCTAGCTTTTGTTTATCTGGGGATGTCTTAATGTCTCCCTCACTTTTGAAGGACAGTTTTGCTGGATACAGGATTCTTGGTTGACGGTTTCTCTTTTAGCACTTTGAACAGATCAGCCCAGTCTTCTGGCCTCAAAGTTTCTGATGAGAAATCTGTCAGTAGTCTTATTGAGGGTTCCTCGTGGCAGATTTCATCTACCAGGTACTTTCTGCTCTGCCAATTTCCCTGAATCCTCTACCTTAAGTAATCAAATACAACAGCTTGGGTGCGAGAGCCAGGACTCCAGCTGGTCTCATGGTGAAGAGGCTCTCAGGCGTGATTTCCACTCTCGTGTGCCCGGGGTTGTGGATCTCATGGAAAGCCTTACTCTGCTCCTGTGTAGAAAGAGGCACTCGGTCCCTAGTATCACTCATCTTGAGAAAAGGTCGAGTCAGAAACCCTTGAGGAATTCTGAGCTATTGTGCGTCTTGACAGCAAGTAAGTTAATTACAGCTGGTGACTGATAGAGCCGGGATTTAATTCTGGGGATGTATGTTGCCAGAGATCACAAAGATAGGAAAACAATTGTAAAAACAAAAGGACAAACACTCCATGCATGCCATTCTAAGCAGGAAAGTATGAACAAGATAAGAAGATAAGCCAGTATGGAAGGCTTAAAATCCACATCAAGCATAATTTTTTTAGACCAGGGACCTGCCATATACCATCTGTGCTCACCAATAACCCACTGAAGACAAAGATTCCGTTTTGGCATAAACTGGTGGAGTCACTGCTCTGTCTCAAATATAAGGCTCCTTGTTATACCTTTTCAGCACCATGGCAGCGTCTACTTTTGATCCCCCAAGCCTCAGGCACGGGGTGTTACGAGACTAGGGTGTTGGTGTATAGGTCAGAATGGCAGGAAGAGTTGACACATTCTTAGTTTGGAGACAAGAACTTAGGTCATTAAGAATGAATGTGGGTCTTCCCTGGTGGCGCAGGGGTTGAGAGCCCGCCTGCCGACGCAGGGGACGCGGGTTCGTGCCCCGGTCCGGGAAGATCCCACGTGCCGCGGAGCGGCTGGGCCCGTGAGCCATGGCCGCTGAGCCTGCGCGTCCGGAGCCTGTGCTCCGCCACGGGAGAGGCCACAGCGGTGAGAGGCCCGCGTACCGCAAAAGAAAAAAAAAAAAACAAACAATGAATGTGGTTCAAAGAATAAATGCAAATTTTCAGAACAAAACTACATAAAATCCTCACAAAACTACCAAAGCAGCAATTGACAGGCAACATCATACCTTGGAGAGTTAGAGTGACTTGTGTCAGATGCAATGTTAGCAGTAAATACTGAACTGATTTTGTTGTTTGCTGTACTGTCAGTAACAGACTCAAGGGCTTAATTCAAACGCGCACTGTCCAGACACCACACGTGGGTCTCTGTTGAGCGTCTGCTTCTTGGAACCACGTCATTTCGTAAAGCCACAGAGTGAGACAAAGGAAGGACTGACACTAAGAAAAGTGGGAAAAGAAATAAAGGATCCTAGAAATAAAACAATCATAACTGAGAAGAAAGGGCTGGAATCCAGACAGAGTAAAATACAAAATTGATACAAACATTATATTTAAAAGAAAAGTCAGAAGTATCTTTATGAAATCATCCATTACCTACATGCATAGTGGAAAAATACAATAATGTCAATCTTTAAGCACTTAGTATACGTAGGGCTCTGTGATAGGCACACAATGAAGCAAGTTTGGGCCAAAAATCAAGGGAGCAATTATTAAGTAAATAATCATTTTTAAAACAGCAAAGGAAATGTGCAGTAAAAACTGTTAAAGCCAATCTCTCTATGTGTTTTAATAATTACCTTCAGTAGTATAGTGACCAACAACATTTGAATTAATTCAACATGTCTAGTAAAATAAACTCTCTATTCGAAAATAATTTGGAAATTTTACTGTGTGAATTACTGTCTCTGATCTTAGTGAAATAATATCTTTCCTTTTTTTCTTCCATCCTCTTTGATACCTTCTCCCATGTCCCCCCTACTTGAAAATCCACCCCAATTATGTTTTCTATACGTCTGTAGGTAGTTATCCATTAAAAGCATCATCGAAACCGTTCCCCTAAGGATGAATTCTAGTCCCTTCCACAAACATGCCTCTGTGAGTGCCCTTGTACATGTCCCCTGTAGACCTGCTCTGGGATGTGGGTCAGGGTCATGAAGGCTGAGTCACAGAGTAGGGGCTGGCATGTTCTGTGCACTTTCCAGAAAGCTGAACCACGGCTGCTCTCACTAATGGTGATGAGACTTACCATATTTTAATAGCTTCATCAGCCCCACATTTCTAGTCTCTTAATTTGTAAAACAAGAGCAGTAGACAAGATGACCTCAAATTTCACAAAAGTGATAAATTTACACTTATTTTAAAAATAAAATTGATATCTCAGAATTTGCATTACTATGTACTGTGTTTACCTCTCAACTATATCACATTAATGAGATATATTTGAATAAGCGTTCATATATGGAGAATATATACATATATATTTATTTATTTATACACACGCACACACACACACACACACACACAGTTGACCCTTGAACAACACAGGAGCCTCAGGGCGTCTCTGTGCAGTCTAAAATCTGCATATAACAGTATAATGTATAGTCGGCCCTCTGTATACATGGTTCCTCCCTATCCATGGTTCTGCATCCACAAATCCAACCAAACGTATCATTGATTTATACTTACCATTGAAAAAACCCATGTATAAATGGACCTGCACAGTTCAAACCGTGTTGTTCAAGGGTCAACGGTATATATATATATATAGTTCTGTATATATACAGTGTCTCGCATATATATATATATATATATATGAGAAAACTCTGAGCACTGAGAGCGGTGGTATAAGCTAGGGTAGTTAATGGTAGGTGGTGTAAGGAGAGACTGTATCTTATAGTTATGTACGTTATATCGTAGTGGTTGAGTACGATACAGGTTTATGTCTCCCTGGCATCGCTGTTGACTGGGCGGGGGTTGGGAAACGTTACTCTCAGGTCATGCTTTGCTGGCCCTGGGCTGGGTGACCTGGTAACTCACCTGGCTGCTACACCAAGCGGCGACTCTGGAACGTTGACCTTCCACCATATGGTTCCACCATCTCTGAATCCTTTCCTTTCTTCTGTGCATGGGGCAGAGAGACGTAGAAGGATCGTGTGGGGCATTTATTGCCAGGTCTGGAATTGGCAAATATTGCTCCCACCCACATAACATTGGACAAATTTGTCTCATCGTCCCAAGTTCACCACAGGGAGGCTGAGAAATATAGTTCTGCTGCGTGCTCAGAAACTGGAAATAGTTTGGTAAGTGCCTTGCCACTTTCTACCATAGTAGTTCTCCATGGTGTCAAAACGTGCTATGCTCTTGTTTCCAACTATTTGGAGATGCTCACAATGTTAGAATTCAGTTAATAGTCTCCTTGATCATTACTTTCTTGTTTCCATCATAGACTTCCCAAGAGTCTTCAGACTACACCAAGCTCATGGAAGCCCACAGAGTTCCAAACCTCACACCAGTCAGAACGGCCATCATCAAAAAGTCTACAAATAACAAATGCTGGAGAGGGTGTGGAGAAAAGGGAACCCTCCTACACTGCTGGTGGGAATGTAAATTGGTGCAGCCACTACGGAGAACAGTATGGAGGTTCCTCAAAAAACTGAAAACAGAGTTACCATATGATCCTGCAATCCCACTCCTGGGCATATACCCTGAGAAAACCATAATTCAAAAAGAGTCATGTACCACAGTGTTCATAGCAGCACTATTCACAATAGCCAAGACATGGAAGCCACCTAAATGTCCATCAGCAGATGAATGGATAAAGAAGATGTGGCACATGTATACGATGGAATACTACTCAGCCATAAGAAAGAATGAAATAATGCTATTTGCAGCAACATGGATGGACCTGGAGATCACCATACTAAGTGAAGTAAGTCAGACAGAGAGAGACAAATATCATGTGATATCACTTATATGCAGAATCTTAAAAACAGGATACAAATGAACTTATCTACAAAACAGACACAGACGAACAGATTTAGAGAATTAACTTATGGTTACCAGGGGGGAAGGGTGGAGGGGAGGAATAGATTGGGAGTTTGAGATTGACAGGTACACACTGTTCTATTTAAAATAGATAACCAACAAGGACCTACTGTAAAAAAAAAATTCATTCATTCATTCATTAAATAAACATACATGTATAAAAAAGATGTTGTCCATACATACAATGGAATATTACTCAGCCATAAAAAAGAACAAAAACACTGCCATTTGCAGCAACATCGATGGACCTAGAGATTGTCATACTGAGTGACGTAAGTCAGACAGAGAAAGACAAACATCACTTACGTGTGGGACCTAAAAAATGATACAAATGAACTTATTTATAAAACAGAAATACAGTCACAGATGTAGAAAACAAACTTATAGTTACCAGGGGGAAAGAAGGGGGGAAGGATAAAGTGGGAGATTGGGATTGACATGTACACACTACTATGTATAAAATAGATAACTAACAAGAACCTACTGTAGAGCACAGGGAACGCTCCTAAAGAAAAAGAATCTAAAAAAAGGAAAAGGATCTAAAAAAAGCATGGATATATGTATAACTGATTCACTTTGCTGTACACCTGAAACTAACACAACATTGTAACTCAACTATACTCCAATAAAGGTTTGAAAAAAAAAAATAAGATGAACCCAAAGAGACCCACACCAAGATAAATTATATTAAAATGCCAAGTTAAAGACAGTGAGACAATCTTAAAAACAGCAAGAGAAAAACAACTTGTTATGTACGAGGAAACCCCGTAAGACTATCAGCATATTTTCTAGCTGAAGTTCTGCAGAGTCCAAAATGGAGTGCCACAATATAGCCAAACTGCTGGGGGTGGACGGGACTCCCACCCGAGAATACTCTTCCCAGAAAAGTTATCATTCAGAATTAAAGGAAGGGTAAAGAGTTTTCCAAAGGAGCAAAAGTTATGAAGTTCATATCCACCAAAGCATTCTTACAAGAAATGGTAAAGGGACGGCCTTAAGCTGAAAAGAAAGGGCACTAACTAATAACAAGAAACCACATGAAGCTGGTATAAAGGTTGAAAGTAAAAAGCAGTAAAAATACCTATCATTACAGCAATAAGTTAAGGGAAACAAAAGATTGAAATGTGTAAAATGTAACATAAAAAAACACATAAAACATGGGGAAGGGAGAGGAAATATCTTGAGCTTTATAACGTGATCAAACTTAAGTAGCTGTGTCAACCTAAAATAGACCGCTATAGATATAAGTTGTTATATATGTAAGCCTCATGGTAACCAAAAACAAGAACCTATAGTAAATACACAAAAGATAAAGGGATATAAGCATACTGGTAAAGAAAGTCATCAAGCCACAAAGAAAAAGAGCAAGAGAAGAAGAAAGAAATAGAAGAAACAAAAACAAGAAACTACAAAAACAGCCAGAAAACAATGAAAAGAATGGCAATAAGCATATACCTACCATTAATTACTTTAAATGTAAACTGACTAAATTTTCCAATGAAAGGACATAGGGTGGCTAAATGGATAAAAGCACAAGACCCATCTATATGCTGCCTATAGGAAATTCACTTTAGATATAAAGACATACACAGACTGAAAGTGAGGGGAGAGAAAAAATGTTTCATGGAATTGGAAATGAAAAGAGAGTATAAGTAGCTATACTTATATCAGACAAAATATAGTTTAAAATAAAGACTATAATAAGAGACTAAAAAGGGTGTTACATAATGATAAAAGTTGTCTTGATGGCCTGTAAGTTTCCTTCCACTTGTAATCATCCAGTTCCTGTGATTCTGGTCACATTTTTCTTCAGCAGGAGTAAGATCTCACATGCAGAGAGCCTTCAGTGGCTGTGTCGTGCTCCTGTGCGCCTGCTGCATTCGAGATCTCACTCTGCATCTACTGAGATGATCCGATAAGGGGTTAATATCTAAAATATATAAAGAATCCATATAACTCAACAACAAAAAGTAACCCAATTTAAAAAACTGGGCAGAGCAGCTGAATAGACATTTTTCCAAAGAAGACACACAGATGGCCAACAGGTACATGAAAAGATATTCAGCATCACTATTTCTTAGGGAAATGCAAATCAAAACCACACTGAGATATCACCTGATGCCTGTAAAAATGACTATTATCAAAGAGGAAAGAAATAACAAGTGTTGGTGAGGCTGTGGAGAAAAGGGAACACTCATGCACTGTTGGTGGGAATGTAAATCGCTGCAGCCACTATGGAGAGCAGTATGGAGGTTCCTCAACAATTAAAAATAGAACTACCATATGATCCAGCAATCCCACTTCTGGGTATTCAACCAAAGAAAAGAAAAACACATATATTGTACAGATATTTGCACCCCCATGTTTATTGCAGCATTATTTACAATAGCCAAGTAATGGAAACAACTTATGTGTCCATTGATGGACACATGGACAAATGTTTGTATACACACACACACACACACACACACACACACACACAGGAATATTACTCAGCCATAAAAAAGAAGGAAATCTTGCCATTCGTAACAACATGGATGGACCTGGAGATGATCGTACTAAGTGAAGTATGTCAGACAGAAAAAGACAAATACTATAGGATTTCACTTACATGTGGAATCTAAAAAAAAAGGCTCACAGATACAGATGCAGAGAATAGACTGGTGCTTATCAGAGGCAGGTGGTGCAGATGGGAGAGATGGGTGAAAAGGGGTCAGAAGGACTAGCTTGCACCTGGACACTGTTTGGTTCTGACAGTCAGGGAACGGGATGAAGAGGTTAGCACAGCACTTGCATTTCAGATGATTTCCTCAACCAAATACAAGGCAAAATTACAGCAAAAACAAAAAGTAAAAGAAAATTTTAAGCTGTTAGAATGTTACACGTGATGAGCAGTTTTTTTTTAACTTTTCATTTTATGCTGGAGTAGAGCCGATTAACAGTGTTGTGACAGTCTCAAGTGCTCAGCAAAGCGACTCAGCCATACATATACATGTATCCATTCTCCCCCAGACTCCCCTCCCATATATGTGATGATTATTGAAAAAATATTTCTCATCATTAATACACTTGAAAATGTAGAATGCCATGATTACAAATGATGGACTTTAAAATATTAAATGAAATCTCAGTAATTGGTTATAAAGTAATAAGGCAAATTTATTCATATTGCCATTACTGCCAGAGCAACTGGCAGTATTATATACCCACCACATGTTACCCAGTCCCTCCGTGGAGGAGCAGTGAGTCCCCAGACCTGATTTACTAAAAGTAAACCACAGACCAGATTATTCAGTTCTTTGAGGGGGTATCTGAGGACTGACCTTATACTCCCCAAAGTGAAATAAAATGGCTGTCAGTTGGGTAAGCGAATGTTAACTCTTGAGTCATGGCAGACTGTAAAAACTAAATTTTTGGACAAACACATAGTTTTGTGCACCCAGTGGAAGGAAATACGAGGACTGATTAGGCTGTGGAAGTTGAAGGCAGTTTTTCAAGGACTGGCTAAGAAAGGCTAAGTTTAGTGATGCACGATGTAAGAAATACAGTCTTTCACAACGATAAACGTAATCAGGGTTACATGTTACTGGCAACCAATAAGAACTATGACAGCACAAAGGATGGAATCAATTAGGCCCACTGTGGAAATCTCAGCACCTTACAGCCAAATCACCCTAGATTCAAAATCACAAAAAGATATTTCCCTTCGGGAGATGTCGGCTATGTGGGCACATTTCAAACTGCTTAAATAAATACAACGTGGCCAAATGTTCCCAGGTTCCGCAGCTGTAAGGAGGAAACCTTAAACGCCAGTAAATGCTAGCTTCAGTGGAAATGGATCCTTTTACAGTGAGAATCCCTTTACTGTAGGAAAATTGTCCCCGACGGATGCCACGTTATTAATCTTACCACGGAGCTTGGGCAAAGTTCTGACCGGAATCCAAACAAAGAGGGCAACACGAAAGCCCACTCTGTGCCTTTGGCATCTTGCCCTCTCGCCTCTGGGTTGGTCTCTTTATAGGGTTTTGAAAGTGCTAAGTTCTCTTTGCTATTTTTACCTACCAGGGAACCTAGTAATCCCTAGGAAGGGGGCCAAGGAGGAGTTGCAGGTGGGGTGTGGGAGAGGGCACAAGTGAAGTCACAATGGATTCTCCACGGAGCAGATGCCTTTCCCTTGTGCACCACACATTCTGCACCTGACACATAGTTATGAGGATTCAAAACCCAACCTTCTGAAGAGCAGGGAAGAATGTTGAACCCAGTGGTCTGAAGTAGCAGCTACTATAAGTGTCACAGGCGCGTGACAGCACACCGGGCCATGTGGTAGCCAGGCTGCGTCACACCCTGTCTCTCACGCCCCACAGGACAGCACCGATGTCCTCACCCCGTCTATCCGCCTGTGTGGACTTCCGTAGTTAGTAAGATGGAGTTTCCTCACTCCAAAGATGGAGATCGTTTGTTGATTTGCTTTGAGGAAATAGACCCCCGGGGAAGTCTTTTCTGAAAAAGCCACACAATCGCCCAGCATCGTCACAGCCTGCGTCCTGAGACAGTTCCCCCTATTGTAAACTGCGCTCATCCACGTAGCGGCAGAAACGCCCCACTCGCTACAGCCCGGTGGAGGGCTGCCTTCCCACGGATCTAGAGGAATAAAGAGACGTGAACGCAGACGGGCTCCAGGTCCCCCGTTCTCTCAGGTGTGAAGGGTGCTCTGGCTTGGGGAGGCCGCAGTGACTCGCAGAAGTTACAGCACGAGCCCGTCCCTGGGGCCACGCACAGAGGATGCCTCCAGCGAGGGTCGGCCCCTGCCGCTGTGCCACATCACCCTTTCTGGTCCTTGATTCCGGAGACGCGGCTGCCCACCCCAGATGAGCTTAGTGCAGGCGGGCAGGACCTCACAGAGCCTGAGGGGTGTGTGCGTGTGTGAGAGGGATGAGAGACGGACGGGGTGGAGGGGAGACTGGGAGAGACTTGCTTCACTCAGCAAGCGTCCATCCGGGGCTGCAGCGCTGGGGAGAAGAGTGCTAGGGCCCTACGGCGCAGAGTATAACCTGGTCGCCATATAAACCACAAGCCCCTGATGACCTCCCTGTAACCCTAACCCCTGGGACTGGGAGCCACCGTGTGGCTCAGTGTTGAGGCCACAGTCCTGGTCCCACAGAAGCACAGTAAGTGCTCAGTCGAAGAAAGGTTGATGAGGAAGCCCACATGGGGGCATCCTCGTGCAGGGAAGAGCTCTGGGAACCCTGCCGAACGGGGTCGGGAGGCCTGCTTGGTGCCGGGTTGTGTGCCCCTCAAGCTCACAAGTCCACGCCCCGAGCCCAGCACCCAGGTTGACCGTGTTTGGAGAGTGGACTTTAAAGATTCGGCTGGAATGAGGCCATCAGGGGGGCTCTAATCCAATCCTACTGGCATCCTTATAAGAAGAGGAAGTTGGACACCAAGAGGCACCAGGGCAGCCTGTGCACACAGACTGCATGAGGATGCCAGAGACGGTAGCCGTCTGCAAGCCCAGGAGAGTCCTCCAGAGGAGCCAGCCCTGCCCCTGCCTGGGTCTGGGACTTCCACCTCCAGAACCCTGAGGAATAAGTGTCTGTGGTTTGAGGGCCCCAGTTCGCAGCCCCTGACAGGCCACCACAAAGTCCACTTCTGCCCCAAGGCTGTCAGCGACCAGCCACATGACCATGGACAGCATCTCACACTTCTCCACCCAGGCATCCTCATCCTTCACAGGGAGGCCTCCGTGTGCCTGTCCTTCTATTTGAGGGTGAAATCTGACAGCTAACATGAAATACTTTGAAAACTCAGAGGTGCTGTTGAAACACAAGGAACTGTTCCTCACACCACGATGGTCTGCGGAAACTGCAGCTAAACCTAGACATCCCCATCCTCTCAACTTCTTACTTGTCGCTTACCCATCTTCCCTGCTTTAAACTTCACTCCGCATCGTCTGGTTTTGTTGTTTGTTCTAGCAAGGTCAACACTGCCAGTTCCTTGTCATCTCCACGGGGAATCTGATGCTCCTCTTCGTCAGGATGCTGTCCCAACGCCTGGTTTTCTCTCCCAAGAATGAGAAACATCTAACGGGAGACACAGGCCAGCAGAGCACATGAATGGTGCCAGGGTGCAGGCACAAGCAACAGAGGACGAGTGAATGGGTCCAGGGAAGAGTGCTCACTCCTGCCCAAAGCCATGAGGAAAACACTGGCTTTGAGCTGGGCCTTGAAAACTGAAAAACAAACAAGCAAACACAAGGGGAAACCAGGACAAGGGGACAGAAAGAGCAGGGGCACCGGCAAGAGGACAATTCTGAAAGGCTTCCAGAGGTGGAGAACAGTCTAGCGTCCCTTGAACAAACGGTTGGTGTGGAGATAGGATAAGGAAGCTGGGGTCAGAGCAGACAGAGCGCCAGCCACCAGGCCAGAGAATGACCAGGCCTGAATTTGGGAGGAGTACCCTGCTTTTCAACAATTAAGATAAAAGCTCTTTAAAATGATGCTGACACAATGTACAATCGTCTGAGATTTCACAATGCTAAGCATTAGATGCAACATCTTAGAATCTATCTAAGGTACCAAGGGGTCAAACATGCCCATTGATTATTTATAATAAGATCAACCCCCTACTCACCAGCCACCTTCATCTCTGAGAAATCCCATCGCTTTAGTAGAGTTTAGGGAGCTTTTGTTATATGCTTGGTGAAGTTAGAAGCCAGGGACGTGCAGAGGGAAAAACTGGGCTCTGAAGGTTCCCACAACCCAGCCCGGGGGACAACTACCTTCCCACCCGGAGAACTAGAAAACAAACCAGACTCGGGTGCTAAAATGAGGGTCTCAGAAACAAGCCAGGGAAGCCGAGGGTAGGAGGGACAGAGGGGCTCATGCCCGTTAGAGGGGAAGGGCTTGGAGAAGGCATGGCCTTGGACTTGAACCTGGCAGGTGGAGGGAACCCCGTCTCCGCCCCATTCACTGTCACCCCCCAAGCCCGTGACACTTCTGTGTGCGGGATGCTACCCTGTGTCAGGACCTTTCAGCAGGAAGCACCCCAGACGCCCCCATATTCTGTTATCACCAGAAAGTACTGTCCTCAGTCGCTCCCTAAAGAGGCGGGGCATCTCACAATGACTTCTCCGACACAGATCATTCCAGACACACCCAAAGCCAGTCAACACTGGTGCAGAGCAGTGACGCTCGACCCTGCTTCCTGTTCTCCCAAAACTGTATCCAAATCCCACCTCTGCTCCGAATAAATTACAGTGTCGGTGGGAAACACCATCAGTCTTACAGAATGTAAATGCCACAAAGGCTAACAAAACACTTAGCTTTTTAATTAATTACTTTTTAGCATCCTTAAGGGAAGTGTTCTGGATGTTACATCTCCCTAGACAGAATTTGAAACTTCGAGTTACCAAGAAATCCGAGTTATTTAGAAATAGACTATGGAAGCTAAAACAGTAGGACTCAACTTCACAGTGTGGGGGAACCGGTAGCCCATACGCAGAGGCAGGGGAGGCAGGGCGGGAGCTGGGGTGTGCGGAGCCCGAGCCCTCGTGGGACGCCTCACAGGCCCCCCCGGACGCAGGGTGGCAGGACACGTGATGCTGCGGTTCAGGCCTGAGTTGTTCGGCTCTTCCTGCTTTGTGAGTGACCACATGTAACTCACCAGGGATTACGCTGCCGGCTCACAACTTCAAGTCTCAAGTCTCAGGGGAGGACACTCTTCCCCTCTGGTCACTTCTCGGCAGAAAAGGGACCTGCAGGTTCCCCTCAACCCCAAAACCTGGGAGAGTTGCCTCCCCCAGTGGTTCTCAGCCTTGAGCAGATGCGAGGCCCCCGGGTCGCCTTCAACAGACCAAGGCCCCCACCTTCTAACGCAGTGCGGGGCCTGTGTCTCTGACAAGCCCCAGAGATGCTGATGCCGCCAGCCCGGGGACCACGCTCTGGGGACAACCAGCCCCTCTCAGCTAACCGGATGACATGCTGCAGCCGGGACAGGACGCCACGCCAGGCCCTCCCAGAGCCCCTGCCGCCCGGAGCCCGGGCTTCTCTGCCCCGCGGCTGGGACACCGCCTACCGTTCCGCCGCAGACACAAGGCGGCCTGGCTGCGGGCTTGCAGAAGAGCAGTGGGTAGCAGCCCTGGCCCATCCCAGCTGGATGTCACGTGAGGGCGTTTTAGGACACTGGCTGCAGCGCCAGCCTGTGACCCCCAAGGCCCTGACCGCTGGCCTCCTGTCTCCACGCTCTCATTCCCTCGCGTTTTCTCTGCTGACGGCAAACCAGACACGGAATGTTTTGGAATGCAATGAGGCAGTTCACAGAATCCAAAAAGAAGGCTGGCCGATCAGACCCCGGGAGCCCTGGGGATGCAGGAGGCAAGGTAACGGCAGCGTCCCCAGGAGCACCACAGGGGCCGGGGTACTCACTAGGACCCGCCGTCCCGGCTGAGAGGTGCTGGTTGGCCCGTGGAGGTCGCTGTCCCAGCGGAGCCGGCAGGTGGCCTTCCTGGAGGTCACGTCCCCACCAGGTCCTGCCCCGGCGTCTCCCAGCTGGGCCCTCTTGGGGGCGGATGCCTGCCGGGGCCCCTCACACCCATCCCCCAGACGCTGGGCCTGGGGAAACCTCTACTTACAATTTAGTGACAACAGTCGTCCACCCAAGTGGATGGTTGCTTCCTGGAGCACAGAGGACAGGGTCCTCAATCTGAGCGCCCAGCACCCGTCCAGCCTCACACACCCGGAGGTTCCAACAGCACCTGCTGATGACGGCGGACACACAGAACAGGGCGACGATGAAACGGGGCCCGTTAGATGCTGTCCTGTGAAATGAGGTCTGACAAGTGAACTAACTGGCTTCTGATTTTCTGTGGCTGAAGGTTTCTAGAAGGAGAGGACAGGGAGGGGGAGATGCTCCTGGAAACCGCCTACTTCTCTCTCCCTCCCTCTCTCTCTCTCTGTCTCTCTGTCTCTCTCCCTCCCTCTCTCTCTCTCTGTCTCTGTCTCTCGGTGTCTCTGTCTCTGTGTCTCCATTTCTCTCTCTCTCTGTCTCTATCTCTCTCTGTCTCTCTTTTTCTCTCTGTCTCTGCTCCCACACACACACACTTACCACGTGAAGCGTTAGGCGTGACTCCACTCCCCACAAGCTGCTCCCTGAGGGTGGGACCCCCCTACCCAGGACTGACCCAGAGGCACATCCGTCCCACCTCCTCTCGGGGGAGTGTTTGGGGCACACCTAGCCTGTGACAGGTTTTGGCCAAGTGCCTCCTGGGAGTCTCTCGCTCTGAGAGCTGGGGTCTAAGCCTGCAGCCCGGTGTTGGGGAACGGTCCACAGTCAACAGGGACAAACCCGTGAGAAACCAGGATTTAGGACTCACAGCTCCACAGCTAAACAATCTGCAGCAAACTGAATTAATGTTGCTGAGGAAGCTGAGACCTAACCCATCAAGTCCCTGTCCCGCACCCTGCTAATTAATGCAATACAAGAGGGAAAACTGTCTTCTTTGGTTACTAAGTAAAGGTCAATGGAGGAAAAAATGTGAATTTAGTCAAATCAGATAGCATCTATGATAATGTTCCTTCCTTGTCTCCTGTAACTGTTCACAAAGACCTGCTGTGATATCTCAGGGCTGCAGCCGGTGGGACCGTGACTGTCCACACTCGCGGCTAAGCGGCCTGTCCTTCATAAGCTCTCTCTGTAGGCAATTCTCTGTCCTTTCAAGTGAATTTTACCAGGATCCCTCTCTGCCTCCAGTTCCATTTAGTCCATGGCTTGAATCAACCAGGGATCATTTAACCCGTGCAGACACGTGGGCCCTGCTCACACATGAATGCAGGGTATTGAGGTGGGAGCCGATACTGGTGATTTAACACACCCCGCCCCCGCCCCGTCTCACCTGGATGGCCATCTCTGTCTCTGCTGTCGGCCCTGCCCAGCCATTCACATCCTGTCCTGGGCTCAGGAAGGAGCAGAGGTCCTGGGTCCCCAGGCCGAGGTGACCACCTTTCCACCTCTGTGAACTGGGCCTCCTCTGACCTCAAGGGCCCAGACTGGACAGCAGGTAAGTCCAGGCGCTGGAGTGGAGGGGCCAGCCCCCCGCAGCCCGGGTTCCTAGGGTTGGGATCCCTCTGTAACCTGTGGTCCTTTCTCTCCCGCACGTGAATCCGAGGAGCTGAGCCGTTGGCGCCTGACCCTGCGTCTGTCCAGGTGCCTTTGGGGCCAGAGGAGGCTACGGAGGGAGCAGGGTCTCACCTAAGGCTCAGCTCAGGCCCCACCGCTGACAAAAAGGAGACTCCTCTCTGTAAAGACTACGAAGGAAAACGCTGACTGAATGACGCATGGGCTGGTCAGTGCCCTTCCTCGGCCCCACCGCCTGCGCCAGCCCCCAGGCGTGGACCAGCCAGCACCCCCGGCCCTGAGCCCCGGTCCGAGAAGCAGCCCTGCTGCCTCCTGCTGGACATGTGGGCTTTCCATGTCTACGAGCTTTACCTGGGCCTCAGCAGACGCTTTCCTCCTATGCCTTCCTGGTCTCTGTCCACTCGAAAAACACAAACAGTGCAAAGGTCCTCACAACCCTTTGAAGTGGTGAAGGCTATTTCTGAGCCACCTCTTTAAACTGGGGGGGAAAAGGTGTCCCCACACGGAGGAGTCACCAGCCTGCTGCTCCCTTAGACCTGCCCCCTTCTCTGGGACCCTCCCCCTCTCTGGGACCCTCCCCCCTCCCTGGGACCCTCCCCCTCTCTATTTCTGCTCTAGTGGGTGGCCTGGGTTCAGGACTAGGGCGGGCGCTTCATTTGCTTGCTTGGCTGGGGGGTCAGTAGCAAAGCAGGGAAGACCCATGCGGAACACCTGCTGAGACAGGAGAGAGAGAGAGAGAGAGACACAGACGGTTCAACCAGTTCTCGTCAACAGGAGGCACAAAGAGGGAGCCGGCTTCCTGGGGAAGGTCTCGGGCAGGAGGCCGGAGGGGTTGGTGTCTGCCAGCAGACAGGATGCATCAAGTACACCAGGCAGAGCAAGGGCCAGGGTCACTGCGCTGGAGGCGATGGAGCACCAGGGGAGACGAGCCCCGTGACCCAGCTGCCCAGAGAAGGCAAGTGTGGGGACGGGCCTGTGCCCATCATGGGGGAGCAGACACAGGGACACATGCCCTGAAGAGCCCTTGATTCCCAGGAGCCCCCAGACCCCAGTGCCTGGACACTGCAGGTCTCCACACACTAGTGTTGGGGGTGGGGGTGGGATGGAGCCCTGACGCCCTTTGGAGCTGGGTCTCAGAGGATGAGGTGTCTGATGAGGATCTCTGCCCCAAGCCCCTCAGCCTGTGAGGACTCCCCCCGCCACTGTGCCAGGGCAGAGCAGAGGATGCAGTCAGGAGGCCCAGCTGGAATCCTGCACCCACAGCACAGCCCAACCAGGAGCAGGAGGCCAATGGCAGTGCCTTAGGTCCCTGGGGTTTGACGGTCCAGAATTGGGACCCAGGGACCTGCTGTGCCCTGAAGGGAAGGAAGAACTCCACTCCTCAGCTCCCCAGATGATGAGCTATGAGAGCCCTGAAGAATCCTGAGAGGCCTGGCCACGCTCAAGGTCAGGGGCCCCCCTCCCACCACCAGGAGGGGCACAGCCTGGTCTGAGCGCCCACCATGGCCTCTGGGGAAGCCGGAGCTGCAACCTCCCCTCCTGCTCCGTGAGGTCCGGCCCTGGGGTGCCTTGCTGTCGACAGGGTGTGGGTTAGAGACAGCCGTTGATGCTCCCTCCTTTCCTGGACACTACCCCCGTCTCCCTCAGATGTCCAGGTCACCATCCCTGGGATCTGTGACTTGTGTCCTCCATGCCCTCGCACCGTGGAATGTCATTCTTGGGAATTTTGAAAAACCTAGAAAGGATGCTCCATTTGAGGAAAAGGAGTCCGTAAAAGAGAGTGAGAAACAGGAAGGCGGCAGGGGGACCGAGAGTCCTGTACTGTCAGACAAGGCAGGAAAATATTTAAAGGCAGATGGAGAAGTAACAGGGCCAAAGTAACAGGGAGTAAGTTAGAGTCTGAAGGATCCACTGGATTCGGCAATTAGGAGATCTGGTGAGCTTGGCCAAAGCAGTTTCAAAGACACTGCGAAGCATCGTCCAGGCTGACACGTGTTAAAGAATGGACGTAAAACACTGACAAGACAGAGGACCAGCACCCATCATATGCAAAGAGCTTTTACAAATAAAAAAGTGAACACTCCAATAGAAAAATGGAGGGAAAATAAAAACATGAGCAGGATATTGACAAAAGAGGAAACGTGAAAGACCACGATAGTAGCCCCATGGCAGATACGCCATGACCCCTCTAACAGGTGAGGAAACAGGCACAGAGAGGTGTAATGACTAACCATGGTTTTTGTGCGGATTAAATGAAGCAACCCCTAGGAAGCGCTTAGAGCAGGGGGCCCCAACCCCCGGGCCACACAGCAGGAGGTGAGCAACTGATGAGCAAGCTAAGCTCCATCCGCCTCTCCCCACGGCTCCCCATCACTCGCATCACTGCCTGAGCCATCCCCCCCCAACCCCGTCCATGGAAAAATTGTCTCCCATGAAACCGGTCCCTGGTGCCAAAAATGTTGGGGACCGCTGGCTTAGAGTTTCACCACCTGACGTGTTGTATGCACACAAAAACCCTTTGTTTATTTATTCACTCAGCTACTACCACTGAGTCCCAGGATGCCTGTGTGCCCTTGGTCACACTTGGCCTCATGTACTGCACATGGGTCTTCCCTCTGGGGCTCGGCGCCGTCTGGCTCCTGGCCTCTGACACGGGCCTCCCAGAGGAGAGATCACACACTCTGTCCGTGAATGAACCTGCTTCCACACAACATGGTATCGACCGGTGGGGGTGACCCCCTGGTTGTGGTTACCACACTGCACTTTTCTCTGCCTGACAGCGCACCACATATCCATCCATCCCCTCAGTTACGGGCATCGGGTTGTCACCAGTCTGAGTCTGTTATGAAGAACGCTGCTATGAACATTCTTGTGCATGTCTTTTGTGGACCCATTTACTCATTTCTCGTAGTCATGCTTAGGAAGGCAATTGTGGGATCATAGGATGGGCATATTGTAAATTTAGTAATTACGGCTGAAGAATGTTCCCAGTGAAGGTTGAACCACTTTCTACTGCCACAGTGAAGGGTGGGAGGTGCTGCCACATCCCTGCCAGGAAGCAGAATTTTCAGTCTCCTGGGTCTCAGACACTCTGGTGAGTGTGAGTTCTCCCTCGTTGTGGGCTTAATTCACATTTTCTCCATAACTAGTGATCTTGACCACCTCCTCGTGCTCAGAGGCTTTGGGGACCCTCTTCTTGAAATTCCTCTACAACCAACTCTCAGATTTTAAATTGCCTTGTTTTTTGCTCGCTGAGCTGTAGGGGTTCTTTACTGTGGATACAAATGAAGGGCTCCCATGTTTTCACTTTCTTAATGCTGTCACCTGATGAATAGACGTCCCTAATTTTGATGATGTCCAGTTTTTACATTATTTTTATATTTTTAATTATTTTTAGTATTTTTGTGTCCTCCTAAGAAATATTTGCCTCCTGAAGACCATGAAGATATTTACAAGAAGAATTTCTAGAGGAAGGTGGCTAAATTTGACTTGACAACGATGCGAGGGAGCAGTGGGAGACAAAATGAGAAAGGCGTCTTCTTTTCACTTTACTTATTTACTTTCTCACTCTTCCAATTAATTAATCACAAGATGAAATATTGGTCTGAAAGATAACCACACTCCTAAACACTCTTAAAAACCAGAGTGTTTAGGAGAACACAGAGTTTGCACAGGGGAAGGGGGCCAAGGGGATTAGAAGCCGACTCTCTCATGTAAGAAAGAGGAGTGCCCTGCACATAAAAGTTCCCGGGAAAACAGACTGTCTCCATGCCCAGGATGCCAATTTTAAGGAAATGATTTACACAGGTCTTATAAAAAAACGTTCAGTCGAAGGACATGAGTTCAAGTGACTTCTCCAGCCTGGCATAAACAACCACGCCTCCCGCCAAGGAAGCTCGGCCAGCCCGGGCCGTGACATTCCGATGCGGACGAGTCATGGTGATCAGCCCAGCTTCAGGATCTATACCAAATTCTGCCTCAGGACTTTCTTTTCTCTCCAGATCCCGGAGAATGCATTCTACTATGATTGTTCTGTTGTAAAAGGAATGACTTGGATTTCTGGTGAGGAAAATTTGAACAGACAGTTAACGTTACTAAAAAGTCTCTGCTCTCATCACAGCCCACATTCCAGGGCAGAGGGAGCGAGTGCTTGTTCTTTTCATCAAATCAAAATCAAACTGTCCCTGTTGTCGGATCCTTCCTCACCAAAAAGCAAAGATAAATGTATGAAGAGATCTTAGGGCATTCTAATATTGTCTTTGGGGAGATGCAAGGCACTGCGAATCAAAACTGCTTTTTTTCTTTTTTCTTATTTTTCACTAATAGCATTTAGTAGAAAAACACTTCAGAAGTCTCACTATGACATTAAAACATCTTTTTAAATATTAAAAACGCATACTATCAATGCATCCCCACCTTTTAAATTAAAAACAAGATTATTTTTTTCATATCATGTTAGATTACAACAAAGATATAATTGTAAGATGTTCTTAACCTCCCTCTTTCCTGCTGTCACTTCTCACCGATGTCCCCACTTTTTACCATTAGGACTTTCTTCTCTTTTATCCGTTAAACAAACCTGGTTTTACGTCTGCTGACTGTCACCCGCTCTCGCGGCAGTACCTTGAGTGACTCCCGTGATGTGGCGCATATTCCCGAGTCTGTGTCTGCAGGTGATTCACATGCTTCCTAACTGTGCGTCACTAAACCTCACACGTCACTGGCCTGATCGTGAGTCCCTGAGCCGCTCTTCTGTCAAGGATGCCTCACCTCCCTCTTCCTGTCTGGCCTCCCTGTGCCAACGAGAAGACGGTCCCCATGGGAGCCTTGGCTGCTGCGCCTGAGCCACCTGGCTCTCCTCACCTGCTCATCAGAGTCACTGCTGTCTGCTCACCGTCTCCCTCTCAGCCACCACCTCTGCCACCTTCCTGGATAAATCAGTGTCACAGGGACAGGCGGCCCAAGCCCGGTCGCCTCAGCTGAGCTGGCCTGCCAGCCCCCAGCAGCCCTCAGCCTCTCTTCTTCCAGACACATGCGGTCCCTGGGGTCACCCAAAGTTTCACCTGTGTGGTCACAAGCTGAAGAGTGTTGGCTAACTGGTCCCAACTTCCCTCCTTCCTCCCGAACTGTCTGACGGCTCCGATTTCATTGGCTCCTATGAACGCTCATCATGGACGAGGCTGTATAGTGCGGGCTCTCCAGAGAAGCAGAACCAATAGAGGATTGATCTATCATCTATCTATTATCTATCTATCATCTATCTATCTATCTATCTATCTATCTACCTATCTATCATCTATCCATCTATCATCTGTCTATCCACCTATCATCTGTCTATCCATCTATCATCTATCATCTATTTATCTATCATCTATCTATCATCTATCTATCTATCATCTATCCATCTATCATCTACCTGTCTATCCACCTATCATCTATCTGTCTATCCGTCTATCATCCGTCTATCATCTATTATCTATCTATCAACTATTTATCTATTATCTATCTATCTATCTATTCATCTATCCATCTATCTGTCTATCCAGAGAGATTTACTTTAAGGAATTGGCTCACAAGACTGTGAGGGCTGGCAGGTCTGAAATCTATGGGGAAGACCTGTGGGCTAGAGAGCCAGAGAGGCACTGATGCTGAAGTCTTGAGTCCTGGAAACTCAGGCAAGGTCTCCCTTTACCATCGGGAGGCAGGATCCCTCCTTCTTTGGTGGATCTCAGACTTTTCGCTTAGCGTCTTCAGCTTCTTGGAGAGGCCCACCCACCTTGTGCAGGGTCATCTGCTTGACTCAAAGTGGGCTGATTTAAATGCCAATCTCATATAACAATACCTTCACAGCTACCCCTAGATGGGGGCTTGACCGCACGCTGGACACCATGGCCCAGCCAAGTGGGCCCTAAAATTCACCATCACACCTGTGCTGGGTTCTTGCCAGTTATCATCCAGCCGAAAATCGAGGTCCTATCCCTCCTTCCAATGCCCTAAATAAGGTTTCCCCTACCTTTCATCTCACCCACTTGGAGAAAATCCACCCCTAGGTGAAGCCAACTATTCACTTTCTTTTTTGCCTGCATCTGAGCAAACCGGCACTTCTGGGGGAAACACACAGCATGGCGGACATCATGAGTACCGGGCCTCAGCTGCTCACTGAGTCTCCGTGGCCTCGTTCGCACCTTCCAGGCCTGTCTCCACCCTCACGGCAGCAGGCTGCTCTCTGCCCTGCAGGTCTACGGTTTTCACCCCCCTCTGCTCTGCGTGCTGCAACCCCCCTCACCTCCTCCGGAGCCAAGGGCAATCACAGAGCCCCCTTCTCAGTATCCAGCTCCCACGTCGCCATCTGACTCCCAACCGAGTTCCCGTCTGCGACGTGGGCACCTGCTCACCCAGCTGCACCCCTTGCCCCCTGATTACTCCTCAGGCCTCAACCCTGCTTCTCCCCGCAACTACCCGGAGGTAGCTCCTGTCAACATCCATTTTTCTCCATATTTCTAAATCCCCGGTGCCCGTGTCAGTGGGATGCAGCCCACTGCTGGCCTCTTTGTTTTTCGGGACCCCCTGCCCCTTGGCATTTGGGCTCGACCTCCTACTTTCCTTCTGCTTATCTGTGTGGCTTTCCTTCTACATATCTGGTTAGTGTTTTTTTCATTGTTTCCCCAGTTTTTCTAAAGGCTAATTTTCCTTTTTCAAGGACTTACAGTTCCGTCATTGCCTGCGCCCGAGTCCCTCTGAACCTGCCCAGGGGTCTCATCCAACCTACAATTTAAACACCATCTACTTGTTGATGAGTAAAATACGTTCCCCCAAATCTTTCTTGAGAATCAAAATGGACTGGATTTTCTTCTAAAATAGAAGAAAGCTTCTAGCAAAACAAAACAAAAACAAAAAATAACCACAACTGTCCTGCATAGATTCGCTTCGGGAGCACAATGGAAAAGAGACACCACAGAAAACAAAACAAGAGAGACTATCACTCAGGACAAAACAGAGCTTTCAACGCACTTTCCCTTGCTGTGCTGTGGTCCATCTCCCCACTTTCACCATCTGCAATCTCAGATTTTTTTAGGGAAGTGATAACAGGGTACCTGGAAAATGCCTGTTTCATCCCCTCTGTCAGTGAGGTCAGGAAATGCCTTCTTCATCTCAGGGAAAAGGACAACACAAACAGTATTCACACAACAGCCGCCAATGCTGCACAAAATAGAGAAGAGCATTTGTATGAGGACCACTGGATAAACCACAATAATGAAAATGCAACTGTGTCCAGAAGGACCTCACACTGCTGCTGTGTTGACAGGCTGGTAGGACCCAGTAGAAGTAAGCATGGACCCCCAAGGCTGCTGGGCATGCAGCCGAGGCCCAGAAGTGGGGTCACAGCCTTGGTGCGCCGTGTGGGATGAGGCTGGCCTCACACACCCAATTCTTCTGAGCTGCGATGCAGGGGAAGGACAGCAGTCTGAACTGTCTCCTTTCCTGGGGAAAATCAGGTGATGTTGGCCCCTGTTCACGGGCAAGGTCACAGCCCAGAACACTTTGCAAGCAGCACCCAGAGGCCGACTGCCAGATGAAAGGCCTCAACACAAAGATGTAGGACGTCTGCTGACAGTGAGAACCAGAGGGTGAGCGAGCAGCCAGAGCAAAGAGGGACCTGGTGCCATGGAGCTGCATGGTGGAGGGGCTGGCAGGACCCACCCGCAGGGAGCCGCCACCTGGCTGTGCCCAGTGAGAGGCCTGGACGCTGGCCCAAGAAGCAGGACTGTCCTGGAGAGGGTTACAGCCGCTCCCCGTAAGTGAGGCCGAGCCAGCTCTCTCCTCCCAGCCAAGTGCTCACACCCAGGCTCTGTCAGCCGGCTCTGGCCCAACAGTGGGGTCCCTTGAGCCCGGCCAAAGAAGAGTGATATTAGAATAGCTTTGAACCTGGACCTTCCATCTGAACTCTTCTATTGACCAAAGGTGACCACAAGCAGGATGACACAGGGGCTGGAAAGGAGCTCCAGCCAAGCAGAGGGAGGATGGCCTTGGAAACACCATGGCCACCTCACCTTAAACCCACTGGGCAGGGACCCCTGTCCATGCAGGGCTCGCTGTGTAGATGGAACGGAAGGAGCCAACCAGGCTGGAAGTGGTTCTCCCTCCGAAGCCACGTTGAAAGCCTCCTAAGGCCAACGAAAACCGGAATCTGGGAAATTCAGATTCATTTGGCAGATGTGTGGGTGGAACAGTGTGGCTTCTCGGTTTAGGGAATAAAGCCTCTTACACATTAAATAATGTTTAAAATAGTCATCCAATGCCACAAATTTAAGTTATCCAAACATACGGATCAAATTTTCCTTAGAATTACCATGCCTCTAAAACTAAGCAAAAAAATGCCTGGCAAGACTACTGAAATTACTTTTCAAATGGTTTGTGTTTAATTAGAAATGTTTTCTGAATCCAAAAGATTCTCTCAGCCCACCCATCTCAACCAGACTACTCAGAGCTATTCTCACACAAACCTCAACAGCACTGCTGTCGTCCTGTAGTGATCAAAATCCCATGGACGGTTAAGAATTTCCAACAATACTTTTTGTCAAACTTCATCCTTTTCTTTCACATTTTCTTTCACAATTAAGTAACTTCAGAGATAACACATTCAAGAGTCAACAAGGATTTTCTATTTTTGTATTTAGTTTATTACATACTTATGATGATCAGAAAGATGATAAGGCTACATTCTAGGTATAACTATTAAAACAATAACACCATTGTTAAGTTTTAACCACAATACAGAATTTTAACTATAGTAAAGAACATTCCGGTGAGAATTGGCTGTCACTGCATTCAGTGTGGGAGTCTATCCCTGTCTGAGAAATAAATCATTATGTTGGATTTTGAGTGAAACTTGTAAAACAAGTCAGTGTCTTACTTCATACTCACATTTTACAATCAGTCCCCGACATACAACCTTCAAGTTGGGAACTTTCAAAGATGCGCATATGCATCTGGTTCCAGCAAGGAACCAGACATGTGCCATCAGCGTCAGGCGTGAGTGACATTGCAGCTGGTCCTCCGTCTCCTACGGCTGACGACCCTTCAGCTCTGCCATCTCCCACCTCCTCTCCCTCCTCCAGTCAGTAACTCTTCCTGCCTGTTCACTTGATGCCAGCCCCTGGATGCCAGCTGTGTACTGTACTACTGTACTTTTCAAGGTACTGTACTGTAAAATTAAAAATGTTTTCTTATTTTTTGTGTTTGTTTTATTATGTTTTATTTGTGTGAAAAGTTTTGTAAACCTATTACATTACAGTACTATGTAGACAATTGTGCTAGTTGGGTACCTAGGCTAACTTTGTTGGGTTTACAAGTGAACTGGACTTATGAACATGCTCTCAGAATGGAACTCATTCATATGGAGGGGGCTTGCTGTATTTTGGATCAAAAACAGTAAGACCCAGATAGATAGATAGATAGATAGATAGATAGATAGATAGATAGATAAATAGATAGAGACAGAGAGAGATGATCTATTTATGCTTTGAAACAAACTGAAAAAAACACCAGATTTGAGGGGAGGGAGTGAAGGAAAATGTTATTGGAACTTATATTTAAGGTTCTAATTTTTAAAGGAGGATTTTCAAGTATTATTTTGTAATCAATTATAAATTTAAATTTACTGAAATTGATAGGAAAAAAGTCCTTCTGCAGACAAATCTCCTACCTTGTACCCAGGTGTGGTCAATATCTGGGTCCATGTCTAAATGGTAACTCTTCCATGTAAACTTACCAGTTACATATGTAAGTATGGATGGCTGGATGGTTGTATCCATTTGTACACATGTAGATGGATACATACACAGTGTGTGTATATGCACGTGCTTGTATAGGTATCCTAAAATGTATGTGGGTGTGTGCCTGTATGTATATCCTCTATACACATACACGTATGTGTGAGCATGCCCAGCTTAGCCACAGGAAACTCAGCAGCCAGTACCCACTGGTGTGTGCAGAGGGGTGACGTCGCCCCCCCACTACCCCACTGAAAGCTCCCAGGAAAGAGCAAGTCTCTGGGTTATGGTGACCTCAGCTTTCCTGAGATGCACAAGGGCCCCATGAGGAGAGCAGTAAGCAAGGCCTCTGGGCCCTGCAGTGTTTGCTAGGCTGTTTCACTTTTTTCTTTTTTCTTAATTGAAGTATAGTTAATTTACAATATTGTATTAGTTTCAGGCGTACAACACAGCGATTCAACACTTTTATAGATTATACTCCACTTAAAGTTATTACTAAATAATGGCTATATTTCCCTGTGCTGTACAATATATCCTTGTTGCTTATCTATTTTATATCTAGTAGTTTGCACCTCTCAATCCCATCCTCCCAGCTTGCCCCTCTCCCTCTCCCTCTCCCCACTGGTAACTACTAGTTTGTTCTCTACATCTGTGAGTCTATTTCTGTTTTGTTATATACATTTTTTGCTTTATTTTTTAGATTCCACGTGTAAGTGATATTATACAGTATTTGTCTTTCTCAGATTTATTTCACTAAGCAAAATATCCTCTAGGTCTATCCATGTTGCAAATGGAAGAATTTCGTTCTTTTTTATGGCTGAGTAATATTCCATTGCATATATGTACCACATCTTCTTTATCTATTCCTCTGTCGATGGACATTTAGGTTGCTTCCATGTCTTGGCAATTGCAAATAATGCTGCAGTGAACATTGGGGTGCACGTATCTTTTCGAATTTGTGTTTTTGTTTCTTTTGGATACACACCCAGGAGTGGAATTGCTGGGTCATATGGTGGTCCTACGTTTAGTTTTTGGAGGAAACTCCATATACTGTTCTCCACAGTGGCTGCACCAATTTACATTCCCACTAACAGTTTATGAGGGTTCCCTTTTCTCCACACCCTCACCAACATGTGTTATTTGTGGTCTTCTTTTTTTTTTTTTTTTTTTGGCGGTACGCGGGCCTCTCACCGCTGTGGCCTCTCCCGTGGCGGAGCACAGGCTCCAGACGCACAGGCTCAGCGGCCGTGGCTCACGGGCCCAGCCGCTCCGCGGCATGTGGGATCTTCCCGGACCGGGGCACAAACCCGTGTCCCCTGCATCAGCAGGCGGACTCCCAACCACTGCGCCACCAGGGAAGCCCTATTTGTGGTCTTTTTGATGATAGCCATTCTGGCAGGTGTGAGGTGGTATCCCATTGTGGTTTTGATCTGCATTTCTCTGATGATTAGTGATGTTGAGCATCTTTTCATTTGCCTGTTGGCCATCTGTATGTCTTCTTTGGAACAATGTCTGTTCAGGTCTTCTGCCCAATTTAAATCACATTGTTTCTTTTTTTTGATGTTGGGTTATATAAGGTGTTTATATATTTTGGATATTAACCTCTTATCAGTCATATCATTTGCAAATATTTTCTCCCATTCAGTAGGTTGTCTGTTTTTTTGTCAATAGTTCCCTTTGCTGTGCAAAAACTCTTAAGTTTAATTAGGTCCCATTTGTATATTTTTGCTTTTGCTTCCTTTGCCTTAAGAGACATATCCAAAAAAATACTGCTACAATGTATTCAGTGAGTGTTCTGCCTATGTTTTCTTCTAAGACTTTTATGGTTTCAGGTCTTACATTTAGGTCTTTAATCCATTTTGAGTTTACTTTTGTATATGATGTTAGACAATGTTCTAATTTCATTCTTTTACATGTAGCTGTCAAGTTTTCCCAAAACCACTTATTGAAGAGGCTGTCTATCCTCCATTGTATATTCTTGCCTGCTTTGTTGTAGATTAACTGACCACAAATGCATGGATTTATTTCTGGGCTCTCTCTTCTGGACTCTCTACATTGATCTATGTGTCTATTTTAGGGCCAGTACCTTAGTGTTTTGATTACTGTAGCTTTGTAGTATAGTCTAAAGTCAGGGAAAATGATGCCTCCAGTTTTGTTCTTTGTTTTTTCAAGACTGCTTTCATAATTCAGGGCCTTTTGTGGTTGCATATAAGTTTTAGAACTATTTGTTCTAGTTCTGTGAAAAATGCCAAGGGTATTTTGATAGGGATTGCATTAAATCTGTAGATTGCTTTGAGTAGTATGGGCAGTTTAACAATATTATTTCTTTCAATCCAAGAACATGGGATATCTTTCCATTTCGTTATGTTATTTTCAAATCCCTTCATCAGTGATTTACAGATTTCAGAGTATAGGTATTTCATGCCATTGGTTAAGGTTATTCCTCGGTGTTTTATTCTGTGTGATGCAATTTTTTTTTTGAATTTTATTTATTTTTTTATACAGCAGGTTCTTATTAGTCATCAATTTTATACACATCAGTGTATACATGTCAATCCCAACGGCGGAATCCATCACACAATCATCCCCAACCCCCTGCAGCTTTTCCTGCTTGATGTCCATACGTTTGTTCTCTACATCTGTGTCTCAACTACTGCCCTGCAAACCAGTTCATCTGTACCATTTTTCTAGGTTCCACATACATGCATTAATGTATGATATTTGTTTTTCTCTTTCTGACTTCACTCTGTATGACCGTCTCTAGATCCATCCACATCTCAACAAATGACTCAGTTTCGTTCCTTTATATGGCTGAGTAATATCCCATTGTATATATGTACCACATCTTCTTTATCCATTCGTCCGTCGATGGGCATTTAGGTTGCTTCCATGACCTGGCTATTGTAAATAGTGCTGCAGTGAACATTCGGATGCATGTGTCTTTTTGAATTATGGTTTTCTCTGGGTATATGCCCAGTAGTGGGATTGCTGGATCATATGGTAATTCTATTTTTCATTTTTTAAGGAACCTCCATACTGTTCTCCATAGTGGCTGTATCAATTTACATTCCCACCAACAGTGCAAGAGGGTTCCCTTTCCTCCACACCCTCTCCAGCATTTGTTGTTTGTAGATTTTCTCATGATGCCCATTCTAACTGGTGTGAGGTGATACCTCATTGCAGTTTTGATTTGCATTTCTCTAATAATTAGCGATCTTGAGCAGCTTTTCATGTGCTTCTTGGCCATCTGTATGTCTTCTGTGGAGAAATGTCTATTTAGGTTTTCTGCCCATTTTTGGATTGGGTTGTTTGTTTTTTTAATATTGAGCTGCATGAGCTGTTTATATATTTTGGAGATTAATCCTTTGTCCGTTGATTCGTTTGCAAATATTTTCTCCCATTCTGAGGGTTGTCTTTTCATCTTGTTTATGGTTTCCGTTGCTGTGCAAAAGCTTTTAAGTTTCACTAGGTCCCATTTGTTTATTTTTGTTTTTATTTCCATTACTCTAGGAGGTGGATCAAAAAAGATCTTGCTGTGATTTATGTCAAAGAGTGTTCTTCCTATGTTTTTCACTAAGAGTTTTATAGTGTCCAGTCTTACATTTAGGTCTCTAATCCATTTTGAGTTTATTTTTGTGTATGGTATTAGGGAGTGTGCCAATTTCATTCTTTTACATGTAGCTGTCCAGTTTTTCCCAGCACCACTTTGAAAAGACTGTCTTTTCTCCATTGTATATCCTTGCCTCCTTTGTCATAGATTAGTTGACCATAGGTGCGTGGGTTTACCTCTGGGCTTTCTATCTTGTTCCATTGATCTATGTTTCTGTTTCTGTGCCAGTACCAAATTGTCTTGATTACTGTGGCTTTGTAGTATAGTCTGAAGTCAGGGAGTCTGATTCCTCCAGCTCTGTTTTTTTCCCTCAAGACTGCTTTGGCTATTCAGGGTCTTCTGTGTCTCCATACAAATTTTGAGATTTTTTGTTCTAGTTCCGTAAAAAATGCCATTGGTAATTTGATAGGGATTGCATTGAATCTGTAGATTGCTTTGGGCAGTATAGTCATTTTCACAATATTGATTCTTCCAATCCAAGAACATGGTATATCTCTCCATTTGTTGGTATCATCTTTAATTTCTTTCATCAGTGTCTAATGGTTTTCTGCATACAGGTCTTTTGTCTCCCTAGGTAGGTTTATTCCTAGGTAATTTATTCTTTTTGTTGCAATGGTAAATGGGAGTGCTTCCTTAATTTCTCTTTCAGATTTTTCATCGTTAGTGTATAGGAATGCAAGAGATTTCTGTGCATTAATTTTGTATCCTGTGACTTTACCAAATTCATTGATTAGCTCTACTAGTTTTCTGGTGGCATCTTTAGAATTCTCTATGTATAGTATCATGTCATCTGCAAACAGTGAGAGTTTTACTTCTTCTTTTCCAATTTGTATTCATTTTATTTCTTTTTCTTCTATGACTGCCATGACAAGGACTTCCAAAACTATGTTGAATAATAGTGGAGAGAGTGGACGTCCTTGTCTTGTTCCTGATCTTAGTGGAAATGGTTTCAGTTTTTCACCATTGAGAATGATGTTTACTGTGGGTTTGTCGTATATGGCCTTTATTATGTTGAGGTAGGTTCCCTCTCTGCCCACTTTCTGGAGAGTTTTTATCATAAATGGGTGTTGAATTTTGTCAAAAGCTTTTTCTGCATCTATTGAGATGATCATATGGTTCTTATTCTTCAGTTTGTTAATATGGTGGATCACATTGATTGATTTGTGTATATTGAAAAATTCTTGCATCCCTGGGATAAATCCCACTTGATCATGGTGTATGCTCCTTTTAATGTGCTGTTGGATTCTGTTTGCTAGTATTTTGTTGAGGATTTTTGCATCTATATTCAGCAGTGATATTTGTCTGTAATTTTCTTTTTTTGTAGTATCTTTGTCTGGTTTTGGTATCAGGGTTATGGTGGCCTCATAGAATGAGTTTGGGAGTGTTCCTTCCTCTGCAAATTTCTGGAAGAGTTTGAGAAGGATGGGTGTTAGCTCTTCTATAAATGTTTGATAGAATTCACCTGTGAAGCCATCTGGTCCTGGACTTTTGTTTGTTGGAAGATTTTTCACCACAGTTTCAATTTCAGTTCGTGTGATTGGTCTGTTCATATTTTCTATTTCTTCCTGGTTCAGTCTTGGAAGGTTATACCTTTCTAAGAATTTGTGCATTTCTTCCAGGTTGTCCATTTTATTGGCATAGCATTGCTTGTAGTAGTCTCTTAGGATGCTTTGTATTTCCACAGTGTCTGCTGTAACTTCTCCTTTTTCATTTCTAATTTTATTGATTTGAGTCCTCTCCCTCTTTTTCTTGATGAATCTGGCTAATGGTTTATCAGTTTGTTTATCTTCTCAAAGAACAAGCTTTTAGTTTTATTGACCTTTGCTATTGTTTTGTTTCTATTTCATTTATTTCTGCTCTGATCTTTATGATTTCTTTCATTCTGCTAACTTTGGGTTTTGTTTGTTCTTCTTTGTCTAGTTACTTTAGGTGTAAGGTTAGGTTGTTTATTTGAGATTTTTCTCGTTTCTTGAGGTAGGCTTGTATAGCTATAAACTTCCTTCTTAGAACTGCTTTTGCTACATCCCGTAGGTTTTGGATCATCGTGTTTTCATTGTCATTTGTCTCCAGGTATTTTTTGATTTCCTCTTTGATTTCTTTAGTGATCTCCTGATTATTTAGTAACGTATTGTTTAGCCTCCATGTGTTTGTGTTTTTTACTTTTTTTTCCATGTAACTGATTTCTAATCTCATAGCTTTGTGGTCAGAAAAGATGTATGTTTGATATGATTTCAATTTTCTTAAATTTACTGAGGCTTGATTTGTGACCCAAGATGTGATCTATCCTGGAGAAAGTTGTGTGAGCACTTAAGAAGAAAGTGTAATCTGCTGTTTTTGGATGGAATGTCCTACAAATATCAATTAAATCTTTCTGGTCTATTGTGTCATTTAAAGCTTGCGTTTCCTTATTAATTTTCTGTTTGGATGATCTGTCCATTGGTGTAAGTGAGGTGTTAAAGTCCCCCACTATTTTTGTGTTACTGTTAAGTTCCTATTTTATAGCTGTCAGCAGTTGCCTTATGTATTGAGGTGCTATTTGGGTGCATATGTATTTCTAATTGTCATATCTTCTTCTTGGATTGATCCCTTGATCATTATGTATCGGCCTTCCTTGTCTCTTGTAATATTCTTTATTTTAAAGTCTGTTTTAATTGATATGAGTATTGCTACTCCAGCTTTCTTTTGATTTCCATTTGCATGGAATATCTTTTTCCATCCCCTCACTTTCAGTCTGTATGTGTCCCTAGGTCTGATGTGGATCTCCTGTAGACATCACATATATGGGTCTTGCTTTTGTATCCATTCAGCAAGCCTCTGTCTTTTGGTTGGAGCATTTAATCCATTCACGTTTAAGGTAATTATCAATAGATATGTATGTTCCTATGACCATTTTCTTGTTTTGGGTTTGTTTTTGTAGGTCCTTTTCTTCTCTTGTGTTTCCCACTTAGAGAAGTTCCTTTAGCATTTGTTGTAGAGCTGGTTTGGTGGTGCTGAATTCTCTTAGCTTTTGCTTGTCCATAAAGCTTTTGATTTCTCCATCGGATATGAATGAGATCCTTCCTGGTAGAGTAATCTTGGATGTAGGTTCTTCCCTTTCATCACTTTAAGTATATCATGCCACTCCCTTCTGGCTTGTAGACTTTCTGCTGAGAAATCAGCTGTTAACCTTAGGGGAGTTCCCTTGTATGTTATTTGTCATTTTTCCCTTGCTGCTTTCAATAATTTTCCTTTGTTTTTAATTTTTGCCAATTTGATTACTATGTGTCTCGGCATGTTTCTCCTTGTGTTTATCCTGTATGGGACTCACTGTGCTTCCTGGACTTGGGTGGCTATTTCCTTTCCCATATTAGGGAATTTTTCAACTATAATCCCTTCAAATATTTTCTCTGGTCCTTTCTCTCTCGCTTCTCCTTCTGGGGCCCCTCTAATGTGAACGTTGTTGCATTTAATGTTGTCCCAGAGGTCTCTTAGGCTGTCTTCATTTCTTTTCATTTTTTTCTTTATTCTGTTCTGCGGCAGTGAATTCCACCATTCTGTCTTCCAGGTCACTTATCCGTTCTTCTGCCTCAGTTATTCTGCTATTGATTCCTTCTAGAGTAGTTTTCATTTCAGTAATTGTATTGCTCATCTCTGTTTGTTTGTTCTTTAATTCTTCTAGGTCTTTGTTAAATAGTTCTTGCATCTTCTTGATCTTTGCCTCTATTCTTTTTCCAAGGTCCTGTATCATCTTCACTATCATTATTCTGAATTCTTTTTCTGGAAGGTTGCCTACTATCTCCACTTCATTTAGTTGTTTTTCTGGGGTTTTATCTTGTTCCTTCATCTGATACATAGCCCTCTGCTTTTTCATCTTGTCTACCTTTCTGTGAATGTGGTTTTTGTTCCACAGGTTGCAGGACTGTAGTTCTTCTTGCTTCTGCTGTCTGCCCTCTGGTGGATTAGGCTATCTAAGAGGCTTGTGCAAGTTTCCCGATGGGAGAGACTGGTCCAAAGATATAACTATCACTTCCAATGAGGAGGAACTCACATCTTCACAATCCTAGGTTCTGCATGGTTAGGGGTCCTGGTCCCTCAAACTTCATTGACACTTCCAGATCACTGAGGTATTACCCAGTAGAACATCACACTGAGGGCACCTTGGTATCCTGCTAGTGTTGGAGGGTCTCCTGCAGAGGCGGGGGTGGGCTGTTGCTCACCGTGAGGACAAGGACACTGGCAGCAGAAGTACTCCTTTGAGTGAGCCCTCCCAGAGTCTGCCATTAGCCCCACCAAAGAGCCGAGTGGGCTCCAGTTTTGGGTTGCCTCCTGTGTGATGCAATTTTAAACGGGATTGTTTCCTTCCTTTCTCTTCCTGATAGTTTATTATTAGTGCATAGGAAAGCAACAGATTGCCATGTATTAATCTTGTATCCTGCAACTTTACTGAATTCTTTTATTAGTTCTAATAGTTTTCTGGTGAATACTTTAGGGTTTTCTGTATATAGTTATCATGTCATCTGCAAATAGTGACAGTTTTATTTCTTTCCTTCCAATCTGGATGCCTTCTACTTCCTTTTCTTGTCTGATTACTGTGGCTAGGACTTCCAAGAAAAAGAAGAGCAAACAAACCCCAAAATCAGCAGAAGGAAGGAAACAATAAAGATCAGAGAGGAAATAGAGACCAAAAAATAGAAAGGGTCGATGAAACCAAGAGCTGTTTTCTTGAAAAGATAAATAAAATTCATAAACCTGTAGCCAGGCTCATGAAGAAGAAAAGAGAGGACCTAAATAAACAAAATAAGAAACAAAAGAGGTGAAATAAAAACCAATATCACAAAGGTAGAAAAATCATAAGAGAATTCCACAAACAGTTATCTGCCAACAAATTGAACAGCCTAGAAGAAATGGACAAATTTCTAGAATCACATAACCTTCCAAAACTAAATCAGGAAGAAACTGACCATCTGAACAGATGAAACGCTAGTAGTGAAATGAATTTGTTATAATAGAAAAAAAAAAAAAAAAAAAAAAAAAACCTGCAAACAAAAGTCCAGAACCAGACAGCTTCACAGGGGAACTCTACCAAATGTATAAAGAAGAGCTAATACCTATCCTCAAACTATTCCAAAACATTGAAGAGGATGGAACACTCCCAAATTCATTCTATGAGTCCACCATTACGCTGATACCAAAACAAAACAAAGACACTCCAAAAAAATTAAATGACAGGCCAGTATCTCTGAGGAATATAGATACAAAAAATCATCAACAAAATATTAGCAAACTGAATTCAACAATATATAAAAAGAATCATGCAACCTGATCAAGTGGGATTTATTCCAGGGATTCAAAGATGGCTCGATATTCACAAATCAATCAATACAATACACCACATTAACAAAAGGAAGGATAAAAATCACATGATCATTTCAATAGTCTCAGAAAAAGCATCTGACAAAAATCCAACATCCATTCATGATTTGAAACTCTCATCAAAGTGGGTACAGAGGGAACATATATTAACATCAACAAACCCACAGACAACATCATACTCAATGGTGAAAAGCTGAAAGACTTTCTGCTAAATTCAGGAACAAGGATGCCTACCCTTGCTAGGCTGTTTTATGACCAGGCAGAATGTGGGCCGAGCTGTGTCCTCTGCTCAAGCTGACCTTCCTCAAGCTGCAGGTCGAAAACAGATCACCTTTTAGGGTGAGCAAGTGTCATCTGCCGATCCAGAGTGTGGTATGTGGGGAAGAACAGAGCCCTCATCTCCCAGTCAAGCAAACCAGACAAAATTCTAGCCCAGTGCTCTGTCAGAGGGGTGGAAAGGGTAGAATCAGGGCTGCAGGGATATAGAGTGGGTTCTCAGCTGTCATCTGGGGTCCCCTGCACACCTCCCCCACGCAGTGTATCCCATTTTCTTTCCCTTGCATATTTTTTTGTTTATCCATTCATTTTACTGGAGCATAATATCCACTAGCTTCTTGAGAAATGGTGCCTGGGCAACAAAGTTTTTAAGACTTGCATGTCTTAAAATGTTTTTCTTCTATCCTGACATTTGATGGATAATTTTATTGGGTGTGGAATTTCATGTTAGAAATTAATTTCCTTCAGAATCATGAAGTCGTTCTCTCATTTTCTTCTTACTTCCAGGTGTTTCTTTTGCGAAGCCCAAAACCTTTCTGCCTGCCTGTTTTTTCTTCACGATCCAGTGTCTTCCTCTTGTTCCCAGGTGTTCTGAAGTTTCACTGTACATCCATCAGTGTGGCTCTGTTTCCATCCATTGTGCTGGGCCCTTGGTGAAATCTTTACATCTGGCAACTCACATCTCACTGGCCTGGAAAATTATTTTGTTGTTATCTTTTGTGTGTGTGTTTTCCTTATTTCCCCTTTCTATAACTCCTTTGGTTTGGATGTTGAATCTTCCGCGCTGATCTTGTAATATTCTAATATTTCCTTTTATATATTCTTCTGTGATTTTTTTAAATCTTTCAAATCTTCTAGTGAGTTTTTAATTTCTGCTAGCAATAAAAAGCATTTTTTTCCTGAGTTCTTCTTTTTTCTGAATGTTCCTTTTCTATAATACCCTGCTCTTGGTTCAATGTTTTCTTTTCTCCCTGAGGATGTTAATGATGTTTCCTTTTCTTCTATCAGTATAATTCCTGCTCCTTCCAGGTTGTGTTTCTCGACCTGTGCTTTTAGGTCTTGTCTCTCATGCTAAGACTTTCCCTCAGTGCCATTCCATCCTTGTTGTCTGTTCATGATGAGGACCAGGGGATGGAAAAGCTGGCTGGAAGCTCAGAGGGGACGACTGGCAGTTGTCATGTCTGAATTTATTGTGGGTTATCTGGTCGAGCCAGTTGTCAGGAAGCACCTGATATCTATTATTCCAGTTCTGTAGAGGCTGGTGGGTCGGAAGTCTTCTAATTTCCTGCTTGTACATACTGGCTGCCAACCTGGGGAGCTGAATGGTGAAGGGCTGGGGGAGGAGGAATCCCTGCCCCGCAACCCTCAATATGCAAGTGAGAACTGAGTTATGTTTACAGAACAGCAATCAGGCCCTCAGTAGAACCTGGGATCCCTTAAGCATCACAGGTTTCTGCCAAGGGAAGGTTGGGGCAGATGCCCAAATACACAGGCTGGAGAGAGGGATGTAGAGCACCCTTTGAATTTCTTTTCAAACAATCTTCCCCATCCTGCTTTGTTTCTAGCTCCACCCTTAGTCCCTGATTCCAGAGGTGTTTGATGCTGCCCTGCCTGAGGGTTTTGAGAATCCCGTCCCATAACTCAGGTTGGTCTCAGCTTCTCCCACTGCTGCCTTGGGGTTCTTTTGTATCTGCTAAATCAGTTATAGCAATAATCCAACTTCGGGCTTCCCTGGTGGCGCAGTGGTTGAGAGTCCGCCTGCTGATGCAGGGGACGCGGGTTCGTGCCCCGGTCCGGGAAGATCCCACGTGCCGCGGAGCGGCTGAGCCCGTGGGCCATGGCCGCTGAGGCTGCGCGTCCGGAGCCTGTGCTCCGCAACGGGAGAGGTCACAGCAGTGAGAGGCCCGTGTACCAGAAAAAAAAAAAAAATAATAATAATAATCCTCCTCTCCATCTTCCAAAACTTTATTGCTATTTTATTCCACTCCTCTATATCTCATCCTTGTGGCTTTTTCAACAGAATTCTCTTGTCTTAGTTTGGTGTATTTTTGCAAGAGAATGAGATGTGAGATGATGTGCATTTACAACTAATCACCTCTAAGCTATAAATTGCTAAGTTCCTTCCAAATTCAAACTTTTACATACAACTCAGCATATCTGGAGATTATTTTGGTGTATAATAGAGATAATATTCCAACCTGACACAAACAAAACTTGACTTTCCCAAACCCCAGCTTTTACAACATTCACCCTTTCCCACACTAGAGCAAGATACTGCCATTATTATAAATTAAGTTCTTACGTCTGTTTAGGGCAATTTTAAGATTATGTATCCTTTCCTATTGATCTATAAGTCAATTATCACACCAGGGCATCCAAAACACTCAAACACATATGCAGGCTCACACGGGCACACACACGTTCACACATGCACACACAGGTGCACACGTGCCCACATGCTCACACACTCACACTCTTACACACATGCACATCTTCACAGATGCACACACAAGTGCACCCACGCTCGATGACTTGGTGTTTCCTCAGGTAACTGTCTCCAGGAAGGAAGGGAGGAAGGCGAGGGGAGGTGGTAGGAAGAGCCTCCTGTACCCAGAAGGCAGTGCCGACACACAGCATCATGTGACCTGCTCTCGGGAGTCGTCCTGGTTTCTGATGGTGAGCAGACATCCTTCCCTCAAGTACGGAAGAAACACAGTGTGGATGGACTACCAACTAGTTGTTCTCACGTTAGCCTACAGCTGCAGCTGAGCAGTTTGTGGACACTCACCCAAGATTTTGGGTTTTGAAAGCATTTGCAACACGTGGCATATTTGGGCAAACACTCCAAGCCCAAACTCAGCACTTTATCAATGTTGTTCAAGCACAGGCTCTGCCAAACAAACAACAGATAAATACACACATAAAAGGTAAATACTAAGACAATTTCTTCTGATTAGACAAACCCGAAGATTCATGTTGCTAATGTAGAAATGCTTCTAGTCATGATTAGTTGTAATATCTTTTATGGTTTTCTTTGGCTCAGAGAGGAGAAAAGAAAACACAAAAGGAACAGGAAATTTAAAATTATTTCCTACGGTCTAGGAGGAAGAAATTGCCTATGGCTGAGTTGGAGAGAAACTTCTGAAAACTGGATTTATTCTGCCAGAAAGGGCTTTTGATTCTCAGCTGTCCTAAAGATACAGACAATTCAGTTAAGCATGCAACTCAAAGCAATGATTCAGGATGAGGTGGAAAGAGGCCTTCTGGTGAAGGCTAAGATATGTGATTAAAAAGTAATTTAAAATAGTTAAGACCATGAAGAGTTTGGACTGGAAGTCGGGAAATTTGAGTTTTAGCCCCAGAATCGGCTTTTAATTAGTTCTGTAACTTAGGGAATTAACTTCTCTTTCAAAGCCTTGGCTTCCTCACCTAAAACGCAGAAGCCAATGCATACAGTCACCAAGGCCTCTTACAGCCCTAAATCTCCCTGAGGGAAATTTCAGCCAGGACGCCACTGACACACTGGCAACTGAGAATAGGGTGGTCCCTGGGGTGAATCACAGCTGTGGGACATGGGACACGAGGGTGAGCGCATTCTTCTCAACCAAAGCCTCATGGAGTCTTTCCTTCATGCGCCTAAGAGCTTCCAAAACGCAAAGAGACAGACGGTCCCATTTTACATTTTTTAATTTTTGAGAGAAAGACAGAGAGGCAGAGTGATGACTACCCCACCTCTCCCCCAAGTGCAATGGAAGCCTGGGCCCTCCTGGGGTCCCACATGAGGCTCAGAGACCCTCCCACCATGCATCTCCTCATCCCACCCCCAAGAATGAAAGGGGAGTGCTCAGAGTGTGAGGAGAGTGCTGGAGGGAGTCCAGATTTTATCAACCGTGAGCCCAAACCCAGTCCACAGGAATGTGCCTGTGAATTTCTAACATCCCATATTTACCAAAAAGTGTAAAGGTCATAGCAGATAGAGGCATTGGTTGTAAGAAGTAGCAACCCACTTGTCCTGGCATAAAAAACAGGGTCCTTTATTATAAGAATATGAGGTGATGCCTGACATCAAAGGAGCAGTGGAGCTGGGCCATGTGCACAGATCACTCTGTTCCCTGCATGGACCATTCTGTTCCCCACACAGGACCACTCAGTTCCCTTCCCCACACGGACCACTCTGTTCCCTGCACAGGCAGACTCCATCATTTGCTTCTCTTGCCCATGTGGGAGGTGTCAGCCACCACTGCTCCAAGGTTCCTCGTCAGCCCTGAGTGTCAGTTCCCGGTTTCCAGGACGTGTGATCTGATGGGCCCACTTCGGTCAGAAGGTCATGGTTCATCCAACCAGCTGTAGCCCAGGGGAGGGGGACCAACCCTGTGCCTGAGGTGGGAAGTTCCCAGAACCATGGAGCTTACAGGCCCAAGAAGTCCTCCTGCAGAGGCTGCCGCACAGAGTAAGGAGCACAAGGCATTTTAGTCTTGAGGGAAAAATTCAGAGTTGCTCTTTTGAAAACATTTTCCCTGTTTAGAAGTGTTTTTCTTTCCACCAGGAAATCAGTATGATGAGCAGGAGAAACAATTCACCTAAAAGTAGTCCTGTCTGTAAATCTTTATCCCAAATGTTTGGCCACTCCAAGATTGTGTCATCTGTTCATAAAACTATTTCGCATGTTTGCTTCGGGGACCAGCCTGTGCTGATTTGATGTCAAACGACTGGGACAGGCTGTGTGGTGACCGACGGCCGGGAGCAGGCCAAACCCAGCCTTCCAGTCAGGCCACAGGCCAAGGCTGCAGCACTGGATGGTGGCTGTCACATCCCACGGGAACCTGGATTCTGGCTCCCACAGCGCAGGCCCACTGGGGTCGCGACCTGAAGGCGGACAAGAACAGAAAGGGACAGCCATTTCTCCCTTGGCTGGCAGGGCGGTCAGCCAGCAGCCTCGGGTCCAGAGCTGGAGCCCGAGGTGAGCAGCGGGGCTTGGGCCCGCAGACAGGAGCTGTGACGGCAGGTTACGGCCCAGCGGGAAGGAGGCTCCTTGTTACATCAGCATAGAGTCTGCTCCTGAAAAGACATTGTTTCCACGTGGGGTGGGGAGAGACCCCATCTGCAGGAGGCCTGGGGCACGGAGGCAGGTCCCTCTCCTTTTCCCACGCCCAGCCTGGGGCCTGGAGGACGGCTGTGGCCCAGCAGGCCCTCCTCTCTGGACCTCTGCTGTTTCCCCTGGGGAGGCTCCCAGGCCCAGGAGTAGCACAGACCATGTAGATGGACACGGGGCGCCTGTGGACCCCCCTTTGTGCTTCTTCTCCATCGGGCCACCAAGGCCACCTGCTGGGGCCACGTCCCCATGCCCACTGCCCAGCAGACTCTCACTGGCAGGACCCAGGCGTTTCCCTAACACGCTTGTGTGTTTTCTGAGATGTGGTGTTAACCTCGCAAATGTCTGGATGAAAGTTCAAATAAACAAATAAAATCACCCGTTGTCCTCGATCCCACGTGGATTGGTCTGTTCTAGTTGAGCCACGAGCCCGTCTCTGGAGTGTCTGGAAGCGTGTTCGACGGCTGCATGGGTCCACCTTCCGTGCTTCTCCACGTGGAAGCACCAAGCTCATCCAATGAAGGGAGCACTTTTAAATCTGGCGTTGGCTGGGATCAAGGGCTCTACAGAGCACACGGTCTAGTCAATGAAGACAGTGTGTGAATAGCGGGTCTCCCACGTCCTCAATGCGCGCCTGTGGTGGGACCACATTTAGTACTTCGTTATTTCCCGACCTTAACAAGACGTTAGGAGTGATGGATAAAGGAACTGGGGATTCCAGTTAAGGGGGGAGGTTAAGGCGGTGAATTCAAAGGACGTACCAGCTGCAGTCGTAATTGATTCTCCTCCCCCATGTTTCCTCTCTGCCTGGGCTGGTTCCTCTCTTCTTTCCCCTGTCCCACCTCCCTCTGAGATCCCCCTTTATGACCCAGCAGGTCAGCTGCATAAACCACACTCTGCAACCCGGCCTAACAGACTGGCTTTATGTTTCCCTCAGGCAAGCCCCTTGGCCGGTGGGTGTTATCTCACTAGGTGTGTGCTGAGCGTGTTCAAGAACCTGGTTCCCTTCTGTGTTGGGAAAAAAGTCACCATTGCCACCCTTGTGGGTCTTACTCAGCAAGACAGCCTTGCTTTCTGAGACCAGCAATTACACTCCGTCTGAATAAACGAAGTCAGCGCCCAGAAGGGCCGCATCCCGGTTCACCTGGTCAGTCACTGGGGCTCACAAACCTGCCCAGAAAAAAACCCACCAGATCCTCGGAACCACAGCCACTTCTCAGTCTTTCTGCCATCTCCCGGCTGGGTTCTGTCTTCTGACGTGAGATATTCCATCCCCAAAATATTTCCTAATATCTCCTCAACGCAAGAAAGTTCAAAGACCCTACCTTCAGATATCCATTCCAATGCATTTTAAAACCTTTCTGCCTATCGCACAATTATTGTGGCTGAGCTAAGCGACAAAGTGTGGTGTTTACAAATCATGTCCAGTGTGGGCTCTTTTGCCAATTAATCTATTCAGCTGTTTTTCTGTAACTGTGTTTTCTCTCTGATTGTAGATAATGTCTTTCAAGGTATCAGGTGGTGCCAGTGCATTCCTTACACACTGCCTTTCCGTCCTGCAAAGGACCGAAATTCTGTTTACATTATTACTTAGTGAGAACTAAGAGTTTGCTTGGATTCATTATTTCTTCTTTGGTCACGAAAAATGTGTTAATTATAAAACCTACCTTTCCCAAAAGCATACCTTTCCAAAACATTGCCAAAATCTTGTTTTTTCTCTGATAGTGATTTTCTAAGTCGCTTGTTTTGGGGGGAAAGGGATGGAGAAAAGTACAATTTTTCCTTTTAATAGGGACCCTTAATATTTAATGGGAAACAATGATTCTAGTTCAACTTTTGCCTTATGCCTAAGCCTAGTAAATATCATCATAATATACATAAAAGTAATAATGAAGTGCCAAATGTAAATGACGCCAAATGTAAATGACACCACCTTAAGTACCAAAGTAAATTGCTTCCCTTCCACGATTTGTGAACAAATAGATGAGGGGCAGCTGGAGATGGATCAGGTCAACTGTGTGTCAGCACCCGCTGCAGGTGGCTGAGAAGGGGCTGGGGCCTGCAGGGGAGGGCCCCCTCTGCCGCCCCCGAGCTGCCCACGGCCTGCTCCAGGCTCCCAGGCACCCCGGGAGAAGGTCCTGTGCCGGGGTGGGGGCGGGGGCTGGACCCCCGATGCTGCCCCATCAAGGTCAAGGTGAGCCGGCAGACAGCCACAGAGAGGCAGCCTGCCCCGGTGCCTGGCCATTCCAGAGAGAGCTAGAGAGACAGAGAGAGAGAGAGAAGGAAGGAGGGAAGGCCAGGGGGAGGCGGGGCTGCGGCCTCGCTCTGCCTGCCAGATCTCATGCCAATTTCTCACAGTGACTCCAACCCAGACTCATTACCCGAAGGGAACCCTGGACCCAGCTTGGAGGAGCTGACACCACACAAGGCTTCAAAACACCCTTGAACCCAGCGTCAGCCCAGCGACTCCCTTTGTTCACGTCCCCCCAAGCACACAGCGGCTGCTGGGACGATGGAATACAGGAGCCGGCACACGACCGGCCAGGACAGCTGCCCCAGGGTCACGAGGCCAGTGCCACGCCCTGCCGCATAACCTCTTGTCCTTGCTGACCTGGTGTACACGTGTATTTCCCAATTCCAAGAAAAGTACAAGATTGCTCTGTCCCCTGATGTTTCACCAACAGTGGAGGGTCAACATCTTTCTGTGACTGACACACGTGAGCTCACCCACAGGTGGACCCACCCAGCCCCATTCTCGGGCCCCCACCTCCCGGTCAGCAGGGTAACAAGATGCAGTTCCATTCTGTGTCCTCTCACTCCTGGAGGCGGGGCTGCTCGGCCAGAGGTTTCAGATCAGCCGCGTGGGGCTCAGGCCGAGGGCGCTCTGTCCCCGGGCCGCGTCTGTGACCAGCCGCCAGCCACGGGCCCTTCTGTCCACGGCATGAGGCCGGGTGCCTGCCGAGGGGTTGTCATGAAGCTTGAGGGCCCGTCACTCTGAAAGCACGCTGCACCAGGCTACGCCCCACGTGCGTGTTCAGTCTCCGCATCCTACTTGGCCCTCGTGACTGGGGAAGGAAGAGGCACCCACCACATGCTGTTCGTCCTGAGTTAAACGTGTTGCCACGTGTTCCTTCGTGTTCTTTCTCTCGTGTGTCTTCTCTAGCGATGACCTCATCCAGGGTCAAGTTTGATCTTTTTATCGAGATGTCAGTTGTTTTCTGCCTTCTTTGTTAAACTTCTCCCTATAGATACTCTTACCAGCCCGTCCTTGGTGTTTCACTGTTTCACGTGAACACTTGGGAGTCGTACATATTCAAGCCTAAATCATTCCCTTGATCACGTGACTGACCGTGTCAGACACAGGACAGCCTTTCCCACCCACGACTGTGTGAGCGTTAACCTGTACTTTCTTGTCTACTTCATGGGTAATGGACTAACATTTACATTTCTGATCCCCATGGAATTTAGTCCATGAGGCTGAAAGCAGAATTCTAGCTTTATTTTACTACCAACGATTTGGCCATTATTTCCTGCTGTGCTATTTGTGACAATAAACCCTTCCACATTCACTGAGCTGAGGTGTCACTTTAATTCTACACCAAGTCCCCACATATTCTGGAGTATCTTTCTAGACTTGTATTCTATTCAGCCTCTGTTGCTTTGGTGGGACCTTACAGCTTTAACTAAGCCCTTCTTAACGTGTGTGACAGTGTAGCACGGCCCTCACACCCTTCCGTTTCAGGTTACTTTTGAAAAGTTTAGCATGTTTATTCTTCCCAATGAGCTGTAGCGTTAATTGTGTCACTGTCTCCTAAAATTGCATTAGGGATTTTCTTTGAACTGTATAAAAATGTTACAGGTTCCTTTTAAAAATGTAAATCTTTAAAATATGTTGTGTCTTCTCCATTTATCCAGATCTTCTTGATGAAAATTTTTATATTTTCTTCATAAAGGAACTTTACCCTAGCACAGTTATCCCTAGGAATTTTTCACTGTTACTGTGAACAGAATCGTTTTTATTACATCTTATGGTCACACAAGTCTCTTCAGGTTTCAGGCAGCTAGTATTGTTTTCAGGGTTGGCAGCCCTGTTTCTCTTCTCCCCTGTACACACACACCACCTGCTTCCTTCTCTTGCCTCTCGCTTTCTCTAAACCAGTCCTGCCATTATTCCGAGTTCACTGCTTCCAGGGCCAAAACGGCGACTGCAACATCATCTGTGGGGTTCAGACTAATGTCCCCTATCAAGATGGAAAGCTGTCTTTACAATTTTAATGAATTCTGAGTTTCAATTTTATTAAATGTTCCTTTGGCTGCTGTCAACATAATCATACGTTGTGAATTCTATAAGTACATTTTTAAATAACAAACACCTTTTTTCCTGGAATAAGACCAGCTTTGTCTTAGTGTATTAATGTTTATTTATCAATAGAGATAAACTGGATTTATGTATTAGTACCTCTGCTGTCTTCCCACCGAAGAGCGGCTGGGTGGGCAGGCCCAGACGGAACTTGCTTGTGTCGTTAGCTGACCGCATCATTCCTTTATCTCCTAGGATTTACTGCTGCAGAGGGTCTGCCAGATTTTTGTAACCTGTTTTTAATGAGCTTGCTTCCTGTCGGAATGCTGAAAACATTTTGTTTCTCCTTGTAAACATCCTCTGCCACGCGCGTGTCTACTGCGTGCGCTTTCGTCAGCTCTGGGGAAGCTTCCTTGCCATCCAGGAACAGGCACCTGAGCTCTCCCTCGGCCACCGTGTCCCACGCTGCGCTCAGCATCCCTCACCTCTGGGTCTCCTGTCCCCTACAGCGTTTGTCCTCCCGTTCAGCCTGAAGGAGATGCTCCAGCGCATCTCCCACATCACTGGTTCTCGACATCGTCAGTTGTGCTTGTACTGCCTGCCATTTGCATTATAAATCAGGCCAATATTAGTTTTATTCCAAACCTCCCTTTTATTATTTAGCTCCGTTTACATCTCAGTACGTTTCTTTGTTTTTAGCTGATGTAGCGTTTTATATTTTATTAATAATTTGAAATACTTTGAAATCATTTTCTGCATTTTGGAGAACATTAAAGTCATACTTTCCCTCTATGCCTTAAATATTTTAGCTGTAAAAATATTTTCTATTTTTATTTAGACGTTTTAATAATAGGCTCCACATTCTACTGGGTGCTTTTTTTTTTTCCTCTTTATACCTTTATAAACAAGATAACTGTTTGCAACTCATGCTGTCACAGCAAGAATAAGTACATCTCTCTTGTCCTCTCTGTCCATTGATATAATGACTAAAATCATTTTTCAAAAATAACAAGAGAAAGTAAGGTATCCAGCTACTAGTCTTTGCAATTCTTTATGATCCTTTACAGTTCTTAGCTTACTTTGTACATTGAAAACATTACCCAGGATGTACACCCAGATGCCTTCCACCAATTCACGCCTATACGTTTACCTCCCAGAATATAGTGGGTCACCATTGGTTTTCCTGTAGTTTACCTCAACTTATTTCCTAATGTCTGTAGTAGTGTACCATTTTAAGAAAATTATAAAAGAAAGGGAAGAGAAAAAAGTCGTATGCACTTCAGAATTCTGCCTCACAAGCAGTTTTAAAGGCATTAAGGGTATGAATTACTATCTACTGCTACACAACAAATTACCCTAAAGCTTAGTGACCTAAACAGAAGACATTAGTTACCTCACAGTTTCTGTGTGTCAGGAATCTGTGCAGAGTTTATCTGGAGGCCTCTGGTTCAAGGTCTTTCGTGAGGTTGTAGTCAAACAGCCAGCCAGGTCTGTGGTCTCATCTGAAAACTGGATGGGGAGGGGTCCACTTGCACTCACATGGCCTTGGCAGGCTCCAGTTCCTCATGGACAGTGGGGATGAGCGCTTCAGTGCTTGCTGAGCCACATGGGCCTCTCCATAAGACTGCCTCCAGGGTGGAAATCTGCTTCCCCAGCACAAGCGAACTGAGAGAGCAAAAGTGAGAGAGCAAAAGTGAGAGAGAGCAAGGGAAGCCCCCAGGATGGGAGTCAGGGTCTTTTTAAAACTGAATATTGAGAGTGGTATCTCATGATGTCTTCTCTTCTGCCTCGTTCCCCCTTTAGAAGTGAGTCACTGGCGCCACTCACAGTCGGGGGAGAGTACTGCCCAGAGGCAGGGATCACCAGGGTCCATCCCAGAGGATGGCTGCAGTTGGTCACCTGCCTTCATTGTTGGTCACAGGCAGTGAACACATGGAGGAAGAGACAGGAAAGTACTTTCTACCATTTTTCAGATACTACTGCCAAGAAATACAACTGGGGTCTCTCACGAAGACGACCAGGCCTTGGTCGACTTCTCGATCCATCTTCGTTACTCCTAGTATCTATCACTGAAAGGTTTGGGTGTTAGATGGTCTATTGGTTGAAATTTTTAATTTGGAAAATTTCTCTGTCTTCACTTGTATTTGTTGTGATGTTGGGTATAAAGTTTTGCACTGAAACGTGTTAAACAGACCAAACTTTAAGACACTTGCACTTCTTCTGCGTTGAATGTGCTTTTAAACTAAGTGTCCTTTCTAAGGAATAAAGAGAACTGGACTTACGTATATAAATCACGTGTGTGCTTACCCTAGAAAGCAAGGGCTAAAAGTATCCACATAATCGAGGGGTGAGTTTTGTTTTTATATATTCATGTGTAATCCCATAGATAGAAAAATCCCAAATATGATAAAGGCATATTTGACTTATAGGCATGATGGCAAACACAGCAAGTATCCTCGGGCGTTCTGCTGAATTAAAAAAGAAGGTTAGCCTGTTTAATGTTTTTATGTAGCTAAAATCGATATTACAGTTGATATAAACACAATAAAATTACGATAATATCATGAAACAGAGAAAAAGATGTTTGAAATAGTGGTAACTCCCCTGGATTAGGGACTTCACTGTGAACATTCTTTAACAAAGCCAGGAATTTTAGCAACAAGAGGAGCCATTAGTGAAGAGAATCACTTATCCTTGTGTCTTACACCTGATAGTGTAGGCAACAACAAATCCACAGCATGCCTACCATCAATGTGCTTACCATACCAATGAAGGCAGATACTTGGAGAAGCTTAGCGATGGCCCCAGCGTGGCCCTTGCTAGCTGGTGGTACTCAGATTTGAACCCAGGAAGTCACACTGCAGAACGCATGCCCCTAACTTGCTATGAGTTGTTGCCTCAGTCAGGAACATGGGAACAGGTACATGATCAGTATTTGTTCACTTAATAAACAAATTCATGAATGCTTCAATGAATGGATGGACCTAGTTTTTTTTAACAAAATCTCATTCAAATTATGGAGTACTACCTCTTTTCTTTGGAAGGTTCTTACCCTGATAAGTGGCGTCTACAGAGCAAAGGTGCTTTGTTTATTTTTCTTAGTCAACATAGTATCATGTTAGTGCTATTTTAAGAGGGGGGGAAACAAAAGGAGAATGCATAATCACTACTGTAAACGAGTTTCATGTGTACAGAGGTAGCCATCTTTACCCTCATCCTTTATCCAATTTCAAAAACTTGGCAGTGTGTGAAGTTACCAGTCACCTCCTAAGACTTCTGGTGTTGGAAGTAAGACCCTAACTCTCACTGAATTATGGACTGGAAAAACCTGGTCTCTTTATGTGTTTTCCATATGGTTAGCTGAAGCCTTCTCTGCTCCAACACTGAGAAGGCCAGCATGTCTCCCCTGGCGGTTCTAAAGATTTTATAAAGTGGAAAATATTTTGCTTCCTTGGACTATCAAACTAGAGAGAATGAAAGACACTACTATCATGTTTGGTGCTCATTTATTTTTCTGAATGTGGTAACCTCTTAAATCGGTGTGAGCTTAGGGGGCTTAAGGTTTGCAATTTGACCACATAAGAACAGAAATGTGTATGTATTTCTTTGTTAATATTTTGAGGAAAATATCTGCCCATCTTTATTATCGTGATACCTATTTCTCTGAATTCCATTATCTTCCCCAAAATGTTGTGTCTTTTAGTAGAAATAAGAAGTAGAAAAAATGCAAATTAATGTTTCTCCCTAGTGAGAAGCAGGAGGAGGATGGAAAGTCATTCAGGAACTGAAACCAAGCATGATAATTGCCACTTTGGGGCTCTCAGACACAGGGCTTGCTTCTGTAGGCTTCTTTACCAGCACCAAGAAAAAAAATCAAAAACTCTTACAGCCAAAGCTCTGTGAATATTTTTCCTTTTTATGTCAAGTAGTTCAGTAACACTTCTACGAATTGTTAAAAAGTGGTGGATTAGATGATCCTGACTAACGATCTATTAAAACTCAGGGTCTGAATGCAATTTTCATCATTTCCAATTGCTTTCCAACTGAACTAAAACTTGGCAGGATTACTAAAACTGCCCTTAAATTCTTTACTTCATCATGCTAAGTTTTCATTTGTTTAATTTACCTTTTGGCCATTAAAAGTATAATTTTGTTTTTCCAGAGGTCACTCACATGTTTGTTTAGCCCATCTGACTTGACAGTTTGCAACAAAGAAAATAGAAATTAAGGATAATGACATATTAATTCAGGTTTTGATATAGTTTTTATTAATATTATTTTACCTTGAGGAGGGAATTACTGTTTCAAAAGGTTTGATTTGGGAAACGGCTCTCCACAACTGCTTTGCCAGCTGACAGCAAACTGATGTAGAAAGTGGTGGATCAAGGTAGGTGGGGAGGAAAATTGTACTAAATATGATTTTTGCAAAAGACAGGCTTCAAAACTGAAATTTATCTTTTAGGAAACTTGTAAGCAAGGTTAAATAATGAGTAGTAAAGAACTTGAAAATTTATATTTCCAGCCACCCAGTCTATGACATTTTGTTCAAGTAATATTTATTTTTATATATTCCAGTAAGGGGAACGTAGGTCTAAGTCCATACATCCAATGTAAGTGAACACATGAAGAAGTTGCTAGGAAAGGTGAGCACACAACACTGAAGATCAGTTGGCCCATAAAGTCAGTCTTTGGAATCAATCTATGACAAAGGAGGCAAGAACACACAATGGGGAAAAGACAGTCTCTTCAACAAGTGGTGCTGGGAAAGCTGGATAGCTACATGTAAAAGAATGACATTAGAACACTTCCTAACACTGTACACAAAAATAAACTCCAAATGGATTAAAGACCTAAATGTAAGACTGGAAACCTTAAAATGCCTTAGAAGAAAACAAGGTAGAACGCTTTTTGACATAAATTGTAGTAATATTTCTTTTTGGATCTCTCCTAAGGCAAAGGAAACAAGATCAAAAATAAACAAATGAGGGGCTTCCCTGGTGGCGCAGTGGTTGAGAGTCCGCCTGCCGATGCAGGGGATACGGGTTCGTGCCCCGGTCTGGGAAGATCCCACATGCCGCGGAGCGGCTGGGTCCGTGAGCCATGGCCGCTGAGCCTGCGCGTCCGGAGCCTGGGCTCCGCAACGGGAGAGGCCACAACAGTGAGGGGCCCGCATACCGCAAAAAAAAAAAAAAAAAGAAAAAAAAAAAATAAACAAATGAGACCTAATTAAACTTTAAAAAACTTGCACAGCAAAGGAAACCACTGGCAAAATGAAAAAACAACACACCGAGTGGGCGAAAGTACTTGCAAGTAATACGACAGATAAGGGGTTAATGTCCAAAATATATAAATGGTTCATACAACTCAATATCAAAAAAATAAACAACCTGATTAAAAAATGAGCAGAAGCTTGAATAGACATTTTTCCAAACAAGACATACAGGTGGCCAACAGGCACATGAAAAGATGCTCAACATCTCTACTCATCAGGAACATACAAATGAAAAACACAGTAAGATATAACCTCACACCTGTCAGAACGGCTGTCACCAAAAGATCACAAATAACAAATGTTGGTAAGGATGTGGAGAAAAGGGAACCCTTGTACGCTGTTGGTGAGAATGTAAATTGGTGCAGCCACTATGAAAAACAGTATGTAGGTTCCTCAAAAAACTAAAAATAGAACTACCATATGACTGAGCAATTCCACTCCTGGGTATATATCCAAAGAAAATGAAACACTAATCAGAAAAGATATGTGCACCCCGATATTCATAGCAGTACTATTTACAATAGCCAAGAATATGGAAGCAACCTAAGCGTCCAACAACAGATGAATAAAGAAGATGTGGTACATATATTCAATGGAATACTACTCAGCCATAAAAAAGAATGAAATAATGCCATTTGCAACCACATGGATGGACCTGGAGGGTACTGTGCTAAATGAACTGTCAGACAGAGAAAGACAAATACTGTATGATATCAGCTATATGTGAAATCTCAAAAATAAAACAAATGAATATAACAAAATAGAAACAGACACACAGATTTGGAGAATAAACTAGTGGTTACCAGTGCAGGGTGGGGAAGAGAGGAGAGGCAAGCTGGGGAGATGGGATTAAGAGATACAAAAACTACTATGTATAAAATAGATAAGCAACAAGGATATGTTGTATAGCACAGAGAATAGAGCCATTATTTTATAATAACTTTAAATGGAATACAATATTGAATCATTATATTGTACCTCTAAAACTAATATTGTAAATCAACTATACTTCAAATAAATAAATAAGTAAGTAAATAAATAAATATATGTTAGTATTTTGCCCTGAATTAACTGGGTCCAAGGGACTCTGGCTTTTGCAAAGAGTTGACATTTTGTTCAGGGACAGTGGGAAAGGCTTGTCATTATCTCAGAGGAGGAAATGGGCTTTCTATAATTCACCTCTAAGTACCAGATTTGGTGTAGATTTTTTAAAGGATATTCTTTAGGAAGTTCCTACAGTATTTCTATTCTTCTGTCCTTACCTTGCTAAGTATATTTATTGACATACAATATACAATATTTATAGTATGTTTACTGTATATCAATAAAATATACTTAGTGCAGTTTATTGTATATCAATTTTACCTAAATAAGGCTATTGAAAGCATAGTCAAACTCATTCGTTGCAGTTAAAGAGTGGTAGGAGGGAAATTTATATCTACAATATATACACTAGGGCGGAAAGCTGAGAAATAATTGTCTAAGCCTCCATGCCAAGAACTAGAAACGGAACACCAAATGAAACTGAGGAAAAGATAAAGGAAACCCTAAAGAGCAGAAGTCAGTGCATTATAAACGTATCCTGTTGTTTGTGTTTGCAAAGTACCTGTTGCCTATTAATCACCTGAGATTCCACCTGACACAGGTTCCTATGCATGACTGTTCCTTCATGTTCTCATGGAAGGAGGTTGGCATTGCTTTCTCTTCTCAGACAGCTGATGCACCACTGACCCAACTTGCAGACTCTCTAGCAAAATTCCAGGATGTCTGAGCTGAAGTCTGATAAGGAAAAAAAATGTAGGATTCTAGATACTGGGAAAACTTGTAACTAAATTAAATGTTTTAGTGACATTATAAATCATGGTACATCAAAGTTAGTAAAGAAAAAGTGGTAACTCAAGAATAATAGAGAGGGGAAATTGGATTAACGAACTGTCATTAGAACAAGGTAAAAGTGGGGTAGGAGAAGGATGGAGTGGGAGTCTGGGGTTAGCAGTTGCAAACTACTATATACGGAATGGATAAACAAGGTCCTAGTCTATAGCACAGGGAACTATAATTCAATATTCTGTGATAAACCATAATGAAAAAGAAGTTTTTTTAAAAAAGAATTATAGTTATGTATAACTCAGTCACTTTGCTGTATAACACAACATTGTAAATCAACTATACCTTAATTTTAAAAAAAGTAAAAGTATCTTGGTAAAGACAAAAGCAAAATCAGAAATGTTGACCGAAAGTATGACCTTTCTTAAGAAGGAAGGTCTTCTGTTCTGTTAAGCAAGTGACTATTAACTTCTCTCTTGCTCTTTTCACTCCCCTTATACACCATGTGCACCTAGTATGCAGATTTGGTGTCTCACGTTATACTTAAATTATCCAACAGGGCCTCTTAAGGAGTGTCTGGGTCCTAATGTTGAGCAGGACAATGCAAGACAACCCTAAACAACCTTTTTTTATTTTTGCTTTTGTTGTTGGTGGTGGTGTTGGGGGGCACTTTCAGTAAGTCTGGAGATGCTAATGAAGACATCATCTTGTCAAGGCCCCCTCAAATGATCTGAGGGAAACAAATGGCTACACTCGATTAAACACTTGTGAAAAACCATAAATTTGTGGATTTAAAATGGTCAGGTAATAGAAAATGTGCTGGAAAAATATCCCTTGGTCAAAAAACCCACCGGATTAATTATGAAAACATAATAAATGACTATGGTACCCGGATATGACTGCCACCAAGCCTCGGGATGTGGATTATAGAGAAACAGACACGTGATTATGATCCTTGGACCAAAGAGCGCCACCCAGGTGGAAGAGGAACATGCTGCTAGGGGTGAGGTAGGAAAACGGGCTCATTTCTGCGCCCCCAGAAGCCGGGATGCAGACACACCGCTCAGTCACCCCAGTGCACTGCCTCCAAGCCCGTCCTCCAGATGAAGGGCCACCTTTGCCATCACTGATGGGGTTCCAGAACTAGGGGGACCTCATGCTGACAAAGACTCCCCATGCTGCGGCTCATCCAAGGTAATGGGGAGGTCATTCGGAATGGTGGGGGGGGTCAGCTGTGAGTATAAATGTACAAACGTGTTTTCTGACCTTTTAATCTTAGTCGATTCCAGTGGCAGTGGCGCAGCTGGAAACAGTGGGGGCCATGGAGACATGCTACTCTTGGTGCAGCCAGCTTCTGAGATAAACAAAAACAGACTAAGTTGTCAAAGGCTTAGGGTTTGGTTCACAAGCCAGTTACTAGGTTAGGGTAGTGACTGTCAAAATGTGTTCCATGGAGACTAATTCTGGGTGACATTAACACATTACCAGAAAATAATTGGTTCAATGGCCAAATGTGTATGGGAGGGATGAGGGGAAGATGGCGGAAGAGTAAGATGCAGAGATCACCTTCCTCCCCACAGATACACCAGAAATACAACTACACGTGGAACAACTCCTACAGAACACCTACTGAAAGCTGGCAGAAGACCTCAGACCTCCCAAAAGGCAAGGAAGTCCCCAATTACCTGGGTAGGGCAAAAGAAAAAAGAATAAACAGAGACAATAGAATAGGGACTTTGTCTGGTCCATTTCCCACCAGAAAGACAAGATCCAGCCTCATCCACCAGAACACAGGCACTAGTCCCCTCCACCAGGAAGCCTACACAACCCACTGAACCAACTTTAGCCACTGCGGACAGACACCAAAAACAACGGGAACTACGAGCCTGCAGCCTGCAAAAAGGAGACCCAAAACACAGTAAGATAAGCAAAATGAGAAGACAGAAAAACACACAGCAGATGAAGGAGCAAGATAAAAACCCACCAGACCTAACAAATGAAGAGGAAATAGGCAGTCTACCTGAAAAAGAATTCAGAATAATGATAGTAAAGATAATCCAAAATCTTGGAAATAGAATACACAAAATGCAAGAAGCATTTAACAAGGACCTAGAAGAACTAAAGATGAAACAAGCAACGATGAACAACACAATAAACGAAATTAAAAATACTCTAGATGGGATCAATAGCAGTATAACTGAGGCAGAAGAACGGATAACTGACCTGAAAGATAAAATAGTGGAAATAACTATTGCAGGGCAGAATAAAGAAAAAAGAATTAAAAGAACTGAGGACAGTCTCAGAGATCTCTGGGACAACATTAAACGCACCAACAATCGAATTATAGGGGTTCCAGAAAAAGAAGAGAAAAAGAAAGGGACTGAGAAAATACTTGAAGAGATTATACTTGAAAACTTCCCTAATATGGGAAAGGAAATAGTTAATCAAGTCCAGGAAGCACAGAGAGTCCCATACAGGATAAATCCAAGGAGAAATACGCCAAGACACATACTAATCAAACTGTCAAAAATTAAATACAAAGAAAACATATTAAAAGCAGCAAGGGAAAAAAAACAAATAACACACAAGGGAATCCCCATAAGGTTAACAGCTGATCTTTCAGCAGAAACTCGGCAAGCCAGAAGGGACTGGCAGGACATATTTAAAGTGATGAAGGGGAAAAACCTGCAACCAAGATTACCCAGTAAGGATCTCATTCAGATTTCATGGAGAAATTAAAACCTTTACAGACAAGCAAAAGCTGAGAGAGTTCAGCACCACCAAACCAGCTTTACAACAACTGCTAAAGGAACTTCTCTAGACAAGAAACACAAGAGAAGGAAAGGACCTATAACAACGAACCCAAAACAATTTAGAAAATGGGAATAGGAACATACATATCGATAATTACCTTAAATGTAAATGGACTAAATGCTCCCACCAAAAGACACAGATTGGCTGAATGGGTACAAAAACAAGACCCATATATATGCTGTCTACAAGAGACCCACTTCAGACCTAGAGACACATACAGACTGAAAGTAAGGGGATGGAAAAAGATATTCCATGCAAATGGAAACCAAAAGAAAGCTGGAGTAGCAATTCTCATATCAGACAAAATAGACTTTAAAATAAAGACCATTACAAGAGACAAAGAAGGACACTACATAATGATTAAGGGATAGATCCAAGAAGAAGATATAACAATTGTAAATATTTATGCACCTAACACAGGAGCACCTCAATACATAAGGCAAAAACTAACAGCCATAAAAGGGGAAATCGACAGTAATACATTCATAGTAGGGGACTTCAACACCCCACTTTCACCAATGGACAGATCAAAATGAAAATAAATAAGGAAACACAAGCTTTAAATGATACATTAAACAAGATGGACTTAATTGATATTTATAGGACACTCCATCCAAAAACAACAGAATACACATTTTTCTCAAGTGCTCATGGAACATTCTCCAGGATAGATCATATCTTGGGTCACAAATCAAGCCTTGGTAAATTTAAGGAAACTGAAACTGTATCAAGTATCTTTTCCGACCACAACGCCATGAGACTAGATATCAATTACAGGAAAAGATCTGTAAAAAATACAAACACATGGAGGCTAAACAATACATTACTCAATAATGAAGTGATCACTGAAGAAATCAAAGAGGAAGTTAAAAAATACCTAGAAACAAATGACAATGGAGACACAACGACCCAAAACCTATGGGATGCTGCAAAAGCAGTTCAAAGAGGGAAGTTTATAGCAATACAAGCCCACCTTAAGAAGCAGGAAACATCTCGAATAAACAACCTAACCTTACACCTAAAGCAATTAGAGAAAGAAGAACAAAAAAACCCCCAAATTTAGCAGAAGGAAAGAAATTATAAAAATCAGATCAGAAATAAATGAAAAAGAAATGAAGGAAACAATAGCAAAGATCAATAAAACTAAAAGCTGGTTCTTTGAGAAGATAAACAAAATAGATAAACCATTAGCCAGACTCATCAAGAAAAAAAGGGAGAAGACTCAAATCAATAGAATTAGAAATGAAAAAGGAGAAGTAACAACTGACACTGCAGAAATAAAAATGATCATGAGAGATTACTACAAGCAACTCTATGCCAATAAAATGGACAACCTGGAAGAAATGGACAAATTCTTAGAAATGCACAAACTACCAAGACTGAATCAGGAAGAAATAGAAAATATGAACAGACCAATCACAAACACTGAAATTGAAACTGTGATTAAAAATCTTCCAACAAACAAAAGCCCAGGACCAGATGGCTTCACAGCCGAATTCTATCAAGCATTTAGAGAAGAGCTAACACCTATCCTTCTCAAACTCTTCCAAAACATAGCAGAGGGAGGAACACTCCCCAATTCCTTCTACGAGGCCACCATCACCTTGATACCAAAACCAGACAAGGATGTCACAAAGAAAGAAAACTACAGGCCAATATCACTGATGAACATAGATGCAAAAATCCTCAACAAAATACTAGCAAACAGAATCCAACAGCACATCAAAAGGATCATACACCATGATCAAGTGGGATTTATCCCAGGGATGCAAGGATTCTTCAATATATGCAAGTCTATCAATGTGATACACCATATTAACAAATTGAAGGAGGAAAACCATATGATCATCTCAATAGATGCAGAGAAAGATCTGACAAAATTCAACACCCATTTATGACAAAAACCCTACAGAAAGTAGGCATAGAGGGACCTTTCCTCAACATAATAAAGGCCATATATGACAAACCCACAGCCAACATCATCCTCAATTGTGAAAAACTGAAAGCATTTCCACTAAGATCAGGAACAAGACAAGGTTGCCCACTCTCACCACTCTTATTCAACATAGTTTTGGAAGTTTTAGCCACAGCAATCAGAGAAGAAAAGGAAATAAAAGGAATCCAAATCGGAAAAGAAGAAGTAAAGCTCTCACTGTTTGCAGATGACATGATACTATACATAGAGAATCCTAAAGATGCTACCAGAAAACTACTAGAGCTAATCAAAGAATTTGGTAAAGTAGCAGGATACAAAATTAATGCACAGAAATGTCTGGCATTCCTATATACTAGTGATGAAAAATCTGAAAGTGAAATCAAGAAAACACTGCCATTTACCATTGCAACAAAAAGAATAAAATACCTAGGAATAAACCTACCTAGGGAGACAAAAGACCTGTATGCAGAAAATTATAAGACACTGATGAAAGAAATTAAAGACGATACAAATAGATGGAGGGATATACCATGTTCTTGGATTGGAAGAATCAACATTGTGAAAATGACTCTACTACCCAAAGCAATCTATAGATTCAATGCAATCCCTATCAAACTGCCACTGGCATTTTTCACAGAACTAGAACAAAAAATTTCACAATTTGTATGGAAACACAAAAGACCCCGAATAGCTAAAGCAATCTTGAGAGCGAAAAACGGAGCTGGAGGAATCAGGCTCCCTGACTTCAGACTATACTACAAAGCTACAGTAATCAAGGCAGTATGGTACTGGCACAAAAACAGAACGATAGATCAATGGAACAGAATAGAAAGCCCAGAGATAAACCCACGCACATATGGACACCTTATCTTTGATAAAGTTGGCAGGAATATACAGTGGAGAAAGGACAGCCTCTTCAATAAGTGGTGCTGGGAAAACTGGACAGCTACATGTAAAAGTATGAGCTTAGATCACTCCCTAACACCATACACAAAAATAAGCTCAAAATGGATTAAAGACCTAAACGTAAGGCCAGAAACTATCAAACTCTTAGAGGAAAACATAGGCAGAACACTCTATGACATAAATCACAGCAAGATCCTTTTTGACCCACCTCCTAGAGCAATGGAAATAAAAACAAAAATAAACAAATGGGACCTAATGAAACTTCAAAGCTTTTGCACAGCAAAGGCAACCATAAACAAGACTAAAAGACGACCCTCAGACTGGGAGAAAATATTTGCAAATGAAGCAAACGACAAAGGATTAATCTCCAAAATTTACAAGCAGCTTATGCAGCTCAATAACAAAAAAACAAACAAGCCAATCCAAAAATGGGCAGAAGACCTAAATAGACATTTCTCCAAAGAAGATATGCAGACTGCCAACAAACACATGAAAGAATGCTCAACATCATTAATCATTAGAGAAATGCAAATCAAAACTACAATGAGATATCATCTCACACCAGTTAGAATGGCCATCATCAAAAAATCTAGAAACAATAAATGCTGGAGAGGGTGTGTAGAAAAGGGAACCCTCTTGCACTGCTGGTGGCAATGTGAATTGGTTCAGCCACTATGGAGAACGGTAAGGAGGTTCCTTAAAAAACTAAAAATAGAACTACCATATGACCCAGCAATCCCACTACTGGGCATATACCCTGAGAAAACCAAAATTGAAAAAGAGGCATGTACCAAAATGTTCATCGCAGCTCTATTTACAATAGCCCGGAGATGGAAACAACCTAAGTGCCCATCGTCAGATGAATGGATAAAGAAGATGTGGCACATATACACAATGGAATATTACTCTGCGTTAAAAAGAAACGAAATTGAGCTATTTGTAATGAGGTGGATAGACCTCGAGTCTGTCATACAGAGTGAAGTAAGTCAGAAAGACAAAGACAAATACCGTATGCTAACACATATATATGGAATTTAAGAAAAAAAAAATGTTATGAAGAACCTAGGGGTAAGACAGGAATAAAGACACAGACCTACTGGAGAACTGACTTGAGGATATGGGGAGGGGGAGGGGTGAGCTATGAGAGGGCGAGGGAGGGGCACGGACATATATATACTAACAAACATAAGGTAGATAGCTAGTGGGAAACAGCCGCTTGGCACAGGGATATCAGCTCGGTGCTTTGTGACTGCCTGGAGGGGTGGGATAGGGAGGGAAGGAAGGAGGGAGACGCCAAGAGGGAAGAAATATGTGAACGTCTGTATATATATAACTGATTCACTTTGTTATAAAGTAGAAACTGACACACCATTGTAGAGCAATTTTAACTCAATAAAGATGTTAAAAAAAAAAAAAAAAAAAAACTACAAATAGAACTACCATACGACCCAGCAATCCCACTACTGGGCATATACCCTGAGAAAACCATAATTCAAAAAGAGTCATGTACCAAAATGTTCACTGCAGCACTATTTACAACAGCCAGGACATGGAAGCAACTTAAGTGTCCAACGACAGATGAATGGATAAGGAAGATGTGGCACATATATACAATGGAATATTACTCAGCCATAAAAAGAAACGAAATTGAGTTATTTGTAGTGAGGTTGATGGACCTAGAGTCTGTAATACAGAGTGAAGTAAGTGAGAAAGAGAAAAACAAATACGGTATGCTAACACATGTATAAGCAGGAAAAAAAAGGTTCTGAAGAACCTAGGGGCAGGACAGGAATAAAGATGCAGACGTAGAGAATGGACTTGAGGACACGGGGACGGGGAAGGGGAAGCTGGGACAAAGTGAGAGAGTGGCATGGACATATATCCACTACCAAACGTAAAATAGCCAGCTAGTGGGAAGCAGCCGCATAGCACAGGGAGATCAGCTCGGTGCTTTGTGACCACCTAGAGGGGTGGGATAGCAAGGGTGGGAGGGAGACGCAAGAGGGAGGAGATATAGGGATACATGTATACATATAGCTGATTCACTTTGTGATACAGCAGAAACTAACGTAACATTGTAAAGCAATTATACTCCAATAAAGATGTTTAAAAAAAAGAAAAATGTGTGCTTAGGATTCCTCCCTAAGGAATCCACAGCCGATGCCTAATCCACATGTCAACAAAGACTAACCTTGGGTGCCCCTCTTCCATTCCAGTCACTTTGCCATCTAGGGCTCTGTCGATATGCTAAGAGAAATAACTCTACCTTTATGTTAAGGAGGCTTGGGGACAAGGCATGCTTGGCCCAAGGTGCACATACACAAACATTTAGACACAGTGAAAGGACCAACAGGCATCAGTTTTCTCTACTCGTGAGAGTGTTTGAGGAAACGCAGCAGGACAGACCCGCAAAACACTGGACTTGGCCCTGAGAGTGTCAGAAAGTGAAGGAAACGTAAGTAGTAACAGTTCTTCATAAAGTGCTTTTGGTTTTGCCATTGACCTTCGTGCAGATTTGGAAGCAGCGTAACTAGGTAGTTCTGCATTTACTGTCTAGTCCCTCCTTTAGTAGGAGTAATTACCTACCACCATCTTTGGCTGTTTTCTGTGTTTTAGGTGCTATGCTAGATCATTACCTGTTTATTTTATTTAATCCTTACAATCTACCAGATAAGCCTTACTGCTCCCACTTAGTAAATGAAAAAATCGGGGCTAGTCATAAACACTGAAACGTTCTTAAGAACATTTTCAAGGTTGCACATCAGGCAAACGACAGAAGCAGACATTCAACACAAGTCCATCTGGTCCCAAAGTTTAAGATCGTAAGGGTTACATTCACCCCACAGGGCAGACAATGAGCTGGTGCAAACTGAAAACACCTCAGCCTGTTCTCTTTCCTAATTGCACCCAGGCCATTGCTTAATTTACCAAGTAACCTCTTTCACCATTCTTGTTGAAAGCTCCCCTTCCTCTCTTCTTTCAAATAATGCAAAACGAGAATCATGTACCCAAGTGTTTGGAGTTGAAGGATCAGGGCATGCAGAGAAATTCTGAGTAAAATTCCTCCCTGGACCACGTCCTGGCTCAGCAGCCTTGGGTGACGCTCTCATCTATGCAATGAGTGGAATAGAACCCACCCAGCTCACTTAGGAGGGTGCGTGACAACCACATGTAAGAGATCGTCTTTAAACGTTGGGTGACTGTAACTGGCAGTTCAGACGCCACGAGGAGCACGGCACCCCATCAGTGCAGGACGCTCTCAATTTGGGATGTGCAGTGGGCAGCGGAGCCAGGAGAGTCAACGTCTTCCCAACCTGGGGCAAAGGAGGTGCTTCCAGCGTACCGGGCCTGCCGCACGCACAGAAGACTTTCACTTTCCCAACATCTGGTACCCACACACCCCAGCCTAATTACAAACGCAACAAGCACCTGCCTGGAATATCCCTTGACCTAGAATGAAAGGACTGAGAGCCAAAGAGCAACAAACTTAATATCTAAAACACACAGGATGACTATTAAACGGTTACAAAAGCCCATGGAAGTAAATAAATGGAATTATAAGCCTTGTGCCTTTCATTTCTGATTTCACGAGTTCGAATGTTCTAAGTCCCCCAGAGGACACGCTTACACATGGGCTCCACGTTCACGTAGGGCCACGTGTGCCTTGAGTCACTGGGAGGAAGGGTGGACAGAGGTCTCAACTCGGGAGGCCCGCAGCCGCCTGCCTTCTGCCCTGTGCGGAGCCAGCACTGCAAAGGTGGGAAGTGCTGCTGGCAGCCCACCAAGACCCTCCCCACCCCCGCTTCGTCTGGACCACAGAGAGATCATCAGGTTTATGTCTCCCCTTCTCCCCACACTGCAGAGGTGGCAGCCTCCCGCCCCAGCCTCAGGGGCACATGGTGAGGCTCTGCCAGCCAGAATCTCTCTCCGCTTGCAATCGCTGTTGTGGGCAGGAGCCTGTGGCCCAAGTTCAGCCAATGAGTCATGAGGGAGAAGTGCCGCTGGGGGGCTTCAGGGGAGAAACACAAACAGAAAGAAACACTTTTTTCTCCTCTGCTCAGTATTCTCAGGCCTGTATCTTCTCGCGGCTGCAATCCCCCAAGCTGCGTGCTCTCACACCTTCCTGTTCTTGTGCTTGCATGTGATGCCAGAAACTGCAATTTGCAGCCGTGGCAGATGAAGGACAAGTAGGCAGGCTGGTAACGGCAGAGCAGGAAGCTGGGAAGACTGTGGGCGTTAACCAGGTGGTTGGCAGCTCTGTGAACTCAATTTAAAGCCACTCCATCACTGGGCTTCTTGTCATGTGAAACAGTCACTTTGATATTTTCTTTAAGTCATTTTCAGTTGGGTTTTCTGTATCCGAAAACATGCTAACTGCTCAGAGTAAAGCCAAGATTATATTTATCGTTGATTATGAACAGATGAGAAAGTACAGAAAATTTCTGCCTCCACAAACATGCATAAGCCAGAAGCCATCCTGGAAATAATCTAATAAACATAAATTTAATAAGAATAAATATAACAAAAACCTATGTACCCACCATTCCACCCACCTCCACTGAATGTCATTTTATAATATTGCTTTGGGGTTTTATTATTGAAAAATAAAATATTATAGATATAACTCAAGCCCCAAGTTTCCTCTTCCCTGGAAAAGATTATAAAAATTGTATGAACAAGTATAAATAAACTACTTGATACAGATGTAACTTTGATAAAAGAACAACCTAAATGATTTGTGCATGAGAAATGGTGACTGACATTGTGTTTAGGGAATGATTTCCCTGTTTCCTCCACTGCTAATTCTAATAAAATCACACTGACTCTAAACTCTGCTTCCAAAGAGCTAATACACTCCTTTGCCACCATCTGTAAAATATCTAGAATGCTTGAGGAAAATAGAAGTACATATATGGCATTTTTGTTGTCATGATGCCATGGATTAACAGGATTAAACCTTGTGTTGTTTTAGCAAAGAACAGGCCTGGGGTCCAGGCTGTTGGAAGAAAATATGGCATATTATCACACGTAAAAGTACCTATAAATAGTTTACAAGAGAAAAAAAAACTGTTTGGCTGTTTAGAAAATACAAAATAATTTAAAACTGAACAAATCAACCAAACTGCTAACATCAGACATAATTAGTAGGTACTGAGAAAGTTACTGGAAACCATTTTATCCTCAGATGTACATAGTAATGTGATAGCAAGAAATCAGGGAAGAAAATCACGGATGTGCTCAACTTTCAACTCTTATGGGAATAACACCTAGAAATGTTCACCGAACCGACCCCTGGTTTCTAAAGTTTATGCAAATATTTGAATTTTACTATCCTCCGACAACCAGTAGTTAGAAACAAATGTGCAAGTAGATTCCACCACTTCACAAGCATACTTGCAATTTGTAAATCTTGGAAGTCCAGGAAACAGACCAGCTGTAAAAGTACAGGACAAATTAGAACCAACCAAGTCGGTGCCCCTGAGGACTGTTTCGTACGACAAGCCTCGTTAATTCATGGCCCACAGAGGAATCCCTTCTAGCAATATGGTTTTGCTCTAAAGATCCCTAACAGGGGTTTGAGCGCGGTCCCAAAGGCTGCAGCTTTCTGAGGCGTTACTGAGCGCTACCGTCACACATGAGTCACGGCCGGACTCTGCCCCTGAGCATCTGTCCCCACACAGGGGAGGCGGGAAGGTCTGGCTGGAGTCCGTGAGCCATGAGCCATTTGTGCTCAGGTTATGGGATTCAGAGATTGTGGGTTTGCTTTCCCAGGAAAGTGAGGGATCATTCCCAATTCTTCCATCTGGTGTGGAATCCCCACCATAAATATTTCATCCTCTCCAGCACTGCACATGGACAGCACTCTGCTTTCATCAACAGCAGCTTGTCCGGACGACACCTGGGGGGGGCTGAGTCAGCCGTCCCACCTGCAGGAGGAGAGAGGACAACCTCAGCCGGCTTCGCTGGTCGTTTTATTGTTCAACAGTTTTTGAAGTTTCAGTATGAAATACAATAAACTAGGAAATTGGGCAAGAAAGAGCAACCATGGGAGGGAAAAGGAAGAGAGGAGGGAAGTTCTTACTGTTTAGCTTCTAAGGGAAAGGAAGATTGGTCTTAACGCACTGTTCCAAATCATCCATGCGTCTCTCTCAGGAAAACCGATTCTGTGAACTATCTCAGCAGAAGTCACCAAAACTTTTATAGTGCCTATGACTTTTGTTTTAGCTCTCATTTCAGGATGAACCCAGCAAACTCTTATCCTCTGGACTCTACCAGGCAAGAGTCCCCTTTTCACCGTCTGAGGTCCCCACTCAGTGTACACCGCGGCCTGTGGCCAATTCTGAGTTTTCAGTATGTGCATGCTTAACCTCTCCTTGATGGGGGTCCCCCCAGTGACTCTCCCTAGTACACTGGGACCCCTGTGCTTCCCTCCCTCATAATTACCCTCTGTGTCCTGGGACAGGAGACTTCTCCACAAACACCCCTCACTCACAGCTGGTGCTCAACAACAATGAAAAACACTTCTTCCAGCTTTGTTCTTAGAAGTCCTCCCTGGTCTGTGAGCTCCTGGACATCAGCAATGTTTGAAGGTCTTTTGGAGGCTTCGGTGCCCCAGCAACTCCAGTAGTTTGTAAATATCTGCTATTTATAACCCAAGTGTTTGGAAGACACACAATGTGGTGAGTGCAGGCGGGTGTGTCCACTCACTGAATGATCAATCACACAGGCGGTCCTCTGTATCTTCCCCGAACCAGAGAAGTGATGGGGCATCGAGAGAATTAATATCTTTCCTAAATGATAACACTGCCAAAGCCTGAGTTAAAATTAATTCTTTAGGAACTGCCTAAACCTTCAATGCTTTGCTTAGTGTTTCTCCAATCAGAGTATACAGTCATTTTATTGATGTATAAGAGTCCATTTTTCTTCAAGACGTTGAAATATTAACTATGTTTACAGTTCTTGCTCTGGTTGAGAAGATATATTTGGGTCAAAGCTGACAGCACTCCCTGAGACTCAGTGGTCACTACTTAACACAGTAGACAGATGGATAGTAAAGAATCTAACTTTGTCCCCAAAGAGGTCTGGTCTTGGTCCTCAGCTCCTGGGAGGGATCTGTGTTTGTCTGGAGCCTTGGGCTGGTCAGGCGGCAACAATGTGACGTAGGGTGTGGGCCCTGGGGCCTGCAGTGGCAGGGAACTTGTGGACAGATAAGCCACGAGGACAGTTACTCATGCCTACGTACTAGAGCCCCAGAAACAATTCCACACACCGAGGCTGGGGTGACCTGTGGTTGACTGGCCATCACACACATCCCGGCAGAGTCCTGACTCTACAAGGAGAGGGCCACCAGAGGCCCCCCCTTGTGGTGCATCTCCTGGACCCTGTGCTACACACGTCTACCCGTGACTGACTTTACTTTGTGCCTTTTCCTTGAAGTAAACCACAACCGTGAGCATACAATTCTCCGTGAGTCCTTCTGGGACTCACTGTCAGACTCGATGGAGGTTTGCAGGTCCCTGAAGTGGCAGAAGTGAGGGGATTGTGCCCTCTGACCTCCTGGTTGTCTAAGCCCTTAGCGACAGGGTAAGGTTTTGGAAAACTAAGTCAAATTGAATCACTTCTCTGCTCTAAACCCTCAAGGGTCTCCCATGTCACCCAATGGACTCTCAGAGGCCTCATCACAAGCCTGTGCCACACTCCCTTGCCGACAGGTCCTCTTTGAGGCCAACACCACCCCTCCCCCTCTCTCTGCTCCGGCCCCGGGGCCTTCCTGCTGCTCACTGACCACACTGAGCAAGGTCTCACCTCGGGACCTCTGCATTCAATTCCTCTGCTCTCCCCCCAGACATCCCAATGGCCCACCCTCAGCTCTGCAGATGTCCCTGTCTGTGAAGCCTGCCTAGTAACCCTGAGTAGACCCCTTCTCCCGTCTTTTCTCCGAAGACTCCTAACTTCACATTTACTTGTCTTGTTTAATGTTCTCTCTGCATGAGTTCTGCTCACTGTTGAACTCACAGCACTTAGAGCAGAGCACACAGGAGGCACTCAGGGAATACTTGTGGATGGTGAGCCAATGAATGAAAGGTGCCTGCCCCTCGCCCCTCGCAAAGCACCGAGAGGGAGGGAGGTGACACCTGAAGACAGGTCGCTGCCTTTGGTCCACCTGAACCCAGGCAGGTCAGCAGACATGAACACACTCAGCTGGGAGGCAAGAACAAGGCAGAACGAGAGTGACAGGTTCTAGACCCCAGTGCTTGGGAGGGAGACAGCATTTGACTTGATAAGGATGGGCTCAGGGTTCTCATAAACTCAGAGAGCCTGCCTTATGAAACCTGGGAGAGGAAAACTGGGTGAATGCCTGGAATTGAAAGTTATTGTGGGAAACGTAACTCCGGGTCAACAAGGGAAGAAGACTGGGACTGACGGAAGTCAGGGGATGGTGAGGGACGCAGCCCTGGGAAGCTGCTGCTACAGACAGGCTTTACCCAAATTACAGCAAAAGGGCCTTGGAGCTTCAACAACAGACAGACTAGATGTTGTGGTGGCTGGACCTCGAGTCTGTCATAGAGAGTGAAGTAAGTCAGAAAGAGAAAGACAAATACCGTAGGCTAGCACATATATATGGAATCTAAAAAGAAAAACAAATGGTTCTGAAGAACCTAGGGGCAGGACAGGAATAAAGACACTGATGTAGAGAATGGACTTGAGGACACGGGGACGGGGAAGGGGAAGCTGGGACAAAGTGAGAGAGTGGCATGGACATATATCCACTACCAAACGTAAAATAGCCAGCTAGTGGGAAGCAGCCGCATAGCACAGGGAGATCAGCTCGGTGCTCTGTGACCACCTAGAGGGGTGGGATAGGGAGGGAGGGAGGGAGACACAAGGGGGAGGGGATATGGGGACATATGTATATATATAACTGATTCACTTTGTTGTGGAGCAGAAACTAACACACCATTGTAGGGCAATTGTACTCCAATAAAGATGTAAAAAAGAAAAGAGTCAATTCATGCAAAAAAACCAGATGTGATAGAGAATGGTAGAACTTTTTGTGTGTGTGTGTGTGTGTGTGTGTGTGTGTGTGTGTGTGTGTGTGTGGTATGCAGGCCTCTCACCGCTGTGGCCTCTCCCACTGCGGAGCACGGGCTCCGGACGCACAGGCTCAGCGGCCATGGCTCACGGGCCCAGCCGCTCCGCGGCATGTGGGATCCTCCCGGACCAGGGCACGAACCCGTGACCCCTGCATCGGCAGGCGGACTGTCAACCACTGCGCCACCAGGGAAGCCCCAGAACTTTTTAACTAATACAGCTTTCTATAATCACAAGAAAGAAGCATTGGATTCCTTTTTAAGTTTTTGTTAAAGTTGCTAAAGTGAACCACCCAATGAAAAATTCTTGACTCAATTTTTATTCCCTGCAAATATGCAAATTAGCCTGTTTCATCACTACCTTCATCTTGAAAAAAATCCATTAGACCAAGAAAAAGGTGGTTCCTCACATGTAATTGAGATTTTTCTGGCAAAATACAAGATCATTTTCTTGACCTCAAAATCCATTCTGTTCTGCTAAACAATTCTGAAAGGCTCCCAGCTCCATTTCCTAGGACACCAGAAGTCTCCATGTACTTCCCTACTTGCCTTCCACCTCGAGAGACAGAGAATGCCTTTCAGTGTCTCAGAACGTCTTGACCCTGTTCCCACAGCACAGGAATGTGCACAGCTGCAGTTAAAGGAAGGGGTATTACCTCATGGAACGTCTCAAAGCTGGTGAGTGGCAAAAAGCAGGTTGTGAGATACACACGTTCCTTCCCCGTTCCCATGACCCCTTACAGCTGTATCACGCCAAGTTGGAGGGTTCACCCTGCCCACTTCTCTGTCTGAAGAAAAGGAATATTTCTCTGGGTACGTGATGTCCTGTGACAGGTAGAGAACGATGCCACATCGGGCCTCCTGCGTGTTTGGCCCAGAGATGACCTTCTGGGATGAAAGGGGTATTGTCGATGCTGAGCAGCTGGAGGGGCTGAGAGCAGGGAGACACTGAAAGGGCCAGTGTTTGCCAACCCACCAATGACCCAAGGGCAGCTGCAGCAGGAGAACCAGTAACAACACATCAGTATGTGAGGGGTGACTCCCAGGAAGGAGATTTGGGTCAAAAAGCTACAGGGTGACATCATCACACAGCAGGGCTTGACACAGAGCCTTTACTAATGTTGAATCCAACTGAATGCCCATCATTCAAAAAACACTTGCTGAGGGTGTAAATTGTAGAAAGCAATCCATGGGGTAAGGGGACAATCTTCCAAGGGGCTGAGCGCAGACTCGAGTCGAGCTGGGGCAAAAGAAAGAGGAAGGACAGGCTCACTCAGACCGGCATACACCAAGTGCGACTTGTCTTGAATCCGCCTTCTCAAGACACTCTGCGGCTGCACGTGTGATGGGTGTGCTGTGTGAATGTGCTGAGACGCGCTCCCGTCTCATTTTCTGTCCTCACGTTGCCATTTCCACCAGAACAAGGAGTGCTGGCACCCCGCACCCTGCTCTGCGAGCGGAGCAGCAGGACGACGGGAGCTTGCTCCAGGCTTTTTCTCCGTGTTACCTGACCCTGCCCTACACGTCACACTGTCATGAGTCATGTCTTCACCTGGCGCCCTGGTGGTGCACTGTCCCCCGAGCGGCCTCCTGTGTGTCTCCCTGCCAGCATCCATGCGCACTGTGGGGTGACCAGGCCAAGCTCTGAGGGGTTCTCTCTGTGCCACCTTCACCTGCAGGAAGATGAGCTCATCAACCCAGGCAGGGCCATGTCCCTCTTCTCCGAGTTTCACACTCACAGGTCACTCACAACGGACATTTGGGTGTGGGGACCGACTTCTGAATGCTGTCCATCCCACACACCTCAGCCTCCTTGCCCCAAAGAGCCTGGTCTCCCTGCTCCCTCTGGGGACCCATCAGTCATGCTGGAAGCTGTGTCTCATAAGGAAAGGCTGATGGGCTCCTCTCATAAACCAGAGGCACATGCTTGTGCATCCCCGGTCCAACCGCACACACTAGCGGATGGAGCTGTTGGGTTAGCTAAAAAGGTCGCTCAGGTTTTTCCGTACCATCTTACAGAAAAACCCAGACGAACTTTTTTGGGCAACCCAATATTAGAGGAATAAGGATGCCAGGCTTCCTTCCCCTTCACCACTGATTCCTCTAAGGGAGTAGAAAAACTCTTTCCTCTCCTTTAAAAAGCCACAATCGCTATAGTCAGTTTGGGCCAAGACAACTTACTTTTATTGCATAACCACACTGCATCATCATTATATCTTTGAGCAAATTTCAGCTTCAGAATTTGACAAGCCCTTTGTTAACTTGTTAGGTGCTAAGTAAGATCTGTCTTACTAGTTATGATCATTTGAGCTATAAAATTGAGGCCTGGGTTATCCAAAGGAAAATTGAGAAAGCTGGCTTGGCCCTGAGTGTACCAACTGAATTCCACGCGAGATGCCCCTGGAGGCTTCCGCAACAGAGCTGGAACGCAAGTCAGTTGTGAGCACAAGGTCCCGAAGGGGCTGTGCAAACAGCTGCTGCGGCGGAGCCCACGCGCCCCTGGCCACGCCGACTGCCCGTCCCAAAGCTGCCTGACACTCTCTGCCATAGTGAGCTTCCCACGGTGGGATTTACTGGTTCACTTCTGGATCACGGACCGCCCGGGTGAGACGCCAAGCCTCGTGGTTTTTCGTTACCAGACGAAGGTCCAAGCGTCACCAAACAACAGGGGGAAATGAGAAGGCACACAGAGGGCTGGCCGCCAGGCACGGGCCACGCCAGCCTCAGTCCCGGGAGGCGCACAGGCCGGCCGACGCGGACACTCAGCCCAAACCCTGGAGCCGTGCCTCTGGGTCCCTCTGGGCCACCGAGGGGCTCCGTCCACAGAATCCAGGTGCCGTCACTCTCATTCCCAACCCTCTCCAACCGCAGGTAGATTTCAGACAGCCGCGAACCCAGGGCCGGAGAGTCCCGGGTGGGAAGAGCGGGCGCTCAGCCGGAGGCAGCAGAACGTGGAGGAGGCAGCCGGGCGGCCGCTGGGGGGGGCCCTCCCGCCCCGGGGGTCCCGGCACGCCCCGCGCACACCCCCAGGCGACAGCGACAGGGCCGACCAGGCCGTCCTCCCCAGGGGCCCCGCCTCCGAGCCCCTCACTTCTGTTCCCTCTTCAGCAGCACCCTTCCCAGACCTCCGGGCCCACCACCCTCTGCCTGGAGCACTGCCTCGCGGGGGGTCCCCGGAGCACAGCCAAACTCCCCACAGAGCACCAGCCCCGACAGGAAGTGCCTGCCGCGCCTCACCCGCTTGCAGGCTGGATGAAGGACGGACGAGGTCGCCACTCCGGCAGCGGCAGCGGCAGCACCAGCGGCCGCACCAGCAGCCGCCGCGTGCGCACCAGGCCCGCACCGAGTCCAAGCGGAGTTGCGGCGCGGCCTCTGCCCCCTGGAGGGTGGGCGGGGCCCCACCTACCCCCGCCCCACCCGACTCCGCCTCTATCGCGTCTCGCGGGACTAGCGCCCCTTGCGCCCTTTCCGGGCCCATTTCTGGTCTCCAAGCCGCTTTCGAGCGGCGTTTGTGTTGCTTCCCCGGGCAGAGCAGGTGGCCGCGTGACTTCTGCCATGAAGCTGTCCTGTCTACAATAATTATTATAAAATCACTCACAGAAGTAGAAATGAGACTTACTGGTAGAACTGTGGGCTCCATGATCAGCTGGGATGGTGTTTCTGGGTCGGGGAGAGGCTGTTGTCACGTCCTAGGTGGCCCCCTGAAACGCACATTCAAACACCAACTCGGAGGTAGAATGTCTTTGAAGGAGTTGGCTGCACACGAACCACCAAGTAGGCCTTCCATTTATGTGTTTTTCCACACACGGTTGGGACATTTCTGCTAAAACAAAACAAAGGCAATATTTCACCTGAGCCTTTGCCACCCCCTCAACAGTGTCAGTCAGGTCTGTAGTCATAGGTTTCACAGGACGCCTTTCTGTGTCCTCACAATATGCTCTCCTGAGGCTAATAATTTCGACTCAAGTAACTGCCATCATCACTGGAATAAAAAACCATATCTACACATGTCTGTTAAGTGTTCTCCGCCCACCCGTCACTGCCCAGTTCACAGGTCATTTAAGGATGGGTTCCTCTGGACGAACGCTCTGCAGTGAGATTTCATAACCTGCTGTCCTCCAGGAGCCCATGTACGTGGCTCAGGGCATTCGCAGCACAGGCGTCGCTGGTGGGCAGCACCAGGGGCCCCCAGATGTGAATGGGCTTCCTGTGAACCTGGAGAAGCATTTCAGGGCAGCACGCTGGCCGCCCGGTGCAGTGATGCTGCCCGAGCCTGCAGGGCTGCCCGTGTTCCAGCCGCATCTCGGAATCCCGGGTCCGAGGTCAGCGCCCTCCCAGTGGAGCAGCTTGTCCTTGGGGGAGGGCAGGCCCTTGGTCGGTGGTGGTTTAGACTTTGAATCTTTGAGGCAACCAGACCTTGTGGGAGGTGAAATCTAGGAAAAGGACCTGCGTGGCTGCGGACGGCCATGGAGGGCGGACGCTTTCCAGGTGAGACGCCAACACTGCTCTTGGCCTTGGACCGGGGCCACCAGCCAGCGGCACAGGCCCACCCTGCCTCACCTTGTCATCTTCTCCCCTCTCCTCTGGGAGAGTCGGCGACCAACAAGAGCCAGAGGCCCCTTGCATCCAGCAGAGGCTGTTACTCCCCCCCCAGGGCTCCCCTAGTTCTCTGATCCCCCCATAGGCTCAGGCAAGGATTAAGTCAGGGCCTAGGAGAGGGCTGGGCACACAGGGAGGCATGGGCTTGTAATCATCAGCACCTTCAAATAGAGACAACGCCAGCCTACCATGATGAGCTGGAGCTGGGATGATTAAAAACTACCACATCACCATCTGAAATGTAGGAGTCACATGCAGACTATAGCTTTGGGGCCTAGTTCTCAAGTTTTCGAATGTTTCTGGTTTTACCTCAATCCTGAGTGAATGGGAAACCTCAAACGTGACTGTAGTGAGCCCATGGCTCCCTTCTGCTGCCGTGAAATCCCCCATAAATGCTCACTGGAGACCTTTCTGGGCTCTCCACTCTGCGTCGTGACTACAAGCCTGCACCTTAGGTCCAGGCTGTCCTGGCTCCACTTCCAGCTCTCAGGCCACAAGCACCCTCCACCCTAGGTCCGGGCTGTCCTGGTTCCACTTCCAGCTCTCAGGCCACAAGCACCTGCCTTGGGCTCAGGGTCCATGGCTATAACGTGGGGTTGAGAATAGGTGGGAGGCCTGGGTGAGGTAATACGTGGACAGAGGCATGTCTTAGATGGTGCCCGTCACCCAGCCGCACTATATACAGTTAGGCACTGCTGTTGTTACTACAGATGGAAATTTAAAGACGAGATTAGTCGTCGCCGTGGAACTTTCCCTCCACCTCAACTGAAACTGCAGGGGTGAGGCGGGTGGTGCAGAGCACGGCTCCCACGCCAGCACCAGCACCCGCCTTGCTGCACCGTCCTCCCCGCCCAGCGGAGCTCTGGCCCGGAGCCTCCCGGCTGCAGCCGGAGGTGGGGTTGCGGACGCTCATGGCCCCAGGGCCCCGCGCAGTCCAGCGATAGCAGGTGAAGGCTGAACCCCCGAGCTGGGTTGGGCAAATGGGAAGCTTAATCTCCCTGAACTCATGAGCTCCCGAGTCCTCGCGCGTTGGGTCAGGTGGGAGGGAGAATGTGGCAGTGTTGGGGTCCCCACTCCCTCTGCTACCTGAACTGGCCCCCAAATCTGTTTTCATATATGGGGGCTCCCAGTGAGGTGTGCTTTGTCTAAAAACAGGCTCTGTCACTTAGAGAAAAGACATGGAGCCTGAAGACCAGAGAGCTGGCCTGTCCCACGTGCGTGGTGGGGCTGTGTGGAGCGCCGGGCTCCGGTCCCCTCTGCTCAGCCAACAGAACCGAACCGCAGGCAGCCGCCCTGCGTAGGAGCTGGAGATGCAGAGTCGTGACCTCTAGCCTTTGCTTCAGGGACAGCGAGCTCGCGGGCTGCGGGAGGACAGGGCTGAGGGGGGCGGCTGGGGTCCCAGGACGGGGAGGGCAAGCGGAGCATACACTTGGGCTGAGCTCTGAAGCCGGGGGCTCTCACGTGCGGGGGCCGCTATGGGAACAGGGGTGACTGTTAAGGATGGTGGTCGCGATCCCGGCCACGAGGGACGGACGTGCTGCGAAGGCGGCAGGGAGGCCACAAGGCAGGTCTGCTTTTGCGAGTGCCCTGGGCCTCCCAAGTTTCCACACGGCCATGACACAGAAACGCCTGGCTGGCTGGCGCTCAGGGTGAACCGGGGGATGCAGGAGCATCTACGTGGGCGAGGCAAGCGAAAACTCACTCCTCCTTTCTTTATATTATATGACCTTGAGGGAAAAGTTAAACATCAAACATTAGAGAGATTCTTAAGTGCTGAGGTGGAACACTTCCAACAACAATATTTTCAAACTTTAAATGAAAACTTTAGCATGTGCTTGCAAATATCACTCTATCAGGCTTTGTAAACAAATTGGCTACAGGAACCTGACTCAGAATTTTTACCGAATCATTCTGATAATCACCATTGCTTAAAAAACAAGTCTTTGTACTCATGAGCAAACAAGTTATCACTTCGTCCTCTAATTGACTGAATGTCCTGTCTTGCCATTAAACAAAATTGGAAAAATTGATCTCATTAAAATAGACTTCAAATGTGTGATCATTTATGAATCTAACTTGCTTTTCTCTCATTGACAGACGTAGTTAAGATTTGTTTTGATGATGCAAAAGGATTTCCAATTCAGCGGAACTTTTAAATTCAACTATTTCAAAATAATGAAACTCTTCCACAAGAACATACAGATGTTTCTCCACTAATTTTGTTCTTTGGGCTTCAAATTATAACACCAACCACACATGACTGCAAAGCCATCTCTAACGTTACTTTTCCAAAGCTGTACTTTTTGCTTTACGTTTGAGGACTTTTTCACTACATGTTAATATATTTCAATTGTCACTTTGGACCTCACACACGTCAATTAAGGGGACAATTTTTGTAAGACACTACTATCATAAACAAATCTTCAAAGTAAGAATCTCTCACAAAATGTCATGGTTTTTTTTTTTCCTAATTCGTTCTTTTTCTTAAAAACATTTGGTTAAACTTCCTTAAGCAGCCAGGCAGCTTAGAAATTCCAGAGCCGTCTTCAGATTACATTTCCTCTCATAAGGATAAAACTGGATGGACAGCAATGGCTTGGATTTTACTAATTCATCATTTAGATAACACTTGTAGTGTGGAAATTAGAGCTACAGGAATATTTTTAACATAAAGAGCTTCTCTCTTTATGTGATTAAAACTGTGCACTCCTTGAACCTTGGCTTTCCAGAATGAACTCTTGGTTCAGAGCCTGCCATCTCCTCTTACTGCACCCACAGGAATGGTAGACAGACAGACACAGGTGGGGTTTCCATCGACCTCATTTGTTTCAAACACTGCTTTTGATATTCATCCAGATGCTCGTTATGGTACCGCCTTCAGGACAAATTATTTTCTTCCACGAATTTCTCTTCAGGGATTCTGCAGGGGTTATTAACAGTTACTAATGTCTCTACACAGAATCATCCGTCTGCAGTAAGAGCTTTTTGACTTAACAACCTTCTGGATTGGTCTTGTCTCTGTGTCATCAGATATATGCCTCTCAATAGCACAAAAGAGGCATCTCTTCTATTCCCTTTGCCTTGCTGGACCCAGACAAGGTAACTTCTGCAATTGTGGGAGGGGTTTTGCTGTGGCCACTCAATGGATGAGCTCGTTTCTAGCTTCTTAAATTCATTTTGATAATCTTGTTACTAATCTCTTAAAATAAGTTTGTTTACTGAGAAATGGACAGGGTGGAGGTGAGGCCCAGCACAGAGGTGCCCAAGGGGGTTCTGAGGTCTCTAGCTTGGTGAATGGATGGGTGATGGGGCTACTGACAGAATGGAACCCAGACAGAGGCTGGCTGGGGATGACAGATAATGAGTCCAGATTAGGATGTCAGTTTGAATTGCTTGTGGGCTTGACAGATGGGCATATCCAGCAGGCATTAAGGAAATGAAAATAAGAATCAATTTCTACACCACCAGGACATATGTGATCTTTGAACACATCAGTTGGATGCCATATATATATATATATATATATATATATATATAAAATGTGCTGCACATTGGTTAAAATGACAAGACAGACTTTATCTGAGCTACTGCAGTAGGGGAGAGAAACCTCAGTATGGAACTGAGCTCGACTCCAGGCACAGCAAAGGACAGCTGGGGATCCATAGCTGAGCAGAGTGACGGTCATCAGGCAATCAACGGAATCATTCCTTCCTCTAATATTAGTAGCAGTGGTTGGACAAATATTTCTCCTTCTCTGTATCACTACCATTCGCAAAGGGAACAGGGTCGCTTTGCTGTGGCTGCATTGTTGCTGTGGCTCTTTACTGTCATACGGACACACGTGAGGATCACAAAGAAAAGCGGTTTGTGCACAAATATTGTCTCATCTAAGCCACACGCCTTCACGTCCAGCTGAGCGTAGGCCTCAAGACAGCTCTAGCTTGTGTTGGGTGGCAACTCCGGTGCCCTGGAGAACTGTGCCCCCAGCCCCCGGTCCTGGAGTTTCACTGAGCCTCCACAGGGAGAGGTGAATTGGCCATGGTCCTGTGATATACCTTGGAATATGGAGGGACGTGATGTTGGCCAAGGCCACAAAGGGCAGAGTTTGCTGGGCACCTTGCACTTTTGCCCTCTGACCCAGGAAGAGCCATTCCAGGTGGCTGTGCGTCCCAGGTGAAGGGACCTCCGCCTGACTCTCAACTGCCCAGGAGCTCGGAGCCAGCAGGTATGCGGATCGCTCTGCAGTGTTATCACAGCAAACTCTTGTGCCAGCACTAACTCCCTTTCCAATATTTCTTCCACCTTTCTATGCCCTTAAGATTCACAACCAATAAATACAAAAATTATCACTCTCTTGAAATGATAAGAATTTTTAAATGCGCCACCTGTTCTATGGTTAGCCAATAATTTGCCGACAGCTCATATTGTTTCAAAGACGGACATAGCTTCCCCAAGTCCTGGTTTCTTGGCAGTCTGTGCGGTGATCGTCTGGAACTGGGACTCTGCCACATGGAACGTGGGCTCCATATCACATACTTGATTCTATGCAGATTAGCTATTCAGCTTCATTGTATCCTGCACAGATTATTATTTTCCGAGATTTATTAGCTCTCCATGAAGTAAAAGCCATCCATTCAGACCTCTCCTCTATCTGCAGTCCTTGAAATAGTTCATGTCAAACATGTTTGTCTAATATGAAGGAAAAGAGAAACAAAGATTTGGTACAAACTCAAGGGAATTCCTGAAAAACCTCATAACATTTGAATCTGTTGAGGCGAAAGAAAAACATGCATTAAGTGGTGATTTTCTCTGATACAGCACAGCAGACACACCGTCACATGTGGGGAGAAGATGAACATTTAGGCAATGTGGAAACAAAAGGCCTTTGGGCCATGCTGACCCCTGTGCCAGCAACGCCATGCAGGCCTGTGGTTCTGAAGGGCCTGTGTGAGCGGTGTGCTCCTGGGACCCAGCCCCACTGACTTTTGCCTGAATGTTGTTCCGTCGGCCCTTTAGCATCAAGGACTGAAGACGTTAGAAAGGACAGGACAGGGACGCAAGCAAGTTTTCAGGTAAAGACAAGAGAGCAAGGGCTCAGAGAACGTGAACAGAAATGTGGGCCTTCCACCCTAGAAAGGCGTTCCTGGGATGCAGGAGAAAGAGGTGCACACATGTGTCCGTCCAGAACAGTTTTGTAAACAAACTAAAGGACAGGAGATGTAGCAGGAAGGCCCGTGTGCACACGACCAACTGCAGTGATATTTGAGCAGCAGCGAGAGGAAGGCAGTACTAGCACCAGAGTTACGAAGCTTAAAATGGTGTCGGAATATTTGGGGTAGAAAATTACTCGACAGTTTGAATTCCTCCCTTTGCATAGTTTTTACTTATTACATTTACTCCTCTTACCTCTTTTCCAGAATACTCACTCATCAAAATCTATTTTTTGCACTTACACCTGATGGAATTAGGGCTCTGGTTTTTGAATGGTAGACTGCAGGGCAGTTAAAACATCATCGTGAAGACCCCTAGGACAGAGTCATGGTCGTTGCTCTGCAGGAATGAGCCCAGCTGTCCCAGGTGAGCAGCCCAGATGCCATCAAAGTCTCCCACTGAGATGGAGGCAGGGAGCCCAGCCCCCTGAAGGAAGCCCGTCCTCAGGCTGGCTGCCAGCTCCAGGACTATACGTCCCCACTGCACTGTGGTCTCCCAAGTCCCAGAACAGGGTGTGGAGGCACAGCGGGTGCAGGACGAGAGCTGTTAAATAAGCAAATGGATGAAATATTGCAGAAGTTAGATCCAGTTTTACCACTAAAATTGTTGTTTGGTCACATTCCCCAACCATTACCGGAAATATGCACACACATCTGTGTCTGTTTTTCTTTTAGGAAACATTTTATTGAGACGTCATTACATATAGAAGCACATTCTCTTTCACAAATGCATTCACTCAAGGAAGCCACATGGGTGACAGAAGGTGTCCACGACCCCAGAAGGTGCCTCTGTCCCTACCCAGACAGGCCCCTGATGCAGCCTGATTTCTCTTGTCATAGTTTTGTTTGAATTCTTCTGGAACTTCATGTAATTTGAGTCATAGACTGTGTACTCTTTTCCATCTGGCTTCTTTCACTCAGCATAATAGGTGAGATCCATTAATGTTCCTAGGCGTATCAGAAGTGTATGCCTGTGTCGGTGAGAAGTATCCCCTGTATACACACACCACAGCGCCTCCGCTTTCCTGGTGACGGACCTCAGGGCTCGTTCTTGTTCTTGATACTACGAACAAAGCTTTGATGAACATGCTCACGTGAGGCATTTTGTGGACCTGTATGTTCTCTCTCTTAGATGAATATCTGAGAGTGGAATTTCTGGGACACAGGGAAGATGCATGTTTAACTTTTTGAAAAAGTGCCAAACATTTTCCCAGACGATTCCATTTTACACTCTATTGGCCGTATTTGAGAGTTATGATCAAATCCTTGACAACACTTGTATTGTCAATCTTTTTAAGTTATTGATATTCTAATGTGTATAGAAGTATCTCATTGTGGTTTTAATTTGCATTTCCCTAATGATTAATGATATTGAGCAATTTTCCCTTTCATTTTGCCATTCATGTATCTTCTTTTGTGAGGTACCTATTCAACTACTCTGCCCATTTTTGGTTGTTTGTCTTTTATGATAAATTATAATAGTTCTTTATATTATTGAGACACAAGCTTTCTGTCTGGTATATGTACTGTAAATATTCTCTCCCTTTCTATGGCTTGCTTATTGATTTTCCTAATTAATTTTCCTCTTTTGAAGAGCAGAATATTTGTTATCCATTCAGAAAGAAAAATGGTCAACTTAATTACCGCCCCCCCCCCCCTGCAAAATTTTTAAAATATAGTTTCCTTTAAAACAACTATAGCAAACTGCATGGATTCATTCCGTATCTTTGAAAGAAACATCCTACTTTCTTTATTTCACCGAAGGTAAGTCAGTATGGTTTCACTTAGGAAGGTATTTTTGTTTTCATATTTTCTCATCCATCTGTGATGTATTTCAGTCACCCAGGGCTTATTCATCGAGGATGGAATGTGATTTGACGTGCCCGGGTACTTCTGTCATACCATCATGTGTGTGGCTCTCCAGGTCCAAAGGCAAAGTTTCAGTTCTTTAGTGGAAAGTTTAGCGTTTTCTTGGGGGGCTAGTAAATATTTGTAAATTACAAAAGCAGGGTCCTTTCTGGATGATAGGAGACTGTTGGACGTCGGAAGATCATTATAAAAAGAAAAGGCTGCAGCAGGAGAGCAGACCAAGGGCAGCAGCAGCTTGAGCCTTGGTCAAAAAGGAGACATTTCCAGGAAGATGCTACAGCATGATGGGACCTTGACGGAGCCACCCAGAGAGAAACACTGAAAAGTTGGAGACTGGGGAGCAGAGCGCTACCAACAAGAACCACATCAGAGGAGGGTGACGCTAAACCCACTGGAGGCCAAGCTCCAAACGTGGAAATCATCTTTACTGAATCTTGCATTTCAGAGCGAAAAGTATACGCGGCAAGCGTACTTTGCCCTGTTAAATTTTTGTAATTTTCCTTTTCTTCCTGCCAATAGCTTGTTTTGTTATCCAGATGGGTAACTACAAATTTAGTACATAGTGATTCAGCTTGGAGCTTCTCTCTATAAACAGCTGCTACTGCAATTCAAATGACATGTGACAGTCGTTAATGGCCCCAGGGCTGCAGCCCGAGTTCACATCCCAGTCTTGCCCACAGTGGCCCACAGCCTGAAGGCACCCAGGTCACGTGGCTGGTCAGCGTGGGCGCCCCTGACCAACGTACTTCCTTAAAACGTTAGCAGAAGTAGAGAAGAGCTGGTCACTCTGATGATGAGGGTAGTAATCTAGCAACAACGGTGCAATGAAACACCTGCCTCCAGATGCTGCCGAGTGGAGCCATGCTGCCAGGACAGAAATGCCAGGAGGTCGTGTCCACGTGCCCTGGACCCTGCACGTGGAGAGTTAGGATGCCCCGTTTTCTAAGACTCGGGGGGTGAAATTACTTCTATGGAGAATATAAATCTGCTACTGATGCAACTTCAGAAAATCAACGTCCAAGTCACGCGCTGGCAAAAACAGGAGGAGGCAGAGGAGGTGTAGGATGGTCTCCCCTCCTCGGGCGAGCTGCCCCAGGGTCACGGCAGAGCGCCCAACACCCGCGCCTGGATACACATCTCTGCTCCATCACCAACTGCCCCGCTGCCCCTCCCCATCTGTCCCCACTCTTCCTTGAAGCCTTCACGTAAGTGCCCATCTTTTCCATGCAACCCCACTTTTCTTGCCATTAATTTCAAAATTACAGACCAGCACACTTGTTCCGAGTCAAACTGTACATTTCTCTTCAATATTGATATTAGCTTTGTCTCTGCTCAGTTCTTCTCCTGGGATCTTGATCTTCTTATCTTTGCCAGGGAAACATAGGGATTAAATTGCTTCCATTCATTTTTTTAGTCCTCTGTTGAAAAACTCAAATAAAGGACTGCACAGGAAAGGGCAGATTTAACAGAGTGTGGGGTCAGTAAACGTGACATACATACTTTCGTAGCTCGAGGTCTCACACCGCAAGTGACTCAAAACCTAAATGGCAAAGCAGGAGCTGCATCACTGGAGACGTGTCCCAGACCAAAACCAGAATCTTCATTAGCGCTCCCGATACCCTGCACCTTCACGAGCCAGCTCTCGTGTCGGCAGCGGCAGTGTGCTCAGAGCACCGTGGAGCTGTCAATAGCAGTAAAATTAAAGTTAAGTTGGGAACATACAGAAGAAACAAGTCAAATAAATTATTCCTAAAAGTAAAACCTGAAACAAAGCTGGCACTAAATAAAGTTTTTATCAGAAAGTGGAAACAAAGAAGTCAGAGAGGAAAGAAAGGGTGGCAGAAATGCAGGGTTTGTATGTGGGTCTGTGTCTATATCTGTATATTACTGCTCCCTCTTTTGAAAAACATATTGGGTTGAGCCGTATGAAGCTGCCATTTTGTAGGTTAAGAACAGTCAAATATTGGGAATTTAATATGGCTCAGTCTAATAGTATCAGCACGAGATTCCTGCTGCACATGTGGAGAAGCTATCTTTTCAAATGTTGAGTTGTCCCCACTTCCACCCTTCCTTCCAGGTTGATGCATCTGTAGGTGTTAGCATATCCCACGAATTTCAGCCTTTTCTCCGTTTATCAGTCAACCGTTTGCAAAACTAATAATAGTAACCTTTCCTATGAAAACACCCAGGCACCTTCCTCCCAAAGTCTGAAATACGAAGTCAGTTCTGCTAATGAGACAGAATATGCACTCCCACATCTGAAAAGAATGCCCTTAAACAGAATGTCAAAAAGAACAGAAACTGTTTATTCCAGAATTTGTTTAGACCACCCCCTCTGCAGCGAGGCTTGGGTGGACCACAATCAGATTCTTGCTTTGTGCCAAACGTTGTGCAAACCCATGACATAGGCCACATAACATTAGTCATTTTATCATTCAAATACCAAAAAGGAATCTTAATAGCTGTTGTGCGCTGGCCCCAGCCTGTCAATAACCAACACTGTGGCTGAACCGGCCCTTGTGGTTCTCATTAGGATTGCAAGACACCCCGCAGCACTAACTATTGGGAAACTTGAAAAAGTAAAGGTTTATTACTTACAGGACCTGGAAATTACACAGCACACCTGGCGCCACACTGCAGAGGTCAGGGGGAGAGAGAGACAGAGAGGTGGAGAGAGGGAGGGAGGGAGGGAGGGGGAGAAGGATACTGTGAGCACGGGCCTGAGGTCCTACTTTTACTGGGGCTTGGCGTGGGGGTCTGGGGTTTTCCTAGGCTCACTCTTTACTGGTGAATTTAAAACATGAAAGCAGGAATTTAAAGTGCAGGAAGAGAAAATAAAACAAGTGCCCCAATGGTCAGTCGCTGCAATCAAATAAGATCTTCCAAACAAAGCCACCTCAGTGGGGAAGGTGGCCTGGCTTTGTGTCTGGTGTGGCTAGAAATATGCTTTTCCCAGGTAGCCTTCCTTGAAGCTGATACCCTCTTTGAAGTGGGAGCCTGGGCAATCAAAGCTTAAGTTAGGCATTTGCATTACAAAAAGGAAAAACCCCACCTGTTAGGGCTCACCCTACCACCCACCCTGTGATGCCAAGCCATCAGAGTCAAAGGTGAGGGTGGTGAGAACGTAACTGCCTCCGTAGCTGATGTGCTAAGTCAGGGGTAGGGTGCACTGTAACTCAGAAAGCACATATCTAAATAGGATTCTAGTCACAAATCCTATAATAAATACTCAGACAGCAGTCTGAAATCTAGTCTGTATCCACTGTCCCAAATTTGAAGTGTCCTGCAATAAAACTAAGTCAGCGACCTTGGGGGCCCAAGGAATCTGGTCAAAGATTTGGGTGACATTGTGAACTACTTTATTGTCTTGGCCACCTGGTGTAAGAAGGTTTGAACCTGTACTGAGTTGCTGGGTTGTCTTTATCTCATTGAACCGTCTCTTAGTCCCAAGAGTAGGTCAGTTCAATTAGAGGCTGTGTCTCATTTCAGGAAGTGGCGATGCAGGTGGGTTCCCCAAGTTAGGCCTACATGGTGCACATACTTGCATCAGGTTTTTAATAAGAGGTGTTTCTATGGAAACAAAGGAAAAACAATGGTTAGTGATTGGAGCAGACCATAATCCCAGTTTCTGAGTTCTGAAGGCAGCCAGCTAAGATTTCTAGATGTTGGGTTCGAGGCATCTTCAGATGGAGTGAGGGCAGGCAATGGCAACCGGACATCTTTTCCCTACTTGCAGTTTGAATGTCTCTGGTGGTCTTTCTGAGTGACCACACAGCAACAAGCATGAAGCTGCTGTGGCAACATGAACTGCTGTGATTTCTCTAAGTTTATATCAAATTGTCCGACTTTAGCTTGCATGGCTTCAGGGAAAAGGCAGTTTTAGTTCTCAATGATTCCAAGTCAGAGGGTGGGAGAAAAACTGGAAACATTAGTTTGGAGAGCTGAGGCCTAGGATTAGAGGAAACAGGGAGAATTTAGGATCTAGTCTACTTTACAGGTCAGAAACAAAACCTCAAGTACAATTAACAGAACTAGAATCTAATATCCACAACTGTATATTATAGTTTCTACTGAAACATTTTTTTCTGTCTACAATCATCCCCTTGCTATCAAAGACAACATAGTAAGACTAATTTATTTACAAATTAAGTCTAGTTTCAATAAACTGGCCTGATTATTTACATAAGTGCAGCAAGAATTCCAACTGACCATATTGGCTCTTTTTAAGTCTGCTTTGCAGGAGCTTTTCATAAGGAATCTCAGATTGAGCTTTTAAAAGCCTCAGGAGGTTAGAAAGCCAAGCCGAGGACCTGCCATTAGGTTTTGCCTGCAACACCTATAGATTTGAGTCAATTCCTCTCTTCTCAAGGTCCCCAAGATATCCTGAGGTTCCTGCACCTGCCAGGAAGTGACCTCCTTTACTCACCTGATAAGGCTGCCAGGAACCCTGTAAGCAGGCTACTAGGTTGGTTTTCCAAACTGTCTGGTCATATCTGAGTCTATGCACATTCTCAAATAATACCTTCCAGTCAAAGTCTTGGGAATTAACTAATGTTTCCAATTGTGTCCTGTTACAAGGAGAATAGAATCTTACTGAACTTATGCAAATAACTATATTGCCATGAAAATAAGAATACTCACTGAGAGTTTTCTAATTCTGGAGGGATCATGTAGGGAGAAAAAGATAAATGTTTCACCTTTGTTCACAAAGATATACTTTACCAAATTGTTGTAAATCATAGATAGCTTAAGAGAATAGGATTCCCTAAATCTGGAAAAAACAAAAGGTTAAAGAACCAACAATGTTTCAAAAAAAGTCACAAAATTATAATTATCCTCATCAGTTCATTCACTCCCACGTAATTAATTCTTGTTGATCTTGATCTTTTGTTGGCAGCTTCAGGAAGCCATCAGTTTCTCTATAGTGTCATGTAAATTCCTACCCAGGTCAGTGGTATGATCTGAACATTACCAGAAACCTATATTCCACAATACTTGTCAGAGACCTCTCCATGAAAATCTCTGAATATGAAACACATTTGTAAAAAGTGTCAGAGTAAAACAATAACTGTAAATGACAAAAGACTTAAAAATGACCATGATTAAATATCTCATGAGAATTCATTATAATGCAATTGACAGGGAAATTTGGTTATTTCTGTGACATGCAACATTTTAAGATGATAACGAGAATTACAAATGATAACATACATATAAGATTTCTAGGAATTTCATATAATTTTTGGAACACATATTAATAACATATATCCATACAAGAATATCCATAAAGAAGTTTTAGCATGATTTCTTCTGATAAAACACAAAATCTTTGCTTTCTAGCTAGATTACTTACGGTAAAGAAAAGCATTTTGTAATCTATCAGAAGCATACCAATACTCCAAGAAAACTTTGTCCTTTCAGCTGATAAAAGAAAATTACATAAGCATACTATTGCTATTAAAGCTTAGGTTAAAAAAAAAAAAAACAACACACACACCTTATAATAATTATCCAAGTTTACCTAACTTCACTACACAAGATAAAATTCTTTTTCTCTCTCTCTTCCCAACTGTATACCCCATTTTGTCCTTTATTTTCCTGTTTCCCATTCTGAAACAACCAGTTTTACTTTAGGACAAATTTATTTTCTTTTTACTTAAAAAAAAAAAAAATCTCCATACCTCATACATTTCATACCCAAAACCACATCTATTTTCCTTGCATACAGACGTTTCCTTATTTCTAGACATTTTCATAACATATATTACTTAGAATTCTTAACCCTTAGAAGCCCAATAGGTTTATCATTTCCATGACAGTGGTGACCTAAATGACCCCCTCTTTATTTCCAACCCTGAGGAGGGCCCATTTGACCTTGAGTCCAGAGATTTACTTTTACAGGCCACTCCTCCTAATTACAGGAACTTTAAGAATGTTATAGAGTTTAAGATGTTTAGAGGTACCAGCGAGTTGGTGCACTTTGGCAGCTGTGAATAATAATTGAGAGCTCATTCCAAACAAGCAAAAAATCCCGCAAGAGCCAATTCATTCCCCTCTCTCCTTCCTGCTTCATAAAATCTTCAATAAAAGTTTTCATTTTAATTAAGGTGTAGTTTCTGATCTCAGTTCCTACTTGATTTTGTCCTGTTACCTGAATCTTGTTGCCCCTGGAACATTCGGGATGACGTCACTGTGAGCCCTCTTCATAGGTGGCCTCTTTCCTCTCCAGGGTGTCCCAAGACTCCTCTCCGGGATTGGGGTCTGCCTCCATAGGGCAATGCAGAGAGTCTTTGGAAAAGGCCGCCAGACCTCCGGCACCTAATCCAGAGTCTTGGCACATTGGTGTGCCCGGCACAGAGCAATACCCAGGAGCCTTCCGTGGTGTTTTGCATTTGTCAAGGAGCTGATGCACCTCCTCAGGGTTCATAGGAAGTGCTGGCACCAGGTGTTCCGGCCATTTATATTTGTCCATTATTTTTTTAGCAACATCACACCAGGGATTGGATCCATAATATCCCACTGGGTCAGGGGTGGTGCCATTGGTTTCTGATTGCAAGGTTACTTCACTCTTCTGGGTTAGGACACGTAGTCCGGGCGCAACTCACTGACTCAGGGGTTGAAGGCGGAGGTCTCTCGTCCTGCTCACCTACGGAATCCTGTCCTCCTGTCCTTTAGCCCAGAGCCTCTCCTGGGACCATGACAATAGCCTTGCCATCCAATCCACCTCTTCAGTTCTCCTTGGCCTCAAGGCATGGAGAACCCTCCCCACATTAATAGTCAATTAAGGCCGTTATAGTTGGTCATTAGACAGATGGCCTTGATAACACTGCTCAGGGGAGAGTGTTGGATTGTTCTGGCAGCCGTGATCTTTGGGTCAACACCACAGGGAACACACAACAGAGGCGATAATAAGCAGAAGCACAGAGCAGCTTGCAACCCGCCGCCAAGCAGTGGTCCTTCCCCAGATGGTGTCACTCACCTGAGTCAGATGGTTGCTAAGCAAGTTGCAGGTAAAGAGCATCACCCTTGGTTAATTCCAAGTGCAATCACACCAATTTATTGTGTTGATCTCAGCCTATCAATAATCAATGTTGTGGTTGCACCGGCCCTCGTGGTTCTTATTATGATTGCAAGACATCCTTCAGCAAAAATCTTCAGGAAACTTTGAAAGAACTAAAGGTTTATTATTTACAGGACCCCAGGACACCTGGGGCCACACAGTGAGGTCACAGGTAGAGAGAGTGAGAGAGAAAGAGAAAGAGAGAAAGAATGCATGGGCCTGGGTTCTGCTTTTCTTGGGGTTGAGGGTGGGAGCCCAGGGTTTCAAGGCCTCACTCTTTATTGGTGAATTTCTTGATAAAACAAAGGAACAGGAAATGTAAAGCATGAGAGGAGGAAACAACAAGTGGCCCAAGTGGTCAGTTACCAGAGTCAACCAGGACCCTCCAAACAGAGGAGCCTCTGAGAGGGAACGGCCTGCCTCTCACTAGTGTGGCCACCGTGTGTTTGCTGGAGACCTCCTTCAGGGGAGTGTAAAGTCGGATCTTAACAGATGGCACCGCGAAACAGAGGAAAGCTTCAAGTGAGCTTTATTAGGGAGCGCTCCCGGGCGAGGTTCACTGGTCCGAGAGAAAGGGGCCAGAGAAGTCGCACCCGGGCAGGGGTTGGGCAAGATTTTATAAGGGAAGAAGGGAAAGGGGTGTGGTGAATCTGGGAGGGCGCAGGATATTCTTTATTTGGTGGTCTTTCCGGGTATCCTGGGGGACCGTTAATCCCGCCCCTCGAAAGGCGGGAAGGCTGGGCCAGGTGCAAGGTCCTCAGGTGAGTTCCTGAAACTGGGTGGTCCGGAATGTCTCCAGGTCAGTTTCTGGAACTGGGTGGGCCGGGGAATTTCCAGGTCAGATGCAACCTGTGAATCTGATTGTGTTCCCCTGCCTGGGGCCAGTTGGCCTTACAGGGAGCAGATGCCCTCTTTGAGGTGGGTGCTTCAGTCAGGCTCTTGAATCACAAAGAAAAGCCAACCGTCAGGCTGCACAGCAGCCATCTAATGATGGGGAATGTCTCTTCCTACTTTTCCATCCCAGGCCAGGCTCCCTGGAGAGCAGTGCCGCTTCCCCTGCCAAGCGCTTGCCAGCAGGCTTCCTCACCATCCCGCCTCCTCCAGGCAGCCCTCCTGGAACAAGGCCTTCACAGGAGGCTGCCTCAGTCTACCTGCCCGTAAGATGGGGAACGCCTGCCTAGCAAAATCCTAATGGGGTCAAGACGATGGTCTGGCTAACCTCCTTCCACAGTGCACCGGATGCTTTTGAAACCACTGGTTGTCATGTATGAGACGTCTTCCCATGGCCCTCAGGAGGTCACCTCCCCAGTCCGGCCTCCTCAGAAGCCTCCTGTGGGGCCTTTTTCTCTCAGCAAGGATGCCCTCCACCCCCTGGTTTCTACCCTCCATGTCACAAGCATCACCCCTCCCATCTCCAATGCTGGTTCCACCAGCGGACACACCACCTGTGCCACCCCAGCAGCCTTTATCCTGGTGAAAGCATCTTAGGAAGCCCGGTGCAGCAACGTCCTTCACATCTACCTGACAGAAGCCAGTTCCTCTCAGCCTGATTAAACCTGTGGATTTGGTATGTGAAAAGAATGCATTTAAATGGGTTTTCCAAGATGAAATTTCATCACTCCTCTCACTGCGACACAGCCTTTGTCAAGCATTTGGAAAATGGAAATAATACCTATCAAACTCCAATGGTTATTGTAAAAATGGGATAATGAAATGAGATCTAGTTAAAAATTAAACGTTCGATATAAATACATTATTTTTAATACTGCTTTCTGAGGAAGGCAGAAGAACCAATCACTTTTACGCACGGCACACTTGCTCATTGCTTGAAAATGTGTAATTGCTTTATGATGCTGATAAAATATAAACATTATATTTCAACAAGAGAGATTAAGGCAGCACCCAATGACAGCAACACCCTGCCCCTTGCTGGTGGTGTGTGTGCAGAAGTACTGCTGTGCATCGAAACCAGCGGGGAGGCCTTCTGAGTCCAGAATGGTCCAGCCCTAGCCTGAGACAGCGGCCCCGGAGCCCCACTGTCCGCACCCCTCAGCTTGGGGTGGCTGTCATCTCAGCAGCAGCTTTCCAAATTTACTGTGTCCTGCATCTTCCCTTGATAAATCTCACACATTGGAGGTTTTTCTTTAAGATATTATTTAGCTATTATTATTGACATTAAATAATGTTAAATTAATTATTTTCTTAAAGTCACATTTGACGTAACGGGACTCAGGACTTACTCTGGAGAAAATTTATATAAAAATGAAAGCAACACATAACATAAACTAACATTTAGTATGAAAGTCATACACAAAACTGGCATGTTAAAAACAATAGAATTGGGGCTTCCCTGGTGGTGCAGCGGTTGAGGGTCCACCTGCCGATGCAGGGGACGCAGGTTCGTGCCCCGGTCCGGGAAGATCCCACATGCCGCGGAGCGGCTGGGCCCGTGAGCCATGGCCGCTGAGCCTGCACGTCCGGAGCCTGTGCTCCGCAAGGGGAGAGGCCACAGCAGTGAGAGGCCCGCGTACCGCAAAAAAAAAAAAAAAAAAAAAAACAGAATCTGGTGCACAGTTGGTGGGAATGTAAAATGGTGCAGATGCTTTGAGGCTCCTCAAAAAATTAAACACAGAATTATCACATGATCCAGCAACTCCACTCCCAGGTATTTTTCCAAAAGAATTGGAAGCAAGGTCTTGAACAGATACTTGGAAACCAGTGTTCATCGCAGTGCGATTCACAGTAGCTAAAGTGTGGAAGCAATCCACGTGTCCATCAGTGCAACGGAATAGTGTTCAGACTTAAAAAGGAAGAAAATTCTCACACCTGTCACAACACCGATGGACCTTGAGCACATGATGCTCAGTAGAAAGCCAGTCACAAAAGGACAAATACCATGTGTTTCCACTTATACGAGGTCCCTAGAGGAGCCACATGATGTAGAATGGTAGGAAGAGGAATGGTGGGTGCCAGGGCTGGGGGAGGGGAGGGGAAGTTAGGATTTAATGGTGACAGGATATCAGTTTTGCAAGAGGAAAAAGTTCTGGAGATGGATGTTGGTGATGGTTGCACAGCAATGAGACCGTAGTTAATACCACTGAACTGTACACTTAAAGATGGTGTTTTCTATTTTATGTGTATTTTACCAGAATTAAGAATAATAGTATAAAAATTCTAAATTTTAATGATGTAACTGAACTTAAGACTATTAAATAAGGTTCTGTGGGCTCACTTGCCCACAGAAGGCTCCATTTACCTATTTTAAACTAGTTTTAAGTGAAGTTTACTTTAACAAAGAACAGTATGATTGCTATAAATGGATGAAAGTGTCTGGATAACTGTAAATGTTAGAAGAATTACAATTAGTTATGCTAAACTTTTGCCTCTCGTTCTGCAAGAAGTGTGGACATCTACGGTCAGTGTTTGGAATCACAGTGAGGAGTTCAGGAATTCAGCCCCAGACGTTTCTGAGGAGCTGGGGGGTCATGTCTCTGGGGAGCAAGGGGAGTAGGGGTAGTTGGGGCGCTCGGAGGGGTCCAGGTGAGGCAGGTAACACTAGATCTTCACAGGGTGTTTCCATGTGGACGGCCTCCCGTGTTGTTGGTCATTTGTACCTGGAATTGCTCTAGAAGCATCCTGCCTCTTCTGGGATCTGAGAAAGACTTGGTTGTGGGACCTCTGGAGGCAGGTACATCTCTGAGGAACTCGTGCTGGGGCAACTGGACCCTGTCCCCACTGGACGGTCATCCACAGCGGCGGGGGTAGGCCCAGAAGCTAAGGGGTGTGAGGTGGAGGCCCCGGGCAAAGGCCAGCTCACCCAGTAAAACTCAGGCACACCAAGCAGAAGGCCTGGGGTTAGGACCACCAGAGCTGTGCTCCCACCACCCCAAAGTGAACTCTCCCACCCTCCCTCCCAACCTCTGTCTCTGTCTCCCCTTTCCCCCTCTCTCTGCAAAGTCTAAGTTGTGAAACAAATACTAGGTTATTTCTTATTGAAAAACATTCTAGTTTAACTTTCCTAAACTCTGGGCACAAGTGCTCGAGGCCATTTCCATTCTTCCAGGGCGGGGATTCCTTTAGGGGTCCTCTCTAAACGTCCCACGGTCCCAAACAACCGTGAGAGCTCAGGGACCAGACGCACCACGTTGGCGACCCGCGGTCACTGGGACGCGGCCTCCTGTAGAGGGGGCCCAGGACACCACGGGCCAGGACCATCCCTGCACCCACTGCTGCCCAGCGGGCACGGGTGGGGCGACTGAGTCAGGCCCAAGCGCCAGGGTGCCTGGCCAACCCTCCCTCCCACTCGCTCCCCGGGCCCGCGTGGTGGGGCGCCTGCGGCGGCACCAGCCCCGCAAGGCACGGGCTGCGTCTCCGGGAGCGAATTCGGGAGAGGTCCGCAAGCCTCCGGCCCCAGGCTTCCGGGCGCCGGCTGCCCTCACAGAGCACCGTACACCGGGAGGCTTAACAACACATCTGGAGGCTGAAATCCAAGGGCAGGGTGTCAGCTCTGGTGAGGCCACTCCCCGGCCGAGGGCTGCGCTCTCGCCATATGCGCACGTGGCCTTTCGCCCCTTGGGCACGTGGAGGGCGCTCTTCCTCTTAGACGGCTGCCAGTCCTAGGGCTGATTCAACTCTTCGTCCAGATACTGGCCACAGAGGCGTCAGGCCTTCACCACGTGAACTGGGGGCGGGGAGGTGGCGGGACAACACGGCCCCAGGTGAGCCTGCCTTCCATCCGCTTTCTCGGCCGTAAGGACTCCCGTGTCTAACCGGCCTGACCTCAGGTGGGGAAATGAGTGCTGTGTACTGACCCGGGACGCCAGCCTGCGCTGACCTGGCCAGAACCTTGAGAGGAACTGGGACCCAGACCGTGTGGGGCTGGGTCCCTGCAGAGCCGGCGCCAGGGTCCTGGGCTTCACTAAGGGCGCCACCGGGGGCTGGACCTGCCGGTCACAGCAGGACAGTGGCTGCGTCCTTTACTAGGACAGTTGCAGCAACATCTGCCTGAGTAGAGTCCTAGCCATTAGTTACTGCCACGTCTGAGGACTCAGAGCTTGTTCCTTGCTCCAAATTCCACCCTTGACTCCGGGCCCTGAGGGGCTGTGCTGAGTTCACAGTCACCTTCGCAAGGTCCCACGTTGGCTTAAATGTTCTAATCACACCAGCACTGGGCAGGCTTACGTCAGAGACCCACAGCTATCTCTTTTCCCCAAAAAGTAGTGGATTTAAAAAAAAAAAAAAAAAAAAAAAAACACAACAGGATGGGGACTGTTTTCATCAACTTGATTAAAAAACAAATAAATGAAGTGATTTTTCATTCTAAAGGCTAAGGAAGCACTGAAACTCCGTAGTTTGAATACTCTGTCAGTGGAAAGAGATCTCCGTAGCAGGGGCCAGAGTGGCCTGACAAACATGCCCTGAACCTGCCAGGGTGGGTGTGCCCTTTGCCAAGTGCCTCGACAGAGAACTATTCTAACATCGGTGACCTTAGCCTTGTCCAGTCAACGGTCATTTCCGCGTGCATGACGCATAGTTCTGCCACTCTGGTATTTTTAGGTGCCTCACAGTGACCTCTGATCTGCACTGAAATTCTGTATTTAAAATGTTACTCTATCTACGGCCAGTTGGATGTCACAGTATAACTTCAAATCCAGTTAACTCACACTCGTCCTACTGCGATGCCCATCTGTCAAATGATATAAAATCTGGATGAAGCTTTGAACCTTCCCTCGATTCAAACGACACACTGAGCATCTAACCATCGCTGCCTCTCCTTCCAATACCTGTCGTCGTCGCCCGCTCCCACCTTCAGACGGCCGCTGTGCTAGGCTGGGTCCTGGTCCCTCACACTGGAATCACCTGACCTGCGCCTCAGCTTTTGTCCTCATCCACCCACCCTCCTAGCCCATCTCGCAAACGTCCGCCAATACATCTTCCTAAGTCACTTCATTACTCCCTTCAGTATTATGGTCAAGAATTTAAACAAAATCCGTTAGCCGTCTCAAGGTCAGGTTGACTTTGATCTTGGGTCCAGTGTTCCTCGTGTCTACACCTGTGTAATAAACGCTGTGTCTGCTGTGGTGGGGGCAGATGGACCTTCAGAGTTCCCACAGTCACATGGGGTGCGGGAACTGCACAGAAACCCGCACGCTCTGGCTCTGGGCCCAGAGGTGCTTTGGAGATGGTGATATGGCCCAGCCCAGGGGCCCTGAGTGGGCTGGTGCCAGGAAACAACGGGAGGCCTCTGCACGGATGGGCCACCACCAGGGGCTCGACCCACTCCTCTAGCTCACTGTGAGTCCTCCAGACACACGAACACCCTGTCTTAGCCAGTTCAGGCCTTAAACAAAGCACCAAATGCCAGGCAGTGTATGAACAACCGACACTGATTTCTCACAGTCTGGAGGCTGAAAGATAAAGGCCTGATGATTGTAATAACCTGACATGATAAACTGATGCTGACAGTGCAGATTTGGGCCCGAGGGTGGGTTCTGTTCTAGAAGGAGAACTTAGTTCTTATTTCAAAGAAAAGGCTAAAAGAGAGATTTCACATTGGGGCAGAATTGCACTCGTTCACAAGATCCAAAATAATTTTATACTCATGGGCATGTGTCAAATTTATTTTAAAATTTCTCTTGAATTGGATTATATCAGAGACAATGATGATAAACCACACACAACCAGGATAAAAAAAATAGTTCAGTGTGCAAAACACTGCTACAAATCTCATACTAACAACATCTTAGAACATTAATAACCCTTTCTTAGAACAGCTCTTGAAACAACATAAACAATTTTCAGATAGCAGTAGCACTTCTATTTCCAAACTCTTGAACCATTAAGAAAAGAGAAAAGCAACAAAATCCAGTGGGTAGATGCAGTAGATCTTATTCACACGGATTTTGTTCGAATTTGGCCAGGAATTAACCTCAGAATGTCAGGTCTCCCTTGATATACTTGGAATATACACTGTACGACCCCCGGTGACTGCATTGGTCCCTGTGGAGCAGGTGTCACTTGGTGGCTGAAGAGAGAAAAGGAGGCAGCAGGGCAGATGCCGGGAGCATCACGGAAAACGGGGCTGCAGGAAGACAGCGGATGACTTAGCTCTAGAAGATGCTTTTTTAAAGACGTACAGACATGACCTGAGTCCCTTTGGAGCCAGGTGTCAAAGTGCAACCCAGAATTAAGAAAAGGAAAACTCTCCCAATTCATCTGCAGGGAGGACTGGAGAGTCACTGTGAGAACTCGGAAGGGGACATGAGTGACTCCTTTGGTTGCAAGGGACAGAAACCCAACGTGGACTAGCTTAACAGAAGGCATTTTATTATGTGTTATGGGAATATCAAAAGAAGCAAAGAACAAAATGGATTTTGGAGTCAGGAAAAGCCAAAGCCGTAGACTTAACTGTCAGCAGGACTCTGTCCTCACCACCTGTGTCTGCTCCTTGACACATGAATTCCTTATTCTTCTTTCTCTTTGGAAAGCATGTCTTTCTAATTCTCTGGTCCACACGGCCGGAAGAAAACAAAACAAACACAACAAAAATCTACATCACTTGACCTACCAGGTTTCAGCTCTGCCATTGCTTCTTCTCAGCTTCAGTTTCAAAATTTGACCTGAGTGGGATTGTGTGTTCAGCGACTTGATGCACCTATGATAACCATATGGCTAGAAAGTTCCCGGAACAGTGGGGAGACTAAAAGACAAGCTATGAGGGACAGGGTTGACGCCATTCCTGAAATAAGATTAGGATACCCAACTGAAGCAGGGATATTGATTCCACTAGCAAACTCTAGGGCAGTTAGTGTGAAGATTACAACAATTCCAGGGTTTGCCCAGGATACATGAATGTATATAGTTGAGCAGGCAAGAAAATAAGGGCAAAAATGAAAAAGAGACAGTGTGGTAAGCTTACAAGGCACACTCTGTCAGCCTCAGGAAATCAATGGCTTCTGTTTTAAGAAGGGGAGGGACACAGGCTTTACTGGCCATATGGACACAGAAGGCAAGGACTTGGCATCTCAGGAAGGGAGCTGGGACTGAGGAAGCCACACAAAGCTGAAAGTTCATGTGTCTAAAGCTGAGTGAAGTGTGGACTAGACAGACCACCCGGATGCCCAGGAAGACAAGGCTATCTTAGCTTGAGGTAAGGAAATTGCCTCCAAAATCCATAAGCACAGGGCTGCTCTTGCAGTTTTAACTTATGCTACATGAAACAAGAATAGCCAAGCCAAGGAGCTCACAAAAACAAAAAAATGTGGTCTTGGCCAGGAAGACTTCCAGAGCACCTCACAGAGTAAACCAAGACCCTCCTCAATCATTCCTTCAACTAAAGCCATGCAGGACCCTCATGATAAACTCTGATCACGGTCATCTTTGAATATTTCCCCATGAAGTAGAGTTGGTGGACACAATTATCAGCAGAAATGGAGTACAAAAACTTTAGACAATAGAGCCATATCATATACAGTCTTTAAATCAATTGGTTAAAATGACTAGAAATGTAATAAGAGTATAGGCACCATAATAAAGAATGGAAAGATTGAAAAGAACCAAAGTGAAACTAGAAATAAGAGTTTTATACTGAACATAAACAGTTTATACTGTTTATACTGAACATAAACAGTCAATTGATGGGTTAAGAGCTGAAGAGCTGATTAGAAACAGCTGAAGATAGAATTAGTGAACTGGAAAACAGATATGAAGAAATCATCCAGAATGTAGCTCATAGAGTTGAAAGGATGAAAAATGTGAAAGAGAGTTTAGATGACAGACTAAGTCTAATATTCATTTAATAGGAATTCCAGAAGAAGAGAAATCCAAGAAAATGTAGAAGAGGGACTATTTGAAGGGATATTAACTAGAAATAACCAGAAGTAGAGGAAAATTTAATCGTCATTGATGGAACAAAAGGAGTTCTATAAAAGTTAAATAATAATAAACCCATACTTTATACTAAGTCTCCAGGATGGTGCACACAATAATCTTTCTCAACTGGTGGGCTTCATTATGAATCTTTATCACATGCGGGTGGGCTTTAGGTAAATACCAGTGCCCAGGTCCACTACTAGAGACTTGGGTTCACTTAAGGTGGGGTGAGGCAAAAACAGGAACACCAAAACGCAGGCCCCAAGTGACTCTGAGATGCAGCAAGAATCAAGGTCCACTTTATTTATTTATTTTTTTGTGTGTGGTACACGGGCCTCTCACTGTTGTGGCCTCTCCCGTTGCGGAGCACAGGCTCCGGACGCGCAGGCTCAGTGGCCATGGCTCACGGACCCAGCTGCTCCGCGGCATGTGGGATCTTCCCGGACCAGGGCACGAACCCGTGTCCCCTGCATCGGCAGGCGGACTCTCAACCACTGCGCCACCAGGGAAGCCCAAGGTCCACTTTGTCATATATTACTCATTTGTAAGTACTACTGTCAGCTACTGGCCATTAACTTTGTCATGGTGTTCATAACTGAAAATAGATCTTTAACTCTGATGAAAATAAATTCACCAAAGTTTTTTTGTCTAGTGTTTTATACTTTCCAACTTTTGTTTAAAAAGTCTTTCCCCAAACTACCACTGGCATTTTTCACAGAACTAGAACAAAAATTTTCACAATTTGTATAGAAACACAAAAGACCCCGAATAGCCAAAGCAATCTTGAGGGGAAAACCGGAGCTGGAGGAATCAGGCTCCCTGACTTCAGACTATACTACAAAGCTACAGTAATCAAGACAGTATGGTACTGGCACAAAAACAGAAAGATAGATCAATGGAACAGGATAGAAATCCCAGAGATAAACCCATGCACCTTATCTTTGATAAAGGAGGCAGGAATGTACAGTGGAGAAAGGACAGCCTCTTCAATAAGTGGTGCTGGGAAAACTGGACAGCTACATGTAAAAGTATGAGATTAGAACACTCCCTAACACCATACACAAAAATAAGCTCAAAATGGATTAAAGACCTAAAGTTAAGGCCAGGAACTATCAAACTCTTAGAGGAAAACATAGGCAGAACACTCTATGACATAAGTCACAGCAAGATCCTTTTTGACCCACCTCCTAGAGCAATGGAAATAAAAACAAAAATAAACAAATGGGACCTAATGAAACTTCAAAGCTTTTGCAGAGCAAAGGCAACCATAAACAAAACCAAAAGACAACCCTCAGACTGGGAGAAAATATTTGCAAATGAAGCAACTGACAAAGGATTAATGTCCAAAATTTACAAGCAGCTCTTGCAGCTCAATAACAAAAAAACAAACAACCGAATCCAAAAATGGGCAGAAGACCTAAATAGACATTTCTCCAAAGAAGATATACAGACTGCCAACAAACACATGAAAGAATGCTCAACGCCATTAATCATTAGAGAAATGCAAATCAAAACTACAATGAGGTATCATCTCACACCGGTCAGAATGGCCATTATCAAAAAGTCTAGAAACAATAAATGCTGGAGAGGGTGTGGAGAAAAGGGAACACTTTTGCACTGCTGGTGGGAATGTGAATTGGCACAGCCACTATGGAGAACAGTATGGAGGTTCCTTAAAAAACTACAAATAGAACTACCATATGACCCAGCAATCCCACTACTGGGCATATACCCTGAGAAAACCATAATTCAAAAAGAGTCATGTACCAAAATGTTCATTGCAGCTCTATTTACAATAGCCTGGAGATGGAAACAACCTAAGTGTCCATCATCGGATGAACGGATAAAGAAGGTGTGGCACATATATACAATGGAATATTACTCAGCCACAAACAGAAATGAAATTGAGTTATTTGGAGTGAGGTGGATGGACCTAGAGTCGTAGTGAGGTGGATGGACCTGGAGTCTGTCACATAGACTGAAGTAAGTCAGAAAGAGAAAGACAAATACCGTATGCTAACACATATATATGGAATTTAAGAAAAAAAGATGTCATGAAGAACCTAGGGGTAAGACCGGAATAAAGACACAGACCTACTACAGAATGGACTTGAGGATATGGGGAGGGGGAAGGGTAAGCTGTGACAAAGCGAGAGAGTGGCATGGACATATATCCACTACCAAACATAAAATAGCCAGCTGGTGGGAAGGAGCCGCATAGCACAGGGAGATCGGCTCGGTGCTTTGTGACCACCTAGAGGGGTGGGATAGGGAGGGAGACACAGGAGAGAAGAGATATGGGGACATATATATATGTATAACTGATTCACTTTGTTATAAAGCAGAAACTAACACACCATTGTAAAGCAATTATACTCCAATAAAGATATAAAGAAAAAAAAAAGTCTTTCCCAAGCATAGGTCACAAAGTTACTTTCCTATAATTTACTTACTTACAGTTTTACCTTTCAAACTTAGATATTAAAGTTATCAGATGTATGCATTTTTCAATAGAAATACAGTTTTATTTCTTCTCAAAATAGAGAGCTAATTTTTCCTAAACATTGTACCAAATAATCTCTCTTTTCCCTCTTGCTTTGTGGTGCCATATTTAATAAATATTAAATCCACAAATATCTCTGAATTCTCTATTATATTCCTCTGGCTTTACTTCAGTTATTGAACCAATAACATATTGTTTTCATTTCTGTGGTTTTGAAGTATTTCTCATTATCTAATAGGGAAAATATGAAGTTGACTGAGCTTTTTATGGGTCTTTTTTCTCCAATATATGTTTTTTGGAACAAGCTTATTGAGTGCTACTGGAATTTTGATTGAGATTGCAATAAATTTATAAAATAGTGAAGAACTGGCATCCTTATAATATTAGGCTGTAACTTAAATTATGGAAGGATGGGGAATACTGTTTAGATCTTCTATGTAGTTTATTAGAGTTTTAAATTTTGCTCCATGGTCATTTTTTGTTGTTGTTTTTGGTAGTTCAGCTCCTAGATAGTTTCAAGAGTTATTTGGTATTACAAAGGAAATCTTATTTTTAAGTTTTGTTACTTACTATTGGTGTACTGATCATTGTAACTAGTTATTACATGCAGCGACCTTGATGAATCATATTAGTTCTAATAGCTTAATGATTCTATTAGTTTTTCCAGTTGAATGACTCAAATCATCTGCAACTAATGAGAGCTTTGTCTTTCCTCTTTCAAGCCCTCTCACTCTCATTTATTTGTCTTTCCTTGTTCTATAGGCCAAGGTCCCCAGTATTATGTGAAAAGGAGCTGTCGGAATAGTTACCCTTGTCATGTGCCTGATTGTGAGGAGAGTGCTTGTAAAATTTGTCCATTATGTGAAGTATTTTCTCTAAACTTTGGCATACAACCTGTACCAGATTAAAAGTCTCCTCTCCATCCCTACATTGCTAGAGTTCCTTTTAATTTTAAACAGTAGTGGATGTAAATTCTTCTTCTGTGTCTACTGAGATAATACAAAATATTTTCTCTTATCCAAGTAGTGAGTTAAGTCATTAGATCTTCTGATGTTGAAACAATCATGCATGTGGGGATAAATATCAATCAAGATGTATTTTTAAGTGCCCAATTGAATTCAGTGGGCCATGGTTTATTAAGGATTCACATAGGTCTATCCATAACTGAAATGGGCCCTTAATCACTTTTTGCTTTATATTCAGCTGGTGCTAGAATAAAAAATACCCTACCCTCATTGTGAAGCAAGTGCAATTCTCATACATTCACAGCTGCTGGGAACACAGAATTGCGTGGTCATGTGGAAAGTGGTTTGGAAGTTTCTTATGAAGTAAAACATATATTTAATATATGACCCAGAAATCCCAGATGTAAGTATGTATCCAAGGAAAATGAAAACATATGTTGGCACAAAGAGCTGCTCGTGAATGTTTCTGTAGCTAAATTCATAACAGGCTAAAATTCAGGCAACCAAAACATCCACAACTGGTGAATGTTTACCCAAAGTGTGATAACCATGCAATGAAGCAAACTGCTGGCAGGTGCAACAATATGAAAAAGTCTCAGAAAGCAATAGACTAAATGGAGGAATGCATACACTAAATACACACTGTGTTATTCAACTTATATGGCTTCCTGAAAAGACACGTAGGGACAGAAATCAAATGTGGCCAGAGCGGGAAGAGGGAATTGACTGCAAAGGGGCTCAGGAGGCCTTGGGTGAGAGGAATGTTCTTCAACCCCACTGTGGTGGGACCTGGGAGAGTGGGACGGTCTCTACCGAGATCGTTGTGGGACCTGGGGGAGGGAGATATTCTCTAGGTGTTTTAATGACCAAGGCATAAAAAAAGACCTCGTTTCAATATCACACACCTTATGTGCATACAATGGAGCAATCCTGAAAAAATAACTAATAACCAGATGGGTTTTATTCTAACACTAACAGAAGAACACACCAAAACTAGGCAAGCACTGCAGGTTCTAAGTCCAGACTTAGTCACACTCGGTACACATCGAACTTGTAAATCTGTTTCTAACAGCACAGGTCGCTAAAGCGCTAAATGTTTCCGTTCGTTGCTTTCCTCATAATCATGAAATATCGCACAGAGCCTCCATCTGCCTCGATTTCCTCCATTAGGGAGACAAGTGTTTAAACGTGTCCTTCGTGTCAGTGTTTCCACAAGCTCTGAGGCCTGTTTCTTCATTCAGTCAGAGCCATCTTCCAAGTTTGCAACAAGAGGGGCAAAGCCATACAGCTCTGCCTACTATATTGTATTGTCTAAACAGGTCTGAAAATAGCTGCTTTTCTCTAAAATCAAGTTTCTCTAGAACCTTCATACTTTCCTTGTCCCCCATACAAAAATGTACGGCCCACTGTTGGTAGTAGGTGGCAGAGCATGGGCGCCGGGCACAGGTCGGGTCAGGCTGTGGGGTTCGAACCTCGAGCTGCCCTTCAGCAGCCGTGTCCTCTCGGTGAAGTTACACGAGATCATCTGCCTCGATGTTTTCATCCATAAAATCGGGACAAAGTTACCTAACCTCTTCTGCCTCCACTTCTTTATCTATAAAACGGGGATGAGAACATCATCTACTTCAGGGGATCTGAGAACTAAGTTAATATAAATAAAGTCTTAGGACAGTACTTGGCATATGGTAAAGACTATTATTTTATCATCTAAATATCACCCTCCTCTGTGACAGCCAGGAATATCTCCTGCATTTGGATGAGAATGTGAGAAGATGCCATGACGTGTACGTGAGCTCCACGTGTAAACTGAAGGAAAGCATTTCAGAGAGGGAAGGGGCACCAGCTTGAAGACAGCAGGGAAAGCCTGGCTTGGCTGGACAGCAACACTCAATACTTGGCTGAGCCATCAGGAGCTGGATGGGGCCTTCTGGCCTTTGCCTGCTGTGAGAGCTGCCACCCCCAGATAAAAGGACCGACTTGCTTGTGAAGGGCGGTAAACCCCTGAGCGAGGTCCTAGGTCAGCAAGGAACCAGGAGAAAGTGAATAACAAGAAATAACCAAACGGAAGCCGTAACCATCACGCGAATAAAATCCAGACATTTCCAATGTACTATTTTTCCTGCATGAATCCAGCATAAGATACATTTTTTTTCTAATTTGGCCTGTGGGGTTATCTACAAACCATCCTTTCACTAGATGTCTTTCCTAAATGTAAATAAATCCCCAAACTCAGAGCATCCTTGCAAAACAAACAAACAAAAGCAAATAAACGAAACAAAAAAACAAGAAACGTCATCGCATTTACTCTGGGCAGTGAGCATGAGTAAATCTCTATTTCAATCCTGCTTAGTAGGTTGGAGTGTTAAGGGCAATTAATGAAAAATGCCGTAAAAGAAGCATGTTTAGTCTTATTTGCTTAAAACACTTTGATTTGAAAATCGTCCCAATAGCTGAACACTTTCACACCCGGAGACCCATGACTCCATGCTCCCTGGAAAACCCATCTACCCCTCCCAGCCGGAGGTGACGAGGAGATCACGGGAACGCCAGATGGGAAATCCACCTTCCACACGTCCTGTGACATGGTGGCATCCCTGATCATTAACGCCACCGCTAACAGCACGGATGCAAAGGGAGAGAAAGCCCCTACACGTCGCTGGCGTGAAGGGAGAAAGGCATGTCACTGTTTAATCGTCAGACTTGAGTTCCTGCCTAATTGAAACACAAGGCGTATCTGTGCCAAGATGAATCGGCTGCCAGACTCTCTGGCACAGCTGTTGTCTGTCTCGGGCCTGGTAAGAATGTGCTTTGCTCACATGCTTTGGGAGACCGTGTGGTAGATGAGGGGGCAGGTCTGAAATCTCCATGAAAAACTTACTGTTCAGCCTTCTCCATCAAAAGAAGAAACTGAAAATGAAAACAGACTTTCAAATGTTCTCTAAAGCAGAATTTTAAGATTATATTCAATGCTGTTCTTATCCGGTTACTTCAAACCGACAGTGAGTAGAAAAGGAGAAATAGCAAGTGTGAGAATGGTTGGTACGCTATAGCCAATTTGAATTGCCTCTCTTTACGGGGACAGTATGATGTGTTGGGTTTGATCTTTTTTAATCCACTATTAAAACCCCCTTATCCTATTATACTTCTATATTTTGTTTGGTAGCCAGCACGAAAACAAAAGGAGAGCTCTCCAACTCTCTTTCCCCATATTTAACCTGGCACAAAACTTTAGAGGATAGCATGGAATAAAATCGTAAGAAGACCAAGGATAAAGCAACCTAAACGTCCATCGACAGATGAATGGATAAAGAAGATTTGGTACGAATGTACAATGGAATACTACTCAGCCATACAAAAGAATGAAATAATGCCATTTGCAGCAACATGGATGGACCTAGAGATTATCATACTAAGCAAAGTAAGTCAGACAGAAAAGACAAATATCATATGATTTCACTTATATGTGGAATCTAAAAAAAAAAAAATGACATAAATGAACTTACAAAACAGAAACAGACACAGATACAGAGAACAAACTTATGGTTACCAAAGGGGAATGCAAGGGTAGATAAACTAGAAATTTGGGATTAACAGATACACACTACTATACATAAAATAAACAACAAGGACCTACTGTATAGCACAGGGAACTATATTCAATATCTTGTTAAAAAAATAATAAAAGCAAGGATTTCGCTGTGATTGAGGCAGAAATAGTGCAGACTCACAGGCAAGTGGACCAGTTACCAGTTATGGAACCTCCGGTAAATTATCCAGCCTCTCTGTACCTCAGTTTTATCATCTGTCAAGTGGGGTCAGTACTGTAACTGTGTTCCAGGTTGGAGATTGGGGTACACATATGACAAGTACTAATACAGGTGCAAACTAACGTATGTAGCACCTCCACAGCAGAAACCTTTAACAGTATCTCCACACAGGTGCTTTGCCTTGACAGAGGCAGTTAAGTGCAAGGATTTAGTTTGGATTAAAAGCCTAAAACTAGCTTATATTTGAGAGTGTTAGTTTCACAGGCCATCACGGCAGAGAAATGCTGGAGAAGGCACCGCACCTCTGTTCCCCCGTTGCAGCCTGGATGGTCACCTGTTTCGTTTCACAGATTTCAGAAAAGCAAGTCCCATGCTGTAGCATCGCCCACCTCCACGGTATGTAACCTGTCTCTCCCACAGGGCACCGGTCAGATCACGCCCGTCTCAGCCCGTTGTCTGATCATCCAGGCCTCCTGGAGGGTCCTTGGCTATCACTCAGATCCCACTCGTAGTCAATTAACTCAGAGCTTCCGGGATGGGTCTGGGTACCATGGCTTCTGAAATCTCTCCAGACGGTCCCACCATGGGCCAAGGCTAAGCCCTCCAAAGACTTAAATTCTATAATTTAATTACTTCTTGAAGTCTCTAATCCAGGGTAAATATTTCCACGTCGTTTAAGTTTGAAGTCTGACATGTGGAAATATTTTGTGGTTGTCCTTCTGGCTTTGCCCGTGAGCTGTTCCTGTAACTCAGCTCCACCAGCCCCGGCCCAGCTCGGGTCTCTGCCCTGTGCTCCGCGGGAGGCGGCTCTGGGCCTGGGTGGGATTTGGATGGGGACACAGGGGTCTGCCCTGGCTAGACTCCCCCGGACGGCTCAGCACTGAGCCACTAACCCAGGGAGGCGTTCACTGTGGAACAGCCCACCCTCCGCACAGAGGCCTCAGGATGAGCGGGGGGCAGGGTCGCCCAGCCATCGGGGACGCCACGGGACATTTCCTCCGCACAGAGGCTTCCAGCAACTGTGTCCTTCCTGACCCAAAAACTTCCTGCGTCGTTATTAGAGGTAGTTTGACCCATGTGCCCTGGACTCCTGCAGGGCAAGTAAGGCCAGGAACTGGCTGCTTACCGCCCCCCACCCCCGCCCCAGGAGCAGACAGGCCCTGGGGAGGGGAGGGCTACTTAACAGGTCTGTTTGTCTCCAAGAGGCTTTGGGAGCCTGCAGGGTGAGGCCCAGGGAATGAATCCCTGATGCTCAGGGTCAGCGTGGAGATCTGTCTGTGTGTGTGTGTGGGGGGGGGGGGGATCTGGGTGTCAGGGGGGATCTGGGTGCGGAGGGGGTCTGGGTGCAGGAAGGGGTCTGGGTGCTGGGAGGGGTCTGGGGGGCGCCGGGGGCAGGAAGGGGTCGGGGGGGCCGGGGGCAGGAAGGGGTCGCGGGGGGCCGGGGGCAGGGAGCTTTTCCGACTCCCAGTGCTGCCTCCTCAGGGCTGGGAGTGGGTGTGCAGTGTTTCCCGCTTGAAAGGAAAGGATCCACAGGCCTGCCGGAGTCCACTCACGGGCCGGCGTGGGGCTCTGCCAGTGCTGCAGCTTCCGTGCAGATGGAAGTGAGATGCTGGACCAGACACCATCCCAAGGGCCGTTCTCCCCACACCTCACACTCCGCAGATGCAGCCCACTTGGCATTGCAGACTCCAGCTCAGAAGGGCAGAACCTGTGCTTCAAATAACTAGGAGAACGTGTGGCATCTCTAGTTATCCAATATCACTAAAGAGCCAGCGACTCTCTTCATGGCCTGGAAATCCCCAGAGTGAGGCATTGTAACCTCGACCTGCCTAAAAGTTTTATTGCTCATTACACCACATCAGCCTCTTGAGATCTTTTTTCTTATCCAGGTAGAAACAGAGATACAGAGTAACCTTAAATTCTTTCATTAAAATGTATAGTTAAGTATATGCATTACAGTATTAAGGGTAATAGTTAAAAACGGGGATTTCCCTGGAGGTCCCGTGGTTGAGAATCTGTCTTGCAATGCAGGGGACGCCAGTTCGATCCCTGGTCAGGGAACTAAGATCCCACATGCCTCAGGGCAACCAAGCCCACGTGTCACAACTACAGAGCCCACGCACTCTGGAGCCTGTGCACCACAACTAGAGAGAAGCCCGCACACCACAACGAAGAGCCCGCGTGCTGCAACTAAGACCCGATACAGCCAAAAAATAAATAAATACATAAATAAATATTTTTTTAATGGTAACAGTTAAAACAAAACAGAACTACAATCTTCAGCTTCCAACCGACACTGGGAAAAATATTTAAAAATCAACCTCTCAGAGGCAGAAAGGGAAACAAAAGAATCAAAGCACAGGATGAAACACAGCAAAACTCGTTTGTAGAAGTAAGTCTAAACGTCATACATCAGTGGTCCAAAATATCATGAATGGGCAAATTCTCCAGTCGAAAGCCAGCAACTATAAAATTAAGAAATTCAACTAGAGAGATTGAAAGTAAACAGATGAGAAAATTATGCCACATAAATATTAACCAATATAAAGTTGGTTTAGTGCTGTTACTATAAGATAAAAGAAAATTAATTTAACTCCAAAAACATAAGTGGGAAATAAGATGAATGGAAAAGAATAATACAAAGCAAAATCCCTGGGAAGGTCAATGATCACGAACTACACACAGAGTCAGGACACCTAACGCATAAGCTGGAAGGGTTACGAGGAAACGCCGGAGAAGCACAAATGCAGAGGCAGCTTTGAACTCACCCTCATGACAAACCCACAGATCAAAGGGCAAATATAATCGATTACAAGGTTTCAGAAGATCTGAAAAACAGCATCAAGTTTGATCCAAAAGATATGACATAACGGATAGTAAGTAGGATCCTGTAACAACAGACATATAATATACGCATTTTTTTTCAGAAACACATGGAAATTTTATGAAACTTAATCAGGAGTCAGGTCACTATCCCAGGGACTAGGTCAGAAATGTAGACAAAACAAAACAAAGCAAAGCAAAGCATTCCTAAGTAACTCATTGACTACAAAGGAAACTGTTATAGAAATTTTAAAATAGTTAACACCAAATGAAGACAGAAGTACTTCGTGCCAAAACTGAAACTCAACTGGTACTTTGAGAGAAATTCATAGGTTTAAATGTGAACATTAAGAGAGAAAATAGTCTGAAAATAAGTGGAATATTCAACCGAACAAGCTAGAAACGTACAAATGAATGGTACTAAACATAGGAGGAGAGAAAAAAGGCAAGAGCAAAAATTAAAGAAAAAGTAGAGAAATCCTAGTGAGGATCAGCGAGGCCAAAGGCCGCTCCCCTGAAATGACTAATGGCGCCCACACCCTTCCCAGCAGCCGGCACTGAGGATGGAGGACGGGCCAGCAGCCGGCACTGAGGATGCAGGACGGAGAGAAGCCGACGACCGTGAGACAATACACAGGGTTCGCCAACGGCAGCAAATGCCGAAAGTCGGCTCAGGAGCATCTGTCCCACGGCCTTGGAGGCAGCTCCATCACTGTCTCACAGAGGTCCTGAACTCGGGGCACGTCCTCTCCCACCCGAAGTGCTTTTCTCCAAACCCGCAAGTGTAACCACCACTCAGCAGTTCCCAGGTCAAAAACCTACAAGTTCTTCGCCTCCTGTCTGCGGTTACTTGCGCAATAACAGGAAACTGGATATAAAGGCGAACGTTATTTAAAATATCTCAACGATACTGCACAACTAGCAATATGCTAAGAAAACTCTTTTTTCTGCATGCAGAGAAGAAACTTTATAGGAGCAACATTCATGCACATGTGCTGTTAAATCATATGCCACGTGTTTCACGTGGCTTTTAAAATAATATGTACAGGTATTTGTGAGTTTTGCAAAGGCTTTTGAGACACGACGATCACATCTAGCAACATTGTTAAAACAGGGAAAGATCACTCGATCTTCTGCCCAACGGATAACCCGGATGCATCTCCACTCACCAGACAAACACACACGCTCGGCAAGACGCAGGTGTGAGGTCCTCGCCTCCTAGGATTCTGTTACTCTCAGCTGCTAGTTACAGAGCGATACGAAACGAACCAGCTTGTTTCACTTGCTTATGTACATGGGAATGGAGCACAGGGATGTAGGTTTTCCTTTTCCTTTTTACTCAGCTAATCCAAATCCAAAAATGATTTGGTACATGTTATGATCACGCTGCACTTCTAACTATGCTTGGAGACAATGAGCACCATATTAAGTCTATGAAGCCAGACGGGCAATACCAGGCATTTGCCGCATTTTCTTTGGAATATATATATATATATATATATAAAAAAAAAGAAAGCTGTATTTGAGTTATGGTTCCATGTGGTATCTTGGGCAAGATACCTTCACGAATCCCAAGTTTCCCTCACAAGAAGTGGTGATAATAGTGTCTTTCCCACCATGTTGTCATGGAATTGAATAGACAGGTGTGGAAAGGTGTGAGACCCTCAGTAAGATGAAGGAAGGCACGTTTGAGTTGGTGGGGATTAAATTCCAGCATGGACAATTAGCCAGACTGAGAATATGCACAGGAATCATCAGAAATGTACTTCCTGTAGCACAGAAGTTTCCTCTAGTAAACGGGGAAGAAAACTGTCAAGTGAGGATTCCTAACGCGAACAGTTACAGCACTTCCTCTCTGGGCAGAAAGGTTTACCAGGAATGGTGCTGCAGGTGATCAATACACTGGCTAAAACAAGCACAGAGGCATTTATTAAAATGTGCCAGTTACACGGTGGGTGACTCACAAGACATAATTACCCCTTGAAGTACTCACACTGCACAACATAATGCTGATGCAGAAATGGTACAGACGTTAAATAAAATGTACACCCAAAACCCGTAATTGTAAGTAAAATTGTTCAATGGGTAATGGGATATAAAAATTGAATCCTGTAAGTTATAAGTACATAAGAACATGGGAAGTGAAATATAAACATATATAGGTAAGCTATGAGAAAAGCATTTATTAAGATATACTGCTGATTTATAATTTAAAGTTTCTTACTTCAAAAACTATTTGAGACTGCTAAAAATAAAAGAGGATGAAAATGGAAAACAACCAGCTCATATATTAACTAATGAGGAAATAAATTTATCAGAATCATGACAGGATTGACATCAAAACAGCTGATATTGAAGTTTTAAAGAAGAAAATCAGGACACCGGCAATGACGGCTGATAAGCTGGTCCATGTAAGATCATGAGCTGCATGACTCAGTCAAGATGCCAATTTTCCCCAAGTTGGTCTATGGGTTTAATACAATTGTTCTCAAACATCCAGCTTTTTTTTTTTTTGTATATAGACAAGCTTCTTTATCTGTAAAGGCACAAGGCCTAGAATAGTTAATGCTGAAAAAGAGACATAAAGTGGGAAGAATTACCCTCCCCAATATTAGGGCTCACAGTATTCAGGCCAGATGGAGGGGGGCCATGTGTACGTTGGGCGGTTTCCGGCAGCACCCCAGCAGCTCCGAGCGGCTGAGTCAGCCCTGTGCCCGGCGGGGCTGGAGGAGCAGCCTCCGGAGAGAAGCCCAGACTCTGTGATTTTGGGGTGTGGACTCGTGTGTAACCAGGGCCACACACATCACCGTCCCTCCCCACCTAAAGCAGCCCAGAAGACCTTCCCTCGCCGCAAGATGGGGAACCCATCGGCGAGGAAGAATGACATTTCTGAAAAAGCACGTGCCTGGGTGGCTGGCAAACAGGGCCCTCATTTCACGGGAGATGCCGGGAGCAGCGTCCGCAGAGACCACGTGGCCGCCTGGACCCTGGCGAGAGGGGTCTCCATCCCAGGGTCTGACCGTGGCGAGGCTCGGGCAGCCCACTGACCACGAGGGGTCCCGGTAACACACACAGCTGGACCCACTCGGTCCTGTGCACACGCCCAGGAGGAGGCTGGAAAGGGGGCTCAGTGACAAGTGGCCTCAGCCCGCAGTCCGCCTCACGGTGGACCTGCTGGCCTGTGACTCCCGGGCTCCCAGGTGCACACGTGCACCAACCTGCACAGCCACTGGCAGTGCCCCCAGCTCCCTCTCTGCAGGACCGGCCATTGGAGGGAAGGAACTAGACTCGTACTCAGCAGAAGATCGAAGTCAAAAGCAATAGTGCGTTCCCGGGGGGACGGCAGAGATTAGCGCCGCTCTCAGCCACTTGGAAAATGAAGAGTTTTTAGTTCCTATGATCCTGATTTGGCTGCATGCAATACATGCCTCTTGGAAAACAAAGGTGTATTTTATATGCTTAGCAAGATGGGAACCACATGCAAACTTGCTGTTCCAGGGGAGTTCCGTGCTTGCCCGCCAAGCCAGCAAGCCCCTGGCCGCAGGCTGTCAACCTTGGCAGATGCTCTGTGTGTGCTTTTACCAGGAGCCACTTATCCTCACGTCGCGGGGACAGCCGTGTCCCTTCAGCATCTGAGCTGGGACGTCCTTCACTCAGCAGGAAATCTGACTGCCTCCCCTGGTCCCTGGCCTTGAGGGTGTCAGCCAAATAGGATCTGGAGGTGGAAGTCGTGCGTCCTCTGGAGGTGAGACGTGTGAGCCAGAGGGGGGAGAAAACCCCAAACATCCAGGGGGCCCCATGTTTCTCAGTGCCCACGCTCTGGGGGACGGCTCTCCCCTCCGGGAGGAGGACGTGCTGCACCCTCATCCGCGAGAGGGGGGAAGAGGCACAAGGGGAAGCGATGAGCCCCTCAGGGCTGCATCAGAAGGACCCCCCAGCTGCTCCAGGCGGTGGCACCGGCCGCAGGCCCCAGGACCAGATGGCGCCTGGCGATAAGGGTTGAGAAGGAGCTCACGGGGACCCTACGCCCTCTGTGCACGCCTTGCAGCAGGGATGCTGGGTGTCTAGGGTGCTCTAGCTCCTAGGGTTTCTAGAACAAGGTTCCCATCTAGAACCCACTGGTGTGGGATGGGGACAGCAGGGTGAGAGGCCATGGGGCTCCCACGGTTCGGGAAGCAGGTGGTGGCGTTTGGCAAGTGCACGATCCCACCTGCTGCGAGGCTGCAGGAGCTGGAATCCCTGCCATGGTTTCCCAAGATTCCTGCACCTCCCTGCATCTTCTGCCACCCGGCAGGTCAGATCCACCCACTCTACCTGCAGGTCTAGCAGGAAGGCGCCGGCGTCCCAGTGGCGTGGAGCCAGCAGGCAACCACATAGCGGGAGAACCAGGGGTCGCTTCAGGCCACTGAGCTCTGGGAGTGGGGGTGGGGTTGCTTACGCAGCTTTGTTTATCTTTTTTTTTAGCAATAGCTGAGGAATACCTGCTCCCCCCGAGCCATGCAGCAGAGAGTACTCAGTCTCCCTCCACATGCCAGCTATTGTGCCAAGATGAATAAATACTTTAGGCCACAAACACAACCCTCAGAAAAAAAGTTATGCTGAAAGATATTGAACAATGAACGTGGCCAACAGAACAAGACGCGATGAACTTTCTGACGAGCAGGAGCCACGGTGCATGAAGGCGTATGAAGAAACAGGCTGTTCTCGGGCACTAAGACATGCGAATATTCTCGTTAGGGGACTCTGGACTAGCGGGGTGTGAACCGACCCTTTATCTTGCCACGTCCTGTTCCATAACTGTTGAGGAGGCACGTGATAAGGTGAAAGCGGTGTCTGGGAGTCAGCTGATCGGCAACCCAGGAAGCCCGGTGCTGCCCTGTCTGGTGGGAACTTCTGGCAGCCGCCCCGCAGGCTGGCACGGAGGCGGGTCAAGCGCTGTGTCCCTGGAGTGATCCCGTCCCGTGCTGGGGGTGGGGACCTGGTTACTGCAGACGGCAGCCGGACACTTCCCCAGCACAAAACGCAAGGACAGGACCAAAAACCACTCCAGGCTGACGAGCAGCCGCCCGTGCGCTCGCCGGGCCGCGGGGCCAGCAAACCTGCAGCCCTCTCGCAGGCTGGAGCCGCAGTCCTGCGCCCGGAGGGCATTCACGATGGGGCGAATGAGTGAGTGGCCCAGCGCACAGGGAGGGAGAAGGGGGCGCGTACACGTGCGCAGGAGAGCAGGCCAGGAGCGAGACCCCCACCCCGCCCCGTCGCGTCGCGTCGCCGCAGGCAGGATCCCTCTGGGGACCCCGACTGCACGAGACAGGAGACAGTGGGACCGGAGCCCGGGCCCCCGTGTCCTGTGATATTTATCCCTGGAAAGTTCTGCCACCAAAACGGAGGCTCCACACAGTCCCTGGAATGCGGGCAACCCACATCTCAGGCCTCACCTGGTGAGGCCTGCTCGACACCGCTTCCACTGCTGCCGAAAATAAACGAGCACAAACTTTGTGCCTCAGACAGCATCAGCCTGTCACCATACAGCTCTGCAGGCCAGATGTCCAGAGCGGGCCCCACGGGGCTAAGCTCGAGGTGCCAGCCGGGCCGCCTCCCTGCTCTGGGCTGACACAGGCCTTGCTCCACCTCTTCCCCGAGTCCACCTCCCCCTTAAGGATGCTGTGTCTACACTGGGCCCACCTGGATGACCCAGGAAAACCTCAACTTCAAGTTCGGTCGATGAGCGCCCCTCACTCCACCTGTCTTAACCCCCCTCTGCCACGCACAGTAACGTATTCGCAGGCTCTGGGGACTTGGACAGGGATGTCTGTGGGACGCTTATTCTGCCCATTCTTGGATAGCAACTAAGAACTGAGATTCGGGAGGTTAGCTGAGTCTTCTGTAGGTCAAAGAAAACTTGTGGTAGGGCCCCTGCAATCCCAGTAGCTCGTCCTGTGAAATGTGCACCTGGCCGAAGGGAAGATCAGATTGTTGTCCTGTCCTGAGCTTTATCAGGTCACACGGGGCAAAGACACCTGCCAAGTGCTTCTCTGGCTGTGCCCATAAGCAAGACTTCTCTGGCCACATCATGAGTGGAGGAGTTGGGCTGAAAATATTGGGATGTCCAGCTGGGAAAACTTCTCAAGCCTTCAGATGACAGCTCAAGTGCAAGTGTAGGAGTGAAAGTGTTCCCGAGGTTAATGAATGCGGTGGAGCACTGAGGGGGGTCACACGTACAACCACCACCAAGAAGACTCTGAAGGGCGTACAGCCAATTGCCACAATGTAACCTCCTGAAAAAACTCAGGTCGAGGGCAGGTACTAACGGGTCCAAAGCTGAAGACATTACAAATGTATTCATACTCGGGTCAGGGGGATGGTCCTCACCAAGCTAATGATGGGTGACCGGTCCCTCGCCCGTATGCTGTGTAAACATTCCTGGGAAGAAATATGAGTGCAGGCATTCAGGGAATACGATTCTCTCTCCAGCTTCCAAGAGCCATCCCCAGACATACAGCCTGTCATCCATCAGCTCGTTACATGCTCCTTCTTTTGGAAGGAAGATGAGAGAGTTTGCAAAAAAAAAAAAAAAAAAAAAAAAAAAAAGCAAACTTTAACGTGTTAGCTACATGTCTTGGGGACTTTTCAGTGCCTGTAGCCAGCTGACATTTTTAATTTCTTCTGTCATTTCCTGGGTCTGCCCAGTATTTCCACAGCTACATAAAGAAGAACCAATGGTCAATTAAACTCTAATCATTAATTATCTTTTTCTCATTATTTTAAACCCGTATCAATCTAGCTTGACACTTACACAAGATTTCAGCCCAAAAGCCATAAATTTCAAAGCCCGTCTATTTTTCATTATGTCCTTGGTGTAGCATGCTGGGCTCCTATGCCTTTAAAAGGAAGGTTTGCCAATAAGAGGGACAAAATTCTAGTTTAAAATGGTAGTCACTGGTTAAAAGTGTAGATACTGAGGTATTGGCAGGAAGTGTACCGATGTGTCAAGTTTATTTTGAAATGCTTCAAAAATCAGATGTATTATTGAGTGGATAAAGAGAAAGACAGATGGATAGTTACGTGATAAAACAAATGTGGTAAAATATTAATCCCAGAATCGAAATAACGGGAATTCAACTGCTTACTGCAAAACTCTTTCAACTTTGATGTATATTAGAATACATTCATCATAATTTTGGGAAGCATAGCAGGCTTCTGTCTTAGATGAAGGTATCCTGTTACCCACTCTTAACATCCTCTCAAAGCTTTTATAAAAATCAACTATTTTACGCTTAGCGTTTTCCACAAAAGAAATGAAAACTTTATCTTCTACTTTTCGTGTAATTTGCCAGAGATCCTCAGGTGAGATCTGTCAACAAAGACAGTATTACTTGGCTGTCATTCCTCATAATAAGCGGCACGTGGGGTTCCGCGTGATGCTGACCAGGCTACAGTTGAGCAAGTTTTCCTATGGCAAATGAATAACGATTATATAAAAATGTATCAGCCTTAACTTGCTAGTCAAGTTATGGTAGAGAGTCTCCTTCAGACAGTGATAACTTCCAGTCAGTTAGAAATCACTTGCTAATTGTCAAAACCCAGCTCCATTCAGGGCGTCTCCCTGGACGGAGAGAGAAAGTTAATGTTGGGTGATTTCCCTGGTGTGCCCGTGGCCACCTGGACGAAGCCACCAACCTCAGCCCACTGGGGCAGCAGCAGCAAGAGCGCTTCCTTCAGACGTACATACACACTGACCCCACCGCAGGACTTGGACCATCTAGGTGATGGGTCGCAGGGCAGAGCTGATACTCAGCCCCAAGTAGACGGCTGGCACTCCCCGGCCCAGGCATCTCCCTGGGCCAGCAGTAGTGAACGTCGCTAGTGAGCTTGTTAGAAAGGCAGGGTCCTGGCCCACCCAGATCCATTGAATTAGATCTGTGTCTTCAAGGATCTCAGGTTCTCTGAAGGCACTGACGTCTGAGAAGTGCCGACAGACCCAGTCCCCTCAACCATCGCACCAGTGGCCCCCAGACGCTGTGTGAGCAGGATCACCTGGAGGGCTGAGCACGTGTGGATCGCTGGGCCTTGCCCCCAGATCTTGGATTCAGTAGGACTGGGCAGGGGGCGGCGTGGTGGGAAGAGTCTGTGTCCAACAAGTTCCTGGTGGTGCTGACGCTGCTGGCCCAGGGAGCACACTTGCAGACCCACTGAGGTCTGCGGCACGGCCACCCAGACACCGCCTGAGGTGCTACGTTTATATGGAGGATATAAACGCTAGTAACACCTTGCAAGCTGTTAAACTGATAGACAGAGCTTCCAGAAATTAACCCTATGGTGTACATCTGCACTTTTAGAACATCTTCCTGTCTTCTGTGGAACTGCAATTTCTCTGCAAAGTGCAGTATTTCATCTGAGCTAAAAATTGAAATGCTGCAACTTTAGGAGCTACACCTGGAGGAAGTCCAGGCACTAATTTTTCCACTTTAGTCACGTTTCGCTTTGATGGAAGAAAACGGGCCTACACCACGACGCCTGTAATTTCCAAGGAGACAGCCATCAGAAGGCACCGTGTCCCATCAGAGTCCTCTGCCCTTCATAACAAACCCGGAGCAGCTGCAAATTCCATCCCATTCACATGCTGACAGGACTCGAAGTAAGGGATCAAAAAAGGAAATTCAAGGGTCTTGTTGGTGCCTATCTGAACAGACAAGAGTAAGAATTTTTCCAAATGTCTGAATTATAATCTCTAAACCCTGCCTCTCCTCGTAATTGCTGTCTGGAAGTGCAAAGAAATCAGAACGTTGTACCAAATGACGAGCAAGCCTGCTTGAATGAGGCCAAATGCAGTGAGTCCAAGACTTAAAAGAGGAAGCAGGGGGCCCAGTGAGTTTACAGAAGCACATTCACAGGGTAGGAATGCGGCGGTGCAGGCAAACACAGGGAGAGTAGGTAAACATACCTGCAGTCATCGTCTTCAAAAAGCACGCCTCTGTTACACGGAGTCTTCGGTACCTGGCATTGCTAGCCTGTACAGAAGTGGAGTGGATGCTGTAGCCCAGGTGTGCCCTTTCTGGCCTGGGGTACGCGTGGGGCACTGACCGGGCTGCTTCCACACTGCTCTCTGATTTGATTCAGACCCCACGCATTAACTTAATATTCTGAAAATGTGTCTTTATCACTTACTGAGGTCCATGGACTTTAAAAAATATCTTACTATGCAGCATATTAACTCTGCATTTATTGCATCTCTGCATGGATTAGAATTTAGTTCAAACAACACTGCTTACATTTCTAATGATGTAAATAACATCAAAGTAAACATAACTTTAAAAATTATTTATGATTTTTTTTTTTTAATTAAAATATTTGGGGGCTTCCCTGGTGGCGCAGCAGTTGAGAGTCCGCCTGCCGATGCAGGGGACACGGGTTCGTGCCCCGGTCCGGGAGGATCCCACATGCCGCGGAGCGGCTGGGCCCGTGAGCCATGGCCGCTGAGCCTGCGCGTCCGGAGCCTGTGCTCCGCAGCGGGAGAGACCACAACAGTGAGAGGCCCGCGTACCGTAAAAAAAAAAATAAATGAAAAATAAAATAAAATATTTTGAATTCTGAAAAACACTGTTCTTTCCATTTAAGATTTCATTTTCCAACTTCTACCTTGGGTCTCTGACCTTCTTCCTTAACAGACTTGGTTAAGAATAAGGCATGCACAAAATTAGACGTGTAACCCCAAAGCAGCGTGTTTCCCTCCTTTCTTGCGCTTTTTCTGACCTGACCTATTGAGAGGAGGTGGAAGGGGAGAAAGGTAGAGGCAGAGTGTCCGTGAGACACTCAGGTTGCAGCAGGAACGTCCACAGTCTGCAGGCTCACGGTGGGCCCACAAGCGGGCGAGCGATGCAGAACGGAGGTGCCCCACGCAAGCTCCACCCTTCACACTGAGTGAAGGCGGACATGGGTGCATAACCAGAGCATGTGTGATGCCGAGGCAAGCTCCTGGATCCTTTACCCGGGATGGAGTCCTCTCCTCCCCATTTGCTAACTGCAAACTGCACCTGACTTCTCTGCGACTTTCCTCCGTGAGTCCTCAAACTGGGCTCAGGAACCAGCCCTGCTCACCGCCTGCTTTTGTACAGGCCAGTGAGCTAAGAGCCCCTTTTACGTTTCCAAGGGGTTGAAAAAAATTAGGGAATATTTTGTAACCCATGAAAATGGCGTGAAGTTCAAATTCCAATGTCCACAAAGAAAGTCACATCCACGTGCTCCCATGTTGTCAGTGGATAATTGCTGCCGTGACGCAGAGGGGGTGGCTGTGGTGGCCACCTGATGCGGGTCCCATGGCTCACGTTGTGCTTGGTGCACCACACGCCACGCGGTGCAATATCAATTGGCAGTGTTTCACACCCCCCGCACACTCCTTACCATGACATTCTATTTCCTTGTCAAAACAAGAAAAGAAGAGAAAAGTGGACCCGGTGAGCCAGATTGGGGTGCGGGGGTGTGTGGATAGTTGTGTTACAGAACCATTACAACATCGTGCTTGTTTTGCCATGACACTCAAGCTGAGCCCAAAGGATGCCTCATCCACCCACAGGCCAGACTGAGGCTCATCAGAACTCACAGACGGCATGGTCAGAAAAGGAAGAAAGTTTAAAGCAGAATATCTCAACAAAGCAGAACAATTAACCAATTGTGAGTTAAGTAGATCACAATTGATTGCAGCAGCCACGGAAATGGGCCCCAGCAAATAAGCTCATAGAAGATTGTTAGCCTTTCGACTCAAGGATGTTGAAGAATTGAGGACATTGTGGCAACATCAATAGTTCTCTAACAACAAGGAAAATCGTCTCAAGAGCTCTTCCTCGACTCCTGACGAGTCAACAAATGTTACTGATAATATTTTCTCAAATGTTGTTGTTGACTTAAGAAGTCAGCAATTCAAAGTGACTGAAGAATTAGTCTCAGTCAACAGTCAGCCTGGATCAACTACAGATGAGAATATTTCAAAAGAAGTTGAGAAAAACATGGATTTGGTACAACCTGAAGTGGAATCTACTAAGATGTGTTATAACTGCTGGTGGTAAAACCTGTGGAGGGAAAAGCTTGACAACACTTTTGAGAATGTAAAGTGTGTGAAGCTTAGGGTTATTTATTACCTACTTTGCAGAAGGTATTTTGATCTATCCTATCCCACTGAATCTGCAGTGACAATGGTGAGCTTTAATGCTCTGGTTACCTAATCTTCCCCAGGGCTGTGGAGTCTGTCAGAAATACAAGCTGAGCACTGAATTGCTCACCACACAGCAGCCCAGCAACTCAGCACCAGTAAAGCTCTATTGCAGCTGTTGAGTTCAAGGTGGAGACAAAGTTTTCTAAATGAGAACTGCCTTCCATCATTTTTATCAAACACTGAAGAACTGTGGAGTTAGCTTGATACTGTGTCTTAATAAATTCAACCTAAAATTACAAGGCAAAACAATACTTACATGCAAAAGTTATACTGCACTAAAGTCACTTTGATGACAACTAATGTTTGAATTGAAAGTAACAGAGTAACAGTCAAAACTTCTAGCTTTGACTTCTGCTGTCAGAAGTCAAAACTTCTTGTTTTGACTTCTGCTGTCAGAAGTCAAAACAAGAAGTGAGATCTCCATTCCCACATACATTTGAAGCAGACATATTTCCCAAGCTCAGCTATTGTAACAGTTCCAGCAGGGCAAAAGAAATTTCCACATTTCAAAACCCACTTAGCTGCATGTTAAGAGCACCTACCTAACCTTCAACTGAAGGTGATTAATCTGCAACTTAATGAAATATTAACAGACAAATATCAAGAGTAAAATCGAATGGAATTCTATGACTACTTGCCAAGGAATGAATATGCTCAATTAAAATCAAATACTTGTGGGTTGATGTCAGTGTTTGGTAATACCTATCTGTGTGAAAAGAAATTTTCAACGATGAAATATGTAGAATTTCATTACAGATAAGCATTAACAGATGAACATTTGCAATTAATTTTGATATAAGGAATGCTAACTTTGAACCCCAATTAAATAAAATATTACTCCTCCCAAAAATATTATTTCATTCTTCTCATCTGCAGATCTGTACTACAACAAAAATTGCACTCAATTTTATAATTATATTTTGAAAGTCGCTAGTGAAAACATTGTTGAGATTTGTTTCCTTTCCTTTCTTATTATATAAGTTCATACGTAATATCCTCAATTTCCCTCCTGGCCCCACATCTAAAACATTTTCTATCTGGTCCTTCACCAAAAAAAAAAGTTTTCTAACCTTTGTTCCAGATATCACCTTAGTCCCCAAATTATACTTAGTATTCTTAGCTAATGCCTATATCTGTCATCATCTTACATGGTTTTAAATTGTCATTCACAGAAAAATGTGTGGATGGATGGATGGATAACTTCCTGTTTTGTAGTCTTAAACACAGCGAACCATGGCCATTAGTTTACTGCTGTCCTGAAAGGGAGGTGGAGCCGTTATAAAACGCCAGGGCTGGGAAAAGCAGGGCCTGGTCAGGGTCTTCATCACAGCCGTATGTCTACAGGTGGCAGTTTACATTATTTATTTCAAAGGGCTTCAGTCCAAATTATGGCAAAAATAGCTTTACTGAGCATTTACAAAATATTATGCTATTTCCTTCTACATAGAGAAGCAGGGCTGACACAATATACGTTTAAAAATTGCCCTTCCAATGGCAACAGCTCACTGTTTTGTCAAACTACACTTTGGTAATTCAATACTTTGCCTTTAGACAACAAAATGTTATTTCGACTTTAAATGCAACTGAAGTAAATTCCTAAATAACGTTTAACTGTTGTAGTTTTTAGAGTTCTTCACCCTGGAATCAGAAGCTCAGCAGAATGTTATTATCCCCAGGTCTCACTCAGGGGACTTTTCTTTAAGGTAAACTGATAACAGAAATGGAACCGTGAGTGGATTCTCTAGTATCAACTGTTCAAGCTTCCAATGGTAAGTTTTGAGACAACCTTAAGCAAGCCATTTCTCTTGCAATATATTATTGTTAAATTAACAAAGCAAGTCATTCTGTTGCTTCAGTCTTTAAAAATTGTGAAGTTATCCAATACTCATTCTTTTACTCCTCCTGGCTGCTTGTTTGCCCTGATGGAAGGAAAAAACCAAATGTCAAGTTTTAGTCATTAGCAGTTCACACCCAATTTTCTGGATTAAAAAAAAAGGAAAAACAAAACAACAAAAAAACTAACAGGAAGCTTTCACTATAAACAAATTACACTGTCTTCCTGAAACTAATAATTCAATTCAAGGGTCAAGCCTATGGTGGGTCCTCTTTGTTGCTCTTTCCCATGGGGTCTAGGAGAGGTTTTACCTAAGGCATTAGCTTTGTGTACTAGTTCACAAAGTCAATCAATTTTTTAGATTATTTTAATGTAGGAAAGGCAGAGTTAAAAAGTCACACATTTCAAAACCTACTCATAATGTGATCTCTCAGATGACCGAAAAGTTAAATTTTAAAATCGAATGAGTTAACAAAAGAGAAGTATAATCATGGATCCCAAAAGGAACTTCAAATTGTGTTATTCCATTCAGCTGCTTTATTCTAGAGGAAAATAGAATTAGTAAGGCAAAGAAATGTGTAATAACAGCTAGCAAGAGACTGTCAAGAAATCGCAATGGCTTTCCAGACCACACACAAGTAGATTTTAATTATGTTATTTAAAACTTGTTTAAAGCCTGCAAACAGGGCTTCCCTGGTGGCGCAGTGGTTGAGAGTCCGCCTGCCGATGCAGGGGACACGGGTTCGTGCCCCGGTCCGGGAAGATCCCACATGCCGCTGAGCGGCTGGGCCCATGAGCCAAGGCCGCTAAGCCTGCGCATCTGGAGCCTGTGCTCCGCGATGGGTGAGGCCACAACAGTGACAGGCCCGCGTACCACAAAAAAAAAAAAAAAAAAAGCCTGAAAACATGAGCATTGCAACACTGGATGCAATAGAACCATCTGTCTATTTTTGCTTTTTTAAATATTAGATATAATGGCTTGAATCACCTTTGATTCTTTATTAACAGAAGGTCATGTTCACTGTTTCAAGAGAAAATATGGCAAAATCAGTGCCTGCCTAGTAGGCCCATCATAGTCTCTTCATCTCAAAAGGTCTATTAAGAGAAAAGAGACAGTGGAACGCCAAAATATGGACAAAATCACCACCAACTCAAAAAGAAATGGAAACAGACTACGAAAATATATCTTCACGAAATAAAGAATATGTGAAAAAAATATCCAAAGATGTTTCAATTGTTGCATTACAAGCTACCTCCAAAACGTAGCCATTTAAAATAATACCCATTTTCTTATATTTCCTGGTTTTGTGGGTCAGAAGCCAGGCAAGTCCAGGCGGGGGACCCCTCTGCTCCATGTTGCACTGGTGGCTGTCACCTGCTGGGCTCAGCTGTGCTGCTGAAGGGGCACCGACACAGCCTCTGCAGGGTGGTAACCTTAGCCTGGCGAGGCTTCCACAGCGGGGCTCAGAGTCCAAGAGCAAACGTTCTAGCGGACAGAGCAGAGGGTGGACAGGCTTCCACGCTGGGCCTTAGGAAGCACAGGGATCCCGTGGTCATGCCTCTTTGGTCAAAACAGTCATAGGAACACCCAGATTCATAAGGAAGGGACAGGCACTCACCTCTTCATGAAAGAAGCATCAAATAATTCGTAGCCATGTTTTAAAATTCTGTGTTCAGAACCCCACCGTCCAGTCCCTGATAAGAATTTGTCCACTTTGACATACTCACATATATTCGGAGACAAGAACTTCCAGAAAGTAACTAGGCCTAAGCAGAAGAGTCTAGGACTAGAGTAGGACATTTTGAGCAGTACACCACTTCTAAATGAGGTTCTAAAGGAACACCTCTAACAGTAAATATGCTAGAAATTGTAGTCAGTCATTCATTTGTAGACCTACTTACTATATATCAGGGGTCTACTATTTACCAGGTCCTGTACTAAAAGATACAGACGCAGCAATAAAAAAGTTGGACATTTTCTCTGTTCTCACCACTCTGAGAATTAAGGTGCCCGAGAGCACAGGTAAGAAATGGGAAACCCTTTTGTCCAGCAGAGCCCCCACTGGACAGTGCATTTCCCAGTAGTTTCTACCTGTTATCTCAGAGCCACTTGACAGATAACTAATGAAGAAGTGTTGGTCAATTGGCAGTCCACACAGTCTGATTGTTTACAAATTCCAGATCTAGACAAGACTCACTTTACTTCAGGTTGAATTAAGAGAGAAAACAATAAAATCAACACCTACACAATGAGAAACTAACAAAAGTCTTATACGAAAAAAATTATATATATACCCCACTCAATTGTGAACATAAATTTTTCAATGCAAAATAAATTATTATCCAAATAAATCCCTCAGTATATTAAAAGTGTAATACACTAAGACCAAGTTGGATTTACTCTAAGAATAAAGGTTAGTTTAAAAAAAAGAAAAAAACACATGATCATTTCAATAGATGGAGAAATAGCACGTGCTAAAATTTAACGTTGAGGGGCTTCCCTGGTGGCGCAGTGGTTGAGAGTCCGCCTGCCAGTGCAGTGGACATGGGTTCGAGCCCTGGTCCGGGAGGATCCCACATGCCGCGGAGCAACTAAGCCCGAGAGCCACAACTACTGAGCCTGTGCTCTAGAGCCCGCCAGCCACAACAACTGAGCCCACGTGCCACAACTACTGAGCCTGTGTGCCTAGAGCCCGTGCTCTGCAGCAAGAGAAGCCACTGCAATGAGAAGCCTGCCCACCACAATGAAGAGTAACCCCCGCTTGCCACAACTAGAGAAAGCCCATGCACAGCAACGAAGACTCAACACAGCCAAAAATAAAAACAAACAAATTAATTAATTAAAGAAACAACAACACTAAGTGTTGGTGAGTATATGGAGCTACTGAAAAATCTCATTCAGGGATGATGGGTCTTTAAATCGGCAAAACATTTTTGGAAAACTGGCTTTATTTACTATAGTTGAAAATATACAAGCCTATGACCCATCAATCCCTGCCCTAGTTACATAAACAACAGAGACATGTGTGAGAATGTGCAAGATAACATTATTTGTAAGTATAAAAACAAAGGAAAATATACTGTGTATCATGTATAAAAAATTCAAAAACAAGAATATATATGTGCTTTAGGGATGTATGTTTTTCAAATTAAAAATAAAGCCAATGAGGTGATGATCATAAAAGCTAGAATACCAAATAGATTTTTGGAGAAATGGATATAGGAAATATCTATTGGAAATGGAAATATCCAATATCCATTGGAAATATGGAAATGGAAATAGGCTCTGTACCTACTGGAACAATGCTCAATGATAAATCACTGAGGTGTACACATTTGTTTTATACATGTCTTCAATATATTATATTTTTCACAATAAAAAAGAAAAGGGGGAAAGAATAATAGCAAAACAAGATTCTCCTTATAAACAGTGGGAGAAAATTCAAGCCAACAATAAGAAGCACGCTTAATTTTTGAACTCTGCAGATATTTCTGCTAAACTCATATATATCACATCTATGGTTATTGAAACTTCTCTATCGTTAGAAATTTATTGTTTTATAATTTTAAAAGCTACATCTAAAACATGTCAGGATCAGACAAGAATGCTTTCTACCACCACACTGATATAATAGTACTTGGGAATGTTATCTAATAAAATATTGGAATAGAATAAAATAAGGAGCATAAGTTTGGAAATTAGGTGTCAAAATTATCACTCTTTGCATGTTTACTTAAAAAAAACTCAAGGATGCCATGTGAATAAAAATATTGAATGAAAGAATTATCTGCAAATTGACAGCTTTTTCTCATACCAACAACATATTCTTAGGAAATATAATAGAAAAATAGACTTCATGGACTATTTCATTATTATAAAATAAATATAAATATGCATACATATTTATTGTATACTTATCTATTATAAATATTTAAAATAAATAAAATAAAAGTAAAGAAGGGATAACCTTAAAATTTGTAAAAGAACTATATATTTTTAAATAACTTACAAAGAGACACATAAGCAGAAAAGCATATCATGTTCTTGAATGAAATCTTCAAAATTATAAAGATCTCAATTCACTGAAAATTGATCTACGAACTGAATGTAATCCAAGTCAAAACCTCAATATGAATAAATAACTCTGACATTCAGCTGAAGAAATAAATCACAGAGTAAGAGGAAAGCAGCAGAAAAGTAAGAAACTCCAACTTCTGCCCCTCCATAAAAGCAATGAAAAATTGGCCTGAACTGTCATTATTCGCTTTTTTTCAGAAGTCGGAAAATTAATCAAAGGGTTACAGGAACCATAAGAGCATTTACTCAACAAAACAGCTGAATCTCAGTGAGAACCACAAGATTTTTGGTGTCTGAGTCACCCCATTCCCATTGCCAACTCCCTTGCTCAGTGGTAGCCGTGAAAATAATTCACTGCATCTCCTGTACTGGATGGAGCGGAACAGACCTCATTTACAAGAATTTTAATCATTTATTTTGACCTATCTGATGTCTCCCTGGAAGACTGGCTCAAAAGGCTTGTCTTTGTTTTACCTGATGCAGAACCGGCCTGAGCTAAAGCATTTGCCTAAAACTGTTACAGGCTAAAGCTTTCCTTGCTGCTGCCTGGATGACAGATAACATTTGGGGCAAAAACTCACGAACCAAAGCCCTTGGAAGGAAAGCCTAGAGAAGGGAATTGCCACAGTCCTGGGCATTGAGAAGTCCTTGTGCACGTCTGTGCTGTGCACAGGCTCAGGAACGGTCCCAAAAGGACCTAAGTTCTCACCTCTGTTCTGATCTTGAGGCTCAGTGAAGGAGGGAAGCTAAGACAGAGTTGTATACTTCTTGGCTGAGTACTGAAGGTGTGTCCACACACACACACACACACACACACACACACACACACACACAGAGCTCCTGTTCCAAGACTGGGAAATAATTTGGTTCCAGACATTTAAGGAAATCTCTGTCCAGTCATTAGTTGACAACTAAGTTAACTGTATGGAGACTTCAATGGCTATAAATGACAAATAATACATACAGAATTTACAGAACTCGTCCAGAAAGCCACTGAAACACAAATAAAAATGCCTGCTGTAAGCAGCAATAAAAAATTATCCTGGGAAGGGGAGAGAATCTGGTTTCTAGAGGGATCACCCGTTTTCAACAAAAAAAGGAAAGTATGAATCATGCAAGGAAACAAGAAAGTGTGACCTATACACACAAAAGGAGGCAAACAATAGAAACTGTCCCTGAGGAAGCGCACACATGGAACTGTCTAGACCAAGACTTTAAATATGTTCAAGAAGAAAAAGGAAGCTATGCCTAAAAACTAAAGGAAAGTTTGAGAATGATGTCTCACCAAATAGAAATTATTCAGTAAAGAGTGAGAAATTATAAAGAGGAATGAAATAGAAATTCTGACGTTAAAAATTACAATAGGGCTTCCCTGATGGCGCAGTGGTTGAGAGTCCACCTGCCGATGCAGGGGACGCGGGTTCATGTCCCGGTCCGGGAAGATCCCACATGCCGCGGAGTGGCTGGGCCCGTGAGCCATGGCCGCTGAGCTTGCGGGTCCGGAGCCTGTGCTCCACAACGGGAGAGGCCACAGCGGTGAGAGGCCCACGTACCGCAAAAAAAAAAAAAAAAAAAAAAAAAGTACAATAACTGATATGAAAAACTCACCAGAGGGATTCAACAGCAACTCCAGTTGGCAGAAGAATCGATGAACTTTGAGCTAGGTCAATAGAGTACCCACCTGAGGACTGGAAAGACAAAGAATGAAGAAAAAGGAGAAGAGCCTCAGGAACCTGTGGGACACCATCAGACGTACCAGCATTACACATACCGGGAGTCCCAGAAGGCAAGGAGAGAGAGAAAGAATCAGAAATAATACTTAAAAAAATATTGGCTGAAAAATTCCCAAATTTGATGAAAACCATTATTCTGTACATTCAAGAAGCTCAACAAACTCCAAGTAGAATAAATTTATAGATGTACACCTAGATACATCATAATGAAATTATCCGAAGACAAAAACAAAGAGATGATCTTGAAAGCGGCAAAACAGAAGCAATCCATCATGTAAAAGTTATCACAAATGAGATTAACGTCGGAAACCATGGATTCCAAAAGGCAGTGGGGTGCCATACTGAAAGTGCTGAAAGAAAAAGAGCATTTCAACCACTCTATATCCAGAAAAACTACCCTTTAAAATGAAGGAGAGGGGACTTCCCTGGCTGCCCAGTGGTTAAAACTCCGTGCTTCCAATGCAAGGGGGCACAGGTTCAACCCCTGGTCAGGGAACTAAGATCCTGCATGCCGCACTGTGTGGCAAAAAAAAGAAAAAAACGAAGGAGGAATTAAGAAACCTTCAGATAAAAATCAAAAGGGTCTCTCATGAGCAGACATACCCTACAACAAATGCTAAAGGGAGCCCTTCAGGCTGAATAGAAAGACACTAGATAATAACTCGAGTCCACATGAAGAAATAAAGAGCACCAGTAAAGGAGACTAAATAGGTAAATATAAAAGAATAAATGTATGTTTGTTTGTAACTCCTTGTATTTTTAATCTGATATAAAAGACAGATACATAAAGCAATAATTATAAATAATAAATATAAATCTATGTTTATGGGCCAGCAATGTATAAAAGAGAGAAAGAAGACACAAACTAAGGAATGAAAGAGGAGACATTATGCTGACCTTACAGAAATGAAAAAGGCTGTAAGGGAATACCATGAACATTTGTATGCCAACAAATCAGATAGCCTGGATGAAATGGAACAATTCCTATAAATGCACAAGCTACCAAAACTGACTCAAGAAGTAATAGACCTATTAGCTAAGAAGACTGAGTGATGATGATGATGATGATAATTACAACTTCCAACAAAGAAACACTGAGCACTCAATATATTTATTGGTGAATTCTGCTAAAACTATAAAGAAGAATTAATACCAATCATTCTCAAATTTTCCAGAAAAAACAGAAGAGAAGCGAACGCTTTATAACTCCTTCTATGAGGTCAGTATTTCTCTGATACAAAAGCCAGACAATGACATCACTAGGAAAGGGAATTATACAGCAATATTCCTTATAAATATAGAGGCAAAAATCCTCAACAAAATACAGGAGAACTGAATGCAACAACATATAAAAAGGGTTATACCTTATAATCAAGTGAGATTTATCCCAGTTAGTAGAACATAGAAAAATAAATTCATGTGATACATCATATCAATAGAATAAACATACGATCATCTCAATAGATGCAGAAAAAATTGAAAAAAATGCAACACCCTTTCATGATAAAAACGTTCAACAAACTAGAAATAGAGAAGACCTTCCTCTACCTGATAGAGGCCATTTATGAAAAATTCACAGCAAACATCATACTATTTTTTTAAACAAATTTATTTATTTTTGGCTGCATTGGGTCTCTGTTGCTGCACATGGGCTTTCTCTAGTTGTGGCAAGTGGGGGCTACTCTTTGTTGCAATCCGTGGGTTTCTCATTGCAGTGGCTTCTCTTGTTGCAGAGCACAGGCTCTAGACATGACAGCCTCAGTAGTTGTGGCTCGTGGGCTCTACAGCGCAGGCTCAGTAATTGTGGTGCATGGGCTTAGTTGCTCTGCAACATGTGGGATCTTCCCCGACCAGGGCTTGAACCCATGTCCCCTGCACTGGGCAGGCAGATTCTTAACCACTGTGCCACAAGGGAAGCCCTTAATATCATACTTAATGATGAAAGACTGAACACTTTTGCCTAAGATATGGAACATGACAAGGATATTTGCTCTCATAATTTCTATACAACATTGTACTGGAGGTTACAGCCAGAACAGTTAGATAAGAAAAAGAAATAAAAGCCATCTACAATGGAAAAGAAGACACAAAGCTATCTCTATTTGCACATGGCATGCGCTTATATATTGAAAGTTCAAGAATCCATTAAAAATATCCATTATAGCTAACAAACTAGGTCAGCCAGGTTGCAGCATACTAGATGGATATACAAAAATTAGTTGCATTTCTATATACTAGTAGTGAACATTCTGAAATTAAATTAAGAAAACAATTCAATTTAAAATAGCATCAAAAAGAATAAAATACTAGTTTTATTAATTAGTTTAACAATTAGCTTATTCATTAGAATTAATTTAACAAAAGATGTGCATGACTTTTACAGTGAAAACTATGGAACATTGTTGTATTAAATAAGATCTAAATAAATCGAAAGAGAATAAAACTGTACTACTTGCTCACACCGTATACAAAAATAAACTCAAAATGGATTAAAGGCTTAAATATACGGCCTAAAACCATAAACCTCCCAGAAGAAAACATAGGCAGTTCTCTCTTTTAAATAAGTCTTAGCAATATTTTTTTGGATATGTCTCTTCAGGCAAGGGAAACAAAAGCAAAAATAAACAAATGGGACTGTGTCAAACTAAAAAGCTTTTGCACAGCAAAGGAAACTATCAACAAAATGAAAAAGTCGCCTACTGAATGGGAGAAGATATTTGCAAAAGGTATTTCCAATAATGGGTTAATATCTAAAATGTACAAAGAACATATACAACTCAACATCAAAAGAGAAAACAACCTGATTAAAAAATGGGCAGAGGACCTGAATAGACACTTTCCAAAGAAGACATACGGATGGCCAACAGACACATGAAAAGATGCTTAGTATCACAAATCATCAGGTAAACACAAATCAAAACAACAATGAGATACCACCTCACACCTCTCAGAATGGCTATTATCAAAAAAACAACAAATAACAAGTGTCGGTGAAGGTGTGGAGAAAAGGGAAACCTCATGCACTGTTGGTGGTATTCCAAATTGGTGCAGCTACTATGGAGGTTCCTCAAACAATTAAAAATAAAACTACCATACGATCCATAAAAATAAATAAATAAATAGATAGATAGATAAATAAATAAGTAAGTAGACATCCAGTATTCATGGTATGGAAAACAATATTGTTAAAATACAAATACCCCCAAAACTGAATTAGAGAGTCAATGCAATCCTTATCAAAATTCCTATTTCTTTTTATGCACAAAAGTACAACCTGATCCTAAAACTCATATGAAATGCAAGGGACCCGAATAGCCAAAACAATCCTGAAAAAGGACAAAGTTGGAAGACTCACACTTCTCAGTTTCATAACTTACTACAAAGCTACAGTAACCAAGACAGTGTGGTAGTGGGATAGGGATAGATATTTAAAACAATGGAATAGAACTGAGAGCCCAAAAATACACTCATAATCAATGGTCAATTGATTTTTGACAAGGTTTCCAAGACCATTCAATGCAGGAACAGAATCATCCTTCCAACAAACAGTATATGGGATAACGGCCTATCCCTGAGCCAAAAAATGGATTTGGACCCCTACCTCACACCATAGGGAAAAATTAGTTCAAAATGAATCAAAGACCTAAATGTCAGCACTAATACTACAAAACTCTTAGAAGAAAACACAGGGGTACACTTTTATAACTTTGGCTTTGGCAAATGATCCTTTGATACGACACCTAAACCACAGGCACCCAAAGAAAAAAAGACAAATCGAACTTCATTAAAATGAAAGATTTTTGTGTATTAAAGGATTTTATAAAGAAAGTAAAAAGACAACCCACAGAATGGGAGGAAATAGTTGCCAGTTAACTATCTGATAAAGGTCCAATACCCAGGATATATAAGGAAATATTAAAACTAAACAACATATGTCAAATAACCCAGTTTAAAAATGGACAAAGGACTTAAATAAAATTTCTCCAAAGAATTGGAATAGAATATCTCCAAAGGAAGGAATTTCTCCAGAAAAGACACAGAGATATACAGATGGCCGACAAGCACATGAGAAGGTGTTCAACATAATTAATCTCTAGGAAAATGCAAATAAAAACTATGAGATGCCATTCACACCCACTAGAATAGCTATAAAAAAAGAGAAAATAGAAAATAATAAGTGTTGGCAAAGATGTGGAAAAATCAGGAGCCTTTCACATTGCTATAGAAATTTAAAATAATGCAGCCACTGTATAAAAGTTTGGCAGTTCCTCAAACTTTCTAAAACTAGAATTACCATATGACTGATAAGTTTCACTCCTACATATACACACAAGAGAAACGAAAAGATATGTTTAGAGAAAAACTTGTATATGACTCCTCACAGCAGCATTATTTGTTATAGTCAAAAAGTAGAAACAACACAAAAATCCATCAACAGATGAATACATAAGCAAAATGTGGCATATGCATACTGGAATATTTTTCAGCCATAAAAAGGAATGAAACACTGATACAATCCTGAAAGCATCATGCTAAATGAAGAGCACCAGACACAAAGGACATATACTGTAAGATTCCATTTATATGAAATATTCAGAAAAGGCAAGGCCGAAGAGCCAAAAGTAGATTAGTGGCTGCCAGGGGGTTGGCGGTGCCAGAGTTGACACTGATTATAATAGGTATGGGGCCTCTTTTGGGGATGATAAAAATGTTTTGAAACAGATGGGTGGTGATAGTTGTACAATATACAAAAACGCTCAAACCAGCTGAATTGCACAGTTGAAAATGATGAATTTTAAGTCATGTAAATTGTACCTCAATAAAAATATCTCATAAAAATACATACTAAAATATTTACAGATGAACTAACATCTGGGATTTGCTTCAAAATGATCTTGAGGTTAGGGGTTGGAATAAATAATATCAATAGACTGGTTCAGTGTTGATAAACTTGTAGCTGGCCATGGTAAGAGTGGGTTCATTAGAGCATTCTCCTTACTTTTGGATATATTTGGAACTTTGCACAATAAAATTATTTTTAAAGAACAACTAAGTAAAATGTTTTTAAAAGGATGCTGAGGAATAGTTATTATAAAGCTGCGTAATCAAAATCAGTGGACTGTGTTGGAACGGAAAATAACGTTAAGAAACAGACCCAAGAACATTATATGAAGGATTTGGAATTTTAAATCAGTAAGAAATGAATGATCAGTAATTGGGGTACCTAGATAATCCTTTAGAAGAAAAATAAATGTGTTAATAGCCTTACCTCATACCATACGTACAAATATAATCCACAAGGATTATATTTTAAATAAAATTAAAAATATATAAGAACAAAGTATGTAAATATGAAACAAAATTAGGGAAATATCAATGAATATGTAATCTTGGGGGCAGTTCTCCTAAGTCTAATAAAAAAAACAGATCTTGGAATTTTTTTAAATATCATATATTGAGAGAAAATATTGCTCACATATGGAAAGAAGTTAATAGTTAAAGAGAAAAAAAGGTGTTTTTTAAAAAAAATTTTTGGCTGCGTTGGGTCTTTGTTGCTGCATGCGGGCTTTCTCTAGTTGCAGCAAACAGGAGCTACTCTTCGTTGCAATGCACGGGCTTCTCATTGCAGTGGCTTCTCCTGATACGGAGCACGGGCTCTGGGTGCGCAGGCTCAGTTGTGGCACACAGGCTCAGTGGTTGTGGCACGCGACCCCTAGAGCACAGGCTCGGTAGTTGTGGCGCATGGGCTTAGTTGCTCCGTGGCACGTGGTAGCTTCCCGGACCAGGGCTCGGACCCGTGTCCACTGCATTGGCAGGCAGATTCTTAACCACTGTGCCACCAGGGAAGCCCCCAAAAAGGTATTTTAATGAAAAAGTAATTTAAAGGGTGAACAAATAATTCACAGAAAAATGAAATACGTGCCCAAGATACTAAGCACAGTTCCCTTTCTTGCTGTCTAATAACTGAGACTCTTTCTGCTTTGGAGAAACCCCTTGGTCAGTTGTGGAGGCAAAAATAAGGAACTCCATTCACAAGAACGGAAGCTGTAAGTTACTCTCTCTCCTAGGCCCTTACAGTTTGGGCACAGGCCTGTGATCTGGGCTAACAAATATTTTTTAAATAATAATTTTTAGTTTTTGATGTAGACAGTTTCTCCACACTCTACTAGCAGATATATAAGTCGGCCCTACCTTTTCGGAGACAATTTGTCAACATTTATCGAAAGCTGTTAAAAAAGTGAGGGAACTGACTCAGCAATTACACTTCTGAAAATTATTGTAGGGAGATAATCACACAAGTATAAAAAGTGCATCTATTAGGTGTTCACGATAGCGTCGTACCTCCCAGCAAAACAGTGAGAAGCCGTCTGAATGCAGCACCGGAAGACTGACGACATGAACCGCGGGGCAGCCCTGTATGAGGACCAGACGCAGACATCAAAGCTGATTACTTGAAAACGTAGACTAAAAGCCAGTACCTGCAATAGGATCTCATATTCCTATGTACATATGCATGTGCATGTGTTATATCCACACATATTCAGGAAGAAATCTCAAAGTTTAAACATTAACATGTCCACAGCGCTTGCTTCCGGGTGTGAGCACCTAATAACTAAGAGCTTGTGTTTTTCCCGTTTGTTTGTTCGCTTTGTTTTGTTCACGTATATTTTCTATTTTCCAAAATAATATATGCTGTTCCTTTAAAAGTGGGCACGTATTTAGAAATAATATCATCTCTGAAGTAAAAAAAAAAAAAATTCCACCAACATATTTTTGCTTATCTGTATCTTAAATGTCGCAGAAAATGACTTCATATTCTACAAGTTATACTAAGAAGAGAGGGTTTTATTAATCATGGACAAACCACACTCATTATATCAGAGCAATGATCCACTTTTTTTTTTTTTCTGAAAACAAGTTTTATTTAAATAAGCGTTTAAATACATTACATAACATTAAAACTGAAGGGGAAAAAAACCAGTTTGTTACTTCACATGGCATTGGGCAGCTGTTGCTAGTTAAGTTGCGAGCTCTACAGCTACATGACTAATACATCGGTTTGAAATTTGTTCTTGTCAAAAATTTAACTCTGATAGAAGGTTGGCCTCACATTCTAGTTTGCTCATCGATCATCTGGGATATGTCTGGTCAAAAAGACCTTGGTGACAAGCCAGCCGTCCTGTCACCTCAGTAGAAGGAAGGTGGCTGCTCTAAGCTCTGCCCATCTGGTCACGTTGGAGATACCAGGGGATCTTTCCCCTGATGATCAAAGACTCCCTCTAGCAGTACAGCTGCCGTCGCTGCCTCACCTCATCCTCCACTCTCAGCTTCACTGAGGGCTGTTCAGGTGGCGACACTCTCTTAGGGTAGGGAACTCTGCAGAGGGATTGCTGGGAGCTTCTGGCCAGACATAGCCGTCTGTGATCTCAGGGCTCTGGACTTGGCTGACACATCACTGTTATTGCTTTGTCTCAGGCCGGACCCTGCCAGGTGCCTACTGCTTGACCTCTGTTTAAATGAGGGACTTCAAGACTACACAGCATGGCTCTTTTCAGTTTATTGCATGACGGAGTTACACTCGTCCAAGTTAACAGCAGACCCCAAGTGGTTACATTACACAAGCTGTGAGGTTTTTAAACTTGTGACAAGGGACAGAAGGAAAATTCCACTCATTGCAAGGAAATCCTCACTTGAGCTTCAGTGAGCCAGGAGCACGTAAAACCCATGAATCTTCAGCCGCTCGTCCTTAGCCAGTCCGGTCTCTGCGAGGAACTGGCATGTGTTCTTGCGCTGGTCGCACCGTAGTTGCATTACTTCTCCATATTCTGGACGCTCAACTACAGCCCCATCGCAGGCAAGTTTCTCCTGCAACGCCTTCAGTAGTTTCTTTTTATCGTAATCATCAGCGATCCCTTGGACAGTAGTGAGGGTCTTCCTGCCGTTTCTCTGTTGAATTCTTATCTGGATATAAGATCATCACCCTTACTTGCATCAGCAAAGGGGTCGAAAGAGTGGAGGTTCTGGATGGCGGACATACGACACGATTCCTTTATCCTCGGTGGAAACGGCCTGCAGAAGGCGGCGGCTGGAGAAGGGGGGAGCGGGGGGACGGAGCGTCGGGAAGCGAGGGGGCTCGAGGGGGAGGCTGCTGGGTCCTCGGCGGCGGCTCAGTGACTGGGGCTATGGTCCACTTTTTAATTCAACTCTGGCTTGTCCTTCAGTAAGTAAATGAAAGCGGTGAGCTTTGGACAAACCCCGTTTAAATGGGCCACCGTCTTAAAAATTCAGGGAGATTTACCACCAGCGCGCTTGCAGTAAAGTCTGTGGGCTTTATATGTGGAAACTTTTGTTATTGTACCTTTTCCTTTGGTATTCTGTTCTCTTGAACACCATTTATCCTTAAATGCAAAAAACAATTTTGCCATATTTTTATAATTCACAGGCTTTGTTAGGACTGTGCCGTAACTAGTAATAATAGAATTATGTGTAATAGGAATCCTATGCGTTGAACATTATAAATCATTTACAAAGAAACTCAGCAGGCCTGAAACTACAGTACAACTGTCACATTCTTGTAATGTGACCACAGCTGCTCGGGGCTGGAGGCCGCAGCGGTGAGGGAGCGCAGAGCTGAGGGCCCCGCCAGACCGTCAGGAACAGAGCTCTCGCACTTGCCAGATATTAGATCAACAACCATTAAATATAATATGAACCATCTTCCGTGGCCAGGGCTCAAAAGCTGCAAGTACAAACAGCTACAGATATGTCACTGGAGATGCGGGGCCCAGCACACCGACGGTTCCCAAGCTGCAGGGGGAACCTCGCCTTCACGGCCTCAAGCCCTCCTGTGACAAAGTTCTGGTTCTCTGGACCCAAATGCACAGACGCGTCCATTCTCCGTGAGTTACGCACACACGTCGGACCCCTCATCTGCCTCACAACACATGTACCCATTTGGCTTTTACAGGGGGAGGAAACGGCCTCAACTGTGCAAAAACCCAACACAGGTTTTGGGCTCTCACCTGAGGGACTTGGTTCCAGCGTGTGTGAGCCTGGTGTTCGCTGCTGGTAAAGAACAGCTCTGTCCTGAAAGGGGTCAGAGGTCCAGCGGCCACGCCTCCCCCCTACCCCGCTTACAATGCCTTCTACCTCTCTATTCTGTGGATCAGATAAAAATAATACATCACTTACCAAAAAGTTGAATTTTAACATGGTCCTGAGACACAGGTCTAAAGTCTATGATTAGAGAATTATTCTTCTGAGAAGTGTTACAAACCTACCTAAAACATAACACACACACACACACACACACACACACACACACACACGATTTCTGAAATAACAGCAACGGCTTTTGCATTTTAGAGAGTTTATTTGTGCTTTGATTTCATAGCCCCCACTCGTGAGAGCCCCTCCACACCAAATCCCACTGCTTTTGTCAGAGACCCTAACACTGCCCAGCATTATTTTGGTTTTTTCACATTTACTGTCTGTGTTCTTCACTAGATTAAGTTTTATGAAAACAAGGATCTCACCAGCCTGTCTGTTACTGTTTTTCATGGCACTAAATAATTTTGATTGAATGAATGTATGAATGTTTGAATGTGTTACATTTGATACATAAAATTATATTCTCTTGACTTTAATATTTTAATAAAAGTGGTTGCTGCCAGTTTCCTTAGGTCAGTTTTCACACGCTCATATTTGCATATTTATGTGAAAGAGTTGGGAAGCAATGATGTTTTCTGCAACTAACAATGACCTTCAGCCTTCGTATGTTTTCCTACTGAAGCTCATCCTTGCTGTGTCCCTCCTCGGACCAACAAAGACTACTGCAATATTAACTCTCAGTGGGGAAACAAGTACATATTAACAACACCTACATTTAAAAATCCTTGATTTTACAACAAGCATCTTCAAACATTCTCCCTTCTAACAGGTATGAGCAGAATAATGTCCCCACATCACTACCAAGCTGCAAGAGAGGCACAAAGGAAACCGCTCAGCCTCCTCTGTGTAATACCGCCATCGTGGCGTCACACGCACACCCACTCAGCAAAGGCTCTTGTCTGTCTTCCATAAAGGATATTTGTCGTGTTTTCTCACCACTGAGCACCTTCTGAAGACCCTCCCGATGTTAGGGAATCCGCCACCTCTTGATCTCCAGGCGGAGGCCAGCAGGTGGTTTCCTAGCGCCCTGCACAGACACGCAGCCCTGACCCAGGTTCCTGGATTCAATGCAGGTGCCTGCGGGGCTCTTCAGTCTGGAAGTGAGCAGCAGGTGGAAGCAGTGCTTGTCACCAAGCCTGGCGTATTACCCTATTTTTATTCCTGTTTTCATTAAGTGAGGATTTAACTCCACTGCCAATCCTTCAGCAGAACACCCAAACTTGCACAGTAATTATATTCAATTATTTTTGAAATTTTGTTAATTCTAGTCCTATAAAACTCAGAGCTTTAACTGTGTTCAATTTTTGGTGTGATAAAGGTGTATCTGCCAAGGTCGATGGGTAGAGTATGTTCTTTTCACAGCTTAACTAAAATAAGAAGCTTAGGCTCCGACTCTGACAATGTCTCAACCAGGTCCCCAGGACAAGGTAACTTCAGAAAAAATAGGTGCCTAGGATGAAGGTACACCTTGAAGGGGAGTTATCACTGGATCTGTGTCACCATGAGGTCATCTAACTATCAATATCAATTCAGCACATACTTTTGAGCATCTATGGTTTATGGTAACTAATATGCTAGACTCTGGAGATGCAGAGTTTGTAGGAGATGAAAGTGTAGAACGGAAGCAGAAAAGTAAGTTAACAGGTTTGTAAAGGATCTGGGGGGTAATCGTCACCCAGAAGAAGACAAAGCCCCAGGGGAGAGCACCCTGGGTAGGGTAGGTAGGGTCTTGAAGGACAAATAAGAATTAGGGAGGGGACAAGTGGAGAGAACTTTCCCAGAAAGAAGAGCTAGCACAAGGGGAAGGCACAGCTGTGTGAGAGAACAGAGTCTATGGAAAGGGCATGGAATTTAGCAAGTTGGGCAAAGAGTTTTGCAGGACACTAGGACATGAGGTTAGAGGAACAAGTAGTAGATACACAACGGGTTTTATATCCACACCCAGGAGTGACTGGGAATGACTGAAAATGTGTTTCTGTGGGAGTGACAACTGTGACTAAGTAGGAATTAGTGGCAAATCCTCCTATATCCTGAGAAAGGTCCTAAGAGAGTTCTGCCCAGGTGGAGCCTAAGGGTTTCCTAAAGACGGCAGCCATGCAGCAAGGTCTCAGACTCCTGTTTCAACAGACCATACACCCCGTGTTCAAAGTCAGAAAAGTCAGAGGCAAAATGGCATGTCACTGAGATTCCACTTCTGGGCACCCCAAAGGAAAGGAGCTCTGTGTTCGTAGGGCCACGTGGGCAGAAGAGACCTTGAGTCTCCTCTATTACAATGACTGTCATTTGTTTTTATCCCAAGACACTTGAGAGGGATGACAATCCCGTAAGTAACTGGTAATGGATCACCAGCTGGTAACAATTCTCAAGATGTAAATGTGTATGTGTGTTTCCTGCCTAAGCGCCCCAACTAGGACCTCCAGGACAATCACAAATAGAAGTGGTAGGAGTGGACATCCTTGTATTTTTCCTCATCTCTGGGGGCAAGTATCCAGTCTTTCAAAATTAACAATGATGTTAGCTGCGAGTTTTTCATAGATAGACTTTATCATTTTGAAGAAGTTCTTCTATTGTTGTCATTGTTTGAATATTCATAAATGGGTGTTAAATTATGTCAGATGGGCTTCCCTGGTGGCACAGTGGTTGAGAGTCCACCTGCCGATGCAGGGGACGCGGGTTCGTGCCCTGGTCCAGGAGGGTCCCGCGTGCCGCAGAGTGGCTGGGCCCGTGAGCCGCGGCCGCTGGGCCTGCGCGTCCAGAGCCTGTGCTCCATGGCGGGAGAGGCCACAACAGTGAGAGGCCCACGTACCGCAAAAAGAAAAAAAAAAAAAAAATTATGTCAAATGATTTTTCTGTGCCTATTGAGATGATCATATGTTTTATTTTGTTTATTGACGTAACATATTACATTGATTTACTGTTTTGTTAAGCCAACCTTGCGTTCCTGGGATAAATCTCAGGGTGTATAATCTTTTTTATATTTTGCTGAATTTGATTTGCTAGTCATTTGTTGAGTATTTTTGTGTCTATATTCGTAACAGATATTGGTCTTAATTTTCCGTTGTTTCAATTTTTTTTTAATCAGAGTAATACTGACCTCACTGAATGAGTTGTGATGTGTTCCCTCTAATTTCCTGGAAGATTTTGTGAAGAAGTGGTATTAATTCTTCTTGTTTGGTAGGAGTTACCAGTGAAGCCATCTTGTCCTGGATTTTCTTTGTGGGAAGTTTTAAAATTATTATCTACAATTTAGTCTCTTGTTAGAAATCTACTAGAATTTTCTATTTATTCTTGAGTCAATTTCACTAATTTGTATCTTTCCAGGACTGTTTCCATTTCACCCAAGCTACATACATTACTGTCATACAGTAGCTCATTTGTAAGATAGTCAGTGATGTCTCCACTTCCATTTCTGATTTCAGTAATTTGAGTCTTCTTTCTTTTTTCTTGGTCACCTTTAGCTCTTATCTTAAATTCCCTCCTTGGTAACTTCATATACTCTAACGTCTGGATATACAAATTTCTCATCCAGGTAAAACTCGAAATCATTTGCATTTTCTACTCATCTATAAGAATATTTTAATGTAAAAGATATCTATGAATATCTTTTTAATCCTGTGAACTATTTAAAGTATAATTTTATAAGATGACTTATCTAAAAATTAAGATAGCTCACCATTCACAAGTAAAATTCTAAATTGTACTGAAAGGCTACCACAGTATAGTGGGAAAACACCCACCTAGGATTCTGGAGACCTCTTATAACACGTGCTCTGCTATGAACTAGCCCCATAATTTTCAATAAGTCACTCATTTTCTTTAGGCTATAAATGTAATTCCCATACCTGGCAGGATTGTGAGCTAATACATTGCCATCAATCACAGAGAACTTGAGGAGCAGCAAATAAACTCTGTTCAGAACCAAAGTCTGAGCATAGGTCTCCTGACATGCCAAGCATAAGGTAACACGACTTAGTGCCCATATTCCCTTTCCATAATTTTCTTTAAAGCTCAAAGATCTATTACTAGATTTTCTTGGGTTTGACAATTAAAAGGCATGAGAGGAGACCTCATGAACTATTTACATTTATAAAGGAGACCGCGAACTATTTCAAATTCTTAAATTCAGCAACAGGGGAAAAAACAGACTCATCCATCAGAAGTTCTTTTTTCTTTCTTTCTTTTATAATCTGACATAAATCATGGACAGCAAAGGCAAAATTTAAAAGCAATAAGATATTTTCCAGTAGTTCACCTTATCCTTGGAAATGAAACTTACTAGCTGTTACCCAGATGTACTTAATATAGCTTAAAACAACTGTGCTCTGGTTAAAATGTGGTGTAGTAATTTAACAATGTGCTATCTGCCTGAAACAAGACCACCCATACTTGGGAAATTTCCATCTTTTTTGAAGTCAGGATAATACAAAACTTGGCAAGTTAGGAAAGGACAATGAAGGAAGCCAAAGATGAAGTCCAGAGAATGCAGTTTTCCATATAGATTGGTACGAATTGTTAATGATAAATAAAGACAATTATTGTTTAGCTTTCAGGCCCAATACATCCACGTTGGAACAGTTGCTTCCAGCAGAAAGTAGCAACATTATTTCAGATTCGTGTCTCCATTTAACCCAATACCTTTCCCAAATACTTCCATCTAAAGGAATCAGGACCAACAACCACACACAAGACTGAGGGATCACTTTACAGAAGCAAATCCGGAAGCTGCCAGTGTGCCTGCAAGTCCTCGTCTCCGGAAAATAGTAAAGTGCCTCCTGTGCCAGTAACAAAAACAGACTCAGAAGAGCAAAGATGAAGCTCTGTGCTGATAGTTCAAATGAGAGCGAAAGCTTCTGTGGTTTCTAACGTGAGGACTTTTTTCTTTTAAGGTTCCCTTGCGGAGAAGTTTTAAAAAGGTAATGATGAGCCTTACAGCAGGACCGCACCTACCGCGTGTTCTGTGCGACGCCAGCACAGCCAGGCCCCACGTAGTCGTCAGTCCCACGTGGTCACTGTGACACCCACACATAGTCATCACACGCTTGCAAGGGAGCATTTTCCAAAGTACGTCAGTTATTTTTATGAACCTTGATTCTAGCCACTGTCACTATTAATCTGGATATATTTCTTTATATCTGAGTATCCCATATAAAGTATGGAACTAATAAAACATGTAACATGGATTTGCTTAAAAATGAAGAAAACTGCTACAAGAAAGATGGCTCTTTTAATTCCAGTTGACCGTCCCCAAGATACTGGATCGTGCTCATTCACAAGCAAGGATTTGCTTTGCTCTTCGAGCCAAGCAGTGCTGTAGGCTCTGGTCATCAGGCAGTGGGGCCAACAAATTGATCAGATATTCAAACTGGACTCACACGAATCAGAGACCTTACCCTGGATCAGGTCTCACTAGCAATTTCAAGGATGAAGCCATCAGGAGGCATGAAACAGCAGACTCCAGTTCGGAGCCTCCTCTCCTCCCGGGCCTCTGGGCCGAGCACAGGGCCAGTTCACACAGCGGCGAACCTTCAGGCTATGGGATATCTCCATTTCATACCTCAGGTACTTGTGCAGCTTGTAGACGTTTCTGAGGGAGCCATGGCTCACAGATCCACAGATCATAGATTTACTTACCACACGCAATCCTAACCCAGAGACATCCTGCTAAAAGCATCACATAGATTAAGGCTCTCTTCCCAGCAAATACCATGAGTCTATGTACCAGGAGATGGGGTCTTGCCTTGGTGACAGAGACAGTCCAGCCTACCTGCCTTCTCTCTCCCAAGTGGCCCCTGTGTGTTCCCAGTAACTACAGGGAAACAGATCACTGTCAAGCTGCCCTAACACCTTTCTCCCTGATATTAAACAAGACAGGCATGCAACCCCCTTGTCGCATGGCTCATATTCTGTGCAGAGAAGAAGGCAGTAAGAGGGTGGACACGTGCACAGACAGACTGCTTTGAGAGAACTGTGTGCTATGGAGACTGAAACGGGGCGACAGGACAGAGAACAAGAAAGAAGACTGTTCAGATCAGGTGGTCAGAGGTCTCTCTGAAGACATGATTAAGGAGCTGAGATCTGAAAGGCAGGAAGCCTTTCATGAGAAAATTTCTGGAAAATCATTCTAGTCGGGAAGAAGAGCAAGGACAGAAGTTCTAACGCAGACGGCTTGGTGTGAAACAGAAATGACTGGGAGACGCGAAACTACGCCTGCGCGGGTGGAGCTTATTGGACCAGGAGGAGAGTGGGTGGAGGTGGCGCCCGGGCAGGTCTGAGAGGCCACAGTGGGAAGCTCTTATCTTATTCTAGGCAGCGGGGCGGCCACACAGGGAGTAGGAGAAGGATGACACAGTCTACTTGGTGTTTCAGAAAGATGGTCCGGCTGCCGGGCGGACGAGAGGCGGTCATGCGACAGTGGTCCAGGAGAGAGATAATGGTGGTTGGACTAAGCTGGTAGAAGAAAAAACATGGCAAGAAACGGAGGGGTTTGTCTTACGTATCAAGACTATGGCCAGGGGTGTGTAAAGTACACCTCGATAAAGGATGGTTCAACGAGTATGGCCAAGAGCCCTTATCGTTTGAGGATATTACTATATACTGAAATATTTACAGCTAAAAGTATACCGTGCCAGAGATTTCCTCAAAATAAATAGAGCATGTGTTGGGGGTGGGGAGCTGAAACAAGAATTGAGTTGATAACTGTTGAAGTTAGGTGATGGGTACGTGGAGAGCTATTATGTATTGAATATATGCTTAAACTTTTTCATAATAAGGTATTTGAAATTGAACAGTCCGAGGACAAGACTCCTATGGTCATGGGGTTGTAAAGCAACTTGTGAGTTACTGGTGGAACCACTCACCCCACCCATGGCCACTGTAACCTGTGACTCCTGTCTTCCTAGAGTAGGAGGAAAGTTCTTTTGAACAGAAAGCATTCTTTTTAAGCCACTTTAATTGGTGGAAATGATCAATTTCTTTGGTAGTTTGGAAGCTCTTTGTTACATTGAGCTAAAAATAAATCTTTCAGAAACTTCCAACACTGGGACCTAGTTCAGCAACATGGAAGCCAAGAAACAAGTGGACTCTTCCTACACGATAACTACAGACTTAAGGGCAGCTCTCCTGTCTTCTGCAAGCTGAAACGCTGATCCTTTAAATCATTCCTAAAACCAAAAGGAGAGATTTTTCCTACAAATCGTTCTCTTCCTGTTCCTCCTCCTTTTTTCCCCAAGCCCAGGTATTCTTAGCTTCCTTCTAGGACCTTGCAATTTCAATTAAGGCCTCTCTTTTCACTGGTTTATTCACATACATTGTCCCCGTATTGAATAAATCCTAAATATATACAGCAATAGTTCTCAATCTGTTTTCTTCTGCAACACACATAGTGAATACCATTTCTGTGATATAATCTCATACACAAATTAAAAAGTACGAAACTACTCTTTAGACTATATAATTTCTAGCACTGGAGCTTGCCCCTACCCACGGGGTAACAGCCAAAACTGCCATGTCATTTGTCCACAGTTAACTGGACCAAGGACAGCAACGGACCCAACAATAATATTCCACTTCATATTGACAGGAAGTAATAATTCAAAATAAAAGTATTGTAGTCAGTTCTTTCTGTCAGTGTTTCATATTAATCAAAGTGCCCCAAATATTGAACTTCTTTCTTGCTCTCAGAATCACGTTAAACGTTCGCCAGCATCCCTTTAGCACAAAAAATCATCACATTAATGGGATGTTCATGGTGATGATGTGTGCGGTTCAGACTTTGTGCTCAAAATCAACACCTGTTCATCTCAGCTCTCCCCACTCACAAGCCCACCCCAAAAACAGCGTCTCTCAACAGCAAGGCTGATTCCGTGTTTATAACCAACTGTGCCTCCTGGCTCTCTACTGCAAAAGGACAGAATGTACCTCAGTTAGAACACAGAACTCTCTGCAGACCTCTCGGTCCCAGGGCTTCACAATTATACTGTGACTCGTTTTGTGTGGTCCACAGCATGTACACCTGTGTACAGCGAGGATACGGGCCATCCCACCCTCACAACCAAGCCTCCCACTTTCACCTCTCACATCTCTTAGCCAAATTTTAAATGGTCAAGGTGTCAACAGTTATGTGGTTTCTATAACTATAACCAAATTTTCTATCCTTAGTTTATGGATGATAAGGAAAAATTCAAAATCATAACCAGCACTTACTTTATGATACTTGTGTAAATATCATTAATCATTCAGTCAAGTAACACTCCTTCTCCAGGACCCCAGAGGACAACTATTTAGGCATCAGAAGCAAAATATTCGTAGAATCAAGCTTAATCAAATACACACTCTCACATTACATAAATTGCTAACAATCATGATGCTTAAACTCATTTTAATTTCTTTCATACCAGGACCATAAATGCTTTGTTTCATTTTCTTAAACTCTATAATTTCCTTTTCATTTTTTATTAATTAAAAAACTTTCATCATATCTTGAAGATGTTCTGTGTTTCAATATCACTGTTTACTGCCTGGAGCCCCTTTCTACCTGGAGATTTCCCCAGAACCTCCATCCACATGCAGGAATCTGGACCTAGTGTTTTCTAAACCTGATGCACAGCTGAAGTCTGGGGATTCCCTTCTTTCCATCTTGGGTTGGATTAATTATGTTCTGGATCTCAAGGCTTCCCTTTTTTCCCAACCCTCAATTTATTGGAATATTTGCTCAAGTAAATTTCTTTCCTCAGAAAGTGTCTTGGAGTGAACTTTATACCTATGTGTTACTGAAAATGACTGTATCTAGCCTGCACTTCAGTTTGATTGCCTGCTGTCTACATGAGTCTCCCTCAGAAAGTAGGATAAATTACAAGGTGAACAAGGAAGAACAGACTCAAATAAAAATGCAATTAACATAGAGGGAATTTACCTCAACATAATAAAGGCCATATATGACAAACCCACAGCCAACATCATCCTCAATGGTGAAAAACTGAAAGCATTTCCACTACGATCAGGAACAAGACAAGGTTGCCCACTCTCACCACTCTTATTCAACATAGTTTTGGAAGTTTTAGCCACAGCAATCAGAGAAGAAAAGGAAATAAAAGGAATCCAAATCGGAAAAGAAGAAGTAAAGCTCTCACTGTTTGCAGATGACATGATACTATACATAGAGAATCCTAAAGATGCTACCAGAAAACTACTAGAGCTAATCAATGAATTTGGTAAAGTAGCAGGATACAAAAGTAATGAACAGAAATCTCTTGCATTCCTATACACTAATGATGAAAAATCTGAAAGAGAAATTAAGGAAACACTCCCATTTACCATTCTAACAAAAAGAATAAAATACCTAGGAATAAACCTACCTAAGGAGACAAAAGACCTGTAGGCAGAAAACTATAAGACACTGATGAAAGGAATTAAAGATGATACAAACAGATGGAGAGATATACCATGTTCTTGGATTGGAAGAATCAACATTCTGAAAATGACCATACTATCCAAAGCAATCTACCAATTCAATGCAATCTGTATCAAACTAACAATGGCACTTTTCACAGAACTAGAACAAAAAGTTGCACAATTTGTATAGAAACACAAAAGACCCCGAATAGCCAAGGCAATCTTGAGCAAGAAAAACAGAGCTGGAGGAATCAGGCTCCTGGACTTCAGACTATACTACAAAGCTACAGTAATCAACACAGCATGGTACTGGTACAAAACCAGAAACATAGATCAGTGGAACAGGATAGAAAGCCCAGAGATAAAGCTACGCACATATGGTTACCTTATCTTTGATAAAGGAGGCAAGAATATACAATGGAGAAAAGACGGCCTCTTCAATAAGTGGTGCTGAGAAAACTGTACAGCTACATGTAAAAGAATGAAATTACAACACTCCCTAACACCACACACAAAAATAAACTCAAAATAGACTAAAGACCTAAATGTAAGGCCAGACACTATCAAGCTCTTAGAGGAAAACATAGGCAGAGCACTCTATGACATAAATCACAGCAAGATCCTTTTTGACCCACCTCCTAGAGAAATGGACATAAAAACAAAAATAAACAAATGGGATCTAATGAAACTTGAAAGCTTTTGCACAGCAAAGGGAACCATAAACAAGATGAAAAGACAACCTTCAGAATGGGAGAAAATATTTGCAAGTGAATCAACGGACAAAGGATTAATCTCCAAAATATATAAACAGCTCATGCAGCTCAATATTAAAAAAAACAAACGACCCAATCAAAAAATGGGCAGATGACCTAAATAGACATTCTGCAAAGAAGATATATGGATTGCCAACAAACACATGACAGGGTGCCCATCATCACTAATCATTAGAGAAATGCAAATCAAAACTACACTGAGGTATCACCTCACAACGGTCAGAATGGCCATCATCAAAAAATCTACAAACAGGGCTTCCCTGGTGGCGCAGTGGTTGAGAGTCCGCCTGCCGATGCAGGGGACAGGGGTTCGTGCCCCGGTCCGGGAAGATTCCACATGCCATGGAGTGGCTGGGCCCGTAAGCCATGGCCGCTGGGCCTGCGTGTCCAGAGCCCGTGCTCCGCAATGGGAGAGGCCACAACAGTGAGAGGCCTGCGTACTGCAAAAAAAAAAAAAAAAAAAAAAAAAAGAAAAAAAAAACTACAAACAATAAATGCTGGAGATGGTGCGGAGAAAAGGGAACCCTCTTGCAATGGGTGGGAATGTAAATTGATACCGCCACTATGGAGAACAGTATGGAGGTTCCTTAAAAAACTAAAAAATAGAACTACCATACAACCCAGCAATCCCACTACTGGGCATATACCCTGAGAAAACCATAATTCAGAAAGAGTCAGGTACCACAATGTTCACTGCAGCACTGTTTACAATAGCCAGGACATGGAAGCAACCGAGGTGTCCATCGACAGATGAATGGATAAGGAAGATGTGGCACATATATACTATGGAATATTACTCAGCCGTAAAAAGAAACAAAATTCAGTTGTTTGTAGTGAGGTGGATGGACCTAGAGTCTGTAATACAGAGTGAAGTAAGTGAGAAAGAGAAAAACAAATACTGTATGCTAACACATGTATAAGGGGGGAAAAAAAGGTTCTGAAGAACCTAGGGGCAGGACAGAAATAAAGACGCAGTCTTAGAGAATGAACTTGAGGACATGGGGAGGGGGAAGGGTAAGCTGGGACAAAGTGAGAGAGTGGCATGGACATATATCCACTACCAAATGTAAAACAGATAGCTGGTGGGAAGCAGCCGCATAGCACAGGGAGATCAGCTCGGTGCTTTGTGTCCACCTAGAGGGGTGGGATAGGGAGGGTGGGAGGGAGGCTCAAGAAGGAGGGGATATGGGGATGTATATGTATATATATAGCTAATTCACTTTGTTATACAGCAGAAACACAACATTGTAAAGCAATTATACTCCAATAAAGATGTTTTTAAAAATGTAATTAAGAGCATTGAAGAAAAGCAAGAAAACAACCAAAAAAATGAAAATGGTGAAAGAAGTAAAACGGTTAAGAATGAAAATGGAATAAAGTGGAATGAAAGGCAGATGAAAGACATCTCTAGCAACCAGAATCCGAGGAATGGGATGGGGTAGACATGTAAAACTGTCATCTAGGGAGACTTCCCAGGGGAGGAAAGGAGTCCCTCCACCCACACGCGGAGAGCGCTGGCCTGACAGGGAACTGATGGGAACAACGGCCCCTGAGATGTGTGCCAGTAAAACCTCAGGCTTCAAAGCTGAAGGGCAACACCCTCAAGGCCTCGAGAAATCAGACAGACATCTAGCTTCTAAAAACAACCACGTACAAAACAATGGAGCACCATTTGCAAAAGTTCAGTAAGAGAACCTTTGTACCAGGCACAGAAAACAGGGTTAAACATGCAAGAACTGGGGTGTTCTGTCACCATGAGCCCTTTTGAGGAATGTAGTCAAAGATAAGCTTCATCTAACCAGGAGATGACTGGAAAGTTTTCAGCAAAAGTGCCCTGTGAATGCAGCCATGAGCCGACCCAGCAACAGGAAAAGAAAAGGTGTTTATTTGTGTTGACACTTACCCGACAGGTGTGTCTGCAAGGACACAAAGCAGACAAACATCTTGAGACTTTAAAAAATTTGAATGCAATAACTAATGATAAATCTTAAAGGCCAGTTAACAAAGATTGATTTTTTTCTTAATGATTGACCATTTCTAGGCTTTCTCCTCTTCCAAATAAACAGGAAACAAAATAATAAATGAAAGGGACAATTTTATGATTCATAAAGATAAGCTGTTAAATAGCTTCACTGCTACTGGCTCAAAACTTTACGTAGAAAAGGGGTATAATTTTTAGACATTTGCAGAAATCCTGAGGATAACACTTTTAATCTGTACCGTTTCATATTTCTCATAATTTATTAAAAAACAAATGAGTTTAAAGAAAGGAAGTAAAAATCCATGCTCCTAAATGGCAAAGTTCATCAATGGATGTTAAAATTAGTAGGTAAAAGTTGGATGACAAATGAATATTTATATAATTACAAGGTATCCACCCCAAAAATGTTTATTAATTATAAAAGGAAAAATACTGACTTTATAATAGAGAAACCTGATGCAAAGAATATTAACCAAGTTATGAACATAAACAAGATCATCAAAACAAACCAATCTCGTGTTGCTACAGTAAGAACACATCACTCCTGACAAAACAAGCATCTAATCATAAGGAAGAAATTTTGCAAAAGAATTGACCTGTACTCTTCAAAAAGTCAAAGTCAAGACAAAGAAAGTCTCTTCCAAGTTAGAGAAGACTAGAAGACATTATCCTTACGTGAAATGCCTCATCTTGGAACGGGAAGATAGTTATTAAAAATGTTTAAGTGTTAATTGGAAATGAACTGTGGATTAGACGAATAGATGATGGTACACTATGTATTAATGTCACATTTCCTGGCTTTGGTAACTGTGTGTATTTATGTAAGAGGATGTCATTGTTCTTAGGAAAGGCATGATAATGTGTTTTGGCACAAAGGCTATTATGGCTCCAACTTACTCTCAATGGTTTTGAAAAATAAATGTATATGGATGTAATTCAATAGAAATATTATGCAAGCCATATGTATAACTCTAAATTTTCTGGTGGCCACATTTTAAAAATCAAAATAAATGATTTAATTTTGATATTTGCTTTAACCCAGTATACAAAAATATTATTTCAGCACATAATCAATATAAAACTTTTTAATGAGAAAGTTTATACTTTTTGTACCAAGTTTTCAAAATCTGTTGTGTAGTTTAGACTTACAGATCGTCTCAATTTGAACTAGCCTTATTTCAAGTGCAAATAGCTACATGTAGAGAGAGTAAGAAAGAAGGGATATGAATAAACAATAAATCAATTAAAAACAGTATAAAACAAAAATAAAATTATTCTTTAATCTGGGTAAAAACTATATAGTATGTCCATGTATTATTCTTACAATTTTTCTATAAGTTTCGAGCAGTATCAACATTTTTAAATTACAATAAAAATCAAATAATAAAAATGATATAGGATACGATAAATAATTTCACGCCAATAAATTTTAAATCTTAGTAAATGGGCAAGGTTTTAGAAAAATATCTTACTAGAATGAATCCAAGAAATTATTTAAAGCCAGAGTAATCCTATCATAGGGCAATAGTTCCTAAACTTTTTGGTCTCAATACCCCTTCAAACTCAAAAATTATTGAGGACCTACCTCAAAGAGCTTTCATTTATGTAGTTTACATCTACCAATATTTAGAAAAGTGTAAATTAAAGCTAAGAATTTTTCATTTACTTTTGAATTCATTTAAGTTAACAATAATAAATCCATTATGTTTCAACATAAATAATCTATTTTGGAAAAATAACTATATATTCTGAAACAAAAATAAATTTAGTGAAATGAGTGGCCTGGTTTTATATTTTTCAAATCTCCCTAATGTCTAACCTAAAATAAGACAGCTGGTTCTCATACTCGCTTTTGCCTTCAAATTGCTGCAGTATGTTGTTTTGGTTGAAGATATGTGTTGGGAAAGGAAGAAGTATTTTTAATAGTTCTTTCAGATAATCGTGAATAATCTTCTTTGATACTACTCCAAAATATGACAAGTGCATGTTTCTTAAAGGCCACGTGAATTTTAGAATCTGAAACCATATCCACAAACTTTTTGTAACCTTAAGAATTAAAATCTATTGGCCTATCTTCCACTTTGAATGAATGGATCTTTACCAATACATGGTTTTGTAACACCACGCATTAATCATGTGGAAACATCAGTTCACTGAGCTATGCAGACCTTCAAATATTGACACATTACATTATACAAAATCAAAATATCACAATCAGCCATATCAACAAGCCAAAGAAAAATTAGATGATACCAACTGATACAGAAAAAGCATTTGACAAAAACCAACACACATTTATGATAAAAAGCTCTCACCAATTTAGGAAAAGAGGAAAATTACTTCAACTTGATAAAGACCATGAAGAAAATGCTTACAGCAAACATCCTACGTACTGATGAAAGTTGAATGCTTTCCCCCAACTCTGGGAACAATGACAGAAAGCCTGTTCCCACCAGAAACTCCAGCGGTTACGGTGGGGCAAGAATAAGACGTAAAGTACACACGTGTTGGAGGGACAAACTGTCCCTATGCGCAGATGACATGACTGTCTACCTAGAAAATCCCAAGGAATCTACCAAACACACACACACACACACACACACACACACAACAGCAACAAACTCCTAGAACTAATAAGTAAATTCATCAAAGTCACGAGATACACTATCACCATAAAACTCAATCTCATTTCTATACACTAACAATGACCTTATGGAAACCACGGTTAAAAACACAGTATCATTTACAACTACTTTAAAGAAAATTATAGGACTTCCCTGGTAGCGCAGTGGTTAAGAATCTGCCTGCCAATGCAGGGGACACGGGTTCAAGCCCTGCTCTGGAAGATCCCACATGCCATGGAGCAACTAAGCCCATTTGCCACAACTACTGAGCCCATGTGCCACAACTACCGAGCCTGTGCTCTAGAGCCCGCGAGCCACAACTACTGAGCCCATGTGCCTAGAGCCTGTGCTCTGCAACAACAGAAGCCACGGCAACGAGAAGATTGTGCACTGCAATGAAGAGTAGGCCCCGTTCACCACAACTAGAGAAAAGCCCGCATGCAGCAACGAAGACACAATGCAGCCCAAAATAAATAAATAAATAATTACACAAATAAATAAGAAAATGATATATCAGACACAACTCTTAAAAACATACAGAGTATAAGTAAGGTGAAAATTATACTGACAAAAGCAATCAAATGTCAAAATAAACAGAAAGACAAACCATGTTCATGGGTTGGAAGACTCAGTGAACTAAAAATGTCAATTCTCCCCAAACTGATCTATAGTTTTAATGCAATTCCCATCAAAACCCCAACTAGGACTTTTTTATTCAAAAACAAGCTTATTCTAAAATTTATGTGGAAGGGCTCATTCCCTAGAATAACTAAGACGATCTTGACAGAGGACAAAGTGGGAGGAATTGCCCTCCCTGACAACCTAGCTCACTACACGCCCACACGAGCAGACTGGCCCTTTCCCTTGTAGTTCAGACACATCCTATGAAACATGAAGCAACTTCAGGCCTCAGGACTCCACGTGCCTCCACTCCCACTCAGAACTTGGAGGCTGTGTCCCTTTTCACATGAGAAAACTTCAGGGGTCTTGAGCATAGGGAGGAATGCACCCATGTCTCCTCAGCTCTCCTGAGAAGCTGGAAGACACATCCAAACTCACATTGACCCCCTTCTCTTTGGGGATTTCACTAAGTTCCACTAACTCTTGAAAAGGGGACAATAGGAGCGTTTTCTCAAATCAGTTGCTTCATGTTTCACAGGATGTGTGGCCCGCCCCCGGCCCCGCACCTCCTGAACCTGCTCCCCTGCACCTGGCCGGCCTGCGTTCCCTCCCCCTCCACCCCCTGCACCTGGGGGGTCTGTGTCCCCTGCCCACCCACCTCCTGCACCTGGCCGACCTCTGTCCCCTCATTCTCTCTCCTGATTGACCATCCACTCCCCCTCTGTCTCCTGTGTCCACTGCCTCCCCACATCTTTATCTTGACTCAGCAGCCTGCGCGGGTCTCTTACCACGGGACGAGGCTTCTGTAAAGCCCGGTAAGGAGAGATAGGACCGAGGCAGGGCTGCCAACTCTGCCGCTCTGCAGCACGGCTGCTCTGCACCCACAGGACGTGGTTCGGTCTGCCAACCGCTCCCCTAACACGGAGGTTAGCCTCTCCTCGTCGTCGCCTTCAGCGACCCTGTCTCTGGCTTATCCTTCCCGTCATCGTGAGCCTCGGTCTGCCCCACTCACACCCGCAGAACCCACCCAGGACCTGTGGGAGTCACTGTACCTGTGCGCCTGGATTGTGTGGACGGGGGACGTCTATTCCGAACAGTCCTACGCCCCACAATAGGTGCTTCATTACTATCTGTAGAATAAATTCACTTCAACAGCGTGCTGTTGAGGAAACTAGCAATGAAAGAGGTCATGTGACTCCCTCAAGGTCACACAGGGTGACCCACTCTGGTGAATAAACGGCTGCCCTGGAACCTCACTGACGTTATAGTCACACATCACTTTCTCTGCTACTTACGTCTAAACATTGCTAGTTGAATTTTTAACACCACGTATGTAAAAATAATTAATCCGCATTTCTCTGCGTATTGGGAATTTTTAACTATTTTAAAAGACCTCTGTCTCTCCGGTGAGGCTAAAATGATCTCCTTCCCTGAGGCCTCGGGCTGTCATGCGCGGGAGCCGTGGGTTCCAGGCAGCCGACGCCCAGGTGCTCGAGGCGCTCCGTGTGTCCCTTGGGTGGAGTCGGCGGGGCTTGTGACCCCGGACGGGGAGGCGAGTGGAGTCCACGTGACAACTGCCCACGGCCGCGTCCAGACGCAGCTGCTCTGCGTGCGCAGGACGGCCGTTCTCCGTTGGGCCGGCTCCATGGGCTCAGCTCTAGGCCTGCGGCAGGCGGCCCAGTCAACACACGTCCCGAGGGCCTCCAGCCTCGCCCCTTCCCGCCTCCATGCTCTGTCCCCCTGCAGGCTAAGCCCTTCTTCACTTTCTCGTACAAATGTCAGAAGGAAGGGCTGGTGCCTTTTTTCTTAGAAAGTAAGAACAATATGACAATAGGCTCTGCCAAAGTTTTCTGGAATCTTTAGAAATTAGGAATTCATTGCAGACCTTAAATATTCTCACCTTACAAAGATGGTAAACATGTGACATGACGCAGGCATTAGCTCATACTACAGCAGTAATCACTTTGGAACACATGTCACGTCAGCGCGCTAAGGCTGCACGGTGCTATGTGTCGATTACACCTCAGTACAGCCGGGGAAGAGTCACAGAAGCAGCCCTGCACCTTCGCTGGTGGTCACGAAGCTTACAGTCAATAGAAAGCACTTGCTGTTTTAATGAAATGCTATTATTCGAAAACATTAGGGATGAATGGTCACAAAAGGATAAATGCAATAAGATGGAAGAGCAGAAAAAAGCAGATCAGCTCTGCTATTGTGGGAAGTCTCTGGTTTTAGATATGGGATCTCTGCTTCAAGACTGTCTCCCAGCCACTGTGTGACCCTGGGTCCATGTCAACCTCGCTGGAATTGTTTACTTCTCTATAAGAAATGATGACACCTATTCAGGATGACTTTGAAGGCTAAAAAGATATTTATTTTATGTGAACATGATAACTTGCTATGGAAGCATAAGGATGATTTCTCAAGGTCCTAGAAAAGTGAAAAGAAAAATGAAAGCTATTTCCATGAACGTGGAGCACAAGCCACAGGGTGTCTGCTGACGTGTCAGGGCCGAGTTGGGGTACGGAAGGGAGTGAGGGGAGGGGGGGGCACAGCCTGGACTTCCTGCTGCGCTTTGCCACACCTCGGCTCTATGGCCCTGACGCTTCTAAATGCGGCGCGGGGTGGCTGTCAAAAATGGAAAATGAAGAGATGGCTCTTTATAACCTCTCAGTCACTGTCAGCTCTACAGCGCGGTGTTCCAGTTCTGTTCAGATCTAACGTGAGCAAAAAGACTGACAAACAAGTCATAATCATCTGAACCAGCAAAGTAAGAACCGCGCAGGGCTTTCCTTCCCAGTTATGGCAAATCGTGGAAATTTGATACTGACACGCGTTTCTAAGCCTAGAACTGTGGGCTGGTTTACACAGCCCGGCCCACGGGCTCCCTCAGCCTCAGGATCTGCACGAACTTAGTGGCTTGGCAGACGGGCACAGACGTGCACAGCCTCCTGACGGAAACTCGATGGGCCTGTGCAGGAAGGGGGGCGGGGAGTGCAATTAACGCCGGAAGCTCCTCTGATCGAGACGATGTGAAGAAGGGCTGCCCGTGCCCCGCGGCTGTTTGCAGAAAATCACTGATGCGCCATGATGAGTGGCCCTGCTTTGTGACCCTCATATTTTTATATGTCATTACTGGGAAAATGCAGTTTTAAATACTGAAATAGCACGGGTGTACCCAAATAAAAATACTGAAGCAGTAAGTCCTTAGAAAATATAAACATCTTAGGATCCCAGATCTCAAACGTTTAAAGCCACAAAATAGATGTCCCTTGTGCAGCCCCTTTGCCATCCAGACCCTAGCATCTCACTTCCAGGGCTGCAGTGCCACCAGCCTCCGATTTAGTCAGTGGTGGACGCGGCTGCCCTTTCCACGCTGGTACAGTGAGAGACCCTCCGGTTACATTACAGCCTACATTTTACACATAAAACTCACTCTGTTTCGAACACCTGATTCACCACTTTAAATGCTTTCAAAGTAGAACGGCTGCATAGCTTAGTTTCCTGGAGTTCTGTGTTGTAGATGCGCATCGTTGCCTCCACATGAGGGAGATATCTGCAGAGGAAAAGCAGTGTAATTCCGGGACGATATGGAAGTGAGCAAAGCTGTTAGAAGTAACGATGCCATCGTAACACATAACACACGGCCGATGCACTTCTCCCAGAGTCAGTAAGCTGCTGCTCTGCTGCTGATGGCCCTGAGTCTCAGGAATAAAGATAGAAATGAAGATGAAAACCTATCCTCCCGAGGAACTCAAATTCTAGTGGAGAAGGTGACACATAAGTTGATAATTTAAGAATGGAACACCCTATGTGCTCTTTACATCGTATCTAAAACCTGTTACTGAAGTGCCAAGATAGGAAGCCGACTTTATTTCAGGGGAAATGTCGCAGAAGACAGAATTTAGAGGAGGCCTCCGGGGTGGGCGGGCGTCTGCCCTGAGGGGCAGGACGAGGACAGGAGTGGTCCCCGGGCCACAACGGGACCCACAGTACACAGTGTGGGGTGACAAAGCTGGGCAGTGGGCTGGCTAAGACCCCGTTGACCAAGCCAGGGAGTTTGGATGAAATCCTGGAGGACTTAAATTTTCATTTACATTTTTTCACTAAAACCCTAGAGGGAAAATTATACAGTAATTAAGCGAAACTGTGACCATGAGATCACATTACATGAGGTCACATTACATGTAATTACCATGAGGTCAATTACATTATATTGAGTTATTTTCCAGAATGACATTGAGCGCTCAGTTTTATAATGGAATCACAAGGCTGTAAAACATTTTAGAAGTGTCATTAGGCGCGTCCAGAATTTTCCCCATAAGCACCCTGGCCACAGCGGTTTCACCACGTGACTAACTGGCCACGAGGCAATTCTGCAGTGAAAGATTAAAGAGCTAGCTGACAGTTTGTTTGATGGTTTGGTTTCGTTTCTCCATCGATGCGGTGTTCCCATTCTCATATGACTTAAGTCGAAGCCCTCATGGTCTACACAGTGACAAGTGTATGTGGTGGCCTTAAAACAGTGGATGATTACAATCATGCATAACAACTTGATAGAAAATATGGGGATAAAGCTTACTGGAAGAGTGAAATGAGACAGTGTAAAGCCATACTGCATAGCCTACCAGAAAATGATTAGCACATCAGTTTGCAAATTCTTTGGTGATTTGAAGGTGCAGAGTTGTCACACGGACATGGGACAGGTGACGGTGTACCCAGAGGACACAGCAGGGTAGAGGCCCTCAGGACACGATGCAGAGCTCAGCTACAAACACCATCCCAGTATGTGGAAGCTGATACCTCTCTTAATGAAGAAAAAAATATTAGCAAAAAAAGAAAAAGTGCAATGCTGAATGAGAAGATGAATCAAACAAAAAAAAAGGATAAAATACTTCATGAAGGAAAGACCTGGAAGGCAGGTGCTTGGGTACAACCCACAAAATAAAATCGGTTATTAGCACAGGATCGCCACGAATCTACACACATTTTATATTATGGCAAAAATACGTAGAGCCATTATTAGAAGAGGCAACAATTTTCTCTGCTAGACAATTACAACGACAACCATACCATTGCGAGTAAAACCAAGTTAATAAACTTAAATATCTTCCCAAATTATAAAAAGATTAGGTGTTAAGCAAGCTATTTCACCCACACTTAGAGAGTCAATCGATGATCAACAAAGACACGAACGAAATCCAACGGAAGATGAAAACATTCTTGAGGACTGTCTGCTGCATCAAAGGATCCTCGTCCGGGACAGAGCGACTCTGCTCTCCCCCCTTCCCCACGCCCGCAGCTCACCCGAGACGGTGTGAAGGCGACACGGCTTCCCGGTGCTCTCACCCGGGGACACGCCTCCCCCCTTGAGAGCAGGCGGTCTGAGCCCTGCTCCCAGCCTGCACAACAGAGCAGATGGGATGGGACGTAGCTTCACGCTGGAGTCCCTCCTTGCTGACCAAGAAAGCAGGTGGCCTTGCCGGGGGCACTGCAGGGCTCTAGGAGCTGAGGGCGGCTTCCGACTGGACTGTAGCTGCCAGAGGTTGGGGCTATCAGTCCTTCGACTACAAAGGTCTAAAACCTTCCAACGACCCGAGTGGGCCTGAAGCCTCAGATGAGAACACGGCCCTGGCCCTGAGACACCCTGGGGGGAGAACGCGCTGGCCGTGCCCAGACTGCTGGAGCACAGCAAGCGCGAGATGATAAACGTGTGCTGTTTTTGCCAGCACTGCCGGGCAGCGATGGAAGCTAACTTGGTGGGTGCAGACCTGAGTATAGGTAAAAACTGTAAATCTTCTAGAAGAAAACGAGAATATCTTCACTGCCTTTGGGCTGGCAAAGCTGTCTTAGGCCACAGAGAACACTAAGCATAAACTAGAAGTTGGAATTCATAAAAATGTAAAACTTATTTTCATTAGAGGATACATTATAAATAGACCACCAATAGATTAGGAGGAAATAGTCACTATACGTACATCTGACATGTGATGGTACCCAGAATACACTTTTTAAAAATTCTACAACTCATCAATAATAATAATAATAGGCCTATAAACATATAATAAAGTGTTCAGTACCACTCATTATTTTTAAAATGCGAATTAAAACCACAATAAAAATACCATAATAGCTAAAATTAAAAACACTAACAAAGCCAAATGCAGCTGAGAATGTGGAACTCCTGGGCCCTCCTGCAGTGCTGGTGGGGCTGTAAACGTGTGGCCACTTTGGAAGCTAACGGGCAGTTACTTTAAATTGAAGCCTGCACACCCCATCACCCGACGTTACACACTACATGCCACACAAGAATTTGTTATAAGAATTTTCATAATCATATTTACAATCACTAGAAACTGCAAACATCAGAAGTTCCCCAACTGAGAAACGGTTAGCCCCTGCTGCACGCGTGCCCTGGAACCCTTCTCCACCACATGAAGTTAGGAACCATGGCGCAGGTGTCAACCTGCACACATCTCAAAATCCCTGAGCAGAGCCGAGGTCTCCATCCACGTGAAGATCCAAGAAGACAAACCAGCCTCTGAGATGATGTTCGAACACTTTTCACCCCGCAGTGTGGACAGGAGGGTGGGTGGGAAGGGTGTGGAAGATGCTGGGGTGCAGGGTGTTGTGTATCTGGAGGGCGAGTGTCACACAGGTGTGTGGATCTGCCCACACCCCAACGAGCTGTGCCCCAAGCTCTGGGGGATAATCACACCTCTTGCAGAAAGAGAGGCGTCATCCAGCGTGATTCACCACACACGCTTATTTTAACACTACTGTGGATAAACGTTCAAAACTCCGTCCTCTTTTACCTTCAATCTTTCCTTTTTATCTCTTATTTTTAAAGTACTTCTTTTTTTTTTTTTTTACATCTTTATTGGAATATAATTGCTTTACAATGGTGTGTTAGTTTCTGCTTTATAACAAAGTGAATCAGTTATACATATACATACATCCCCATCTCTCCTCCCTCTTGCATCTCCCTCCCACCCTCCCTATCCCACCCCTCCAGGTGGTCACAAAGCACCGAGCTCATCTCCCTGTGCTATGTGGCTGCTTCCCACTAGCTATCTACCTTACGTTTGGTAGTGTATATATGTCCATGCCTCTCTCTCGCTTTGTCACAGCTTACCCTTCCCCCTCCCCGTATCCTCAAGTCCATGCTCTCGTAGGTCTGTGTCTTTATTCCCGTCTTGCCCCTAGGCTCTTCATGACATTTTTTTTTTCTTAAATTCCATATATATGTGTTCGCCTACGGTATTTTTTTCATTTTGATTAAAAATATCACAATGTAGAAAAACATCTTGCTTTCCCCTCCACATATGTAAAAAAATGGTCAGAAAGGAGGGTTAGGAGCACAAATGACTGACTTCGTTGTAATTTTCTACACTGTACAATACTTTAGACTTAAAAAATACATTGACTATAGTGTAAAAATGCACAGACATATTGTTCAGTGTTCACAGAAACTTTAATGTCTATAAAACCCTTTCAAATTTATAGTATTTTATGATTTCTAAAAACCGTGAGTATTGAGTAAATAATGTCATCGTATTTCCCCACGTGATTTAATATTTTCTGGGTTCAAACAAGCAAGTGTGACCTGCGTTTCATCAGAAATTGATCTAAATCCAACGCTCCTCTTGACTTTTCCATTTCCTACAAACTAATGACGGCTTCTGGGTATAAAATGCTTTCCTCACTGAAGTAATCTGCGTTTAAAGTATATTAATTAGTGATTTTGGATCATATCTGAATTTAGAACTTTATCTTTGTTATTTTAACAGGTCAGTCCAATGTGTAAGTGGCCTCGGGCAGCATGGATTTCATGCAGGTAATTACGCCCATGTTGTCACTGGCCAGGCTGGAGATGGAGCCTGGCAAACCCAGACCACTACTGTTCTTGAGAACAGCCCTGGGCTCAGATCCATGTGGATTCTTGCTGTCGAATGATGGATGTGGGTCTTCCTAGAAAAATGGGTAGAAGTCAGGGGTTGAAACCCAGAGTTTGGACAGCTGAGTACTGGCGGTCGATCAGGAAGACAGTGCATCTGGTAGACAGCCTTGCACCACCATCTAGGTAACTTAATAAGGAAACTCTCAGAGTAGGATCTGATGCCCAGCTGCAACAAAATGCTGATGTTCTGGAGAAAACTTCAAACGTCCAGCCTCTTGCATGGATCTATGGAAGTAGCACATCTGGGATAGGACACAAATATCCCTACTTTTTTTGGAAACACTCTAGGAGACTTTTATGCAAGTACATCTTATATACCATGACTTTCCAACCCGAGTACTTGTTGCTCAGCTAAAATAGATCCAGTACTTCTCCAGAACACATGAGCCATAAACCTATAGCAAAAAAACAGACTTCAGTTGACTACTATTGGCAAGAGGTAAGTCGTTCACATTTGAGTCCTGGAATAAATTCTGCTACTAACGGTTCAAGCTGAAAATCCTCTGCCTTGTGCTGTGCAACACGACACCCTGTCCCTGTGGCTGTTACAGCCTCGTCGACTCGGGTGGTTTCCAGCACAAACAATAATTCCCTACTAGTTTTAGCGTTCAGTTTCCTTCCTCTTCTGTTGCAGAAATTCCATCAGCAACCAGAAATCGTGAAGTCAATACCTTATTTGTTTCATCTTAAATAATCATCCTGATAGATTATGCCTACGTTACAGTGAAAGATCAATTTGTGGTACATTGTTTTGGCCATCATAGAAAATTGCTTGAATATTAAAATAAACAATGCAGGGACTTCCCTAGTGGTCCAGTGGTAAAGAATCCGCCTTCCAATGCAGGGGACGTGGGTTCGATCCCTGGTCAGGGAACAAAGATTCCACATGCCGTGGGGCAACTAAGCCCACGCTCCACAACTACTGAGCTCGCGTGCCTCAACTAGAGCCCATGTGCCACGAAGTACAAAGCCCACAAGCTCTTGAACCCACGCACCACAACTACAGAGCCCACGCACCCTGGAGCCTGCGCACCACAACTAGAGAAGAGAAAACCCACACGCCACAACTAGAGAGAAGCCTGCGTGCCGCAAGAAAGAGCCAGTGCAACACAACAAAAGATCCCACATGCTTCAATGAAGACCCCGCGTGCCGCAACAGAGACCTGATGCGGCCAAAAATGAATAAAGTAAACAAGTTAATAATAAATTTTTTAAAAATAAAATAAACAAAATAAGCAATGTGACAGTAGCAGGCTTCCTACTCCTCAAGTCTATACTACATTTAACTTTATGGTTTGGCTGTTGCCTTTGCTAGAATATGTAGCACATTTCCCAGAAGGGAGACACTGTAGATTCCTTAGAAATGAACTTAACTTCTATGATGTGGGCATGACGGGAAGGCCAGGAAGTGTCTGGGAATAAAATACTCTTCAGAACTAGAACACTGTATATGAAAACACATGTTTGAAGGCACTTGATGGCTAAAAAAAAGCATTAATGCCACATTAATAGAACATATATTGCCTCTCATAGAATGGAGACAAGCAACTTTTTTGAAATCTTGATTTAGAATTCACCTCTAATCAGATGATCTAAGATGGAGAACATACTGCTGGTGCCCGTGTCTCCCCTCTTGTTCCTGCCTCTTAAAATCCTATGCCTTTCAAGCCTCTTTTCTCCTAGGAGCCTTCCGGTCCTCACTGGGGGCACTTAGGATTTCTCTCTCCTGTTCTTACACAGCTCATTGGGTGTGCAGGCGGGCACAGTGCTTCAGAAGGTGGGACCTGAAGCCAGTTCAATGGGAAGCCGATCTCAGCATATCCACTTGCCAACAGTAAGGATTGGTCAAGTATGTTAACTTCCTCATGCCTTTGTTTCCCTATCTGTAACGTGAGGATAATTAAGTACCCACTTCTCTAGGATGTGGTGATTAAATAAATAAAGCACTTATAATAGTGATATTACACAGTACCTATCTAATAAATAAAAGAAAATGTTTAAATTGAACTCAAACCATTTTGTCTTTGGCTACAAATAAGAAATTAGGCTTGGGCATGTGGCCAAGAAGAGAAACTTTGACATCCATTTCAGCCCAGTGCATGGGGAGGCTGGCAGCAACTTGACAGGAAAATACAAGTGGCATCAGAGGCAAAATCAGAACTGAGAGTTGATGCCTCATGGGTTTGAATCCAGACAAAGATGGGCTTAATACTGGCTCTGTCACTCACTGGATATCAGACCTTGGTCAACTTAGCCCTATAATCCTCAGTGACCTATCCAGTACATACAATAATCATTAAGATTGGTTTACTGTATATTGTATATAATTATACATGTATATATAACGTATGGGGAATAAAGAATATATATACATAGATACAAAAAAATACCACACACACATGTGCACCTGCACACAGAATTCAACACTATAGCAATCCTCTTGGTGGAGAAGAAAGCTATTTTAGAACCACAGAGATCATATCATTCAACAACTCAGTTTTAGAGGTAAGAAAATCAAGGCTCAAGAGGTTTGGTGAGGAATTGCATGGCAAATATATAAGATTTTTCTGTTATTGTTTAAATCTGTCTAAGAGATAATGTTTGAACAAAATTAATAATAACATAATGTGAATTTATAGCATATGGAAAAGTCAAATACCCCATAATCGTAGCTTAAAGACCTGGAGAGGAGAAATGGAGGTGAACTTCTACTTACCTGTAAGGTTCTTACTGTAGACAAAGTGGGGTAATATCACTTGAAGGTGGGCTGGCATAAGGTAAAGTATACACTGTAAAATTAATAAAACAAGGTGTTACGCCTAGAATCCAGAAAAAAAGAGTTATAAAATAGAAATACAAAAAATATCCAAGGGAGGCAAAAGAAGGCAAGAAAAACACCGAATGACAGATGGACAAATGGAAGACAAAAAGGCAAAGTGAGAGTCCTAAGCACAGTCATATCAATAACCACATTAGGTGTAAATGGTCTAAAGACACCAACTAAAAGCCAGAGATCATCAGATTGGATAAAAGAGTAAGACAAACTGAATACCACCTGTAAGAAATGCACTTCCAATATAAAGACCCAAGCAGGTCGAAGAAAAAAAATTTTTTAAGATATACTAGCCTAATGCTTATCCAAAGAAAGCTGGAGTGGCCATATCAATATCAAGTATATTTCAAAACAAATAAAGAAAGAGCACCATTTCCTAACAGTAAAGGGATCCAATCATCAAAATGACATAACAATCCTAAACCTAATACAGGAGCTTCAAAATACATGAAGCAAAAACTGACAGAATTACAAGGAAAAGAGATCCTCTTAGTGGAGGGTCTTTTGCCCAGGAGTATAGTCAGAGTTTTCAGTACCACTCTCAGTGTTGATGGAACACACAGACAATTATTCTGGATACAGATGATTCAAAGAACACTGTTAGCCCACTTGTCTTAACTGATATTTAGAGAAGACTCCACCACCAACAGCAGAACACACATTCTTTTCAAGTGAACACAGAACGTGAATCAAAGTTCAATACATTCCGATCATGCAAAAAATGTACCAAATGGAGTAAAATCAGAAATCAATAAAAGAAAGATCTTGGGAAGGCCCCCAGATATGTGGAAACAGAATAGCACACTTTTAGATAATCCATGAACCAATGAAGAAACCAAAAGGGAAATTAGGAGGTCTTCTGGACTAAATGAACATGTAAAGATAACATATCAAAACTGCGGCGAGGCTGCTATAAAGCGATGCAAGGAGGGGAATTTATTAGGCAGAAACCTATGCCAGGACCCTTCTGATCACAAAGAGGACTGAATCCAGGGCAGCAGGCAGACGGCAAGGCCAGCCAGCAGGAATCAGGAGTCTGGTCTCGCCCTCACACATCATGGCACATGGGGTGTCACCGTCCACGGCAAGCATGGCCATGATTAAAGGGGAGGGGTGAGGGACGGGGGGGGGGGCAGGAGGCGCGCGACGGGATCTGCTGCAGAATGGAAGTCCAGGCATGGGGAAGGTGGGTAAGAAGTGTCTGTACAACCTGCCAGAAGCGAAGTGGGGAGCAGAGAGGATGAGTGGAGGAGAAATCACACGTAGATTGATAGTCGATTGGATTATGTCTGACGGGCGAGTCAACGAGGTGGGGATGGAGACCAAGGGCACGGCTCCCGGGTGGGCGGCGGTCAGACAGTCAAACAAGGAAGGACACACCCAGGGGCCAGCGCCTGGGACAAAACACTTGGTCTGGAGTCGGAACGTGGAGCCGGACACGCTGAGGGCTTCCGGCGGGAAGGCCCAGCAGCAAATGGAACCTGGGTCTAAAGGGGATAAGAGGCCCAGGGACAGGAGTCTAAGGTGAGGGAGAGGACAAAGCACCCAGAAGCAGCACACTACGTACAGCCGCCCGGAGAAAACCTGCGCCAAGAAGACGGGGCTCACCCGGGGCCGCCCTACCCCCAGCACCCCAGGACCCCCATGGCACGGCCAAGACTTTGGCTTAATCTCCTTGGCTGGGGGATTAATCTCCTCCTTAGGGGAGGTCTGCTGGGGACCTCCTGCAATTCTAAGAGCATCCAGGGAGGAGAATCGCTGACTCAAAGAGGAAAAGAAGTCAGTTTTAAAGAAAGAAAGAGTCCGATGGTGACAGCAAGCAGCTGCGGTGGCCGCAGGTCCGACGGGGCAGCTACTGCTGACGCAAAGTGGTGCCACTGCTTTGAAGGTTCAGCTGCACCAAACCAGACTAAACAGGCTTCAGTTCCAAAAGTGTGCGTCTGCTGACATCAGTACATCCCTAACTAACCACAGGCTGCCGTCTACCGAAAATGTCAAGCAGAACTTTTCCTAACTGTTGTCATCAAGAATGCAGGGAGTCTGTAAGGATCTGTGTTTTTTCACAAGAGACAAAAAGATAGGAGAGATGGTTCAAGTAGTTAGACGTGGTAGCAAAAGCCTTTTTCCTGTCAATGTAAGTTTTAAGGACTGAGGTTAATTAAAATCGAAAATTTAAAATCCAAACCATGAGGATAAGGAAATCTATTTTCCAAGTTCACAGGTTGGCTTAACTTTGTGATCCTGGGGGGCAGGAGGGTAGGAGGAAGGTTTAAAAGGATAATCGTCATTTCTCGAGCTCTTTCCTCAGACCGGCACCAAAACTGGACTTACGTGACATTTAACCTCCATGACCAGCGGGCAGCGTCCCTTGTAAGGGCTGTGCTCTCACTCCCAGGAGGCCCTTCCTTTCATCACTGCACCGGACGCTTTGTGGGTGATCTGCTCTTCCTCGTCCTGGGAAACCTGCGGCCTCCACCGTGGGCACCCAACGCCTAAATACAGGTGGCGCCCCTCCGCCGGCCTCTGGCCACGCTGCCCAGTGTAGACAGGGAGCAGCATCAGACGCGGCCAGACGGCTACACACCTGCGCTCCTGTCTGACTCCAGCACGGAGGGCTCGGCTGGAACCCACCTGTCCTGGGTGTGGCCCTGACCAGACTCTCCCAGCTCCTGGAAAGTTCCTCTGGCCCCTGCTTCCCAGCCCCGTGGACACCCTGGCTTCTGCCTGTTTCCTAGCCCAGGTGCTGCCACCAGTCCTGTGAGCTCTTGAAATACTCCCGGTAAATGAACAGATCAACCCAGTGTCACTTAAGTCAGCGCCAAGGCCACTGCTCGCAGCTGAGGCTGCAGACGCCGAGATGCGGACGGGCTGAAGGACACACACACTGTTGGTGCCCACAGAGGGGCTCCCCGCTCCCGCCTACCACTTCCCAAAATGGGCACGTTTGAGAACTTCCTGACAAAAGTCAGACGTGTGAATGCATGGCCGTCTGTTGAAATCCAAGTGCAAACAAAACAGAAGGTAAGCCATTGTCTCAGACGCCCCCTTGACTGAAGGCGCAGTCCAGGAGAGCTGCTCCAGTTAGAGAAATGACACCAAGGTCAGGTCACTCAGCCTTACCGGGCTTCATGTGACCTCTGAGGTTTTAGAAGACTGCAGGTCTGGGAGATGGACCCTCATGTTGCTTGAACGGCCCTGTATTTGTCCCAACATACTTTACCTGTTGGCAGCTAAGAACTGGCAGAGAAATGCAGTGTTCCCTTCCCAACGAAACGTTAATTCTGGTTCGTGTGTTTTTGCCTGGACTTTAAGGCCAATTCCTAAATGTAGAGCCTAACTTTCTTTGGTAAAATTTTCAACCAGAATGAAACTTTATCCTGAATCCCTCATCGGAAGACTGAATTTCAATATTAGTTCTCCACAGTATTCAGAATTAGAAACACCTCAGGCAATTGATACCCTATTCCGAATTAGAGCACTGCCCGCCCTGATCTATTACTTGTTTCATATTTTAAGGGGATCATTAAGTCCCATCTACCAAAAATACCTTCCCCAGATATTGAACATCTATGATATATGCAATGACTTCCTTCCTTCCTTTAGCAGTGGGTGCTGACTGATCCCACGGACACTGGCAGGTCTGGGTCTGCACACAGAGGGGCCTCCTACCTCCTGTAATCGACCTGTTCCTAAAAAGCTGAGTGCTAAAAAATGAGTTTTGTAAACCAAGCACCAGTTTCTCATTAGCCGATATTGTAAGTTCATTTTTTACCTTTATTATCAAGTTTTCTCCAACAGCCCAGTGTTTTGGTCTATGAATGATCACACATTAAAAGGAACCCTTTGATCAACTAGGTAACAAGGAAAAGCATTTTGTAATGAACAGAAAATAGTACCACTTCATAAAGTCCTACTTTCGATTTCTAAAACTCTTGGGGTTAATTCTGGGAGACAGCAGCCCTCTTCTCTGGCCCGGGGCCCCTGAGAGGGCAGGGGTCAAGTCACCTGTGGGCTGGTGACCCTGGCACCTGCCAAAGTCACAGAGAGCAGGAGTCTCTCCTCCTGGACCCAGACTGCATTCTTACGGTGTTCCTGGCCCGCAAAACATGCTACATTCAAAGGAAAACACAGAACTATTTTGAGGATGACCACTTGTAAATTTTCACTGAACCACCGGGAAGGGAGGCCTCATGCGCCCACCACGCGCGCATCACGTCCTGGGGACAGAGCTCTGCACGGGAGCCCTTCTCCCCACAACGCAGGTGATGAGACAGATGCGCAGGGCTGAGCGAGGGAGCACACCTTGATGAGGCCACGGCTCCAAGCCCACAGCCTAACCACGTTTATATAAAATGTCTCTATTTTACTGTGATTATTACACAAATTACGGAACATTTCTGAGCCCAAGTTCCTCCAATAGAAGAAACAGAAACAGCAGCGCTGCTCACCACCAACCTTCGCTGGTGACACCATTAGATCAACCGGCACTAACCAAATGCCCAGCTCAGAGCCTGGCAGTTAACAAGCAGTTGAGGGGGGAGGGATAAGTCAGGAGTTTGGGGGTAACATACACACACTACTTCATGTAACACAGATGACCTACAAGGACCTACTGTATAGCACAGGGAACTCTACTTAATATTCTATGATAACCTTTATGAGAAAAGAATCTTTAAAAAAGCGTGGATATGTGTATGTGTATAACTGAATCACCTTCCTGTACACCTGAAACTAACACAACATTGTATATCAACTACACTCCAATAAAATTTTTTAAAACTCAGTTGATAAATATCACTATTATTAGGTTTATCACCTGGTCCTCATCCTAGCACCTCTTCCTCTTTAGAGAGTGGTCTCTAAGAAGCAAAATGAAACTGGAGAAATGTTTTCTAAAAAAAGATATCCGATTTCAGTTTGGAGAACTCAGAATGAACGTACCAGCCATGGTTTGTGCTTGACCATAAACGTGTGCGTTAACACAGAGTGTGGGAATTCAAACTGAGGACTCGATTTGAATGACAAAGGAATATTTAATATGCCTGCTTGGTTTCACTGAAAATTTTTTTAAAAGGCACACAGTGGCCCGGGCGGAGCAGCCCCTCAGACAAAGCGAGAACTGGAGGGAACTGGGCACGGCTGCGGCTGGGACTCCGTGGGGGCCTGCGCTGACCCGGCGGTCACCCCGGGCATCTGGAAGGGAATCAGGGCATGTCAGGCTGTGGCACTGCTCCTCGGGGGGCTGGGGATTCCTGGCATCAGTGGGAAAGGACCAGGGATGCCATGAGCCCTGGTGTGAGTGGACTGCTGTGCACATTTCAGGATTGTCCGCTGAGAAACCAATTGAATGCATGTTCCTACGAAAACAAGAAATCCAGGCACAGGGGGCTACAGCGAAAGGCACCCTGACAAGACCGTATGGGAGGGGACAGGGCGCGTTTCTATTTCGGTACCAAAAGCATTTAAACTTTAGGAGTAACCAAATAGGAATAAGGAAATTCCTAATAAGGAGATGTTAGGTTCTCCAGAGAAACAGAACCCACAGGACAGATATAGACTCATTACACATGAGATTTATTCTAGAACGGGCTCACGTGGTTATGGCGGCTGAGAAGTCCTAGGACCCACTGTCTGCAGGCTGAGACCCAGGGCAGCTGGTGGCGTCATGCAGTCCAGGCTGGAGGCCTGAGGATCAGGCCCGAGGTCTGAGGCGGGAGAAGGTGGGTGCCCACCTCAAGGGGAGAGGGGAATTCATCCTTCCTTCACCTTTTTTGTTCTTTCCAGGCCCTGAGTAGTTTGGGTGAGGCCCCGCCCCACAGTGGGAAGGGCAGTCTTTACTGGGTTCACCAGCTCAAATGCTCATCTCTCCTGGAGACACCCTCCCAGACACACCCAGAAATGACGCTTTACCAGCTGTCTGGCATCCCTCACCAGGCGTCGACACATAAAACTAATTATCACAGGAGATGTCCTTAAGTTCTTCCTAAACAGTTTTAGTTCTATGGCAACTTCTAGGTTAAAATGGAACCAGGCTCAGGGCTTCCCTGGTGGTGCAGTGGTTAAGAATCCACCTGTTAATGCAGGGGACACGGGTTCCAGCCCTGGTCCAGGAAGATCCCACATGCCGCAGAGCAACTAAGCCCGTGTGCCACAACTATTGAGCCTGCGCTCCAGAGCCTGTGAGCCACAACTGCTGAGCCTGAGAGCCACAACTACTGAGCCTGTGAGCCACAATTACTGAAGCCCACATGCCTAGAGCCTGTGCTCTGCAACAAGAGAAGCCTCTGCAATGAGAAGCCTGCACACTGCAATGAAGAGTAGCCCCCGCTCGCCGCAACTAGAGAAAGCCCGTGCACAGCAACAAAGACCCAACGCAGCCAAAAATAAAATAAATAAATTTTTTTAAAAGTAAAATAAAATGGAACCAGTCTCAGAATCCCAAATGGCGCCTCCCTAACAGTCTCCAACCAAAAAAATAAATAAATAAAAGATGAAAATTATAACATCACAAACAAGCACCAGCCACAAACATTCGATTGCAAAAATCTGGAAAGTATTTTCCTATAACCACAAGACTAAAGGAGATGGATTGAGAAACAAATTTTGGTCTCCACGTGTGCCACCCTCTGAAACAATGCAGTTGCCCTGGGCCAGACGAGACCTTAAGAAGCCCCCGCCCGTGAGCTTCCTGGCTGGCCCTGGCTCAGCAATGTCAGGACACTCTTAGGACCTTCTCCCGATCAGCACCTCTTTTTCTATGTCAGTTTGAGGCCACAACTCCAACAATAAACTGGGCAACTTGAAAAAGAGACAATAAAGCAGAGGGCCAGTCTATTCCAGGAGACGTCGACATACAAATTACGGCGGAGGGGCACATAGAACAAGACAGCCATGGGCAGACTGAAAATGCAAATGCACCTATACCCGCTGAAATCAGTAAAGACATGAAGTTGAGAAATAAATGATGCCACGGCCACCGCCGTGGGAAACGCATTCTCATGATGCTGAAGAAGAGAACAGAGGACTTGATTATTTTCTCTCCCAGGAAAATAAGATCAAGATGGTTACTTTTCAATAATGCATATTCCTGAGTAGAGACAAAAAGAGATGAATGATTTCACAATTCCTTATGAACTAATGCACCTTCGCAATAGCTGACGGGGCCTGAACGGTTTTCTTTCCTATGTATTCTTTGTTGTTTCATCTAAGATTTCGAGTCTTATTAAGAAGAGGAGGGACTTCCCTGGTGGTCCAGTAGTTAAGACTCTGCGCTTCCACTGCTGAGGGAATGGGCTCGATCCCTGGTCGGGGAACTAAGGTCCCGCAGGCGGTGTGGTGCAGCCAAAAAAAAAGAAGTAGAACTGAGAGAAAACAGAGTTGTTTCATGTCAGGTCCCACGTGTGTAAGCCTTTCTGTGTGGGATGTGGCACTGCATCTTGGGTGTAAAGGCAGAGTGGTGCCCCTGGCGGCTCCGGGGCTGTGATTCTGGCACAGTGACGTACCTTCCCAGCTCCCACCCCAGGAGCAGAAGACTCCGTTCACTCTGTGTCCCCTCTTTCACCCACACGGCACGCAGTGAATCGCAATCCCACAAAGGAAATATTAATGCCAGAAAGACCAGGAATGCAACCCAGGGTGGTGCTGGGACGCCATGGCAACGTGAGTTTTTGACGTGCCAAGAGGGTTTCATACAGAAGAAAATGATTTGTGTTCACTTTCATTTTCTTAAATTATCATCCTCTCTATTAAAGGTTTAAATTTTAAAACCTAGTTTCCTTAAGTGTTTAACTTAATATCTTATTTATTATATTTATAAATCTAGTAGATTTTAACAATCACATGCAAAGTGGCCTTCAGTTTATGTTGAATCTACTCATGATGAACAGATTAAAATCCCTTAGGCAATGATTTAATATAATTTAAATTGTCTTAAAATTGTCAAGATTCATTTCAAATTAAGATATTACACTTTCTTGCATACTTTAAATGACAAAACTACAAAACCCAAATGCTCCCAAGTTCTTAATTCTCACAGCTCTAAAAAACTAAACCGTGTAAGTATGGTGACTCTCAAGCCCTCCTAAAAATGAAAACGCTGCTCACAAACTTAGTGAAATTTTCTTATTTTTCTCAATTAAAAAGTCATGAGTCTAAGGCCAGTTCACACCTCAAATTAGAATCAGGTATTTTAATATATCAAAGGTCTTAAAACGCTTACAAAAACCTTAAATACCACTTATCCTCAGGTTGTTCCTAAATTTATGAAAGTCTATTAATAGTGTGGGCTGGATGTACTTAGCTCTGCATTTAATTCTAAGCACTAAAGAAACACTTTCTGATCGGAAGGAAGTTGGGGTCTCATTCTGGGGGAGCCAGGCCACATGCAGACGTGCAGGTGAGCCCTTTCCAGCACCGCGACGACGGCGGGGTCCTCAAGCCTGCGCCCTGGAGGGCTCTGTGAGTGTGAGGTCGGGGCACAGATGCTCCTGACTCCCCTGCCCTGTTTGCAGGCGGCTCACTTGCTCCCGACCTTCGGTGACCTCTGCCGTATTTAGTCTTCCCGAGGTGTGTTGCCGTCTCCCCACACTGCCGAGAACAGCTTCGAGCTACACTCACACGGAACTCTTCGTGACCCCCTCAACTTGACCGCGTGCTTGAATGCTGCTTCCCTCTGAACTACTTTTCTGGTCTCTGTGGTCACGACGCACGTGGATCCAGCTCGACTCTCCTGCCCTTTCCTGAGTCCACGCTCAGAGTCACGGGCACAGGGAACCCACAGGCAGCTTCCCCAGAGGATTCGGGGAAGAGCACAGCCTTCCAGAAAAGTCAACGAGTGAGGACCAGGTAGCGAAAAACCGAACTTTGAACCAGGACAAACACAAGGAGCAAGACAGAAATAAAACGCAGACATTTCAGCACAAATGAGTAAAATCTAGACCACGCGACCCAGAGAGAAGACAGGGCTTAGAAACGGGGCGTTTTTCTCACCACTTTGCAAGGAGACAAGAAAACCCAGTGTGCCTGGTGCCTCCTGGTCTGGAAACACTTTCAGTAAATCATCTATTCTCTTTACGGAACACAGGTGTACTCATTCTCAGCCAATCCTGTGTGTTGTCTTTGAAAAGCAGGAAATCTGTCTGCCTGCGGAGGGAGACCCTGACCAGGAGCGCTGACCACACAGCGGTGGTGGGAACAGCACAGCCGGGCAGCAGGTGTCTTCAGGAAGCTCCCCGAGCCTGCCCTCGGCTGCTCCAGACCGTCACAAGAGCAGCTCTTGTGCATTACGGGCACCTAGAAGGGACTTACAGATCCAAACTGACAAAACAATCATAAATATCACAAGCTTTAAATTTAATTCCATTTAAAAATGCCATCATTTCATTAATTATTTTATAATTGACATGTACAGACTTTTTCCACGTATAGACTTAGGTTCTTTTTCCTTGGAAGAGCTAAACCATAACTCTCAAAGTAACATGGCCCAAGTAAAACAGGCGGATTTAAATTTCATCCTCATATTCTTTAGTAAATAAAATCTTTGAAAGAGAAAACAAGATAATAAAAAGCAAAACCAAATCTGGAAAAAGCATTGACTCTAATACAAAGGACAAAGTGTCAATTTTAAATTAAAAGCTAGAACAATCAGTAAGCAAAACTTTGGGCCCCAAAGATAAAGATATGAAGGATATAACAAGCAATTTAAAAATGAAAAGAAGGGCTTCCCTGGTGGCGCAGTGGTTGAGAGTCCGCCTGCCGATGCAGGGGACGTGGGTTCGTACCCCAGTCCGGGAAGATCCCACGTGCCGCGGAGCGGCTGGGCCCGTGAGCCATGGCCGCTGAGCCTGCGCGTCCGGAGCCTGTGCTCCGCAGAGGGAGAGGCCACAACAGTGAGAGGCCCGCGTACCGCAGAAAAAAAAAAAAAAAAGGAAACAAATACTCAACAGCATATGAGATAATGCATATTCTCCCTAATAGTCAAAGAAAGGCAAATGAAAATAATGGGATACTATTTCTTGATAATGAATTTAACAAGATAATGAAGGTATTAATAATCGAAGCTGGTAAGGAAACAAAAAACTCTTCGAGAAATATTTGTCTATATTTATCAGAATGCTTTCAAAGTTTCGCTATTTTACTCAGCACCACTACTCCTAATAATCTTGAGAAGATAAATCTAGATACAGAAAGCCCTGTATACTCAAATATGTACATAAGAATATTACTTACACCACCAAAAACAACTTAAATGTCCACTATAAGAAGATAGTGAAGTATCACTTTCTTAAAGCGAAATAATTTTTCAGATTTCCATTTCTTTACTTTCCCCTCTCTTTCCCCGGGTACTGCCAGGCTGCAGGGGAGCACAGCCGTCCCAGCATCGGGCACGTGTCCCGTAACTACTCCTGGTTCTTCCCCCACCAGGTACTAAATCACGCCGCGCTCTGGACTCCACCTATGTCTTGTCTCTTTGCATAAACTATTTGAGGTCTCCCATGTTTCTCCTCTGTGTTCTAGGGTAACATTAGTGACGTGGTTAAATGCAACCCAGTAACGCTGGAAAGACCAAAGCAGAATTTTCCATAATAAACCCCACATGATACAGAAATGGAAAACTGAAAATGAATACCTACTAAACACCCTAAATATCCATTGTCAGTAAGAAAGGGCTCTTATATTCTTTCATTAATGCCATCATTTCATTATTTTATCATTGACATCAGATGAAATTGGTGATTGTGATATTAATGTAAGATAAATTTGATGGCATAAGGCAAAGGTATATTTGTGAGTCTCTGTTATACCTGGCAACAAATTTCATGCACTTTTGTCCTCGGAGGAAAGCCGTGTGGAGCGGCTTTCCTCCGTGGCTCACCTACAAGTTCTCTGACCTTCTTTCCTGCACTTCTCCCGGGTCTGCAGCCCTACCCCAGACCACACTCTCACCCAGGGCACCCGTCCCTCTACATCATGCTCCTCTGTCTTCTTTTGATCTCTGGTTTCAATACCATGCATCTTTTTTGCCAGAAATCACAGCCTTGCTTGGCTATCACCTCAGCAATGATAGATTAACTATGAACTTATTCCCACCTCAACAGTGAAGTATCTAAACGGATATATCTTTTCTTTTTTTTTTTTCCTCACTGTTGCGGCCTCTCCCGTTGCGGAGCACAGGCTCCGGACGCGCAGGCTCAGCGGCCATGGCTCACGGGCCCAGCCGCTCCGCGGCATGTGGGATCCTCCCGGACCGGGGCACGAACCCATGTCCCCTGCATCGGCAGGCGGACTCTCAACCACTGCGCCACCAGGGAAGCCCTAGTATATGTTTTAAAACCAAAGCTTGAGTCCAGTATTTCGTTCTGTGGACACAGTTTTAAACATCAGTGTGAGGTGCACCAGAGGTTCAATAAAACAGAAGAATACTCCATACTGAGAAGGAAGCATGAGGATCCTAAGGTTCACCCTGATCTCGGGAAAATGTTAGTGAACGGATAGCATGTATCTTAAATCGGATAAATACGGTACTAAGGGACAAAGCCCGTTTAACACACCGTGAGTCCATTACTGAAGAAGTGTTCCTACTTCACAGAGATCTTCTGACCATTGTGCTCAGACAAAACACAGGACTTTGGAACAAGGAGGGTTTTTGTTAGAAACTTCTATTACAAAGACATTTAGCGCTGCATTATTCTGTCATCACTCCTCCAATTTAATAGCAGTTCTACAAAAACAAGTGCGGTAGAGAGTGCGAACGTTCGAAAACCTTCCTGCAGGTCCTGCGTGGCCTCGTGGTTTCCTGAGATGCTGAAGGTGAACGTCGGCTTCTCCAGCTGCCGCTCTTGGGTGGCATCCCTAAGAAGCGCCGGCCCTCCTTCCTCCCATTCTTTCTCATGTGCGTAGGTCACATGGGCTTCCTTCATTCATGAAAATAACCTCGATGGCAATAGAGACCTACACAACGTTTCCTAACTGAAAATTTTCAAGTATTCAAAAAAGTTCCTCTGATCAGTTATGCTATAGGGTATTTTGAGGTCAACACTGAATTTTCAGTATTCCACCTGTCAGTCACCACACCCAGCCCCCTGCCACACACCTTACTTGCCTCCTAGCCTAGCTCTTATCTTCTGGCTCTGTCACTCATGACCACTCCTCAGTATTACTGGCTGTGCTACTGAAAGGCTTCAAAAAGGAATCCAACAGTGTCAAAAAAACACACTAAAAATTTAAAATAGGTAATTGCAATGCATACTATGAATTAAGAAAGGCTTGTACACTACAGTATATGCAGCACAACCTCATTTTGGGGATGAGTGAAGCATAATCACGTGTACATCCCAGTATTGTGTGTAAGAGGACAGAAAAATTTAAACCTAAGTACCCATCAGCAGAGGATGCAAAGGCTAAATTAGGGTCAGTGATGGATGGGGTACAAAGAAGACTTCAGGCGACAGCGATGGAAGCTCTGTAGTCAAGGACACAAGCTTCATTTACTCATTCTTCCAACACTTGATACAAACGGAAGGTAAACTGTGTTGCCAGGCACCATAACATGCCCTGGATGCAGCAATCCAGTGTCAGGGAAAGGAAGCAGGTACGGGAAACAGCATCGATGGTACAGCCCCACACAGTGCACACACACACTCGCGTGTGCAATCACACAACAGATGCACTCTCGGAATCAAAGCTTCCAACTTAAAGGGACAAGGTGAAATCAATATTCCTGAATACTCAAGTTTCATTAATATTTAACATTGCTTACATCTTTTACCAAAAAATCTCCCTCTGCATTTTTTTTTTTTTTTTTTTTCGGTACACGGGCCTCTCACTGCTGTGGCCTCTCCCGTTGCGGAGCACGGGCTCCGGACGCGCAGGCTCAGCGGCCATGGCTCACGGGCCCAGCCGTTCCACGGCATGTGGGATCTTCCCGGACCGGGGCACGGACCCACGTCCCCTGCATCGGCAGGCGGACTCTCAACCACTGCGCTACCAGGCAAGCCCCTCCCTGTGCATTTTAATACAAGATCATTCACTTTTCTGGGTTGATTTGCAGTTGATGTTACTTTCTCTTAATCCTTTCTCCTAATTAAGATTCTTCAAATTTTGTGGAACTCCTTCTCCATCTAAATCCTTTTCACAAGAATTTCAAAATCATTTCCTTACTTGCCGTGTACTTGCTTTCTTCCTTCAGTGTTCCTGTCCATGGATATCTCATTATTTTTTTATATTTCAGTTAGAGCAAATGTCCATTGGCACCGAATGACAAACACTTTCACTGTAAAAGAAAACACCCTCGATTCCTCTTTCTCCCCAGTAAAGGTCTACTTCCTAAGTTCATCTCCCTGCACTCGATGAAAGCTGGCATGTAATCTTTAATATTACAAAATTTCATCAAAATACAGGCTGACAGATAGAAAAGCTATGATGTGAGACTTGTTTGAAACACAGGAGACCATACCTGGGCAGCGGCCGGGCTGAAGGCCACAGCGTGACCGTGTCCATGCGTCCTGCCAGTCTGCAGCAGAAAGTGCTCGAGCTGGTTTTGTACACGTACGCCTGGAAGACAGAACGCACAGGTGCTCCGTACTGCAGACTCGGATGAGCCACAAGGAACTGTGCACAGCTGAGGTATGTTCGCCAGCTGATCAGGCAACCGAGCAGCAGCTGGTCGACAAAATGCCGCCTAAGCCACGGAAGTAACCTCATGAAATGTGCTTTTCTCTTTTACCTTTTAGAAAGTTTATCATCTTCACGAATTTACTTCATACTTTCTATTTCTTATCATAAGCTTCCACAATACCCTGTGAACAGTTTTAAATATAGGCTCATTAGGTGGATGGACCTAGAGTCTGTCATAGAGTGAAGTAAGTCAGAAAGAGAAAAACAAATAATGTATGCTAACACATGTCTATGGAATATATATATATAAAAAAAAAAAGGTTCTGAAGAACCTAGGGGCAGGACAGGAATAAAGATGCACGTGTAGAGAACAGACTTGAGGACATGGGGAGGGGGAAGGGTAAGCTGGGACGAAGTGAGAGAGTGGCATGGACATATATCCACTACCAAACGTAAAACAGATAGCTAGTGGGAAGCGGCCGCATAGCACAGGGAGATCAGCTTGGTGCTCTGTGACCACCTGGAGGGGTGGGATAGGGAGGGACGGAGGGAGACACAAGAGGGAGGGGATATAGGGATATATGTATGTATATGTATAGCTGATTCACTTTGTGATACAGCAGAAACTAACACACCATTGTAAAGCAATTATACTCCAATAAAGATGTTTTTAAGAAAACACTATTTAAACCTTTACATATTTTTTAGCTTTTCAATTCAAATTAGCTGTCTTGTGTTACATATTTACATCATAAAAAAATGCAAATTCAAAATCTCATTCAGACACAGAAAAAAAGAGTAACAGCCTATCAGATTTTTTAAATATATAAGGAAAAACCATCTGCTATAATTCTTAAAGATATCAATAAGTCATAAAAAAGATTTACATACTTTCATTCTAAAAATAAGCCATTTAATGATATAAAACATAATTCAAAAATATGAAAATACGGCCCTCACTTTTTTGTGAACTGGATGATAAAATGAGTTAAATTCTGCTTGTCTAACACAAGGAGGCAGCTATAGGGGTATTTCTCAGAAGAGGTCATTACAATGTAGCAGGATGCTTGCAAAAGAGCATCACTGATGCATGATAAATGTGGCTACACTTGTCAGTAAGCTTAGAAGAAATTAGAAACGACCTATTTTCTATTTTACTGGAAATAGGACATTTGGGCCAATTGTGATTTGTGCTTCCCCCTGAATTTGGACTTGCAGGATGACAGGCCTTACGGGGCTGTGGTTAGTTGGAACCCTTTGATGTACACTGCGTAACTGAACAGAAATTTAGGAGAAGTTTAAGAACACAAGCTATTAAAACATGGTGTAAACCTCCCCGTAACCTTAAACTCCTGTCCTTTCATTCCATCGTATACCATTCAGATGTTTATTTTCAGGAAGTAAAACCAGTTATTTTCCCATCAAAACCCCTCAGAACTGTTTTTCCCAACCTAACACCTCTCACAAGAGCACACCACAGTGAGCCCTGTAATACCACACTCTGCACTGAAAGACCCAGGGGGTCTGCGGTGACTCGGGCCCCTATCCAGTCCCTGCGTGAGCAGCTGCCCAGCACAGACGACATCCTCAGCCATTTCCTAAAGCAAATGCACTGAAACTCCTAACGAAAAGACACGCGGTTTTCAGAGAGAGGAATTCTCCCCACACTGGCATCCCAGACGGTCACTCACGGCCCAGGAGGGAGCATCTGGAAGGAAACTTCCCAGGACCCCTGTAGGGTCACCCCCCTGTAGGGGCACTGGCTCAGAGAGGTGCCCACTGTGAGGGGGCCTCACAGCACTGTGTGAAGACGGGTCTAGTCACCGCCCACCTCCTGCCTGGATTGCCCCCATGCCCTCCCTGCATCGCCCCGTGGCTCTCTGGTCCAGACATGGCCACGGAGCCAGGGACCGGGAGGACAGGGGCCACGGCAGGCGCTGGGCAGAGCACGTGGAATCTGGAGGATGGTCTCCCGGAGCTGCTTTGTTCTCTCCCGAGGGAACGAGGGACCCTCAGACTGCAACTGCAGGACCCACCCAGCACGGGGGACCTGGGAACACCCCCGACACAGGGGAACCTCGGAGGCTGGTGCTGGGTCCCCGAGCAGGAGCCTGGCTGGGGCTGCTGCCAGGGTCACCAGGTGCCTGCTCCTGGGAGCATGAGGAAGGAGCTAAGTGCAAAGCCCCTTCACCCTCCTGCAGTCCGTTCCCGACCCCGGCCCCATCCCCCAACAGGCAGAGCCGCACCCAGAGGCTGAGCTGGGCCCCTGGCGGCACGAGTGAGCCATTTCCAACGTCCGCGTAGACAAGGGGATGCGCAGCACCCACGCTCGCGTACTCGGGCACTGTGAGGGCACCGGCCTCCTCCTCAACCCCTCCTGATGGGCCCCCGCCCAGAACAAAACCCTATGTGACCAAGGCCCATGAGCCCAAGGGACTGACCCCTGCCCGGGTCAGCGCCCCCAGTCCAACCCCGCTCCTCCGTGACCCCGCTTCCCAAGAGCTGCTCCCCCATCAACCTGGCTCCCTTCCCCACATCACACACCTGCGGCTCAGGTTACCTGTCAGGGAGGGTCCCCCAAGGGGCTCAGGCTCAGGGTGTCTGACCTGCGTTGAACTCACTTGCTTCTTTCTTTGTAAGACTACAAAATTCTCAAGTGTCAGGACCTTGCTGTGTCATTCACCCATGTGTCCCTGTACTTGGAACAGTGCCAGATACCAGTGGTTGCCAATAGGTACAACTAAAGGGATTCATTCATAGGTAGATTACTATACATGCGCACACGTGTGCACACATGTGCAGGCATATGCATGTACACACATGTACATATACACAAAGGTGCATGTGCATAGGTACACATAAAACCTGCACATATGTGTGCACATACATGTGTACATGTGTGTGCGTGTGTGTTACATGGATGTACACATATGTACCCGCACACTGGCTTTAAGGCGGGAGTTGTTGAAATAAACACTGACAGAGTAAACCACCCTGGGTTACTTCGACTGAATTTTTTACAGAGAAAAGAGAAGCACCTGGAAAACCAGATCTTGACAAAACTTAATCTCCTCAAAGTTTCATGTAAAATCCACTATTACTCATTATTTTTGTCAGAGCTATAAAAACAGGGAGCCTTTAAAAGAAATAAGTCACTTCCCAAGGTGCATCTCCTCGAAAGGGCGCTGCAGGGCAAGTCGTGCGGGGAGAGGCTCCCGGCGCCCGGCCCTGGTCTCCCCGGGTCCGCCGGCTGTTCCTGCCCTCCTCCCGAGGCGACCCGGCGGGCTCTGCTCGGAATCGAGCTGCGCCCGAGCCCCCCCCTGGAGAAAGCAGCGCATGGCCCGACCCGGGCGCAAGGAGAGCTCTGCTCCGCTAGGGCTGGGAAGAGCGCCACCGGCGCGTGCGGGACAGGCACGCTGAGCGCTGCGAACCGGCGCCTGCCGCCCAGGGACGGGAGGTGCGCATCGTGGCGACCCCTCCGGTGCAAGCGACAGCAGATCCATGCCGAGCCGGCCCCGGCCGAGTGGGGCGAGACACCGGAGCTCAGCTTCCCGCGTAGGACACCCGGCCGCCTTCATCTAAGAGAGCAGCTCGCCAAGACCACACCCACGGCCCAGGCCACGGGGTCCCTCCTGCCTGAGGCGAGGCCCCCGACGGCTCAGCTGGGCGCTAAGAAGGAGGTGGCGTCCCAGCCTGGTTAAATACTGCGCCATGGACCAAGGAGTTTAATGTGAACTAACGGTGTTTGGGGAAAAAAGGCAATTTAGAAGAGCAAAAAATGTATTTAAAATGCCAAAACATAAAACGTTCACAGGGCGTTAAAGGGACTTGACTGACCCCTGCTGAGGTTCCAGCAGAAACAGACTCACAGGCCGCCTTACATCAGGGCCGTGGAGAACCTGAGGCAGGGGAGACCCTCCCAGTGCCCCGTGGGCAAACAGAAACGCGCCTGCGCACCATGCAGATGGGCCCCTTAAACTACACGCGGCAGCCCTCTGGGCTCTGACTACGCAAGGCATTTTTGCGCGCCAGCCAGGTACGGCTCTGCCCTCAAGGAGGTCGGAGTCTCAGGATCTCACGGGGAGGGCGCATCACACACCGTCCCCCGACACGGAGAGCTTTAGGGAGGCACGGCTGCTGGGCAAGGCCCCGATTTCAACCAGACAGGCCAGGGCGGCCTCGTGGGGCGGCGATGGGGCCAGTCTTGACACAGAAGCAGGAGTTTGCCGCTGGTCCAGGCCACGGAGGCAGGTGGTGGGAGGTGCACTCTGGCCATCCGCCAAGACCTTCCCGGGGGAGTGCTGTAGACGTGGAGCATGTGAGCTCATCTGTGTTCTAGAAACAGCTCCCTGAGGTTGGACGGGAAGAAGACGGCGTGGGGACCCTCACCCAGCGGCCTTCCGCCAGGGTTAAGAGCATGAGCTCTGCGGCCTGCCAGTGCCTGAGGTCACACTCACGGCCCACAGGTCTCGGTACTTGCCAATGCCAGGGTCTCAGCCGCCTCGTCTGTGAACTAGGATTCCTGCGACGGCACCAAGCCGGAACATGTGGCGCATAGGAACCCTCGGTGAGCAGTATTTATCCCCATCTGCACCCAAGAGGGGACAGGGAAACTTCTGGGGTTTGCCCTTCTTCTGTCCTGGTCAGTGCCCCTGGGGCGTCTAAAACCCTCCAGGGCTTGGTGCACCTCACAGCAGCGCCCACGGTGCAAGAGAACGGCCTGGGCCCAGCAATTCGGGCCCCCCTTGGGTGCCCGGCCCGAGACCAGAGGGTCCACAGCCACACCTGAGGAGACCAGGCAGGGATGAGACAAGAGCAGTGGCAAGAGACTGCCTGCAAAGTTGATTCCAACTCGGAAGCAGCTGGGACCTCGAGGAGTTTAAAGCCAGACGCTGAAATGGTGGTGTGCGTTTTGGCAGCAGGGTGGTTGGGGAAGAGCCCGGTGCAGATGGGCTGCTTGGAGTGGCAGGAGATGGCCGCTGGGACAGGAAGGCTGACAGAGGGCTGGACCGCACACCCCTGTACCTCCCTTCTGAGGGTCTGCACTCACCGCGGTAACACACGTCAACCCTCTTCCGGGATTTTAAATACGAGTCAGTCTGGGAGCAGACAGAGGCCTGGGGAGACCCGGGGACCCGTCCAGACCCTCCAATACATGGGAAGTTGAACGAGTTCAGTCAACCTGCTTCTCTATTTTATGTACCTTCAAAGTCCCCATAAAATCAAGTACTGTCTAACAATAGGAAGGACGTGGGACTCCAGCCAAACGCAGTCTTCTCTCATCTTCCAGACAGAATAAATGTCCCACTCCTCGTTGCTCTGCGGCGCCCTTTCCTCTCATTTTACGACGCTCGAAGAGTCAGCTTTGTATAAATGCTTCACGCCCGCATCAGCCACCTTCTAGGCAGCAGTTCAGCTTCTGACCTTCTACTGCAGGAAGCAAAACTCTGTGCATTTCTCCGTAAACTCGTGGGAACAAACACATTGTGTGAAATTAGTTGCACACGAAGATTAAAAGTTTTCTAAGGCAATGTCCACCAGCCTTCATAAATTTGTATTTTAAAAATGGCTTCCATTTAATGACTTTAGCAGATGCTAAGAAATTCACATGCATTATCTTATTTAATCCCTATAACAGAGAAGAGTATTCTATGCAAAAGGTTAAAATATCTTCTTCTATGAAATGGAAACAGAGGAAGATGTCAGACAAAACAGCATCACATTACTTTTCAAAATGAAATAACTTCTCTGAAAATATGAGAAAAACTGGTTACCTAAGTTGAAAAGAATTGTCTTTACCATTATTTTAAAGCCCGGGCTTTATTTTTATGTTATAAGTAAAAGAGCATCTAAAACTCCAAAATTATATTTTTCATTTTTAACTTAAACAGCTGAAACAAATTTGGGAACCAAATTGAAAAAAAATCTCACACTAAGCTCTAATATGCCAAGTTTCAATCAAGTCTTTATGACTCTGTGATAAACTCCAGAAAGAAATAAAGATTAGAACATGCAAAAGAAAAATTTATAATGGAAATGCTGGCAAGTCGTTTTCCACATGCAGAAAATGATGACGGTGATGACGACAGTGATGATGATGATAGCTTTGAAATGACCACCTTTAATAAGAGTCACGTACAACAAATTCAAAAGTTAAATGAGCAAAGAAATCTTTTTCTAATACTGTAACTCATAATACCTCAGAGACAGCAAGTGTCCGAAAGCATGGAAAGAAGTATGTTTTAAATGTAACACTTAACAGCATTAAAGGAACATCACACGTGAGATTCCTTTTTATCTTCATGACTGAAACATTTTAACTGAAGAATGGCAATATTTGGTAAATTTAGTCAATTCTTACTGCATTATATTAACTAGACTCTAAGAAACTCTGCAAAAACTGATCAAATATACAACCTATGTAACATTTCAAGAGAGACACTTGGATGTTGGAAATATGTATCTTTAAGATAAATTTTATGTACTGCATTTTGAGAATAGTACATTAAACGTTCTAAATGCTATTCGTCAAACTGCAACCCCTAGAGTCTGTGTGCAGACTGGTCTTCTCAAGAAACCCGTTGCCCTCAGCACGTACACCTCATTTCCTGTAAGGGACTGTATCCTTTGCTTTCTGTTGGTAACAGTCAGTTGTGACTCAGGTCAGCAGATTCCGGGGATGGACAGCCATCCCGGGAGCACAGGACCCGCGCCTGGAGGTGAACGCCTCTGCCCTTTAAGATTCTGTGCCAAGAACAGCCTGCCAATAGCTCACTGAGTTGCACTTTAATTTTTAAAAAAACACAACAACTAAGAAATTAGGTGGGTATTAGGCTACCAATCATTTTAAATACATGACTCAATTCTCAAATTCATTTAAAAGCCCAGAAATACATAAGGTCTAATAATCAACCTGAAAGCCGACCTTGGCAGATGTTACTCGGAAATGAGCAGCATTAAGATCACGGTTCCCAAACACAAACCCCATTCCCGCCACGAAAGACACCCCTTCCCATCACAGCCCTCCCAGAAGACACGCCCGGAGAACAGGGGTGTCACCACACGCGGCCACCAGCACGCACTCCGGTTGTGAAGTCTGCATTTTAGTCGCCTCATGAAGCCACAAAGTTCTTCAAAGGGATGCCTTCATTCCTCGGGGGACCTACTGCACAGGGTTTAAAATAACTTTGTTCTGTCCTTTATGCAGTAAGATCCTGTTCAAAGGAAGGAAGATGCAGAAAAATAATCTTTACTTCAACAACTCTCAGCAAGCGGAGAGCATTATACAAACCGGGAAAACCTCCTCCTAGCATAATTGAAAACGTCCTCATCAATTAGCCTCCAAGGGTAAAACGCAGGGCAACGTCAAGCTAGGATCCTACCTGGGCCTTCAGGGCTCTCATCCAAGAGCAGGTGCCCGCAGTGAGAAGAGGGCACTTGGCCCCAGTAGAGGGGGCCCCTCGTCCCAGGCGGCCTCCCCGACCCCTTGCCCGGCCCACGTCCCGAAGCTCTGCCTCTGGGCCACGCGCAGGAGCCTTCCAGACTGAGCTCCCAGGACACGGACGTGGAACCCCAGGCCTGCCCCCCAAATCGGGGGTCCCCCACCGTACCCCGACACAGCCTGACTCTGGGTCCAGCACATCCAGCTCCCACTCACTGAGAAGGACGCTGGGACAAAGTCCGTTCTAGAGAGTTCAGCCCGCGGTCCAAAATCTGTGTTCTGTCCCCATGCACCCCAGTTACAAAAGCTCACAGATTATCAGACTGTGCCTGCCCTGTTACACAGAAACTTGAAGTAAACCTGGAATAACATGTTGAAACTGTGGATAAGAGAGTCCTTTGAAGCAACGTGGTAAGACTTCACTGACATAAAGAGGACACCCTTGAATCATCATGCAGATTTCAGAAGGCATTTATACATTAAACCCTTAATTCAGGAAAAGCCATTCCAAATATACCAAAAGTCAAAATTGTAGCTGTAGTCCTACAAACAAAAGTTTTGTTCACAAGTCTCTTAGTTGTTCTTTTGGGTAACAAAGTGTCTTCTGAACTAAACTGTGAGGCAATGAATTCATTGAAGGGGCCACCTCCTCAGTTCCCCGATTTACAACCCTCAGCTGTGAGTATTTTCAAACACACCCTCTGTACAGACAGACTGGCTGCATCCCACAGAGACAACCCGCGGATCCACGAAGGCTGCTCACGTTCCCGCAGCACCTCCACGGCTGCCACCCAGCCCGCCTAGCGCTTGAAACACCCAAACGCCCCATCACGTTTTAAGTGAAAATGGATTACCAGTAAAATCAAAAACTGGGCCCATAAACTAATCAAAGACAAAAGTGTAAATGTTAACATTCGATACAGAATTAAAATATCTTCTAGGGCTTCCCTGGTGGCGCAGTGGTTGAGGGTCCGCCTGCCGATGCAGGGGACGCGGGTTCGTGCCCCGGTCCGGGAAGATCCCACATGCCGCGGAGCGGCTGGGCCCGTGAGCCGTGGCCGCTGAGCCTGCGCGTCCGGAGCCTGTGCTCCGCAACAGGAGAGGCCACAGCAGTGGGAGGCCCGCGTACCGCAAAAAAAAAAAAAAAAAAAAAAAGGCTTCTGTCAAACATCAAGGCTTAGAAGAATTTCATGCCCAGTAAAAACTACCGTTGAACCTGGCAGCAAACTGATTGCATCGTACCTTTGCATCTGCTAAACACTTTAAACAAAGTCGACAAAGGCTGTGCACTGTCAAAAACTCACTCGCTTTCCTTTGACAAATTTGGTGGACGGGACGAGAATGGGCTCCCGCCGTGATGGCAGCGCTGCAGCCGCACTGAGGTCGAAACCTCCAGGGTCCGGCTCAGCCAGCAGCAACCACGAGGCCTGTGACTCGGTTGGAAACTCCTTCCAACCAGAGACGCACAGATGGATGATTAGATGCGATTCTGAGGCCCCACAGGAGAGGCCTGACCACAGCCCCTCGCCTAGCTGATCCCAGGCAACTGGCCGGAGCCAGTGGGCGCACTGCTCAAACGGTGGGGAGACCCGGGCGGTATGGATTTCCAGGTGGGAAACCAAGAGTCTACTTAGAGGTAAGTGAGGCTGCAGATGTCAGACACCCCATAACAGAGGTGGAACGGCCATCTGGCATGTAGGTACTGAGCTGGAAGACAGGTCTGAGCCAGAGGTTAGACGGCAAGGCCGTGGGCAGGAGAGACCCCAGGCACAGGCTGCACACATGAAGGACAAGCCCTCGACACAGCACGTGGTGGGTAAACTTCGTTAATGTGGCATAGGAGGGACAATGTACCAACGACCCAGCCTTCAGTGTTTAGCCCAGAGCACTGTCTTAAAAAGTATATGTGGGAGGGCTTCCCTGATGGCACAGTGGTTAAGAACCCGCCTGCCAATGCAGGGGACACGGGTTCGAGCCCGGGTCCGGGACGCGGAGCAATGAAGCCTGTGGACCACAACTACGGAGCCTGCGCCCTACAGCCCGCGAGCCACAACTACTGAGCCCACGTGCCACAACTACTGAGCCCACATGCCACAACTACTGAGCCCATGTGCCTAGAGCCCGCGCTCCAAAACAAGAGAAGCCACTGCAGTGAGAGGCCCGCACACAGCACCGAAGAGTAGCCCCCGCTCGCCACAACTAGAGAAAGCCCCCGCACAGCAACGAAGACCCAATGCAGCCAAAAATAAATAAATAAAGTAAATTTTTAAAGAAAGTATATGTGACAGAAAAGTATAGAGTAGAAAGAGTACTAGATTCAATAATATACCCAATACTAACACCAAAATATGCAGAAATCCTCACTCAAGGCCAGAATAAACAGAGTGACACATTTCTGCTATAGCTGTTTTTTGTTTGGTTGGTTTGGGGTTTTCTTTTAGCAAAAGGTTCTAGCATAAACACGTCACATTTCTAACCAAAATATACTAGAACCTGTAACACCTTGTATCAGTCCTTCTGAAATTTCAAGTATAACACTTTTCAAAAGAATTTGACTTAGACCTTTGAATAAATTAAAAGTTTATAAACTGAGTGTCTGAAGCTCAGAGCTTTGCTTCTAAATAAATTAAAATCAGTGCTCTTTAAGTTAAAATGATGATGTTAGCCACAAAAGCTCAAAACTTAAAGTTTTGGAATCCATTTCCTATTCAACAGCAACTGCTATAATTTTTGCCATCTTCCACATGAGATGGGGTAAACTGTTCAATTCATCACAGGAAGCACATACTAGGTGTAGCAGTTTACTTTTTAAATGTACTAAGTTACTACGTTATTTAATGGGCCAGAAGCGTCAGGTTATATCACCCTGCTAGATGTCATATGCTCTATTGCCTCCAGCTTTATTTTTCCTTTGAGGCTCTTTTCTCTACTGGGATGAAGCCATTACACAAAGGACCACGAGCTCCCCGAGCTCCCGGCGCGCAGCCCGAGCCTGGGGCTTGGACCTTCAGCACATGCGTTTGCTGGAAGGGCGATGGTGAGGATGTGATGGGAGGACAGCAGAAGAAAGGATACAGGAATAAACATCATTCACTGCTGATAAGCGGGTAATCTGCTGCTGCGTCTGTCCTGGGGAGCCTGAGAACAGGTGTGCACCTGCTCTTCTATTTATACTGGAAGAGAATGAGCTGTGACCCATCACACCCGCCTCCCTGTTCACTACAACAAAAGAGTCTACCTTTAAAAACCGTGTTAAGTTAAGATGTTTTCCTGCCACTGAATAATCATATTTTGCTATAACACTACAGGAATAAGCACGGCTGTAAGCACGAAAGGCGCGTCACACGCGACCCCTCCATCAAACCACAAGGACACCTGGATGCGCAGCAAATACAGAGCAGGGATGGGAAGTGGGCACGCTGGTCTCGGGAAGAGGAAAGGTGGGGAACGGGGCTCGGAGGGGAGGCCTCCAATTTTCTCTGCAAGTTTTCGTTTCCTCGAAAAGTTTTGAAAACAAAGACAGTGAAGCGTTAATATCTGCCAAAGTCAGGTGTGGCCAGGCGGGTGTTTAGTAGCCCACACAAATGTACATCTGTGGATATATATGAAATATTCCGTAATTTCAACTTATGATAAACAGTAATGGTCCTACATACGAAATGAATTAAATATGTTGCTGAACCAGGGTGATGACCCCCTTTCCTGAGCCCCGGCCACTGGCAAGATCACCCCAAGCCCAGGGACGGCCCTGCAGGGAAGCTCCACGTGTGGAGAAGGGGGATTTCTGGTAACAGGAGGCTATTATCACATCTTGGATGGCATTTGTAAATGTAAACGCTTTATTTACACATAACTCCTTGTTGAAATGCGGCGCCCCGGGTCCAGAGAGGACAGGCCCGAGAGGAGACGACCGCCGTCATGCGGCGCCTGTGCTGGCGTCGATGTGGTGCTTGAGCAGCTGAGACTCAAGGCCGAGGACGACACAATGAAGGCGTCTATTTAATAAAACCGCACAGACTGTACGGGCTTAGGAAATGTGTCTTTGCCCTGCAATGAAAATCAGTAATCATTACTAACAAAATAATTGTCAATAAAAACTCTACTGCTCTAAATATGAAATCCTTTCATCTTAACACCAAGCATCTATTTATTCTAAATGTACAGAATGTACTTTGTTAGAACCAGCTTAGCTTTCGGTTCTTCTTCCTGACTTTCTAAAGGACGTTCCATGATTAAATTTTACTGTGATGAGTGTTTTGAATTCTGGCCGTTTAAAAACTCTAAAATAACTGGGCAGTAAACATATTCAAGCCAAAATTCTAAACCTGTTTTAAAACATAGTTCTGAGCTGTCTGCTGCCTCACTGCACAGCCCACGTCACGGGGTAGACGCTGATAGGACTAAGGGCCTAAAACAAATTCCCTGTCTCTTCACTGCTGCCGAGCGCCTCACCCTGCAGAGGCCTGGGAATTAACCAACTTTCCCTTCCTGATTAGTTTCCCCGGGATTCAGTCCCTTTTTACAAGACTCATAGAAAATAAATGCTAACAGCTTTCTTGAAAATACGCTTTTTGCCAGCACATAAGCTGATGAATCGAAGCTGCGCCTCCTGTCATCACCTCTTTTCCTGTCGTCTTCCTGTCCCCCTTTCCCATTCTATTTCCAAATGATCTCCTATAAGTTCACTGAAACAAGGCATTTTTTTCCCCCAGAAGCTACTTCCTCCACATAGTATCCCTTGGGCATATTTTCATCTGTACTATAAAATCACGTTGAATTTATATTTAAATTATTCCAGTATTTTAGTATTAATCGCTGTCATTTTTAGGCCACACAAACGAAAGGCTTATTTAACTGTGTGTACGTATGTGCATACATGCATGTACTTGTGTGCTGTGCACACATGCATGTCACGTATGTGTACACACACATGCACACCACGCACACACACACAGAAGGAAGTCCTGAACCATCGATCAGTGTCACTGTGCTGCCCAGCTGCCCAGCCTCCTGGTTAGGGTAGGACACGGGGACCCTGGAGAGGCTCTGCTCGCACAGCGGACTGCCCGACAGTCTCCCTGGGGTCACCATTACCAGACGCAGTGCCAGCTCTGTCCTGCGGACCAACCACACCTTCAGCGTCCGTCCCAGGAGGCGGACAGTGCTCACTGCTCTGTCGTGACCTGAGGGGGACAGAGCAGGAAGGAAGGACCGAGTACCTTCGTCCAAAACACCAGAACTGCACCTCCTCCAGGAAGAAGTAACGCTGGAAGCCAGAGGCATTTCCGAGCCAAGCGACCCAGGGGAACCAACGCCCAAGGAGGTGGATTTTACTTCATTTAAAGGCTAAATATGGTTTCTGAAGAAGGTGTTGAACTGTGACGTAACCCATCGGCTTGACCAGCGCTTACAGCATCAGAATAATTAAGCTTGCAGATAACGGACCGGTTGTCAGTGCGTCCATCCCCTCCTTCTACAGGAAACTAAGCGTCTGCTCAGGAAGGGACAGGCAGTACTGCCCAGGTCATGCAGCTGGCCAGCGCGACGGCCGTCCAGACGAGGGGTCCCGCGGCCCGTCGGCCCCAGCGCTGGGCTGCCCGGCCCGTCAGCTCCGTCCTAATGAAGCGGCGGGAAGCTGTGGCTTCTGTCTGGGCCCCGTCCCGCCCCGCCCTAGCGACCACCTCGAAAGGCCTTCGCGGCGGCGGGGGGGAGGGGCACCCTTAAAGTCACCCCCAGACGCTGCCGCCGCCTGCCACGCTGAGGAGCCCGCGCGCCGAGAGGCTTCTTGGGGTCTGGGAAATGAAAACTGCGGTCCTGCGAGAAGTGGGAGACACTCGCACCAGAAAACCAGCGATGCTCCCTGTGCTGCAGCAAAGCTGCGCTTCTGAGCCGCTGCCACGCGCTGGGAAGGGCTCCAGCCCCACGTCCTGGGCGCCGTGATCCTGGGCGATCCAAGGCCTCAGATCTCCGGAGTCTGACACTTCGTGACTGCAATCGCTGGGCTAGGAGACATCCTTGCCGTCGCAAGGAGCCTGTGCTCACGTGGGCTCGGCGTGTGAATTACAGATGGTAATTTAGAGATGAGACAGTGACTTGCAACATCACCACATCACACCTGTCAAAACTAACAGGAAGAACTGGAAACACCGGGAAAGATGTACAAGTGCACATTGCAGTTCTGTGACATGAGCTCAAGAAAACTGAGAACTAAAAAAAAAAAAAAGAAAAAGAAAACTGAGAGCTAAAATTTACCGAGCAGAAAAATATCCGAAATGGCTTTGCTGCCCTCTGGTGTAAGTTTCCGGGAGCTTCGTCGAAGCACCAAGGCCGGAGAAGGGGCGGCACCTCGGCGCTCCCTCAGGACGCCGCGCCCCCGCGCCCCCCGCGCAGAGACGGCGCTGCGGGCCCCGCGTGGGCGCGGAGGGCCCGACACCGTCCCTTTGGACATCCAGACGCGCCCCTGGCGCACTGAGCGGCATTTCCTCGCACGTCAAACGAGGGCGTTCGCACCACCCACCTCCGCAGGCGGCAACAGGCCGCGGGGGGCACGCGTGGTGGATTCAGCGGGGCCCCCCGTCATCCACGGCGGAGCGGGACCCCCCCCCCCGCCCTCGTCCTCCCAGCCCTCCCACCACTGACTAGCATCCCTCCCCGGCTCCCGACGGCGCGGCTGCGGTACCCAAGCAGGCAGGGGCGCCGCGGAGCAGACAGCAGACACCGTTAAGAAGCCTGCCCGGCGCCTCAGGACAGACCCGCAACTCCCAGTGACAACAACGGGACCCCAACGGGACCTTCTCCTCCAAGCTCCGCCTGGGCACACGAAGCGCGGAGCCGGAGGCCTGTGCCAACGCGTGGCTTCGGGGTGAGCGCTGGGACCCCAGGGACCCGAGCCAGGACGCGCTTTCCTCTCTGTCCACGTGGCACACACGTCTTCTCTCCTCTCGCCTCCGAAGAAGACCGATGTGCCGGGTGTGGGCGGGGACGCGCTCTAGAAACAGTGAGCGACACAAAACCCAGGCCCGCAGTCCTCTCTCCCCCAGGGAGGAGGCTCCCGCCCGAGCGAGGGGCAGGATGGACGGTGGGCGGACAGGGACGGGGCGCGAGGTCCCCACCCACAGGAAGGGCAGCGGGGAGGGGGCCAACTGAGCAGCGCCCAGAGAGACTAAGGGCTCAAGACCCAGAAGCAAGCGTTCTCAGCTCAGTTGCATCCTTTTATAAGAATTCGTTTTCATACAATTCCATAATACTTAATGAAATTTTAATTTCTTTAATCTTCCGAAGTGACTGACCCCAGGATCTGGCTTTACACCCCTCGCCCTCAGCCCGACATGAGAGGGGGTGGGCCCCCCAGGGACGCGTTCAGACCCACCCAGCCTGTCCCCGCGTCTGCCCGGGGCCAGGCGCAGCCTAAGAGGAGGCATGGGGCCGGGCTCCCCACATCTCCGTGCCGGACAGCAGCGTGTGGTGGGAAACGTTCTAAAGCCTAAAGCATAAACACAGACCCCATTAATAAATTAAATATCATTGTGATCCGTGGTTTTCACACGGGACACACCACCTGCCTGTGGTCTCAGAGGTCAGGTCCTCCAGGAGGGAAGTTTAATTTAGCACCTAATACTGACCACAGCCAAAGTACCCAGAATACACTTCTCTTACTTCCCTTAGACGATGATGGAAACAGAAACCCATTTTCCTGCCTCCCGGGTAAACGCTGAGAGGCCAATCCTGTTTTCAAAGCTGAACTGCATGCCCGTTAACCAACCACCCGCATGGGGTAAAATGCTGTGCTGATAACAGGAAAGGGGGCAATGATGACGCTTTTCCCCAAAGTGGAAATAGAGCCCATTTTTAAATGCAAGCTGGACTATGCACCGCATTTTCTTAGTTCAGCCGAAGCCCTTTTGCCAACAATAAAATCCACAGAGAGACGTCCACAACCAATGCAATCACCGCGGACGTCCAGCATGGGGGTTGCCCAGTGTACGTGCACGAGTGGCCCTAACAGCGCACTCCCGACACAGGCACTGAGCCCGGCGGAGCCACGGGCCGTCCTGGAATTACATGGGCTAGAGGCCGGGTGGGTGAGGAAAAGAGACGCTGCAAGAAGCACGCCCCCAGGCGCTGGTCTGCCCTTGGGAAGGGCCGCTCCTTCACTCTGTCCAGAGCCGGCTGCAGACTCGGAAGAGCCGAGGCCGGGAACCCGGAGAGAGGCCGGGGCGTGCTCTCAGCCACTGCCGGGTGTGGCCTCCCCACCAGCTGGGGCCAGTGACCCCTGGTTCCTCCTCTATAGTTCACAAAAACACACAGACTAGTGAAAGATATTTTGTTTTTTCAGTTGTTGTTACAATACCTACCAAGCGTAAGTTTGGAAGCAAGCAGCACCAGGAGTCTCACGAAGAGGGGCGAGACCTCAACGTTTAGGACCAGGAACCTGCAGGTCCCAGTTACAAAGCCAAAGCGGCAGTAATTCTAACATCATTGCCCTCATCTCAAACCTACTTGCTTAAAAAAGGTCTTTGCCTTGTTCTGTTCATAAAAACGTTTATTTACAAACGCTACTAACTTCCAAACCATGTTTCTGTCCTGTCTGTAAGACGACTTCACTCCCCCAAAACCTCGGGGCCCCTGCCACAAATATGCCTGCAGTTCCGGTCTCACAAATTACACTCACCCTTCTTGGTCTAGCGGAGCTCAGTGGAATCTGGTTTGTTAAATCTCATCACTTCATTCCCCAGTTCAAGCCATGGTTCTAGTCTGTCCTCATCTTGAAGGGAACGAGAGTTGCACTTAGCAACTAATAACAGGACCATAATGAAGCCGAAACCATGCCCCATAGGATTAAAAGGCCTGTCCTGAAACCATGCCCACAGGGTTAACAGCAATGGGTGACCAACAGAAACCCTCGAGCTCGTCCTACAGGACAGCAGGTGAGGGAAGAGCTGGTCAGGACCCTCACTGGTAACGCGTCCCGACCAAGCACGCCTTATCTTTGACTCCCTAGCCAGCTCTATAGATAACGCCTCTGACGTACGGGTCCCTTGGTTACTGGGGCTTCAGTCCCCACCCTTGGGGAGCGAATCTGAGATGTGCTCTCCTGTCTCGTCATGAATAACCCCATGGCATCTCAGCGTCTGGCAAACGGACCTAGTTTGGTAACAAGACCCACTCATAAATCCACACGAACTAAAATTCTACATTTTACCTGAAAAAACAGCAGGTGTCCCTGATCATCATCGAAGATCGCCACTGAAGACCAGGGACAAGTGGTTGGCTAAGCCACAGGCCAGCTGCTGTCCATCTCCTGCTTAAAAACGTGAGAGGAACTCCTTATAAATCGTAACTCACAGGAGTCACACTTGCAGCAGATAAAACCTAGAATCCCCAGTTAGCCTGAAGCTCGTTTTCTCAGGTAGTGAGGAAACCTGAAACAGGTAGCAACAGTGTTTCCCCATCCCCGGGCACCGAGGGCCCGCCAGGTGCCTCACGTCGTGGCCCGACTTCTACAGCGAGGAGCCTGAGGGCTGGGAGCCGAGGGTCACACCCAGGACGCAGGTCTGAGCCCAGGCCGCCCACTCAACAGCTCTTGAGAGGCATATGCTCGGCTAAGCCATTCCATGTGAACAGTTCCCTAAAACAAGGGAGAAATGAGTTATAGATCCAACATTCAAACTTGAGGGCCCACTTTTTAATCACTCCGTAAGCAAGCATGTTGAGTATCACAAAAATATTCAGTTTACTGATAACACTACATATCTAATTTCCTAAAATTATTCAAAAAAATTCTTTGGCTAGAATTATATGAAAAACAGAAGGAAGTCAGCACAGTTATAAATAACCGCAAGCTTTAGGGATCTGCTCTGCACAGATGGCTGGCTGGTCAAGCACTCACAGAGGTTAGGGTGAGGGGGTGCTGGTGCACAACAGACCCTGGGTTGGGAGCAAAGGCATGTTCTCACCTGTAAGCAGATCTAGGGAGCAGAAATGACGTTTTCTTCTGAAAAGAAGAGCTCAGAGGGAAGCTGGCTGGATGAAAACTGCCTCCCGACTTCTTCCAAACTTCACCGAGAAAATTGCTGAGGTCCCAGAAAGGAATCAAAGGCGTTCTGACGCACTTGACATCACGCTGCTTCCATGAGGCCAAGAGTGCCCGGCCCTGAGTGCCCTACTCCACCTGGAGGAGGAAGGGCTCAACCCATTGAGGAACCAGCAGACCAGGGCTCCAGGGGACGGCTGGTGGCTATTGTGCAGCTTCTCTTTGTCTATGAATAAGCCTCTATGTGCAGCCCTCCTGCCAGGCTCCCTTGGAGCTTATGGAGGAGATGGCCACACACACGGAGTGCAGACCTGCACCCAGTGCTCGTGATGCAGGAGCTGCAGGGCACATACAGATGCTCTGGGCTAATTCTAATAACGTTCCAGGGGAAGTGAGTTTTGATTTTAATCTCGACTCAAACAATGTCATATAACTGCAAGTAACAAGATTTTAAAAATCTCTTTAAAATGGAACAGTGGGCAGAATAAGAGACTCTTACAAATGCAGAGAAGCACGGCTCCAGCTGGACTAGTGTACCTGAATACTGAACACAGAGCATGGCAGCTTGGTCGCGGGCCACGGCAAACTGCTTGCTGAGCCTGCTTGACAGAGGACTCTCCAAAGGGTACTCCTTACTTTAAGGAAGATAAGAGAAAATAATTGAGATAGTCCAAAGTGGCATTAGAAATAAAAAATAAACCAGAAACAAGGTGAATGTTTCCCTATTTACATGTATAACTTTACTCCATAAAATTTATATATATGTTTACATAAATTTATATGTATATAAACTCTTATTCAAAACCATGAAATACCACCTATATGCTACCTACAAGAGACTTACTTCAGAGCTAAAGACATACACAGACTGAAAATGAGAGAATGGAAAAAGCTATTTCATGCAAAGGAAACTACAAGAACACAGGAGTAGCAGTAATCGTATCAGACAAAACAGACTTTAAAACAAAGGCTATAAAAAAAGAACAAAAGAATGGCATTATATAACGATAAAGGGAGCAATACAAGAGGATATTATTAACATATATGAACCCAATACAGGAGCACCTAAATATATAAAGGAAACATTAACAGATATAAAGGGAGAGATTGACAACAATACAATAATGGTAGGGGACTTCAACACCCCACTGACATCAGTGGACAAATCATCCAGACAGAAAATCAATAAGGCAACATTAGTCTTAAATGACACAATAGAGCAGTTGGACTTAATAGACATCTACAACATTCCATCCAAAAACAGCAGAATACACGTTCTTTTCAAGTGCACATGGAACATTCTCCAAGATAAATCACATGCTGGGCTACAAAACAAGTCTCAACAAGAGACTGAGGACAGAAATTATATCAAGCATTTCTTCCAACCACAATATTATAAAACTGGAAATCAATTACAGGAAGAAAAATGGGAAGAGCACAAACATGTGGAGACTAAACAACATGCCACTAAAAAACAAATGGGTCAATAAAGAAATCAAAGAGGAAATCAGAAAATACCTCAAGACAAATGAAAATGGAAACACAACTTTCCAAAATCTATGGGACATAGCAAAATAAGGTCTAAGAGGGAAGTTTAAAATGACAGAGACCTTCCTCCAGAAACAAGAAAATCTCAAGTAAACAACCTAAACTTCCAGCTAAAGGAATTAGAAACAGAAGAATAAACAAAGCCCAAAGTCAGCAAAAGAAAGGAGATAGTAAAGATCAGAGAGGAAATAAATTAAACAGAGACCAAAAAACAATAGAAAAGATCAATGAAACAAGAGTTTTTTTTTAAAAGATAGAACAAAATTGACAAACCTTTAGCCAGTCTCAGCAAGGAGAAAAGAGAGAGGACCCAAATAAACAAAAACAAGAAATGAAAGAGGAGAAATTAAAACCAACGCCACAGAGATAGAAAAAAACATTAGAGAATACTATAAACAGTTACATACCAACAAACTGGACAACCTAGAAGAAATGGACAAATTTCTGGAAACATACAATCTTCAAAAGCGGATTCAGGAAGAAATACACAATCTGAATAGATGGATCACTAGCAGTGAAATTGAACTTGTAATTTACAAACTCCCAGCAAACAAAAGTCCAGGACTGAACAGCTTCACTGGGGAATTCCACCAAACATATAAATAGCTAATACCTATCCTTCTCAAACTATTCCAAAAACCTGAAGAGACGAAACATTCCCAAATTCATCTGCAATGCCACCATTACCCTGATCCCCAAGCCAGACAAAGATACGACAAAAAAAATTACAGGCCAGTATCACTGATGAATACAGATGTAAAACTCGTCAACAAAATATATGCAAGTTGAGGGCTTCCGTGGTGGCGCAGTGGTTGGGAGTCCGCCTGCCGATGCAGGGGGCACGGGTTTGTGCCCTGGTCTGGGAGGATCCCATGTGCCGCGGAGCAGCTGGGCCTGTGGGCCATGGCCGCTGGACCTGTACATCCGGAGGCTGTGCTCCACAGCGGGAGGGGCCACAACAGTGGGAGGCCCACGTACCGCAAAAAAAAAAAAAAAAAAAAAAAAAAAATTATATATATATATATATATATATGCAAGTTGAACAATGTATAAAAAGGATCATACCCCATGATCAAGTGGGATTTATTACAGGGATGCAAAGATGGTTCAATATTCACAAATCAATCAATGTGATACACCACATTAACAAAAGGAAGGCTAAAAATCACATGATCATCTCAACAGATGCAGGAAAAGCATTTAACAAAATTCAACATCCATTCATGATAAACTCTCATCAAAGTTGGTATAGAGGGAGCATATCTCAACATAACAAAGGCCACTTACGGTAAACCCACAGCTAACATCACACTCAAAGGTGAAAAGCTGAAAGCTTTTCCTCTAAAATCAGAAACAAGACAAGGATGCCTACCTTTGCGACATATTTAACACAGTATTGGAAGTCCTAGCCACAGCGATCAGACAAAAAAATAAAATAAAATACAACATAATTGGAAGGGAAGAAGTAAAACTGTCACTATTTGCAGATGACATGATACTATATATAGAAAACCCTAAAGTCTCCACCAAAAAAACTATTAGAATTAATAAATGAATTCAGTAAAGTTGCAAGATACAGAAATCTGCTACTTTTCTATACGCTAACAATGAAGTATCAGAAAGATACATTAAGGAAACAATCCATTTACAATCACATCAAAAACAATAAAACACCTAGGTATTTTAACCAAGGAGGTGAAAGACCAATACTCTGAGAACTATAAAACAATGATGAAAGAATTTGAAAATGATACAAAGAAACGGAAATACATCCCATGTTCTTGGATTGGAAGAATTAATATTGTTAAACTGTCCATACTACCCAAAGCAATCTACAGATTTAATGTGATCTCTATCAAAATACCAATGACTTTTTTCACAGAACTAGAACAAATAATTCTAAAATTTGTATGAAACTACAAAAGACCCAGAATTGCCAAAGAAAACTGAGAAAGAAGAAGAAAGCTGGAGGTATCACCCTTCCTGACTTCAAACTATACTACAAAGCTATAGTAATCAAAACAGTTTGGTACTGGCACAAAAATAGACATAGATCAATGGAACAGAATAGAGAGCTCGGAAATAAACCCACACATGTATGGCCAATTAATCTACAACAAAAGAGGCATGAATATACAATGAGGAAAAGACAGTCTCTTCAATAAGTTGTGCTGGGAAAACTGGACAGCTGCATGTAAGAGAACGAGATTAGAACAGTTCCTCACACCATACACAAAAATAAACTCAAAATGGATTAAAGCCTAAATGTAAGACCAGAAGCCATAAAACTCCTAGAAGAAAACATAGGCAGAACACTGACATAAAATGTAGCAATATTTTTGGGATCTATCTCTTAAGGCAAAAGAAATAACAGCAAAAATAAACAAATGGGATTTAATTAAACTTAAAAGCTTTTGCATAGCAAAGGAAACCATTGACAAAACGAAAAGAAACCTATAGACTTGGAGAAAATATTTGCAAATGATATGACTGATAAGAGGTTAATATCCAACATATATATACAGCTCATACAACTCAACATCCAAGAAACCAAACAACCCAATTTAAAAAAAGGGCAGAAGATGTGAATAGATATTTTTCCAAAGAAGACATACAGATGGCCAACAGGTACATGAAAAGATGGTCAACATCTCTAATCTTTGGGGAAATGCAAATCAAAAGCACAATGAGATATCACTTCACGCCTGTCAGAATGGCCATCCTCGAAAAGACAACAAATAACAAATGCTGGCAAGGATGTAGAGAAAAGGGAACCCTCATACACAGTGGTATGGCCACTGTGGAAAATAGTATGGAGATTCCCCAAAAAACTAAAAATAGAACTACTGTATGATTCAGGAATGTCACTGCTGGGTATATATCCGAAGAAAATGAAACACTAATTTGAAAAGATACGTGCACCGCAATGTTCATAGCAGCAGTATTTACAATAGCCAAGACATGGAAGCAACCCAAGTGTCCATCGACAGAGGACTGGATAAAGAAGATGTGCGTATAATACACACACACACACACACACACACACACACACACATACATGATGGAGTATTAACAATAAAAAAGAATGAAATTCTGCCAATTGCCACAACATGGATGGAACTGGAGGGCATTATGCTCAGTGAAATGTGTCAGACAGAGAAAGACAAATACTGTAGGGTCTCTCTTATATTTGTAATCTAAAAAATAAAAAAAAGGAATGTATATAACAAAACAGAATCAGACTCACAGGTATAGAGAACAAACTAGTGGTTACCAGCAGGACAGAAGGGGGAGGGGCAAGCTAGGGGGATGAATTTAGAGACACAAACTACTATGTGTAAAATAGATAAGCAGCAAGGATATATTGTACAGCACAGGGAAATACAGCCATTATTTAGTAATAGCTTTAAATAGAGTATAATCTATAACAATATTGAATCACTATGTTAAAATCCTGAAACTAATATAATATCGTAAATCAACTATACCTCAATTTGAAAAAAACATGAAATAACTCTTTAAAATGGACTAACATTCCATAGTGGCAAAAATGCATATATTTTCAGTACAAAATATCAAGGATTTCTCATGTTTAATATGAACCGACATGACAGTGCAATGATTTGGGGGGGAAGCTTCACAGAAGAGAAAACATGTTTTACTTTCCAGTTTCATACTCTGTGGGTGGTTGTCACAATACAAATTATTCAAATCCATCTGCAAATGGCCTATACTTGCCATGAAAATAATCGCATTCCCATTTTCGAAAACAATTCACAGAAAGGTTGGGGACAAAAAGGACTGGTGCTAAAACCACCCTGCAGCAATGGCAGGGCGGCAGCTGCAGCTGCAGCAGGACCTGTGAGCGAGGCCTGCCCGAAGGGCAACCGCCCCTTGTTCAGCTGCAGCCTCTGGGTGGGCTCCCCACTGCCCCTCCCCGCCTCGCCCAGAACTCACCCCGCAAGCTGGGTGTCAACCGCTCGTCAGGCACCATCTTACGGGGTTAGAGAAACCAGAAAATGTCAGGTACCAGGCATTGTCCCAGGCCCAGGAGTTTATAGAGCAGATAACAAGTGAAACCATGGCAGCCAGTGGTTGGGCCGAAGAGAACGAGCGAGGCAGGAAAGGGCTATGGGGGAACCCGTGCGGGCGAGGGGAACGGAGGATGTAAAATTTTATAAAGAGCAGCCGGGACGACGGCCTGGTCACCCTGTTGAGCACCACCCATGTGAGGGAAGCACACCGGGAAGGGCAGGGCCAGCACAGAGCCCTGAGCAGGAGGGGCGGGGCCGGGTTGGCAACCGTGGGCCAGGACAGGAGCACAGGAGAGGCGAGGTCTTCGGGGACGGCTGGGGCCTCCCAGGAGGACCCTGGAGAGCCTCCCAAAGACCCCGACTTGTGTTCTGAGGGGGAGGCCCCCTGGAGCTTCCCCGTAAGAAGGCTGTCTGGTCGCTGTGTTAAGAACAGATAAAAAGCGTCAAGATTTGGGGTGGGAGGAGAGTGGCGGCGTGTCTGCATTTCATACAGAAAAGCCAACTCTGCCTCTGCGAAATGTAGGGGGCCTGCAGAACCAGGGGATTTCAAGGCTCTGTTGCACCTGAATTCTCGAACGTCAGGCTGTTCCCTATTTCCTCGCCTCTGGGGCCCACCCAGCCCAGCTCAAACAGAGCCGCAAATTTCGAACGCACTGCATTTTAGTGCTGGAGGTCAGAGCAGGGCTGTGCTCCTGGGGCAGTGAAGCCAGACCTCGGTTGCCAGCCTTCCCCCCTCACCCCACTAGACTGTCATTCTCACCATCATCAGTCCAGCACCGCAGGCTGACTTGAGGCCACGTACACAGTAAGCACTCAATAAGTGCTTGCTGCTGCCACTTCTGCGATGGCAGCATGCTGGGATCCATGGGTCCGCCTCTGTCCACACCCGCACCTGCACCCTGAGGCCCCTGGTCTGTCTCCGGGCCGGTCCACTCACCGTGGGGCAGCCGTGTAGCCCGATGAGCGGACTTTACTGTGGAAAACCAGTGGGTGGTCCTTTACGAAGCTCCGAGCAGCTGCATAAAAACGCGTTTAAAAAAGCAGCAAATCTTTAACACCGCCATTTCATTATGGACAAGAACACAGTTCCTTAAAGACAGCCAATTTCACACAAGTGGAATGAGCTTACAACCTATGGATTGGAGGGGTTTCACACCTGATGCCAAACCAACAATACCAGCAATAAAGGGTAAAGCAAGGCCATTAAAAGCACAAAAAAACAACAAAAACGTGTTTCTCCTTCCTCAAATGATACTGGATTGCAGTGTGTTTAATGCTGGGTATTTCAAATACTCAAGGACTAAAACGTCAGCCCCTCCCCACAGTGCTGGCCAGAGGGGCGTCCCCTGGAAGAGGCGGCAGAACCCGGTCCACAGGAGTTCTGTCCACAGGACCCTAGAAACCGGCAGCGTGGAGCAAGTTGCTCTGTGAACCAGTGACAGGTAGAAACAGGGAGGCAATTCTCTGAAACCAACTCAAATTTCTCTTTCATGATTCTGTTTATCACGATAGAATCATAAGAAAGACAAGCCACTAAGACATAATTGTGTATCAGTGCATTTTAATGGCAAGGAAACTTCTTAATCTGTTTCTAACGTACTGTGCTTCCCACAGCCCTGCTGATCGCTCAGAACCCTGGTACCTCATGAACGTACCACAGACACTGACAAATCTCAGAAATGTTTTCAGACAAAATAAAATTCTGCCAGAATTATTTACTTCTATGTACATTTAATACTTGGTATTCAATATGAATATTCTGTACAATATTATAAAATAGCTTTAGAAAATGGATAATTACATAATGTTGAGTAATTCTAAAAATAGTTCTCTTTTTCTTAAAAAACAAAGAAATTCAGTTCTGTTTCAAACCTGATAAACGGAGACACGTTCCCATCAAAAATCCAGTGAACCCACTGGGTGTGGAGGCACCTAGTAGGGAGCTGGGACCCCAGAGGCCCTTGGGAGGGACTGGAAATAAAGATGCACCCAGAGGGGACCAGGAAACCTCTCTCTGGCTCAGCATCCGAGAAAAATAAGGCCAACAGGAAAATAATTTCAGGATAAGACAATAAAGTTAGAGACACATTAGTATACTTGATTTTGAGAAAGTCTTAAAACTATTAGAATAAAGTTCATAAATATATAACTGCATATTATTTTAACAAATGCTTTAAGCATTAAAATATATGATGTTCTTCATCACATATAATTTTTTCATTATTTCTATTAAGATTTTGTAGGTAGAGGGATGCCAATTTTGAGATTATAGCATGACATAAATCAGTAATCTTCTTTAATTTTTCATATGAATATTTTCTAAACAACACATAAAACTGTCATAAAAAGTCAATGCTTTAAAATTTCACCACTCCCTGGATACAGAGAAATTATAATCTCTGTAATAAATCTTACTGTTTCTACAATTGTTCTTGGTATGGTTTTGTTCTAAAATCTACGTACCATTTATTATTATTTTTGCTATTGTATTTCTTTTTTTACATCTTTATTGGAGTACAATTGCCCTACAATGGTGTGTTAGTTTCTGCTCCACAACAAAGTGAATCAGTTATACATATACATATGTTCCCATATCTCTTCCCTCTTGCGTCTCCCTCCCTCCCACCCTCCCTATCCCACCCTTCTAGGTGGTCACAAAGCATTGAGCTGATCTCCCTGTGCTATGCGGCTGCTTCCCATTAGCTATCTATTTTACATTTGGTAGTGTATATATGTCCATGCCACTCTCTCGCTTTGTCACAGCTTACCCTTCCCCCTCCCAATATCCTCAAGTCCATTCTCTAGTAGGTTTGGGTCTTTATTCCTGTTTTACCCCTAGGTTCCTCATGACATTTTTTTTCCCCTTAAATTCCATATACATATGTTAGCATACGGTATTTGTCTTTCTCTTTCTGACTTACTTCACTCTGTTAAAATCTAAGTATCACTTAGTTGTGAGTCATAGTACAGCAAGTACAGTCATCTGGAATAAGATGATACATACTAGTAGGGAATTCCTTGGTGGTCCAGTGGTGAGGACTCAGCACTTTCACTGCTGGGACCCGGGTTCAATCCCTGGTTAGTGAACTGAGATCCCACAAGTCTCACCACACAGTCAAAAAAAAAAAAAAAAACCCAGACAAAACTATAATTCAAAAAGATACATGCACCCCTATGTTCACAGCAGCACTATTCACAATAGCCAAGACATGGAAGCAACCTATATGTCCATTGACAAATGAATGGATGAAGAAGGTGTGATATATATACACAATGGAATACTACTCAGCCATAAAAAAGAATGAAATGATGCCATCTGCAGCAACATGGATGCAACTAGAGATTATCATACTAAGTGAAATAAGTCAGACAGAGAAAGACAAATACCATATGATATCACTTATATTTGGAATCTAAAAAAATGACACAAATGAACTTATATACAAAACAGAAATAGACTCACAGACATAGAGAACAGACTGTGGTCACCAAGGGGGAGGGGGGAGAAGGATGGAGTAGGAGTTTGGGGTTGGTAGATACAAACTATTACATTTAGAATGGATAAACAACAAGGTCCTACTGTACACCACAGTTAACTACATCCAATCTCCTGGGATAAACCATAATAGAAAAGAATATTAAAGAAAAGAATGTACATATGTGCATAGCTGAGTCACTCTGCTGTACAGCAGAGATAGGCACAACACTGTAAATCAACTAGACTTCAATAAAAAACTAAGTAAATAAATAATAAAATAAAATAAAAATTCTTAAATTCCATTTTAAGGGGTGATCTAAGTAAAGCATATCAAAGAACAAAAGCTAAAGAAACAAATGAATTCAGTGAAAAAAAAAAAAAGAAAGCAAATCACGTGTCTCATTTCATAACAGCTTTCCATATACAGGTACGCTATCAGATTACACTTGGGAACAGGGTCGTCAGCGTGGCTGACAAAACAAGCTAACCTTCAGCGTTAAGAGGCAGACAGCATCACATTTAACAGAGTTCACCCTGCAGGTAATTTTCTCCGAGTGAAAACATGTTTAGAAGTTTGGAATATTGTCTGAACAACCTAGTATTATTCTAACTATTAGCAATTTAACTTAATATTTGTTAGTCACAAGTTTTCCCAAAGAATTTTAAAAGAAATCTATATATAACATAAAATTATTTGGGGTATTATTTAAGAAAATGATTCAAAAAGACTTTTTATGTTGCCCAACAATATGAAGTTACTTAATGCCGATGAACTGTACACTTGTATATGGTTAAAATGCTAAATTTTATGCTATTTGTATTTTACCACAATAAAAAATACACACAAGAAAACTAGTGAAGAGCTGCGCGCTACCATATATAAAGTAGATATACAACAACAATTTACTGTATAGCACAGGAAACTGTATTCAACATCTTGTAATAAACTATAATGGAAAAGAATTTTCAAAAATGAATATAGATGTATACATACATATATATAACCGAATCACTTTGCTGTACAACTGAAACTAACACAATATTGTAAAAATCAACTATACTTCAATTTTTTTGGAGGAGTGTGATGAACTGGGAGATTGGGACTGATATGTATACACTAGTATATATAAAGTAGATAACTAATAAGAACCGGCTGTATAAAAAAATAAAATGAAATGAAAAAAAAACTATACTTCTATTTTAAAAAATGAAAAGGAGAAACAAGAAATGAACAGAAAATGTTTTTTAAAAGAATATGAAAAACAGACTTTTAACCATATCAATAAAGTATAAGATCATATTACATACCTAGTAAAGACTTTCTAACGACCATATACGAATTTAAAATTCTCTGTGGGAGGTGCTATTTGGGGTGGAGTGACTGCCATTTCCTTTGCAATACCTGCATTAGGTGTTCAGACTGACCCTCCTACAGAAGGAAAATAAAATTGTACATAAAAAGCTTTTAATCTTCTTAAAAAGGAGCAATGATGATAAGGGAGCGTGGGCTGAAGTACAGGCGTGGATGGGGCACTGAGCGCCCCCCAGGGCACCCACCAGGGCACCCCTCCACTCTCACACTCACCCCTGCAGGAGACCGGGCTCCAGCCCCAGGGGAGCTCGGCTCAGTCCACCTCTCTCAGGCTTCCACGTCCTTGAACCCATCAGACCCGCACTAGGGCCTGTGTCAAGTCCTGGGGGGAAAGCCCGCACAGCTGGCCGTCATGGCTCGTGACAACACGCCCACCCCTGCCCCGGGCTGTAGGCTCCAAGTGCCGGCAGGGGTTCCGTCCATCCCACTGCTTCAGCAGTATCCTGAGCTCTAGGACGGTGCCCAGCACGTGGAGCAGCCCTCGATAACCTGCTGAGTAAACGGGTATGTGCGCCATGTGATGTGATATTCCACGCATGACGCGATGTGACATAATGTGAAGTGATATTTGATGGGTGTGGCATGGTGGGACACGGCACGACAACGTACCTCGAGATGTGACGTGATGAGAGCCTTAGCTGAGACTATGGCTGAGAGACAAAAACGGGGAAACGTGTGAGGTGGACAGTAAAGAAGACCAATTTGTAGGACCTACGGATCAGCCAGATGCAGGTGATGAGGAAGGAAAGGGGGACAGGGACGACCGTCCTAGCTTTCCCGCGAGACGGACCACAGGCCGTCACCCGAGCCAGGAGAGGGGCAGACAGGGAGGCTCAGGGGAGAAGGGGGCATGGGGACACCAGTGACAGGAATTGAGACACGGCTGAGGGCGAACACACAGCTCCCGGCTGTAGCTCAAGAAGGATGTCTGTCCTGAAGGCGAGGAGGATCTGGGGCTGCTGGCATGGCCCACGCGGGAGCAAGACCTGCCCGAGGAGAAGCCTGGGAGGGGAGGGGGAGGGCCTGTGACTGGAGCTGCGGGGACCAGAAGTGGGCACCAGAGAGGCCGGGAGAGACGGAAACAGAGACAGAGAGAGATGAGAGACTTGGGGGAGGGAGGGAGTGACCTGGCGCTTCTCTCGTCTTTAACCAGGTCAATACGAGATTTAGCAAGACTGATTACTGATGGCAACGTTGGTTTGGTTACTGAAGGGAATAAAAGAAAACATTATCAATGATTCTTACAACGGAAATAAGTGGAATATAATGAAATCTACCATCTTAAAATAGAAGTTAATTGTAAAATTATTTCTTGTGTAAAAAGCAACATGTAGATTGTTTGGATGCTGCTCAGAATAAAACAATGAGAAAACATTTTTGAGACACATATAATTTAGTACGGCCTGGCTAATACAAGACACCAAAGAATCCCTGCTGGTGTGGATATGCTGGCACCAAAGCTGGGTAAGGAAATGTCAGTGTGCTTTAGAAACGTACATTCAGGGGCTTCCCTGGTGGCGCAGTGGTTAAGAATCCGCCTGCCAATGCAGGGGACACGGGTTCGAGCCCTGGTCCAGGAAGATCCCACATGCCGCGGAGCAACTAAGCCAGTGCGCCACGACTACTGAGCCTGCGTGCCTAGAGCCCGTGCTCCAAAACAAGAGAAGCCACAGCAACGAGAAGCCTGCGCACTGCCATGAAGAGTAGCCCCCCGCTTGCCACTACTAGAGAAAGCCCATGCGCAGCAACAAAGACCCAACACAGCCAAACATAAATAAATAATTAAATAATTTTAAAAATTAAAAGAAATGCACATGCAGGACGCAGAAGTAGCATCATGTCTGAGATTCGCTTTAAAATGTGAAACTCTTTGGGCTTCCCTGGTGGCGCAGTGGTTGAGGGTCTGCCTGCCGATGCAAGGGACGCGGGTTCGTGCCCCGGTCCAGAAAGATCCCACGTGCCGCGGAGCGGCTGGGCCCGTGAGCCATGGCCGCCGAGCCTGCGCGTCCGGAGCCTGTGCTCCGCAACGGGAGGGGCCCCAACAGTGAGAGGCCCGCGTACCGCAAAAGTAAATAATCATAAAAATAAAATAAAAACAAAATAAATAAAATGTGAAACTCTTCAGCAAAGGGAAACAAGAACAAACTTTTCTCACAATAAGTCTACTCTGTGCCAGCCACTAAAGAACCACCACCAGTATTTTTCACGTTTTGAATTCCTATGAATTATACCCAACTCAGAAGAAGAAATGTCAGCACATTCCCCACCACAAACACCGTGTGAAAACACGCGAAAGACACAGAAAGGAAGGAGTGAAGGAAGAAGAAAACGCTGAATTTGCACTTCGACGAACGTGAATTCACAGAACGACAGAGTGAAGCTAAACAAAGGTAACTCAGACGAGGAACCCCTCTGCATTTTGTATTTCAGACTACATTACACTAACCAGATTGTTTGTGAGTAGCCGGCTTAGTACTTTTTTCCTTAACAAGTCCGAAATACAGCGGAGGAGTCGATAAGACACAGGAGCTAAAATAAAAACACAAAACTGGTCTACGAGAGCAAACTTATATGACAGAGTTATTTCAAGGAGACATGCAACTTAAAGGCAGTTTTGGACAATTAATTCATGCAGATATGGATGTGCAGCATTTGGAAGTGAGGGAAATAGTCAAGCTTATTCTTATCCTGCTAAAAAATGAATTCATATTTTTAATAAAAGTCCTGTTGTAAAGTCTACCTTCTATCCTGAAAGAAAATAATGTTTCACATGAAAATAAACCACAAGCCATTTAGTTTTAAACAAAATAGGAGCCACGGTGTGAGCAATAATTTCTTTATTGCTGGTATAGCTGGGAGTTTACTAAAGTTTACTTCTACTTCTTAAGATAAAAAGGAATCTAAATTCTCCCGAGTGATAAACCCACATGGACACATCCTTCCTGGAAGACTATACCGGGGCGGCGCTGACAGATCCCTTCCCACGCCGGGGCGCTGCTGAGCCCTCACCGGGGCGGCGGGGTCGGTCTGATCTTCGAACATGGATGTGAGCAAGCGGAAGGCCTGCACGGAACGGTCGTGAGAATTAATGATGAACTCGAACCGTGGACGCAGCTTTAGCTGTGCTGACAGTCACGCTGCTGGCAGGGCCCCGTGTGACCCCCTGAACTCTCACACCCACAGTCTCAGTAAGCAGCCACTACAGTGCCGCTGGGAGAAAAGAAGGATAAACCACAGTACAGACGGTGCACCGCGCAGACTCTATGCACAGTGAATGGCCTACGACTGACCTCACGACCACTGGTTTTGCTCATCACAGCACACGAGCCAGCAACTTGAATGCGGAGGCTCCTGAAATCTTAGTTTCCAGCAAAGAGGAACAAACAAGCAATATGGCAGGGGTGCTCCCTGCCGTCTCCCTGAGTGCCTGCTGCACACAGGCTGGGGCCGGGGGCTCGACCTCAGGACACCAGGACATTAGGAGGGAGCAGACAGGCCCTGCCACTGGGGCCCGCAGCTCAAGGCCGGCCCACGGGGAGCCGACCCGGCCCAAGCCCACGGACTAAACATGTAACACGGCTGTGAAAGTGCTGGGAAGCGCAGCGTCCCTGTGAGAACACAGAGCCGGGTCTAGGGGACATCCAGTTGGGTCTTAAAGGACAGACCAGAGGGATAGGGGGGCAGGTGTGGGCACTGAGGCCAGTGGAGGCTTGGAGAGTTCGGGGACCGTCACATGAGCAGACAGATGACAAGGGAGGGGTGACGTCCCACGAGGAGGGGAGGTGGGGCCTGGGCCCCACCCCCGGCCGGCCGGGATCCCCCAGAGCACAGGGCGCAGGCAGCCAGCTCAGGTGTGGCCTCGGCTGTAGGGCCCACGGGGGGCCGGGGGGGCGGGCAGGAGTCGGTCATCCCCGCAGCTCAGCGGACATCAGGAGGGGCGAGGAGACGTTGCTCAGCCTCACAGGCATGAGGGTGACCAGGCACCACACCAAGGCTGCGGCGAGAACACAGGCAGAGCCGACTTCAGGGTCCCTGATGCGGCCTGGCCGAGCCCCAGGACAAGGAGGGAGGGCGCCGGGCTGCCAGCGGGACTGGGGACACCAGGAGAGGCCAGAATGGCGCAGCAGTGACCCACCAGATTGGTGAGAGCAGCTGGCGCTAGGGACCAGTGCATCTTGTCCTCCTCACCTCTGACCTCCACGCGCGGCAGGCAAAGCAAACTTTTAAAGTTACACAAAATTCACACCAAAGATCCTTTGAACATAGGTCTTACCCTTGAAACGTAAAATGGCCTCCAATTCAAAGTCCGCCAACTTAAATATGAATAAACCCGCTGAGCTTCCAGTCTGCAAGCAGCTGGCATTCTCAGAAGAAAGACTAATTTTAAAAGAAAAAGAGAAAAAAGTGTCCTGATCTTCCTCAGCTCCAGGGCACCTAGAACTGTGCTGGATCCACGTGAGAGGAACAGGTGACGCACAACCTTGGGGACCTCAGAGTCCCTCTGCCTGTGTCCCAAGAGGCCAGTCCAATCACTTATAACCTCTCAGCACATCCCAGGGTCTGGGTTTCCTAGACACCCACTGTCCAGAGAAGACAGGGAGCTCAAAGGGCCACAAGCTGGGCCCAACTCAACTCTGGACGGAGGTTTTTCTCCCCCCTGACGTCACAGGAGGTCAGCACATCGGCCCCCGCGAGACCCCACACAGGTCGGCTTCCCCGCGGGCGGGCTCCACGCCTGCATGACAGCTGCACAGAAGACCCTGCCGGGCGGTGCTGACAAGCTGAAAACTGACCAACAGCAGCGTGCACTTCAAAGCAAACACAGATCTGCCATTTCTTCTTTGTTTTTCCGTTTACAAACTAGACGCAGGCTGTAATCTGACTGATCAGCAGCCTCTGGTGTCACCAGACCTGGACTCAGAATGGCCTCCACAGACACCTCTGAATCACATGCACCTTGGCATGAAGCCAAACAACAGCCTCAGCCACTGCCCAGGTTGTTCTCGGGTCCTCAGCCTCCAACACCAGCCCCAGGGAGACCAAGCGAGTCTGAGCAGAAGTGGGATCACTGCTCCCTGAGGAACGGTGGGGACCCAAGGCCTCAGACCCAATAGTCAGCTCAAGTTTGGGCCAGGCGCTATTCCGGACCAGGCAGGGGCACCTGTGCAGAGACACCACTGCCTGTTGCGCAGGCACAGAAGGGCTGCAGCCGCACCAGCAGCCTCCTCAGGTCTCCCACCCCAGCAGGGCCAGAGGCTGCTCTTTAGTCATCTCCAGAGCTCTCCAAACTCTGTGTGGAGCCAAGGGGAATGAAGTCACGACATCACTTTTGCCCTATTGCAGAAGCAAGATCTGCCTAGATTTGGGTGAAGAAAATTAATCTCATTTTTTTAATTAAATAGACTTTAAAATAACTGGCCGAGATTATCAACCTTAAGACATAAAATATGCAGTCCTAAGAACACTTACACTTACGGTTATGTCAGACAAAGATAATTCGGTTTATTTTAATCATTCTAGAAAAAAAATGAACCTAATTTAGGAAGGAGGCTTTCTCCATACGGCCATGGCGGAGTCCATGGTACTTACAAACCACAGTCACAGGGCGCCAGGCTCAGGACAGGAAGTGTCACTTCAATCTCTTCTCCTGTGTCCGGTGCCTTTGTGGAGGGAGGCTGACTGTCTTCTAGGGACAGAATTACTGACAATCTGAGAGGCGACATTAAAATGATTAGTCAAGGTCAAGGCTAACAGCTGACCCAGTGGGATGTTTTAGGAAATGCATGTTGCTGGAATAACTCAGATCACGAATCAAGAAAAATCCTTAGGCTTATATATTATAAAGCACAAGGTTAGAAATAAACATTAGACCCTATATCATGAGGCCTGCAGGGAGAGAGATGGAGCCTCAAGGATAGATCCACAGAAAGGGGGTGAGGAGGAAATGGTCTACTTAGAGATAACTGTGAATTCCTAAAGTGGGCTTATTACTTCGTAATAAATGAGTATTTACACAAGAAATAATGAAAGCCAAGGCAAACACATTAGGAAAAAATAGATCTAATGCATAAAGGCAATTTCTGACCTACTTTAAAAAGCAACAGCTTACGGCCATTTACCTATATATATATATACATATATCACAAACTGAAAGAACACCAATCACGATAAATCTGAAGGCGAGCAGAGCAGACACATCTGCTCTGACAAGCAAACGAATGGACGCAGGTGCCTAGGAAAGAGCAGCCATAGTGGGATTACACAGTAAAGTCAAGAGTCGCCCCCCAGCTCCTCCTGGGGCAGAGCGGCAGATACTCGGGCACCTGGAGACGGGGACAGGCGTGGGGAGGGAGGGGTGACGAGCCGGCTCAGTGGAAAAGCCGTGGCCCCCTGGGCAGCCCCCGCTGTGACACCGCCAACGCTGTGACACTGGAGAGCCGCGGCCTGCTGTCCACTAAGACAGGCCTCCACCCGCCCCACCCCACCGCTCCCACAGGACCCTAGCTTCTCCCCCCTCTCTCTCCATCCCCTGCTTGGGCAGCGGGTCGCTGTGGGCCTGAGCCCCATGGGCGGGTCTGCAGGGCATCACCTGGCCAGCTGCACGGCTTGGACTCCACCCCCCTGGTGCAGAAACTCTCTCTTTCCTCAGGTCAACGCGTGTCACACAGCGATAACGGTGTCCTTCCACCAAACCGAAGGTCCAAAGCTGGAAAAGCAAAACACGTCTAGACACGCAAGAACACGTCTAGACACGCAAGAACACGTGTAGACACAGGACTCTCACCAGATGGTCGGATGCAAAGCAGGAAGCCAAGGAGAAGAGTCAGCAGGGAGCCGACAGGGTGAGAGGCGGCGCCCTGGCTGCTCTCCTCTGGCCTCCAATCCTTCCCTCCCTCATCCCCCGACCTGGGGGCGAACTCCTAACGGCACGTCGCGGGGCAGTGCCGACCTGAGGTGCAGACACAACCCAGCGGTCACTCGTCTTCTGCAAAACACTGGACCAAGTACGGTGTGCTCCCGTCCCCAGCACCGCACGCCTGGTCTCTCCAAACACAGCACGGTGGACACAGCACAGAGCTCCTAAAACCCTTGGAATCTCCTGATGAGAGTGACCACGGTGTCACCTGTTATGTTAATGAGGTGACTTCCGGAAAGCCCTCAGGTCACCTACGGATGGGGACTGGTTGCCAGGGGAACCGCCCCTGACCTCGGGGGAGGGGTGCAGGGGCTGGACCCCACCGCCAAGGATGGAATCAATCCTGCCTAAGCAATGAGCATCCATAAAAACCCCAGAAGTACAGGTTCAGGGCGATCCAGGTGGGTGACAACACCCTCCCTGGGGTGCGATGCCCCCCCCACCCCATCCATGGGAACAGAAGCTCCCGTGCTGAGGACACCTCCAACCTTGCCCTGGATATAGTAGCTCTTCCTCTGGCTGCTCGCCCGTATTCATCAAGCGGAGGAAGGGGCCGTGGGAACCTCTGATTCGCAGCCGCGTCAGGCGAAGTTGTGGGCGACCAGGGGACCCGCTACCTGCAACTGGCATCTGAAGTGAGGGGCAGTCTCGTGGGACTGACCCCTTAACCACCTCCAGGTAGACAGTGTCAGAACTGGGTTAACTGTGGGACCCCCGCTGGTGTCGTGCTGACCGGCTTCCTGGGGGACCCCCCCACCCTGTCTGGGGACAGAAGCATCAGAAGACCGTGATGTGAAAAAAGCCAAGGAGACGCACGGCAGGAGACCTGGGCCACCTCCTCACGGAAGCTCCTTCCCAAGTTATATCAACAGCCAAGCCAAGGAGACGCACGGCAGGAGACCTGGGCCACCTCCTCACGCGAGCTCCTTCCCAAGTTATATCAACAGCCAAGCCAAGGAGACGCACGGCAGGAGACCTGGGCTACCTACTCACGAGAGCTCCTTCCCAAGTTATATCAACAGCCAAGCCAAGGAGACGCACGGGAGGAAGACCTGGGCTACCTCCTCACACGAGCTCCTTCCCAAGTTATATCAACAGCCAAGCCAAGGAGACGCACGGCAGGAGACCTGGGCTACCTCCTCACGCGAGCTCCTTCCCAAGTTATATCAACAGCCAAGCCAAGGAGGCGCACGGGAGGAAGACCTGGGCTACCACCTCACGCAAGCTCTTTCCCAAGTTATATCAACAGCCAAGCCAAGGAGACACATGGGAGGAGACCTGGGCTACCTACTCACGCGAGCTCCTTCCCAAGTTATATCAACAGCCAAACCAAGGAGACGCACGGGAAGAGACCTGGGCTACCTCCTCACGTGAGCTCTTTCCCAAGTTATATCAACAGCCAAGCCAAGGAGACGCATGGGAGGAGACCTGTGTTACCTCCTCACGCGAGCTCTTTCCCAAGTTATATCAACAGCCAAGCCAAGGAGACGCACGGCAGGAGACCTGGGCTACCTCCTCACGCGAGCTCTTTCCCAAGTTATATCAACGGCCACTGTTTTTAAAAGAGAACAGTATCCATGCTTTGTGCAGTAAACCTCAATTGCTCACCTAAAATCTGGTAAATGGAATATTTATAAATGTAATATTTCCTGCCATATCAATAAACAAAGGATGTCACAGTCATCAGAGATTGCAGCCCTGCCTGCAACCTGAGCCGAGGAAACTCAGGGCTGAAAAGAAAGAGGCCATCTAGCAGCCATCAGACTGCAGCCACTCCCCGCAGCGAGCCCTGGAGAGCACTGAGGCAACTCAGGACGTGAAAATACTGGCCCCAGGCAGCTGAGGTGCATGTCAAAGGAATGACTTCCCTGAGGCCAGACTCTTGCATCTTCCCACACATAGAAAAGCGCTGAATTCCTTAACTTGAGATGCCTGGATTTCTTTATTTAACGATAATCCTTTGATGTTCCGACTAGCTGCCGTTTGCTGCCAAACTCCTACATACCCTGGCCCTCACCCTCCCAGCACCTCGCCTGATCGGAGCAGTTCTGAGTTATCTGAAGTGCCATGTCCGGGGCCCGCAGCCCTCATTTTGCCTCAGATAAAACTTAACTCACAGCTCTCACGTTGTGCATATTTTTTTAAGTCAACAAAACTAAGTTTTTAAAAATATCTTCAAATTTCTCAAAGTATATAAGGCTGACACTAATGGTTGTACGAGATTTTACAGAGGACCGAGCTTCTCTGCAGGCGAGGCCCCGCGGGTATGAAAACCCCACCAGACGCTGGAGGTACGGCCTCAGCAAAGGATACAAAGCAATAGTGAAACAGAGACCTTTGTGCACGTGTTCACTTAGTCATAACAACGTCTGCAAACTGGAGTGAGCCTGTGGTTCTCATCTGGCCATCCACACAGCCGGTGACCAGCTGCAGCCTTCGCTGGTCCACAAGGAGACTCGGGAGGGGAGAGGCTATTGGAGGGGGCACGCGGGTTCTTAGCTTTAAAGGCGCCTGACAGAGTTTAAACTGGGAGCCAGCACTTTTACTGATGGTATTTCTTTTAGTCACATGTGAACTATTCCAAAGTAAGTTCTTCACCAGGAAGTAGAAACTGTAAGTGAGCACAGATTTTGGAAAGTGCATGAGTATGGGGAGACAGTGGCTGGGATGGCCCGGGGGAAGCCTGGGGGTCATCCCAGCCCCTCCATGAGTCACTAACTCCCAGAGTGAGAATAGCACCAAAAAACATTAAACATGCAGCAACAACGATTCTTAAGTAAGAAACAATAAGACTACGGAATTAGTGGTGAAAACAGCAATTAAATGAACGTCTCTTTTTTAAATCGTTGCCTAGGATGTCATTTCATTTAAAGCTTACTGTGAATCCAGAGTGTCAAGGATTTAGAAGGAGAGTTAGGATACATGAATATTGAAAACACTGCACGTCCTAAATAAACTTTATAGATGACATCAAAATCAAGTTTATAATTGTTTTCTTAACAGTCAAATAAAGTCCCCATAGTTACTTTCAGGAAAATAATTCCAACATAATTCCAAGGAGTATGCTCTATCCCTGAGACTGATAAATGGATTCAGACCCCCTTGACTGTCACAGCTCTGGCTTACAGGTTAACATGTATGTATTAGGTTACACATAGCCCACGGACAGAAAACAGGTAAAAGTTTAAAGTTACCTGTTAACACTGATGAGTTGTATGTTAATGATCCCATACGATGGTCCCAAACCTTTGGACAGACACACGTTTCTTTAGAAGAGGTAAAAATTTTGCCATTATTGCTATAGTTTGAACTAACACTTCTACCAAATTACAAATTAATTTATGTGAATGGTTATCTAAAGGACAAAATAATAAGCATATAAATAATAAAACTACAGAAATACAATTAAAGATATCAGCATCATACCTACAGGAAATAAACATTTCCAGAAATAACAACCTATAGGTTTGGAAGACCCAGACAAGAGAAGGTTGGAGACATTTCCAGCACTTCATCAACATTGCCGAGGAGAGGGGACAAGATCACTGTCACCTGTATCCTGACGAGAAAGGACCAGTTACTAAGCGACAGGTGCACCCTCCTGTTTTCCAAACATCAGCTCTAATTCTCACACCCCTTGAGGAGACAGAGGCCATTGTTTCCATTTTCCAGATAGGAGAGGTCAGGCGAGCACGGTTCATCTGTCAGCAGCAGTTGGTACATGGCAGAGCTGGGGTTCTGGCCCCAGCAGCCTGCTCCAGAGCTTTATTCAACTGTGAAATTTCAAGGTGACAACAGAAGCATTTTTACAATCTCTGTCCTCTCTCGCTCTCTCTGCAGATGCCTGTTAATTACCCCCAACTTTTCTTCAACCACAAGATAGGACATCCTCACTTTGTCAGTTAGAAAATACTCACAGTGCACTGACTCGGAGGTGGATGGGAACTGAGCTTGCATTTTGCGTTATTTCCTTCTTAAGCCCAATTTAGTTCTGAATGAATCTTCTGATATTGGAAAGTGGCCCTGCTGCTGGGCCCCTAGGATATACTGTGGAGGTAAATTAAGGTGCTAGCTCTCCAGGGCCCTGGATTCCAGGAGAAGGAGGGTCCCGTCACTGACTCAGCCCACCTGGAATGCCAGGTCACCAGAGGGTGCCATGAGCCCCGGCTCCCCACACCTGCCCAGCAAGCAGCCAAAACATCAGGCTGAGTTCAGGACAGTCACCCCTCGGACGTTACACGTGTGGCAGTGACCATGAACCAACAGCACAACACTACCACAGTCTAACACCCGTCCCGTACCTCAAAGCTTCTGTCCTCGGACACCGCGATGATGACACGTGCCTGCCAAGTGCAAAACTCGGCCGCGGTCACTGGGCCCTGGTGACCCTGTAGCTCAGCTAGGGTAGACCGGCTCTGGGGGAATTGGTGAGGGAAGACCAGGCACTGAGTGCTCTGGTAATTATTATTTTTATTAAGAAGTTCTATGAATCTCACAGAAAATACTTTCTGTTAAAATAAATTCTACTTTACATAATCCCCTGGTCCGAATTTGGAACTTCCTGTGTATAACGCTGGAAGCTAAAGTTCAGGGGCTGAGCCGAGAGGGAAGCGCCGCAGTCCTGGCCCCAGGAGCAGCGACTAAAGAAATGAGACTGACCAAGGCCGACACCCCCGTCACGCCCTGAAGCAGCGCCCCACCTCCCCGCTGCCCACACCCCGCACACGCTGCCCCGCCGCACCCGCGGCGAGGCCGGCCCTGCAGAGGCGTCCGCACTCCATGCCAGGCTTATCATTTTCTCTTTCGGGAGCATCTGTCTTCCTTCAAACACTGGCCGTGCTAAGTGTCCTCCTGTTCATCCTGGTTTACCTTCCCCTGACATGAAGATGGTGTTTGTTAGGTTTGGGGGCTGACCTAGTGCTAATCCAGTTAACCATCAAAAGGTGTCTGCACAAAACGTTTTAAATATTTACAGCTCAAATGCCAACGTGTCGCTGAACAAGCTCACAGCCCTGCCCTGATCCTAGGTCGCCTCCATCATCTGACCTCTTGTTATGTGCAGCCCTCAACTTCACCATCTGGCCCCAAACTGTTTGAAGACAGAAACGTACACTCTGCACCCCCCAAACTGCCTGGCACACCTGAGGCCCCATGGCTTAACCATCAGTGAAGGTTTGGTGCACTAACGTCCCTCCTAAGCTAGGTTTTTACAGTGGAAATGGCAAGAAAGCTCCTTGCAGGCAAATAGCTTTGTTGACTGCATTCGTCTGGCAAATGAAAGACAAGACACGACACCAGGCCCCGGAAAATATGTCTCCAAGCTGCGTCTCGGGCAGAAGGTGAATTCTGAGGAGGAAGCCGCCTGCTCTGCAGGCCTGGCGTTAGGCCAGTGGGTAGAGCAACCAAAGCACAGAACCCGCAAGAGGTGGCACACCTACTGAAACTCATCCCAACTAAGAATTAAGGCAGAAGAGGCCAATTCTTGATGAAAAGCAAACTTTGCTAGAAGAGATAAAAGCACTACGCTTTCCAGGCCTTGAAGAGACCACTCAAGTAGGAGCCGATCAGAGAAACACAGTTTACCACACGTGTGCTCAGTGAGCCCTGGTGTCCAGACTTCCTGGAAAGGTTTCCTAATTTACGTAGAACAGCAATATCTGGGTCCAGTGCTTTCCAATCGCAAGATAAAGAAATGTTTTCATTCGTTGCCCCTCACATCTTTACAAAAACAGGCCCTGCTGAGAAGAGGCAGGTGGGACCCAGCACTGGGAGCCGTGGGCGTCGTGCCGGGGAACTTCACGCGGTGTCGGGTCTTAGCTCAACGTCCAGCGTGAATACTTTGTTTCCAGCACACACCGCAGCAACATGATCGGCGGGACTAGGCCTTAAACACAGGACCTTTCCCAGGAGGGTGCCGAGGACGGTCCCTCGTGGAAGTCGCCCTGGAGGGAGTTGGGTCATTAGTGTAATGTCCGAGATGACCTCATGGGAGATGCTGAGAGCATAACCCTCTATTCCAGGATTACGTGCAGAATGACGTGAGCTTTGGTTTGGTTTTGGCTCTTTGAGAGTATTAAAAACATTGAAAAGTTCTTCTGGAAACACGTGGAACACGGGGAGTGTCTGTAGGGAAGACTCTGCATCACGAGGATGACGGCGGGTCTTGCGGAAGGCCACGCACACAGACTCCAGGTGAGTCGTGCATCCCGTCCTCCCTCCTCCCTGCATCCGCCCCGGCTCCACGCCCGGCCAGTGACTTGCTGTGGCCCGTGGCAAGCAGGCAGAAGGGACACTGTGCCCATCTGAGCAGAAAGGTACTCAAGGAGACAAGACCATTCAGTCAAAAAACAAGAGAAATAAGAAATGATGGAAAACACCCACAAGTCGTTTAGACCTTGAAACCAAACCAGAACTGATCCAGGTGTCAAAACTACTAGAGAAGGACATTTAAACAGTCATTACAACTTCATTTCATATGTTCAAAAGGTTAAACAGAGGCTTAGAATATATATATATATATATATATATATATATATTTTTTTTTTTTTTTTTTTTTTTTGCGGTACGCGGGCCTCTCACTGTTGTGGCCTCTCCCATTGAGGAGCACAGGCTCCAGATGCGCAGGCTCAGCGGCCATGGCTCACGGGCCCAGCTGCTCCGCGGCACGTGGGATCTTCCCAGACCGGGGCACGAACCCGTGTCCCCTGCATCGGCAGGCAGACTTTCAACCACTGCGCCACCAGGGAAGCCCTAGAATATATTTTTAAAAGACCCAATTCTAACTTCAAGAGATGAAAACTAAAATGAAAGATGAAAAACACACTGAGTGGGATTAAAAGCAGATTAGACATTGCAGAAAGAGAAGTAGGTAGTCTAAATAGGCCTATATCTGTTAAAGAAAATGAATCAATAATTGATAACCTTCTGAAACAGAAAGCACCAGGCCAAGATGGGCTCACTGGTAAATTTTACTAAACATTTAAGAAAGAAATCAGACCAATTCTCCAAAACGTCTTTCAGAAAATAGAAGAAAAATAAGAGGAAACACTTCAGAAGAAACAGAGGCAACACCTCCTTACGCATTCCATGAAGCCAGTATTACCTGAATACCAACACCGGACAAAGACATGACAAGAAAAGAAAATTACAGACCAATACCTCTCATGAACAGAGATGCAAAAATCCTCAACAAAATATTTAAAATATTAGCAAATCAAACTAAACAATGTATAAAATGAATTATAAACCATGACCAAATGGGATATATTCCACGCATGCAACGCTGGTTCAACATTCAAAAATCAACTAATCCACCATACCAACAGGCTAAAGAAGAAAAATCACACAAAAACATCAATAAAGGTAGAAAAAGCGTTTTAAAAATCCAACAACAACTCATGATAAAAAAACACTTTCAGTATACTAGTATCTCAGCATAATAAAGAATAGCTACAAAATATCAAAAGTTATCATATTTAAAGGTAAGAAACTAGAAGTTTTCCCACTAAGATCAGAAACAAGGCAAGGATGTCCCCCTCATCACTCCTTTCACCATCGTACTGGAAGTCTTAGCTAATGCACTAATACAAGAAAAGAAAAGGAATAGTGTCTGAGAAGGAAGAAGTAAAACTGTCTTTGTTCACAGATGTTTCCATGATTGTCTATGTAGAAAATCCAAAAGAATGAACAAAAAACTCCTGAAACTAAGCAATTTATGGCAAGTTTGCAGGGCACAAAGTTAATATATACAATTCTGTTGCTTTCCTATATACTAGCATTAAACAGTGGACTTTGAAATTAAAAATACAATAACATTTACATTAGCAAAAATGTAATGTAATATGAAATAGGTACAAATCTAACAAAATATGCATAAGATCACCATGAGGAAAATTATAAAGCTCTGTTGAAAGAAATCAAAGGAGAACTAAATGAATGGAGAGATACTCCATGTTTGTGGACATGAAGACTCAACATTGTCAAGACTTCAGTTCTTCCCATCTTCCCAACTTCATCTACAAGTTCAATGCAATCCGAATGAAATCAACAAACTTACTCTGAAGTTTCCATGGAGAGGCAAAAGACCGAGAACAGCTGCATAATACTGTAAAATAACACAGTTGGAGGACTGACCTACCTGAGTTCAAAGCTACTCCAAAGCTCCACCAATCGAGACTGAGTGATGTTGGCAAAAGAAAAGCCAAACAGATCACTAGGAGAGAGCAGAGAGCCAGAAAGAGTCAACCGACCTTCAACAAATGAACAAAGGCAATACAGCAGAGAACACTATACACTTCTAGAAGGTAACAGAGGAGAAAATCTAGAAATTCCAGAGTAAGAAATACTACCAAGGATGAAGCATGTCACTTCATAATGTTAATGGAGTCCCTTCACCAAGGAGACATAAAGATACTGAACATTTACATGCTTAATAACAGAGCTTCAGAATACATGGAGCAAAACTGATAGAAGAGAAATAGACAAATTCACATTTAGAGCCACAGATTTCAATATGCCTCTCTCAATAACTGATAGAGCAGGTGGTCATAAATAGAAGACTTGAAGAACGCTGTCAACCAACTCAATCTAACTGACACTACTAAAACAAAAGACACACAAATATTCATAGCAACTTTCTTTATAATAGTCAAAAGTGAAAATAACCTAAACGTCCACCAACAGGAGAATGGATAAACAAATTACAGTATATCCATACAATGGAATACTACTCAATAATAAAAAAAGAACAAACTGTTGATACATGCAACAATGTAGATAAATCTCAACATAATTATTCTAAGTGAAAGAAGCCAGACAAAACGAGTATAAGCTGCCTCATTCCACTTACATAAAACTGTAGAAAATGCACACACACCAATACAAAGTGTATATTTAGAATACCTAAAGAACCCCTTCAAATCAATAGGAAAAAGACATTCAGTAGAAAAATGGCAAGAGATTGAACACATATATCACAAAAGGGAATGTCCAAATGGCCAATAAACGTGCACAAAGGAGTTAAACCTCATTTATCATCAGGGAATTGCAAATCATAATTAAGTACCACTACACCCACCAGAAGGGACATCAAAAGGACCAAGTGTAGGTGAGGATGTGGACCCACCATGTGTAGAAGGGCAGGTTGGTACAACCACTTTGGAAATCTTAGCTTTAACTTTTAGACTAAATATATGCATTACTTAAGACTCAGCAATTGTATATACCTGAGCGTCAAAAGACATATAAAAGAATGTAGCAATCAAAATATGGAAGACAACCAAACCTCCAATAATAGTAGAATGGATAAAGTGTGGTCTAGCCATGCAACGCAATACTTCACAGCAATGAAAACACGCAGTGTGGATAAATCTCATAAGCATAATGGCAAACCAAAGAGACTGGCAAAAACGAATGTGCAAAATGCATGACACCATTTATACAAAGTTCAAACACGAGCAAAGCTACGTGCTGGAAGTGGGGCCAGAGCCACCTCGGGGGACGAGACAAGGGAGCACCAGCTGAGGCAGAGCCTGGGCGGTGGCCGCCCGGCTGTGTTCACTTTGGTATTATCACTACAATATGCACTTAACACCTGGGACACATTTTTCTAAGTATTTTATGCTCAATAGAAAAACAAGAGAGATCAAGCCAGCGATCGGAATGTAGGGTCAACTCATCAATGCAAGTTGTGTTGAAGAAACACATAGAAACCTCTCTTAACTAAGTGGGAAAGAAATCAAGATACAGATTTCCCGTCAGCAATGATGAACAGCTTCCACTATTAGTCAAGTGTTTGCCAGCATAACTGAAAGTTCAAGAAAATTTCAAAGCAAATACAGTTTTTGGTTTGTATGTACTGTAATCACTATTCTCAAACTCCTGAAGCCCAAAATGAAGATTAAAACTATCCCAATACCAAAAATGTTGATAGAGTTTTTTGCTTTTTTATTTTTTACAATAAAACCTGTTTTTAAGACTATTAAGATAATTATATTAGTCATGAAATAACCTTTAGAAAGAAAACTGATGTCTTTAAAACCCTATCAGTTTGATGTTAAAGATTCTGCAATAAACACAATAAACTCCCTTAAATGTTGTATTAAAAATCTACAATTAAAATTAAAAGTTCATCTTGTCTTGATTGTGTTAAGAACCTCTTCTTGTTTATATTCTTACTCAAGAAGAAATTTTAAATGATTTTAAAGTATTTAAATTTATTTTTAAATAAAGTGATTCCAGTTTATTTCCTAAGTCAAAACTTAATATGCTTTGTTTTGTTAGCATTTTTCTCCTATGGCTGGTAACTGAATCCACAAAGGGCAAACTCACCCAAACAGCATCAGAGGAACAGAGCTTGACAGCAAATTTCTGTGACTTAATAAAAAACACATATAACTTTTTAAATACCTGGTGAGGAGGTTTCTTGGTGTCCCATACACAAAGTTCGTTTCCATCTAAGGGGAAAGCACAGGACTGCCCACTGCAGGTGAGCTGAACGTGGGATGCGGACTTCTTGGAATCCACCAGGTATTTTTCCACGACTATATCACCTGCGTGGCCACCATTCATGGAGAAAATCTCTTGTGGTTCTTCCATCTTCAATCTGAAACACAAAGTACATATAAGAGGACTATGGGTATGGTATTTCATGCAGAGGACAGTCTGTCGTTTACTCGTAATTACTAGTATGATCACACACACGTCACACCTGGTGACTCGTCTTCCCTCCCCACCCCCAAGAAAAAGAAAATCACTGACACCCCGGAAGTTCCCTGTCATGACTGCTCACTGCTCCCACGGGCTTTCAAGTTAAGCAGACCTCGGTTCCAGCGCCACGGCTCCCACTGAGCAGACCTTGCTTCGACGTGGAGCGCCTGCTCCCCCACTGGGAATGGAGGGAACGCTGGCCACCCTCGCAGAGGCCTCGCGAGGACCAAACGATGCTCCAGCACCGGCACCGAGAAGTGCTTTCGGAGAGGCACGCCCAAAATCGAAGACTGTTACCAACGATTAAAGTGCAAAGTTATGTTCTACACTGATGAACAAAGTCAGTGGTGAACTACAAAACAAATCCATACCCATTGTGCATCTGGGGCTCGTTCAACTAGTTCACAACATTCTAGGTCGTTGAAGTTGGTTATCTCAGCTTATACAACCACTGGTTCACTGGCCGTGTCTTATAAAGCACCAAGCAGTGACACACGGACAGAAATGAAAACAGTCTCAGACCTGTCCCACTTCACTGTCAGTAACTCCGTAATGGCTACCAGGTTATACACACGCGGCAGTAGCCCCCGGTCACCCCTGATCCCGCACCGCCTCACGGGCACCAGACACACCTGGAGCCTCAGCTACAAAGTCGTAAGCAAAGCGCCTCGCCGTCCCGTCACCAAGCTGGTTGTTTAGATTCAAAAAACCCAGCCACGTGGTCACCATGCTGGCTGTGTGGACTCGGCCTGGACAGGCCTCATGGGGGAAGTGGGAGTTAACAAAGAAGAAAACTGGACAGTTACCAGCAGAGATGGAGTGGGGCTAAGAAGTGGGGGCAGCTGATGCTCCCGAGGGGAGATCCTAGGATGGTTGCTGCTCAACAGAACGCAGAGCAGGGCTCATCCTTATGCTCAGGTAACCGTGGGGAACTAAGAACTGAGACAATCAGGGCTGCCCGTCCGGAAACACACACGTCAATCTGGCCGCAGCGCCAAGGGTCAGAGTCGAGAGGGGCTGGGTGAGGACGACGGGGCTAAAGCCAAGCCCAGGCCGGGGGCCTGGCCCAGAGAGCCTGGTCAGTAGCTCTGCAAGGACAACGGAAGGTCAGACAACACCTCAGTTTCCACCCTCTCCTTCCCTTGCAGACCTCTCCTGTCCCCACATTTCTCTTAACTGCACAACCGTTTTCCTAGTTTCCAAGTTTCCAGGCACAAAGCTTGAGTGAATATTAATTCCTTCCTTTTTTTGCCCTCATATCCAGTCCATGCCCAGCCCTTTCTTTCTTCGTGGAGAATTTCAGATTTGTCCCTCAAACACCCAGCGAGTGAAGGGTCATGCCAATCCTAAAAGTATAATCTGCTGCAGACACCTGGTGGATTACCTGCTAAAATTGCAGTGATTCTCTCTTTCGGGGGCCAGAATCCCATTAGCACAGAAGCAAAGAACGCGGAGGCCGAGGGCAAGCGGGATGCTGCCGTAGGGTGTGGTGCAGAGGATGCGCTGTGTAGAGAACAGCAGGACTGGGTCTGGGCCACTGGGTCCCAGCATTTGGTTCTACTCCTCTGTCTTGGATTCGGTGGGGTTTCCCTTCGTCTAGGCTATTCTGTTATTTCCAACCAGAGAGCCCTAAATAATGGACTATCTGATTTCATTCCAACTGTGAAAAGAAACAGCACACAATCTGAGACCGCGGGAGCGCAGGACCTCAGCGGTGGGAAGTTCACCGCCAGAGGGGAACGGCCGAGGGGCCTCAGGCTGGGGCTCCCACGCAGCGCGCACCCGTACCTGCAGGACGAGGAATGTACGGATCTAGACTCCCCAGGCCACTTCATGGAGGGTGATCCCCCAGCATACACCTCCTGGGTCGACGGGTGGGGCTGTAATCACCTCCCAGCCTGCAGGTGCAGGGGTCCCGATTTAACAAGACAAAGGAGACAAACAAAAACATGCTACCTAAGAAACTCTGCTGGAAATAACCCCAAAGAAGGCAGGAAGCACTTCCAATAGGAGGTGGAGAGAAGGCCTTATTTTAGCCCCTGTAGGCCAGACACCAGACCCAGTCAAGCCTTGTGCGCTCCCCGATCTCCCCAGGACACACATTCTCTGAGTAATAAATCAGAGACTTTGAAAGACTTGAGAAGCCTGCGATGTTTGGAGAAAAACAAAAATAAAATGTGTTGAATATTTTAAAGCACATTCTTCTCTAATTTACAAATTGGTTTTACTTACTTATTTTACATTTTCCAAGATACAGCAGAGAGCTTCATATAAAAAATAGCTAAATGTTTCAAAGCTACCATGATTTGCTTTGCAAGTTTTATAATTTTAAAGTACCCAGTGCCTAGCACTGCCGGCACGTGGAAATGATGGGTGTACGTGTCCCCAGCGGATGAAAGGAAGTTACTCTGCCTCCTTCTGCCGTGTTTTGAAAGCATAAACATTTCAAGAAACACATGAAATAATATATCAAAGTCACAATTGTTTCAAAATTTTTAAGAATCCACCCATCAAACTGTGATAAACTGTATTGTATTTGTCTTATTTCAACTGTCTTAATCTCTTCTGTAATTCCTATAGAATATAGCACCATGATTTGTAAATAGTACTTTCATAGATATTAACATGTAGATTTGTGTTTATCAATAATACATTATACCACTTAATTCTTACAATAACCCTTTAAAATGGTTATATTTTTTCCCATTTTCCAGAGAACAAAATCAGAAAGATTAGAAAGTGTTAAGACTAGTCAGCGGAATCACCACACCTACACCTTCTGACTCGGTGGTGGGTGGCACCTCCACCAGGTGCTTTTATGTAACCTCACAGCCCATCTGGTCCCAGAAAGCGTTGCCTCAGCAGAGGAGGAAACACACTGAGGGGAGGAGCGTGGGTTTGGTCTGCCACTCAGGGCCACCTCAGTGGCTTGGCATCTATGCCCGCGGCGGCAGGTGACCATGCTCGGAGCTGCCACCTCCAAACCTACTCGCCCTGTTTATTCTGACTTGAGCCCCAAGGGGATTTGCCAACCCTCGGGACCAAATGCACAGTTTGGGCTGGTCTCTCCCAGGACATAGATGTGGTTTTCCTTTGCACTGAGTTGCAGCCCATCCCAACTAATTCTAACCAACAGGCTGAGCAGAGCCCAGGACAGAACTCTGGACAGACAGCTGAACTGGGATACAGTAGGAAGGAATATAACCCTGAGTGTAAGAAACAGACCATTTTAATTTTCAGGGACTAGACAAACACTTGGGAAATAATAGCAAAAACAACTGAATTTCAGATGGATTGCAGGTTACCAAACACCATTAAAAAATAAAACACAACGAAAGGTTCAAGATGGCGGAGTAGAAGGACATGCCCTCACTCCCTCTTGCAAGAGCACCGGAATCACAACTAACTGCTGAACAATCATCGACAGGAAGACACTGGAACTCACCAAAAAAGATACCCCACATCCAAATACAAAGGAGAAGCCACAATGAGACGGTAGGAGGGGCGCAGTCACAGTAAAATCAAATCCCGTAACTGCTGGGTGGGTGACTCACAAACTGGAGAACACTTACACCACAGAAGTCCACCCACTGCAGTGAAGGTTCTGAGCCCCACGTCAGGCTTCCCAACCTGGGGGTCCGGCAACGGGAGGAGGAATTCCCAGAGAATCAGACTTTGAAGGCTAGTGGGATTTGATTGCAGGACTTCGACAGGACTGGGGGAAACACAGACTCCACTTCTTGGAGGACACACACAAAGTAGTGTGTGCATCGGGACCCAGGGGAAGGAGCAGTGACCCCACAGGAGACTGAACCAGACCTACCTGCTAGTGTTGGAGGGTCTCCTGCAGAGGTTGGGGATGGCTGTGGCTCACTGTGAGGACAAGGACACTAGCAGCAGAAGTTCTGGGAAGTACTCCTTGGCGTGAGCCCTCCCAGAGTCTGCCATTAGCCCCACCAAAGAGCCAGGTAGGCAGCAGTGTTGGGTCGCCTCAGGCCAAACAACCAACAGAGAGGGAACCCAGCCCCACCCATCAGCAGACAAGTGGATTAAAGTTTTACTGAGCTCTGCCCACCAGGGAAACACCCAGCTCTACCCACCCCCAGTCCCTCCCATCAGGAAGCTTGCACAAGCCTCTCAGATAGCCTCATCCACCGGAGGGCAGACAGCAGAAGCAAGAAGAACTACAATCCTGCAGCCTGTGGAACGAAAACCACATTCACAGAAAGACAGACAAGATGAAAAGGCAGAGGGCTGTGTACCAGATGAAGGAACAAGATAAAACCCCAGAAAAACAACTAAATGAAGTGGAGATAGACAACCTTCCAGAAAAAGAGTTCAGAATAATGATAGTGAAGATGATGCAGGACCTCAGAAAAAGAATGGAGGCAAAGATCGAGAAGATGCAAGAAATGTATAACAAAGACCTAGAAGAATTAAAGAACAAACGGAGATGAACAATACAATTACTGAAATGAAAAATACTCTAGAAGGAATCAATGGCAGAAAAACTGAGTTAGAAGAACGGATAAGTGACCTGGAAGACAGAATGGTGGAATTCTCTGCCGTGGTACAGAATAAAGAAAAAAGAATGAAAAGAAATGAAGACAGCCTAAGAGACCTCTGGGACAAAACATTAAATGCAAGAACATTTGCATCAGGGGGGGTCCATAGGGGTCCCAGAGGAGAAGAGAGAGAGAAAGGGCCCAAGAAAATATTTGAAGAGAGTACAGTCAAAAACTTCCCCGACAGGGGAAAGGAAATAGCCACCCAAGTCCAGGAAGCACAGAGAGTCCCAGGCAGGATAAATCCAAGAAGAAACACGACAAGACACATAATAATCAAATTGACAAAAATTAAAGACAAAGAAAAATTATTGAAAGCAATAAGGGAAAAATGACAAATAATGTACAAGGGAACTCCCCTAAGGTTAACAGCTGATTTCTCAGCAGAAACTCTACAAGCCAGAAGGGAGTGGCAGGAGATATTTAAAGTGATGAAAGGGAAGAACCTACAACCAAGATTACTCTACCCGGCAAGGATCTCATTCAGACTCGACGGAGAAATCAAAAGCTTTACAGACAAGCAAAAGCTATGAGAGTTAAGCACCACCAAACCAGCTCTACAACAAATGCTAAAGGAACTTCTCTAGGCAGGAAGCACAAGACAAGAAAGGACCTACAAAAACAAACCCATAACAATTAAGAAAATGGTAATAGGAACATACATATCAATAATTACCTTAAACATGAATGGATTAAATGCTCCAACCAAAAGACACAGGCTCTAAGAATGGATACAAACACAAGACTCATATATATGCTATCTACAACAGACCCACTTCAGACCTAGGGACACATACAGATTGAAAGTGAGGGGATGGAAAAAGATATTCCATGCAAATAGAAATCAAAAGAAAGCTGGAGTAGCAATACTCATATCAGATAAAATAGACCTTAAAATAATGTTCTAAGAGACAAGGAAGGACACTACATAATGATCAAGGGATAAATGCAAGAAGAAGATATAACAATTATAAATATTTATACACCCAACATAGGAGCAACTCAATACATAAGGCAACTGCTAACAGTTATAAAAGAGGAAACTGACAGTAACACAATAATAGTGGGGGACTTTAACACCTCACTTACACCAATGGACAGATCATCCAAACAGAAAATTAATAAGGAAACACAAGCTTTAAATGACACAATAGACCAGAAAGATTTAATTGATATTTATAGGACATTCCATCCAAAAACAGCAGATTACACTTTCTTCTCAAGTGCTCATGGAAAATTCTCCAGGATAGATCACGTTTTGGGTCACAAATTAAGCCTCAGTAAATTTAAGAAAACTGAAATCATACCAAGCATCTTTTCTGACCACAAAGCTATGAGATTAGAAATCAATTACAGGGGGAAAAAAACCGACAAACACATGGAGGCTAAACAGTATGTTACTAAATAACCAAGAGATCACTGAAGAAATAAAAGAGGAAATCAAAAAATACCTAGAGACAAAAGACAACGAAAACACGACGATCCAGAACCTATGGGATGCAGCAAAAGCAGTTCTAAGAGGGAAGTTTAGAGCAATACAAGCCTACCTCAAGAAACAAGAAAAATCTCAAATAAACAATCTAACCTTACACCTAAGGAAGTTAGAGAAAGAAGAACAAACAAAACCCAAAGTTAGTAGAAGGAAAGAAAGCATAAAGATCAGAGCAGATATAATGAAATAGAAACAAAGAAAACAATAGCAAAGATCGATAAAACTAAAAGCTGGTTCTTTGAGAAGATAAACAAAATTGATAAACCATTAGCCAGACTCATCAAGCAAAAGAGGGAGAGGACTCAAATCAATAAAATTAGAAATGAAAAGGGAGAAGTTATAACAGACACCACAGAAATACAAAGCATCCTAAGAGACTACTACAAGCAACTCTATGCCAATAAAATGGACAACCTGGAAGAAATGGACAAATTCTTAGAAAGGTATAACCTTCCAAGACTGAACCAGAAAGAAATAGAAAATATTAACAGACCAATCACAAGTAAAGAAATTGAAACTGTGATTAAAAGTCTTCCAACAGGGCTTCCCTGGTGGCGCAGTGGTCGAGAGTCCGCCTGCAAATGCAGGGGACACGGATTCGTGCCCCGGTCTGGGAAGATCCCACATGCTGCGGAGCAGCTGGGCCCGTGAGCCATGGCCACTGAGCCTGCGTGTCCAGAGCCTGTGCTCTGCAACGTGAGAGGCCACAACAGCGAGAGGTCTGTGTATTGCAAAAAAAAAAAAAAAAAGTCTTCCAACAAACAAAAGTCCAGGACCAGATGGCTTCACAGGTAAATTCTATCAAACATTTAGAGAAGAGCTAACACTCATCCTTCTCAAACTCTACCAAAAAATTGCAGAGGAAGGAACACTCCCAAACTCATTCTATGAGGCCACCATCACCCCGATACCAAAACCAGACGAAGATACTACAAAAAAAGAGAATTACAGACCAATATCACTGATGAACATAGATGAAAAAATCCTCAACAAAATACTAGCAAACAGAATCCAACAACACATTAAAAGGATCATACACCATGATCAAGCGGGATTTATCTCAGGGATGCAAGGATTCTTCAATATATATGCAAATCAATCAATGAGATGCACCATAGTAACAAACTGAAGAATAAAAACCATATGATCTCAACAGATGCAGAAAAAGCTTTTGACAAAATTCAACACCCATTTATGATAAAAACTTTCCAGAAAGCGGGCATAGAGGGAACCTACCTTAACATAATAAAGGCATACATGACAAACCCACAGTAAACACCCTTCTCAATGGTGAAAAACTGAAACCATTTCCTCTAAGATCAGGAACAAGACAAGGATGACCACTCTCACCACTATTATTCAACATAGCTTTGGAAGTCCAGGCCACGGCAATCAAAGAAGAAAAAGAAAGAAAAGGAATACAAATTGGAAAAGAAGAAGTAAAACTGTCACTGTTTGCAAATGACATGATACTGAGAATCCTAAACATGCCACCAGAAAACTACTAGAGCTAATCAATGAATCTGGTAAAGTTGCAGGATACAAAATTAATGCACAGAAATCTCTTGCATTCCTATACACTAATGATGAAAAATCTGAAAGAGAAATTAAGGAAACACTCCCATTTTCCATTACAACAAAGAGAATAAAATACCTAGGAATAAACCCACCTAGGGAGAAAAAAGACCTGTAGGCAGAAACCTATAAGACATTGATGAAAGAAATTGAAAATGATACCAACAGATGGAAAGATATACCATGTTCTTGGATTGGAAGAATCAATACTGTGAAAATGACTATACTACCCAAGGCAATCTACAGATTCAATGCAATCCCTATCAAACTACCAATGGCATTTTTTACAGAACTAGAACAAAAAATCTTAAAATTTGTATGGTAACACAAAAGACCCCGAATAGCCAAAGCAGTCTTGAAGGAAAAAAACAGCTGGAGGAATCAGACTCTCTGACTTCAGACTATACTACAAAGCTACAGTAATCAAAGCAATATGGTACTGGCACAAAAACAGAAATATAGCTCAATGCAACAGGATAGAAAGCCCAGAGGTAAACCCACGCACCTATGGTCAACTAATCTATGACAAAGGAGGCAAGGATATACAATAGAGAAAGACAGTCTCTTCAATAAGTGGTGCTGGGAAAACTGGACAGCTACATGTAAAAGAGTGATATTAGAACACTCCCTAACATCATACACAAAAATAAACTCAAAATGGATTAGAGACCTAAATGTAAGACTGGACACTATAAAACTCAGAGAGGAAAACATAGGAAGAACACTCTTTGACATAAATCACAGCAAGATCTTTTTTGATCCACCTCCTAGAGTAATGGAAATAAAAACAGTAATAAACAAATGGGACCTAATGAAACTTAAAAGCTTTTGCAAAGCAAAGAAAACTACAAATGAGACAAAATGACAACCCTCAGAATGGGAGAAAATACTGCAAACGAATCAATGGACAAAGGGTTAATCTCCAAAATATATAAACAGCTCATGCAGCTCAATAGTAAAAAAAAAACAAACAACCCAATCCAAAAGTGGGCAGAAGACCTAAACAGACATTTCTCCAAAGAAGACATACAGATGGCCAAGAGGCACATGAGAAGCTGCTCAATGTCACTAACTATTAGAGAAATGTAAATTGAAACTACAATGAGGTATCACCCCACACCAGTTAGAATGGGCATCATCAGAAAATCTACAAACAACAAATGCTGGAGAGGGTGTGGAGAAAAGGGAACCCTCTTGCACTGTTGGTGGGAATGTAAATTGATACGGCCACTATGGAGAACAGTATGGAGGTTCCTTAAAAAATGAAAAATAGAATTACCATATGATCCAGCAATCCCACTACTGGGCATATACCCAGAGAAAACCATAATTCAAAAATACACATGCACCCCAATGTTTATTGCAGCATTATTTATAACAGCCAGGACATGGAAGCAACCTAAGTGTCCATCGACAGATGAATGGATAAAGATATGGCACATACATATAATGGAATATTACTCAGCCATAAAAAGGAACGAAATTGGGTCATTTGTAGAGACGTGGATGGATCTAGAGACTGTCATACAGAGTGAAGTAAGCAGAAAGAGATAAACAAATATTGTATATTAACACATATATGTGGAACCTAGAAAAATGGTACAGATGAACCGGTTTGCTGGGCAGAAATAGAGACACAGATGTAGAGAACAAACGTATGGACGCCAAGGGGGGAAAGTGGTGGAGGGGGGGATGAATTGGGCGATTGGGATTGACGTGTATACACTAATATGTATAAAATGGATAACTAATGAGAACCTGCTTTATAAAAAAATAAAATAAAATTCAAAAATTCAAAAATAAAATAAAATAAAAAACAAAAAGTATTGAAAAAATCTGAAACAATAAAGACAAAGAATCAACATGCTGTCAGTTGAAGAAAAACACACAACCTAAAAGTTGAGAGTTAAGTTTTATTCGGGGAACTTACTGAGGACTATAGCCTGGGAGGCAGGGTCTCACATGGGTCTGAGGACCTGCTCCAAACTGGTCAGGGAAGAGCCAGGATATACAGGAGTTTATGCTGAAAAACAAAAAAAACAAACGAACAAGAAACCTGTAGTTGAACAATGAAAGATTACTGCTAATCACAAAGAACAGACATCTCAAGTTAATACTTTTCATGCTTTCATATATATATATATAGGAAGATGCAAGAGTCTAGGCTCGTTGAAATCATTCCTTAGGTATGCACCTTACCTACCTAGGGCCAGTACCCTGGTTTTCCCCATTCTGAGTCCCCTCAGGGTGCACCATGGCAGATGGCTTGATGGCAGATAACGTTCATTGTTTACTGGGATGGCAGGTGACGTTCTTTATCCACTATCCTTAAAAATTAGAGAGCTATTATAAATAAGTGAGAAAAAGCTTAAAACCCATTATCCTGCAGCCAGGAAAACATCCCTTTTGAGGCTAAAATCTGTATGATTCTTTCCTTCTGCTAACTTTGAGTTTTGTTCATTCTTCTTTCTCTAGTTCCTTTAGGTGTAAGGTTAGATTGTTTATTTGAGATTTTTCTTGTTTCTTGAGGTAGGACTGTATTGCTATAAACTTCCCTCATAGAACTGCTTTTGCTGCATCAAATCGGTTTTGCGTTGTCGTGTTTTCATTCTCATTTGTTTCTAGGTATTTTTTTATTTCTTCTTTGATTTCTTCAGTGGTCTCTTGGTTATTTAGTAGCGCATTGTTTAGCCTCCATGTGTTTGTATTTCTTACAATTTTTTTCCTGTAATTGATATCTAATCTTATAGTGTTGTGGTCAGAAAAGACACTTGATGTGATTTCAATTTTCTTAATTTACCAAGGCGTGATTTGTGACCCAAGATATGATCTATCCTGAAGAATATTCCATGAGCACTTGAGAAGAAAGTGTATTCTGTTGTTTTTTGGATGAAATGTCCTATAAATATCAATTAAGTCCATCTTATTTCATGTGTCATTTAAAGCTTGTGTTTCCTTACTAATTTTCAATTTGGATGATCTGTCCATTAGTGAAAGTGGGGTGTTAAAGTCCCCTACTATTATTGTGTTACTGTCAATTTCCTCTTTTGTGGCTGTTAGCAGTTGCCTTATGTATTGAGTTGCTCCTATGCTCGGTGCATAAATATTTATAATTGTTATATCTTCTTGGATTGATCCCTTGATCATCATAGAGTGCCCTTCTTTGTCTCTTGTAATAGTTTTTATTTTAAAATCTATTTTGTCTGATATGAGAATTGCTACTCCAGCTTTCTTTTGATTTCCATTTGCATGGAATATCTTTTTCCATCCCCTCACTTTCAGTCTGTATGTGTCCCTAGGTCTGAAGTGGATCTCTTGTAGACAGCATATGTATGGGTCTTGTTTTTGTATCCATTCAGCCAGTCTGTGTGTTTTAGTTGGAGCATTTAATCCATTTACATTTAAGGTAATTATTGATATATATGTTCCTATTACCATTTTCTTAATTGTTTTGGGTTTGTTTTTGTAGGTCTTTTCCTTCTCTTGAGTTTCCCACCTAGAGAAGTTCCTTTAGCGTTTGTTGTAGAGCTGGTTTGGTGGTGCTGAATTCTCTTAATTTTGCTTGTATGTAAAGTTTTTAATTTCTCCATCGAATCTGAATGAGATCCTTGCTGGGTAGAGTAATCTTGGTTGTAGGTTCTTCCCTTTCATCACTTTAAACATGTCCTGCCAGTCCCTTCTGGCTTGCAGAGTGTCTGCTGAAAGATCAGCTGTTAACCTTATGGGGATTCCCTTGTATGTTATTTGCTGCTTTTTGTTTGCTGCTTTTAATATTTTTTCTTTGTATTTAATTTTGATGGTTTATTAATATGTATCTTGGTGTGTTTCTCTTTGGGTTTATCCTGTGTGGTACTCTGTGCGCTTCCTGAACTTGACTATTTCCTTTCCCCTGTTAAGGAAACTTTTGACTATAATCTCTTCAAATATTTTCCCAGACCCTTTCATTTTCTCTTCTTCTTCTGGGACCCCTATAATTCGAATGTTGGTGTGTTTAATGTTGTCCCAGACGTCTCTGAGACTGCCTTCAATTCTTTTCATTCTTTTTTCTTTACTCTGTTCCCTGGCAGTTATTTCCACCATTTTATCTTCCAGCTTGCTTCCAACTCACTATCCGTTCTTCTGCCTCAGTTATTCTGCTACTGATTCCTTCTAGAGTATTTTTAATTTCAGTAATTGTGTTGTTTATCACTGTTTGGTTGCTCCTTAGTTCTTCTAGATCCTTGTTAAATGTTTCTTGTATTTTCTCCATTCTGTTTCCGAGATTTTGGATCATCTTTACTATCATTACTCTGAATTCTTTTTCAGGCAGCTTACCTATTTCATCTTTATTTATGTGGTCTTGTAGGTTTTTACCTTCCTCCTTCATCTGTAACATTTTTCTGTCGTTTCTTTTTTTTTTTTTTTCTCCGACGGGTGGAGCTGTATTCCTGTCTTGCTGGTTGTTTGGCCTGAGATGTCCAGCGCTGGAGTTTGCAGGCAGTTGGATAGAGCCGGGTCTTGGTGCTGAGATGAGGACCTCTGGGAGGCCTCACATCAATTAATATTCCCTGGGGTCTGAGGTTCTCTTGTCAGTCCAGCAGTTTGGACTCGGAGCTCCCACCACAGGCACTCGGGCCTGACCTCCGGCCTGGGAACCGAGATTCCACAAGGTTTGTGTAAAGAAAGAAAGAGAGAGAGAGAGAGGGAGGGTGGGAGGGAGAGAGAAAAAAGAAAGAAAGAAAGAAAGAAAGAAAGAAAGAAAGAAAGAAAGAAAGAAAGAAAGGAAGGAAGGAAGGAAGGAAGGAAGGAAGGAAGGAAGGAAGGAAGGAAGGAAGGAAGGAAGGAAGAAAGAAAGAAGGAAAGAAGCAGTACAATATCAAAGAATAGAAAACAAAATAAAATTAGAAAGATAAAAAATATATTAGGAAAAATAGGGCTTCCCTGGTGGTGCAGTGGTTGAGAGTCCGCCTGCTGATGCAGGGGACACGGGTTCGTGCCCCGGTCCGGGAAGATCCCATGTGCTGCGGAGCAGCTGGGCCCGTGAGCCATGGCCACTGGGCCTGTGCATCTGGAGCCTGTGCCCCGCCACAGGAGAGGCCACAGCAGTGAGAGGACTGCGTACCGCAAAAAAAAAAAAAAAAAAAAAAAAAAAAAGAAAAAAAAAAAAAAAATATATATATATATATATTAGAAAAAATAAAACTATAATTGAAACAACCAGTCGCTCGGGGTTCCTCCCATCCCCTTTGGTGTTCGTGGTCCCCCGCCAGTGCCTGGTAGGTGCCCTGGCTGTGCAGAGACGCGAATTCTGCGGCCTCCTAGTACGCCATCTTCTCCTGCTAGTTTTTCACCAAAAAAAACCCTTCCACTCTCTCCCTACAGCCAAACCACATTCCCTGGCCTCTGTGGAAGTCACACAACCCAGCTGAACGCAAGGAGAAGCTGCAGCCCTACGCACAGGCTCGGCCCCACCGGCACGAGCCTCCGTCCACCGGAACACCAAGAGAGAGGGCGCTTAGTGGAAAGCACCTGGTCACCTGAGCTGCTACCCAGTAGGGTTCACCTGACCAGCAGCACTGGGCTGGAGCGGTGAAAAGCAGGAAACGAACTTCTACTGTGTCAGGCACTGAAACGTGAGATTATTTGCAAAAGCCTGCCCAGACGCACCCAGAACCCGGTGGTCCACGGTGGCGGAGCATCTGGTTAAACTCCACTTTGTAATGGCCTGGAAGGCAGACCCCTCTCTCTGATCCTGTAGCCCTCAAGGAAATGATGGGAAAGAACCCGCATTGGTAGCTCACACTTAAAGTTGGCTCAAGCAAGCAAAAACGAGTGGAAACAGAAAGTATCCAGGAGCCTGGGGGCTTCAGGGAGGCAAACTGGAATGGGTTGCCCCCCAAAGCTCCAAACAGACCAGGGACCATCTAGACTCAGCCTTCCCGGGAAGGTCAGGTCCAGGATGGTTACCTTCCCACTCAAGCCTTTAGTTCCGCGTAACCTCCAGGTCTCAGCCATTCAGTTTCAAGAGAGACAAGAGAGCAAAGTACGCACAAAGAAAAGAAAAGGTCGGGCTTGAACAGCACACCCGGCGGGACTGAGGTCGAGCTGCCGGCCGGCAGGCAAAGCTGACAGGACGAACACAGCCAGGAGCCCATGTGCTCCTGGGAGAGCCAGGAGGCCAGAGGAAGGGCACGGCAGGCACGACGGCTGACTGCTTAGGACTGAGCGTCTCTGGGCCCCCGTCTTCACGGCTGCAGGAGGGGGACCACGGCAGCCCTCTCCTCACAGACCACTCTACACGAGGCCATGGAGGGGAAGGTCTGAGGGGAGGACCAAAGGCTTCAGAAAACAGCCGTCCGGTCCCCAGGCAGCAGAGGCAGGGTCCACTTGGGAAACTCCTCCAACACCCACTCCACCTGATTTCAGCACTGCTATGGACCTGTCTCCCTTAGGAAGGGGAGAGTCTCTGGAGGGGGAGCAGTTCATGGGTCACCGGACCATGAGAAACCACGTCCGGGCCTGACGGGGAGAGCAGTGCATGCTGGGAGTCCTCTGTGTCCCGCTGGATGCCCTGCCCAGGTTGTGCCCCGGGGAGGTGGGTTCTGCTTGTGGGCTCAGAGCCGAAGCGGGCTTCTGGCTTTAGTCAGATAACGGAGGCTGCCCCTGTTCCCCAAGCCATTCCCTTCCCTTCTGGAAACTACAAGACCCAGCTTCCTTGGAGCTAAGTGCCACCACGTGGTTGAGTTCTGGCCAGGGCAGCAGGCGTAGGGAGTATGTGGGATAAGCAATGTAGGCCACTTACAAGCCCAGCCCAGAAAACCCTCCCACCTGACTCTCTTCCCTCCCCCCACCCCCTGGCTAGATGGAGAGGCCTTGGAGGGCCTGCTGAGGAGGGAACCACCAGGTGGAGAGATGCTGAGGAGTGGCATCCGGCCTGAACAGCCACAAGGACCCTGTGGGCAGGAAGCATGCTATTATCTGTCAGGGTCCTTTGCTTCTGCGCTAGTCTACCCACACCGACAGAAATCCTTTAACCTTTTTCATGTACAAAAGCAATACAATGCAAAATATTTAAACAATGCAAAAATAATAGAGTTGGCCTCTCCCTCCCTACCTCCCCTCCTTGCTGTGTCTTCCCCAGGGAAAATCAATGTAAGAGTCCAGTATGCGCATCACAGGAACAAGACCGAGAGGACACACTACAGTTAGTTTCTAATAAGGTTCTCGTGTATCTCAGGCTACAGAAGCACCTTAGGAAAACCTGGAGACAGTGGCTGCTAGAGAGACCATTGTCTTAAAGTTATGTCAGTAAATCCCAGACAGCTAGAGGCTGTATATTCAAGACCCTTTCACTGATACCCCGGAGCATGTAAATTGCACACAATTAGAAAATCCAGACCAGAAAAAAAAACAAGGGGCACCACTGTTAAAGCCTTGCACATCTCCTTCTGTTTTTTTTTCCTTTATATAAATGTGTATATGTATGTTTTTTAGAAAGAGAAAACTACTCTCTTTTGAGTAAAAAAGATCATAATCTTTCTCTTTTAGCAGCTAAGCCAGCCAGAGATGTGCCAATTTATTCTTGAGTTAGGAAAACACAGTGTGGTAGTCAGACAGCAGGTTGAGTGCCCACAGGCACCATAATTAAAATACCCTTAATGGCTTACTTTGTAGCAAAAGAAAATACAAAGTTCTCCACATTCACCAGAACCAGAGACAGATTCTAATTCTAGCTCCTCTGAGGACAGCACTAGTATAAAAATGGAGCAATGGCTGATCACGGAGGTATGGGAATACTACCAAATTATACTCAGGCATTCCCGTGACTTTAAGTCCTTTCCTAAGTTATTGAACACTTTAAAAGGTATTACTACTCTTTATATTTAGCTGCTTTAATTAAAAAAAAATCGATGTACTCTTTCTGTTGGTCAGGCTGAGTAAAGCCTGATTTTACAAACCTGTGGTTCTTGAAACACAAATTTTGTACTTCTATGCCACGTGAATGAAAAAAGTTGTCTGCCATATCAGTAAACACAGGATGTCGCAGCCATCAAACCATCACATTACAGCATCCCAACGGTGCACCCTGAGGTGACTCAGGATGAGAAAACACAGGATACTGGCCCCAGGTAGCTGAGGTGCAGATCAAAGGAATGCTTTCAGTGAGCCCAGACCCTTGCATCTTCCCATACATAGAAAAGCACTAAATTCCTTAACTTGAGATGTCTGGTTTTCTTTAATTAACAGTAATCTTTTGATGTTCCGACTACCTGGTCTTTGTTACAAAAATTCCTACATATTCTGGCTTCCCCCTTGCCTCTTCACAGCCGTCCCTCAGAGCTATCTGAGAGTCCTGTCTCCTGAGCTTGAAGTCCTCAGAATGTCCACCGAATAAAACATAACTCTCAGCTTTTAGGTCGTGCATTTTTTTTCAGTCCACACCACCATGACTCGTTAGACAAGCACAAATCACTGACTACCAATAGCAGTAATGATGCTAAAGTTTTAAAGTAAATCTTTTCCAATGATTTAAAACATATCCAGATGTATCTCTATAACCTACACACTCCCTTGTATTCCAGTCTGATATGCTTTCTTGACAGGAAAATGTTAAACTTGGAACAGCCCCGGTTCAGCGGGTGTCACAGGTAACCAGATACTTCTTGCAGGAGGAAGTGTTGAGGTCCACTAGTGCCATCTCATCATCAACCCAAACCAGTAACTACCCACCTGGATACAATTTCTCCTAACTTCAGGCAAATCAACCCCCCCCAAAATAATCAGCCTTAAGTCTGTCATGTCTCTTTTACATGCCCAAAGGTGACAGCAAATGTAACTATTCAATATGGCAACAGACATACTCTTTCACCCAACACATGACAATCTCCTTAGCAACATGACCAACCCACATCTTGTAGCTACTTAGCAGAGTTCAGGTTCTGTAGAAAGGAGCACAAGGGTCACTGCCTGTTTTTAATATTTACACTCCACCTGTTTCCACAAAAGTGATTCATTAAGTTCTAAAATGAAACACAGGAATTGGAATCAACACGGAAGTGTGATACTAAAATGCACATAATCTTTCTTGGGAGAATCTTTTCCAATGGCCAACAGGCGTCCATTAACACCATATTCCAAATTAACAATATAAATCCTGAATATAAATACAACTTCAGTCTGAAGCCTCTCTTAGGAGCATTTCGAGAAGTAACACAGTTAAGAGAAAGAACAGGTAACAGGCGCCCGGACAGCGGTCCCTCGGGCGCACCTGTTTCTCACCTGGTTACCCTCTGGCACCTGACGCTGAACTCACCAAGTGGACGAGCAACCCAGGTGAGCACCCTGCGGCGTAGGGCCGGCGCCCCGCCCCCGTCGCCCTGGTTACGAGCCCCCGCAGCCCGGCGCCCTCACCACCTCGCCATTCTCGCGAGAACCCGGAGTCTACGCACCACCCCATTTCCGGGCTTTGCCGCACTTCCGGGCGCCGGCCAACTACCGGCTCTCCTCACTTCCGGGCGCCGTGCCACCTCCGGACGCCTTATTTCCGGGCGCGCCTCACTTCCGGCTCCTGCGGCTCGGCCGCCCGGTCCTCATGCTCCCGGCGCGGCGCCTGCGGGGAGCGGTGGTGAGTCCAGGGGCGGATACCGGACCTGCCGCCCGCGCCCACCCCGACGGAGCCCTGGGCCCCGAGCCGTCCTCCGCCCGACCCCGCGCCCGGTGGGTCCCCGGCCCACTCCCCTTCTCTGCCCCTCCCGCCCCGCCTTCGCGCACGTCCTCCTCTCCGCGGGTCCCCTCCCCGGGCCGGGGGCGGGGCGGGCCGCCGAGGTGGCCGGGACCCGCCCGCAGTCTGCGGCTCCGGATGCGCTCAGCGTGTCCTCCCGCTGTCGTGTGTCCGCAGGACAAGTCACAGATGAGGAAGGCACCGCACTAGGCGCCCCAGTCATGGCAGCTCCGTGGAAGAGCGCCCTGCTGCTGCTTCTGGCATCTCAGGCTGTCTCCTCGTTGAACGCCTCTGACGAGGAGGAAGTTCCAGAAGAATGGATCCTTCTGCACGTCGTTCAGGGTCAGATAGGAGCTGGGAATTACAGCTACTTGAGGTTAAATCATGAGGGAAAGATAGTTCTTAAGATGCAGAGCTTGAAAGGTGATGCGGACCTGTATGTATCCGATAGCACCCTGCACCCGAGCTTTGATGACTACGAGTTACAGTCTGTCACTTGTGGCCAGGACGTGGTTTTCATACCAGCGCACTTCCAGCGCCCCGTGGGAATAGGGATTTATGGACATCCATCTCACCACGAGAGTGAATTTGAAATGAAAGTGTATTACGATACAACGATCGAACAGCACCCGTTTGGTGAGACTGCTTATTCAGACGGTACAGATACGAGTCGGAAGCAGGCTTATGCTCCAGAAGATGCATCTCAAGAAGAGGAATCTGTTCTTTGGACGATATTAATTAGTATTTTGAAACTGGTACTTGAAATTCTTTTCTGATTCTTTGAACATACTGTGGAGTATAATACCCTTAATCTGTGAAGCTGAGCGCAGTTCGCTGTGAACCTATAGCTACTTGTACCTGATTGGAATTCTGGTTACTTGTCCTAGATGGGGGATGGAAAAATAAAGCCATACAGTTTTGTTACCTCAGTCACCCCAGAAGTATGAAAAGCATCAAGCACGATATTTATTTCCTTTCTAAACATCAAAATTCCTGTAAAAGGAATGTGCATAATAAAATGTTTAAACCCCATTTTGATTAGTTTGTCAGGTGACTAAACAGACGATTGCCGTGACTTATGAAGTTACAAAGTGTCAGCGATGAAGAGTTACTAAAAGCAAGTCTGAAATGTAATGATCTCTTCACACTTGCCTGAGCACGGACTGAAGTCCCATGCCTACACCCCAAGCAGGGACAGCACCTCCTGTCCAAATGGGATTTCCTGGTAGGCAGGTCCCAGTTAAAGACAGTTCTAAACCCAGCTGCACCAAATCTCATCAGGTCATTTGTAATTTTTATCATCTTGGGCTCCTATTAGAAGTCTTGCGTTATTAAGTAACTTTGCTATGCTACCCATGGTAGACAAGAAAGGATATAGATTAGGAAAATTTCATTAAAATAATAGTAAATTTTAGGCTAACGGAGTAATAAAGTATTTCAAATTAAGCTGCATGATATCACCACTGAATTTCTGGAAAGAGACGGAGTACTAAGATCAAGGCCTTTTGGACGATGGGGCTATTCCACCTGAAATTGGTTTCAAGGGTAGGAGTAGCTTATAACAAAATGAATGAACTTGCAGATTTTAAGCACAGTTAGTTTCAGAAATCTTTTATTGGCATAAAAATGAGAATGTTGTAAATTGGCACCAAATACTTCATTTAAACGCACGTTACAGTATTGGGGTCAAAAACTATCCCTCTTTGCTGTTTTTCCCCCTTCTGCCCACTTTCCTGGGTGTTGGGGGGGCTTGTTGACAACAGTCACAAATCCAGCGACCTAGGAGAAAAATTGTTAGTTAATACAGGATGAAATTTAACTTTTTAGGACTGAATTTTAAACCCAGTTAGCTCTCCTTCCTTAGCAATGGCTATTGATAATCCTCACTGTATTTCTGGTGGGACGGGCACTAATGGGTTCCTTAATTTCAGGAGAAAAATGCAAACTTCCCTTAAGGTAATCAGTGTCATCAATGCCCTGTGAAATGCACAGGGGGAGGGAAGGGGTCATGGGAGGAACTAAATAATGGTAGGGACCTTTAAACAGTTAAAATCCTTTCTGAAATTCAAAGACTATCATCCTCTAAGAGTTCAAGCATACAAATCCCAATATAAAACCTGTTACTGACTTTCGCTTATTTTCAGCCTTCTGTGCTGCTCAGCGGCAGCTGTGCACTCCTGGCATCCTCTCAAGTGCTGGTGTGCTGCGCTCACACAGCACTGTAAAGTGTGTCAAGTATCTGATGGCATTATGATGAGCTCGACAACATACTTGATCTCAATCACTGAACAACTCTGAATAATTAAGTTGCCTGCATCTCAGCAAGTCCCAGGAAACCTAGGCATATATTTTATAAAGTATGAGACAGTGTCACCCATGCAAATAAGTTCTAAAGTTACACAATTATGTGTGTACTGTTTTAGTCCGATTACTGTGATTTATTCTTCGATTCTGTGTTCACTCTGAAGTTATCTGGAATTGTTATGCTGCCTCAGTTTACAAAAATCTGGTTTAATATGTATAAAGGCATTAGCAGTCATTTTGTTAAGTTTTTAAATGACTTATAAAATCAAGGCTTTGAAACAAAGTGATGCTACTCCTTTAGCTATTTCAGTAGAACACTGGCTCAATCTATATACACTGAGCTCTACTTCCAAAACTTAGAGGCAGTCTGATTATCTCACTTGTCCTTTAGTCAGCTTGTCTAAGGATGAAAAACAGGTGGACATGATCACAGCTTTGGTCACTTCTTGTGAATAAAAGGACCTCCAGGCCCTTCATGTGATTATGGTGTTTATGCAGCCTCAAAAAAGAAAGAAAAAAAAAAAAAATGCTGGAAGAGTCCCTTCACTCAAAGATAACATTCCTTCTTTTTTAATCTTTACCTGATGGAATAGCACCAAGGCCCACACAAAAAGTATGATAACCTCTGTCACACACATCACAGAACATCATTTCTTCTTCATGGTGGGGTTGTCCACATATAATGCAAGTCTTACACTCCATACACTGCCATGGGTAGGTCTTAATCATAGAAACAAGCTCCATGGTCATATCCAGACAAGAAGGATGGCCTAAACCAAAACCAGTATTAGTTGTATTTCACACAAGAATTTGTAACTTAATATGGCATAATAAAATGCTAGTTTGCTTGGACGTCTCAAGAATGGCTACAATGTTTAACTGCCAAAGAGGAATGAAAACACAAAGTCGAAAAAAATACACGGACTTTATATATTTGATGATTCTTTGGTTCAAGTCTAGCTGACAACTAAGAATCCTAGTTTTCGAAGCAACAAATAGGGTGGTTAAAATGTGAAGACATGTCAATACTTACCACTGTTATCACACTGGGAGCAGTGTATAAGTGATTCAGCCTTCCCTTTCTTGTTGGACTCCTTACCCTTCAGACAAATTCCACATAGAGCATTTGGAATGACCTTTGGCTGGAAGGGTAGAAGAGGGCTATAAATTCATGCCAGAAGAACTTACTGTGGGTTCAAAAGGAATTATCACTGTATTGCCTTATCTTTACTTCTGGTTAACTTGCTAATGGGGACCTTTTTGAAGGACATAACCTGACATGAATCTGCCTTCAACGTACAACAGCCTACCGACTAAAGCCTTAGATTTCATTTTTAAATTTTGTCAATGGCATGATCTCATGTTAGGATTAGATACAGCATTCTACACTCCCTGCATGCCCAGTAAGATCTATATAATGAACTGGAAGGGAAGACTAATACATTGTCAAACTGCACTATTAACTGAAAGAGAAAAATCCAAGTATTGAGTGACCATTAATTACACGGACGTTTTAGGCTTGTTCCCAAAGAGAAGACTCCATTGGAAGCAGCTTATATGCTCATTTTGTTTAAAAATCCTGATATTCTCCAAAGTTGCGAAACTAGATCTATAAAATCTAAGTTACAAAATCAATGTTCTAACATTTTTAATTGCAAGATGTCTCAGCATACAGTCACGTGCAAAAAAGGTTTGTGGGAATCCGAGTTGTGTGACTATTCCCTTTGCATATCTAATACATTAATAAAAGAGCCTATATTTAAGAGAAAAAGCATTCACTATGACATACAAAACATCAAAGAGAAAAGTAGTTCTCAGACAGGCAAAATATGAAATTATCACTTAAAACTATGCAGACACCCTATGTTTTAAGTACCGTTCATTTTTCAGATTAAAAACAGGCACTACCCAATGAAGGCATCTGGGCTTTAAGAAAACACTTGGCAACACATGGAAAACAACAAAGAAGAAGGTTCACTACACCTGAAATTGGGAGGGGAAAGGGGACACTGGAACATCACAGCCTTGCCCGTAGTAACATGATATTCACTGGCTCCACGTGAACATGGGGCAGTGGTAGGAAAGGAGAGCAAGCCGGGGCCAGGTAGGAAATGGGGGCTGGGGGCATGTTCACTCACTCATTCACTCATTCATTCATTCATTTATATAAAAACTGGGAGAAAAAGCATTTTAAATAGAAATATTGTATTTCTGTTTAATACAACCCAGCCAAATGCATCTTATGTTTCCCTTTCCTAAGTTACTGAACAAAAGAGGAGCCTAAACAAAATTCCAACTTTGCATACTGTATTATTCCAGCTTTGAAATGTCTCACTGCCACCTTCAAAACCTGCACAGCCTAATTTGTTCTTAATTCTTTAGGGTTTTTTTTTAATTTTTTAAATTATCTTTCTCTACAAAAGATGACAGAGGCATTCAAAAATAATTTTTGGCTTATTTATTTAAAAAAAAGTCAATCTTATACATAAATATAATAAAAACAATAACTCTAAACAATCACAAATGTCTCTACAAAATAATAAATACCATGGAAGTTAAAACATACATATAAAACTTTACTGTTGACTAGTCTACATCTCCTGTATATCTTTATACCCTGCTCCCCAACAAAAGGATAGTGTCACATGCTCAAACCTCTTAAGTCTTGCAGTGTAGTTACCCTCTGTTGTTACTGCTACATTCTAAGCATAGAAGGTTCTCATTGTGTTTTCTTATACCTAAATAAAAAATAGCTAGGAAGTGCACTTCTAGGATCCAAATTCTGGTTCAGTTATGATCAAATCTGTAACTGCCATAATACACAGCAGAAAGCTACCTCTCAATCCACCAAAAAAAAATCTTTTGGTTACGGTACCTGCACTAAATGTAAAAGACACACTTATTTGATACTTATAGTTCAAGTTAGATACTGGCACCCTAAGTACTTTAATATTTTCCAGTAAAGTCAAGGAAGTAACCACACAGTATTACAATCTAAATCAAGAACCCCTCACAGGAGACCCTTTACAAGAAATCAAAAGGAACAAAACACAAAGCTAGTCACTCACATTCTAGAGCAGTTCAAGTTCTACAAACATTAAAATATACATTGAACACCTATGATAAAAGGGATACCAAGAAAATTCTAGGTTTACTTCTAAGCTTAAAATCATAATGTTTTGCTAAACCACTTAAAATTTTTCTTACCCAATAGTCTTCATCTTGATGAAAAGAAGGAGAGACGGGTGGAGAGGGAGGGAGAGGGAGAGAGACAGAGAGAGAGACAGCGCTTTGCAGCATTTTCTGTGATGATGCCACAGCTCAATATAAAAAAATACTTTGTTCACTCAAGCACTCTTGAGCTCTCTCAGAAGCCACACTGCTCACATCGAGGACTGTACACGTCGGGTACCAATCGCTGATTGGGAAGCTCGTCTCTCGGGCTTTGCAGTGGTGATGGAGGAAGGGAACAGTGTATGCAACTCTCTGAAGGTTAACGAACGGAACCCTCCATACGTGTCTGATGGAGACAGTCCTACTTCGTAACAGCACAACATCAAAATTTCACTACTGACAAGAAAATTTAAATAATCTCCCTAAGAGTTCTCAGCATCTCAAATAAAAGGCTCACGATACACTTATTTTCCTGCTTGAAAAACCACCAAAGATAGTGAGACTTTCATGTTAGCATTAATATAGTATAGATTTTAATTATATACTTTTAACATAGGCCTGAATCCTAATAATTATGCTTCAATTTCAGGTTAATGTAACCTAAACAATACTGTCCTACAAAATTAAGGGCAAGCACTAGTGAATCTTATTAAGCAAGACATCAAATACATTATAATTTTTCTTAACTCCCATATTTTAAAACATATTTACATATATGACCTTCAGCTTAAAGTACCCTAATATTTAGGCACATCTTGGCTTATTAATACTTTTCATAGAGAGGTTAACTTTTAATAAACATGTTCACATTAATGTATTGTCTAGATACTGGTTGTTCCAAACTTTGAAATAACAAACTTTTTTAGGTACTAAAAATATTCACAGATTATAAAATGTGCATTCTGCGTATCAGACTCCCTTGAGTACTACCAATTTAGGTTAATCAATTTATTTCTTCTACGTTAAATCAATGATAGCATTGAATAGTTCTTCGTTTTCAGCCTCTAAAACATCTGTTTCAGTATTCTTTCTTTTTTAACCCATGATTAATCCAGGCTTACTTTCTGAAAGGTCTATGTAACACTGACTGTGCTTTGAGCTGCAACTCCCATTCCAAGCTCTTCTAGGACCAGAAGCACACTGTTTAGCACACACAGCAGGCTAACTTTCCAAAATTTAATCTCTGGAGTTCATTTGCTTTCAATTATTAAGCATTAATTTAAATCTTTAGTTTAAAAAAATTATATAATCTATGTATGTAAAACAAGGACAAATATCACACGGCTGCAGCCTAGTGCAGCCGTCCTTGCTGAATGAAGCTGGGCTGAAAAAATATATACTTGAAAGCTGATGACGTAAAGCCATTTTCTAATTACATATGGAATATGCTAATTTGTTACGTTGCTTTTTTACTTCCGGAAAAGAAAGGCAATGGACTTTCTTAGAAGGGCTCTGCTTAGGCTGAAGGGACACTGGCCAGCGCCCACTTGAACCCGTGCTTCTGGATTATACACCACAACGCTGACCTGACATACCCGAGTGTTCGGCAACTCCGCTCAGCAAAACTTTCTGATCAACTTACTCTAAAATGCTCCTTCAAAACACCTTCATAACCACATAACAAGCATACTGATACAAACCAGACTGAAAACTGTATATTTTACTGTTACTATTCAAAACATAAAACTTGCAGCTAATTCTACTCCTTTTATGATACTCTTAAATCCCCATATATGAATAAGGCTACTCATCTCTCACCCAACCCTCTGAAGGGGAAGGGGCAGACGGAAGGAGGAAATGATAAAAATAACCCTATTGCTGACAGCATGCTACCTGACTCTGAGAATAACCGGATCAAAAAGTTAACAAGTGCATCTAAGCCAAACCACCTGCCAGGTAATGTGTAAATCCTTGTCACAGAACTGCACAGGCTACCTGCCAAGGTTAGGCTGAAAGCCACCACAATGTAGACCAGTTTTACTGTTCTCCACCAGAGGGTTAGCTCAACGTGGCCAGTGAGTGGACCCAAGAGTTCCTAGACTGAACCCAGATGGCTCTTAGTGAAAGGCACTGCAGAAACGCAGCCTGGCCTAAGGGGCTCCCTCCCCACTGCATGGCTCAGCGGGCCCAGCTTCACCAGTACCAGGGTGCTTTCAGCGTCAGACCATGATGCTTTTTACTCTGAGGAAACGAGTATAAAGTTCTGCCTATTAGATCACTCCTTAAAAACCCATACTTGCCTGGTTATTATTTAAAAGAACAAAAAAAGATTCTCTTATCAATTGTGCATATACAGAAAACAGAAGCTAAACCATAGCCAAAGTGATAGAAAAGCCACCAGGAAAATAAAGCAAAAAGGAAGGGAGGCTGACAGAGGGCACACACCACAGAAGAACAGCTAGTGAAGTGCAGCAGGCAGGAGCTCCACAACTTTGAAATTCAAAGTTAAAATATTTCAGGGAGAGAGGCTGGTCAGGAAGGAAGCTGAGTCAGGGGCTTTTTTCTTCTACCTTGTACCCAGGAACTGACTTGGACAGTACAGAACGTTTGGAAGCATCTTTTCGTGGAGGAGCAGCCTTGTCCCTGGACCTCTGTCTTCCCTGCAGAGGCTCCTCCTGGCCTTCAGGAAGGCCCTCCCCCTCGGACACGTTGCCAGAGGAGCTGTCCTGCAAGCCAAAGGCACAAACAGAGGTTTCCTTGGAACGCATGCAGATTCGAAAACTACAGAATATATCCAAGAAAAGTTTTAAAGTTCCATCAATTCAAAAATAAAAGGCTAATTCTAATCTAAGGAAATATTTTCCAGTGTGAGACTGAAAGAAGTCATGGTAAGAATCATTTATCCATCTTATAAATACATTATAGCTAGTTCCATTTATATCAGCAAGTACCTTAATCGACTTTGTTTCCTGACCTAAGTCAACAGTAACAGAATTATCTACTTCAGCTATTATTACACGACACAGCTCCAACACCATTTTACCATGTCACAAGGAAGCATATTTGTTTCACACAAAAATAATCTTTAAAAAAGAAACTACTGGGCTTCCCTGGTGGCGCAGTGGTTGAGAGTCCGCCTGCCGATGCAGGGGACACGGGTTCGTGCCCCGGTCCGGGAAGATCCCACGTGCCGCGGAGCGGCTGGGCCCGTGAGCCATGGCCGCTGAGCCTGCGCGTCCGGAGCCTGTGCTCCGCAACGGGAGAGGCCACGGCAGTGAGAGGCCCGCGTACCACAAAAAAACAAACAAACGAACAAAAACAACAACAACAAAAAAAGAAACTACTTTAACCAAGTGTGGGTATTTTTACTGAGTAATAAAGGTTATTAAAGAAGTTCTTCAAGCCCACACCTGTAACTTTCTAATGTTAAACTAGGCAGAGGGCCAATATCGTCAAGTATTTACAACAGTATCAGACATATAGTACATGTTCAAAGTTTAGGAGTTCAATAATCACTGAATTCTTCATTTTTTAATTGAAAATTTTCTAATTAGAATAAAAATGTTACGTTCATATAAATTATGAAAATTAGAAAAGAAAAGATCAGGTTATCCATAACCACCCTGGTAAACATCCCGAGACAACGCCTGGGAACGTGATGTATCTCTTTTCTAGTTACGTGTTTGTACAGATACCCAGATTCACACACTAACACACACACATCCTACCTACATGTGTGCCCTCATTTTTAAAACACAAACACGAAGCTGAATTACATTGTATGTGTGTGTGCATCTGCGTTTTAATATTTTTAAGTGTTATGTGCATTTCATCACATCATTAAATATTCTTTGAACTGCATTTCTATCATGTAAATGTAATATATAACCCACTGTGGACATGATATTTCTAATTTCTGCTATAGAAAATAACACTCCAATGGACATTTTTTCCTAATTAAATTTTGTTACCATCTGATCAGGTTCTTCGGATAAATCCTATTAGTGTATTTGCCAAGTCAAATTCCATGGAAGTTAAAAATCTTGGTACAGACTGTGAAAACACTTTCCCAAAAAGCTGTATTAACCGACACTCCCACTAGCAGTGTAGGAGAATGTCAACTTCATCACACCCTCGTCACAACACAGCACCCCTGTACCAACGTGATGGAAGAAAAGCAGTGTCGTCACTTTAGTGTCTGAAGAGCATCTTACTTTAATGCGACATGTATCACTAAATACGTTTTAGAAGCTGTTAGTGACAAAGTGTAGTGCCCATTAATGCTAACACAACCCCACGCTCAGGTCGGCTAGAAACATATAAAACGGCCAGCTGCTTAATATGCCATGCTAAATAAAAATCAAACCGCTGACTACTGTCTTCTTTGTTCTCCTTCAGTTCCACAGAGCACACCAACTTCCCGACTGTCCTGCAATTGCATTTTGTTACAAAAAAAAAGTCATGCGGGAAAACCTAACTAACAGCACAACATGTTGGTAACCTTAATGTTATCCTAGAAGAGGCCGAAGACTATTAATTAAGCAACAGGAACACAAGTTAATGTGCTCCGCCTAACCCAAGATGGTTAAGCAGAAGATTGTAAACCAATGTCTAGTACCCTGCCTAACCTGCTCGTGAAAACCACAAAGGGGCAACTTTAAGGATAAAACTTACCAAAGGCCACACACAGATAGTCTGTATTAACATACACAATCAGTAACTTTTCCTGATGGAAGCTTTTGGAACTTATATGCAACTGTCCTTTTTCAAAAAGAGGGTAGTGATACAAGTTCAATTTAACACTCCAGGAAAGCTATCAGCAAATATTCAAAGGAAAAGGAGACACCTCCTACTGAAGATAAACATTCTCACCGAAGTGCCTTTATTTTTCCGTTTCTCATCACCTCGACCATCTTCGGCATCATCTGAATCACCATCGCTATCGAGAGCAGGGAGCTCAGGATCCAGGGGGGGCTCATAAAGAGCTGTGTTTAATGGCAAATACCGCAGTTCATCTGGCGAGTACCTGTGGTTCAGAGAGAGGATTTTCAGTTTTCCTTTTTTTTTTTTTTTTTGGCTGTACCGCACAGCTTGCAGGATCTTAGCTCCCCAACCACGGACAGAACTGGTTCCATCCCGTGCCCGTGCCCCCTGCAGTGGGAGCACGGAGTCTTAACCACTGGACTGCCAGGGAAGTCCCCAGTTTTCCTTTATTGTTAAATATATATGGACTAATTTTGAACTACGATAATAGCCTTAATATTAACCGCAAATACTTTTGAAAAATGATTAGAGGCAATAAATCATGTTTTCATTTTGGTACTCAAATAGGGATATGGAATTTAAAAAAAAGCCTAAACATTTTTTCACCAGTCTAAGAGTATAAAATACATATTTGATTCTTGTTATCAAAAGATTATGTCCCTCTCCTTTACCCTCAACACCCCCCCCCCCCCCCGGCAAAGAACGTCAGCAGACAAGGATGAAACTGGCGATACAGAATCCTGCCTGAGCTACAGAATCCTGCCTGAGTGCCTCCACCCTCCCACCTTCCTGAGTCCTTGCTGCCTGTGCGCTGCTGCTGAGTCACCTGTAAAGCAGGTATGGTAACAAGTCCACGTCAGAGTGAAGGTGAGCATCAAATAAGTTAACACAGGTAAGTCACAGTGGTGCACGGTACAAGATACTATTTAAGAAACAAAATTTCCAGCAACAAATTATTTTAAACCAATTTGTGAAGCATGTATTCTAACAAATGTAATCATCTCTTTTATCTGAAACTAGGGATCGGCAACCCCTTCCCCAGGTCAGTCAGCACACGGCCCGCGGATGACGTCCGAGCCGTCCCCACAGGATCGCACCAGGCGGCTATGATCTCCGTCGGAACCTCAGTAGGGAGAGGACACTGGATCAGCATCCCACTCACCTAAGACGTCACACCAAAAAGCACAGGGGTTGGGACACAGGCCTATCAATCACTCAATATTGTGCTTTGCCCAAAATGAGAAAATGAAAATTTGCTGACCCATGATTTAAGTTTGACTTTCAAATAGTGTGACTGTATAGTCTATTTTTTTTTTTTAATTTTATTTATTTATTTAGGCTGTGTCAGGTCTTCGTTGCTGCGCATGAGCTATCTCTAGTTGTGGCGAGCGGGGGCTACTCTTCGTTGAGGAGCGCGGGCTTCTCATTGCTGTGGCTTCTCTTGTCGTGAAGCATGGGCTCTAGGCACGTGGGCTTCAGTAGTTGTAGCACGCGGGCTCAGTAGCTGTGGTTCTTAGGCTCTAGAGCGCAGGCTCAGTAGTTGTGGCGCATGGGCTTAGCTGCTCCACAGCATGTGGGATCTCCCCGGACCAGGGCTCAAACCCATGTCCCCTGCATTGGCAGGCGGGTTCTTAAGCACTGCGCCACCAGGGAAGCCCGTATAGTCTATTTTAGGTACTACTGTCTAAAGAATCTTCTCTATCCTAGAAAAGCATAAGGTTGTTTATGAAGTAAAAGTTGAGATTCTGACACAAGTGACACTGTGGGCCCTGTTGTCAGTTATATCCAGTTGGAAAGGAGAGACAAGCAGCGTTCTTGCTACAGGAACGGAAGCAGTGGCCAGGCCAGGGTAGCAGGAGCTCCCAGGTGGCCATGCCTCCCCACAGCCACTCTGTGCCTTCCTTCACGCCCTCTGCATCTGTGAAAATGCAGACGCCCAGGCAGAAGGTCTGGGGGCATGCTTGAGAGTCTGCATTTCCAATAAGCTTCCACATGACACCAGCGATGCTGGGCCACGGGCCATACTTTAAGGATGGAGGTCTGGAGAACCCCTGGCACCTGTCCACAGAAACACAAACAGGTGGGCAGTGAGATGGCACCCCAGACTTTGTCAGCAGATGTTCAAGTCCTGTAAAGAGCATTCTTCACCACAGAACCATAGAAGATAGAAAAGACTGACACAAATCTTATACATCTTATGGTGATGCTTATAGAGCTAAAAACTTCTAGAAGACAAACACAAGGTTTTGAAGTCCCTCACCAACACTGATGTTAATGGTTAAAAAAAAAAACAAAAAAAACCCACTAAGTACCTTTTGTAATATTCCTGAAACTGTCCAGGGATGAGGGCCACCGGGTAAGAACTGACCTTGGTTCTCTCTGTCGGCAACACTTTGTACTTCCCTTGAGGCACCTGGATAACCTGGTTTAACACAAAGAGAAAGACACACCCGACTCCATGCGAAGAATCAAGGCTTTCGGAAAACAGCCCCCTCTTGCTCTCTACCGTGTTTCTCCCCGCAAAAGCTAAAAATATAAGAGACGTTAGGAGCTATGACTTAAGGGGGTTGGTATTCCTAGTTCTAGTGAGTTGGTCTGGCTGTTTACCGTGGCCATCACTTCCGAGGAAAGGCAGTGTGTCTGCTCACCAGTTAAGGGCTACTTATAAAACCTCTGGAGCTCAACGTCCTCATCTATGAAACGGAAATAGTTAACTTTTAACCTCATGTGGTAAGGGTGAGAAGTACGTGAACTACTATGGAAATCTCTTATACCTACCCCTGGGACACACAAGGATGCTATGCAGCTACTAGACTCCTTCAGTAGCATGCCAACCAAAAAGCAAGAGACATATCACACACACGCAGAGAAGTGAAGCAAATAGTATCAGGCACATTAAAAACGACAGCTTCGGTTCTGGGGAAGAAAAGGACACACTGCTGGTACAAAACATTACGGTAAAGGTGTTCAGTAGCCTACGGTAACAAGCAATTAGCGAGGTTCAGGGATTAATAAATGTAAGAGGTCCTACATGTGTCTGCAAGTCAAAATAAGCTCTTCTTTCTTCCATACGTTCCCGGTTTAAGTTGCTGTTAAATTCAGCTGCTTTTTTGGCAGCTTTCTTAATGTACTCAGGCACTTTGCTGGCTTCAACTTTCTGAGTATTCTGTTGTTGCATTTGCTGAAATAAAAATATTACAGTTGGAAGTCACAGCTAACTTTATACAACGTCACTCCCCCGAACCAAGCTGGCGGGTACCGAGATACTTACAGAGTATTCTTTATAGTGGTCTGTAATCCGCTGGCGCTCTTTTTCTTGAAGAATCACAGAGTACTCCGCATGTTTGGCTGGATATTCTTTTATCATTAAGTCAATTACTTCATCACTGCGCAAAGCTGTTAAGCCTATTTCAGAGCAAAGAAAAGCTAACGAAGCTCCCTCAAGGCCAAGTGAACATATAGCACTTCTCAAAATTTGCTTTTCCTTCAAACTACTCTACATTTAAGAAGTTTTCCGATAGTCAAAGCAAAATAGTTTAATACATTCAAAAATAATACAAAATAATACAGAGCCAAACAATTAAAAAGAAATAGATTTTACCAAAGTCGCAAAAGGCAAATAAGTCGAGTTTTCAACCCAAACCGTCTGAAGAATCTACACACTCCATGTAAACGTACATCCCTTTACCAGAAACAATCGCTAAACAATGACGCACACTAACCACTCGCAATCAACGTGGGATACTAGATGAGAAAAGGACTGCTTCCATACACTTCAGTTCTTAATCTTCAAATTCGACATACTACAAGTATTATAGAGTCAATTCAAATTTCACCAAAAGCATCAGCACACACACGTAAGTCACACAGGCATTTTTGAAACTCATGGTATCAGATTATACCAACTGCTGAGATGAACTCCCATGGTTTTATACTAAAAAGTTGCCTTAATATATTTATGAAGGGAAAATTACAAATAAAGCAGGGAGTTAACTATACATAACGAAAAATTGAGCAAAATTTGCCTTGCAAGAGACAAGGACCAATACTCTTAAAAAGTACTGTACAAATCTTGCACACAAAACATACACACACTTTGATACTTCTGTTAAAGTTATTAGAAAATGATATTGTTATAAAACATCATTCTCTTTTGTATTTTAACAATAATCAAAAGTGAAGTTAGCAGTTTAGCATTTAAGTAATTCAATCTATTTACTAATTCTGTAAAATATTTGGGAAAGAGAATAAATACTCATCCGGTATCACCTCATTAATGTTCATTACCTAGAGTGCACTGTGTTTCTGTAATGACATTCAGCTCTCTCAGGTACAGTTTCTCCTTATGAGACAAATCTCGTCGCTCTAAATCTCCAAAAAAAAAAAAAAAAAAAAAAAAAAAGAATGAAAGACTATCAAAAATAGTCTTTTGCATTTGTAAAACTTTTAAAAGCTTAAAAAACTTTAAAAAAATGGTTAAAGTTAAAATCTTCATGGATTTAGAAAAGTATTCCCTGTTACATATTCCAAATATTATTAAAAGACTACACAAAAAAGCTTACAAATTAAAAAAATAAAAGTTAAAATAAAACTGAAAACAGAGTAATCCAAAGGCAGAAGGTAAGACAAATAACTGTACTAAACTATAGCTGATGAAACACAGCCTCTCCACGTTCAGATACAGCTGATGTAGCTACGTCCATCCCTAAGGCCAAGAAGCAACAGTCAAGAAACAAAACCCTTAGTTCATTCATGTGGCTACAAAAGGATTTCTCCCTAAAGTTCTTCCAGGAAATTCATCTTCCTCATTTTGCTTGTAAATCAGTTTACAAGACATAAAAGAGAGATGCTGAATGAATGAAAGCTGCAAATAAAAATCAGCAGCAGAAGAATATAAAACACGTTATAAATAATCCGTACTCAAATATTCAGAAGTTGACAACCTATCAAAAAGAATTACTATTAGTTAAAAGTTAGGTTTAATCTGTTATATAAACTAAGACTTAATACCTGGATATTTCCGTTTAAAGGAGGTCACACCCAAATATTCACTGACTTGTTCTTGAAGCATATAGTATTCTCCCGTTTCATCAGGTGGCCATTTGTACTCTATCAGATTTTCTGCTGGATAGTAGCTAAAGCTAAGCACAGAAATATATATTATGCCTTAAATGTAGCTTTTATAAAATTTTAATCATTTTTGTTTTAAAGGATATTCATTTTTGAACATTTTTGAGAATATATTTTAAGGATTTGGAAAAACTATTTTAATTTGGCACAGTGGATAAGAATCCGCCTGCCAATGCAGGGGACACAGGTTCGATCCCTGGCCTGGGAAGATCTCTTCCCACATGCCATGGACAACTAAGCCCATGAGCCACAACTACTGAGCCTGCGCTCTAGAGCCCAGGAGCCATAACTACTGAGCCCACGTGCTGCAACTACTGAAGCCCGCATGCCTAGAGCCCATGCTCTGCAACAAGAGAAGCCACAGCAATGAGAAGCCCGCGCACAGCAATGAGAAGCCCGCGCACAGCAATGAGAAGCCCGCGCACCACAACAAAGAGTAGCCCCCACTCACTGCAACTAGAGAAAGCCCACGCACAGCAACAAAGACCCAACACAGCCAAAATTAAATGAATTTTTTTAAAAAAAAGTATACTGGACATAACATTTTCCACATACCACAAAGAACAGTCTCACAACTGTCAGGAACAAAGGCAACGTTTCTTAGCTTTTGCAAATCGGAGTAGTGATACCAGTTCTGAATTCTTTCTCACGGGCTTAGCACCCATAGCCACTATTTCATGCACCCAAAGGATAAAGTAATCAACTTCTGTTTCCCATCTTCTGTTCAGTGAGTCACAAATAGCAGAGAATGCAGAACTCTAAAAACCCATTTCTCAATAAACTGAACTATAAAGCACACAGACTCCACATACCCAGTGCACTGCAGATCAATCCCCAATCCTGAATAGTAAAGACTACAGATGTCTGGACCTGGGCCAATTCAACCCCTAAATTTCATCAGTGGATAATACAGGCAAAACATAACACCATTTTATGCAATCATCCAATTAAAAGTAACAGGCAAAAGAACAGTTTTCTCAAAAGTGGTGCTGGGAATTTGAACAACCAAATGCAAAAGTATGAGATTGAACCTTTACCTCATATCACACAGAAAAATTAATTTTAAAATGGATCGACAACCTAAATGTAAGAACTAAAACTAGAAAACTCTTGAAGAAAACATAGGGGTAAATCTTCATGATCTCAGATTTAGCAATGGATTCTAGATATGAATCCACTGCTAAGTTTGAGCAATGGATTCATAGCATGAGCAACAAAAGAAAGTAAATAATTTGGACTTGGGCAAAATTAAAGATTCTGTGTATCAAGACACTATCAACAGAGTGAAAAGTCAACCCACAGAATGGGAGAAAATATCTGCGAATCATACGTCTGATAAGAATGTCTAAACAACAACAACAAAAAAACAATTTAAAAATGCACAGAAAACTTGAACAGACATTTCTCCAAAGATATACAAATGGCCAATAAGCACATGAAAAGACACTCAATTTGACTGGTCATTATGGAAATTCAAATCAAAATCACAGCAAGATTCCACTTCACACCTTTTAGAATGGCTGTTATCAAAAAAAAAAGGAAACACAACAAGCTGGTAAGGATATGAAGAAGTCAGAAACTCTGTACATTGCTGGTGGGAATATAAAATGGTGCATCCACTGTGGAAAACAGTTTGGCAGCTCCTCAAAAAGTCAGACACAGAATTGCCATGTGACCCACCTGTTCCACTCCTAGGTATATACCCAAAGAAGTCTGAACAAATATATTTATACACCAATGTTCAGGGCAGCATTATCCACACCAACCAAACCGTGGAAACAACCCACTGTCCATCAACAGATAAAGAGATAAACACAACACAGAGCATAATTACAGCAACGCAGTATAAGTCAGCCTGAAAGAGGAGGGAAATTCTAGCACAGGCTACAACGTGAGTGAACTCTGAGGGAATTATGCTAACCAAATTAAGCCAGACACAAAAAGACAAACACTGCATGATTCCATTTACATGAGGTACCTAGAATAGGCAAATTCATAATGACAGAAAGTAGAATGGTGGCCGCCAGGGGCTGGGGATACGTGAGATGGGAATTTTGTTATGTAAAAGTTTCGAAAATGGATGGTGGTGATGGTTACACAACACTGTGAATGTAATTTATGCCACTGAATTATACACTTAAAAAGAGTTAAAATGGTGAATTCGAGTGTATTTTACCACAATAAAAAAAATTTTTTTTGAATTGCACTAAGTGGCAAAAAGTAACTTTGCTGTCACGTTGTAAAACACAATAAAAACATTCTACAATCTTTAGTAATTGCCTTTGCCAGGGCCGGGGGATGGGGAGCAGGGAGCTAACGCAGAGAAAAGACACGTACCACAAAAAACATTGACAAGCAATAAAATGACAGTACCCAAGATCCTGACTGGAAGTGTCACAGCTCCTGGAGCTATCTCCTGAGCCCATTCGCCTCCTTTTGGATGGTTGGGTCCCATCATTTGAATTATCTTCATTATCATCCTAAACATTTAAAAGATTCAAGAAATAACAAGACAAATAAATAAGGAAAGATTAATTATGTATCCTCCCAGACTTGCTAAAAGGCTCAACTTAAAGGCTTTCTAAGGATTATACAAATGTTAACTTCCTACTATAATCAACGAGGGACAAGAATTTGAAATGGGCAAGACCTGGGAAAAACTAAAAACTAATCTTCAATACAAATCAAAGTAAGAAAATTTTCAATAAACTTGTAAGTCTAAATCTACTTTTGCTTTCTTACCAAGAGGTTAAAATGCCTCCTGCTTCAGAGAAACACACAAAATTGCTGCAATACTCTGAAATTAAAGCAAATCCTCCTACCCTAGCTACGATAAAAATGTACGGATCATGTAGTGTCTAACTCAACTTATAGCTGGTTTATTGGACTATTCTAACTGGCTATTTTAGGTACTTATATCCCTGTGAAAAGGGGACACAAAAGGACTAAAAACAATGATCAATCCTGTTTTTTTTTTTTCTTACATTGCAAAAAGTTAGCAAAAATATACCCTAATAAGAGTCACCAATCTATATAAAACCACACACTACCTCCCAAAAAGGAGAGGCTTAAAAAAAATTTTAAGCGACGACATCTTCCACTACGTGACAATATGAAGGGCTGTTAAGTTAGACCGTTTCATTAAGGCAATGAATGATGTTATACAATTGTCAGGAAATTAATTTAATCGCATATTAGTTAAGACTTAAAAAATTAGATTAAAAAATAAAATTAAGGGAATGTAGCTTCCTAAGACAATACAATTTTGTTAAATACCATGGTTCTAAGAACAGAGGTAGTACGTTGGTCAAGCATGCCAAAGCTGGACTGCCTGGAATCTTACTGGGCACTGCCCTTCACGGGCTGAGTGGTTATCCTCTGTGATCAGCTCCTTATCTGTAAAACTGGGACCCTAATACTGCTTCCAATACTTGGCTAATGTAGGGATTAAATGAGTTAATACATGGGAAGCCCTTAGAGCAAGGCCTAGCGAACAATTAAGTGCCCAGTAAAAGTTAGTTAATATGATTATGATGATATGATTATAAAGTGTTAAAAGGCTCCACCTGGGCTTCCCTGGTACCGCAGTGGTTGACAGTCCGCCTGCCGATGCAGGGGACACGGGTTCGTGGCCCGGTCCGGGAGGATCCCACATGCCGCGCAGCGGCTGGGCCCGTGAGCCATGGCCGCTGAGCCTGCGTGTCCGGAGCCTGTGCTCCGCAACGGGAGAGGCCACACAGTGAGAGGCCCAGGTACCGCAGGAAAAAAAAAAAAAAAAAAAGCTCCACCTGTTAGGAATTTACTCAGATTCTTTACCAAATAGCAAAAAACGTGGAATATTCTCCTTTTCAGTTCTTACAAAATAAGCATTCAATTGAAGAGCTCTGTATACTCCTATAAAGAAAAGCAACCAGGTAGGAGACGGAGAACAGTCAAAATCCATTCTCCAAAAACTTACACATAACAGTAAGTCTCCCAAGTGAAACATTTCATATTTAATAAGCATTCGAGTATCATTTATATTTTACTTGCTTCTGAGCACTTTAAGGATTTTAATATCCATTTAAGCACATTTCCCTTGGCTAAAAAATTTAGACACTCAAAAAGAGACAAAAAGTTAAAAATGAGAAGTCCTCAGAAAAGCTGAAACCACAATTTCACAAGTAGTGTTTGAATTTACTATTACAGGTTCTAGGCTAATGTGCTATTACATAAGGGGAACATCGGAGAGGTCAAACAGCAATATACCTCCTAATATTATGATGGAATACAATTAAGTTGAAAGAACTTCGCTTGCAACCTCGATATTGACCCAGAAGTCCTGAGCTTTAAGGCTGCCGAAATCTCCGATATCAGCTATCTGCATTTCAGAGTCACAGGCGGCTCCCACCTTGGGATTAAACCCGTTTCTGGGGGTCCCACACTTGCTTCAGACACGCTCCTGCAGCTGGGCCTGGACTCGGGGGGGCCCGCCGCACGCAGGCCAGGCCTCAGGTTCAGTGAGCACAGCTGTGCGGAGACCCACCGCCTGGCCGCTGTCACCGGTCGGGGCACCTGAGGGCCCTCGTGCACAGAGGACCGCACAGGAGGGGCTCCTGGCAGGGGCAGCCTCGCCAGGGGACCGAAGAACCGTCACTATGCCAACGCTGACCCCGGATCAGCGAAGACACAGGTCCTCGGGGTTCCGGTTCCCATCAGGTTGCAATTCCAACTTTTCAGTTACAACTGAAATACTGGGGTTGTACGACTCATCGCTCCATTGCAACCTTCTGTCACAAACTAGTAAACTAACTTTGAAAACAAAACGTTTTAATTCACGACCTCCTACCGCTCATGTCGATTCCTCTCCACTCCTCTCGGACTTTAAAACACTAAGTCCGTTTTACTTCCTTAAAACAGTGCAAACTACAAAACTTGAAAACAAAAAAGTCGGCCTGAAAATAACAGAACGGTTATTTGTTCTCAAACCAAGTTCATTAACTGGCTGGCTTGTTTTTCCACTTGCACGCATTTCTTTTTTAGGAAGAGCTCAAATATTTCAGAAAAATACTCCTCAAATGAAGGAGCTTTTAAAAACATACAGTATACCAGACTAATGTGAAGAAAACTCTGTTTCTGAGGAAAGTTTTATTTCTACGCGGAGCAGAAAAGTCCCCCGGGGGACGTGCTCAGAAGCTGCTTCGGCGCAGAAACCGCCAAAAGAGTTGGGACCGAGGCCGACTCGCCCCCGGACCCGCGCGGGGCTCCGCGACTGTGCCAGGGCCCGATGAGCCGGACGGGCCAGCCCGACGCCGGGTCCCCGCCGCCCCCTCACAGCCTCCTCACGGCCGCCACCCCCGCCCCTGGCCCGGGGCCGCCCCCAGGCCCCCGGCCCAGCCCCGAGGCGCCGCCGCCGGTCCGCCGCTCCTCACCTTCGGGGACTGCGCTCCGGGGGTGGCAGGGTCGCTGTCGCACGGCCGCGGGGACAGCGCAGCCCCGGGGCCGCCCGCCGCCGCCATCAGCCCGAGCGCCCCGCGCCGCCGCCTCCGCCGCCGCCGCCGCCTCGTCCCGGCCGCCGCCGCCGCCGCCGCCGCCGCCGCCGCCGCAGCGCGGGCCGCCCGCCGCCCGGGCCCCGCCCCCTCCGCCCGCCCGCCGCCCGGGGGCCGGCCCCTGCCTCCACGCGCCCCGCGGCCCGCCAGCGCCGCCGCCACCGCCATGGCCGCCGCCAGCGCGCCGCCCGCCGCCGCCGCCGCCGCCGCCGCCGCCGAGGACGCCACCCGCCGAGCCCGCCGCCGTGCGCGCCCGCGGGGCCCTCTACTCCCTCGGCCGCCGCCGCCGCCGCCGCCGCCGCCGCCTCCCGCCGCGCCCGCTGCCGCCGCCGCCCCCCGGCCGCTGCCCTCGGCACCGCGCGGCCCTAGCCCGCCGCTACCCCGCCTACCGGCCGCCGCAGCCCGGCGCGCTCCGCGGCCCCACCTCCCGCCGCTCCCCTCAGCCCCCAGCCCCGCCCCGGCCCGCCGCCCTGGGCGCGCTCGCCGCCACCCCCTGCCCGCCGCCCCCGGCCCAGCCCCTCATACGTCAGCCCTCTCCTCCCACCTCGCCCCGCCCGGGGCTCCCCACCCCTCCCCCTCCTCCTCCTCCTCCTCCTCCATCCCGAGGGTCCCTCCCCGCCCCTCCCTCCCAGGTGTGCGCGCCCCTGTCCCCACCCCCTCCCTCCCGGGGCCCCCCTCCCCGCCCCTCCCCCTCCTCCTCCTTCCTGAGGGTCCCCGCCCCCTTCTTCTCCATACAGGGGTCCCTCTCCCGCCTCTGCCCTCCCCTCCCTCCCGGGGTCCTCGCCGCTCCGCCCCCTCGTCCTCCTCCTCCTCCTCCCGGAGTCTTCACCCCCATCCTTTCCCTCCTGGGGGTCCTCTCCCTTCCGGGCGTCCCCTCCCTCCCGGGGGTCCCTCCCCAGCCCCGCTTCCTGGGGGCCTCGTCGCGGTGGACTGTGGGGGCCCTGCCTCATCTCCCGGTGTTCCCGGTTCCCAGTCGCTGCCCGTCGTCCGCCTTTGTTCTCTGCTCGCGGCCTCGAGCTGTCTGGGGCTCCTGAACCACCTGCCATGGAATGTGTACTTTCCAAAGACATCCTTGTAAAGTCGGATCTTAACAGATGGCACCGCGAAACAGAGGAAAGCTTCAAGTGAGCTTTATTAGGGAGCGCTCCCGGGCGAGGTTCACTGGTCCGAGAGAAAGGGGCCAGAGAAGTCGCACCCGGGCAGGGGTTGGGCAAGATTTTATAAGGGAAGAAGGGAAAGGGGTGTGGTGAATCTGGGAGGGCGCAGGATATTCTTTATTTGGTGGTCTTTCCGGGTATCCTGGGGGACCGTTAATCCCGCCCCTCGAAAGGCGGGAAGGCTGGGCCAGGTGCAAGGTCCTCAGGTGAGTTCCTGAAACTGGGTGGTCCGGAATGTCTCCAGGTCAGTTTCTGGAACTGGGTGGGCCGGGGAATTTCCAGGTCAGATGCAACCTGTGAATCTGATTGTGTTCTCCTGCCTCGGGCCAGTTGGCCTTACAATCCTCAGTTTGCTTTCATTTGAAAAGTTTATCCACATTCACCTCAGTGCGTGCGGAAATCATAAAACTTACAAGTTCACGTTCGACTTCGTTGGGATGTAGCTGCTGCAGCAGCTCCCACCCAAGACGTGAGAGCTAGCCTGCGGAGAGGGAGGACAGCGCTTCCGCAGCAGAACATTTGGGGGGTATACTGACCTCCGTTGGATTCTGCCTCCGCTTTTTCTGGCTGCATAGCCTTAGCCGATCATTTATTGAATCTTCAGGGTTGTTGTAAAGTGCGTACAATGGTAGAACCATAAAAGTCATCAAGAAAGAGACCTGTTTTATTTGAACTGAATTTATTATTAATCCTAGTTCTTAGGCTTCACCTGGTCACTTTTGGACTTCACAAAAAAATTAAAAGAAAAAAAGTAACTGAACCTTAAAAGAACACGAGAGACAGCTGTGATAAGATGACAATGGTATATGACCCAGCAATCCCACTACTGGGCATATACCCTGAGAAAACCATAATTCAAAAAGAGTCATGCACCACAATGTTCATTGCAGCTGTATTTACAATAACCAGGAGATGGAAACAACCTAAGTGTCCATCATCAGATGAATGGATAAAGAAGATGTGGCACATATATATACAATGGAATATTACTCAGCCATAAAAAGAAACGAAATTGAGCTATTTGTAATGAGGTGGATGGACCTAGAATCTGTCATACAGAGTGGAGTAAGTTAGAAAGAGAAAGACAAATACCATATGCTAACACATATATATGGAATTTAAGGGGAAAAAAATGTAATGAAGAACCTAGGGGTAAGACGGGAATAAAGACACAGACCTACTAGAGAATGGACTTGAGGATATGGGGAGGGGGAAGGGTGAGCTGTGACAAAGTGAGAGGCTGGCAGGGACATATATTCACTACCAAATGTAAAACAGAGAGCTAGTGGGAAGCAGCAGCATAGCACAGGGAGATCAGTCGGTGCTTTGTGACCACCTAGAGGGGTGGGATAGGGAGGGAGACGCAAGAGGGAAGAGATGTGGGAACATATGTATATGTATAACTGATTCACTTTGTTATAAAGCAGAAACTAACACACCATTGTAAAGCAATTATACTCCAATAAAGATGTTAAAAAAAAAAGATGACAGTGGTGCCAGAAATGTGTTAAAGTTGACCTCTCAGCAGATGCTTTGTATCTGAGAGTGCAAATGACTTGTTTTATGGCAACAGAGAAGATTCTTGGATTTAGAATGCAAGATGGCTTCCCTTTCCTTCATTATTTTTGCTTACACTCAGCAGACAAGTTTGGAAAGATAAGACAAAGGGATTGTTTCTAGCCCATCACATTGACACAAAGGACCTCCTTTGACTCTCCCAGCCCACCCTTTCCTGGCTTCTCCACGTGCATCAGAGATGGCATCACCAACAACTCAAGACTCACAAGCTGCTGCTAATCTAGACTTTGCTTTATCTCACAACCTCAGTCAGAGCAGCTCCCCATTTCCCTGTCAAAAGCCCACTGAAGAAAATGGCCTAATTGTCTGAATGAGCCAAGAAGAGCCAACATCTTTCCCCCAAATTCCCTCAACTGATCCAGACCCTCAGTTAGATTCTCTGGATAGAGTTTAATGTTAAATATATATTTGTATATTCAGTTACTTGGTTCTACCCTTGTCCCTTGGGTATTCTGTCTTTAGATCAAATACAAAGTTAAAACTCTTCATTCCAAGTCAATAAACACTGATTCCGGCCTTTCAACATGAAAGGTAAGGCATAATATTAAGGTGGCACTGTGCGTATTACAATCCCTGCACATAGGCAGTTTCAACACTGAAAGAATATGATACAAATATACAGTTGTACTTAAAGGCAATTTAGGTGTGTTGACTGAAAAAAAATGCACAACCTAGAAATTGAGAGTTACGTTTTATTCGGTGGACATTCTGAGGACTTCAAGCCCAGGAGACAGGATTCTCAGATCACTCTGAGTGACGGCTGCAAAGAGGCAATGGGGGAGTCAGGATACACAGGTGTTTTTGCAACAAAGACCTGGTAGTCGGAACATCAAAAGATTACTGTTATTTAAAGAAAATCAGATATCTCAAGTTAAGGAATTTAGTACTCTTCTATGTATGGGAATATGCAAGGGTTTGAGCTCACTGAAAGCATTCCTTTGATGTGCACCTCAGCTACTGGGGGCCAGTATCCTGTGTTTTCTCATCCTGAGTTTCTCCAGGGTGCACTGCCGGGGTGGGCGGGTGCTTCAGCACCTGACTGCCGGATGGTGGGGCATCCTGCCTCCATCCTGAGTTCCCCCAGGGCCGACTGTCAGGTGGCCATAATGTGATGGCTTGATGGCTGCAACATCCTTTGTTTACTGATACGGCAGGTGACATTTTTCGTTCACAGTTGGGCGAAAATTTACTTGCAACCAGAAAAATTAAGATTTTAAGGTTGGCATAGAATTTGAAAAGTATCTCAAGACTGGTATGACAACTTCTTGTAAATGTGCAATTAGAAGTGGAAATATGGGTTCAAGCCTGAAAAAGACTGAGAGGTGGGAAAATAAGAGGCATATTCAAGTGCAAAGGTCATTCCATTGTGGCTTGAGAATAGGGTAAATGAAGGTAAATTCTTGGAGTTAGGAGTGAAATATACAGGGAGGCAGTTTGATGTAATGGTGAGAACAAAGATTTGGAATTAAGACCAAATGAATACCAGCTGTGCCACTTATTAGCTGTGTGATCGTGGATAAATTATTTAATCTTTCTGACCCTCCATTTCCTCATTTGCAGGATTAGAATAATAATGTCCATTCAGTTATTTCACAAATATTTTATGGAAACCAACTAAGAACTATGTTAGGTGATAAAAATACAAGGAATCATTTATTCATTCATTCACCAAATACTTCCTTACTATGTATTAAGTTAGGCCCTGAGTAAAGCACTGGCAATAGAGTGGTGAAGAAAAAAAGCCATAAAACTGTATGAGACCACTTAGCATATGTAGATATAGGTGAGGAAAAAGGCCCAAGGTCAAGAATTCCAGAGACACTGGCGGAAATAGAGAAGAAGGAAGAAAACTATCAAGTATTGTGAGCTGAGAGGGTAGAGTGTCTCACACAGGGGACTGATCCACATGTCAGTTGAGGAGTTGAGTAAGATTAGGACAGGAAAATGTCCATTGTATTTAGAAATTTGGTAGTAACTACCAATCTTTATTGTCCCAAGCTGTTTCAATGGTGTGGCGATTTCAGAAGCTAAATTGATGTCGATTAGGGAAGGAATGGGAGGCTAGGAATTGGAACCAGAGTGCTGCACAGAGAGAAGTGTGAGTAATAGAGAAAGAGGGTGGGTGGAGAGGTGAGTTGCTGTCGTTTTTATGACAGAAGACACTAGAGCATGTTTGCATGCTGACAAGATGACTCAGTAGAATGGGAAAATCATGATGCAAGAGAGAGGGGAGATAGGTGCTGGAAAGTGCCTGCCATGAGAAGGGTGGAAGGCAGCACAGATGTTGGGATAAGCCTTTGATAGGAGGAAGCACAGTCCGTTTATTGTAACCAGACGGAAAGCAGACTGTGGCTGCAGATGCGAGTAGCTTTGGAGATCTGGTGGTGGGAACTTGAGGGATTTTTCCTCTGATACTTCTTCTTTCCTTGATCAGGTATGAGGTGAGATCATAAGCTGAAGGGGAGCAGAGGAGAGGAATATAGGAAACTGGGGGAGAGAGGAGGTGTGGGGATAGGAAAACAAAGCTTCTAGGATGCCAAGTGTTTGCCCACTGGAGGTTTGTGGTCGTGAATTTAAAGTGAAACCAGTCAGTCAAGTTCAGCTATTTGAACTCAGGCTTGGACAAAGCAGACAAGGGGATTCGGGATTGTTCGGGAAGGTGGTGTTCCCAAAGGAAGAAGGGGGCAAAGGAATTTGGCGTGTGTTTGTCAGGGAGTGACTGTACAGCAGCTATAAAGATGGGCCATGAGATCGGAGGCAGAAAACAGAGCTGTGAAAGAGCAAGGAGGGTCAGTGAGCGGGAGGGTTCAACACGACTGAAAAGTGACTGTCTTCAGGGTGTGCCAGGTGGTGAGAGCTAGAAGCACAGGATACCACTGCATGAGAGTAAAACCTGCTCGAAACTGAGATTTCAGAGGTCATGCTGATCTTGAGGCTAGCAAGGTCTACAGGATGAACCAAGGAGCAGATGCCCGACGTGTGCTAGATGAAAAGGTCCTTGAATGTGAGTTGGTCAAGGAACTGGGAACCTAGAGCACCGACAGTCCTCGTTGCGTGATAGCCCAGGGCCATAAAAACAACCATGGAAGCTGGAGTCGTACAAAGTAATCTTATTAATCAAGGAGAAAAAGTAGAGCTCTTCTACGACTTTAAAAAACTTTCGTTAAAAAACTGAAAACTCCCTTACTGACAATTATACACATATACAGAATTTTTTCAATGTAAAACTTATATTTAGTACACTGTAATTTGAAACATGACAAACATTGAGAATTAGTATTTTCTTTTTAAAAACTTTACCAAGAGTAATTTAAATTGTGCTTGCCTTTTTCTCATCCTGTAACTTCTTTCCTATGCCATGATAAATTGTCATACTTCTTTCGAAGTTTGGATGGCTTCCAGCATTTTATCTTTTGCATTTTCAATGTTGTAAGTAATCTTCAAGAGTCTCTTTAACATGAAGTCTCTTAGCCTCCTTTCCTCTGGACAACTCCATCCTTTTCTCACAACTGTCTGTAACTAACCTGTGAAATCTGGGTGCATATTTCACAGCAGATTCACCAGATAGGTCGACATGAATCAGTTCATGTCGACGCCTAAAATGATGGAACCAGCCTTTACTAGCAGAAAAAGGTTGTTTTTCTGTCTCTTTGTAATTACGGTTTTCTTTCAACAGAGTAACTAACTTCAACGCTTTGGCCTGAATGCTAGCCAAAGTGATTGAGATTTTTTAAAAACTATTATTACAGTTGATACTTGAACTGTGCAGGTCCACTTATACAGATTGTTTTCACTAAATATATCTACACTACTACACCATCTGCCGTTGGTTAAATCCGCGGGTGTGGAACAGCAGATACCGTACAGTTCTCTATCCAAAGTAGAAGAAAGTCTTTTGCAACCGCAAGTGGCTTTCTGTTCCTAGACAATTTAAGCTAAAAGATGTTGACACAACCTCACCTTACTTTTCTTATGTATTGGACTTTCTCCCCATGATTCCTGCAGTACTTCCATGCGGGCTTAGGTCTCATCCTATCTTGGTTTTGCTATTGTCATGTTCAAATTTCCTAACCAGTTTCACTTCTAGCATCATCACTTCTTACTTGTTTGATGCACTTTCACCTTTTTTTGCCCCATTTCCTCTTTTGGTGGTCCATTTTTGTAAAACATCATGTGGTTTTGTCACTGGGAGACAAGGAGGCAACACAACTACATGCTTTGCTGTCTTGTGACCTGAAGAGCTGAATACCAGAAGTGCAGTGACCACTGACTGACGGACTGACAGAAGGCTCATGACGCCCACCTGCTATTTACGTAGTGACTTGAGGACTGAAGAGCTGGCTGAGGAGTTTGTACTTTATGAAGTTACTCACGGTTAATATACTGTGGTCACTGAAATGTGAACCATGTTGTTGGGGGACTGGTGTGATTCAACTAAACTGTAGTAACTACAACTTGTGCAAAGCGAGAGCTGCCTTATTGGAGGATTATCTACGTGGATATTGAGTCACAAAGAATGACAGCAGGAGTTGGGTGGAGATGAAGCTTGCAATCCAGTAGCTCAGGTTTTCAAGAAAGGAGAAGGAACAGGCCAGGGGACTAGTAGGCAGCAATGACACACAGAAGTAAAGAACTGTATATCCAGATAGCATAAATTACCAGGAGCCTGAGCTTTTTACAGTCAGTGGGGTTGCCTACCTACCTCCTGGCTCTGAGGCATTAGCGATGAGGGATGAGGGAAAAACCAGCTTTTACTTGAGAGGGCTGCAGTGGGACTCTTCCTCAGGGAAAAGTCAGGTCCTTGTTAAGGAAAGAGACTCAGAATGCATCTGGAGGAGAGGGTGGGATGACAGAGGAGTTCCGTGAACCATGTAAACGATGGTCAATAACCTGCTATAAAGCTTTGAGAAGCAGGGGATCAGATTAGGGGGTATTCAGATTTCTGTGGTGACATATGTTGAACAAAACAATTAACACATGAATAAATAAAAGAAGGACTATTGAAATAGTTGTGAGAGAGTGAGGACCCAAGCAAGAGATATCACAGCGGGGTTTTTTTTTTTTTTTTGAGGTGGACCATTTTTTAAAGTCTATTGAATTTGTCACAATATTGCTTCTGTTTTATGTTTTGGTTTTTCAGCCATGGGTCATGTGGGCTCTAAGCTCCCCCACCAGGGATGGAACCCTCACCCCCTGCATTGGAAGGGGGAGTCTTAACCACTGGACCGCCCAGGAAGTCCCAAGGGGATGATTTTGAGTCACTTCAAAAAAACAGAATCCATAGAATTTAACAATTAAGGACAAATGGGGGTTGGGACAAGGGCAAGAGAAAGCAGAACTGAAGGTAATTCTGAGCTGTCAAACTGAATGACAACAGGTAACATTTCAGGATTTGGTATGCTCCAGGGTTATGCTAAGTGCTGGGCATAAGTGCCTGACTATATATATTACCTCACATAATTCACAAACCAACCCTAGGAGGAAGGCATAATTCTCACTTTACAAAGTCACATTTTTAAGCGTCTGCTCAATACCGGGAAGTGTGCTTATCCTGAGGAGGTCATCAGGAAGGAACGTTGCTTAACAGAAGCCCTTCGTAGGTTTGTTATTACTGATTTTTCTGTGACCAAAGTTAGCAAACAATAAATCCTGTTTTAAAGATTCTTTGGGCTACAACTATCATGTCTATGCTGTGTAGTATGGAACTGCCAGTCCTGTATTATCCAACGCATTAAAACACACAAGTGAAAAGAAAACTCTCCTCTGTTTTTCTGTTTTCCTGTTTATAGATTATTTAACTAATCAGTATTTTTACTGTCCATTAAGTTTGGCATGTGTTTTCAAGTTCTGACTATAACTTGAAAATAGTATGAATTATCACAGACATTACTGCTTGGCTTACCAGGCCTACCCCCTGCCTCCTTGCAGGAGAAGCCCCGATTGACAGTGGTGTCCACTCTCCACACGGCCATGTACTTCAGGGAAGGTGAGCTCCAACCCTGCTCAGGGAGTGAATCATGATGATGAAGCCATGAGAACGTGGTTAAATTCTACCAAGTTAAACTCGTGTACATAGAATCCGAGGGGAGAGCAGGAAGACAGAAAGAACCCGGATCCTTGATCAAATGCCTGGGAAATACAATTTTCCTCTTTTTAAAAAATAATTATGTTAGGTTTTTCGGTTCTTGCAGCTAAAAAGAGCTTAACTAATGGACTAACAAATAGAAAGACTGCACACTTGGAAGTGTTTTGATTGGAGGGAGAGGTGTTAGTTAGGGAAGTATTAAATATATCAACATCATTCAAACTTGGTGACTTCTTTCAAAAGAATGCATGTAGTATATTAAGCTACCATTCAAAATATCTGCCTTTGGAAGTTTTCCAAAAATCTATCTTAACATTTACTTAATTTGACATTTTACAAGCTTGCATCATAATATCCTGTAGCAAATTCTAATTTTCTTAAATCTAACTAGGATGATAAATAATTCCCCGATATTATAATCCATCATAAGCATTCATGTATTCGTATATATATATATATATATATATATATATATATATATACACATATGAAAAAGACATATACATATACCTCTTATACTTTGGGGTAATACAGTGTTAATAAATATGATAACTAGTAAGTATAAAGGTAAAAAGCCAGCTTTAACTTTGTTGTTAAAAGAATACAATTAAGAAGCTTCAATTGGAGATATAAAAATATAGCTAATCAAAACTATGAGGCTCACAAATCTATAAATTTCATGTATTTTTGAAATGTTGAGAAGTAAACACTCTTTAGTGCATGTACCAAGCTATTCACAGTAAAGCGCAAATACTAAGGCCAATGCCACGTACGTTTCAGTTTCATGTTTCACAGCAACCCAGCTGTCCCACGCAACATCCCAGATCCATCTGCTGGCGATCTACGAGAGAAACGTTCAGAAGACCCACTTTAGGTCGAACGTGTTAAGTAGTAATTTTTAAATCTATGCATGTTTGATACATTTTAGAAGAGGCATCACTATCTCAGAAAGTTATATTTTAAAAGTAATTTGTCCAATTTTCCCTTTGCTGTGGAAAGACTTGACAGCGATGCTTCCTGGGTCCATCTTTTCTTTTACTGGAGCTGGTAAGTTATCTAACACAGAATGACCCTCCCTTAGCAGAGTGTCCGGGGGCAGGAACAGGAGGCACTCTGTAATCTGGGTCTAGTAGTTCTGCATGCAGTACTACTCTGCGGTGTTATAGTCCATAATAAGGAATTATTCTTCCCACCCTTAAAAGATTTTCGACCGAAAGTTTGTCTTGAAATTAAAAAATGGTATTGACTCTGTGAGCAGGCTGTTAAAAGAGAAACCCTAATTCCTTGCTTCACCTGCAAAGCCACACATAATCTTTTCCTGTGGTGGCTCTAAAATGGTCAAAAATCCTCTGTGGCATCTCCCATCAAGAGGCTGTCTATTTTTCCACCCTGTGAATATGAATTGGCCTTGGGACTTTCTCTGAGCAAAAGAATGTAACACTGCAACGTCCAAGAAAGGCCTTAAGAGGTCTTCTGCTCTCACCTCCTGGAATGCTGTGAGGAGCCCCACATGTAAGGAAGCCCATTCAGTCCACTGGAGGATGATGGCTCCTGTGCAGGGGGACCGAGGTGCCCCAGCCAACAGCCAGCACCAACTGTCACACCTGTGAGTGAGGCCGTCGTGGACCTCTAGGTCCAGCTGAGTCACTGTATGGCTATAAGTGCATCCGTGAGACCAGCAGAAAATCCAAACAGCTAATCCAGGCTAAGCTGACCCACAGAATGATGAGCAAACAAATGGCTTGGTGTCTTAGGCTGCTAAACTCTGGGGTGGGGCTACCTAAATACACCACAACCTCTCTGGTTATTAGTCAAGCACAGCGAGTTCGCCTGCCTTAGCGTCTCTGCGCTCCATGTTTTCTCTGCTTGGACATTCTCCCTGATCTTTGGCACGGCTGGTTTCTTCTTGTCATTCAGACATCAGAGGCCCTTCCCCGTCTCTAGACAATCCCAAGTAGTCACTCCGTCCGTGGAGCACTTGTCACCCTCTAGAAGCGTCTCGCTCCCCGAGTGTGCACGTAGGCTGTGGTGTAATTCTGTCCTCCCCGGAGGCCTGCTGACTGCCCTGTCCAGCCAAGTCCTCCCGCCAGGCTTCCTCATGGAGCCCCTCAGACTGCCCACCCCACACACTCGCGCTCAACTCACTAGAAACGCACACAGCTCTCGGGGTATTGCACTCTTAACTTGTAAGTAATAAGCCTTTCTCATGTAGGAATTGCTCCGTAAATATTTACTGAATTAAAAAAATAAGGCTTTCTGTTTATTGAGGACTCTGGGCTGGGCACTCTGTTAAGGATTTTAATACAGATAAGCAAGTAGGTTTTATCATCCCCATTTTACAGAAGAAAAAACTATGTCCAGGCCAGAGGCAGTGTGTGTTGCTGCCACGATTTGTATCCAGGCCAACTGGACGCTGAAACCTAGGCTGTTACACTCCACATCACTTTACTCTCTTACACTCTAAATTGTGTTGCTTTATTCTCTTGACTGGAGTAAAAACTCCTCAGCAATCATGGTCCATGTCACATAATTTTCTGTATTTTCCTCAATACCTATACCCATTATTTAGTGCCCTAGATCAATTTACTGGTTAATCAATTATTAAATGACATTAAATTGTTAATTAAATGATTAATGACATTAAACTGTTATGGTCAAGGAACAGAACACCCATACAATTTAATAAATTTAATAAAATATTAACAGAAAATTACCATTTCTAGCTTAGTATTTTTCAAATAATTCATAGTGAAAGAAAATATAGTTCACATAATTATCCTTTCAGTCAAGATGCACCTCAGGATCTGAAAGTGCCTTTGAGACATTGCAATAAATATCAAGTCACTTAGAGGGGAGACCTCATAGTTGAACTTGGTAGATGCTGATCAGTGAGGTACTTACATTGATTGCCTGACCCGTCTTTTGAATGAATAATACTTTTATAATGAACTTATAACGGTGGAACCCAAATTCTTTGACTGCTAACAATATGCGATCTGCTAATTCAAGCGACAAATGAGAGAAGACTTTGTCATCATATTTGACATCTTTAAGATTTTCCTTTAAAAAAATTAAGAAAAATATTTTAATTTTCAAACCAAATATTTTCTAAAAATTGAAGTAGAAAATGTGTCTGATTAATACATAACTTTTTGAAAAATATACATATTTCTAACCAAATAATATTAAATGGTTGATAAGTTTACCAATTTGTTTCAATAATAATTTTGAAGAAAATTTAGTTTTATTTATTTACTTATTTTTTAACATTTGGCTGCATTGGGTCTTTGTTGCTGTGTGTGGGCTTGTTCTAGTTGCAGGGAGCAGGGGCTACTCTTTGTTGTGGTGCGCGGGCCTCTCATTGCGGTGGCTTCTCTTGTTGCAGGGCACGGGCTCTAGGCATGCGGGCTTCAGTAGTTGTGGTTCACGGGCTCTAGAGCACAGCCTCAGTAGTTGTGGCGCATGGGTTTAGTTGCTCCACGGCATGTGGAATCTTCCCAGACCAGGACTCGAACCCGTGTCCCCTGAATTGGCAGGTGGATCCTTAACCACTGCACCACCAGGGAGGCCCTAGTTTGGTTTTTCAATTATGTTCAATTGCCCTTCATTAGCAACCCTTAAGCTTACGTTTTCCTTTACTAGATTACTGGGCCAAGCAGTTATTAGGGAGACACAAGAGGAATTTTAAAACACAGCTTCTGGGAATTCTTAGGTAGAGAATCTTAAATGTTTTTCAAATTTACGTATTTGCTAAACTGCAGGAGCAGAGCCTGCATTATGTTATTCCTGTCTCTCTTTTTGGCCACATGGCACGTGGGATCTTAGTTCCCTGACCAGGGATCAAACCCACACGCCCTGCGCTGGAAGGGCAGAGTCTGAACCACTGGACGGCCTGGGGCGTCCCCACTCCCGTCTCCTTGTCTCCGCAAAGTAAAGGCCGCTCTTCCTTCCAACCCTGCTTCTATGGCTTCTCGCTCTACTGCCTTTTTCTGTGGCTCCAGGAGAACATCAAGGAAATCAAAGATTTCTCATGTTTGTTACCAAATTAACATATAGATGGGGGCAGGCAGGGAGACAGATGTGGGCCATGAAGGACTACATTTTCCTACAAACCATAAGCAGACCTGAACCAGCTGGCGAGCAGGTGGCACCTGGCTTTGATTAACTGACTCAGACCAATGAAAAATTAAACAATGTTCTGAGTTCTAATGACAACAAATGGATGCCTACCTGGTAATTTTATAGGTGAGTAAAAACAAATAAATTACCCATTTTTTGGTTTTGGTTCCCTTCTAGAATGCTTCTGGATCTAAACTGGGTCTAGAAGAATTTAGTTCCTTCAGGCAATTGGCTCAATCTTTTGGACACTTAGCGACATCCGTTCTCCCTTCTGAATCTGCCTAAGAGATCCCAGGCTTTATCTACATAAGTGTTCACTTCTAATAAATAAAGAGCATGTGCTATAGGAAGATACCTATAAGCTCCATCAGTATATACTGTTTCTGTGTCTAGAACTGTGTTCAATGTTCCCTAAGCGCAAAGGAAAATCCCCACCCTCTCTATGACCCCTAGCCTTCCACCTATATTTCCAATAAGCTGTTCCAGGCCCCATCATGCTCAATGCAATTCTATAAGCTATCACATGCAAATACAATTTGAAATTCTACTATATTCAATAAACTTGAACTCAGTCTATGTGGTAGGGCTGAGTGAGAGACACACCGAAATGTATACTCAATCACAAATGCTTGCTATTAGTGTTTAGATCAGAGACTTAATAATTATTTTATTGTATGGAATTTATTTCCTGAAGTTATGAGCCATACTATCTTTACCAAATATTATCTGATAATTATTAATTCAGCTTAGAAATCTATCTATGTCTATGGTGGTGGAGGGAGGTTGGAGGGTGGGTTTCCTAAATATTCTCCTGTATTAATAAAGGTTAATTCATTTAAGAATTAACTTCGATACAATTAAAGGGACATTATCATTAATCATTATACAGAATAAACTAAACCTATGCTATCTTCCCAATAGCTAGCTTACATCAGTTATTACTAAAGGAGTGCATCTTGTAAATTAGAGGTGGGGGAGGGAGATTAGGCTGGGTAGAGTCCCACAAAGGGAATCTGGCCATCAGAAAAATCTTGGGTGCCTGGTGCCCAAAGGTGAAAAGGGGATTCAGAAAAAATGGTCCCTTAAACAAACATTCTATAATTTAAAAGTTTTTAATTTGGCCCTTTATTAGGAAAGATGGTGAAGGGAATTCTTTCCATCTGAACCATGTAGTCTTCAGATACCAACCCTAGTATAATTAATATTGGTATTAGTATTACAGTATTAATTTTGTAAAACTGAAGCTTTGTTGGACTAGCCTGAAAACATGTGTCTGAGTTTCAAACTGTCTTAAATGAACTTTAGATTCCAGCTGGTTTAATGAAGAAGAAAACCCATGCATAAATTGGGGATTGCCTGTTCTTAAGATGTTTTAGTGTCATCATGAATCAATTGTTCACACATATTCATTATGGGTTTTTTTATTCATTCCTCCACATATGGGAGACACATGGAACCTGAAGGATAAATAATTTATGGATAATTAAGAATTAAATGAAATAGCAAAAGAATATTCCTTTTGGTCTAGCTTTAATCATAGCATCAACATGAAGATTATTGAGTATGACTCCAAAGTACTTTCATATTTTCAGAGGTAAAAGCTACAAAAAAATCAATCAGGATAACTATACTGCCATAAATCTTAATATAGTTTATCAAACCCCCAAAGCTAAGATATTGCTATCATATATATCTATCAACCTACCTTTAATACCTGTTGGACTTTCGTTTCTACTGAATAAGGCTGGAATTTTTTCAATGGCTCCATTCTATATGAATTAGCAAACTTTAGTTTTGCCAGGGCACTCTTCAATTCTTTACCTATGTCAGCAATTGAGTCATCAAATGGTGGCTCTACGTACTGAACATCATGAATTGATTCTCTCAGTCTTTCTCTTAAAATCTGTGCATACTGAAAGGAGGGAGAGAGAGACAGAGATTACTTTTTTAATTGTAAAACGAAATTTTTTTAAGAACCCTGGTGCAATGGGACAGGACTGACACAAAGCTTGGAAATCCATTATAAGACTTCAATGATTATGTGGTTGCTAAATCCTAGATTCACTCCTCGCTATCAATTTGGGAAAAGCAGAAAAAAGAATATAGCTATCATCTATTTACTTATAAACACAAATACACACAAACACAAAGTTGAATGCATATATTTAGAACATCCATGGAAGATGCCAAAGAACTAGAAACAAGAGTGGCCCGAGAGGGCAACTGAGTGGCTAGAAGACTGGTATGTAAGGAAAACCTTTCATGTTCCCTGCCCTGACATTATGAAAATATTATCCTTTATTGTCTTCTTATAATTTTAATTATTTTATCTTTGAATAAATAATACAATTATTTACATAATACATTTGTAAGTCTTAAATTGAAAAGATAACAAAAGTGTATTGATTTGGTATATACATCTTTCTGTGCTTTTTACATTCAACATTTATTGCCTGACATTCAACCTGTCTTAAAGAACTACTTATTTAGTGGCTACTATGGTTCAGTTAAGTACTCTAGGCTCTGAAGTTACAGTGGTGAACTTCATTGTAATAACCAGGAATTAACTGTTTTACTTGTATTAACTCATAATCAAGGACTCTGCACTCATGAAGTTATCCTTGTAGTGGGGAGGAGGACTGATAGACAATAAAAACGTATATAGGGAAATGAATACGCCAATTTAAAGAGTGGTAATTGCTATACAAATAAAACCACATGACTTGATAGAAACTCATCATGAGGGCCTAATTTGGACTGAATAATTGGAGAAGTCCTTTCAGTCCGGTTTGGGCTGAAGTTTAAAAGGAACAGGAAATAGGAAGGACAAAGAACATGTTCTGGGAATAGACGTGTGTTTGGTGTGTCTGGATCGTTTAGAGTGAGGAAAATAGTAGTAACAGAATAAGGTTAAAAAGGTATCATGGGGCTTTTCTGGTGGCACAGTGGTTAAGAATCCACCTGCCAATGCAGGGGAGATGGGTTCGAGCCCTGATGTGGGAAGATCCCACTTGGCGCGGAGCAACTAAGCTCATGTGCCACAACTACCGATCCCGCGCACCTAGAGCCCGTGCTCCGCAACAAGCGAAGCGACCGCAATGAGAAGCCCACGCACCGCAATGAAGAGTAGCCCCCGCTCGCCGCATCTAGAGAAAGCCCACGCGTAGCAATGAAGACCCAACGCGGCCAAACATAAATCAATAAAATAAATACATTAAAAACAAAAAGGTATCATGTAGGACTAAGTAGAATTTGAAAAGGAATTTGAAATTTATTCTCAGAACAATGAGGAGCCATTGGAAGGATTTAAACGGGCAAGTGATATTTTCTAATTTACAGTTTTAAAAGATTATTGTGGCTGCTGTATGGTGAATAGATTATAAGGAGATCTGGGTCTGAGGTAATAATTTATAGTTTAAAATACTTGTTTACAAATAATGTTAATGATAAATAACTTCATAACTGTACAATAGCTTTTCAAACCAGGAATATGGTTTGCTTCTGCATTTACAAAAGAACTTTTATTTACAATTAATTTTTTATATCACAAAAATTTCTTTCAATTTATTCTGAAGCATTAATTCCTTTGATATTCTTTCAATGTCCCATTTAAGGTGATTTAAAAACACATTTTATGTTTTTAGGAGTTGTGTAACACAAAAATACCACTGTCCCCTACTAAAATTTTATTAATTTTAAAGTTTATTACATCTCGATTTTCCTACAGTTCTACATATTTCTATCACTCCTCTTCATTTTTCACACCCTACTTCATAGACCAGTAGTTTAAAATGTATACATTAAACAGCATATCCCCAGGAATACTTTGGGAAAATATTTATTCTCTACCATTGATGTTTCTATGTGCCAGAAACTGTTATTGGAGCAATAATTCCCCTTCTTTGCCCTCTGATTTGTTCCTCTCTGAGGGAGTTTATGTGATAAGCAAGTTAGGAAGAGGAAGAGCATGTTTAGTGCAGAATCTCCCCACCTCTCCTCTTGACATCTAATTAGAAGAAGTACATATTTTCTGTTCCACTGCTGCATATGCTTTACAGAGATAGAACATCATCTTAGATATATGTCATCATCCAGCTAGACCCATGACTGGGTGAACTGCTTTAAGTTAGGTAGAAATGTTACCAATTTCCATCCTATTTTTCATCCCTAATGGTTTGTTAATATGGTGAGTTACATTGATTTTTGAATGTTAAACCAAACTTGCATTCCTGGAATAAACCCACTTGAGCATATTATTATTATTATTTTACTGAAGTTTGTACCTTTTAACCCCCTTCACCCATTTTGCCCACCCTCCAGCCCTTTCCCCACACCCCAACCTCTGGCAACGACCAATCTGTTCTGTGCATCTGTGAGCTTCCACATATAAGAGAGATCATATGGCATGTCTTTCTCTGACATTTCATTTAACATAATGCACTTGAGACACATCCATGTTTTTGCAAATGGCAAGATTTCACTCTTTTTTGTATATATACACCATATCTTCTTTATTCATTCATTCATCATTGGACATTCAGGTCATTTCCATATCTTGGCTATTGAAAATAATGCTGCAATAAACATGGGGTGCATATATCTTTTTGAATTAGTGTTTTTGTTTTCTTCAGATAAGTACCCAGAAGTGGAATTACTGGATCACATGGTAGTTCTATTTTTAACTTTTTGAGGTACCTCTCTACTGTTTTCCATAGTGGCTGCATGAATTTACATTCCCACCAACAGTGCACAAATGTTCTCTTTTCTCTACATCCTCACCAACACTTATCTCGTCTTTTTGATAACAGCCATCCTAACAGTTGTCAGTTTGGATATGAAACTTTCCTGATGATTAGTAATGTTGAGCATCTTTTCATGTACCTGTTGGCCATCTGTATGTCTTCTTTGGAAAAATATCTATTCAGATCTTCTGCCCACTTTTTTCATCAGATTTTTCTTGTTTAGAATTGGAATTGGAATTTTGATAGGGATTGTATTATATTAAATCTGTAGGTTCTTCTGATACTATGGAAATTTTAACAATATTAATTCTTCCAATCCATGAGCATGAAATATATTTCTATTAATGTCTTCAATTTTTTTCCATCAATGTCTTACAGTTTTCAGTGGACAGGTCTTTCACCTCCTTGGTTAAATTTATTTCTAAGTATTCTTTTTGATGCAATCGTAAATGAGACTGTTTTCTTAACTTCTCTTTCTGATAGTTCATTAACAGTACATAGAAACCCAACAGAATTTCTTATATTGATTTTGTATCCTGCCACTATACTGGATTTGCTTTTTAATTCTAATGTTTTTTTTTTTTTTGGTAGAGCCTTTAGGATTTTCTATATATAATATCATGTCATATACAAAGAGCAACAATTTTGCTTCTTCCTTTCCAATTTGAATGCCTTTAATTTCTTTTTCTTACCTAATTGTTCTGTCTAGAAATTCCAGGACTATGTGAATAAAAACAGCAAAAGTGGGCATCCTTGTCTTTTTCCTGATCTTACAGGAAAAGCTTAGTTTTTCACTATTATGATGTTAGCTGTAGGCTTTTGATATACAGCCTTTATTATGTTGAGGTACATTCCCTCTATAACCACTTTGTTGAGAGTTTTTTTTAAAGAACCATAAATGGGTGTTAATTTTTGTCAAATCTTTTTGTGCATCTATTTGAATGATCATGAGATTTTTATCCTTCATTTTGTTAATGTGGTGTATCACACTGATTGATTTGCAGATGTTGAACCATCCTTGCATCCCTGGAATAAACTCCCTTTGATCATGGTGTATTATCTCTTTAATGTGCTATTGAATTCTGTTTGCTAATATTTTGTTGAGGATTTTTCCATCTACGTTCATCAGGAATACTGGCCTATAATTTTCTTTTCTTGTGGTGTCCTTGGCTGGTTTTGGTATTAGGGTAATGCTGGCCTTGAAAATGAGTTTGGAAGTGTTCCCTCCACTTCTATTTTTTTGGAAGAGTTTGAGAAGGATTGGTATTCTTATTTTAATATTTGGTAGAATCCACCAGTGAGGCCATCTGATCCTGAACTTTTGTTTTAGGTAGGTTTTTGATTACTGATTCAATCTCCTCACTAGTAATCAGTCAATTCAGATTTTTTCTTTCTTCATGACTCAGTCTTGGAAGGTTGTATGTTTCTAGTTTATCCATTTCTTCTAGGTTGTCCAACTAGTTGGCATAGTGATCTCTTATGATCTTTTGTATTTCTCTGGTATCAATTTTAATTTCTTCTCTTTAATTTCTGATTTTATTTATTTGAGTTTTCTCTCAAGTCTTGGTCAGTTTGTCCCCTCTCCTCACTTGGGGACTCCAAAGACAATAAAAGTTTTGCCTGAAATTTTCCCATAGCTCATTTCAGATTTTCTATTGCTGTCTTTAAATTCACTAAGCCTGCTCTGCAGTGTCAAATCTGCTGTTAATTCCACTCGGTTTATTTTACATTTCCAACATTATATTTTTCATCTGTAGAGGTTTGATTTGGATTTACCATGCTTAATCTTTTCTGATTTTTTAAAAAAAATTTATTTGGCTGTGCCCAAGTCTTAGCTGCAGCAGGCAGGATCTTTGTTGCCACATGCAGGATCTTCAATGAGGCATGCAGAATCCTTATTTGCAGCATGCAGGATCCTTAGTTGCAGCATGTGGGATCTAGTTCTCCGATCAGGGATCGAACCCGGACCCCCTACATTGGGAGCATGGAGTCTTAACCACTGGACCACCAGGGAAGTCCCCCTCCTCATTCTTGAACAGAACATAATATTAACTCTTTTATAATATCAGTATTTCATAACTGCTTTAATGTGATAAAAACTAATATAATACAATAACGGTTTTATAATAACCGCTTTAGTGTCCTTTTATACTATTTCTATCTTTTTATCATTTCTGGGTGTTTTGTTTCTTCTCTCCATTTTGAGCTGTACTATTCTGCTTCTTTGAAGGTATGCTAATTAAATACCAGATATTGTGAATCTTACCTTCTGTTTTTGCTGTATATTTTTGTATTCCCACATGCATTCTTGAGCTTTCTTCTAGAATGCAGTAACTTGGAAACACTGTAATTAATCCTCTCGAGGCGTGTCTTTAAGCTTTGATAGGCCGAACTAGAGAAAACCCTAAGTCTAGGGTTTTTCCCCCAATTCTTAGACAATACACTTCTTAGCACTCTAACCAATCAATGCCCTATGATTTACATGGTTTTCCACTCTTCCTGGCGGGGGAAAAAACAATCTATTTTGTGTGAGTCCAAGGATTTTTTTCTGTTTCTTTTGGGTGGTTCTTTCTCTAGCCACACCTGACTTCCTCACCAGATGCACTGATGTACTAAGCTGAAGACTTGAGGAAAATCCTCTGCAGATCTTGGGAACTGTTTGTACAGCTCTCTCCTCTCTAATACTCTGCTCTTATATCACCCTGACCTACCCTGACTCCCAAATCATTCTCAGCTAAGGGAGACATCTCCATAAGGTGTGGGCTGGAAGCCCTCACCAGGCAGTACATTAGGGGAAATCTTGGGGCTCACCTTTCTTGTTTGTCATCTCTCAAAGATCACAATCCTGTCTTGCCTTACATCCAGCCAGTGGAAATAAGTACTTCATACATTTTGTGTAATTTTCTGTAGTTTCTAGTAGGAGTTACTCCATGTTGGCTTCTAGTAGAAGTCCTTAATCAGAAATAAACCTGCTGCTTTAATCATCTGTCAGACTGCTTTATGTTTTAGTTGCGGAAGAGAAGCATTATAGCTCCCCAAACCTCTTAAAAATGAAATCTTTATTTTGTTCTTTTAGATTAATAGAATGCTTCTCCAGGGTACTGCCATCTTCTTTTCCTCTCACAATACACCCAAGGGATACAACTATATTATATCATTAACAGTGGCTCTCAACTGCAATGAATTCCTTGGGGATAGGGCATGCATTTGTGGTTTAAAAATAACAATCAGAGATTCTAATATGCTGAAAACTCACATCTCTGCCATTTCTTCCATATATATATTGGCTTTCTGATTTAGTATTCTCTTTATTAAGAGTATTTTATCTCTTAATTAAGGAAGAATCTTTGTAGTCACTTCCAAAAATTAGAAATAGGCTTTAAATATGAAGAACTTTTTGGTATCTACTAAAACAATCTGAGTTTAATTATTTAACCTATTGAAATGGCACTTCCTTATGTTGAACCTATAATCCTAGAAAAAAAAGAGCATGGTCATGAGATGCCATTACATTAATGTATTTCTAAAACCTGTTTGCTAGTATTAAAGATTATCAAATGTACACAGACAAGTGAGACTAACCAAGTTTTCAATTTTCGGTAATTTGTTTATGGTTTTGGAATCTTTGGTTGCAAGCAATAAGCACGGAATCTTGTTAACCATATACATAACTAACTGGAAAGATATGGAGTAGCTCACAGAATGGAAGAGAAGCCTAAAGAGTCTGACACTTGAGGCAGTTCAGTATGCCACCTTCAATTTAAATTAATCTCAACCATTTTCTTTAATTATTACAGGAAGAGTTCATCTAATCAGCCTAGTTTGGGTCTCATCCTCACCACAAAGTTAAGGAAGGTGACTGACAGTCCCACCAAAACTCTATCCAATAGGGAATTAGTTAATTCTCCAAAGGAAAATTGAGTTGCTACTAGTAGAAGAAAATAAATTGATGCATGAGAGAGAAAATCAAGACATTTATAACCATTAAATTGTGTACCCTAATCTTTCTTATACTCAGGATCATGAGAATCATCAGCTACCTGAAGGTTAGAAATGACTAATTAGTGACTCACTGCCCTCAGGCGCATTTCGTGAGCATTTGTGAAATCTTTTCTCAGTCTCTTTCCAATTCCAATTTCTCACCTGTGGAAGCCCAGATTTTAAAGACAGCTAACATGGTTAATCGCAGTCACAGCCAATAAGCAAGGGCTGCCTTGGTCCATGTCCCCCTTTCCCCAGATTCTGGCCTATATACCAAGTGAACCTGTCTGTCGTCCCCTCCGTTTGGATTCAGACTTCCTCACTTTTCAAGACTTCAGATCTTCAGTAGACAGTAAGTTGATAAAAGGCACCGCAAAATACAAATATTTTTCATTACTGCAGGCGACCTTTTTCTCAGACTTATTACGAGGCAATACAACAACGTTTCTGGGAGCATAAATTTAAAATCCAATAGGTTAAGGTTTCTAGCCTTGCTGTGCTTTTGCTTGGTTCTGAGAACTTGCCCTATTTATTTTTCCTCCTTTTGTTTCTCTTTCCTCTGTAAAATGTAGACATCAAAGAGCAGTCATTAGAACCTGAAATGTTGCCATGACTTTTTTTTGCGGGGCGGGGGGGGGTTGGGAAGGATTCTGTTATTTGAAATAAGGATCTTCAAAAGTTAGTGTTTTGGGCTTCCCTGGTGGCGCAGTGGTTGAGGGTCTGCCTGCCGATGCAGGGGACGCGGGTTCGTGCCCCGGTCCGGGAGGATCCCACGTGCCGCGGAGCGGCTGGGCCCGTGAGCCATGGCCGCTGAGCCTGCGCGTCCGGAGCCTGTGCTCCGCAACGGGAGAGGCCACAACAGTGAGAGGCCCACGTACCGCCAAAAAAAAAAAAAAAAAAAAAAATTAGTGTTTTGCCTATTACCTCTCCTTCATCCTGTTGATTATGGGTCCCACGAAGTAGGTATGAAAAGAAACAATTACAGGCAAGTGGACCAGAAGTCCCAGCTCTATCATTACAGTTTTGTACTGTAATGGTTTTCACACTATGCTCATACAGAAATCATGGTGTTATACCACCAATAAAATTGAATGTCATTTTGCATTAATTTCAGACAGTAAGTTAATGAACAGAATTATTTTCAATTTAACTTTCTCGTATGTTCTTCAAATAGTGAGGCTGCTGCTGTTCACAAAAACTCAAAACATCTCATTGTTCTGCTTGGTATAGCCAATCCAAATATGATTATTATTATTATTATTTTGAAGCACAGCACACATACACCTATTTCTGGCTGGTAAAGCTGCGGTTTGTGTGGTGGCACTAAACACACTAAAATTACGTATTTCTGGGGAAAGCTCCTCTTAGGAAACCTGAGCTGAACAAATCTGAAGAGAACTGAAAAAGCTGTTTCAGTCAGCGCGGTGGTCTGGGGTCTACACCACAGAAGCCGGAGCTCTGCAGCCTAGGGGCTGGCCCTCGTCCCGAGTCTCCTCACTCACTGACTCCTTCTGGAACATGCTAGGCCTCCTCTCTTTCCGAGGCGTCATCGGCGGTTGCTGAGGCGCCGCGGCCGAGGGCGGTTTCCCACCCCAGCCCCGCTTCTCCATCGCGCAGGTTCTCGCAGACAAACTCCGAGACAGGGTTTCGCTCGCGCCTGCGCCGCGGAAGCCGGAAGTGCGCCGCAGGGAGGGCCGTGACGTGACGTGACGTGACGTGGCGTGGCTTGCGTCACCCCTCGGCGCCGCGGACGGGAGCCGTAAGTTATGGAGGTAGAGTTGCGGTCGCCGGTTCTCCTGAGCGCGACCCTCGGGGTGCGGCGCAGGAAGCGACGTCCGGGCCGCAGCCGGTGCCGTGGCGGAGGAGGGCGGCGGTGCCTGCGCTGGGTGGGCGCGTGGTGGACCCGCCCCGCCCCGCCCTCCTGCTTCTTGGCGCCGCCCGATCCCACGTCGTTCCTGGGGCCCGAGGTCCCTGCTGCAGTCCGCGAGGACGTGGCGTGGGGGCCGAGGGGACGCCCTGCGCGCGTGTGGAGGCTCTGTGGCCGCGACAGCCACGGCCCGCAGCTGTTCACCGGGGCTGGGGGCGTGCACGCGCAGCGCGCCGTTGGTTATAGTTTTTGTTCTGACTGGCTTTCGCCCCTAAGGGAGGTTTTCGCTAGGTGATACCCTGAGCAATGTGGGAAGTATGTGTAGGAATACTCGCCTCTGGCTCACATTTGCAAGTCAGAATTACATTGGACATTTTTAGGCCGTTTTGATAACGTAAAACAAAATCACAAGGGTCTCATTAACTGACCGTAGATCGGATTCAGTGGGGTTGCCTCAAAATAAGGATTTTACTTACATTCCTGTCTCAGGGAGTTCAATGTCAGTCATCTGTCAGCGGTTTTAGCACTAGCTGCTACTTTCTGAGTACTATGTGCTAGGTGCTTTTCAAGTATTATCTCTAATTACTGCAACCAGAGAAGGTGATAATATTTTGCACCGCTTTACAGTTAAAAGCCTCAGGTATGTTAAGTAACGTTTTCAAGGCAAGAGGTAAAGAGTCTGAGAAAGGATTCAAACTCAGATTATTCTAGCTCTCAAGCACAGGCCGTTTGCACTACCCCATGCTGCTCTGGACAAGACACTGAAGTATCAAAAATGGCGTGGGAGGTGCACACACATGCACACAAACATGCAGGGTTTCTGGCTTCTGGGGGGGGACTGGCATGTTCCTGAGTGTAATACACAGGATGACGTATTTATTGTCATGAGTGGCAATCAGAGCATTGCAGCATCTAGTGTTTGTTGATTTGAGGTAGGATTTTATTGTCTAACAGAGTATGGGCTTAAAAGTTAACCTAGAAGCCAACTTGTAGAATTGTATGTGTGTTGGTAGGGGTAGAATATAGCCATTCCTCAGATCTGAAGGTCTTGGAGACTTGGAGGGGTGTATTGCAGCTCAGGGTAGGAGTAGCCAATCATTCATGTAACTCTTATTTTTCATTTATTGTGTGCCAGGGTCTATGCTGTGTCCTGGGGATACAACGTTGTATAAGACGTGGTCTCTGTGCTCTAAGATCTTACTGTTTGGTTGAGTCTGAGGGACAACTGTGTTGATCCAGTGTCTTCAACCAAAAGAGACCCTTTTTACAACTTCAGGTGCCAAATCCAGGGCCCACTCTGCTAGTGGAGTAGATGGGATTTTGTGCAGAAATATCATTCTGCCTGTCACCTGTCACTCCATAACTACAGCTCATTCCTTTAGAGTTCGAATCCTTTTTAAAAATGCAAGGAGTCCCTTTTGATGTGAATGTGACCTTTTAGAGTTATATTTCTGTGTTAGTCCAGAGACAAACCACACTAGTTTTTGCATTAAGATAATTTGGAATAAAGAGTTAACTAGGTAAAAATTGTTAACTAGTTATCTGAAAGGATAAAAAGAGATCTCTGTAAGTAGTATTGTGGACACGGCAGCTGCAGGAAGCAGTCACTACCCCTAGGACTGAGGGAGCTAAGGGAAGTGGTCAGAATTTTAAAGCTTAGAAACTTAGAGGAGGGCCCCTGCATGGCTGGAACTCAGGTGTCTAAGGAGGAAACTGTGCTGCCCAGCTACTTGTAAGGGCCCGGCAAGTCTGGGAAGCAGAGTTCTGAAGGGAAGGCACTGACACATGGTATTGTGTCTGTGGTGGGCATTCAGTGGTAAAGCTGGGCCTACAGGTGTCGGGAAGACTGCAGACTGAGTTCAGTTGCTGCTGCAGAGCAGTGCTCAAAGGCATAGGAAGCGCACAGGAAGCCCCAGGCTGCAGGCAGCGGGAGCAAGTCCCCTCTCACCTGCTGTCCCGCAGCGCTCCTAGGGGTGTGCACCGACTGGCTGAGCAGGTGTCCCAGAGGACCACTGAATATTCCACACGAGCCTCTTGGGCAGCACCTCACCTGCTAGGGCCTGAAAGGATTGGTTGACAACCAGGCCTGAGAGGGGGAAGTGAAGCCTTAGGGGACAGGAATAGCGGACAGGATAACAGGGTGATGCTGACCAGAATGGAGGAATTTAAGCTGGCTGGCTTCCAAATGAGGGAGCTGCCAGGACTTACTGATGTTAGAACACAGAGACCCCTGAACTTGATACATCACATAAAGACCCCACGTCAGTTTTAGACCTAGAATGTGATCTCTTTGTAGGTTTATAAGATGAGCTTCGTGTAATGCCGGGAAAATTATGAAAATTTGGTTTTGTTTAATCCTTCATGGAAAAGCAGTGTGGTTTGCTGCTTTTTACACCATATAGGGAGTCAGAGTTATGCTCGTTGCTTCTCTTTTAACTCCTTATGCTTGATTTTCTGTTTTCCTACCCCTCATTAAAAAATGCTTATTTTGATAACTTTGGGATAGCAAAAGAATGCTGAAAGGAATAAGGCACTATCCATAAAATATACTGAGCTTCTGTAAATTCTTAAATACTATGATTAATAAAGTAATTAAAAATCTTTAAGCATTTACTTGGAAATATTTGCATAAGTAATCTTTAGTTAACATTTAATCACAATGTTTTAATCATATAGTTCTCATGACATTCGGAAAGTGTGTTAACACAGTAGCTATACCTGAGTATACTCTATACTCAGAATAGAATATACTCAGAATAGACAGAATAGAATTTTCATGTGACTTAAATATATACTAAAATTAATTTTTACTTCATGTTAAACAGTGTATTTTATGTTTTATATTTCAGATATTAATAGAGGATCCTATTACCACGTGTCTTTCTCCTTCAGTGTATGATATGATTTGTAAACTCGGGTTTGAAGCCGGAGAAAATTGCGATATCAGTAGTATTGTAACTCAAAATGGTGAAGTATGCTGGACGACAATTACAGACTGTGTGGTTTATACAGAATCAGGTTTGTACTTTCTCTGAAGCCCAAACGCCTGTCAATACTGTTGCATTTAAAATGTCTTGACCTGTAAAATTTCCCTGTCTGCTCATTGCTTTTTGGGTTAGGAGATGTTATAGTACAGCCTTAATTTGAAAGAGAAAAGGAATCAGTGTGGAAAGAGGGAATGAGGCAGAGAAGCATAGGAGAGTTAAGGGAAAGCTGGGCTCTGAAAACCAGGTGTGAGAAGGAAGGGGTCGGGAGGCAGTGAGGGCTGAGGGGCTCTCAGCTTACGGCCCGTGATCCAGGTGGAAGAGGGAAGAAGATAGAAGTCATATGAATTAAGGGTATAGAATGACCAGTGATATATACAATTATTTTAAATGTATTCCAGGCATTCTTGTATGTCTTTTGAAGTAGGGATGTGGGATGGGAAAAATAATAATAATTGTAAAAATTATAAACGAATGTGCTGTGGCCCAGCAATTCCATCCAGGAATGTACAAGACAGGCCCAGTCACAGGTATGAACGTGTGTTTGTGCCAAGTTACTGCAGCATTTTGTAATAGAAAAAAAAGAAGGAAAGAAAGAAAAAACATTGGAAATAGCCAAATGTCAAGCGGTAGTGGATTGATTAAATAAATTATGGGAAAAAAAAAATGCATGCAAGGGAATATTATGCAGTGGTGAAAAAGAGTGAGGAGGCCCATCTTTCTGATCCAGAAATCTCTCTGAGCTGTATGGCTGAGTGAAAAAATAGGAGCACATACTTGTATTATTTGCTTGTGTATGTATAAATATTTCTAAATACACCCAAGGAATTTATAACAGTAGCTGCTATAGGAAGGAGAACTGGTGGCAGGAGGGAGACTTTAACCCGTTTACATTTTTTGGTCGTGAACCATGTGAATGTTCAACCAAAACTTATCAAAAAAACAAAACCAAAAATTCATATTCTAAATACGTTCCAAAATAATAATAATTATTATTAATAATGTCATTGGAAATCTCATAGTCTAATAATGTTACATTAAAAAGTCAGGTTAAAATATATATAACAACATGAAGCTGATTTGTACAAACTTATATACAGATAAAGAGATTGAAAAAATGAAAAAATATTTGTTCTCTTCTTTGAACCTTTCTTTATTTTTCAAACTCGCTAATGAGAGTTTTTCTTTTATAAGCAGATAAACACTATGTAACTTATTTTCAACAACATGAGTATCTTTATTGTAAGTTCAATTATAAACTGGTTGCCAACTTTATGGAAATTTCATAATTAAAGTCCTTTTTCTTTGATGATTTAGGTATTTGCATCACACGATGTGGAGCTGTGGTACTAACTTGCTTTCTTATCCTTGAAGCCCAGGGTCTGGATTACGGGGGAAGCGTGAGGCTCCTGGGTCCTGTGTGCCAGGCTGTCCACTTACATTTGTCATCTCTGACCAAGGGGCAATTTGAAACGCGATATTCACCGGGGCTCCAGTGGACAGGTGTTCCAGAGGTTCGGCTTTTGAACAATCTTTAGAAATAAAAGACTGCAGATTCCACTTAGAGGCCCTTATTACTTGCTGATTTTAAAGGGGTCTCCTCCATCCTCTGGGCCCTTAGCTGTGAGAAGGCTTGAGTGTTGCAAGGCAAAGTTGGAGCTGTTTGCAAAGCCCACAAAGCCTGAGCTGAGACGTCCTTTGACCAAAGGAAGTTTTTGGATGCAGTGTCAGGATTGGGGTTTAGGGACGTAGTTTGGTGCATAGGTGCTGGTCCTGAGACAGAGAAAAATGGACAGCTCCAGAAAAAAAGAAAGACCTTACAGACTGATAGTAAGGTGTTCTTGAGACGGTGGGACCGGGAGACTGGAGGTGGGGATGCTTGGCTTGTTGAGGGCGAATAGAAGGGAGGAGGAATAGCTTGGGGCCCAAACCTTGCTTTGGATGGCTTGATGGTTGGTTTGGTGGTTGGTTCAGACCAACCATTTCACTTGGAACATTAAATGATTACAGTAGAGCAGCAACTATAAAAGAGTCTAATTCTAAAATACTTTGGATTTCCTAATGTAGGGTGGAAGGGTGTTCCCTTTTCCCTGTGTAGTAACTCCCCTAAGTGGCAGGGTGAGCTGCCTTATGTTTATCTATTTTTAAGAACTAATCAAAATGGGAAATAAGATTTAGATCAAAATATTTGACCTTTCAATTTACAGTTATGCCAGATTTATTGCTTTTAATACTCATTTAAATAAATAAAGAACTTTCCAAAAACTCCTTAGATATTGAACGTCTAAGGAGTTAAACATCTCTCTTTATTCTTTGGATATTGTTATATTTATATAGAAAATGTTTACCTATACCAAAAAAGTCATTAAAATATGCCAATTGAAATCATCAGAGGTTTGAACTTCGTTAATAGAACTGTGCCTTTGCGAAATAATACTTATTGAACACGAATTCTAACATATGTCTTATTCTAAACAGTTATTTCCTGAAATGTTTGATGCCTTGGGAAGTCTTCAATCTCTTGATATTTCTCTTAGCTTAATGAAGCTGACATCATGTCTGGAGCGAGCCCTGGCTGACGTAAGTGTGAGGACTCTTTTGTTGTTGGTCCAGTAAAGTATCAGAAAGAACATTAACCTATTTTGCAGTTTAGCTCAGATTTCTTGATTTTAAGTATTGTTTTCCTATACAGTCACTTAGCACAGATTTTTAAAATATTTTTCTTTTTGAATGATTATGAGATCAAAAACGTCGGTGTCTTCAGTACTTTTGTCCTCTAATTTGTACAGACACTTGGTTTATGGGCGATTTTTTTGTTAACATCATCTGACTCATAATACGATTGTTACACAATATTTGTTTGAATTTTAGGTGTATTTACTGATTGGGAAGGAATGCCCCTTTCTTTTAAGAGATCTGATTGCATCTGAGGAGCTCGCTCAAGTCTTTGGGCAGTCTGTGGTAAGCTTGTTCACCTAAACCTGATGGAGTAGACACAGCGCAAAACAGTCGGTGTTAGCTGTACTTCTGTTCTTCAAAAATTGATGCTCTGGGCCTCCCTGGTGGCTTAGTGGTTGGGAGTCCGCCTGCCAATGCAGGGGACATGGGTTTGTGCCCCGGTCCAGAAAGATCCCACGTGCCGCGGAGCGGCTGGGCCCGTGAGCCATGGCCGCTGAGCCTGCATGTCCGGAGCCTGTGCTCCGCAACAGGAGAGGCCACAACAGTGAGAGGCCCACGTACCGCAAAAAAAAAAAAAAATTGATGCTCTGTTAGGAAAATATTAATTTCAGTGATTCAAGCATATTTTCCTTTCCCACATCCCCTTTCCAGCCAAAAGACACACCTCTCTCTTGTCCTGAGTGTTAATGTGGTTTGATAATAGCCTCTGGTGTGATGACTTGCTGGTGTGAGGGCCTCAGGTGTCAGAGCCTCAGGTGTAGTAGTAACCTTTGATGTGATGACCTCTGATGGGATAGCCTCTGATATAATAACCTCTGGGGGGGGGGCCAGGCAAATGAACAATTTGGAGTCTTCTGATCCACTGATTACGTATTAATTATAATACTGATTCTGCAAGTTATAAATTGTAATACTAACTTATTCTATAATAAAATTTTAACCCTTTAAAGAGTGATACTATAGTTTTATTAAAAAAAATCAATATTTTTAACATCCGAGAAATTATACTTTTTGTAGCTGTTCAAACTTACCGTGGAAAAAAAATTCAGATGCCAATTAAAAAACATGCAGAGCTATGTACGTTTTCAAACCTTCTAGAGGCCACATGATCAAGATCGTTTAAGACCAATGAATAACCTTCAGGCAACTGAATAAGGCCGGGCTGAGGTGAAGGAGGAAGCCAGGGTAGTGCCAAGCCGGGAGGACACTACAAACAAGACATTAAGAAATCCGTTGTCAGTAGAGCTTTCCCACTCTTACTGTGGTTCCTTACCCCTTGTCAGCTTAAGGATTGTTTTCTTTGGTGGAGGGTGTGGAGGGAAGTACAGACTGCTTGGTGTCACGCTGAATTCTTAAGTTCCATCGTTTTCTTCTGCTCTTTGTTTTCTGCCTGTGTTGTGCAGTGAGCCTTTTGCCTACCCACAGCCCTTTTAGCTCCCAGATAATTTTCCTAGTTGGTTGGCATATATATTTTTGATTGCCCAGATGGTATGAACAATGGTATGAACAATTAATTTAAAATAATACTAAATTTAAAACAATATTAAATTCTTAATATTATAGTCATTAACATTTAATTAAGGCAATAGTAAAGTATTTAAAATTAGTGTGAGAGCCAAGACTTCACAGAATAGCATCGAAGGACCGGCTGTCAGGCTTTTGACATTGATTTGAAGCCCCTCTTTATAACTTTCTGCCCTTTGAGGGAAATCCAGAATGCATCTGTTTCCCCTTCCCAGCGAGTCTTTAAGTTGTGTGAAGACAGTTTCAGTCCTCTCCTGAGTCTCCTGGAGGCTCAGCTCTTCTTTCATTGAGTTCTTTTAGTCTCTGAATGGCTTCCATTTTTCTGAATCTCCTCTAAGGTGTGGTGCTCCAGACCCAGAGGTAGCCCATGGAAAGGTATAATTGTTGCAGTTTGATAAGCAGGGTCCTTGTATTGGGAGGGTCTTTGCTTTGTATATGGAGGGACAGAGCAGGTGAACGGTGAGCTTCAAGTCAGAGAAGAGGCTGGAGCCTCTGTGGTCTGGCTCTTCGTCACTGCCCTCTGTATTTTATCACGAGCGCACACTGCTTACTGTGGGGTTTCTGTTTATCACTTTCTGTTTTGTTTTATCTAGATACTGGACATGTTGATGTATGGTATGAAAGCAGTGTAGCCTGGGTGAGATCTCATTCCTCTTTGTGGCTTTGTGGCCTCTGAAACCTTGGTCTCACCTCTCCTTGCTTATATTTTTCTCTTCTGCATAGTGGGAATAATAGTACTTTCCTCAGAGGTTGTCCTGAGGGTGAGTGATAACAAACACAAAATGTGTCTGACATGTTGAATGCTCAGCAAGTGTTGGTCTATTATTATTATCATTACTATATACCGTTGGTTCCATTAATTCCAAGAAGAGAGCTCACATAATCCCAGTGTTGTATTGGTTTACTCAGTGACCCGGTGATCTGCTCCCTCACTACCTAGATGGACGTGCTCAAGGTCTTCGTGGGCTCTCCGTGCGGACTCAACCTTCGCAACGTTCTGTGGCACGGCTTTGCAGCACCTCAGGAGATTCCTCCAAAGTAAGGTGCTGGGGGAGGGATTCTCTCTCTTTTTTGATATACTTAAGAGTTTTATTTTGAATTTCACATGAAGGAAAGATGTATTTTGAGAAGAATGAGAGTTTGGGGACAGGATTTTGAAGATAAAACTGAATGTTAGTGGCAGAATGACTGGCGTGGTGATAGGGTTATGATTTCACTGACTTGCGCCCCAGAAGCTCAGGTGGTGATGGGCACAGCGCCCTGGTGCATGGGAGACCCGAGGTTCAAGCTCACAGGTTTCTGAGATGTCGCTGGTCCTCCCAACCACAGCACAGCTCCATCCCCATCCCGTGGAGTTTTCTGCAATTTAATGCTGTTTTATTTTCTTAATTTTAAACTTTTTTTTTGAAAGTAGAGCTTTTTATATGTGTGCTGAGTTCATTTTTCTAATGGATCTCTGTGGTATTTTCCACTAGGTACTGTTCAATGATGATTTTGTTGACAGCAGGATTGGGTCAGCTACTAAAGGGTTACCTTCAAGAGACTAAGTTCACATTGGCACATCGACCTTTCATAACTCTTACAAGCTTAGAGGATTTGATCGTTTTCCCTGGTAAGTACCACATGCCACATTTTTCCTGAATATATCTCTGTAAAGATATTTATAGAGTTATTAAATAGCATTGAGACTTGAACTCTGTAGGTGGAATAGTTATTCTCCAGGGGCAAGATGCCTTTGAAAGTTTCATGAAGAACCTCTTAAATTTGGCCACATCAACCCTTACCTCTTCCCACAGTGCCCCCAGGGTTGTCTGAGTGCCACGGCTACGTGACTCAACGTTAATGATAAAGTTAGTTCATCGTGCAGATAATGTTGGCATACAAATGGCTTTGGACCAGTTTGTAACACACTTTCCCTTTTCCTTTTAGCTCTTGTGCCTTTGTACTCATAATCCTTATGCCAAAAGTACCAGTAGCAGGGGCTTCCCTGGTGGCGCAGTAGTTGAGAGTCCGCCTGCTGATGCAGGGGACACGGGTTCATGCCCCGGTCCGGGAAGATCCAACATGCTGCAGAGTGGCTTGGCCTGTGAGCCATGGCCGCTGAGCCTGCGCGTCTGGAGCCTGTGCTCCGCGACGGGAGAGGCCACAACAGTGAGAGGCCTGCGTACCGCAAAAAAAAAAAAAAAAAAAGTACCAGTAGCATAAATGTTCTCCTATATCATCTTTTGTTTTCTTTTCATGAGAAAGCCATTTACCAAATTAGTGGGGGTGGGGGACACAGGACTTTGAAAGAGCAATTAAACCATGTGTTTGCTCCAGGCTCATTCTTTTCCACTTTGGCTGAAGTGTTGTGTCTGTATTTGCTGATGTTAATCCTCGAGGGAAGAGTACAGATCATCGTGGTCCCGGCAGTCTTAGCCTTTTTGTATCATGGATCCTTCTGGTAGTCAGGTGACTGCCAATAATGTATATACTCTTTTTTTTTTTTTTTTTTTTTGTGCAGTACGCGGGCCTCTCACTGTTGTGGCCTCTCCCGTTGCAGAGCACAGGCTCCGGACATGCAGGCCCAGCCGCTCCGCGGCATGTGGGATCTTCCCAGACCGGGGCACGAACCCGTGTCCCCTGCATTGGCAGGAGGACTCTCAACCACTGTGCCACCAGGGAAGCCCAATGTATATATTCTTTAAGACTTTATTTTTGTAGAGGAGTTCTAAGTTTACAGCAACATCAAGAGGGAGGTGCGGAGATTTCCCGTCCACGCCCGCCGCCCCCCACCCCCACCCCCCGCACAGCCTCCCCCATTATCAGCATCAACAGCTCCCACCAGAGGGTACATTTTTTACCAAGGATAAACCTACATTGACAAGTCATAATCACCTGAAGTCCATAGTTTACCTTTGGGTTCACACTTGGTTCCTGTATCTTCTGAAGATATATTTAATTTTCTTGGTCAGTGTGGTCAGCTTGTTGACCCTGAACTCCTCTACTCAAAGTTGTTGTAGCTTAAATCACTAAAGAGATGTAGTTGCCCATGTTCCCTTTTTCCAAGGGTGCCTGTGGTCACCTGCAACCCTGGCGCTAGTTCAGGTGGTCTCACGCTTAGGTGGCACGCTGCCCGGGGCCCACAGTTTATCTTCCTGAAGCGGTCGGCTTAGTGGCATCACTCGCTAAGTGTGTTTACACCTTTTTTTTCAGTTTATTAGTGTGGTTGTGCTTAAAAATATTTGCTATTTTTACAGATGTTACTTATGAGGTACTTTCAGTATTAGAAGAAGTGATGAAGAAATCCACTTTTATACTAAAAATCATGTTGCCATATTGGGAAGTTGCATTAATCACCTTCAAGTCTCACAGGTACCTGAAGTGTGGCATTACAAAGTGGTCATTGGCAGCTTGGAGGCCAGGCCTTCTTAACACCCTAACCTTCCTGCTTTGTTGCTATTGGAGTTGGAGCAGGTAGGAGCAGGACTGACTCAAGAGCAGACCTGAGCAGAGAGTATCTTCATATAATGAACTAAAAGCCATCTTGTTTTAAACATTATTTTTTGTACTGTTTTTGTACAAATAATAAAGATAATTATTTTTTATTTAACTAATGAATTTATTTTTATTTAAATATTAAAAAAAATTTTTTTGGCTGCACTGTGCAGCTTGTGGGATCTCAGTTCCCCCATCAGGGATTGAACCCGAGCCACAGCAAGCAGTGAAAGCCTGGAATCCTAGCCACTAGGCCACCAGGGAACTCCCTGATAATTATTTTTCAGGATCAACTTATTAATATTTTTCTGAGTTCTTACTGTGACTGAAACATAATGTCCAATGTTAGAGAATCATGAGAGAAAGAAGATGACAGTTTGTCTCTATGTTCCCTGGGAAGCAAGCCCAGGAGTGGAAGCATCAGGAGGTCAGTGGTCTTTACTTCCTTTCAAGTTACCTTATCCTGATATGTACATTTGATTGGATACCTTGAGAACCCACTGAAATCCTGGTTTCTGAGTATTTTTTAGAAGTGATGAGACAAGTTTAGCAGATCTTTGATGACACTTGATTCTACTGCAGCTGCTAAAAATGTTTCAGCATACATTAAAACACTGGAAAATAGTTTTACAGTCACTAGCCTAATGAGACTTTGATTTTGTTTTTGTTTCTCATATTAGTAATGTTACTCCTCCTTGCTTTGGACACGTATTGTAGTATCTGGGATACAGCACCCTTATTATGGTGTTGGTGCCAGTGTTTACTTTGAAAACATGAAGTTTTGCTTATTTCCTTCAATTTCACAGGTTTGCTGACTGTGCCATATTGTTATTGGTGCAACTAGAGACTGGACTTAGGAAAGTTTTTGCCACAGTTAACAAATGTCCAAAGAGACTTCTGACTGCTGAGGTACACTGCTTTAAATGGTTGACGGTGACTGTTGTTGCTGTATTGATATTTTTCTGTGCCTAATTAGAAGCTTTTAGTATCATATTTTTGCTTATTGTTAAACGAATTTTTTAGCTAAGAACTTTCTTTGGAAGGCTTGACTGTCATTTTTTGTGGCTTCCTACTGTGATTTTATATGTTATATATTTATTTTATCTGTGATTGTCTTTGAGGGTTCTGTCATATTTCCAAGTAGTCTTTTAAACCTAATGGTGTCATAAAATGGTTGACGCTTATGTTTTCTCTGTAGCCATATTTACTGGTGTACTATTGTAACCCCATGAGGTGGGCCGTGGGTGGTCTACAGCATGCCCTTCTCGAAGGATACTGCTTCCTTTTGGCCAAAACTGCCAGGGAGGCTTAGCGATGTCTCTGGGTGGCCCTGGGCCTAGTTAGCTATGGGAGAACCCATTAGGTAGGGAAAAGGGAGAATATATATTATGGGACAAACAGCAGCATCTACCATACTTGGTATTCTTGTTTCTTTCACTAGTTCAGCTTCCTCTTTGTGCCCCTTTATATAGGCATTCCTCAGAATTCTGTTCTCAACCCTGTACTCTCTATATTTATTCCTTGGGAGACCTCACATAATACCATGCCTTAAGCTGTTACCTGTGTGGGAGCAACACCAATTAGTGAATACTTGGAAACTAATAAAAATGAAAGCACAACATGGCAAAAGTTGTTGATGCAGCTAAAGCAGTGCCAAGAGGGCAGTTTATAGCATTAAGTTCCAGCAGTCTCCAAGGCATTGTCTCTAACTCACGGTTCTTTGATCTCCTGAGTTAGGTTTACACCTGTTTGTTGAATATCTTCATAAGAGTTTTCCCCAGCATCTCAAATTTACTTTATTTCAGAAAAGCAAATTTTTTCTTCCACAAATCTGTTCTCTGGTATTCCTTATTATCCTTATCCTCTGAATTGCTCTGCACCAAGCTTTAGCACCGTCTTATGCTCTGCCTGCACTCCATTCTCCTCATGGACTTGCCCTGCCGATCGGTTCTACCGCTGATTTGTCTTGTGGTCCTTCAGTGCTGAGGCCTCACCTGGCTCCCCGTCACGCTCAGCTGGTAACTCATCTTCCACAAGTCTTTATGATTCTCCTTCTCTAATCCATTCTCACACGGCCACTAATTATTTTCTAAACTCACGAGTATTCCTGTGTCTTTTATGGTCTCCTCTGCTTAGAAACCTTCCATGGCTCCCAGCACCTGCCTACAAGGCTTACACCTCTGCATGGCTTATGAGGATGTCAGAGTCTGGCCTCAGCCTTTCTCCAGTTTGTTTTCCCTCTGATTCCCCAGCATAATTTAAGCTCCTCGCCAGTTCTTGAACATGCGTGTCTTTCCTCTCACTTTGCCCACTGTCCCCTGCCTGACCACTCCCAGCCCCAGTGGTGACCTCCCAGAGCCACATCTACTCGGATCTCACAGCTGCTTTTCTCTGCGTTCTCTTTCTGTCTTATCTTGAGGCAGTTCTGCTTTGCCTTATGTGCATTTTTGTAGAGCTCCCTGGTGTAGGCCCCTTTGGAGTGGGTCATCCATATATGTCCACTGGTGCCCACACCCGGTGCCTTTGATGTAGGCTCTGCCCAGTCCAGTGTTGTGGAGTGAAGCCTGGGTCTTCCAGCAGAAACTAGAGCCCCAGTTGTCACAGCTCTCACTCGAGTGCTCTTAGAATTGACTTCATGGTAACATGACCAGTCACTGCATGGCTCTGTGGTGTCATGAATTTGGTTATTAGTTGTCATTTCACTGCACAAATAAATAGTGTGACTGTTTCTACAGAGGATGTAGTTTATCGAAGAATATCTTAAATTTTAGCCCAGGCTTTTATCCAGAATAAACATAGCATCAATTTATTTACAAAGCAATACATACATGAAAATTATAAAGTGCTGTGCAAATGCCATAATTATTTATTGAATACTTGTTATGGCATAAGGTCTCTTCAGAATCAATGCAGGATATGAAGATGAGCAAAGACCTAGTGACTTTTAGAAGCTTGTGTGTATTAGGGGTAAGAGATAAGACATTTATACCAACTCCATAAAATAAGGTAGAAGTTGGGCATTCCCTGGCAGTCCAGTGGTTAGGACTACGCAATTTCTCTGCCGTGGCCCGGCTTCGATCCCTGGTCAGGGAACTAAGATCCCGCAAGCTGCGCAGCATGGCAGAAAAAAAAAAAGGTAGAAGTTAATTCACATTGTTTATGGAGATGAATGAAAAGTTCAGTTTCTTTGAGGAAGTAGTGGGGATATTTAGTAGGCAATTGAATATTTAGAATAGAGCTTGGAAAAAATTTTAGGGTCAGCAATACATGGGCTTTAGAGTCATCTACACAGTAATAAATGTTCAGGAGTATTTGATAATATTAAACTGAAAATATGTTAATAAGCATTAATAAGTATAACACATTTCTTGAGCACCTGACTTCCACAAAATACTGATTTTGACACACTGTGTGTAAAATCCTACTGAATTCCCCAGCAGCCTTTGAGATGGGCATTCCTCACTTCCAGTTTTGCAGAGAAAGAGGTGCTCAGGGTTTCACTTGTAGAAGGTGTGGAAGTTGGGATTAGAGTGCTGAGGCAGCCTGGCCCCGAGCCGTGTCTATAAAGTCTGGGCTAATTATACCAAGAAGGATGAAAAACAAAGGCTATCTGTTGGAGAAAATATTCAGTTGTGCTCGCTTGCACACAAATACCAGCCATCAGTAGAAATGCTCTGTGTGAGTAGTGATTGGTGAAGTTGTGGCATCATAAGTGTTTATCTGAAAGATGTTTTAAAAAAAAAAAAGGAAAAAAATGCTTGGAGGGTAAAATATTTAAGTATGCTAGTCAAATGTATGCTTTAAAAGCCCAGTTTGTATGAAGAAATTTAACAGCCATTTTATCCTTAATTTGCAAAATAAAAATGCTATTTTCTTATCAAGTCCTTAAACTCAATTACAGACTTTAAATTCAAATCTATGAGATCATAAAGACCCGTTAACTGAGATATGCTGATTTAGATCAGACCTCTGGAAATCTGAACTATGATACTTCTGACTTTTATTGTCATTTCTATCTAGTATTTATTACTGCTTTCACTCAGGCCTGATTCTCAAATATTGGCATTAACCTAAAATGGAGAGCTAATGATTGAAGTCACAAATAAGCCAGATGCTTTCTGTCTGTGATTAGTAGTCCATGAACAATAAAAAAACATTTCTCAACAGAAAAGAAAAGAAAAAAAAAAAGAAGTATCTGAGCTATAGTACTTGTTAGAGCAGTATTCTAACAGCTAGACTGCCAGGGTTGCTGTATTTTCATGTCTTTTATATTGTGTTTGTGTTGTCAATGACATTCTTCCTAAAGTGTTGCTAGATAAAGATTTATTTACAAAAGAAGGTTTCATATTTGTGGCCCTGTGCTAGAATTTTTTCCTGCTTTGAATAGTGTCACACTACTTGTATTTTGTTTTAATTATTTCTTTTATTTCCTTTTCTGAAGTCAACAGCTCTTTATACTACCTTTGATGAGGTAAGTAAACTTATAAGGTATTTTGATACAAATAAAACATTGTATTCTTTTAAAATTAAAATTAAAGATCAGCCATAAATCATATGCTTACAGGAAAATGTTGATAGTCATATAAGCAAAAAAAAAAAAAAAGAAAAGAAAAAGGTGATGATTGTGTTGAATATAGTTTTCAGACTAATTGAGACCCAGTCTTATTAACCTAGTTTCTAAAGTTATGGAAAGGCCATAACATACATATATACATATATACACACGTATATACATGTACACATACACAGTGTTTGCAAATACACATAAACACAATATACACGTGTACCTGTATACACAACACTACATATAAACAAATACACATATATATACACATAAATGCACACACATATATACACGAAAACACATAAACACACCTATATACATGTAAATATACATAAACACATACACAATTAAGAATACATATATATATCTTCTTAAAGTCATTGTATTGGGTGAGAAAACCTTTTCTGAACAGGTGGTTGCTACATTCTTAAGACTGTCCTTACTTCATTTAGTCTGCTTTGGACTTACACACAGCATGTCATACCAAATGTACAATATCTTTTGACACTGAAAGTTCTGTATATGTACCAGTTAATCAACTTATTTCTTTTTGGTGTTTTAGATATTGGCAAAACACTTGAATGATGGTAAAATCAATCAACTTCCTCTTTTCCTTGGAGAGCCTGCAATGGTAAAGTATTAGGCATTTACGACCTAATATCATTGTATTTATGGATGTGATTAGCACTTCTCAAAAATGATGTTAATTTTGGCTTGTGATGTGCCCATAAAAAATGCTTCTGAAGCATTCCCATGTCTGAACTTCATTGTCTGTGCAACTGTCATTTGCTGGCTCTGAGCCCAGCTCAGGTACTGTGCTTCATGCTTTTTGTTTAAATGTCCTTCTCCTAAGGCCTGATGGCTTAGCTGACCTGACTCTGAGCGATATTTGAATTTGTGGGTCTTGTATTGCGCTGGTAGCAGGGACTGCATTTGCTTCGTGAATGACAGCAGAGTCAGATGCAACTAGTAAGACAGAGTGTTGGATGAGAGAAGGTAGTTATTTAGAGCCATTTTCTATTTATCACAGTTTTGTATTTTATGAAGTTATTGCAGTGACTACTTTGGACTGTAAATAGAATTTTCATATTTTCTCCTTTTAACTGGGAGTTAGCAACCTAGGTTCCAGTTCCGGCTGTGTGACACTAGTCAGATTCCATATGCTCTCTGGGCATCCTTTCTGCCATCAGGAAATGAGGATGATTGAAGTAGTTTGTCTAATTCTGTTTGTCCATCAGCAGTTTGCCTGGGTCAGCAAATTGGGTTTTCTGACTTATTTTCCTCTACGTTGTGGAAGAGTCCTTGGACTTTTGCCATTAAGAAAGAAGCAGTGTCTTCATAGGGCTTCAGAAGTAAACGAGTGATGTGAGAAAGGACATGTAAGAAGGAGAGCCATGAGGGGAAAGAAAAATGGTGTTGTCCATGCAGGAGCACAGCAGTGGATTCTTTTATTGATTGGAAAGTTGGCTTCCAAATGTGGTCAACTCAGTTCTCGTTTTTCACGAGGGTGAGAATGAGAAAGGGTACTTTCACTAAGCACTGGAGCTATGCAAGCAGCTTTGTAGCCCTGGTGGTGAGTTCTACAAACTTCTTAGGTTCTTATCAATCAGCCAAGGAGCAGATACAGAAACAGAGCTCCCCAGGATATCCTACCTGAGGAGCAGGATGTACAGTTAGAGACAGCAGGGCGCCCTCAGGGGAGTCCTGCCTGAGGGTTGGGGTGCAGTCCTGCCTGAGATAGTCGAGTGCAGTGATAAAGCCAAGAGATCCAGGGACTATTGTAACTTGATACTTTTCTGTTGTGTGACCTTGAATGACTTTCTTTTTCAGGCTAACTTTTCTGTAATGAACACTGCTGCTCCTCAGGTGTTTTGGGCTTGCCCTTTCTGGGCCTTCGGACTTTCCTTCTTTCTGCTGAGAATACTAACCAAATATTTCCTGTGTCCTTTTTTTGATAGGAATTTCTCTGGGATTTCCTGAACCATCAGGAAGGTCCCCGTCTAAGAGATCGTTTAAGCCATGGGGAAGTCAGTTTACCTGAATTTCCGAAAGAAGCAGCCAATCAGCTGCTTGCATTTTCCTTTGTACTTTTACTCAGATTTATTGATGAAGATCTGTTAACAGTGTTTAAGGTAATGTGTAGGAAAGAAAATTAATTAGATGCACTATCATTAAGTTATGAAGTAATGTAGTTTATTTTCAAATGTAATTATATTTTAATCATCTTTTAATTTATATGAGTACAGTGTGCCTCCATCTGAACACGTGTACGTGTGTACAGGTATTGTCTATAACAAAGAAATCAATATTACTTGATCTCACCTAAAATAATTCAGCCTATTTCCTGAGCATACATTTGCTTGTGTTTTTAACAGTGATGGGATATTGCAAACCAGAGAACAAAGTATAAAACAGGATTAACTAAGTAAATTGGAAAAATTTACAGAGGACTATTAAATGAGAGAGTAGAATATTTGCATTTGTCAATAAACTGTAATTCTTTTATATTTTAAAAGAAATAATTTAGGTTGGATTGTTATATTTTAATCTTTTTTTCAGACTGTACATGTGACAATTATGGTAAAATTTGTTTCAAAATTCCAACAGGATAGAAAAATTAATACAAAAAGTGGAAGTTCTCAGGATATCTTCTCCCAGAGGTGACTGTTGTCAATAGCTGAGTGTCTGCTTCCACATCTTTCCATGAGCCTACAGTGCGGGTTCCAAAGCAGGACATACTCTGTTTTGTAACTAGCATTTCTTTAACAGTTTATTTTTGGCAATTTTGTTCTACCTTACTGTGTCTCAGCTGCTTGATACCCCATCTTATCAATGTGTCATTATTTGTCTAAGCTGTCCTTCATTGATGGGTGATTTAGAATTTTCTCTGGTGTGGAAAATGTCTAACTATGATGCTGAAATTCTTTTGTGAACTTCCTGTTAACGTTTTTTTTTTTTTTTTTTTTCCTGTTAACATCTTTATTTGGTTTTATTCCTTTTCCTCACTGGTTTATTAGCCTTATTTGCCATTTTCAGAGTATGTGTTGCTTGTTACCGGTCCTTAGCTTTTGATGTTTTTGCTCACTGACTTATGCATTTGAAGTCGTTCTTAAAAGACCCTTTGCTTTCCAAAATTATAAATGTATTCATATGTTTTCCTGTAGAGTTTTATGGCTTTTTTCCTCATTTACATCTGTTGATCCAGCTGGAATTTATTTCACCTGGGAGTGAGTTAGAGAATCTAGCTGTACTTTTTTTCTTTTTTTAACAAATTGCTTTTGCAAGTTGGCCAAACACCATTTAGAGAATAAATATCTCTATACTGTGTGCACGGGACTCCAGACCCGGACTCTCTTTGCCTGTCTTTCTTTACTAAGCTTCATGGTACAGTTTGATATCTGAGAGATTACTTTCCCGCCCCTCTTCGTCTTCAGAATTGTCCTGCCTCTTCTCTAATTGTTATTATTCCAGTGAGCCTGTGTAGTTAAACACAAAGCCCAAGCCCAACCAACCAGCCCACGGGAATGGACTCCTGATGGATTAATGTGGGGATAATTGACATTTTTGCAAGATTGAACATTGTTCCCTGACACAGGCCAGTCCCCACTCTTCACTCTCCACGTTCAATCCTCTGCCTCAAACTGGTGCCCCAGATCTGCATCCCCCCTCCTCTGCCACCCCCACTGCTCCCCTGAGCCCCTGGGAGGGGTGTGGCCCCCATGTGTCCCCACTGTGCTCTGAGGCCCTCCTGAGGTTCCTGTCTCAGGGCAGAAGCCGTGTGTGCTGTGGTGGCTGCCGGCTCGTCACTGACTTAAGGTGTGAGTCCTGGCGACCCCGCCGGACGTTCACCACACAGTGAGGGCCGGTTTCTCTCTGCTCCGTGTAGCACCCGTGTATGTATCTGCGTGAGTGAAAGTTGAGTGCATCTCTTCTCCAAGTAACGACTAACTATATGAGTTGTTTTGTGCTACTGAGAGTTCTGGGTAGTTACTGCTTATACGTAGGAAAGCTCTTGACTTTTGTGTATTAACTTTGTCCACTGTCAATTCACTGACTTGGTAATAGTCTGCCACCTTGGGTTTTCCAGTTATACAGATGTGTCAGCTGTAAATAATGTTATTTTTACTCTTTTAAAAATGTATGTTTGGCAGTTGAGTGTTTATAGTATGTAATCCTCTTTTAGTTATATTGATTTTTAATGTTTAAATTCTTATGTCCTAGTTTTTTAGGAGAATCTCTTACATTTTCCAATTGTTTGGCATCTTTTTTTCCCCCATTTATTTCTTGTTTTGCTGCATTGTGGACAGAGTGGCCTTTGTAATTTATCATTGTTAATCAGCCTCATTTAAACATTTTGTTGGTTATGATTTGACTACTATGTTAGACCTATTTTTTTTTTTTTTTTTTGTGGTACACGGGCCTCTCACTGTTGTGGCCTGTCCCATTGCGGAGCACAGGCTCCGGACGCACAGGCTCAGCGGCCATGGCTTGCGGGCCTAGCCGCCCCACGACATGCGGGATCTTCCCGGACCGGGGCACGAACCCGTGTCCCCTGCATCAGCAGGCGGACTCTCAACCACTGCACCACCAGGAAAGCCTTGTTAGACCTATTTTATTTTATTTTATTGCGGTATGCGGGCCTCTCACTGCTGTGGCCTCTCCCGTTGCGGAGCACAGGCTCCAGACACGCAGGCCCAGTGGCCATGGCTCACAGGCCCAGCCGCTCTGCAGCATGTGGGATCCTCCCGGACCAGGGCACGAACCCGTGTCCCCTGCGTCGGCAGGCGGACTCTCAACCACTGCACCACCAGGAAAGCCTTGTTAGACCTATTTTATTTTATTTTATTGCGGTATGCGGGCCTCTCACTGCTGTGGCCTCTCCCGTTGCGGAGCACAGGCTCCAGACACGCAGGCCCAGTGGCCATGGCTCACAGGCCCAGCCGCTCTGCAGCATGTGGGATCCTCCCGGACCAGGGCACGAACCCGTGTCCCCTGCATTGGCAGGCAGACTCTCAACCACTGTGCCACCAGGGAAGCCCATTAGACCTATTTTAATGAAGAGTTTTGCTTTCTTTTAGCTGAGAGAATTATGTGAAGGAAGCTAACTGGAAATTGGGACTCTTAAATGACCTAAGATGCAATAGAAGAAGAGTAGGAGCCTGACCAGAAGTTGTAGTAACAATTGTCTGTTTTCTCTAAAGCAGGAAAAAGCAGCAGTGAGAGCATTGGTGAGCGTTGCAGAAGCCTACAGCGCTTGCTGCCATCCAGTTTCTCAGCTTAAAAAGCAGGTGTGTGGGGAGGGGCGTGTGCAGGTCAGTTGTTGCAGAGATTTGAGAGGTACAGGCTGGCCTTGTCTAGCCGGGCTGGAAGTCCGCAGATCTGGCTTTGTAGCCTGCTTTCCTCTTGGACGCGTGGCCTTGGCCAAGCCACTGTGTCTTTCTAAGGTCCAGCAGTTAGGGTTGTGGTGGGGTTTGTGTCCTCGGCGTTCTTGGTACTTGATGGGTGGCTGAGTGCTGTTAACCCGGGACTGGTCACAGGTGTTGCTTTTCGGTGGTGAGGGACGCCAGCTTTATGAGGCCAGCCTTTGTTAACCTGTAAAGTAAACAAGCAAGCAACAAACTTTCTTAAGCATTTCTACCCGGAAGTTACAATTTGGCGAGTAGCTTAGAGACTTTATTTTCTGGACGGTAGGCGGTACGAGGGGGCAAAAATGGGGTTGTCTCCAAGAATATAATAATCATGATAGTTGCTAACTGAGAAGTTCTAAAAGGAAGCTGTAAAATGAGCACAGACTGGATTGGGGAGATTTGCAGTGGTGCCGGGGAGAAGCCGAGCCTAGAGAAGACAGGTCCTGAGTAGCCTCAGGTAGGAGGGGCTTAGCAGCAGCTGTGCAGGAGCAGAACCCAGCGGTGCTCTGTCCTTGCTGTTTGCGGGAAGGAATCAGCCTGAGTTCCTGTGTCAGCGGGTCCTGTTTGTGGTGGCGCGTCGAGCTGCTCTGTACCTTTATCCACTCGCATCGCACTGTCTGCCCATCGTGATTCCGAGCTTCCAGAACAAAAGCCGTCAGGAGGACCCAGAAGCGTTCAGGGAGGGGCTTCAGCAAAGGTGGGAAGGTTCTGGAAGGAAGAGAAGCTTCGGGGAGCCACAGCCTTCCTGCTCCTTGGCTGCTGCTTCCAGCTCCCTGGTCGACGCCCCTTCCTTTCCCCACAGTGGGCATTCTGCACCTTCACCTTTTCCGTGGCCTCGTACTCCCGCTACATGTGATTTAGTCACCTTTTATTCTGCAGCCAATCTTGCATCCTGTTCTAAGGCCGCTGCTCAGGATATCAGCTGCATAACAAAGTACCTCGTTTGGTGGCATCAACAACAACCACTTAAATTTGCTTGTGCTTTTGTGGGTCATAAATTTGGGACGGGCTCTGCCGGACAGGAACCCATCTGAGGAGTGGAAGTCTGTGCTGGGTGCTCGGCCAGCTGCACCCGAGCAGAGGTGGAGACGAGGGGAGGGGCCCGTCTCCGACCTGCTTCTCCCTGTGTTCACAAGGCCACGGCCATTTGCCACGGCTGGCCCCAACCAGGGGGGGGGACACGGACCAACTCTCATCAGGAGGTGTCAGAAGAATTTTGGACACTTCCTTGGAATCCCATATTTCACCTGCCTTCCTTTACCTGATTTGATCGAGTAACAGACCCATCACCTAGTTTTAAAGTGTGTGGCATCTGTAACAATTTTACAGATAGGTCTTTTCTTGGAAGTGATGACAACATCTGTAACTACTTAAAAGCATATTTTCTAGAACATTATTTAAAAATCTTGAAAAGCAGTTGTACATTGTCCCGTCAGGTTCTGAGCTGTGAGAGGAGCATCGGAGTTTGGCCTCTGCTGCCTTTGCCTGAAGGATCCGAAAGGGAGGCTCAGCGGTGAGTGCCCCCCAAGTCATGCAGGCCTTGCGTGGGTCCTAGAATGTCAGCCTCTGAACGATTTGTTTTCTCTGGCAAGCCTGTTGGGAGACAGATCCCAAGGAGGGCTTGCTAGGTCTTGGTGATTGGAGGGCCAAGACTGGGGGTTCAGGGCCCAGTCATGGGGGAGCCGTTTGCAGAGACCAAGGGCACAGGGACGAGAGGCAGGCCTTGTGGGGAGGAGGGTGGCATCTGGCAGAAATGGCTAGTGGACGGTGTGACAGCGGGTCTGAAGCTCAGGAGAGGACTGGGCGTGGACACACTGCAGAGTCAGCTCGAGGGAGGACTCTCGAGGGTCACAGGGCATCTTCTGACAGCAGGTGCATCGCCCACAGTGTGTTGTGTTTTACCTCTCCCTCTGATGGTGGCTTTTTCATTTTATTTTGGGGGAAAGCAAGTTGCAGATTGAGTGCTTTGCTTAGTGAACCACTGAAATAAATATTGTTCTGCACTGGCACTAATTAGGCATCTTGCTCATTGTCATGTGTCTTTAAATGTTTTCTGTTTTTCAGATCAGAAGGTAATTCTGAAATAAATGCCTGCCACTCTTTAATCACAGAAATCGTGGCTGAGCTGTGTCACCATGTGCCTGAGACCCACCGCGTTCCTCACGACTCGGAGCACCTTCCTCCTGAGAAGTAAGTTCAGGGTATCCTGGGTGAGGTATATTGGGGTCGCCGACTTCGCAGTTTTCTGTGCTTGAAGTCTTACACGTTGAAGGTAGTGTTAGAATCCCACTGTGTCCCAGGAGGAATTATTAGATAAGCCCTGATGGTGCGTGCGTTGGTCTGTCTGATGGACATTACAACACAGGATCTGTTCTCACCATCGACACCCGCCCAGCATAACGATTGCAGCAGGAAACAGAGACCGCGTTGGAGACCGCGGCAGGTGTGCAGGTCGCGGAGGACTGGCGACCACAGGCCCTTGGGACTCTCGCTCTGCCCTGCAGGTGGCCCCAGCTGCTCCGTGAGCTCTGCAGCATCCCTGTCCGGACCCTGTTCTGCCCCAGAGCTGTCCTGGAGGTGCTGGCCGTGCTCCGGAAGATCGGCGCCCACTGCTGCCGCGTGTGTGGCCAGGTGGCCGCCTGCGCGGAGCTGAAGCGCCGGCAGTGGGAGGACAGGAGCCTGCGCTCCCGGCAGCGGCGGAACTACCTGCGCCTGGTTCACAGGTGCGTGGTTCACGGGTCTCGTTTAGAGGAGCTCTGCTGGGCAGCTCTTACCTCTGGGTACACTTCTACCCCTGACTTCAGAGAAATACTTATTTTCAGGAGAAGTTACATATGTGTCACTTAAAAATACCATTTATAATTTGGGGATATGGGTTCTACGGACCCGAATGAATATTTGGATTTAGAATGTGACAGCAGATCTATCAGGGGATGCCAGCATTGTGTATCTTAGAATGTGCTACGTCCTCACGAAATGACCATTTTGGACAGATTCCTCGAATTTTGGGGTTGAATGGTATCTGTGTTTATAAAGCTTTTAGTAAGTATTCCTTTGCTTTCGGAAGGTTACATCCAGTTTACACCCTTACCGGCAGTTTATGAGATGATGCTGTTACATCACACATCCTTCCCCAAAACAGGATATATTTTAAAATTCCTCCCGGGAAGACTGGAGTCTGACTTTAACTGGAATTTGGTCCCAGAGACGTTTAACCCATTCTCATGTTTAAGCCATGTGTGTTTCTCCTCTTGGGAGAGTCCTTTGCTGAACGCTGACTTGTAAGGAAGGAGCTGCCACCGGGCAAAGGGACTGGGTGCCGATCCGGTGGAGCCTGGTCCTCAGAGCAGGCAGGGCGCCTGCGGGCTCAGAACCGGGCGAGGAGCTCGGGCCCAAGGTTGGGGGGGCGTCCCGCACAGCCTGCAGGCCCGGGGCTCACGGCCCCTGGGAAAATGGCTGTCCACACAAGAGTGTTCTTCTGAGAAGTTCGGATTTAAGGACTTTTGAAAGAAGGATTGGTTAGGTGAAACATTTTTCTCCTTACAAAGGTGATAAATACTTACGTTTATTAACTTCTACTTTATTTTTAGTATTAAGCTCCTGTCTCCTATGCTTTATCTGATTTTATTGCTGATTGCACTGGAATTGGTCAACATTCACGTGGTTCTTGGGAAAAATACTTCGGAATATCAGCAGTATCTAAGGTCAGTGCCCTCACATACAGGAGACGCAGCTGTGTTTTGCTAATTCTGAATCACGTTCACTCCTGTTGGTTATTCTCTTGGTGATTTTTTTCAACCCCACAGTCTGGTCCTGAACTGTTCTTCTCTGTGGACTTCCGTGCAAATTTGTGAGCCTTTAAAACTGACACGTTTCAGAAAATTTAATGTGATTTACATGTGAATGATTTCGGAATTCCTCCCTCTGGTGTAAGAATAACGTCCAGACAGTGTTACTGGGAGGAAGCTGGAGAGGCTGCCTCCGCCTCAGGCAGCTGTGCGGATGCCTGGGGCCAGGTCGTGGCTCAAAACCGTGGACTGTCTCTGCCACGGGGCTGCCCCGGGTACTGTAGGGTGGTGCCCTCCACCCACTAGATGCCAGTAGCCCCCAGTTGTGACGACTAAAAACGGCTCAGATGTTGCCACAGGCCTCTGGGGGCAAAATCACCCTAAGTGAAAGCTACGCCTCTAGACAAAGGGTCTGTGGATTTTCATCGTATTATTCTTTCAACTTCTCCCTAAGTGTGAAAATTGCAGAAATTCATAGTTGGAGAAAATTTTAGGCTACTTGGGAAACTTTGAGGAGAACTTGGAAAATGTGAAAATGGCGCTTGTTCCCATCAGTCAGAGGTAATTCCCCTGTGAACTTTCTGACGAATTATCTTTCAGGAAAAGCCTTTCAACAGCAATAGCTGCTCCAGGTGGGACGTATCTCCTTTGAAGGGGTGGCCCCTCTCTCCCTCGGGTGAGGCTGGTCATCAGGGTGGGAACAGGAGGCACAGCCCCCGAGGTCCTGTGTCCTGTGGGTTTATTATGCGTGAGTGTGGTCCAGACCGCCTCTAAGGTCCTTTCTGGAACCGAGTCCCATCAGCTAAGAGCATCCGTCATATGTGGGTTTGGGAGAGAAAGAGGGAGGGTGTGTGAGCTGTGTGGAGTCTAGGCGTCCGTCCCCTCCGGTGACGCTCTAGTTCGGTGCTCTCCTTCATCCAATTTGTATTCTCTCGTTTCTGTTTTGAATGTATTTCTTTTTCTTGAATCCTCAGACAGAAATTAACTACAGAACTTTAGTTGTAATTTCCAAATGAAGGGGATACATTTAAATCATTATTGCATTTTACAAGGGCATAGATAAAGAAATTAATTTCTTTCTTTTAAACAGGTTCTTAAAGTCCGTCTTGCAATACACAGAGAACCTGGCGGCTTACACCAGCCAAGACAAGAACAAGTGGGACGAAGCTGTCAATCTCACACAGGTGGCCTTGTTGAAAATTTGGACTTTTAGTGAGAAGAAACAAATGTTAATACATTTAGCCAAGAAATCCACGAGTAAAGTAGTCTAATAAGTCAGGATGCTTTGGGATCTATCAGAAAACCCGACCTGAGTAGACTTTACAGCATGTGAGTTGAAAATCTAAAGGCAGGGTGGATTCCAGGTACTGCTTGATCAGGGCACAAGGTCCGTTGCTCTGTAGTGTCCTGACTTGCTTTTCCCAAGTTGTTGGTGTGAACCTCAGGCTGAATCCCTGGGAACCAAATGGCCGTAGCAGTTTTGGGCCTCATCTCCCAGTGCATACTGTCCAGAGGAGAGATTTTTCTCACCCAGCTGTCACCCAGGAATGGGCGGCTTCATCTTACTGGCCACAGGCCTAATCTTGAAACGATGGCTGTGGCCAAGACCCTGCCCTGCACTCACCAGTCAGGCTGGGTGGATGTCTACTCCTGGACCGGCCACTGGGGCGTAGAGGGAGGGCTCGGTCTGGTCACCCTTGTCCCTGGAGCTGACAGTAAGGTTGATATGATTCACATCTCGAGGGAGAGGGTTGGGGAGGAACAGCTCCTGGAAGGCGCTGGGCAGCAAGCCTAATGGTCAGCACGTCCCCAGGTTTCCAGGTCTGGCGGGTTTAGTGCAGGAACCAGGAGGGCGGAGGAGTGAGGGCCAGGGCTGCAGCCAGAAGAGCCGGGTCAGCCCTCACAGGAGGCCCTGGGTGGCCACTGCAGGAAGCTCCTCGTCTGCTTCGGTGGCAGCAGCAAGGCTGTGTTTCTCCAGGAACCCCTGCAGGGCTGCCCCCAACCCCAGTCTGTGTGTGCTCGGCTGCACCCACCTGCCGTGATGCACAGCCTCCTCCAGCCTTGCTGGTAGGTCTGGCCTCCCAGGAAGGACTTCCCAACAGCCTGTTCTGGCTTCTCAGCTGTCAGAGATGAGCGTGGAGGCCGCCGTGGGGGAGGTGGGGCCGTGTGACAACAGCCATCCGTGTTCCATCTGTCGCTTCACCAGCCCAGTACCTGCAACTCCCTTGTAAAGTGAACTTGTGGGTAAAGACAGTGAAACCGGCTTCTGCCTGATGTGATGCCAGACGCCCATGTCGAGTGTCCACCTCTGGAGGAGGTGCTCCTATGGTCGGTCACGGCCTCCTGGGTGTGGGCTCGAAGGCTTAACCACTCCTAACTCTCCTGGTGTTGGCGCTGGAACGGGCAAGGGGGAAAATGGACTGATCTGTACTATCACCAAGCCAGTGCAGGATCTGCAGAGCCCAGCGGCCACTAGGCTGGCGGAAGCTCATGTTAAATGCTGCTGCTGTACAGCTCATCACGTTCCTTTGCCCTCAGCTGCCCACCTCTGTTGGTTGTGGGTCTTCACCTGGTAGGTTGACCCAAACCTCATTCCTGAAAGGGCTTTCCCGCTAGAAATCTTCCTAGTTTTGGTAACTAGTTTTCTGTTGACTTTTATCCCTAGAAATGGGCATCCTTTCCCATGGGCCCCCAAGTACCCACCTGTGGCTGCAGCCCTGTCCCCAGGGGCGTGGGGGGCAGTCACCCCCATTACAGTTGGCCCCTGTCGGTCCTTTGGTTCCCTGGCACAAGGCCAGCACTGCGGGCGGGCCCTCAGTCCTGTGTAAGGGCTGCCTTGGGGGCCTAGCCTCCCCACAAGCCGTGGCTCCGAGGGGGTCACAGGGCTGCTCCCCCCTCACCTGCTTCCTCAATCGACCACGTGTCCTGGTGGCTCAGAGAAGAGGGTGCCTGTCGGGTGGACAGCAGCCCCAGGCATCCCCTTCTTTGCCACGTCCTCCAGGGGCTGCTCGTGGGGCTGCAGCGTGTGCTGAGGTCTTGGAAGTGGTGCTGGGAGAGCCACCCAGCGGATGAGGCTTCTGTGCCGTGGTGATGGGGGGGTGGGGGTCACTGATGTCCACAGTCAGGTCACCGTGTCACCTGACGCCAGCGGTGGGCACGCTCGTGGGACAGACGTCAGCATGCTGCGCACTCACCTTCTCACGCCCACGAACCACTCATACCTCTGGCCCTCGACTTACGGTCTCGCTGCTTCCAGGCCCCTGACCACCTGGCCACGCTTACCAGTTGCTTCCTCCGTGTAGACCCACCCTGACGGCCATGGGTCCTTCCCGGCTCTTGACCTGCCCCCCGAGGCAGTGGGGGGCTGCCCTTGAGGCTATAACACTACAACTTTCTCCTTTAGGTGGTGTCAGTGGATTTTGCAGAAACCAAACAACTCGTACTTGGGGCAGCCGGCCATAGGAAGCTCTCCTTAAGCCTGTGGGCACATGGCGAGGAGGCGTGGGCATGTGAGCCTTTTGTCTCTGACCTGGGCCTTGGAACGTGCGCAGCTTGGTCGTGCGTGGGCGTCTGCGGTTTCAGGAGATGCTCCAGCAGGCGCCAGCCCGATGCCACAACGGCTCGGACGACACCGCCCACCATCTCGGTCACGAGGACACTAGGAGCCTCGGTGGAGTCGGGGTTCTCACGGGTCCGGAGGGCAGCGAGGAGAGTTACTGTTACAGTTGTGCCCCAGAACCCTTGGGTCTGTGCTGTGGGCCTGTTTGTGGCTCAGCCCCAGCACCGCACAGGCCGCGCCCGCATACCAAGATCCTCCGCGAAGGCTTGACACCCACACCCCAGATGCCGGTGCTGGCGACTTCACAGAGTCACGTTCGGCCGTCACTTCGCAGTCAGCTTGCCGTCCATTCTGCCCCAAGACGATCTCCTACCCTGCCCAGGACTCCGCCGGTCTTGGTCTGGTCTCCGAGGTGGGGGAGCTGTCTTCCTGTGAGACCGGGCGCAGGCCTGTGTGGGCGCTGCCCCCGTGGTCCCAGGACCCCAGCGTGTGCTCCCACAGGGAGCGGTGTGCATTCTTTTGGTGTCGCGCGGCGCTTGCAGGCCCTTCCCGCAGCTCCCTGTGGGCAAACGGCGGCAACGTGGCACCCGTGACAAGCGCTGCCCTTGCTGGGGTGCCGGGCGCTAGGGCGGTGTGGCTGGTGCCTGCCCGCCTCGGGGAGGCCACACCGCTCCTGGCAAGTGCTGCGCTGGGCACTGCCCACGGGCTTCCTCCGCTCCACCCGGTCTGTTTTCTCTGTCCGCCTGCTACTGCAGAACCCCTGCCTTGATCGGATACCTCCCTGCGTCCACGCGGGTGGCAGCCGCAGCAGAGGGGGCGGAAGCTCATTGTTTTCCTCGAGCAGCGTCACATGTCTGCCGCTCTTCACCGTTGAGTTGACGTAGAACTTGTAGAACTTCACTCCGAGGGGCAGGCGTCCTGCGGGCTGTGCCACACCGGCTGTCTAGCCAGCGGGAGTCGCCAGGGTAACAGGCGCCGGCGTCTGAGGGTCCACGACCCGATGGGCACCGTCCGTCACGGCTGAGGAGGCCAAGCAACTGAGAAGCGGCCAGAGGTGCCTGAAGTTAGCGAGTCCGCCTCAAGGTCCCCCCGGACGCTTTTTATTTTCTCTGTTGGCCGAATATCTTCAGCAGATGGAAATTGCTGGCGAAAAGGAAAGAAGTAAAGATTAGCTAAATGTGTTCTCCATCAAAAGCTCTCCAAGCCATTCGAGAGCGAGCCCGGGAGGGAGCCAGCTCGTGCTGGCCTCAGGAGCGCGGCTGCAGAGGGCAGAGGCCACAGGCTCGGCCGCTGGACACAGGCTAGGCCCCGGCTCCGTCACGTTTATTCACGGGCTCAGCCCCCCACACCGTTTTCTCATGGGTGACGCGTGGAGGGTACCGTCCCGCCCCAATTAGGTTGGCGTGACGACCGTGTGCGGGCAGCCCCCAGCCCCTCCTGACCCGGGCGTCGGTGGCCCTGCCAGGAGGAGGGAATTGGGTGCCTCCGTGTGGCAGCCGAGCTGCGTGCGGGCGGAGAACGTCCCGGCCTGAGCCCTGGTCCCCCGCCCCCACCGCGGTCTCCGGATCTCTGCGGGGTTTTCGGTGAAGGAGGAGGCGGGGAGCCGGCCGCCGCCCCCCGTGTGCCCGTCGGAGCTAAGGACAGCTCGGCCTCAGCCCGAGCGGCGCCGCAGGACTGCACTGGAGCCACGGGGGGCGCCCCTCCACGTGGGTGTCGGGCGTGCCCAGACGCGCGCACACCTGGACGAGGGTCGCTGGGTCGCGTCCCTCGGCCCCTCCTGCCTCGCTGTGCTTCAGGGGTGCGGTCGCGAAGCTGCTCTTGCGAGTAAACTTTGGGTTCCTCAGGCGAGGGCCGCTCCGGAGCTCTGTTAGCGCCGTCGCGCGGGCGGGCCCGTGCCTCACGGTCTTGCGCTTCTCTGTAGGGTCGCGGGGCGGCGCTCCTCAGCAAAGCAAGGCCGCGGCGGCCGCGGGATGCGCTGGAAGCCTCTGAGGGGAGGGGCTGGGGGGATCATGGATCCGGGCGGCACCTGCTCCTTCCTTCGGCCTTCCCTGCAGCGGGCAGAGCCCGGGCTGCCCGGGAGGGTGAAGAGCGGCCGCCCGCTTGTCGGCAGGGCCCACGGGGCTTTTCCCGGGAACGAGCTTTCACTCCGGCCCGGCGAGGCAGGAGCTCCCGTCCTCAGGGAGGAAAGCCCGGGCGGGATTGACCGTGTAGCTCAGAGAACGAACTGCAGGGGAGAAGCTCTTTGTTTGAAGACTGGGGTTGATTTCCTGCGGAGGACGGTGTTCGGCGCGGAGGTGTCGTGGAAGCGGCTTCTTGACGGCTCCCCTTTACCGCGAACTCCCAGCTGGCGTTGCGGCGTCTGGGGGCGGTGAGAGGAGCCCGCGGGGACGCAGGCCTCCGCAGGGCGCGGCTGCGGCCGGTCTACAGCCGCGCTTCGCAGTGCCAGTAAGACGACGTCGCTCTGTCGGTGCCCGTGCCCCGAAGTCTTCGAGGCAGACGTAACCGACAGCTGGACCCCTCAGGGTCCCCGGGGCCCTGGATAATGTGGCACCAGAGTGAATCGATTTGGGACCGTTTACAGCCCATCTAAGACCAGTTCTTAAGTTTTTCCAAAGAAGACCCTGGATGATGCAGGAAGTTCTTTTGACACGTCATTCAATTCCTTTAAGACAAGAGTATTTTAGGGTACATTCAAAAAAGCCCGTCACGCTCTGAGCCCCGCAGCACTGGTTACAGTCGGGGCGGGCGGTGGCACAGGTGCGTTTGTGTAAGTACCGGGTGGGCGCCTTGCTCCCAGAGTACCTCGAGGTCCTTATTGTTCACGTCCGCCCCCGCCCCCTCTCCACCCGCACCCACCCAGTAGGACAGCTCCTTCAGGAGCGAGGGGGCCCAGGAAGTCATCTCCTCGGGGGAGGAGGGCGGGGCCGGGGTGGGGCTGGTCCTCTCCCCGAAGGGGGCGCGGCCAGCGTGGCCCGTGCCATCTGGCATCTCCTCTCCATCTCGTCACAGCCCCGTTTCTACAAGGCTTTGGAGGTGGGTTCTCCCGAGAGCGAATCCCCACAGCAGCACTGTGAAGGCGCAATCCCACCCGCTTTACAGGGGAGAGAGCAAGGACCCGAGAGAGGGGCTCCCAGCGTCGCGGAGGGGACGGTCTTGATGCAGGCCTGCGTTCTAGGCCGGGAACTCATCCAAACGGAGGCAAGGCCTGTTGGGTGGCGGCACCGAGTTTGACCTCCTTTCAACCCGCCTAAGCGTGTTCTCTGTTCTACTACGAGACCCCTGAGGGCGCTCAGGAGTCTTCCTGGGCCTTCCTGCAGCTCTGCGTGGGAATTTAACTTGGCAGCTGCAGCCCATGAGTAACTGTATTTCACAAAACCTCGCCCTGGAGTTACTGCGACTCTCCCCTCCCATTTGTAAGACGTAACACGGCTTTGAGTGTCAGTGAGGAAATGTCACGAGCCTGCCCTTCCTGTGAACCTGTGTTAGCGCTGTCAGCGCTCTGGAGGGGCCCAGTTTCTTGCTGGGATCAGATACCTGTATTTCAGCTTATTTCTTTCTTTTTCTTCCCTGTAGTAGTTGATAATTCCGATTTCTCTGGCTTGGATGAAAGTTCCATAATAAATAGACATAACTAATCAGAAAATAAGTACTTCATTCCACTGTGGGCAAGACATTCTGCCAGGAATGCTGAAGGGTCCCAAGAGGCTGCAGAGGGAAGAGGCCATCACCGTGGATGGTGGGGATGGATGGCAGGAAGTGCCATCGGAGAGGCGCTGGGTCTGGGGCCAGCAGGGGCCCCAGGTGCCATAAGGTCCTGCTGTTTCCCTCTCCATCCGTCGTCTGGGTTGGAGTCATCAGATTGGCCTTGGGGGGTGTGCCAGGTGAGGAGAGAGGTGAGGACGGACCCTTGGGAGGAACGGTGGTTAGAACGAAGCACAACCAGAAAGGCCAAGAAGGATCCAGCCGAGTGCAGGAGGGAGGCCCCGGGGGTTCAGAGGAAGACGTGACCCCAGAACTGTCTCGGGACGAGGCTGGGGAACGTTCATGGCTCTGGCAATCGGGGTCAGGTGGGCTGGAGGGGGCAGGAGGCAGGAACCACAGACTGTGTCCGCGGGGGTTCGCAGAGAAGGGGAGGGGCCTGGCAGGGGCTCTGCTGGAGAGCCCAGAGGGCCGGGGAGACCAGTGCATCTCAGGACTCAGAGTGTCTGAAGGAGGAGAAAGTCCTGGAGCAGGTGAGATGGACAGGTGTGTGGAGCCCTGCGTGAGGCCGCCTGACCTCAGAGAAGAGGGAGGGAAAACATGGTGCAGAGGGTTTCAGGGAGGAAGGAAGCTGAAGAAATGGACACAAGGCAGCTAAATGCCCTCGGTGAAGCAGGAAGAGAATGGGTCTTCTAGGAGCGGAGAGGTCGGAGGAGGGGCTGAGGGTGGGGATGTGGGACCAGGGCTTGGAGGAGGTGAGGGCATCGGTCAGCAGAGGACAGCACTGCCCCGGAGGCGGGGGCGAGGAAACCTGCCGCCGCCCCTCTCAGGACGCGGGAGCGAGCCGGCTCCATCCTCCCCGTTCTTTCTCTGTGGACGGTCGACCTCGGTTACTTACGGGTCCGGGGAGCCCTGTGGCCCTTTTAGCCTGGCCATCGCCTCCACGAGCGGGGATTCAGGACGGGCTGGTGCTGGGGGCGCCTGGGAACCAGTCGAGGCCCATTTGCTTCGTGCTGTTTAACGTGGCGCGGCAGGAACGCAAGAAGGTGTGAGAGCGACCCCGGTGGGGCTGCGGCGGCGAGACAAACGCTGGGGTGTCACTGCCTGTAAAGCCTGTTGTGTCCAGATGGCTGCCGCCCGTCCAGCCCCGTCGCTGTGTTTGTAACACGTCCTCAGAGCACCCCCCTCCGCTGCCCCCCGCCGCCTCCCGGGGCCACCGAGGCCCTGCCGGCCCGGCTCTGCTCGCCCGAGTCCCCGCGGCTTCCTCCACCTTCTGCCGGCGCCCGACGAGCATCGGAGGGCCGAGGCCCCAGGGACTGACGAGAGGGCGTCTCCATCCCGAGAGGGACGCCCCCCGGAGGCCGGCGCCGACACTGCCGACTCCACGGTGTTCGTCGCCACAGAGGTTGCCACGTTCTCAGCTGTCACTCGTGCAGAGCAGGTGCTCTGTGAGCCCAGCGGTCCAGGCAGGCCCTCCGCCCGCGTGACAGCTCTGCCGTGGCTACCGGGACGCCGCCCGTCGGGTCCGAGAAGGAGCGGCTAACTTACCCCGCACCGTCCCGTCTTTTCTAGGGCATTCGTGACAGGAGGACTGACTGCTGAGGATGTGGTGGTGAGGCACTTTTCACACCAACTTTCGCACCAATCAGCTGCTCGCTGAGGCAGCGTCTCCCCAGACTCCTTGCTCACCCTGCGAGCACCTGTGGGGCCGCCACGTCCTTGGGTCCAGGTGGACGCTGAAGTGGGTGGAGGACAGGTCAGGCCCTGCTGCTCCCTCTGTGCGGAGGCACCGCGCCCACAAGGCCTCAGTGGGCAGGAGGGGGAGCCGGCGGGGCAGCTGCAGGGGCGGGGGGCGGGGACACCCTGCAGAGGGCTGGCAGCGGTCAGCCAGAGCTGGGGTGTGTTTCAACCTCAGAGAGTGGGCCGAGCACGACCCCAAAGTGAAGGACAAGCGCAGAAGATGCTGCAGGTGCCAGAGAGACCCCACGCGGGGTGAGCGCGTGTGAGACGGGAATGGGACCCAGTGGACAAAGGCAGCGGCACGGTCACCATGGCCGAGGTGGCCTGACGGGAGGCTCCTGTCTGACCCAAGCGCTCGGCCTGGACTGGATGCTGAGTGAGGCCTATGGGTCCACCTGAGGATGGAGGAACCCGAGCGTGGCCAGGCCGTGGGCTGTGGCCTGTCAGCACTGCAGGGTTTGGAACTTCAGCCTCTGTGGGACCAACACAAAGTTCCCAAGTCCACTGGGTTCGATTGACAGCTCTGATCTCTTCTCTGGCTGGCTCCGGGAAAGGACTTTTGCCAATCTAATAGGTTTTCTATTTTTATAGTAAGTTTGAGCGTCTGTTTGTATTTTTTTCCCCTGGACTATATAGAGGTTTTGTCCATTTATCTGTTGGGTTGCAGATCTTTGTCTTGTTGATTTCTAGGAGCTCTTTATATACTAAGGATATAGCTCGTGATAGGAGGTATATATATACACACACACACATATATTTTTTCCTCATTGTCTTCCCTTATTTCTTAATTTGCTGGTGGCAGTTTTCTGTTCTGCAGAAGCTTTTCTTTCTGTGTAGTTGGATTTATAAATCCTTCCTTTACTGCTTTTGGATGTTCAGTTCTAACGTACTCATTTTGACGTACAGCGTGAGACATGGCTGCAGCTTTTATCTTTTCTTATTTATTTTGTTGGATAGCTACTCTGCTGTCCTAATGCTGTTTATCCCACGGTTGCTTTTTCACTACTGATCTGAGATGTCACCTTTACTACATACTAATTTACCACATACTTCCAGCACAGCAATGGTCTAATGATTAACACTGGGTTTGCCTACCTATTCTTGTTTCTTTTTCTATTTGAACTTTCGAATCGAATAGTCTGGTCATCTTCTCACAATAAAGAATTCAATGACCCACCTCCTAGAGAAATGGAAATAAAAACAAAAATAAACAAATGGGACCTAATGAAACTTCAAAGCTTTTGCACAGCAAAGGAAACCATAAACAAGACCAAAAGACAGCCCTCAGAATGGGAGAAAATATTTGCAAATGAAGCAACTGACAAAGGATTAATTTCCAAAATTTACAAGCACCTCATGCAGCTCAATAACAAAAAAACAAACAACCCAATCCAAAAATGGGCAGAAGACCTAAATAGACATTTCTCCAAAGAAGATATACAGACTGCCAACAAACACAAGAAAGAATGCTCAACGTCATTAATCATTAGAGAAATGCAAATCAAAACTACAATGAGATATCATCTCACACCAGTCAGAATGGCCATCATCAAAAAATCTAGAAACAATAAATGCTGGAGAGGGTGTGGAGAAAAGGGAACCCTTTTGCACTGCTGGTGGGAATGTGAATTGGTTCAGCCGCTACGGAGAACAGTATGGAGGTTCCTTAAAAAACTACAAATAGAACTACCATATGACCCAGCAATCCCACTACTGGGCATATACCCTGAGAAAACCATAATTCAAAAAGAGTCATGTACCAAAATGTTCATTGCAGCTCTATTTACAGTAGCCCGGAGATGGAAGCAAACTAAGTGTCCATCATCGGATGAATGGATAAAGAAGATGTGGCACATATATACAATGGAATATTACTCAGCCATAAAAAGAAACGAAATTGAGCTATTTGTAATGAGGCGGATAGACCTAGAGTCTGTCATACAGAGTGAAGTGAGTCAGAAAGAGAAAGACAAATACCGTATGCTAACACATATATATGGAATTTAAGGGAAAAAAATGTCATGAAGAACCTAGGGGTAAGACAGGAATAAAGACACAGACCTACTAGAGCATGGACTTGAGGATATGGGGAGGGGGAAGGGTAAGCTGTGACAAAGCGATAGAGTGGCATGGACATATATACACTACCAAATGTAAAATAGATAGCTAGTGGGAAGCAGCCGCATAGCACAGGGAGATCAGCTCGGTGCTTTGTGACCACCTGGAGGGGTGGGATAGGGAGGGTGGGAGGGAGGGAGATGCAAGAGGGAAGAGATATGGGAACATATGTATAACTGATTCACTTTGTTATAAAGCAGAAACTAACACACCATTGTAAAGCAATTATACCCCAATAAAGATGTTAAAAAAAAAATTCAAAATCAAATATCCAGAAAAACCTCAATCCATCCTTATTTTTGTTGTGGTTGAATTAAGTTATGAAACAGGTTGGGGAGACTGTGTCCTGTGATGTTGAGTCTTCCTGGTGAAGAACGTGGTAACCTCTCCATTTGTTCACGTTTTCTTATATGAATTTTTTAGGGTATTTTAAAATGTTTCTCAAATAGATCTTAATTTCTTAGGTTTATTCCTAGAAACTTTATCTTTGTTTTTTGGATAATTAAATGGAGGTAATTTCTCCCATTATATCTTTTAAAGCTATTGGTTTCTCTATTTTAATTTTATACCCTGATATCTTACTAAATTTTCTTATTATTTGTAGAAGGTTTTCACTTCGTGTTGTCTTTGGGCTGAGATAGATGTATTTTGCCATGTTAAGGAAATATTTAATCCTATTTTATTGAGGGTTTTTTGTTTGTTTGTTTGCAGTACGCGGGCCTCTCGCTGCTGTGGCCTCTCCCGTTGCGGAGCACAGGCTCTGGACGCGCAGGCTCAGCGGCCATGGCTCACGGGCCCAGCCGCTCCGCAGCATGTGGGATCTTCCCGGACCGGGGCATGAACCCGCGTCCCCTGCATCGGCAGGCGGACTCCCAACCACTGCGCCACCAGGGAAGCCCTTTACTGAGGTTTTGAATGCTGAATTTTATGAAATACTTTTTCAGCTTCACTGAAGATGATCCTATTATTTTTAAAATCTTTAGATCTATTAAGAGATAAAACAAATTACCTATAACCACTTTTGAAACCAGCTTTTCAAAAGTTTTGAATTTTATTTTGACATGTAATTATGTTTAGCTGAGCTCTATAGCATGTATTATTGAAAACCTAATTTTCCATAAGGACGTACTATTTTCTCAAGTATCTGGAGTTCAACAGCAACTTGAATTCACTTAACAAAGCCTTATGGCAAAAAAAAAAAAAAAAAAACAGCTGTGCAGTCATGCCATTATTTAAAAGCTGACATTCATTCTCTGAGTTTGAAAAATAATAGATATATATATTTTAATGAAGAAAGTGACATACAGTATGCTCATCTTAAACAAAGCAAGCATCTTAAAGCAAGAGTGCACAGAAGTAGGTATGTAGGAAGCTAGAAGGATTAGATAAACATTGTCAATAAATTTAAATTGACGGGATACACACTTTTAAAAGGCCTTTTAAAAATAACAAATAAGTTAGAAAGCAAATAAGTAGGAAATCTAAGTTCACAGATGCCTGCTATCAGACGGACCTGCCAGCACGCTGGTCTCCATGGCAACAGCAGAGTGAGGGACCGGAGACGGAGGAGCTGTCACAGTAAGCCTATCGATCCCCTGAACACCTTAATTTCCGAAGCTTGCTTGTTGCCTTTCAATGTTACAGAATCACATTACAATTTTGTGGTGACTGGAAACCAAGAGGAGAAAAGATTTCTACCTCCAAGATGGAGCAGGCACTCACCACTAAAGAGGAGCGATCTTGAGGCTTTTCACAAAATATTTATCCCCCGGGACTTTGGTCAGGTGCAAGGAGCCCAAGCCCTGGGTCTGGATGCGTAAACCGCCAGCATCACACGCAGGACCCAGTTTTTGATATTATGTGTGTCGTCGAGGTGCCTGTAAATGGGCTACAGACACTGACTTACGGGTTATTTATTTGTCACCTCTGCAGTGCAGTTGGCAATAAACACACCACCTTGAGGTAGGGGCGCTGGGAAAGCCTCATCAAGCCGAGAGCTGTTCACCTGCTGGCATTTCCTCCTGAACCTCCTACTTAAACAGCTGGGCAGCGACCGCATCCGCCTCTCCGACGGCTGTAACGCTGGGTGATGGATCTCACGCGGCTGCCAGTGCGGGTGGAGCCCAGCACCTGCGTGTTGTCCGATTCAAGTCTCCTGGAACATGTTTGTTTAAACCAATCAACGCTTTCTGATGATGGCACGAGCCTTAAACCCTTGACACTGCCATTTTCAAAAGGGGCAAAGCATGGCTGACGATAACAGAACTCATCCCCACAGCAGCAGCCCTGGGAGATGAACCAAGGGTTTCTCCGCGTGCTGTCCGTGCCGCCGCCTCTCACCTGCACGTGGGGTAAAAGCCGCACAAGAGAGCAACCAGAAGCGAAAGACTGGAAACGGATGAGAAAACACGGCGCAGGCTCCCGCTCAAAAGGCCCCACCAACCAGCCGGATCTCGGCCCACTGAGATCACGTTTGCAGTGGGGCCTTGGGCGGTGGGTAAACTGCGGGAGGGGTGATCCGGGGGTGGGCGGCCGAGCAGAGGAGCAGAACGGCTTCTTCAACGTTTTAAAGGTTTGCTTAACAAAGAAGCCACTGTAAGGGGGCCTACGGCCCGTGCGTATCTGCTGACTAACTGGCGTTACTCGGCCGTCTGTGTGCTCAGCTCTGCCCCAGGGCTCCTGTGCCTGAAAAACCTCCTGTTCCATCAGGAGGACCTGCCATCCACGCACAGGACAAAATAGCCGAGGCTCACGTGCCCCCAGGCAGCGCTGGTGGACGGCGCACCCTGGACGGAGGGGCTGGCGTGATGTGACATTTTACATACGTGACCAGGCATCAGATAAGCAGGAAGGCTTATTCCATCATCCAAGTCCATCCTGCGGACTCAGCTTCCGGGAGCACAATACAATATTTCAGTCAAAAAGTCAAATCCTTCCTTGGCCTGGATTTCTTTAGGGATAATCCCGACTGGAGCATTTACACCGAGAGAAGACGCGTGTTTGTCAGAAGTACCTCCTAGCAAGCTCCCTGGTGAGGGCCAAGCGATTATGCAAAGCGAGTGTTATTTATTTATCTTTCCCGGAAAACAGAAAACACACTGTACACACACTTGCCATTCAGTTTGGCAGAGGCTGAGACGAGGTGGTGACACGTTCACGTATCAGGAAGGAATTTGAAAACATTAGTGGTGAATTAAAACCAAGCTCCCGACAGAGATGCCCGCCCAGGGGTTCCTTCTGTCCCAAGTCAGCTGGGCCCCACGAGGTTGCCAGACGGTAGGGGCAGGTCTCCCTCCTCTGACAGCCCCTCCCCCTGCCCCACTGCCCAGCTCGGCAAAGGAGTGTTTGAACAAGATAACACGCCCCCGAAAGCCCAAATAAAGTGTTACGAGGAGCACAGGTGGGCCTGTTTGAAAGGTAAACTATTCCCGAAGCAGTAATCAGACAAACGATCTGACTCCGGCGATTGGGTTAATGTTTCTGCCTCTCGCCTGCTGTGCACACGGCTCCCGCTGGCGGGGCCCAGGGCGTGTGCCGTGTGGACAGCCTCCCCGCTGCCCGGGGGTCCCTTCTTTCACCTGGAGCCGCAGCCAGGCAACTTCTAATCACACACCTCATCAGGCTGTGCTGCGCAGAGGGTCTCCCACCTTCCCGCCAGGCGTTACCTCAGCTGCCAAAACACAATCTGTCCTGACGGCCCTGAAACCGGGTCCCCGCCACCCGCCCCTCGCTCCTCCGCTGATGCCTGAGTCTCCATATGACTCGGGGTTGGTGTGCTCGGCGGCACTTAATCCATTTTTCCCTCCAGCTCATGGCAACAGTGGCTCCTGCCAGGCCGGGCTGGCAGCGGCTCCGACAGCGGGACGGAAGCCCAGCTGGTGCCCGGAACTTCCGTGTTCATGTTCACAGCAGCCCCGGTGCCAGGAGAGTGGTTCCCGTGCATCCCGAACGGACAGGGGGCTCTTCCTGTGGCCCCGCTCCGCATTTGGGGCCATACCTCTGGTTACCCGGCAGCATCTCTTTGTCTCAGTCCTGGTGAGACCAACAGAGAAACAAAAGCAAGCCCCGCGGGGCTCGGGAGGCAGCAAACGGTGTGAACAGGAGGCCATGCTGGGCGCCTCCGCGAGGAGCAGCCCAGTGGCCAGGACAACGGAGGGAGGGGCTGGGTCCCACCCGGGTCCTGGGATGGGTCCGGATGGTGCGCTCCCGGGAGAGTCTTTCCACGAAGCACCCCGGGCCCGGGTTCCCAGGGCGCAGGTTGTCTGCACGTCCATCTGCACACAGGCCGGCGTCCGTGGGGCGAGCAGACTGGCCCTGACCCGCTGACCGTGGCATTAACTCCTCAGACGGAAAAGCCGTTGTCGCGGCCCGAGTCGGGGGCATCGTACTGGTTCGGGGAGACTCTGGGTTGATTTCACCGTTTTCTACAAATGACCTCAAGCCGTTGGCCGGAGCCACTCAAAACGGACTGTTTGTCTACTTTCTCTTAAAGGCTGGGAAGGGGCTCCCGCAAGGCCTCGGCTGTAAACCCGTTGTGCTTCCTGAGTAGCTTCCCAGCGACAACCCGCTGTCCCACTTGGGACACTGGCTTCCTGGTCAGCTGCGTGGAAGGAGGGACACCGGCCTCTGACCAACGGCCCGAGTGGAGCCCACCGCCCGGGGACCCTGGACTGGAATGGCGGCCCCAGAAACACGGGCTGGGCTGTAGGAGCTTTAAGATGTGCTTCGAGGCTGACATTTCTGTCAGCAAAATTCTAAATTCTGCGTGATCCGTGGTCACCTTAAGGCCATGACCTTCAGTTATGCTCTGTCCACTCTCCCAAGGAACCCAGCAGACCCGTCCCCTGGGTCACGCCCGGGCTGGTTTGCTGTCGTCAGCGGTGTGGCCAAGAGGGAACATTGACCCAGCATCACCTGGAGCTGGAGCTGCCTGGCTCCGCTCCCGCCATCGTGCTTCTCAGGTGAGCACTGCCCGCCACAGCCACCCTCCGTCCGCTGGCCGCCCTGCCGTTGGCGTGTGTGACATTCCCATGCTGGCCCTGCAACTCTGTGTCCACCGTCAGCCAGACACGGCGTGGCAGCCCCGGGAGGTGACCGTCAGGGGAGTGAAGGGTGCAGCTCAGGGGAGGAGCTGAGCCCACGCCAGCCCTGGTGGTCCCGGGCGGACCCCTTGAGGGGTGCACGCTCACGGTGGCGTCCATGTTGCCCAGAGTAGGTGTGCCCGCAGGGTGGGGTGGCCACTCCCAGTGGCTTATCCCCCTACCACCACGGGCGCTGTGGCTCCCTTCCCCCGGACGTCCAGGGACCCGGGCTTCCTCCGTCTCACGGCTCCACCCTCCTCTGGGGCAGGGGCCAGGTCATCGAGGCGGGGCAGTCTCGGCCCAGCTCCCCGTCTGCCTGCAGCGGAGAAGTGGATGGCCGGGCTGCCAGCTGCTGACCCTGCTCGGCCAGCACGGGGTGGGGACCGGAGTGTGGGGACGGCAGGCTTGCTCTCCCTGCCCGGAGGTGGCAGGTCCTCTCCCCGCCGACCCAGGTGCCAATGGCAGGGTATGGAGGCTCTGGGGAGCCTGGCCCCAGGGCGACGCTGCCCACGGAGGGGGCGTGTGAGGCTGGGCTGACGGCCCGCTGACACTGCCCCCGGATTCTGTCCTTAGTTTACAGGTGAGGTTGTGCGGGCTCTCGGATCCTGCAGCCAGGGGAGGTCGTGCTGGAACCCAGCCTGTCTGGCCTCAGGTCTATGCTTTTTCCACCGAGTCTGAGTTCAAGGCTGCTCACAAGCTGCAGGACCCTGGGCGAGTCACACCTTCTCTGTGGGCAGATTCTCATGTCTAGCAACATGGATTCTGCCTAACCTTTTTTTTAATGCTGAAAAATCAGGGAATGCCTGACTGCAGTACAGACTTGGAGTCAATCACAATTCTCTAGCTCACTTCTGAGGATGTCTGCTGTGAAATATACATACTATACTACTGATCATTTAACCATTTGTATAAATGTACCATTCAGAGGCATTCAATACATTCACAGTATTGTGTAACCATCACCACTCTCTTTACCTAACGTTTTCCCTCATCCCCGACATCAGCTCTGTGCCCAAGCATCAACAACTCCTCACCCCACCCCACCCTGGCAACTCGCTTTGACTTTCTGTCTCTGAATTTGCTAATTCTGGTTCCTCCTATAACTGGTATCATACAGCGGTTTGCCCTTCTGTGTCTGGTTCATTTTACTGGGCATTATGTTTTCAAGGTCTGTCTATGATGTAGCATGTATCAACTTTTCCTTCCTTCTTAACTGCTGAATAATATTCTGTGTGCGTGTGTGTGTGTGTGTGTGTGACATCATCTTTATCCTTCATATGCTGGTGGACACTGGTGTTGTTTCCACTGTTTGGCTGCTCTGAACATGACTGTGCAAATACTTGTTGGAGTTCTTGCTTTCAGTTCTTTCGCATATGTATCCAGGAGTGAATTACTGGGCCACATAGCACTGAGCTGTTCTCCACTGGATGTTCTCACCTGCCACGCGTGCATGAGGCTCCAGGCTCTCCACATCTTCACCAACATACATTGTTTTGCATTTTTCAACAATGATTGCGGCCATCCAATTAGGTGTGAGGTGACATCTCAGCTGTGGTTTTGGCTTGTCTCACCCAGTGACTAAGGATGTGGAGCAGCTCTTCATTTGCTTGTTGGCCATTTGCATATCATCTTTGGAGAAATGACAGTTCAAGTCATTTGCCCATTTAAAATTTTTTCTTGTTTAGCTGTAGGAGTTCTTTATATATTCTGGATATTAATCCCTTATCAGATAGAGGATTTGCAAGTATTTCCTCCCATTCTGTAGGTTGTCTTTTTGCTTTCTTGGTACCGTTCTTTATGCACAGAATTATTAATTTTGATGTAGTCTGATTCATCTATTTTTCCTTTTGTTGCCTGTGCTTTTGGTGTCATATTATTACATTTTAATAGTGCATTCTTTCCTTACTCATTCTTTTAAATGTATTTATTTATTTATTTATTTATTTATGGCTGTGTTGGGTCTTCGTTTCTGTGCGAGGGCTTTCTCCAGTTGCGGCAAGTGGGGGCCACTCTTCATCGCGGTGCGCGGGCCTCTCACTATCGCGGACTCTCTTGTTGCGGAGCACAGGCTCCAGGCGCGCAGGCTCAGTAGTTGTGGCGCACGGGCCTAGTTGCTCCGTGGCATGTGGGAACTTCCCAGACCAGGGCTCGAACCCGTGTCCCCTGCATTGGCAGGCAGATTCTCAACCACTGCGCCACCAGGGAAGCCCTCCTTACTCATTCTTACAGCTACCTCTGTCATATGTCAAAATTCTCGAAACATGTGTATCTGTTTCTGGGTTCTCTGTCCTGTTCCGTGGCCTCTGCTTCTCCTGACACCACTGCCTCATTACAGCCTTAGGGTCAGTCTTGATACCCAGCAGGGCAGGTACCACCATCTCCTCCTTCTTTGAAATGTTCTTTGCTATTCTTAGCTCTTTGCTTTAATAAACTTTACCATCAGCTTACTAAGTTCCATGATAAATATAGCAGGAATTCTGATTGAAATGGCATCTAACTCACAGCTTTTAAGGGGAATGGTCACTGTATTCACAATATTAGTCTTAACATCCCTTGACATAGTATATTTTCCATGTGTTCAAATCTTTTTATGTTCCTCAATATTTTAACATTTCCCCACCAAAGATTGTGGATGTCCTTTTTAGACATATTTCTGTTAACAATGTTTTAAAAATAGCTTTCATGCTGTTGTTTATGATGTCTTCTTTCCTATTATATTTTCGAATTGATAATTATTGGGTATAGGAGTGCTACTGGTTTTGGTAAATAGATCTAAATAACCTCCTCTTTTCCTTTTTTATTTTTAATTTCTCTTTTTAAAATTACCCTAAGATTTTAATACATATATCTTACTGTATTTTTAACAGACCCAAAATTGTTCAGTATTTCTACCCCTCCAGACAGGAAAAGGATTTTAGCATTTTTAACCACCTGCATTTAAACATGAAATTAGTTATTGATTTTTTAAAATATAAGTTTCAAGTACAGCATTGTACTACGACATCTGTGTACACTGCAAGGTGAGCCCCCCCAAGTCTGGTCACCGTCCATCACCAGACGGTGGACGCCCTTCACCCAAGTCATCCCTCCCCCAACCCCCTTCCCCTCTGATAACAACCAATCTGTTCTTTACACCCACGGACTTGGATTTTTTGTCTGGTGGTTTGTCCCTCAGATTCCACATACAAGGGAGATTATACCGTATCCTTCTCTGTCTGACTTATTTCACGTAGAGTTAATACCCTCCAGGTTCATCCTTGTCGCCACAAATGGCAAAGATTTTTTTAACGACTGAATAACGTTTCTGTACATAATATAATGTTCCATTATGTGTATATCACATCCTTTTATTCCATTCATCCATGGATGGACACTTAGGGTGCTCCCATGTCTTGGCTATTGTGAATAGGGCTGCTGTGAACATTGGGGTGCATGTGTCTTTTTGAATACATTGGTTTAATGAAATATATCGCGGAGACTAATCTCTCTGTTCCTTGTTATGTTTCGGCGTGGCTCTCAGAGCATCTCTGTTGATGGTGCTGGTCTGTAGCGCGGGGCTCTCCTAGGGCAGCCGGCCTGGAGCAGATCAGGAGGCCACCCCTGGACAGAAGGCGCATGATGTGCTGGGTCCATGGGCGCGTGTGGGGAGGGAGGGGCGCGGCTCTAGGGAGAGTGCATTTCAGCTGTGGCCGATTTCGTCTCTGGAGCCGGTCCGTCCTCCAGGCAGGCCGAGCACCCGCCAGCCCGGCACCCAGGCCGGAGCCTGAGCCCTGTGTCCGCCACGCCTGCGCTCTGGCTCTGTTCAGATGAGCTGCGGGAAAACCCCGCAGAGCGTTAAACTCTCGTCCTGGTCCCTCCTTCGCGGTACAGCGGCCACGAGACGCAGGGTTTCCCTGTTTCCAAGGTGTGGGAGAGGCGTGTGCAGCCAAGGGGAGGCCGTGGTTGTTAGGGACCGGGACAGCATTTCCTGCAGGGAATTAATCCTGGGGCCTCAGGTCCTGCTATGATTTACTCACTGCAGAGTTGAAAGGCCCGGATTCAAAGGCCCAGCGCAAACCTTTGCCCCCTGGGAACAAAGGCGGGAGATTAGCTCCATGTTATCAATCAGCATTGTCAGGATGGGATAGAAACGCTTCACCTGTTGACGCCTTAGTGTGCGCCTCCAGAGGGGGTCAGAGGTCATTCCTGCCCAAGGTTTTGTGTCTCAGTTCCCCTGGCCCCGAATTACCTTTAAAAATGGCCTCAAAGGACCGGAGATGAACGTGGATTAGTGTCTTAATCTTACAGCAGAGCCTGTAGTTAGGGTCTGGGGACGGAGGGGCTGGTGGCATTGTCTAGGGCTGTCCCTGGCACGCGGCCCTGGGGGTGAGGCCGGCTTTGAGCCTTTGGACGCGACCCTTTACCAGCTAGGGGGCGGCTCACGGGGCAGCTGACTCAGTGGGACAGTGGGGTTTGTCAAGAGCCTAATAAGTGAACTCTTGGCTCAGAGCGGGTGGCAGCACCCTGCTCCGGGGTTCCTGTTGGGAAGCGGGTGGAGCTCATGCTCCAGGGACTGGCAGAGACCCCCTGCCCCCGCCTGCGTTCAGAGTGCCCCGGAGGGTAACCTCATCAGACCGAAATTGCCCCTCTTCTGGCTGCACATGCTATAGACGCAGCTCTGCCGTGACGGGCTTCCACCTCCACGTGGCACGCGGGCCCCAAACCCCCTCTGCAAAGCGGGGCCCCCAGCAGGCAGGGGTGAGGCCCTGTGAGTGTCCCCCGCAGCCAGCAGGGAGCCTGCATGGGGAGCCGGGATTGGCGGGGGCCGTGGGTGCCCGCTGGCCTTTCCCTGCAAGGGCGCTCGCGTCACTGCGTTGTCTCTGCAGACCGTCTGCGGGGTGAGGCGGGGCCCTGCCTGTCCTTCCTGTCGCCCTCCTTCCCTCCCCCGTAGACGCTGCTCTGCTGGGCCCGGAAGCGGCTTCCGGCTTCCGGGGCTGCTCGCGTCACCCCTCCTCCCGGCTCGCCCCTCCCTCCCTCTTCCCGCACACGCAGCCCCCTTCCCACCAGTGTCCCTGGGGGCCGTCCTCTGTCCAGACTCCTCTGCTGAATCCCAGCCCCTAGGCCCGCTGGGGCCTCTGTGTGCCGTGCAGACAAGTGGCTTCTCCCGACTTCCCTCCACAAGCACCCCTGCACCCACCTTCCCAGGCCCTTCTGCCTGCTCCTCGGCCCCTAAGTCTGCTGGCCCAGCGGCTGCCAGGCGGCTGACGTTCCTGCACCGCCCCTCCTCCACCCCTCGGGGGGCGGCCAGGCTGCAGGCATCAGGGCATCCAGCTGCTCTGCGCTGCTGCCCGGGCCGCAAGGCCTTCCAGGACTAGGGGCTCCTCTAAGAGTTTGGACCAGTGACAAGATATGAAGCTGCACCGCTGTTCTGAGCCGTTCATAACAAACACTCTGTATACAGCATCTGAAAGGAGAGGCTGAATTAGCTCTTCTCTTTATGGAAAATATGCGAAAATTGCTCTCACGTGAAGAGGCAAAGACAGGAAGCCGAGAAAATGGAGGAGTAACACTTAGCGGGGTGTCAGGCAGTTGATGAGAAACGTCGCTCTTTTGGATTTTGCGACGTGCGCGGTGTTTGCGGTGGTTCCCTCGGGCACCGCGCGTTCTTTTCTCGCGTGGCCCCCGCCCCCTCCCCCTGCGCTTGAGGCCGCGCCTCGCCTGCTGCTGTGCGGGAGGCCTTCTGGTGCTCTTCGCTGCTCCTGACACCGGGGCTGTGCCTCGGACTCGGCGTCTCACGGGTGATGCTTCTTTTCCCATTTTTTGCACAGGGTGCAGGACGTTCTGACCGAGTATGTAGTTCCATCGGTCTAGTGACGTCTGACAGCTTGTGAAACCGACGTTTTAAGTAGAAATTCAGCAGTTCTAGGAGCGCTGCTCTATTTTTTCCTCGCGGATTTGGGAAGTGCCTTCACAAAAATGAGCTTTGAGAAATTTTTCTGAATTTTATTTGTGACCGCGTGTGGGGTGGTGGCCGGTGGAGGCGGCTCCCGGTGACGCTCGGAAATGCCGTTCTCTGTCGCGGATGCCAGACGGCTGACCCCAGGGGATGCTCTGAACCTGCAGCTGAGGAGAGGGCGTCGGAGGTGGGAAAGGCTGGCGCTCAGCGCGTTCTGGGGACTTCGGGGGGATTCTGTGCATGTGGGGATCTGGGGCCAAGAGCGAGCCGGAGGCCCAGAGCCACAGTGGGTGCGCGGCGAGGCCGCCGCCCCTCCTGCAGCAGCTCTGCCCTGGGGCACCCTCGTGGGACACTCACAGCGCCCCCAGCGCGGGCCGCGGGGCCTTCCTGCTCGGAGCTGGCCCCGGGGGCAGCGGCTGGCCCACGCTCTGCCGGCACAGCCTGGCTGGTACCGTGCCCAGGCCGCGGCCTCTGACGACCCCGGTTCCCGGGTTCCCGTCTTCACAAGCGCCGCCTCGCCTGTCCCGGGAAGCGGGTGCTCGGGCGTGTCTGGGAGCTCGGGCCTCGCGCACAGCCGCTGGCGGCCCGGAGGCGAACGTTGCCAGGCAATGCGGGATGGTGAGACCCACAGTCACTCCTGAAAACGATGGGGGTGGGTCCGATTTTTTCATCTCTCGGTTGATCTTATTTCACAGACGGCTTGTCCCCAGGGATGGGCCTTTGCTAATCGGGCCCGAGTCGCGGAGCAGAGCCTCGGCTTTTATCACGTCGTCCCCGACTTGACCACGGGGTTGTGCTTTTCGCTGTGGGTTCCATTTGGGGTTTGGGTCTTGAAATTATCGTCAGGGGCCTCATGTCCTCACAGGCACCGAGGCAGCTCCAGGTCTGCCAGGAGCGTGGGGAGGTTTGGAGGGGCTGGCGGATGAGGGTGCGTCCCTGCGGGCTGGAGGGCGTGGGGTGGGCGCATGGCCTCGATCCAGTTACTCTGCACAAGGGGCACATGCGGACTTTGCAGCCTTTCTCTCAGGGGAGGGATGTGAATACTGGGGCTCCTCCTTAAGGGAATCTGAGTCACGCAGCACCACGTATCACTCAGACCTAATAGAGCCGTTAGGAGTTCATCAAAGCGCCTGGCTGTCAGGGATGCCAGCCGGGTCTGGGGGTGCGATTGCCAGCACGCTTGGTCACTCAGAGCCCAGCGGCTTTTGCACCTGCTACGGAGGCTGTAAACTGGTGCTGCAGCCGTTCGTAAGGCCCTTTATACAGAACACAAGTCACATGGGGTGTGCTTTACCTTCAGTGACCAGGTCACACAGTAAGAGCCTATCGACTCCAGAAGGTCCGAGAGTCAGGGGACAGATGCCAGGTGGAAAGCTTAAGTGGGAGATTGGAGACACCGTCGTCACGGATGGTTTTTCCACTGAAAATTTGTTAACTACTTTTATGGCCAGCCTCGCCATAGATTAAAATTGTACATTGTTTACTTGGGTCAGCTGACACGGAGATTATTAGGTTAAAGATCTAGGTTCTCCTTGAATCTGCACCAATTTTAGATGATGTTGGGCACCTCCCAGGCCATATTTCTGCTCCCGTAGGCAGGTCAAACACACAGCCAGGATCAGACTACTCTGTTATTCTGGAAATGCCAAGGCTGTCTTTATTGGGATTTCTGTATTAATTTCTGGTGGGAGTGGTGGGTTTTGAGCCAGGGTTGCCACGGTTCATGTTTATCGGAAAGAGGATAAAGGTGCCTCTCTTGGTTTCTGTATTGTGAAAACAATGTACATAGACTTAAAATGTTTTAATCTTTTTGAAAGAGAGGTATCTTACAGATCACCAAATAATGGCTGTTAGGATGAAATTATGAGAACTTGTTTTCCCTTGAATCTACTGATTTTCACTAAATTGAAAACTTATTTTCTAAGAACCTCTACTAATTTCTTAGATTCCGAGCTCGTCTCAGGAGCCATCAACCTACGTTTTGTACCAACCACAGCTCTGTGCAGGCACCTAAGGAATTTGACTCATTTTTGTTTGGAATTAAACAATTTATTGTCATTGTTATTTTGCCAAGAGGAGAAGAAAATGAGGTCAGGTTTGTTCAGCAAAATTTGACACTTTTCTTCACCTTCTACTCCTACTTCTGCACCTTCTCCCACTGTCCTCAGACGGTTTGGGGGCCCTGATGCCCTGAGAGCCTCCCCTGCCACCACCTGCTGTGGGGGACAGAGCAGGTCGCCTCTGTGCACTGGTTATTGGGGGGATTCAGAGCTGCTCGTCGTGTTTTGGGGTGTTCGGGTCCGCGTCGAGCACGTTAATGACATGGGATTTATATCTACTAAGGAGGTTATGGGTCTTCAGGTCAGAAATTTCAAGGAACAGATAGGCTGTCCTCACCTTTGATGGGCCAGCGGACCCGCTGCTGAGGAGGGACACGGGGTGTCCTGCCTTTCGTCCACGATCTTTGCTGTGATGTGCCCATTACACCGTGGACCTGCGGCTCCTCACCCAGGGAGGGGCCCTCCTCGCCCGTCAGTCCCCCTCATGCCGCGCGTGCTCCGCGGCCACCACGCCCCCTCCCCTCCTGCCAGGCCCCCGCGCCTGAGGCGTCATCTGTGTGTCATCTGCGTCGAACCGCGTGAGTGCACGTTCTTTGAGAGATTTCCATCTTCTGAGATAAGCCTTTAGTTTTGTCTAAATGTGGCCTAAATGACAACAGTGAAGGTTTAAACCTTAAATTATCCATTAAATTCTGAAACCGTGTTTACTTGGAGCTTGTTGGCTCATTAATGGTCACAATTAATACGGGAGAAAAGGGCGAGGAGCCAGCCACCAGGGTCAGGATCATCTCGTTCTTTCTGTCTCGTTGCCATTTAACTTGAGAACATTTATCCTGTGAGGTCGATGCTCAGCCGCCCTGCGTTCCTGGCTCCTGGCTGAGCTCTGCGAGCAGCACCCTGGCTTTGAGCCGTCAGCCAGGCGCATGCGTGCTGGAGGCCGAGGCGCTCAGGCGGGTCCTGCCGCCCCGCGGCTCCGTGCCAGCCGTGCGCTCCCAGAACTCGCCCGAATGGCCTCCCTTTTGGGGCAAACTCCCATCTCCACTTTGTGTCTCTGCAGGGAGCGTGCCCCCCACCAGCCCACCAGGAGCTGGTGGCCACGGTCCCGGTGGTAGGACGATGGCCACATCAGAAAGAGGCCAAGTGAGCCCAGAGCAGGGACGACTCACTCTCCATCCACTGCCCCTTCCCACACTGAGGGCGAAGACCATGTGCCACGTTGGCTGAACCGCAGTTGGTTTTCCTCTTGGCCCACTGCTGGACTTCTGCGTTGCCGCGTGGGTCGCGGGGACGCGGGCGAGGACGACACCACCACCGGCTTGCTCGCCTCCGCCGCCAGAGGTGTGCAGGGCCCCCAGACAACCTCATGGGGCAGAGCCCTTACCTCACCCACACCAGGCCATGGCAGGAGCAATTCTCACCCATCGGGACAAGGCACTGAGGTACTGGGCCGTCCACGACAGCAGGTAGCCTGTCGGGACTCCAACACCGGAGGAGGCTTGGTCTTATGTATCTGCCGTGATGACATAAAGAAATTTCCCTGGTTCCATCCTGCAAATGGAAAGAAGACCCCGACGTTTTTAGCTCCAAATTGGGGGAAGAGCCTTGGATTTGCAGCTGCCCACGCAGGGGCCGTGCTTCTCTCAAGGTGTGGGTGTAGGTGCCCGGCCAGCTGGGCCAGAGTTTTGTTATCAAGGGCCCCTTTACTACAGACTGTAAGAGGCAAGGGTGCTTCTTTGATTAGAAGTCAGCACAGCGAGGCCGGTTTGGGCAGAGGGCCAGCGTGTAACCCCGAAAACTCAAGATGCTCCCCAAGAAGGAAGACCCTCCCCTGTGTTTCCAGCGAGGAGAGTTTGTTTTTCTTGATCTGGACTGAATTCAAGGAGAAGAGGGCTGCTCACCCAGGGACAGCTCAGCAAGTCTCCCTGTGTCCAGGCCAGGCTCCCACATGTGATTCCAAATGGGAGAGACGCCCTGAATTGGAGGGAGAGTGGGAGGGGAAAGCGGGAGACAGAGAGATGGAGAGAGACGGAGACACCCAGTGGGGTGGGGAGGGGACCAGGGGCAGCATGTCCTGTAAACTCCGGCTGGCGGTGACCTTCCGAGGCCACTCGGGACACCGACAGCTGTGAGACGGCAGAGGAGTGTCTCTCCCATGGGACACGTGCCCCAGGGGCCCTCTGGGGCTCCTTGGGCTGAGCCCACCTCGCCTGCCGTGTTTCATAATGAAAGGTGGCTGATGGCAGAGGCCGGGCTGGCGGGGCGGGGGGGGGCATCGGGGCGGGTGGCCCCTGGCCCGCGTCTTCCCTCCTGAGACTGAGGCTCGGGGGCACTGGGGGGGGAGGGGGAGGGGTGGGGGCCTTCGACGGGGCCGAGGGGCCGCCTGCCCTCCCTGCGCTGGCGCTGTTTCTCGCTGTCACGTCTGCGCGCTCTGGCTCTGCCCGTCCCCGCCAGCCTCTCCTCGCGCTCTGCCTGGGGGTTTCTTCTCACGCACCCTGGCCTGACATCGCAGCCCAGATTTTCAATCCTGGGCATGAATCATAGTCACCGGGAGTCTCACAAACCCCGGCAGCCAGAAGCCATGACCTGATCTGCCCTCACCGGAGGCCCGGACACCGCTGCTGCTTGTTTTGTTTTGACATCAGTGATGTTTGAAAGCTCACCGGTGACCCTGAGGGGAGGCCCGGGTTGTGACTCCGGGGTCTGGGGACTTCAGGGGGGTCTGACTCTTCCCGGCTGAGCCCCGAGTGCTGCGGGAGGAGCTGGGGGGCCCCCTGCCCCCCCTGCCCGGGGCCGTGGCTGAGGAGGAGTTTCGCGCGGACCTGCTGTGGCCTCGGGGTCGCCCCCTGCCCGCAGCCCTGGCAGCCCAGGTGCCCTTCCCTGATGAGGCTTCGCCCTTAAAGGAAGGGAAGGAGCCTCTGACTGCGCCCCGTGCACGTCAACCAGGCCCACGTCTCAGGGGCAGGAGGGACGTGGGGAGGACAGGAGGGGCTCGAAAACCCAGGGTGCCCACGCAGAGGGCAGGGCTGCCAGGAGCATCTGGAAATCTGGGTTTTGCCTCAGAATCTCCTGATTTTAAACAGGAACATTTTTTAAAGGAAACGATTAGAGGCCAAATAAAGCACATCTGCGGGCCAGTTAAGGGTCATTGGCCCAAGTTTGCAACTTGCCCTTCCCCCTCCTCTGTTCTTTTTGTGAATTCAGCACCACTTACTTATCATTTACTATAAACCACACACTGGCCTTGGCTCTTGGAAGAAAGCTGGGAACGCGGTGGCAAAAGTCTCTGCTCCCCGGAACTTATGGACGACAGGCGGAACCCCTGCACGCTGTAAGACCTGTGAGCGGGATAGACAGGGAGTCTGACGGGGCGGGTGCTGGCCAGACATGGTAACGTGTAGCAGGGTGTCCCTCTGGAGAGGACCCCCGGGTTAAAATCTGCATGAGAGGGGCAGCGAGTGCAGAGGTCCTGAGGGGGAGTTAGCAGCCTTTCTGGGGGCGAGAAGGGAGGCTGTGTAACAGCCCCAGGGAGGGCACAGCCTGCTGCAGGGGGACCCTGAGTGGGGGAATAGCCGACTCTGATGGTGTTTGAAGAGCTCGCTCCCCTGAGAAAAGAGGCCGGACCTGCAGTGGCTCGGGATCTGGTCGAGGGGCACAGGGAGAGGAGGGCGTGCGGTGCATTTTGAGGTTAAAGTTACTGGAACAGTGGTGGAATCTGGGGTGGGGTGAGGCAAGAGGAGGAAGCGAGGGCACCAAGAGGCGTGGGGACCACCCTGCCGCCCTCACCTGCACGGTCTGTCCACAGACGCAGCCGGATGCCTGGGGGCGAGGTCAGGGCTCTGGACGCGCACCTGTGATGTCACGGGACTTGGGGGTGGGGGGAAGCCGGCGAGGGGCGAGCACACGCAGCCCACGAGATGGAGTGGCATTTGTTCCGGGGGCCAGGAGCAAGGTGTCCTGCAGAGGCTGGAGCTGGATGCCACGGAGACGTGACCACGGGCTCTGCGAGGCTCTCACCTGCCTCTGTTTCCTGGCTGCGTTTCATCGTGGGCAGGCCCTGCTGTAAACATTTAGGGCCCTAACACTGAAAACACCGTATGGCTCCCTCCCACGTGTAATTCAAATGCAAAAAGTTTTTTGGAACAAAACAAACTTTATGATGAAATTTTTAAAAATTCCCCTGGATTTTCCGATTGCAAAATTCTTGGTAAATTTGTGCAAATCTTTTGTTGTTGTTGAGTTTTCAACGTTCCGGCTTTGCTGGTGTCTGAGCAGAAGTGTATATAGTCACGGGGCAACTAGCTCTGCAACTGCTAGTTGGCCCCTTGGCTGGAGCTGCCACCTCCCTGGTGCCAGAGCTCCGCTGGTGGAGTGATTGTGTTAAGACAAACATAATCCCCCCACCCCCAGGTGGCCAGGGTAGCTTCATGGGACCAGAGTTAAGTCCTGGCAGCAACAAGGCCTGTAGAGTCCCCCAGTCCCCCAGGCACTCCCGTGTCTTTGATCCCTTGAGCCGTTCCACCTAGAAGATTCTGTCCTCCAGATGTGGAAATCCTGCCTTCATTCCCGGCAAGAGCTGGCGTGGTGTCCGCTTATTTGTGCATCTGTGGGTGTCTGTGCTGAATATTGTTCAGATGTTGGGATTATTTTAGAAACACACCTATTTGTTAACTATGCGTCTTTGAGGTTTGCCAAGGATGTGCCCTGAGACTTTGACCAACCCCCCAGTTTACTGCCCTCTGGGACTTACTTGGAGGTATTGTTTGGTCTCCCAAATTTTTGATTGTTTACCCTAACAGTAAACACTTAAACATTATTATTTTATTACAATATTATTTTATGTGTATAACATAGTGATTTGATATTTTTACACATTTCGGAATGATCACCACAAAGTCTAGTTACCGTCTGTCATCACATAAAGCTATAACAATATTATCGGCTATATTCCCCACACTGTACATTTCATCCCTGGTACTTATTTATTTTATAACTGGAAGTCTGTCCCTCTTAACCTCCCTCACCTATTTCTCTCATCCCACCACTCCCCTCCCTTCTGGCAACCACCTGTTTGTTCTCTGTATCTATGACTCTGTTTCTGTTTTGTTATGTTTGTTCTTTTTTTTTTTTTTTTAATTTCGCATATAAGTGAGATCATACGGTGTTTGTCTTTCAATGCCTGACTTATCTCACTTAGCATAATACCCTCTAGATTTATCCATGTTGTCACAAATGACAAGGTTTCATTTCTTCTTTTATGGCTGAGTAATATTCCATTGCATGTATGTACCACATCTTCTTTATCCATTCATCTGTGATGGTCACTTGGGCTGCTTCTGTATCTTGGCTATTGTAAATAATGCTGCAATGACCATAGGGGTACTTATATCTTTTCAAATTAATGTTTTTGTTTTCTTTGTAAAAATGCCCAGGAGTGGAATTGCTGAGTAATATGGTGGTTCTAGTTTTAGTTTTTTGAGGAACCTCCATACTGTTTTTCACAGTGGCTGCACCAGTTTACATTCCCACCGACAGTGCACGAGGGCTCCCTTTTCTCCACACCCTCGACAACACTTGTTATTTGGTGTCTTTCAGATGATAACCTTTCTGACTGCTGTGAGGTGACATCTCACTGTGGTTTTTATCTCCATTTCCCTGATGACTAGTCACGTAGAACATCTTTTCATGTGCCTGTTGGCCATCTCTTTGCCTTCTTTGGGAAAATGTCTATTCAGGTCTTCTGCCCAATTTTTAATTGGACTCTTTGTTTCTTCGATGAGTTATATGAGCTCCTTGTATATTTTGGATATTAACCCATTATTGGACGTATCATTTGCAAACATCTTCTCCCACTCAGTAGGCTGCCTTTTTGTTTTGTTGATAGTTTCCTTTGCTCTGCAAAAGCTTTTTAGTTTGATGTAGTCCCATTTTAAATATTTTGATTTTTTTCCCTTGCCTGAGGAGACATAGCCAAAAAAATATTGCTAAGACCCATGTCAAAGAGCATACGGCCTGTGTGTTCTTCTAGGGTTTTTATGGTTTCAAGTCTTACATTTAACTCTTTAGTCCATTTTGAGTTTATCTTTGTGAGAAGGTGGTCCATTTTGATTCTTTTGCATGTAGCTGTTCAATTTTCCCAACAGCATTTGTTGAAGAAACTGTCTTTCCCCCACTGTATATTCTTGTCTCCTTTGTGCAGATTAATTGACCGTAGGTGCGTGGGTTTATTTCTGGGCTCCTATTCTGTTCCGTTGATCTATGTGTCTGTTTTCGTGCCAGTACCTTACTCTTTTGGTTACTATAGCTTTGTAGTATAGTTTGAAACCAAGGAGCATGATTCCTCTGTTTTTGTTTTTCTTTCACAAATGGTTTTGGCACTTTGGGGTCTTTTGTGGTTCTATACAAATTTTAGAATTATTTGTTCGAGTTCTGTGAAAAATGCCATTGTTATTTTGATTGGGTTGCATTGAATCTATAGATTGCCTTGGAAAGTATGCTCATTTTAACGATATTAATTCTTCCAATCCATGAGCACAGAATATCTTTCCATTTGCTTGTGTTGTCTTCAGTTCTTTCGTCTATGTCTTATAGTTTTCTGAGAACAGGTCTTTTACCTCCTTGGTTATATTTATTCTTAGACCATTTATTCTTTTTGATGCAGCTGTAAATGGGATTGTTTTCTTAATTTCTGTTTCTGATAGTTCGTAAGTGTATAGAAACGCAACAGATTTCTGATTATCAATTTTGTATCCTGCAACATTACTGAATTTACTTATTCTAATAGCTTTTTGGTGAAGTCTTTGGGGTTTTCTATATATAGTATCAAGGCATCTGCAAGTCGTGACAGTTTTACTTCTTCCTCTCCCATTTGGATGGATTTTATTTCCTTTTCTTCTCTGATTGCTGTGACTAGGACTTCCAATACTATGTTGAATAAAAATGGCGAGAGTGGGCAGCCTTGTCTTGTTCCTGATCTTAGAGGGAAAGCTTTCAGCTTTTCACCACTGAGTACGATGTTAGCTGTGGGCTTGTCCTAAATGGCCTTTATTATGTTAAGTTATATTCCCTCTATACACACTTTGTTGAGAGGTTTTTTTCTTTTTATCATAAATGGATGTTGAATTTTATCAAAAGCTTTCTCTGCATCTATTGAGATGATCGTATTATTTTTATTCTTCAGCTTGTTAATGTGGTGGATCACATTGATTGATTTGTGGGTATTGAACGAATCGTGCATCCCTGGGATAAATCCCAATTGGTCATGTTGTATGATCCTTTTAATGTATTATTGAATTTGGTTTGCTAATATGTTGTTAAGGATTTTTGCATCTATGTTCATCAGTGATATTGGCTTGTAAATTTCTTTTTTTTGTGGTGTCTTTGTCTGGCTTTGGTATCAGGGTGATGCTGGCCTCGTAGAATTAGTTCGGAAGTGTTTCTTCCTCTGCACTTTTTTAGAATAGTTTGAGAAGAATAGGCATTAAATGTTTGGTAGAACTGTAAAACTGTCTGGTCGTGAACTTTTGTTTGTTGGGAGTATTTTTTTTTTAATAACTAAATATTTTTGACTGTGTGCTGATAATATATGCCTATTTGTTTATAAATGATATCCATAAACAACTGTTCTAACATATCTACATTATAAAGAAAAATGTAGAATTTTACATGAGATATCTTATCCCATGTAAAATAAAAATGTTAATATTTTCTTCCATGTGCCATGGGTTTTCTCGCAAGTTGTCTGGAGTTTAAGCACACATGATGGACACTGGAGGTGCTGAGATAAGGATGCTGGTGGCCAGAGGATGGGACACGGGTGCAAGGGGCAGGTTTTAACTCAGGTGAATTATACACTGTCTGCACCTTGAGGCCTATTGGTGAAAACCAGAACCGTCTATGTGAAATCTAGACATTTCCAGGGTCTGCTATGGCCCTGGGACAAGACGCCATAAATACTGCTATTTGCGCCTGTCAGTTTTTCTCATTGGACTGTAAGCTCCTCAAAGGCAAGGCTCTGTATTGCTTATTTCACAGAACCCTTAGCACAGTGCCTGGGGGTACTTGACTGGCCTGCTTCTGATAGAGAATTGGGAGAGAATCCCAAGCAGGTATCAGGAAAAACCGCTAAGAAACAGCATCTTTTTTCCATAATAAATTAGTCCCGGATGTGATATTTCTCTTTGCTCATCAAATAACACAATAGACAAAGTGTGTTATATTCAATGAATATGTATCATATGTTTATATGTTTACATGTATGTTTATATATGTAAAAAAATGAACTAAATTGTCTGGAGAGTTCATCACACTCAGGACTAGTTACATACTGGTGGAACCTGTTGCAAAATGAAAAGGTGAGACCCTGTTCAGAAATCATGACAGTATCAGGGGAGCATTGATCCAAGACTGAGGGCTCCCTGAGCATGGACCCTCCTGAGCGTGGATCCCCTGAGCGTGGACCCTCCTGAGCGTGGGCCCTGAGCGTGGGCCTCTGAGTGTGCGGGTCATCGTGATTCGGAGCCCCATGTGGCTGCCAGGTTATGTGCCGTGAGACTGGCCTGATTACACTGCTCTATTTCGGCTATAGTCACATAGGCAGAACCAAGCTGACTCTGCTGTAATTACCAAAGCTACAAGCTCTCGACTGTGTAACTTGGGATTGATCAAAAGCTCTGACCCAGGCCCAGATGTTACACAGTGTACCAGCCATGAGGCCACCAGCCCTCAGCTCCCGGTCCAGCCTCTGTGTTCTGCTCTGTGGTGCTGACCTGCAGACCACACGTCTGTTCTTTCAGCTGCCCTGCTGGACACTGAGAGGAGGGCTGCCAGAGGGAAACCAAGAGGCTGGAAAGACAGGGAGGGGACTTGTGGCTTGTGGCCTGCTCCCGTCTCTGCCTGCATCAACCAGCGATGATCACCCAGAGACGCGACAGTCAGTAGCATCACCCGGCACGCATCACCCTGGTGATGCATCACCCAGCCTGCGGCTCTGCACAGTGCGCTTCTTGAGCCATGCGGCCACAGCAGCTCTTTCACCCCACTTGCAGTTTTCTGCCACCTGTAGAAACAGCACCTCGCATGCTGCCACCTCTGAGACCCTGACAGCAGCTGGCATACCCCCCGCACCTCAATCCCTGGCCCTTCCTCACTGCCCAAGTTGGAAAAATTTCAACTCTTCCCTTGGTTCCTGGATTCTTCTCTCTAAGGAACTAACAACCGTCTATTGAACAGTTCTTTACACCAGCAGCTCTTCACATGAAATTCTTCTGCTCCAGCCGCTGGTGGTGCTACCACCTCCTGGCTGCGTCCTGACCACATCCCCGGGGTTCGCTGAAGGGACTGACTGGAAAGCCTCTGTTGTGTTGGGACATCACACGTCCCGAGTTGGAAAGACAGCAGCCCAGTCAGAGAGCAACACAGACACACCTGTCCCCTCCGTGCACACCTGCCCCCTCCATACACACCTGTCCCCTCCATGCACACCTGCCCCCTCCATACACACCTGTCCCCTCCATGCACACCTGCCCCCTCCGTACACACCTGCCCTCTCCATGCTCACCTGCCTCTCCCGCTGGGGGAGGGTCACATTGTTGGATCCGTTTGGCTAAAGGCTGAATGTCTTTGCTTTAATAATTAGAGGTCAATGCAATGGAAAAGGCTACAGGACCCAGCCTCTCAGACTATGCCTGATGCAAAGAGACCTCCTGGGTAGGTATGGACTAGCTGGCCTGGCATCAGAGCCCTGCTGTGAAGTCTCCACCCTACAACAGGTGGGAGAGGGTTTCACCAGCGAGCACAGTGCAGCGTCCACTCCCAGGACAGGCTCCTCTGCACAGCACTATTTGCTGTTTTGAAAAAAGACACAGAAAGTTGATAACAGTACAAGTCATGCTAAAAGATAGCTGTTTCAAGGAAAATTGTGCACAGAAAAGAGAGAGAAGGGCCCGACTCCAAATAACCCACCACAGGAGGAAACGGCAGAGATAAAGGAGCCCACAGAAGAGGGGGAAGTGGGCCAAGGTCCAGTTTATCCTAATAAGGGGTCCGTAAGCACCGGCTGCTGACTGGTCATGAAGAAGAGAAAAGCACCCAGAGGTGGAGCCGGGCTGCATTAGCACCCTGGTCCCAGCGGGCAGTCAAGCAGAAACCGTGGCTGTGCCCACACCTTACCTGTTCCAGACCAACGCCTGTGCGTCCACATCCATCTCTCTCTGTACATGGACATGATGTACATGTGTATTCTGTATACATACATTTATAGACATATATGTGTTGTTTTTTATTTTCTAAAATTTAACTTTACTTTGATATTTTAAAATACATACGATGCAGATGCAGAAAGAGCTGCATGGGCACTCGCTGTACCCACGCACCTTGAGAGACTATCAGGGTGGGTCCTGCTTCCTCGTGCCATGCCCCCTGTTCTCTCGCTTCTCCCTCTGTCTCCCTCTCTCTCTTTGTTGGAGTATTTTCAATCGCCCCCAAATGCACCTCATTTCAGGTAAATACCTTGGTTTGTATTTCTCACAGGTGAGGACTTTCTTCCAAAGCAGCGAGGATGCATTAGATGCACATTGACTGCTTTGTGATGGTCCTGGACCTCGAGGGAGGTTAGTTTGGGACAGAAAACCAGAGGGGTGGGACTTCCCTGGTGGTCCAGTGGTTAAGACTCTGCACTTCCACTGCAGGGGACATGGGTTTGATCCCTGCTCGGGGAACTAAAATCCCACATGCCACAAAATGTGGGGAAAAAAGAAAAAAAAAGAAAACCATAGGGGAGCTGTTTCCTACAGGAGCACAGAATCAAGGAACCAGCTCTGACTCCACGTTGGTTTTATAAGCATGATTAGATGTGTGAAAAAATAAGCCATGTCTACTCTTCTAAAGAGTGTCTTTTAAGAGAGATTGGTTTAAACCATGCCTCCTTTTTTCCCCAATAAGGAGAAAAGTACACAATGAAATAAGGACGCACAGCATCCACGGTTAATCTATGGGTAAAAGTGCGACGATTTATTAACTCTGGCGCAGAGATTCCTCGGGACGTAACAGGACTCACGTTAGGCTTTAAGACCTTGGCACTTCCTAGGTCTATTGCTGTGTGCTCTTACAGGAGGTTACTTATGTCTCAGTTTCTTCACCTGCAAACTGGGGCTAATAATGCTTATCTCACAGGCTCATCTAGGGTTACATGAGGGAGAACATGTGAAGTACAGTGCCTGACATGTAACCCCTGCTCAGCGAGCATGAGCTGTACTGTGACTGGTGAGGACACCCACATGTCCCGCTGCCTACATTCTGCGAGCCTTCTGTGGGCACCTCACACTCAATGACCACACAAGCCTTTTGCTCTGCCATTAACCCTAGTTTATATTGAGTTGGCCAAGAAGTTTGTTTGGGTTTTTTGGTAAGATCTTATAATAACATAACGTAAAAGTGGTATGGAAGACCCAAGATCAAACTTAGATTGTCATTTTTTTCCTACTCGGTAGGGATAAAGAGTAACATTCTTCTCCCTTGTTTATTTCTTTTTCTTTCTTTTTTTTAATTGAAGTATAATTGATTTATAATATGTTAGTTTCCGGTGTACAGCAAAGTGATATATATTCCTTTTCAGATTCTATTCCCTTATAGGTTATTACAAGATATTGAATACAGTTCCCTGTGTTATACAGTAGGTCCTTGCTGATTATCTATTCTATATATAGTAGTATATATGTTGATCCCAAGCTCCTAATTTATCTCTTCCCACCTTTCCCCTCTGGTAACCATAAGTTTGTTTTCTATGTCTGTGAGTCTGTTTCTGTTTTGTAAATAAGTTCATTTGTATTCTTTTTAAGGTTCCATGTACAAATGATATCATATGTTACTTGTCTTTCTCTGTCTGACTTACTTCACTTAGTATGATAATCTCTAAGTCCATCCATGTTGCTGCAAATGGCATTATTTCATTCTTTTTTATGGCTGAGTAACATTGTGTATATGTACCAACCTTCTTTATCCATTCATCTATCGATGTGCATTTAGGTTGCTTCCATGTCTTGGCTATTGCTTCCTTGTTTATTTCTAGTGCACCTACATGTGTCTAAGAATGGTAAAATACTGTCGATTTTTTTATCGGTTACTTTTGGGGGAAAATATTAGCTCCTTGAGACTCTAGAGTTCCCTTTAGCCAATTAAAACTCACTAAGAGCCATTTAAGATGCTATGGGTAACTTGGCTGTGAAATTTACAAGGCCATCCCAAACATGATAAAGTCAAAGAAATCCATACACGGCCACATCAGAATCAAACAGCTAAAACCCAAAGGCAAAGAAAAAATCTTGCAAGCAGCCAGAGAAAACAACATATTACTTACAGGGAATAACAATTCAGATGACTGTGGATTCATCACCAGAAACAAGGGAGGTCAAAAAGGAAAAGAGCTGTCAGCCTAAAATTTTATATCCAGCCAAAAATACCTTTCAACAATGAAGTGAAATGCAGGCATGCAATGTTCAGAAAAGAACAGCTAAGATGATCTGTGGCCAGCAGACCTGTGCTAGAAGAAATGCTGAAGGAAGCTCTTCTGGCGGAAATGATACCAGAGAGAACCTGGAGCTTCAGGAATGAAGGAGGAGCACAGAAATGGTAAATATCTGGGTAAATAAAATAGGCTGTTTTCTTCTCTTAAATCCTTTAAAATGTGTATGATGAATAAAAGCAGAGTCTATAACATTGTCGTCGTGTTTTCGATCTATGTAGACGTAATGCAATGTAAAGGGGCAGGGAAGATTTTTTATGCCACATGCAGGGGTGAGATATTAACTCTGAGACTGTGAAAAGTTAAACTTGTAAGTTGTAGTGACTTCGGCAGCCACACACCCACAAGCTATAGGAAGAGCTATAGACCAGACCGCACAGAGAAATTAACATGCAATATTAAAAACATTCTAATAATTCTAAGAAAGATAGGAAAGGGGAAACAGAGGGATGAAAACAATAGGGACAGACAGAAAAACAAACAATGAAATAGTAGACTTAAATCCAAACATATCAGTAATTACATTAAATATAAATGGCTTAAACATAGCAATTAAAAACAGAGGTTATTAGATTGGATTTAAAACAAGACCCACTGTGCTGTCTACAGGAAACCTACTTTAAGAATAATGACATACGGGACTTCCCTGTTGGCGCAGTGGTTAAGAATCTGCCTGACATTGCAGGGGACACGGGTTCGATCCCTGGTCCAGGAATATCCCACATGCCGCGGAGCAAGTAAGCCTGTGCACCACAACTACTGAGCCTGTGCTCTAGAGCCTGCAAGCCACAAGTACTGAAGCCCGTGTGCCTAGAGCCCATGCTCCGCAGCAAGAGAAGCCACTGCAATGAGAAGCTCACACACTGCAGTGAAGAGTAGCCCCCACTGGCTGCAACTAGAGAAAGCCCATGCGCAGCAACAAAGACCCAATGCAGCCAAACATAAATAAATAAATAAATAAATAAATAAATAAATAAATTTACTTTAAAAAATAAATAAAAATAATGACACAGAGAGGTAAAAAAGATGTATCATTCAAACATCAATATCTTTTTATGTAGCTACAGTGGTTACACTGAATCAAAGTAGATTCCGGAAGAAGGAAAATTACCGATAAAGGGATGACTAATGATAACATGGTCGATTCGTCAAGGAGACATAACAATCCTAAATGAGCATGCACTTAACAGAAGAACTTCAGAGTACAGGAAGTATAAAATCATAGAGCTGAAAGAAGCAATGAATCAATAATTATAGTTGGAGACTTTAATGTTCCTTTATCAGTAATTGATGGAAACTGAAAAACACTAATGAAATAAATCAAAGACTATCTAAACAAATGCAGAGACATATCATGTTCATGGATTGGGAGAACTTAGTTACCATGTTGGTACTCTCCAAATTGAGCAATAGATTTAACACAATTCCAAAAAAATCTCAGTAGGATTTTTTTACACATGTAAATAAGCTCATTCTGATATTTACATGGAAGCCAAATAAACTAGAATAGCTAAAATAATTTTGAAAAGGAACAAAATTGGAGGTGTCATACTATCTGCTTTTAAGACTCAATCTAAGGCTACATTAATTAAGACAGCATGGTATTGACAAGAAGAGTAACACACATCAGTACTTGTATCAGGATGTGGAGTAACAGATACTCCCATACGTTTCTGATGACAATGCAAAATAGTACAGCTGCCCTAGGAAACAGTTTGATAGTTTCTTACAAAGTTAAACAGGTGCTCATTATAACACCCCAAAGTTCCACTATAAACTGTAGAGAATGAAAATCTCATGTAACTATAAAAACCTGTACACCAATGTTTATAGCAGCTTTATTCATAATCTTCAAAAACAGAAAATAAGCCCAATGTCTTTCATGCGGTACATCCATGCGACAGAAGTATGACCCTGCGGGGAAAGCAGTGGCTGTGGACACAGCCGTGCCATGGGCAGGTCTCACAGGCATCACGCTGAACAAAAGGAGCCCGTCTTACACCGTCTGATTCAACCTATGTGACCCTCCAGAGGAGGCAAGATTGTCAGGACAGAGAACATATCAGGGTCGGGGCAGGGGGAGGGCGTGACTGCAGGGCTCCATGAAGACAGTGTCTCAAGGTTGATGGAACGTCGTAGTGGTGGGTGGTCACCTGAATCTGCAAAGGTGGTAAAACTCATAAAACTCTACACCAGAAAAGGGTCTATTTTATTGTACTTAAAATGTTTAAAAGCACACGTAAGTTGGGAAGAATTTACTTTTTTAAAGCTATAAACGTATGTCCTGATTTATTATCAGTCATGTATTAACCCTCATCGTGGATGGTTGTAATTTCTCCAGCACAGTAAGTGCCTGTGTATGAGGCACAGATTTCTTGGATCGGTCATGCAGGGAGATTCAGTCATTCTTCCCAGCCACTGATGGAGCTTCCCCTTTGCTACTGAAAAAGATTTCACCTTAAAAATCTCTCTCATCTTGGAAAGACTAATGACCCCCAAGATGTTCATGCTGTAATGCCCCGATCCTTCAGGTCGAGTCAGAATCCTGGGGCTGAGGCCCGGAGACGGACGCTTCGGCAGGTTTCTGCCCCACTGCAGGGCGGCACTGTCCTGGGGTTCTGGAGAACAGGTACCCCACCCCAGGGAGACCCTGGGGCTTTCCAGGCCCGTCCCTCAGGGAGCAGAAACGCACGGCCCAGGGCAATTACCCCACAGCCCTCTCTGGGGCCAGGCCACGGGCCATGACCATGCTGACCCCTCACCAGCTTGTGGCCAGGATTCCATGAGGGTTTTAGAGCATGTTGACTGAACCTGGGAGAGAGAGAGAGAGAGAGAGAGAGGGAGAGAGAGAGGGAGAGAGAGAGAGGGAGGGAGGGAGGGAGGGAGGGGGAGGGGGAGGGGAGGGAGAGAAGCGCTTCCAGGTCATCACCAAGTTCATCTGCCTGACGACTGCTCCCTGGGTGCGTCTGGGCAAAGCGCACGGCTGCTGAGTGTCAGTTGTGCCCGGGACATGCTCTGGGCTTCAGAGCCGCACTGGCAGAAGGAAGGACCAATTACAGCCCCATCCCCTCGGGGGGCGCATCACCGTCCTCGTGGGCTCATGGTAAATGAATTGGAAGGGAAGAGTGCGCTCTGAACACCAGGCTCTGCGCACTCCTGTCGGCGCGCTGCAACGAGTTGATTAAATGCCAGGGCTGCCAGAGGGGCCTGTGGGCTCACCGTGCGCAGGCTGCTCCCGAAACCTGGGCAGGAACCCTCTCGGAATCCGTGGGCGGCCGCGAGCCCTCTCACCAAATGGGCCGCCTTTTCCTGGAAAGGTCCCTGAGCGCGGGGGTTGGGGTCTGAGATAGGTACCTGGGGAGTTTCGTGTCTAAATCCCCTGATGTGGAAAGGAGACCAGGACAGGGCTCTTGCAGCAGCCTTGCCTCGGCGACGGGGCGGCTGTGACAGGCGTGGTGGGATGGGGGACCCGGAGGCTTGCAAGGGAGGAGTGGCAGGAAGAGGAAGTGGGGCCCAGAAGGTGGTGGAGAAGGCCTCCCGGGGGGATCCTCGGCTCCCCTTCAAGCCCCGTCTGTGCCGCAGAGCGACGCCCAGGCTCCAGGACGGGGCTGGGGCCCGGGGCTGCTGCGGCAGGAGGGAAGCCGAGCAGGAAGGGGCAGCGCCTCCTTCCCCAGGGCTCCCCCGTGGCCTTCCACCCCACCGACACCAGGGCTGGGGCTGCCCGCCCCTCCCAGCACGATCGCAGCCACGGGACAGCTGGGACCCTTCACTGGGCCTTCGGCCCGTTTGGACCCGAAAGGACCCTTGAAACCTGGGAATCAGTCCAGGCTCCGCCCCTGCTGGAAACCCCATGGGGGGCAGCGTCCCTGTGTGCTGGGCAGCAGGCCTGGGGTGGGCGCCGCCTGCCCCGCGCCCCCCTCCCCCCACCCACGCCTGCCCCCTCGGCTGGTTCTCCAACATCCCAGCGCTGGCCGCCCACGTCACCTGTCGGTTCTGCTCATCAATTACGTGGCGCTCCGTGCCCGCACCCGCCTGTCATCAAAAGGATTTCCATACAAATCAAGTCACCTGCACATACTAATCACCTTCTTCGCCTCGTCCCAGGTGTCATTTCTCGCTCCTGCCCAAGCGGATCAGCTCGTTCCTTTACAGCCTGTCATGGTTAACGGGGGCTTGATCTGATTCCCCTGTCGTGAGTCTGGAGTAGCCCTCTGCGTCACACACACAGCATTTCCCGGGCGACTTCCTGGCTCCTGAACGAAGGCGTGCAGCCTATTTTGTCATCTCCATGTTTAAAGCATGTTTTCACTCTAATCCGCTTTCCCTGAAATCTGTCTGACGCATCACAGCATCAGCAGTGACAGTTCCCTGAAGTTTGCTCTTTGCAGCTTTTTCCACTTCCAGGGGAAACCCCGAGTCTGAAGTGTGACTTTCTGGTAGGAAGGTATTCAAGCAGCGACCACCCTCCCTCCGGTTAGAACATTGCTCTCTTCCCCCGTGACTGGGAAATATTCGGGACAACTCAAAATCATTCGATTTTTTAGGGTCTAAGGATCTGTGTTAGATTTTGGCACGATTTTGGAGCTACAGAAAATATCTCCTAAAAAATGTATCTGCCACTCATTTTGCCTGAACTTTTCGACCTTCCTCTTCCTTCTTGGGTGAGACGGGGCACTCAGGGTGGGTGTCTGTGGGCTGTGTTCTGGCAGGGGCCTACCTTCTTCCCTCCCTGGCCACTCTGGCTCCGCTCTGGGAACACGCCCGTCTGGGACGTCATCCACGGGGCTGGGCTGGGGCTGACCTGCCTCCGTCCCAGGATGCTCCCCGACCACGGGCACTGGCTTAGGAATAGTCCCTGCTCGTGGCAAATGTGGCTGCACAAACAAGTGGCCTGGCGGTCCGGCCCCTCCACAAGGATGCACCCCTCACCGAGAGCTGTCCAGGAGCGCAAGCACACGTGCTGGGCGTGACACACACACAGCCGGGGCGGAGTGGGGCTGCACACTCTAGAGTGTCCTGTTTCCTGGAGGCCTGGGGCGTCTTCTCTCACGAGCCAGGACACCTGCTCTTTTGCCTGGTCCTGGACAGGAAATGTCACCTACGCTACAGCCCAGGGCTACCTGTGCTATGTTTCGTGGGTCAGATGACAGGCAATACACACGTGTCACCTGGGAGTGCTCGTGTCACCTGGGAGTGCTCGTGTCACCTGGGAGTGCTCGTACGGGGCGCCAGACCGGGGCTCCGCCCGCCAGCCGTATTTCAGTTTGCCGCAGGGTCTCTCTTCTAAATGCTCAGCCTAAATTGATCAGTCTACCGACTCTGTACTCGCAGAAGATGCTTCCATGAGGACCTGCTTCCCACTACACCAGGGCTGAGCCTTCTGGAAGCAGCTGCACTGCCGTCAGCACAGAAGCATGAGGACCCACCCAGTGAGGCTATTTCCCAACCACTCACTTGTCGCCTTCAGACAGCCTCAGGCTACGGAATTTGTTCCTTTTCTGCAGTCAATAAAGATCATGAGGAGGCCAAGTCTGGACTAAGCAGAGGCCCCTCTTGTGAGGCCAGAGCCCGGTGGCTTCAGGGGAGAGAAATGCCCGCAGGGTGCCGTGAGTCCAGCCCAGCGAACAGAGCGTAAAATCTGGGTCCAGACTTGAATCCATCACAGCCCCTTCGTCTTCAGAGGCTGGTCTCTAGAGAGACCATCTTCCCTTCAGGCGTCCCTTAGTCTTTTGGAAATTTGGAAGGAAGGGGCTGCTCAGGGAGGGCTACTGAAGAGGTCCTGGGTGTTTACAGAGTGTTAGGCAAGGTGGTTTGTTTCAAGTGGAATCAATCGATCAGCTGATTTGTTGGGCCTTCAAATATGAGGAGCAGGCGACCACTGGTGAGAACCCTGCCCCGCCCTCAGGAGGCCCAGTGAGACCCCCCCGCCCCACCCCCGGAAGGACTGGCTCTCTTGAGGACAAGGCTTTGCCCCATATCCTTGACTGTTTTCCTGAGCTACTACGGCCTAGAAGCCACAGTTGTCAGGCTTGGAATACCTGGACACGTCCCACCTACTTACTCTGTTTCATTAGAGATTAATCAACGCAATGGAGACAATCGGGCATATTACTCAATAGCTGATCATTGAATTGTCCTGAATTAAAACCCAAGGGTGATTACGTTGGACTCTGGTAAACAGACATGCGTTTGTGGAAAAGGGCTTTATTTCCCCTGCTCTGGGCTGGCCGGTCTCCATGCATCTCCCTGGGGACGTGGACCCTTCTGGCTGCTCCTTTGTGGCTACTCCTTCCACGTGTGGACTCTGCTCACTGACCTCCAGAGCTGCACCCAGACCCTCTTACCAGGTCTGTCTCCTTGTGAAACTGTTGGTGACCTTGTGAGCCCCGAGTGACTGTCCTCTCCCTTGAATGGTTACATTGTTGTCTGTTATTATAGCTATTATCCAACGGGTATAAATTAACAGTAGTGACTACTCAGTTTCTGACTTTCGAGACTTTTTTCCAAGAAGAAGATTAGTTGTGAAGAAAGCCTAGCTTTAGCCCGTGAATTGCCTCACATGTAGTGGGCGATCAACAAATGTGAGAACAGAAACTGCGTCCTAGGACCGGGAGTGGACATCAGTCAGTGAGAGGTTTAATTCTAGCTGAACCATCGGGAGTCTCTAGCGATACCTGTACCGTGTGCACAGCATCTGGGCTTCATGTGTTAAGGGCAGGTTAGGGTTGGTGTGGCCAGAGGCTGAGGATGTGTAACTGCCATGGTTCTTATGAGAAGAGCCACCAGCCTCGCCCCTCGCTTTACTCAGCCGATGTACAGCTAAAAGCGAGTATAACTGGGTGATTGCAAACGGAATTGTTTAAAAGGCACTGGGAAGCTGACTCTTTGAGAGAACTTTGTGGTCGGAGGAGCTTTGCTCTGGGCCCACTCCTGTGTCCTCCCCATGGCCGTGGCCCCAGGGCTCCTTCCTGGCCCGGGTCCACGTTCATTCACACTGTCCTGCTGTAGCTGCCACAAGAGAAGCCCGCTGCAGTGATAAGGGAAACATTTTGTGGTTTGGCTTCCACTTTGGGCTGACGTTTTCCATCAAGAGAAATGAAAGTTTCACCCTTTAAAGTATATCAAGCAGGAGTAAAATGACATTTGTATTTATTACTATGAACAAATCAGCTGAAATGGAACAACAAAAGCAAGAGAAGACAATACTCGAATCACGTGTTTGTGGTACCGACTAGGTGGAGGGTTGACTAGGTGTAAGTCAAAGAGAAAAAGCAAGAAATATCATATTATGCAAATACATGTTTTGGAACTTATTGGAGACAACGCACAAAGGGAAATTTTTAATATGCAAATAAAAACTAGCTTTCTGGAAAATATTTGCACGTGCATTAAAGAGCCCACAGATTTAAGGTGTGGTGACGGCGAAATGAACAATAACTCCTGCTTGTGCAGATTGATGGGTCCTGGCAGCCCTGCCGCTGAGCCGCGTCGCTGGTACCCCGGGGCGTTTCAGCCACGCAGGCCTCGCTCTCCGCACTGCGCTGTCTGTGCGTCGGCGCCATAAGGACTCGGGGCTGCGGGTCCTGCGGGGGAGGAGCTGTCCCGGCGCAGAGGCCCCTCCCCAGGGCGTGGCGCGGTCCCCCGGGGGGGCGTGGCACGTGCATTTTGTCCCTGAACCAGGCTCTTCTCCAGCGGCACCTGCGCACCCAGGAATGGGACCCTGCTGAGCGCGCCGGGGCAGGCCCCGCTCTCACTCGACCCCCCCAAGCAGTTTTGTGTATTTGGGGGCTGCCCCCGCTCTGCCGCCCGAGCAGGCAGACAGCTGCTCCGGCCAACAGCTCAGAGGGACCGTAGCTCCCAGCCTGGCACGAGCAGGGTCATCAGAAGGACACGGGTCAGTGTCTGTCTGAATTTCTGCTGAAGTTGGAAGAGGCTGTTCGAACGTCTCCTCTGCAATTTTTTTCTCCTCGGTGTTGAAATTAAGATAGTGAAGGGATAGTTAACATAGTTAAGGTTTAAGAAGATGACCCATTCGGAACCCTAGTCGGTTGTTAATTCCTGTTAATGTAAGACCTTTAAGTTCAGTGAAGGTAAAAGTGAGATATCGCTTGAGATTCAGTGTTTACATAAATAATAGAAGACCGCATGGCTCGACTTGAGCTAATTCTATTCTTTATTCAAAACACACACTGGCGTTCCTGGGTGGGACATTCTTAAAACACAAATGCGGTGAATTTGCAGAGAGGGAGCGCGCACTGACATGTACACTGTACCCAGTAGCTCTGTTCGAACGTCCCCGCACTTCTTCCCTCTCCCCCGGCCCTCCTGACCCTCCTGACCCTCCTGACCCTCCTGGCCCTCCTGGCCCTCCTGACCCCACCTCTCCTGGGGTTGCTTAGCTGAGGATGTGGAAGCACACCCATCGCTGTGGCTCAAGTGACCTCCAGGGCCTTGGGGGCCAGAGGGTCTGGGTGGACATTTCTGGGGGAAAATGAGTAGAGACTGGCCAACTGGTCAGCAGAAAATTCGGCCAGTGCCTTAGAGGGAGGTCTGTGGCGGCCTCAACCCGTAAGCCAGCTCAGGAGCTGAGAAGGGGGCAGGGCATCTGTGGGGGCAGACGCTCGCGGGCTCCGGTTCAGGCAAGCCTGTGTCTAATCTGCGTTGCGCAAGGACCAGCCGAGTGGACTCCACACACGCCCAGCTCTCAAGGCCTCAGTCTCATCCGTAAGTCACATCCTCTCCTGATGAAGGTCTAGAAAAGGTGAGGTAAGACAGTATCTGTACAAAATCAGCGCACGGAGAGTTCAGTGACTGTCCCCGTCACCACCCCCTGTGGCCTCTCCAGCCGAGGCCTCGATCACACTTTCCTTCGTGTTAATGTGTGTGAGCTCTTCCCTAGAGCAGCATCTCTCAACTCTAATGGGCAACGAGTCACCTGGGAATCTTGTCAAAATAAGACGGACTCAGTGTGCATGAAGTGGGACAGGTACTGCTTTTACCCAGAAACTCCTGGTGATGCCGGGTCATGGGCACTGTTTGAACAGCAGGACTCTAGGTCCCGTGAGCAGGTCTGTGTCCTCCAAGACGGCCAGCAGAGTGTCCACACGTCGTGGACACTGCGGAAGCCCTGCCTGAGTGGACGGGTGAGGTAAGCTGTGCAGCTGGCAGGAATGGCCCCATACGGCAGGGTGAGAACGAGTGCACAATTCTGTTTAAGAGCTGTGGTCACAGAGGTGTTTATGATGACATGAGGGGTTTGGGGGGCGTCCCATAACCTCTGAGGCTTGTGTAGAGAGCAACCCACAACGTCCCCCCCGGCTCCCCGGCTGACAGAGCACAGGGTTGGCTGGACAACCGCTCTGACTGGTCAACTTGGTTAGAAGTGTGGAGCCGATGCTCTACCCTGTGATGCTGCAGAGAGTGCTCTCCACTGTCCTACTGTGTGCTCAGCGCATAGTAGGAGCTCAACAAGTATAATTTACATGAGAAGGAAGGATAAACCCAGAGGAGAAAAAGCCCGAGGAGGGTGATGTGTAAGTCAGATCTGAAGCCAGGTACGCTGAAGAGGAGGCCGAGCTCCCCAGGGAGTCAGGGCCGGGGTCTCCACCACCACCCGCGGTCCAGGGAGCTGCGGGCTGGCCTTTCCTGCCTGGCGCCCCGCGGCACCCTCCCACCCCGGAACTGGCTGTACTTCCCAGCTCTGCAGCTCACAGCTGTCAGGCAGCAGGTTACTGTAAACCTCTGTCGACCCCTGGGCCAAGCACCTGCAGTGAGAAGCTTAATAAATCCGTGTCTGGTGTTGGTGTGGCCTAGTTAATGATCTGTCACGTGGTGACCCAGAGCAGGGTCAGCGCACTTTCTCTGCGACACCAGGTAGTAAATGTTTGAGGCTTTGCAGCTCCTTGGTCTCAGTCCCAACGACCGAACTCTGCTGGTGGGAGAGAAGCCAGCCAAAGGTGACATGTAGGAGAGTCAGTGACGTCCCTGTAAAGGCTTATGTAGGAAGACAGGCAGCAGGTCTTTACCTCACCTAGAGGCGGGTGGGCCGAACCGGCTCCTGAAAGACGCTATCTGAAGACACAGTGTGGTCCAGCTCCTGAAGGGATTTCTTGACTTACAGCCGACCTCACCCAAGCCTGTGTCCAGAGTTGAGTACCCGTGGGTAGCAGGAGTTCTGTGTGGCTCATCTGGGCACCTTTGAGCATCCTCCAATTCCGGGCGTCTCTCAGATGGTTTTCTGGGGGGAGTGACTGAGTGATAAAGGATCTATTCATTTCCTAATTGATCCAAACCTGTGGCCTAGAGATGGTCAGAGGCACCCCTTCAAGTGTCTACTTGTGAGAATGCGGGGGCCTCGCCTGGGCTTCTGGGTCACTGCGGCAGCGTCAGAGTAAGGAAGCCCCTGAGAGGGACCTTTGGGGATCGTCACCTACGTCTGCACCGCAAGTCCACGTGGGAGCGCGAGGTTCGCGCTGGTTCCCAGATCCAGCTGGGTTTGAAGCCGCAGACTCAGGAGGGAGGAGGGGCTCCTTTCCTGGACTCTCTGCTGGGTTCTGCTGTGAACAACGACAGTTAGTGACTAACTTAAACATTCCTGGAGCACGTGGGTGACATGGGGAGAAACGGAGATGAGGGAAATCCCCCTGTGGTCTGTTTATGTCATGGGCTCCAAAGTCCATACGGGTTCTTTAAATAAAGTTATTTTTAAGATGTTTAGTGGTTTGCACCGCGGGGCAGACACTCCGACGGAGCTGCTCAAACTGCTGACGTGCTCTTCCTCCTTGCTCCCTGCAGCGTCCCTGTGGCACATGCCTGGCCGGCTCTTCAAGCCTGAGATTTGGTAAAGATGGTAAACATGGGTCATAAAGTCCGCCTGTAGGGATTCCAGATTGCTTTTGACCAAATCCATGAGAGACACCCCCAGATCCTTTGGCTTTGCCGTGCGCTTTGGAGCTTTTTAAAGAACAAGTAACACCATAGAGAGGAAATGAAAAGAGTCGATTCAGATGCAAGGGAGGAATATCTATACACTGTGACGTTGTCAGGTAAACCTGGGGTGAGGCTGGGTTCTTTGAAGCGCCGCTGCTCACCCTGAATCCTGGGGCACCACATACCACCCGGAACAGAGTCGGGCTCGGTGAATAAGTGCTGAATAAACAAACACTTGGTACACACAGCACTGCGGTTTGGTCTCTTCCTCGGCGTCACTGGCGCTGCCTTACCCCTAGTGCCCCGTCTCCTCACGTAGTGGGTGCGTCCACGGCCCGTGGGCGGGAGGTGGACAGTGGGAGGGGTGGCCCCTGAGGATATGGGGTGATGACTGAGCAGGGTGAGGTTTGGGAGGCCACGAGGGCTTTCTTCATGGACGGGAACTCCATCTCTTATTTTGAAAGGAGATGATGTGTTACCTAAACTTGGATGGAGTTTAAAACGAAGAGAAGTTGAAATCAGCAACCAGGATGGATATGAGAAGTTAGGGTGAAGTGTTATCGAGATCACACCAGTGACCCTGTCCCCTGTGCGCACACCCTCCGTGTTGTACCGTGTTGGTCTGTGTGGCCAGTAGAACATGCAGAAGTGATGCTGCATGACTTCCCAGCTGTGTCACAGAGGCCGACCTGGCCTCCCGCTTGCTCTCACCTGCATCTCTTGCTCCCAGGGACGTCTCCTGCCACTTTGTGAGGATGCCCTGTCACCCTGGGAGAGGCCACGTGGTTAGGGCTGTGACCTCCTGCCACTGGCCATGGCTGCGCGCCATCTCGGAAGTGGGTCCTGGGTCCTGGGCGCTGCCAAGCCTTCAGGTGACTGCAGCCCCACGAGAACCAGACCCACCTGACAGAACCACTCCCAGACTTCCACTAATCGTGTGGGATAGTAAGCATTTGTGGTATGAGCTGCTACGTTTGGGGGAATTTGTTACGCGGCAACAGATAACTGGTACAACGGTCTTGATCAGCTGGACGCTAACGACCTAATGACCTTGCCGGGTCCCTTCCAACCCCTGATCCATCGTCTGGGGCAGACCCCCATGGTGTGGTTTCCCCTCTGGAGCCTGACCCTTTGCCCGTCACCTGTAAAATGTCTGTGATGAACACAAACAGCTGACCAGGCTTCACTCTCAACAGCTGTTCATTAGGAGTAATTAGGAGACATTTATTCCTCTGGGTGCCGGCACTTCATGGCACACCTTGGGAATTCTCAGTCTTCAGAATTCTGGAGGCAACCAAACAAAAGACTGAAATTTTAAGGAGTATTGTCCCAAATAAATCACAGTTTAAAATACAAACTTAATAATACAAGGGCTTACCGCTGCATTTTGTCTTTGTTAATCTCTTCCAGATAAAGTTTCTAGCTAGGTTAATGCACTTTTCCCTGTCACCTTCAGACTCTATCAAATACATTTCAGACCTGAAAGTCCGTAAATAAAACAAGAGCTCCAGGGACTGCCTCTGCTGCCCCGTGTGGTAGCATGAGTCACGTGTGGCCATTTAAGTTAATTAAAATGAAATGAAACGTAAACTTCATCTCCTCAGTCTCAGTAGCCATGTGCCGCCGGATTGGACGGCACAGACTGCAGAACGTTTCCATAATCAAAGGAAGTTCTGGTGGGCAGTGAAAATCAAAGGATTAGCACCATGAGTTCCACTTCTGAATGGCTGCCACCTTGGCATTGACCTTGGCATACGGTGGGGCTGTGCCCTGTCATCCTGCCCCTGACGGGCCCCTCATCTCAGAAGCGGAGCTGACGGAGGGCGGGTTGGCGTGGAGCACAGACCACCTGGAGACAGAAGAAGCCGCGTCAGTTCTCTTCCTACTTCCTGCAAGACGAGGCCGTCTTCGTGTGTCTTGTTGAAGGCCGAACGGGGAGACACACACTCAGCAGGTCGTCGTCAACGGGTGTAAGTTGCCTCGACTCACGTTGCACAGAGAATTCCATCTTTGACACAGGAGCTTGGCCTGAGCGCCGGTCTTTGCAGAACTGACCGTTTGACATCTCCCTGCAGCATCTCCCTCTGCTGTCTGGGCTCAGGGAGAGTTGAGCTGTTCTCAGCACTGACGCTTTCAGCCAGTCTGAGGACAGGGCTGTGCCCGGCTGCGCGCTAAGCCCCACAGGCCTTTGCCTGGAGGAAAGCCCACTCTCCTGCCCCGAGGGCCCTGCGATGTCACTTTGTCAAGGGTAACAAATCTACCAGCAGCCAGCTGCACCCCCCGACCCACGGGCTCGCTCGGGCCTCCACATCAGCAGCTGTTACCCTTGCTCGGCGATGGCCATGCGCACTGTGGCCTATTGATCTCGGGCATAAAGAGGCACAGCTGAGCTTCGTACACATTCGTCGTGGAGCACAGCCTCCATCCTGACCCTTCTACCCTAGCGTCACTCCTCCTCTTCTGCCCACTGTCACTACCCCCTCTACGCTCCTTTTCCTTTGCAAACCTCCGCAAATGCAAACTCAAACGCAGCCCAGCTCCTGTAAGTGGTAGGATCGGGGTCGGGAAGGTCTGGGTTCCAGGTTAAGGCAGAGAGCCCTCGCTCCCCGCGCAGGTCTGCAGCCTCGCCGCGTTGAGGGGTGGTCTGCCTGCCGGGACTTCCCTCCTGCAGCACCGGTCGTGTCACATGGCCACGCTCAGGCCGCGTCTGGGCCTGTGGGGAAGTGGGGTCATGTGAGTGGTGGGCAGGGGACGCTGGGGGATAAAAACCACAAACCGAGGGTGTAGGGCGACAATAAGCCCGTTTCTTTTCAAACCTTCTTCTTAAAAATATTCAGACCTCACAGTAGAGTGAGAAGTTGGTGAGCTCTGCAGCGTTCTCCTCTGCTTGCTTCAGCTGTGTTCCCCGCAAAGGTCTTGGTAGGCACGTTAAAGAAGTTTTTTTTTACTGAAAATATAGTCGATTTAAGATGTATTAGTTTCAGGTGTACAGCAAAGTGATTCAGTTATACATACGTGTATATATATGCTTTTTTAGATTCTGTCCTATTATAAGTTATTACAAGATATTGAGTAGAGTTCCCTGTGCCGTGCCGTAGGTCCTTGTTGATTATCTGCTCTATATACAGCAGTGTGTATCTGTTAATCCCAAGCTCCTAACTTATCCCTCCCACCCATCCCCTTTGGTAACCATGTTTGTTTTCTGCATCTGTGAGTCTGTTTCTGTTTCGTAAACAAGTTCTTTTATATCATTTTTTAGATTCTATGTGTAAGTGATATCATTACGAAGTTTGTCTTTCTCTGTCAGACTTACCTCACTGAGTACGACAATCTCTAGATCCACCCATGTTGCTGCAAATGTCCCTCTATCTGCAAACAGAGGCATTAAAACCCGTCTCTTCTCCCCTCCCTCTAAGTCACGGTACGGCCGAAGTCTCCTCCTTTCTGTGCGCTCCCCTAAGCCCTCCTCCACCTGGCTAGCACACCGCCGTTGCTCTAGCCAGGCTGCTACGACGCACCCTCGTTGCCGAATCCAGCGGGGGCCCCTGGGTCTCCATCCCCCTTCTCTCTCCCGAGAGCCTCTCCTTTTCCGTTTCCCCTGACGCCACCCTCTCTGTTGTTCTAATGCTCTTCTCTGCATGTGCCCTAATGTTGAAGTCCCCCTGTCCCGTCACCGACCACCTTCTCTTACAACTGCACCTTCTCCCACTCGTTCCCGCAGGTGTGATGGAGGAACCATATTCCGATGGCCCAAAGTCTACATTTTTGCCCCCGATCTCTCTTGAGATCTGGATTTTTTAAGAGTACTGGATATCTCTACTTAGATACCACGAGGCATTGCAAACCTAAAATGTCCAGTTCTGAACCCACCCTCTTCCCCTGCAAGCCTAAGCCAATCCCACCTCGAACGAGCATGCATTGGTGTTTCCATCACAGCCGGCCTTGCAGCCATCTGTAGACGTCATAAGTGGAGTGACCAATACCTGGAAGCCTGACTGTGTGGCCTGTCCTCCAGGATACATGCCCCTGGCAGGTGGCGGGCAGGTTGGCTCGGGAGAGGGTAGCAGGGGTGCTCAACTGGCAACTCATCATTTGGGCCGTTTGTAAGTATTCCAGCTCCATCCCTGCCCCGGGTGCGGGGAGACGGAGTGAGTCAGTGTGGGGAAGCATGCAGCAGACCTGAGTCCCGCCTCTGCCTCTGTCGTGCAGAAGAGATCATACTGGGGGCCAAGATGGGAAGCGTGTGCAGAATTCGGCTCCGGGGCTTTTGGGCCCCGAGTTTGCCACATGTAGAGTGTAAACAAATCAAGCCACCTGTTTGCCCAGCAATGCTGCTGGGGCTTTGTTTTACCAACTCCAGCCCCCTTCATGGGGAAGAAGTGAGACCCCCTGAAAACCGGTTTACCTCTTGGATAAAAGACAAGAGACTGAAGATGGTTAACAAAGAAATTCTTCCCTGAGTCTAGGAGTCAAGTTTCTGTGAACCTTCATGATAGGAAATTTGTAGTTGAAAGACATAAAATGTTATGGAAAAAGTAGGGTGAGAGGTCTAAAGCTGAGTGTGAACCTATGAAAGTTATTACAGATTTTCAAAAAAATTTTTTTTCCTGTACATTAAAATAAAGCACTAAGGTGTTTGTATTAGTTCCTTGTTGATGCTGTGATAGAAAATCACCAACGAACTGGCTTAAAACAGCACCAATGTACTCGTACAGTCCTGGACGCCCGAAATCAGCCTCACTGGGCTAACATCCAGGTGGTGGCAGGGCTGCTTCTGAAGTTGAGAGCGATGGCCTTGCTGCCCCAGCGTCCAGGGGCCACCGGCGCCAGCTGGCTGGGCCCCTCCTGCATCCCTCTCTAAGGGCCCAACAGCTAAGCCAGGATAATCTCCTGTCTCCAGATGCATCCTTTGATCCCACGTGCAAAGTCCTCTTCACCGTGTAAAGTGACGTGGGTTCTGGGGATAGGACGTGGACTTGTGCGGGCCACAGGGGTTGCTATTCAACCTGCCGCGGGTACTGGATGGAACAGAGAAGGTCTCCATGGCTCTGCGTGTCTTAAGTAATACTGGGTCCCTGATGTGACGGGTTTCCAACTGGCCCAGGCTCCTCGCACAGGTGTTTTCACATTTCCTCCACGGAAGAGCCGTTCCTCCTCCCTGGGGCTGTGCATCTCCCACGAGGTGTCCTCTGTCCACGGGTGCCCCGTGGTGCTGAGAGCTTTGGGGGCGTGCCACCCAAACGCCCTGGCACCCTGGCAGCCCATCCTGCGCACACACCTCACCCCGCGGGACCCTCTACTCTCCCTCCTGCGCCTCCCACCCATCCCCGATCCTGGCAGGGGCTGCGCCTCCGTGCGGCCCCTGATCCCCTGGAATCCCTCTCCTGTCAGGTCGACTCCAGGACACTTCTAGCAAAGGTCTTGCAGCTGAGAAGGAGAAACCGGGAGTAAACTCTGTGCCCCGCCCTCCCTGGTGTAGCAGGAACGAGGCCACTTCCCGGAAGGGCCCTCTGTCCTCGGTCACCAGCACAGGGACGCCGGCCTCTGGATCTGAGAGGAGCCACTTGCTGCCCTGGTTCCCCTGGGGGAGGGGTGGAGGCTTCCTGGCTCACGCGGCACCGCTTCCAGGACTGACCGCTGGGTCTCTCCCCCAGGACGAGAGACCCTTGGGCCGGGGTGCCCATGGGGGGCTGCCTATAGAAATGGCTCCTGCCATGCACACCCAGTCAGGTGTGTGTGCGCGTGGGCACATGGTACACGTGTGCATGTGTGCAGCTATGTGGGCACGTGTGTGCACACGCACATTTCACGGGGGTCTCGGGGCGGTTCACAGAGCTCCCCAGACCTCTTCCGGCAGGGCTCACCCGGGTCCCCACGCCCAGGTCCCTTGGGAGCCTGCTCCTGTCGCCTCCCAGGTGGCGTGTCCTGACACTCAGCATGGCACGGCCGGCCGCTTCCCCAGGGAGCTGCCGTCCCCGGGAAACCCGGGTACGTAAGCAGATAATTGCGGCACGCGGGGCTGTTCAAGCGCACGCGCCGCGGCACTGCGGTCTGAGCGTTGCTCGGTGCAGGCGGGTGGGCTGTACTCTGGGACCAGCCTCATCGTCAAGTTGGGCCAGACTCACACGTGCTTTGAAGCAGATGAACGACTGTGAACGCAGCCCCTTGTGGCCGGGTGGCATTGCTGTCGGGTCACTAGGCGTGTCTACTCTCTATCCTCACCGTGGGGATAGGCTGTGCTGTGGAGAATCGGTGTCTGAAGACCCACGTGGTCCAGATACTGGCCAGGCTGGGTGGAGGCCGGCCTGTGACCACTTCTGTGTGCAGTTGTCACCGTCAGAGGCAACGTCTTCGGAAGTGGTTATCTTGGCCTCCACCAGGAGGACAGCTCCACATAAATCACAACGAAACTCAAACCCTTGTCTCTGGGAGCAGGTAGCAGTGAGTGGTGCCCCTTTTGCCCCCGACGTGCATGGAGACAGTTGAGTGGACGTGCAGCTCGGGAGAGGCCCGAGTGCAGGGTGGTGGCTGCACGTGCGGGGCCTGATGCAAGGGCAAACGGCCTTGCCCGCAGTGCCGTCCTCGCGCCTGTCTGTGCTGTCACTACGTCTGCCTGGGGGCACATCCAGATCGGGGTCGTCTCCCTCCCTGCCGTGGAGGGAGGGAGCTGCTGGGTAAGAGCCTGGAGCATAAGATGCTCCGTCCAGGTGCTGTGCTGAGCTTGGGAGACTGGGAGGGTGGGGCCCATAGCTGCTCACCCGCCTAACGATGCCTCAGAAGAGATGCAGGGCTGCGTCCCCTCCTGTGGGATCCCCCGCGAGCCCCCTCCCCACGGGGCTCCCGTGCAGAGATTCGTTCAGGGGTGAAGGGGAGGCAAGAGCACAGCTGGCCACCGACTCACCCACCTGTTAAAACATCTATGGATAGATTTTTTCCAACACAATCGTTCACTCTGCTGCTCAACCCTGAGTAGATTTTTCCTAAGTCTAATCCTTCAGGAGCCTACTTTTCTGGATGACTTGAAGAATAACTCCAGAATTTGTTAAAAAAAACACTCACCTCCCCCGGGATCTAAACATCCAATCTGTGAACTTGGTTTTCCTCTAAATTGCATTGATGCCTAAAATTGCGTGTTAACATTGATATTGTGCATCAGGATATACATAATTACATTAATAATAATAATTGAAGTATTTAAAAATATAAATGAATGTTTGGTAGGGAATAATTCCAAGTTTCCAGGGATGGGGTCTACAGTTTTTTATCACCATCTCAGAAGGCTCTGTGGCATTAAATGCTTAAGAGTCTTCCGGAGACGCACGTCTTACATCCGGTTCTGCCCTCGGCGGACGGTCCTCAGGGAGTTCCATGTCTGCATCACCCCGCTTTGCAGTTCGTTACTCAGAACCTCAAGCAGGGGCAGCTCCGACTCCAGCCAATCCGGCAGATCTGAAGGGAGACACAGTGGATGGTTCCAGATGATGGAAGGACCATTGAAGGGCCCAGCGGCCCTGGGTCTGGGCCCACATCTGCACTGCTGGCTTCGCCCCTGCAGCTCAGGGACCTGAGAAAAGGCTGTGGTGCCTGGGTTCCAGGCCAGTGTGGCCACAGGACTCACACGGTCTGCTTTCCTACCAGACGCCGGGTGGCCCGTCTTCGGAGGGTGTGACCGACAGCGCGCGAGCGCGAAGATGCGTGCAGGTGTGAGTGCGCATCTGTGCGGCCAGTGGGAGGCGGGGCCCCGGGAGGAGCAGAGGAGTCAGGGGGGCTGGTTCTGCTGGCCCTGCACGTGGGCACTGCGACTTGCTGGACGTCTCACCTCGTCCTTGCAGAAACCCCGGAAAGGCTGCACATCCCAACTGCCAGCATTGCCCAAGGTCACGGAGCCAAGAGGCCGTGTGGCCTGAAGACACTCCCAGCTGTCCCCGCCAGTGCCCTGGCCTCGGCGCCACACGTGAGCGAGTGTTGATCCTTCCCATGTGTGCACTGGGAGGCCCTGAGGTGGGCTGCTGGGAGGGGGTCCTGCACACCACGTGCTGTGAGCAGGGCCGTCCTCCTGCCCGTCCATCCCAGGGCCTCCGTTGCTTCAGCACAGCCCTCACTCCCCCACGGCCCAGGGCGTCCCTGGGCTGCATCCAAAGGCCGCTGGGGTGTTTGGGTCTGTAAGTAGCCGCCCAGCAGGCTGCAGCCCTTCCCCTCACCTGGCCTCCCTTTCTTTTCTCTGCACTGGCTCCAGGAGCATTGTGGTTCCATCTGTACGGGAGGCATTGACACAAGTACATACGCATGCACATGTGCACCAACACGCAAACATACATGCACCGCGTGTGCACATGCAAGGCACAAACACCACACAATGCACACACACTCACATGTGTGTTCACACGCACAATGCACTGACACACGTGCGTGCACAGGTACACACGCCCAGGCTTTCATGGAGCAGCGGGGCAGGTACCCCCGTGTCCAGTGCGCTGTGGCACCTGGCTTCACAGGGAACCTGTAGAGTTAAGGTCTCACGGCCGCCATGGCTCTGCTTTCCCCGCACCCTCCCACAGCCAGGGAGAGTCAGTTCTAGTGCAGAAACTGCCAGGGTGACAGGTCCCCCTGGAAGGGCCCAGGTCGCTCACGACGGCTGGACTCGGAGGTTTAATCAGCGAGCAGGACGGTGGGTGGAGGCCTGGCATAGAGAAGCTCTCTGGCAGGAAGGGCCTCCAGGAATCTGACCCCAGCGTCCCCAGGGTCCAGGGCGGCCCTTCCGGGTGGAGGTGGGGCGACGGCACCAGGGGAGCACCTGGGAGTGGGTGAGGGCCGCCCCAGGGCGGGGAAGGTGGGGCGTGGCTTCGCTGAGTCAGGAGGGGGCCCAGACGCCTGCGTCTAGTCACACCTGTGCTCACCTGGTTTTCCGCTGAGAAGCTGTCATCTGAGCAGGTGCTTCTGTGCCTGTGCCTTCCAGCCTGGTGCCTCCTGTGGCTGTTTGAGCCTCAGGGCGCGAGCTAGGACTTGCCACCTGCCAGAGGGCACTCTGCCCGCCACAGAGGCTGAAGCAGGGGTTTTTTGAGCACCAGGCATTTATTAAGTGCCTACTGTGTGCAAGCGGACAGAGGGGTCCACCGCCTCTCAGCTCCCGTCCACCGTCCGAGCAGCAGACGCCCTCCCTGATCACAGAGGGTGAGCGGGGCCCAAGTTGCGACGGGTGAGCTAATTGCCCGGATGGCTGAGCATCAGGAAATGCGTGCAGGCGCTCCTGGGGACAAGCTCGAGCAGACCGACGACACCGGCGGAATAGAACCCGGTCGACGAGGAGGCAGATGTGGCTGCCCAGGGCCTGCGTCCAGGGGGTCTCAGCCCGCACACGCCCTTCTCCGCTGGGTGTGGGACCAGGACGGGCTCAGGAAGAAGGTCTGGGGCCATGTGGTCAGGCACCGGTCTGGCTGCGTCGCAGGGACTAGAGGTCCCCTCTCTAAACCACAGGAACCCAGTAGCTGTGCATGGCTTTCCCGCAAATGTCCAGATGGTCAGTATTTCAGGTTTCGTGGGCCTACAGCCTCTATCACAACCGCCCGACTCTGAGGCCAGGCAGACGGGCCACACGCACGTGCTCTGCCCTGTTCACGGGCAAGCGGGTGCCAGGCCCTGTCCTAGAGGAAAGCCGCCGCCCTGCCCACGAGGGACCCCCCGACCCAGCCTGATGAGGGCCCCCGCCTGCGAGGGTGAACCACGCGAGGGGTGGAGTGTCCCCGGCCTGACGTGTCCCATCTGCATCTCCTTCAGGGTGACTCATGCGCTCTGCCTCCTGTCCCCGCCTTCTGTTCCCCTGTGAGAGGGGACGGGGCTCGGAGGGGGGGGGGCAGCCCGTGCGGGTGATGGGCAAGGGCCCAGCATCTGCCGTCTGGGTTCAGCTGCCTCAGACGGCCCTGCTCTTTTCAGCCCATTTCCGTCCAGTCAATGCGCTGGGGGCAGGAAGAGGCGTTGTCTGGGATAGGACGGAAGGAATGGGGCTGAAGTTCAGGAAACGCGTCTAAACTTGGGGGGGATCCAATGTGTGTGAGCGGAGGGCTCTGGGCTCATTCCAGGGGGCGGAGCTCGGGCACATGACTTTGGGGAGCTCTTTCCAAATCTCTGGTTGAGGAGCGCGGATTGCAGCCGCCCTCTTTTGCACTGCAGACGCTGACTCTCAGCCCTGTCGTTTGTCTCGTCCCAGGTGGCTCTTGGTTATGTCCTAAGTCATGTCTGTTCTAACAGGATGAAGACTGGCCGCCTCTCGGGCCGCGTGGAAATGGAGATGTCGCGTCTTAGGGCAGCGAGGCTCCCCCGAGGGCCTCCGTGGAGGACGCTGGCGGAGGAGCCGACTGCGCCCACAGAGCCCAGGGTGTGGGCCGCTCCCACAAGGCCTGGGGGCTGCTCCCGGCCTCTGTCCTCTGCAGCCTTTTCCCAGGGACGCCACGCCCCTGTCCTCCACGCGCCCACCCACCCTCTTCCTCCTCTGGGGCCTCCTCACACCTCCCTCCCGCGAGGGCCAGACCCCGCCCCTCCCCGTCTCACCCCGCCCGGGCCCGCCCCTCGCCCAGCGTGTGAACAGCTCCGCAGGGCTGCTGGACCCCCTGGTGCTCGTGCTGCCCAGGGGGCGTCCACAGACCCTCCGGACTGCTTTTCTTCCTGGGCTGGTTCCACCGGCTCCAGACCCAGGCCTCCTTTGGAAGCTGATTCCAGTCCCTTGAACGGCATGACAGGTCTGGGTTTGCAGCCAGCAGCCCACCTTTCCCGGCGCTTCCGGAAGGAGCGTGTCCCAAGGAGCCCAACACGCGGGAGGCCTCGGCCAGCACGGCGAGCCTGGAGAAGGAAGGGCCAGGAGGGGCTCACGGGCACGTGGGCCGTCTCCTCCTTGTATCTGGGAAGCCTGACATCAGCCTTATGTTCCCCTTTTAGCGGATGAAGTGGTGCCTTGTGAGGTGGTCGTAGGACTTCACCAGCACACGGGCACCGGGAACTGGACTCGAGGGCGGCTGAAAGTTTTTCATTGTTAATTGAAATTCCATCCACAGATGTTCCATTCATAGCAGGGAGTACCACGCACCATGATACACACCACACACCACACACCACAAACACACCATGATACACACCACACACCACACACACACCGCAGGATCCCAGCCCAGTGGCTCCCCACTGGTGAACAGACGCTGGGGCCGCCCGGGTCCCCAGGGAGCGGGGGGATGACAGTCCACCCAGCCGGCTGGAGGAGGAAACAAATGTTTGTTTGGACAATATGCATCCGCTCCTTGGACCGACTTCTCCAAACCGGATAAAAGAGAACTCTGTGTAATATACACAGAAACTCCTGTTACTGGCACAATCTTAAAATATTTATACGGCATACAAACAACGCCAAGGAATTCCCTACAAGCCATATATTGACTTCATAAACACGGGGCCATTATGCAGCGTTTGTCTTGGTTACATATGACACGTTATTGATCACAGCGAGGGGGATCTGAAGCCAGGACTGTGAGATCCAGCCTCTTGTACACAACACGCCTTGTGTTCGGCCGCCACAAGTCCAAGCCAGACCCGCCGCTCCATTTATCTCGGGGCCACAGACGCGCAGGCTTCGGGCTCCAGGGCCTCCCTGTGTGGCTCAGCCTCGTGTGCGCCGTTGCCACCAAAAGGCCAGGGCTGCTGAGGGACCCGAGGCACCCCGTAGGCCTCCACCCCTTGGCCAGCTCCCCTGACCTGTCACGGGCTTTCCAGACCCGCGCAGGGAGAAGAGCGGCCGAGACAGACGCCCCCCTCTTCGCTGCTCCCACCCGGCCGGACCTGCGCCCGGGGCACCTTCTTCCTCTTTCAAATTCCTTTAAGAATAAAAGGAAAGCAAACAGGGCCCAGGTTTTTTCCCAGAAAAGATCTGGACATTTCTGAAGTCTGTGTTTCACTTTCATACCGCTTATCTCTGGGAATCAAGAACAGCTCCCAGTAAGCCAAGAGAAAAAAACAAAACAAAACAGAAAACAGCTTCCAAGTCTCAACCCCACTTACAAAGTGGCCTCGTCTGTGCTACGTGGCATCTCCAGGTTCTCAGACTCCGGCGGCGGGTCTGATGCTAAGTCAGGCCGGAGGGAGGGGTGACACAGGAGGCTCTGGAGGAACGGTGCCTGGTGACGGGAGGACTTTAGTGAGTAACCGAGGGTGAGTGGATAAAGTGCCTGGTCAAGACGGCCTGGGGTCCTCACCGAACACGAGGTGCTGGCGGGAGGGCAGCTGCGACCCTGCTGAGGGATGACACTGGCGAGTGGGCGGCTCTGATGTGGCCGGGCCATGGTTAATTCAGCGGCTTCCCGCGGCCTCTCCCTGCAGCCACGAAGGGGTCTCCCCAAGAACGTGCATCCACGTCTACGGCCGTCACTCGTCTGACTGGCGGGGGCTGCAGCGGCTGCCCCGCTCGCCAGGCGGACCGTGTGCATCTCACCCGGCTCTTCGCCCAGAGACCTCACGCTTGGGCGTGAGGCTGGCCATGACGGCTTCCCTGACGCCACGCACGCCGGCGAATGCCATCCATCAGGGCTCCCTTCTCTTCAGAGAGCAGGTTGTCAAACATTTACCAGCTCATCACTGCATCCGACCATCTGTCCTCCCACCCACTGAGCCATTTCCGCGTCCAACCATCCGTTTAATCCGACCATTTTATAGTGAGATGGAGTCGTTTGAATGTGGTCAGGTGGACCCGGGCGGAGCAAAAGCTGTCGCCATGCAGGCGACTCAGCTTTGTGACCGTTCCCCTTCTCCATCATGTACAGCTGCGTCATCCACGCCTGCGCTGGTGTGAACTGTTGGGGAGTTTCCTCTGCGGGATCTTTTCGAAGCATTCGACCTAGGCTTCAGGTTGACACGCCTCTGTATTTCCGTGTACAGACTGCATCAGAATGAGGCGTATCTAACTAAACTGTGAAACTGCAAGTAAGCCTTGCCCTTGCCATGCACACACTGGCGGCGAGGGCACAGGGGCTTGTCCGGGCACCAGGGGCCGCAGTGCGGGGACTGGAGCCGCAGCTGCCGGCCACCTGCTAAGGGCCCTCCTCCTCCTCCAGGTCCGGGGGAGCCTCACCCGCCACTGGGCCTCAGTCCACCCGGACTCCCGATTTCCGCAAACCTTGAAAGGAGCGCAGGGAGGCGTTGTGGGTTGAGCTCTGTGAGTGTGGCTGCCAGCCGGCCTCCGCCCCCCAGCTTTAGAAAGTTTCCTGTCCACCAAGGGCCCCCTCTCCCAGACACAGGCCGGAGGACCCAGGCTCCTCCAGCTGGAGAGGGAGAGGCTCCTTGGACTCTTAAGCTACTGAATGATACCAGGAAGGAAAAGTAAAGTTTCAAGTAGATTTATTCCAATGTCTAGGCTGCCCTGGGTGTGGGCCCAGAGTAGAGCGGAGGCCGAGTGGCACGTGTGTAAGGACTGGAAAGTCATAAACTGGGTCAACCAGATGTCAGATACAGCGTTTCCGTCTTTCCACTGGAGAACCAGAAATGCACACCCACGAATTATCATACTTAACATATATAACGACAACTGGCAACGTAGCAAAGACAACTGAATTCAATGACTATATTGTGCACTTGCAGATGTTCTGTCCACGGGCTGTTAATGCCCGGATGATACAAACTAAAGGCATACAACATTCATACATTTTTGCATATTTTGCAAAAACTATGTTGCGAAAAATCAAGATTTTCACATTATTTATGTTCTATTGACATTAGTGATCTAAATTAGGATTAAAAATGTAATTGTATTTATAAGGTCCAAATGTGAATACGTAAACATCAAAAAATTAAATATAAAGAAACAAAATATTTTAAAAATTACTTTGCTTCAGAATATACATTTCTTCTAAATATGCAAAATTGTACAGTAAAAATAGAAAAAATGCAAATTAATCATGTTAACTAATATCAATTATTTCATATTTAATAGCTAATTATGTAAATAAAACTATATCTTTAATTATCAAAATAGTTAATTATAGGGCACTAAGTATTTTATAAACATAAGACTCCACAGCTGGTCATCCAGAATTGTCCGTTCAGTGGCCGAGGGAAAGGCTCAACGCCCTGCTTCACCCAGCCCGCGTGCAGACCACACGGCTGAGTTTGCTGCTGTTGTCACACTCCCTCACTGCCCCCGGCGCCCCTTCGTCACAAGAGCTTCATTTTCTGCTTAAGTGAACCGAATGCACTGGGGTCCTCGGCACTGCACATCTCTGACAAATAGAGCTGGACCCACATGGGCCCCCTGGGGGGTTCTTGTGGAGACGCTGCTGGTTCGTGGCCCCGGCTGCCCTGCACGGCTGCCTCGGGGACGGGGCCCAGATCACGGGGAGACCCCTGCAGTCCCTGGGCCCTCAGTGCTCGTCAAGCAGGAAGGACCCCCCCCAACTCGAGCCGCTTTACTAATGGGGGGGAGCCTGTGTCCCCCCAGGACACTTCCCCTGACGAGTCTCCTCGGGAAGGACAGCTCGTTGCCTGACGCCGTCGTCCCAGGCACAATGCAGACACTTGCGCTCGTTTTCTATAAAGTCTGAGTACTTTCATCTGAGCCCTTCGGGGAGTGGATGGTCACTCTCCCCATCCCCGGCTGGACCTAGGTGCCAGCCAGGATGGGCCCAGGGCCTGTGGAGACGAGGCGAGCTTGCGGAGAGAGTGGGCTCTGGGCAGAGTGGACGGTGTCCAGGGAGCGTGGGGTGGAAGGACGGGCAGCCGGTGTGCGGAGCTCACTGGGTGGTGTCGGCCAGGCAGGCACCGCACTGCTGTCCACCTGCCCTGGGGGCGGGACGAGGAGGGCGGGCGGAGGAGAAGGCAAAGGAAGGATGGAACGTTTTGGTGTGAGCACCTCACGGCCGCACGTGCCAGGCAGCCCTCGGGGCGCTAGCCCACCTCCTGCAGCTCAGCCGTCAGAGGCCGTCATTCACAGCAGAGGAACTGCGTCTCTGCTTCTGCAGCTTTTCATATACGTGGGAAAACTGAAGAGAGAAAGATCCATTGTCTACTAATTTAAAATTAAAACGTGTTCCTTCTCAGAACAGTCCCCAAACGACAATGCCCAGATATACAATTTTTTATCACGTGTTCTAAGCTTTGGTGGATTTTACTAGAAATAGAGTGGGCTTTGGTGCCAAGCAGATCTGAATTAGAATCCCACAGCCTCTGCGGTGTGGTCCAGGGCCTGGAGAGTGGGAGGGGGTCTGAGGCGCCTCTGTGAGCGGCGGGACCCCAGTGGCTCCTTGGCTCCTGGGACCTTTTGTTTCCCTGCGCAGGATGGTTGTCCCGGCCCAGGGCGTCGGGGACGATGCCCCGATGAGGGACGTATGCAGCGTTGGCCCGATACCATGTCAGGGTCCTCAGTTTCTTTATGGTGACGGGGAAGCACCGAGCACATCGAGGCATTCGGCAAATATCTTCTTCTCCTGTCTTTCCAACATGGTGAAACACCCGGTTTATAGATGGAGAAAAAGGATCCCCTTTCCTGGGGCTCTCAGGAATTACCTACAAACACCTCTTGCTGTTCCCATATTCAAAGGTATGTGGAAAAAGATTCCTAATTATTTCAACGTCTGTCTCACATCTCACGGGCGCTAAGCTCTGGGGACGTGTAGACAAGTAAGAGCAGACTTAGGTGGGCAACCGTCGGAGCCCAGCAAGAAAGACGCCAGATCTGTGGGATGGAGAAGGGCCCCCTGGCCTTCACGCAGCCGTGCTGTGCTCTCGTCATGCTGCGGGACCCTCCGAGCTCTGGGTGTGACGGGCGAGCCAGGGCAGGGGGGGCGTAACGGCCACAAGGTACAGCCAGAGAGGCTCCTTTACAAGGGCTGTGAGGGGTTAGAGTGTGAACGGTTCTGAAAGCTTTATGCTCCCTGGATGCCTTTCAAAAAGGATGTATTTAGGAAGCTAAACTGTTCGCATATTTTTTTTGAAATGAATGATCTATTTTACAGAGCTTAAAATTATGTCCAGCCTGCCCGCAGTAAATCCTCCCCTGGCTGTAACGCAAAGTAAGCAACGAGGTCGCCGTTTAAACAATTCCCGGGCAGCACAGCCAGCACCATTTGAAACCCTCCGTCATTCTAAACAGAAACAGATGTTTGAACAGCAGAGCTGTGCAGAAGTCGTTCTTCAAACAGTAGATTAAAACATCTGTCAGAACAGCACGGAGGGCCAGACCTGCAGCAGCCTCCCCAGCTGGACCTGCCAATCATGACCTTTCCAGGGGGATGGGTGGGTGGACAGAGGGGACCGGGGGGAAGCCGAGTGATGCCGTGTTCTCTTCTAGCTCCTCTTGAAGCACTGCCAAGCTTCAGGTGTCCTGCTGGCCCGTCCTCTAACCTGTTGGCCCATCCTCTGTCCTGCTGGCCCATCCCCTGTCCTGCTGGCCTGTCCCTTGTCCTGTTGGCCCATTCCCTGTCCTGCTGGCCTTCTTGGAAGTGCTTTTTCCTCCCCTCAGTGACACTTGTTGCAAGACTCTGCATAGCCGGCACTGCTGGCTGGACTCTGTGTCCCCGGCAAGTGTTGGGACCCTGGGGCACTTTCTCCTCCAGGCTGATATTCAGCATTGGACCTTCTGGGGTCTCCAGTGGCTGCTCAGCTGTATCTCACATGGCTGCATTATTATCACTAATCTGCTAGGACCACGGGAAGGAGACAATACGAGTGGTGGCCCGGCATGAAGCCGAAGACTCAGAGCTGAGGGCGGGGCTCAGAAAAAGAGTGAGTGCGGTGGGTGCTCAGAGCCGAATTTCCCTCTGCTCCCCTCTGTCTCACCCCAGCCCCAAATAGGCCCATTCATAGGCCAGAGGTTCCTCCTGCTTGGTTGTTCGTGCCTGGGGAAGAGATGAGCACCTGTGACCTGGAGATGAACCCTACACTCACCATGCAGGAGGGGAGATGCAGGAGGAGAGATGCAGGAGGGGAGATGATGGGGGGATGCAGGAGGGGAGATGCAGGAGGAGAGATGCAGGAGGGGAGATGATGGGGGGATGCAGGAAGGGAGATGCAGGAGGGGAGATGATGGGGGGATGCAGGTGGGGAGATGCAGGAGGGGAGATGATGGGGGGATGCAGGAAGGGAGATGCAGGAGGGGAGATGATGGGGGGATGCAGGTGGGGAGATGCAGGAGGAGAGATGCAGGAGGGGAGAAGATGGGGGGATGCAAGAAGGGAGATGATGGGGGGACGCAGGATGGGAGATGATGGGGGGATGCAGGAGGGAAGATGATGGGCAGGTGCGTCTGTGTCAAGTGTGTGTGTGTGTGTGTGTAGAGCAATGGGTGTGCGTGCGTGCAGGGGGATGTGCTGGGGCGAGAGGCAGGTGCATGCAGGGAATGGGAGTGAGGAGACCGCCTTGTCCCACCAGCAGGGCTGGGGGTCTGGGTGCAGGGCTCCCCTCCAGTGCTCCTGGGGTGTCCTTTGGGGTTTACTGGCCCTCCTCCCTCCTTAGCTGTGGCTCAGCTCTGCCGCCATTAGAAGCCACGGCCTGACGGAAGGGGTGAATGAGATGGATGGGGTCGTGCAGCCACCCAGCCTGAGGGTAGGGGGACCATCTCAGGCCTGGGATCGTGGACGGCTGGGCTCCCACCGTATGCTGGGCTGGATTTCTGAAAAGCAGTTCCCGGAAGCGGCATCCCCCGTGGCGGGCCCCTGGGGACAGCAAAGCATCACAGCTACTCTGTGCAGCCGAGCGAGAGCACAGGTGGCAAGGCCCTTCCGTGACCCCACCCTGCTGTCCTGGGCTGCAGGACAGACCCTGAGGTCTGGGAACTCAGGTCACAGAGACCTCTCCCTGTGCAGAGCACGGCCAGGGTCACCTCAGGCGCCCCTTCACGGGGCTGGTGTTTCAAGCGGGTGTAGCCGCGTACTCCTGCTGGGACGAGTTCTCAGATGCTGTGCCAGGAAGGGTGAGGGTGACACACGTGGATCCCCCATGTCTTCTGAGGGAGCTTGGCCAAGGGGGAGCCTGGGCTGAGCCTCTGGAGGGGTCCAGCCTCACCTCTTCCTTTCATCTGAAAGGATGACCTCATGGACCGCTGGCCTCCCAGCTGCTGGGTGTTTGGTCCTCAGACGCCGTAGCCCATGTTTGGGGACCCCTGGTGACCCCAGTGTCCACCTCCACAAAGACGCTCATCGTCGAGTGACCAGACTTTGTGAACTCAAAAGCAAAGGCACCACTGTCTCCCCACCCTCTCCAGCCACAGTTCTGTTTGTCCCGTCAGGGCGGCTGTGGGATGGGAACGCGGGTGGCCGGGCTGGCCTGTGTGGGGAGGGACTAGGACCCCTGGCCCCCGACCTGCGCTGGGCCTGGTGTTGGCAGGACAAGAGCCCCGGACGAGACGGCCTCTGTCCGCAAGGGGCCTCCTTCCTGCGGGCTCAGAGAAGTGACTTGATTACAGCAGCACAGCCTGGGGATGGTCACAGGGGCCTCTGAGGGGCAGGGCACAGAGGGCGAGTCATTACAGGGAGGGCAGGGGCAGGGTAGCTGGCTATGGGGTGGGGTTTGAACTGGGTTCTCTGGAAAGATGGGCAGAGGCACTGGGCGCTCGGCGGACCGAGGGCTTTCTGAGGGGAACGTGGAGGGAGCAAGGTCAGAGGACGGGCGGCCTGGGTCTTGGGCAGGAGACGGGAGATGCTCAGGCCTCCGTGGGTGGCACTGGCCCCGGGCCCGCTCTGCCCGAAGGCTTGTGAGAGGCCTCAGAGGTGCCCACTTCGGCTTTTAGTTGTGTAGGGAGCGCATACCTCAGTAGAAAAGATGCAGGATTTCTCTTCAATGTCTTGATTTCTTCTTTGCTCCAAAATAACTTCTGGCTGCTGAAGCCTCAGAGGATGAGGGAGGCTTGGGGGACGGGAGGCACCCCTGCGGACGCCCAGGGCTGTGTCCGCCCCTCTGGGAGCCCACACGTTGCTTTCAGGGACGAGCCAGCTGGTGGGTGTGGCCCTCTGTGCAGACTCAGTCCCTGGTCAGTCTAGTTTGTTTGTTTGTTTTGCGGTACGCGGGCCTCTCACCGTTGTGGCCTCTCCCGTTGCGGATCAACAGGCTCCGGACGCGCAGGCTCAGCGGCCATGGCTCACGGGCCCAGCCGCTCCGCGGCGTGTGGGATCTTCCCGAACCGGGGCACGAACCCGCGTCCCCTGCATCGGCAGGCGGACTCTCAACCACTGCGCCACCAGGGAAGCCCTCAGTTTAGTTTTCTCTTGGGCGCCCTAGGCCGCGGATGCTTTGCCCCTGTTCTCCCAGGTCTGGGGCTCCACCTGGCCCTCCCCAGCATGGAGGGGTGAAGGAGACACTGATTTGAACTGAAGTCTCTCCCCAGATGGCCCCCAGCCCCGCCTGCCCAGGCTGTCACTCCAGAGGGTCACCTCGCACCAAACCCCAGCTCTTCCCAAACCCTCTGAGTCAAGACTGAAAATCATGCCCAGAGAGGTGAAGAGGCGAAGATCTTTGCAGGACAGAAAACCACGTTCGCAGGGCCATAGGGAGAATGTGCTCGTGGGAGCGCAGAGGCCGGCACACCAGCTGCCGATACCACGTGCCCTCCTGCAGCTTCATGGCACCCTAATCGCCCCCTCCCGTGCTCCCCCCAAGTCTGGTTGGAGGTGAACCCTGGAGTAGCAGTGGGTTCAATCTGCAACGGGCTCCAAACTTGGGGAAGCCAATGTAGCCTTTGGCCAAACTGCCAAATGCATAGGGTCCTGAGGGAAGGAGGTGACAGGCTCCCTCTGTTCCCTGCTAGGAAACTCCTGGGGTGCTGGGCTCAGCTGTGGCCGCTGCACCTAGAGGACACTCTCTGTTTCTCATGGATGGGACTATGTTTTCCCTGTACAGGGAAATGTCTCCCATGCGTCGTATAGAGCTGGCAAAGACATACGCAGTAATTCACTCTTCTGTTAATGAAATACATCCCGGACAAGGTTTTGATGGTCTGCTATATGCTGGGCAATGTTATAGGTCCTGAGACGCAATCACGGATAAAAGATTAACAATGATTCGCTGGGCGAACACAGGAGCATATGGGCAGAGGGAGACATTTATGTAAAGACTGGTTCACAGGACCACGGGGTCTGGGGGGTCTGGAGGGGGCGCAGCAGGCGGAGGCCGGGGTCAGCGCGTGCCGCAGCTCGAGTCCAGAGGCTCCTCGCGGCAGGACCACTTCATCCTCGGGAACCTCAGGCGTCCCTCTCAGCATCTTCAGCTGTTTGGATGCGACCCACGCTGGTTATGGAGGGTCGTCTGCTTTACACAGTCGGCTGGTCTGAAGGTTAATCTTATCTAAAACTACCTTCCCAGCAACACCTAGGTGGGTGTTTGGCCCGGCCAAGTGGACATGTAAACTAGCCATCCTAAGCGTGTAATAGCTATTTGTAAGTTGAAGACGGTCCGCTTGTACGGAAAGGGACCAAACTCGTTCCGTGAGGTCCCAGGCGTTAAGCCAGGACTCCAAGTGGCTATAGCGTGCTGGCCGATGCCCCTTCACTCTGAGGAAAGACCTTCCCCAGTGAGGACTTCTGACTCCCGCGTGGGCTGAGGGTCCCTGTGACCCCAGGCCCCCGGCAGGGCTGGGCTCTGTCGGGGCCGTCAGGGGACAGAGCTCACGTCGTGGTCCGGACCTTGGGCCACGGGCCCTCCCCGGAGACCCTGGGGCTGTGCTTCAGCTCAGAGCCTTCCAGGGTCCTAAGCGGCCCCGAGCAGCCCGTGTGGGACTCTCAGACCCTGACACATTCTGTGTGACTTATAAACCCTCCAGTGGCTTTAAAGCAAAGGCGGGAGAGGTCTGCCACTCTCCTCCAGGGATGCGTGGGCCACGGGGCCACACAGCCGGGCAGAGGAAGGAGCAACCGGGCCGCGAGCTCCTCCTCCCCGTGTCAGCGCAGAGCGCGGAACTGGTCTCACGACATGAGCCCGCGAGGCTCCAGGGCTGCGAGCTGCAGGCCAGGGCCTCCCTTCTCAGGGGTTGAGGAATCCAGGGCATCCTAATGCAGGAACCAGCGGTGGCTGCCCTTGAGAGCGGGCAAGGGCAGAGGGCGTCCGGGGGCTCTGAGGCCGTCCCGTCGGGGCTGCTCAGCTGCCTCTCAGAGAAGCTTGTGCGGGCGGAGGGGTGGTTGCAGGGAAGGGGGTCTAGCCCAGACTTCTGCCAGGAGCCCGACTGGGAGCCCCGACGGAGGTGGCTGCGGCCCAGGAGGCGCTGGATGCTGCCTTGGGCCCAGCTCCAGGCCTGTCCTGCTCTGACGGGGCCGGGAGCTCGTGCCTGGAGGCCGGGGGTCAGCTGCGCCGCCTGAGCCGTGAGCTGGACGGTGACTCCACCCAGGCCGCCTGCTGACCTGGAGCGAGCTGCCCCAGTCCCTCCGCCTGACGGGTGGATGGCGCCCCTTGGGTGTCCACGCGGTGGCCTCAACGCGGTGCACAGGCCAGCAGCAGGCAGCGCCCTCTCCCCCTGCAAACCTCCCGCGGCGGCCGCAGGGCCCCCGAGCAAAGCCGTCTCCGCCTCCACCCTCCTCAGGCCGCTGCCCGCCCCCCACGCCCCGCGGACTCCGGCTCCAAAGCCGCTGTCTAAAAACAACACAACACAGGCCAAAAGCTTTCCTCTGATCATATCCCTACCTCCTTCCTCCACTTCGCAGAAGACAACGTAAAACACACCTGAAGGGCTGGCCTGTCCCCCCGCCATAGCCTCTTCTTCCCCCCCGACCCACAGCAGCACCTCTGTCTACACCTCCCGCCACCACTGAAACCACTCTGGCTAAAGTCCCAGACGCCTCCTGTTGCCAAATCCAGTGGCTCTTCTCAACCCTCAGTAGCATCTGACCTTGCTGTCAACACCCTCTTTCATATACTCTCTCCCTTTGCTGTGAAAATCAGAGAAACAAAAGTAAACCTGGATATTTGAAGAGAATCCCTTAAGTGGGGAATTACTTGCCAAGGTCTTAGGAGGGCCGGGAGCCAGTGTGGAAGGCCACGTGACCCAGAGGTGGGCAGCTACAGGGAGGCTTGCTGCCCCTGGGGGGTCCCCCAGGGCCAGGGACCCACCCCCAGGAGCCCACCCTCAGGGCTGATGCTCTGGCAGGAGCCCAGGAGAGCCCCCCGACACTGCTGCCAGTAGCACAAATGGGCTCCTATAAACCTGACATGACCTCCTTTAACCCTTCAGCGTTGTTCTGAAACAAAACCCATCTATATCTATTATCCATCTTTTTATCTACCTATCATCTATCAATCATCTATCTATAACCATCTATCATCTATCAATCATAATTCTCAATTTTCTATTTATCTATCATCCATTTATCCATTGTCATCTATCATCTGCCTATGTACCAATCTATCCACCATCATCATCTATCCATCCATCATCCGTGGATACATCTATCACCTATCTATCAATGTATCTATTTATCATCTACCTATCATCTATATCTACCTATCTATCATCTCTATCTATCTATATCTATCTATCTACCCATCATCTATATCTATCCATCAATCATCTATATCTACCTATATATCATGTATATCAATCTATCTATCTATCTACCTATCATCTATATCTACCCATTTAACATCTTTATCTACCTATCATCTCTATCTATCTATATCTATCTATCTACCTATCATCTATATCTACCTATCAATCATCTATATCGACCTATATATCATCTATATCAATCTATCTATCTACCTATCATCTATATCTACCCATCTAACATCTATATCTACCTATCATCTCTATCTATCTATATCTATCTATCTACCTATCATCTATATCTACCTATCTAACATCTATATCTACCTATCATCTCTATCTATCTACCTATCATCTATATCTACCTATCAATCATCTATGTCGACCTATATATCATCTATATCTATCTATCTATCTATCTATCTATCTATCATCTATCTATCATCTATAAACTACTTATCTATTTGTGTATCTATCTACCATGCATCTATTTATCTATTCATCTATCAACTACCTACTTATCCATCATCACTCTTATTATTATTATCAATCATCAGTGTATCTAAAATCCATGGGCTCTGCTCCAAGAGTCTTGGGATTGAAGGGATGACGCCTCACTCCTTCTGGTCCCTCCAGCATTTGCACAAATCAGGTTCTCCACCGATGTTTGTTCATCTGTGATGCTCAACACTAGGGATTCTCAAATTTTAAAGGCTCCCGTGTGAGAGAGGAATTACCTGTCTTTCGTAGCATCCCAAGAGGTATAACCAAGACCTGCAGGCAGAAACCATAAGAACTTTCTATCAGAGTCTCTCCAGAAATGGAAAGAGCTTTCTTCAGGGAGAGTTTCAACCAGGCCTGCGGGGCTGTGGTAGAAAGAGTGGAGAATTTAGAGGGATGGCCCATGTGACCTTGGAAATGTCCTCTAAGGAAGAGCGTGCACAATTCCCTCGCACGGAAGGGGAGGTGGCGGTGCTGGGCTGGGACAGAGGTGAGCGGGGGCTCACGTTGCAGACAGGGGCGTGGGCAGCGTCTCTGGATACGATGCCCCCCCTCCCCCGTCCTCCTCACCTTGTTAGAACCATTTCTCAGAGCTCTGATCTTCAGACGCTCAGAGACTCCCCAGCTGGGGCTGGCCACCGGTAAAGCTCTCTCCTGCAGGATCACCTCCTGACCCCTCGTGCGTGTGGGCCTTGCACACGAGACCGCCACTCGCAACCCCAGCCTCCAGGCGCCTGTGCCAGAGCCCATGGGCCGCCACCCCGCGTGGCACTGAGCTCTGGAAGGGGGAGCTCGGCGAGGGTGCAGGATTGGCGCCCCATCTACTCAGCATCCAGGGCCTTCGCCTTCCCGTCCCCTCGGTTCCTGCTTGTCCTCTGCTCCTGTCCCCTCAGGCTGCACGTTCCTCCAGTTTGTCCCAGGGCCCCAGTCCCCTGGAGAACGCAGCCCCCAACCGTGAGGACGTCTGCCCAGTGGTTCTAACCCGCAGCCTCCGTAATTCCCAGAGCAGGGCCCGCCTGGGTGCCCAGTGTTTCTAACCCGCAGCCTCCGTAATTCCCAGAGCAGGGCCCGCCTGGGTGCCCTTGTGAGTTACTGCTGCAGTGACGGTGAACAGATGAAGGGGTGAACGTCTGAAGAAAAGCCATGATGCCGGGCCATGGGGTGTGGGAGGAGCATGCCCGGCCCCCAGGTCCTGCCCCGGGGGTGGGAGCTTAACTCCTCCCTTCCCCTCCTGCGTCTACGCTTCCTGGGGGCCGTGACTGTACCCCCAAAATGTGCTGGGGACCCATGGCGCACATTAAGATATTAGTGATTGGTATTTGTCTCATTTAACAAAGAGAAACAGACCCCGGAAGAGGTGAGCCTCTGAAAGTGCTTCTTAAACCGTGTGAGGGCCAAGGTTTGATGGCCCAAGACTCAAACACCGTCCAGGTGCTGCTGGGAATGGATTTGCAGGTGATTGGGGTCCAAATTAGTGGACCCAAAAATAGGGAGACGCACCGGGGGGTCCTGACCCACTCCCTCCCACCCTTTAAGACCCCCGTCTCCCCTGGCCAGCGGCTGCAGCCGTGGACAGGGCCACGTGGCCAGGAACGGCGGGCCGTCCCTGCTGGCAGGTGGGTGGGTGGAGGCCTTGGTCCCATGAGGGCAGGGAGGTGAGTCCTGCCAGCAGGCTCAGAGCACGAGCGCTGGCTAGGCGAGCAGGTGATGTCAGCTGGGGCACCGCGGGCACTGATGAAAGGCCTCGCCGTGCACAGGCTTCACACGCTCGGGGCTAACTTCCCGGGGACTTGCTGGTCCCACAGCCGCCTGGGGGTGGGAGTCGGGGAGCTGCCACGTGCCCCCCTCCAGGCCACGCGCCTGGCTCCCGGGGGTGGGAGGGAAGCAGGAGGCACCGTGGCGGCATTGAGCTCACAGGCGCGGGGACGCCCTCCCACCGTGAGAACACGTGGAGACCAGTGCCCAGCACCCAGCAGCTTGCTTTTTCCATCAGCAATTTGCTGAATGAGGACAGGTCAGGCCGGTGCGCCGGGCCTGAACGCACCGCACATGCCCCAGCAGCAGTGACTGAAACTGGCGTGTTTGTGAGCTTCCTTAGCCAAGTTGCAATTTATCTTGGTTTTAACCCAAACAGGCTGCAAACCAAGACAAACACTCTTTGATGTAATCAGCGTATGACTCAGGCCTTCTGCGCGATGGTTCCTGTGCAGGGAAACAAAACAGGCCTTGAAACTTTGTCTGTGGAAACTGTGTGTCTGCAGCTGCAGTGGTGGTCACAGTCCTGCCGGGCTCAGCATCCGGGGCAGCCCGTCAGGGGACGTCTGTGCTGGTCACTCATCAGGAAGTCACCTGCCCCTCGCGTCCTGCAGCTCACACTTCGGGTGATGGGAGGGGCCTCGAGAACTCTCAGGTGAGCCACAGGGACCCTTGGACATGAGGCGGGAGCCTCTTGGGTGGCCACCCTCATGCCTCCCTTGTCACCTGTGATTTCAGGAGACCCGACCCACGTGGCTCTGCTCCCTCTGCCCTGAGGAGGTCCTGAAACTCCTCTGATCGACTTTTTTCTTTGGTGACACAGGATATTATGCTTTTTCTACTAAGACTAAACAGCCTGAGCCCAAAGCCTTGTGGAGGGAGCTTGGGACCTGCGGGAAGGCCCACGCTGCCTCCATGCCTCCGCCCTGTGTGGCCCTCCTTGGTCCCAGGTGTGCAGCGCTGCCCTCCTGGGACAGTTAGGTCTGGGACAATTTAATGGGAGAGAAGGTTTGTTTCCCACCACATCCCATGGAACCCACTCCCTTTGGAAGCCAAGCGCAGAAGCACAGAGAGGTCAGGGCTGCCGGGGCGCCGCGCTCACCGTGCCCGGGGCTGCCCACGGTCCTGCCTTCCTGGATTCAGCGGCTGATTCAGAGACTAGGGCCCTTCCAGGTGCCCGGACTTTCCCAGGTGTTGGAAAGGTAGGGGTCGGACAAACAGCTCCTTCCTTCCTGGAGCTAAAGTACAATGGGACAGACAGACATGAACCAATGTACACAGAGTAACTGTTGAATTTAAGTTACCATCAGGAAAGGTACAGATGGGCTCCCATGAGCAGTTTGGGAACACGGCGCACAGTAAGATATTAGTAATTGGTATTTGTCTCATTTAACAAAGAGAAACGGACCCCAGAAGAGGTGACTTGCCTACAACTTCAAAAACAATAGTGGCCGCGCTGGAGTGGGGTCCCGAAGAGGCTAGGATGATTCCACCTGCGGTGCAGGGAGCAGATCGGAAACCAGGTGGCGGAAAGCGAATCGCTAACAAAGGAAGTCACCGGCCAGGTTGTGTGTCATTTGTCAGAGACTTAAAGACCAGGTAACAGGTTTTGAGAGAAGAGCCGGTGGGGCATCGAGCGCATCAGGACCCCGCCTGCAGGTTTAGGGCACCTTTTATTTCACAAACCGCCTCGTGGCAAGTTCTCTGCCTGAGAAGCGGGTTTGCCCACAGCCGAGCAGGGGGTCCGCTGACCCTGCAGCGGTGGGCCACCCGCCAGCAGGAGGCATGTGGGGTCCAGGGCGGGTCTGTGTGAAGAGCTTTTCTCGGGGAAAGTCTGCAGACAAGAGCAAGTGGCCTCCCAGCCCAAAGCCAGGAGCCAGTGGTTCTTCCAAACCTTCTCAGGGCCGGGATGGGGGCGGGGGGGCTGGTCCATCGGGGTCCCCAGCCCACCCCAGAGAGGCCCCGCTGCATCCCCCCAGGCCTGCTGCAAGGTCACTGTCCCAGTTCCCTTGCCAGTGCAGCCCTGCAGAGCCGTGGGTCTCACTGGGGGGAGCAGGTTGGAGACTGTCCTGTGCTGTAGGGCACGTGGAAGGGAGCAGGGACAGTGGGGAGGCCTCTGGGCCTGGGCGGGAGATCACCCTTCTCTTGAGCTGGACCCCAGAGTCCGGACTCAGTGAGACACACACAGGCACACAACCCAAAGCGGGGAGGTGGGGTCGAAAACAAGGGTGCCCAGGAGCCCTGGGCTGCTTCTAACTTCCAGAGTCTTAGTTCTGTCGTCTGAAACGGGGTATCTAAATCGACTTCATGGTTTTGTTTGGAAAATCAACGGAGGAGTTAGGCTGGCCCAGCTGGGGCGTGTGGGTCTGAGAGCCGCCTACAGGCTACCGACTCTGAGCACCCCTGGGACACCTGACGGGGGAGGGAAGCCTCCTCGGGGTCTGCACGTCCCGAGCTACACCAAGACACGCGGACACACGGGCCTGTGAGGCAAAACAAAGAGCCCAGAAACAGATCCCAAGAGAGAGGGACATATAATGCATGGCAAAGCCACACTTTCAATGCAATGGTGAAAGACTAATTTAATAAATGCCATGGAGTAAAGACAACTGTAAAAATGCAACAAACCTTTTAGAAGAATACTTAGAAGGCCTTCTGTACAACCTAGGAGTCAGGAGAGTTTCCGTGTTAGATGGTAACTTCTTACAGCAAAGAGATGAAGATACCTTAATCGAAGTCATCTGGCAAACACGAGAAGATATTTGCAAAGTTACGGGAGAAAAAGTGTTAACCTACAATAAGGTATAATCTGTGGAGAGATTTAACAAATTGATCAGCTAAAGATAACCCAATAGAAAGAAAAGTGGACAGAGGATATGAACAGTGATTAACGGAAAGACAAATCTAGAAGAACACTAGTGAATTTCAGAAAACGCTAATTAAAGGAACCGGGAGATATCAATCCACAGACATCAATTAAAAAGAGTAATAGGGCTTCCCTGGTGGCGCAATGGTTGAGAGTCCGCCTGCCGATGCAGGGGATGCGGGTTCGTGCCCCGGTCCGCGAGGATCCCACATGCTGCGGAGCGGCTGGGCCCGTGGGCCGTGGCCGCTCAGCCTGTGCGTCCGGAGCCTGTGCCCTGCAACGGGAGAGGCCACAACAGTGAGAGGCCCGCGTACCTCAAAACAAACAAACAAAAAGAGTGATAGTCACTGCTGGGGAGGAGGTGGTAGAAATGCGAATAGTTACAGCCTTTGGGGAAAGGAATCTGGTACCACCTAGTGAAGAAGAAAATCCCCCCCCACCCAGGAATTCACGTTCTGCGTTCCACATGGGAGAACACGTGTGCGGAAAGCAGGCCTACAAGGATGCTTACCGCCCTCTTTGCAACGAGCTCTGCCCGCAAAGGAAACAGAATTGAAGCTCATTGGTTGTGGCACGTTCATGTAGTGGACTATTTTGTAGCTGTTGTGAAAATGATGAGATTGGTACCAGCTGACTTGGAACATATTCTTAAGTGAGAAAAACAAAGACGAGGTAAAATTACATAATGTTATTCAATCTTTTCAACAACGATATACTTGCAGTTGCATACGTGTACATGAACACGTGTAATTGCGTGCTGTTCTCACTGGGACAAGGGGAAAACCTGGAAGACCCGCCCCCAAGGCTTATACTGACCGTCTGGCCTGGGGGTGGGGAGGTGGAAGGAGAAAAGACAAGAAGCCAGAAGACAAGTTCCGCCATGACAGACACGTCACATGTGACACCATCTTATTTACATAACAGTGTGTGTGTCCGTGTACAGATGCGTAAGTGATGGTTACTGCAGGATTGAGGGTTTCTGAGGATTTCCTTTCTTTTTAATACCTAAAGTTTCGTTAGAATCTTTACACGAAAATATTTTTAATATTTCTTACTAGGAAAAGAGCGATAAGGCTATTTTCCTGTGGGAAGAAAGGGAAACATACAGCGAGATGAGGTCGGCAAGGCACCTGACACACCTCGCGGTGGGACCTGGATGCGGGGCCGTGGCACAAAAAGGGCCCAGCTTTGTGGGCGGGGGATGCGTGTCCGCATGGCTTGCTGTCAGCGGGGACCAGGCTGAAACATTTCAGGACGATCCTCAGTGAGTCACATCTCAGAGCAAACACGAGACAGGACAAACCCGGGTCCACGCTTCCTGTGCCGACACGCCCTGTTCCTCTGGCCTCTCATCCACCTGGCTGAGGAAGGGGCAGAGCATGGTGGGCTTTCCCGTCTTCTTGAACCTTGAGAAAAACGGCCTTTGGGTGGAGTGTGTCTTCCTGCCCCTCAGGAACCACTGGGGGACCTTTCAAGCACTGACTTACTGTGCCATTCAGCACACTCACGCTAATGTTTCTTGTATAAAAAGGGAAGCTGCTACCATGTACTATTAGTCTTTCTGAGTGTTGTAAATTTATAAAATTCCATTTTCTGTATATTATTAACTTACTATTGAAAACCACCACTGAACACTTAACAAAATTGAGGATTTTTGAACCCAGATGATAAGTAAGAATGCCAGTTTTATTCCTTTTATTTCCAGTGGGCTCAACGGAATAAGGAATATTAACTTCTAGGAGGTGTTACGGCTTAATATTTGTTTCTAAGCCTGACGGTTTATTGCTGATGCTGTTATCAATCGTGTGCAGGATTTCACTGACCAGTTTCCCAAATGAGCACATTGTAAGGAAGCTGCTCATCTGAGCGTGAGCCCATCTGGTGCCCTCAACGGCCTGCTAGTCACGTAGGTGAGGTACGTCTGCACTCTGTTTACACACAAGCAAACTGGTCCCCGGAGATTAAATGACACATCTGAGGATGCACAGCTAATAGGGAGCAGAGCCGGCCCGGTATAAGCCCTTTTAAGTAAACATCCCGTGTTTTCTCCACAAAAATAGACGCTTCTCATCTAATTAACGAAAAAGCTTTGCTTTGAGCTCAGCTCAATCTTTGACTGTGGACAGTATGGAAAGTGGATATTCTGGAATTCAGTCAGAGGCCTTACCTTCCTTCCTGGTCTTTTCATTTCTTCCTTCCGTGGTTGAATGTTAATTGCAACCAAATCTTGTCTCCCAGATGTCAGCCTGAATAAGCCCTCAGCAGCCCTGTCTCAAAATTGAGGCCCTGCGGGTTCAGTGTCGTTGGATGTGTGTCCACACCAAGAGCTTGCCTGTCGACCGGGTGCCGGCGGAGCAGACGCGGGCGGCCGAGACTGTCGTGAGATCCTGGCCTGGCCGCGCGTCCCTTGCTTGCCTTCCTTGTGAGTATTTATGCTGAGTTTGGAAAGTAACAACAGTTTGTTCCAGGAGGAGTTAGCCAGGTCAGTCCCTGCGGGTTGAGATAAAGCCTCTGCCTGGTCCACAGCGAGGGCTGGAGATGATAGCGATCTGGGAGAGTAGCGTTGCCTGACGCGGGGGGCCTGCGAATCGCGGCAAGACCCTCGGCAGCTGGCGAGTGCCAGGAACCGGCGGCTGTGCCCCCCTGCTCGTCATCGCCTTCTGGAGCCCAGGGTGCAGACCGCCTGAAATTATAATGGGAACCAATTCTTAACCCCTGAAAATCACCCCCTTTTCTCTACTCCTCCGAATGAACAGGAAAGAAAGGATTTTCAAAAAACAAACAAAAAGCATAAAACCCAGGACTTAAACTACGTCTTACTAGACAGGAACAGCAATGGAATGCCGTCTCTGTGGCACAGCCCACGTTTCATGGCTGGTCCTCAGGGGGCCCCTCAACATGAGATGCTCTCCACGTCTTAACAAGCCAGTCCATGGTATTTTAAACTCCAAATCCTGGTGAAAACACTGAGTACTCGCTGAGATGAGATAACAGGGCGGAGTATGGAGCAAGAGAGAATGCAGCCGTGTGGGCACGTGTGTTCACGTGTGTGCCTGCACGCCTGAGGGATGGGTTGCATTCCGACCTCTCTGCACAGGCCAGCAGGGGTGGTTCTGCTTGGGGACCAGGGCAGGGTGGATGGCACTGCTCACCATGTCCCCACCATGTCCCGGGACAGACAAACCCTGGGGTGCCGAGCCGTGCCGAGCCCCGGCACAGGCTGGTGTCATAAGGGCATGACGCTTACGCAGACACGCGAGCGACTGTTCCACAGAGTAGACGCTCTGTGCCTGGGAACAGCCAAGCAGCTGACACTTGTCTACAGCTTGCACTTTATAAGGAAATGTCACGTATGTGTGTGATCTTCTTCTCATCACCGTGAGGCAGACGCGACTTTGTGAGGCTCAGTCGTTTGGGGGAGATGGAGGGAAGCCAATTCAGGTGTGGCCTCCATGTGACAAGTGGATACCTCTCTGGGCCGGGAGGTGAGATCTACCTGGCCAGGCTGTGGGCAGGTTCCGGAAGATTCTGTGGCCAGAGTCTCGCCCTTGATGGTCACTAACGCCTTGTCACTTGTCCAGCGAGTGGCAGAGCGACAGCCCAGACGCTCACGTGTGTTCACTGGACATTTAATTGGAACAAGCGCTGAGCCGGGCGCTGTGGGCTCGCATGAAACCCCAGCCTCTGTCCCGGGCTGGCGGCTGGAGGAACAGAGATGCTGGTGCGATCACAGCCCCGCGGGGACCTCATGTCCATCGCGAGCTGTCGGGGTCGGAGCCCCTGAGGTCTGCAGGAAAATGGAGTTAACGCCAGGGCAAGTTGGGCATATGAGGAGTTTCTAGACACCAAAGTGTGTGTGCATGTGAGGACCAGGGCCACGGGAGGCACCCCTGTGGCCGCCAGTGAGGCATGTGTGCGTGTGTGCACGTGTGCATGTAGATCTACGTGCTGTAAGGAAATCTCTTCTGCAATTAGAAACATTGATCTGGTTGAGAAGCGAACCTCTGAAAGACACTTTTGTTTCTGCTGTTTGGTGCTTGGGGCATCAGGGCTGTTGAATGTGTGTTTGTATGACGTACATATTCAAGGAATATGTGCTCCAGTCTGGAGTGCTCTCAAAGTAGTATGCTTCGGGCTTCCCTGGTGGCGCAGTGGTTGGGAGTCCGCCTGCCGATGCAGGGGACGCGGGTTCGTGCCCTGGTCCGGGAAGATCCCACGTGCCGCGGAGCGGCTGGGCCCGTGAGCCATGGCCGCTGAGCCTGCGCGTCCGGAGCCTGTGCTCCGCAACGGGAGAGGCCACGATAGTGAGAGGCCTGCGTACCACAAAAAAAAAAAAAAAGTGGTATGCTTCTCCATATTTTCCTCAGTGTCTGTTTTCTCTTTGATTCTGCCTTTGCAAGGTCCAGAGGCACGGAATCAGCTGATTCCACCTCTAAAGTGTGCAGCCTCTAAAGGGCTGTTTCCTCGTGGTCGGTCATGACTCGCCAGGTGTGGTGGTGTCTTTGAGTGTATGTGTCCTATTTCCGTCCTCCTATTAAATTCTAGGTCCATCATCTGAAGACCTCATTTCTTAACCACTTTATGCCACAGCAACGGTGCCAGAAGACTGGGCACAAACTCGGTATTTCTTGGTTTAAGCTAAATTACCTCATTTCCTAGTTTAAGAAGAAAGTGAACTTGGGATTTTAAAATTGTGAGTTTGGCTTTGGTAATTAAACATTGAACACAAGGCAAACATTTTGTTATTTTTGCTGGAATTCCCCAACTGCCAGGATGAGAACACTGCCAACAAAATACTTTAAAAGATCATTGACATTTCTATTCATGCCCAGATCCAGAAAAGGAACTGTTTTGCCATAAGGTCAACAAGAATGTCTCAATGTGTCGGCAGACCTGAAATTAGATCCTTCTTGAAATAACCTAGCATGGGTTGACTAAAATTTCTATTTTTTTTCCCCTCTAGTTTTCTAGCTTTTGTTATCAGAGTTGGTAGCTCTCATCAAAAACCTTCCTCCTGGTCTAGAGAAGGACACATATATGGATGAACACTGAAAACTCCACCAATCGCTTTGATGTTCATGTACATAAATCATGAAAGCAAACGTTATCTGCAAAGTTTTGCTCTCTCGTGTCTTTGAATCAGCTGACTTTTGCATGATTTTTTGTCAGGCAGCTCTGTCCAGTATTTTATGACAGACCTCTTCATCGAGGTTTGTCATGCCTGGTTAATTTGGGATTAACATATACATACTACTGTACATAAAATAAATTGAATCAATTCAATAACCAAGACATGGAAGTAGCCTAAGTGTCCATCAACAGGTGAATGGATAAAAAAGAGGTGGTACATATATATGGCTGAATACTACTTAGCCATAAAAAAAGAATGGAATCATGCCATTTGCAGCAACATGGAAGGACCTAGAGGTGGTCATATAAGTGAAGTAAGTCAGACAAAGGCAAATATCACATGGTATCACTTATATGTGGAATCTAGAAAAAATGATACATATGAACTTATAAAAGAGAAACAGACTCACAGACATAGAAAACAAACTTATGTTTACCAAAGGGGTGGGGCTAGGAGGGAAAAATTAGGAATTTGGGATTAACATATACACACTGCTATACATAAAATAGATAAGCGACAAGGATTTACTGTATAGCATGGGGAACTGTATTCCATATCTTGTAATAACCTATAATGGAAAAGAAACTGAAAAAGCATATATATATGTGTGTGTCTATATATATCTCAATCACTTTGCTGTACACCTGAAACTAACACAATATGATAAATCAATTATACTTCAATTTTAGAAAAATAGGCAAATTATGTGTACAGGTAAATCACACAAGCAAATATACAAATTGCTAATAAAAAGGCAATTAAAAAAAACCATGAGAGTCAATTCAGTGTTGTGAACTGCACACGGCGGGTAAGTGGAAGTTGGGCAGTCTTGGATCCGTAGGGCTGCCGGGCAGGGACCACGCCTTTGCCGTCTGCATGTGAGCATCGCCAACTGTGTGCCTCCCCCAGGGCAGTTGGGTGGAGGTGGTGTTGCATAAATTAGTCGTGAATGAATGTGTGTTCGGGGTCATCGTACTGGAGAGTGAGGAACCGCTCCTGTCATAGGAGCCCTACTGTCTCCCACGGAGTCTAGGGTTTCACGGACACGCGTTCAGAGCATGTGTGTGCAGCTGACCTACGGTGGGCCTGCACACCTCAGAGACAAGACGAGGGGCCTGATTCCATCAGTTACCGCTGGGGCCGGGGAGGGGACCGAAAGGAAAGGCCTGGTGTCCGCAGCCTGCGTTCCCTCAGGCCCTGGGAAGAGCAGTCCCACACGAGTCAGGGCGCAGGGCTCTCATCTGAGAGCGTCTAATTTCATGGGTCACGGCTTCCAGCTCCACCTTTCTGCTGCAACGTCAAATTTATAGCCACATGGATGACTCCCCCTCCTGGGAACGCTCCCTCAGCATCAGAGAAAAGGGGGACAGACGACCCCTCATGGCCGGAAAGGCTTCGGGGGGGCAGGGCGGCCAGGATAGGCGGACGTCTCCCCACCCGCGGACTGGTTTTTCGGACGAGCTAGTGTGCTCCCGCCCGGCTCAGTCCCTGGGGGTCTGGGCTGCACCTGTGAGGACGCCCGGGCTGCCGTGTGCCAGTGTGACAGCTTCGTGGAAATCCATCAAGCGTAAAGATGAGAGGGTCACGTCCAGGAGACGGATAGCGGCGATCATTTCACAATATACACAGCGCCGAATCATTACATTGTGCACTAGAAGCTATGCTGTGTATCAATCATGCCTCAATTGAAAATAAATATATAAAAGCAAAAGACAGACCCTCCTCAATTCTTACTTCGGCTGGTGATGGTTACGGAAATGCCTAAAGCTAGAGCTGGGTTCAAATCCCAGACCCGTTGCCCTTTTCTTTGGTCCAGCGATGCTGAGCCCGTGTCTCTCTGAGGCTGCGTGTGAGAGTTAAGATAGGGAATTTATAGGAAGTGAGAGGCTCGTGGTGGTTTTCACAGAGGAAACCGGCCTTCGTGGTTTTCCAGGCCAGCGATGGTGCGTGCGGACAGTGTTGCAGAGCTGCGGCCCGCGGGAGCTGCGCTCACCAGCTCACGGCCTGTGTGTCATCTCCGATGGGCAGGCCTCAGGGGAGGGACCCACAGCCCTGTGTGTAGACGCAGAAACCGAGGCTGGGAGAGTTCAGCCTGGGAGCGCGTCCTGCTTGCGGGGGTGGCAGAGGCAGGTTTGAGGGCGGCTGTGGAGCCCAGGCCTTGCTGGGAAACAGCGGCCATAGGGTCCTCACCCGGCACTGCTGGGCGGGGGGGCCCATCTTGGACAGTGATGCTGCTGGACACTGGGGACGGGGGTGGGGAGAGAGGAAGGGGAAGGCGTGGGAGGCTGAGACCGGGCCCAGGAAGTTTACTTTCCCGCTAGTTTCTCCACGTCTGTTTAATCTGTCACCAGGGGTCACTGGCCAGGCGGCGGCTCCTCTCCAGCGGGCTGTTCCCAGGACGGTGCCTGGGAAGGAGGAAGACGGCACTTTCCAGAGATTCAGCGAAGAGGAAGAGCCGCCGACACGCGGCTGGAGGTGCTCCCAGGACCTGCCGTCCGCCCCGCGGTCAGGGGTCAGGAAATGACTCGCCCTGTGGCGGTCCTGCTCTGGTGGCCATGTCACTGGCCTGCCTGCAGCACCCCAGGAGCAGCCCCTGGCCCCCGTCGTGCCACCTGCAGCAGCTGCCTTTTCTGCTGGGATCTGATTCTAGTCGGTTGATATGGGGGAGGGTGGCTTGTCCAACATGGGGCAGGGGGTTGTCCTGTTGGTTGAAGAAGTCTGTTTAAGGTTATGGAAATGCTGACACACATCACAGAGTGTTTTAACTTTTCTGAAAACAAAATGCTGCTTTTCAAATCTTTCAAGGGTGAGTCAGCACTTGTGTTATTGGAGCCCCACATGTCTTCTGTGTACAAACCACCGCAGCCGTGGCTGACGGGACTCACTTTCACTAAGGGGGATGGAGGATGCGGGGACCTCCAGAAACAACCAGCGCTGGGAACCCCCTGGTTTATGGCGCCTCATCCACATCTGATTTGACAATTTTTTTTACACGCTCACTTTTAAAAGGTCATTCCTATTAGCTTTCACAGAAACAATTCTCTTTTCTTTTTACACTCATATGTAAAGCAATGTTTTGTGTAATTTGTTAATTCAAAAAATATTTAGTGCCTCCTAAGTGTCTGACACGTAATGGTTAACTCACATAATTACCACAGGCATAGACTGGCTTGGGACAAACAAGCACACATGACTCTCGGTGAGCACAACTTTACTGGGGGAGGGGTACACAGGACACTAGAGGGATGTCCACAACAGGTGAGGTCCCAGAGGGCCACCAGCAAGGGGAGCTGGGCGTCACAGAGGAACAGGAGAGAACACATATGAAAGGAGCTGGCTACAGGACAGCAATTAAAGACCTGTATGTTGTCTTCACCACCACCATCACCATCACCATCACCACCATCACCATCACCACCATCATCATCACCATCACCACCACCATCATCACCATCACCATCATCACCATCACCATCATCACCACCACCATCACCATCATCATCACCATCACCATCATCACCATCACCATCATCACCATCACCATCATCACCACGACCATCACCATCATCACCACCACCATCACCATCATCATCACCATCACCATCATCACCATCACCATCATCACCATCACCATCATCACCACCACCATCATCACCGTCACCATCATCACCATCATCACCAACACCATCACCATCACCATCATCACCACCATCACCATCATCATGACCACCATGACCACCATCACCATCACCACCACCATCACCATCATCATCACCATCACCATCACCACCACCATCACCACCATCATCACCATCACCATCATCACCGTCAACAACATTTTGAGCATTTACATTAGGTTCTATGTTAAACACATTACACAGACTATCTCATCGAATCCTCCTGTAACCCTATGGCAAAGATCTTATCTATAGTTTCCATTTCAGAGGTGAAACTTGAGTTCAGATAGGCCAACGCACAAGTACACGTAGCAGGTGAGCAGTGGAATTGAAGTGAAGCTGCCCTCTGTGATACAGTCTCTCCCAAAGTGCTGCTGCAACATCCTGTGGTCTGAAGAGCTGAATCACAGGTGGTTAGGCACCTTGCCAGCCTGGGTCACCTTGCTGAGGCGAGGGAGCTGATATTGGAGGTCAGCCTGGTCTGACCTCAACACCACAAACGCTCCACCTGGCCTCCCATCCCATGCAGCTCTCCCACGTTGGAAGGATTCTCAGGGCCTGAGCTTCCTGGAGCGCCCCCCCCCCCTTGCCTCTTAGTGGCCCCTGTGAGCTGTGCCCCTCCCTGGGCACTCGCCAACGAGGATCAGAGCCTGAACTGGCCTGATGTGGAAATGGCTGGGGTGGCACCGGCGTTCTGAAAAGTAGTGCAGGGACCATGCCGGTGACAGCCACCCTCAGAGCAAAGAGTGAGCTTGGCTCTGTATTAACATGGTTGTGCATATTACCCACCAAACTTCCCACTCCTTTGAGGTAGATCTTAACTTTACATGCAAGAAAGAAGGGAGAAAAGCATCCCATAGCAGAACTGGGTTGCATACCCAGATGTGTCTTATTCCAGCCCCTGGGTTGTAGCTGCTGGTTCCCAAGCCTCTGGCAGGAGTCACCACTGGGCCCTCTAGACTCCAGGCCCCCATGTGGAAGCGCCCTCTTGGAATGGAGGCATGGGTCTGGGTCTGGTTTCTAATTTCCCAGTGTGAGGCGTCGGGGATAAGCCGTGTGCTCCTGCAGCATCTGAGCTGGGCATGCCTTATACCCCCATCCTGTGGGTGTCCTTTGTCTGGCCAAGCACCTGAGACTTGAGGCAAAGTCTGAGTCCAGCCTGAGCTCTGAGATGCTCGTCTGGGACCTGATGCCCTGCCCGGCTGCCCACATCTGGTCCTGTTCCACACACCCTGCAGCAGCTGTCATCTGGCATTTGGTGAGGGGACAACAGACCACTCAGCCCTTTGCTGTCACTGTCACTTTCCTCCAGACACTATTTTCTGCTAGTTACTTCTACTGCCCATTTCTGTCTGCACGAACCTCTCCCAGCAGCCCGACAGAACCACACCTGCCACAGCTACGCCGGCCACTCAACACCCACTCCCCAGGGCCAATCCCACCTGGTTCACATTCACATGCTCACACCCACGCTCCCGCACACCTCCGCCCTAGAACACACACTCCTAAAGGGAATGCAGCTCATCTTACGCCTCCTCTAACCCCAAACAGAGGCTCAGTTCCAGCTGTGTTATAGGTACCTAATAGGCCGTTGTTTAGCTGAAGTGACTAAAATAACGAGATTATCTTAAATAAGCATTTATAAAGTTAGATGTTCAGATGAGCATCTTTCAGAATACTGTTTTTAGAAAGTCATTTCTTTGGTCCAACGATGACCAAAACACTTTTGAACCTCCCTTATCTGTGCAGCAAGGTGCCCAGGAGCTGAGCGAAATGTCAGACATTCAGAAAAGACGGCAAGGCTCTCCCTGCCGCGGGGGCTTCAAAAGCTCCCTCTTCCAGTACCTGAGGTCAGATTTGGTTCTAGGGTCCTGGCCTCCCCGTTGCAAGGGCCCATCCAGGAGCAGACTGTCTGTGTTACCCGCCGTGGAAGCAGGGACCCCTCTCGCCCCACCAGGGCCCAGGTATCCGTTCACAGAGCAGTGACTCTTCTCAGTCACTGAAGGTGTTAAGAAGAATGAACCAGGTACCAGCGGCTGGGAGGATGAGTAAAGGAATGTGCAGTGGCCCGAGCCGACCCAAGGGAGAAGACAGTGTTTCTGGAGTAAGCGCGCGGCCTGCAGGCGGCTCACTGTGCGTGGGTGTTGCTGTCTGCCAGGGCTTCCCGGGGCCACGGCCCGGGCATCTGCTCACGGCTCGGCGGGGCCGCCCGCAGGCTGTGTCCAGGGTTGCCAGGGCTGGGCTGTCACCCGGCAGCGCACGGAGCTTCGGGCAGGACTCAGGTCCTGCAGGGCCTCAGGCGCTTGCTGGTTTTGGCCAGAGCGGCCTTCAGCAACTTGCCCCGTGGGCCTCCCCGTCGTGGCTTCTTTCTCAAAACCAGCAAAGAAGAGAACGTCTCAGCATGGCAGACATTACGTAACAGAATATCGGAGGAGCAACACCGGCCCCTTAGCCACATTCTACTGGTTGTACAAGGTTTGGTGACATAACCAGGGGGGTCACACCCCAATCTTTCTGCCAAATTGTACTCGTTGGAAACCCGTCAGAGGTGAGAGCCACACCCAAGGGTGTGAACGCTGGGTGAGCGTGGGGAGCGAGTCCCTAGGGGCATTTTAGCAGCCATCTGCTAAGTATGCACAGTTTTCTTTACTCTTGCACCTTGGGTGGGATTAAAGATGCCCACTTTAAAGATACATCTTTGGGCTTCCCTGGTGGCGCAGTGGTTGAGAGTCCGCCTGCCGATGCAGGGGACGCGGGTTCGTGCCCCGGTCCGGGAGGATCCCACATGCCGCGGAGCGGCTGGGCCCGTGAGCCACGGCCGCTGAGCCTGCGCGTCCGGAGCCTGTGCTCCGCAATGGGAGAGGCCGCAACAGTGAGAGGCCCGCGTATCACAAAAAGAAAAAAAAAAGATTCGTCTTTAAGAAGTGACAAGAGGTGAGGCGGTGAGCACGTGAGGCGTGGTCCCCAGGGCCGGTGGCCGGGCAGGTGCTGTGTCTGCCATCAGGCACTGAGGGCAGGGGTCCCCTGGTTCCTGGGGGTCTGTGGGGAGAAAGTCATTCACCCTTGCTCACCACGGCCGGCGGGCAAGCCGCAGCACCAGCTCCGTCTGCCCCTCACCTTTGGGGGCGTGGGCTTGGAGGCTGTAGCCACAGACATCAGGGCCGTGTTCTGAAACATGCTGGGGGCTCGTTCCCCTGGTCCCAGGCCACTGCTGTGTGTCCAGATCCCCCTGGGAACATGTGCATTAGTTAGAGGCACCTTTGTGCTGCCAGTTGCCAGCATCACTACCGGGTCTCTCTCCGTTTGATGATGAATTTACGATGGTTACTGGCAACAACATGGACTGGGAAATCCCAGGCTTCCTCCATTTACTGTTCCACAGACTTCCTCAATGTTTCCTGCAAACCAGCGAGTTACTAAACAACATCACGCATGACTCATTCTCAGGATCCAATTGACTCGCCCAGTGGACTGCAGGGCGTGAGTGGAGCTGCAGGTAGCTTCCCTGTAGGAGGAAAAAGCCCCACAGCTGGCGCTCCTTTGAAAGTCCTTGTTCACGTGTCTCGTGGCGGAAGAGGCCAGAGGAGAGAGGGCGGCGCGGGAGTGCAGCGGGAAGGCCCGGCTCTGCTCTGTGGGTGGTGAGCCTGCACATCAGGGGGTGAGGTGCTGTCACAGGGCTCACACCCCATGTTCTTTCTGCTGCCTCTCTCTTCGTGCTCAGCCCTGAGTCTCTCCCCGCCGTCCACAGTCTTCCCGCCCCTCCCTGGTCCTGTTCCATCCTCTCCTATCGGCGGCGCCGTGTGGTGGTTGAGGGTGCTCCCGGGTCCCCGCTGAGACGGGGCACGTGGCGGCAAGTGCCACTGATCGCGGTAGTGAGCTCGGGAATTGGCAGATGACTCAGGGTGGAAGGTGGTGAGCTCGTTTTCGTAGGGCTGCCCGTGACCCTGAGGGGGAGGAAAGGCCTGAGGGCTCAGACGCAGAACCAGGAGGCTGCGGTGGTCAGTAGTGAGGATGAATGGCCAGCAGTAGCCATGTGGCGTCTGTCCTAAGGCTCACGGAAGAGCCCACCTTTTCCTGACCTGACCAAGGGAGCCGTCGTGGTTGACCTCTGACCCCCACCCTCCACTCTTACACAGCCTGGTGGAGGGAGCGCAATTCGGAAACGGAGCCGGATCTGAACCCGTGAGCCACTACTTCCACAGCCGGATGATTTTGGATAAGGACTGTGGGCCGGGGTGTCCCAGCCCTGAAATCAGGACAACAATGCCTGGTGTTGGCCATGCGAGGCAGCAGGAGCCCCGTCTCTGGGTGGGGCTGGTGGTCACAGGACCAGCAAGAACCAGACCTCGCCCCGCTCGGTTCTCGGGACGCCTTCCCGCTTTCGCAGAGGGCATCGCCGCCCAGTGCCTGCACCCCGCTGGAGCCGCTGTCTCCTTCAGCACCCCGGGCTCAGGAGTGATCCCGTCGCTGGACACCTGCTCTGTGCGCCAGCCGCTGGGACTTTCAGAGGCCCCGGCTCCCTGTGCTTCCTGGTGTCCGAGCTGCACAGGCCGGCCGTGAAGGAGTGTCCTCCCCAGGCTGCTGCCCGTTCTCTCACGGAGGCTGTTTATTTATTTCAGGAAACACTAACTCATCAACGGTGTAAAATTAAAGCACTGTAAATATGACTCATACACTTCATTTTATTTATGAATATAGTACTTTTGTATTAAGATTAAAAGTACCCCTCTGGTTCTTTGTTTAATACTCAGCTATAAAGTTGTTAGATTAAATTTAAATAAATATTTTATACCAGTTGATTGACTAAATGTCTTCAGAGGTTACACTTCAGACCATCATCATAAGTTTGACATATCTGATTCCCTTGGGTACTTCAAACACCTGATAAGGAAAACTCGTAAATCTAACCAACAAAATCTTCTTAAGTCATTAAACAATGTTTATAAATGGTTTGATTTAATAAGGCGAATTCCCTTAAATCAGTTTCTCAGCTGCAGTACTGTCAACATGCTGAGCCGATAAGTCCTTGCTGCGGGGCGGTCCTGCCCCCGCCAGATGCCAGGAGCAACCCCTCCTTGTGACAATAAAAAACGTCCCTGGACATCACCAAACATTCCCTGGGGATGGGGGCAAAAATCCCAAGTTAAGAATCATGGTCTTAAATATTTAAACATGATTAAAATTTAATTAGTTAACCCCTAAGAATTTTCTTAGAATCACAAGTTTCCTACCTTAGATGCATATAAATGCTCAAATGCATTTGAAAATTAAAAGATCAAAACCCTTATGATCACCAAGCTGTTGCCACATCCAGCTGTCAGATAGTAAGATTGTTACCGCTCAACGTGGGGTCTGCACCTGGCTGTCTTCCTTCCTGAAGTCACTGTCCCCAAAGGGAGCAGGGGGAGCTGCCGCCCAGGTCACCTGAGGTCACGTGTGCCCAGTGTCCAGTCAGGTCTCAGGTCAGACAGGAATCCAGAATGCAGGTGAGAGGCCTGAGACCAGAGCGTGCCCCAGGCTCCTGGTAGGAGGACAGCCCCGAGTGGACACCACTGGCCCTTCCTGACGCTCTCAAGGTCACGTGCTTCCTGCAGCCTGGGCACCGCCAGTCCCTGCGTCCCGCAAGCCCAGCTTCCTTCTCAAGGTAGCTTGAAGAGGGTCTTCAAACTCTTACTGCCCGTTCTGACCTGGCGGGTTTGCAACCGTCAGAGCGCTGCTCGGTGCTGATGGAATTATCTGCCGGGTGTGGACCGCACGCCTGTCTGGGTCGATGGGTGCACGGCCTGCCGGGTAATGTTCGCCCAAAGCTCTGCGCTGTGCTTCTCACGTTCTCCCCAGCACCAGACACACACAGCTCCCAAGGGCACAGCGGCTGCTCCCCTGGTCACGGGTCATGAGTGGCGGCGGAGCCCTTCTCAGCCGGACGTCTGTGCTTTCAGATCCGCCCCGGGGCCTCCTCTACACCACCTTACATTCTGACATTCTGCACCATGACGTGGGCTCAGCTGTTCTAAGGAGCCTTGGAGGTGCCGAAGGGCGCCAGCAAGAGGGGCTGCATCAAAGCCTGGGCCTGGGCCTTCCACGAGGGTTCCTGGGGACTGCGCGGTGGACGGAAAGCCACAGGTGCACACTGCTGCTTTCTCAGGTCAGAGCACCGTGGGTACTGTAACTGCAACTGCATTTCTTTGTAAAATGTTGATCTGATGCAGATGTCTTTCGGCAACACTCTCCTTTGTGAGCCACTGGCTCCTGGACAAGCCTTTGACTCCAAACCATCCCAGTGAGAACGCACTTGCTTACCGCCTGCTCGGCTCCTCTGCCTCACTGGGTGCTGGGCCACCTTCTTCTCTGAATCCCTCGTGCCGCCCTAAGCGTTGTCTTTGCTCCCGGGGCTTCTCCTGGGGACTTGGCTCCCCGGGCCTCCCTCCCGCTCAGAGGAGGGCACCCCAGAGGTCAAACGAACCCAGTGGCTCCAGAGGTGATGAGTCTTAGCTTTAGCAACAATGGTGTGCCAGGGGTTGAGATTTTATGGCATAAAAAGGAGGATAGCCATGTCCTCATGGATGCCCCCGCTTGGTGGCTGGAGTTTGCCTGCGCTGTAATTTCTCATCAACTCCCGGAACTTTATTCTGAAAGCAGCGTGAGCGAGGTGTGAAAAGGGTGCTGAGAAGCCTATGCAAGATGCCAGACGCCCGGGCAGATCCGGCCACCATGCCGCTGAGACGTTGCCCCGAACGCTCCACAGCAGGTGCTGAGTGAGTGAGTGTGTGACAGGGACGCGCCCTTAATTCTCGGGTGGACGCCCGTGCGCTCCCTGGGGCCTCCAGCCTCAGCAACACCTCGTTCTGCCGCAACTGGGCACCAGGAACAAAGGTGCTCTTTGGAATTAAGCCTGGTTTGTGAGATCAGGCGGGGGCAGGGGAGTGGCGGTTGGCTGCAGGGTCAGGGGAAGTTCATGCTGGGTTCACGTCCACCCTGCTCCCGCCCTGTGCCTCCCCTGATCCTCTTGGGCTTTGTCTTCCACTCTGACCAAAATAAAGGCCCCCCTGAACCTTCCACTGTTCACGTAAATTGATTTTCAGGCCTGGGATCTGGTCGCAGCCCCCAGCCAGGAGAAGGGGAACAGCCCGGCGAGGTGGGCGGGATGCCCTCTGGACTCGGGCGACTTCACATCAGTTCCCGTCTGTCTGGGCCAGAACGTCAGGACACAGGAGCCCGTGTCTTAACCAGATAAGACCGGAGGGCGTCTCTGGTGTGCGGCTGCTTTGGGCTGAACTGTCCCCCAAACGCACAGGCCTGCAGGCCAGGAAGGGGCCTAGCCAGCACCAACCCCACTGGTACCCTGGCCTTGGGCTCCTAGCCTCTGGACGGTGAGAGGAGCAAGTCTGCTCTCTGAGCCCTGGCCCATGGACTTCGTTGCGGGGGCTGAGCTCCCCACGTCTGGTCTCCATCAGCCTGGAGACAACCCAGCTGGTCGGCCCTCCCTTTGGAAAGGGTGGGACCGCTGCTTGAGCTGGGGTGGGGGGCGTGTGAGTGTGAGCCTGAGGCCCCTGTGCCCTTCGTTTCTCTTCTCTGGGGAATGTGGGGCGTGAAGGTCACGTGGCCCTGAGGAGTAAGGGTCCACCCCGGGGCATCCTCTGCCTGGTAAACGGTGACCTTGCCCCAGGAGAAACGAGAGGTCCATTCCAGACGTGTCGTTGTGGGGTGGACGGTGACCAGGGCCGGGCGGGCAGAGCCGTTTCCTCCTCGGCCCATCTGGTAATCAGGCTTTGCTCTTGAACAAAAAGTCTGATAATCCCTACAGTGTTTGTCTTGGCAAGCACTTTTATAGCCGCTGTTATTCACAGTCATGGCTAATCCCCGGTATGAAATGCACTGTTGCCTCATGGCTGCACGCCATCTCCGTGGCACAGAACCTGAGTAGAAGGGGATCTCATTTCGTCCCCAGGGAGAAGGCCTTTATCCACAGCACCCTGCTGACCTGTGGTGGCCTTTAGAAACAGCCTCCACCATCATTACCACTACAGATACTGCACACTGAGAGAACCCCATTATATTAATGATTAAATAGATTCAGATATATGTTAGGTGATAACTGCTGAAAACAAGATAACCATGACAATAAATTTCCGCTGCGTCTGAGCACTGAAAACAGTATCGTAAAGGCAGTTTTTTTCTTTGTTCCTGAAGCGCAACGGGCGTGCACATGAGCGTGCACACGAGCGTATCCATAGCTACCCCTACGCGCCCTGACGCACAACTTACATGGTTGCCCGGAAGAAGTCATCTGGAAGCGATTGTTCTTCTTGACGACGCCCAGCAGTGCTTCAGCATCAAAGATGTCGGAGGGAGGGGGACGGTCTTCAGCTCCGGCCGTGGTGAGTCCACATCATTGACATGCTGGCACAAAACCACGCTTTTCCTCTGACCTGTTGTTTCCTTGATGAAAACAAAGCCTCCTGAGCAGTGGTGCCATGAGATGCAGGGGCCGAGGTCTGGGGTCAGGCTGGACATTTGGGCCTGTGAAGACGAGGCAGAGGATGGAGGCTCCGTGGCCCCAATGCCAGAGTAGAGGGGTCTCTGGGCAGCACTCTCTGTGCCTCGCGGGGGTCGCCACCATCTCCTGCAGGGGTGGGTGAGGCAGGGGTGTGGCACTGCCCGCTGAGCCGCAAACCTGCCGGACAGCACGGCATAGATGGGTTTACAGGCAGGAAGGGAGGACAGGATGTGGGCCTTCCCTGGTGACGGGGCTGCTCCCCCGTGGCAACGGCCAGCCGGGTGGCCACCTCCTGGCCCCCAGCCCCCAGGCCCGGCCCCCGGGACCCCCGGGAGGGATGCCGCCCGCAGTAAGGCACAGCGGCTTTCCGTACAAGCGCTGATCGAGGCTGAATGTCCTGCAAATATCTGATTTGAGCCTCACATGTCAGGCATGACTGTTCCCTGGGAACCGCTCATCCTGTGGGAGCCGAGCACACCTGCGCTGCGCTCCCCTCTCTCAGGAGGGCCGGGACCGCCCCTGGCACCGGCTCGGGGCACTGACCCCTGGGCCCCACCGCATCCCACCCTGCTGGCTCCATCCCTCCTCTGCCCTCTGGAGCGACCCGGGCCTGCGGCTGCCAAGCTGACCTGCAGGCAGAGGAGGGAAGGGTGACGAGCCTCCGCAGAACCAGCGGCCCCGCCAGGACCCCACCTGCGCTGGAGCAGCCAGCAGCCTCTGGGAGGCTGTGTGGGGTTGGGGGGTTTCCGCAAGGGGAGAGCAGGACCCTTGTCACCGGGAGCTGGACAGGAACGCACACCGACCGTGAGCGCGGTGCGGGGAGGGGGCGTGTGCCTGAATCCGAGGCAGAGGGACGGCGTCCGGTATCACAGACGCCCAGAGCCCATGTCCTCCTTAAGCAACGCTGGGGCGGCTGGTGGGTGAGGATGGACAAGCCACGGGAGACCGCGGGGCACGGGCCCCCGAGCCGGGGTTAGCCCCCCACCAGAGCATCACTGCCCCCTGGAAGGTCATTCACGCTGGCCTGACCACCAGTCGGTTCCCACAGAGGGGAGCGATAGGAGGCATCTGGCGGGAGGCCCGGGACTCACAGACTCTGCTCTGTCCACCTGTGTTCCCCCCACGTCTCAGGCATCGAAAGGCACAGACGGGGCATGGCCACAGGTGACCCTCATCACTCGTAGCAAGACCCCCCAAGAGGCCCCGTCCCCGGGGCTCTGCTGGAGGACGGGGCAGGCTGCCGAGGGCCCAGCACCTCTAGTGCCAAAGACGCCTGCCTCTCCTCCAGGGAGGCCTACGGCCTGAGGACGTCACTCAGACTGGCCGTTCCCCAGCCCCATCTTGCAGACCTTTCCTTGTTTGTTAAAAATCCCACAGTGCCTGGCGCACGATGCACGGAGGAGTCACCGAGAGGCTGTGAGTTTGGCCCTGTTCCTCTAACTCTGGCGAGCCCGCCGCCCCTGCTCTGCTGGACTCACCCGTGTGTCAGTGTCATCCTGACCCGGCTCCACAACCGCAGGCCTGGGAGGAGAGGCGCAAGAGCTCGGACCCTGCATGGCAGACAAGGCCCATCCTGCGGGCCAGCGCCAGGCTCGCCTTCACCACGGTCCATGTTACACAGACGGGACAGAGCAGGGCTAACATCTTTCCCAGGTGACAAAGCCACCACCCGAGTCCCAAGTCGGGGTCTGGCCAGCACCCCCTGCTCCCTTCTCGCTGCCCCTGCCCTGGGGCAACACCCTCTGGGAAGGACCCCTGCACTTCCTCGGGACACGGTAGCAGGCTCCATCTGCAGCCCCGGGGCCCGAGGGTCTCCCCCGGCCACTCCTGCCTCGGTCCTTACCGGACAGGACCTGACCCGCCCCTGCAGGCCTCGCGAGTCTGCACAGGGTTATAGGTGCCTGGGAGGGAAGAGCGCTCGGTGGGACCTGCTGGCCGTGCTCGCGGCAGGCCGGACGCAGGAAGGCTCCACGGCATCCCGTGTCCAGGCCTGCAGCTCGGGGCTCCGAGGCCTACCAGGTGCAGCTCGGGGGCACCCTGTCCGGTAGGTGGGAAGGCGGAGGCTCAGGTTCCCGGGCTGTGGACACCTGTCCTGGGTGAGTGGGGGCGGGGGGACTGGAGGCCGAAGGGACCTGGGGCCTCGAAGCTGGAGGCTGCGGTCTTCCCACCTGCCGAGCCCAGCTTCCCAGTCCTGGGAGGGCCAGGCTGGGCGTGCGAGCCCCTGGCCGTCGGGTGGCTCTCGGCTCTCTTCAGGGTGACCCCTGGAGCAAGGGCCCTTGACAATCAGCTGGGCCCTTCCAGCTGTGGTAGAGGTGCTGGGCGGAGCTGCAGAGGGTGTGAGCGGCCAGTGGCCGAGCGCCAAGGCCCCGCATTGGTTCCGGGCTGTCCCTCCACCTGCAGCATCTCCAGCGTGGATCCGTGATCCACGGCTTCACCGTCGCCAACCCACCCCAGGTTCCCAGGAAGCAGAGGGCCGGTGGGCGGGGGTTCCAGAGGGAGGGACAGACCGTGTGCACAGCGTGGTGCGGAGGCGTGGGGAGGGCCAGCAGCGCCTCACGGCACCTCTTTCTGAGGCTCCTCTGGGCCAGGAGAGCTTCCTCTGGCGTCGGTCACGTGGAAATCAGAACCTCCCACGTTCCAGGCGCAAAGGTCTGAGGAAGCCCCTGGTGTGCAGCCGGCACGTGCACCCATGTGCGCAGAGGAGCATCCTTGCGGCTGTGATTCCTGCTGTCTTCTCGGCCACCCTCAAGGACCTGGGGGCTTCAGCCACGTTTATTTTCATTTCGTGATTTCCCCTTCAGTATCCGCAGCAAACTTTGCGGCCAACACAGCATTGCCCTGGCCCGTTGCTCCTTCCAGGCTGGGATGCGCAGGGCCCCGCGTCTCCAGCACCTCCCAGGGCGGGTGTGCCTGGCAGGCAGTGGCTCTCGAGGCTCAAAGCGGTACCAGGAGCAGACCACGGAGACTGCTCTGGGCCTGACTCTCGCCTTGGGCCCCCTGCCCAGTGAGGACGGCGTCCAGCCTGCTTCAGGGAGCACGGTCCTCAGCTCGAGTCTGGCCCGGCAAGGCCTGACCAAGCCCGTGTCTCCCACTGGTGGGCACGGTGGTCCCTGGTCTGAGCCCGGGCCTGGCCCACTGCCCGCCCCTCCGCCACCCTCCAGTCAAGGCCCCGCACGGCCTCTCTGGGCCTCACTTGCTCTCTGGCCCGAGCTCCTCCCCTGAGGTCTCAGGAGCAAGGTGGCCTCAGGAAAGCAGAAAACGGAGGCTGCCCGGAGGACCGGCTGCCAGATCCCGGTGGGGGTTGGGGGGCAGCGCGCCCTGGCCCGGCTCGGCGTCAGCAGCCCTTCCTTTCCAACCTGCTGCCCCAACCTCGGGAAGCAGGGGCATTCCAAGGGAGCACCCTCCCCACCCCGCCAATCACCAGCCCAGAGGCCTGAGTGACACAAGATGACCTGGGTGTGAGGGTTCCAGGGCACCTGCTGGGGCGCCCCCATCCTCCTGTGCCCCAGCCTCTGGCAGCTCCATCCACTAAGGATATGTGTGACAGAGGTGCAGGGCCTCTGTACTCTGCGTGGGCCTTCACTCCCTGGGCTGTCAGGAAACGCCCGCCCAGCGTCCACTGTTGCCAGGCGCTGTGCTGGGCCCCAGGGGGAGGAGCCCTGCCCGCCGGGGGAGGCGGCCCAGGGCCGCAGGTGTCTGCGAGGTCAGGGGCCCGGGGCAGCTGGGCTCTGCCCTCGGCCAGCTCTGGTCCCCACAGGGCATCGGGAGATGCTCTTGGGGTCAGTGGGGCTGGACCCACGGAGCACGAGCGAACAGCGTCCTGGGAGCAGATTCACCCGCACACGAGCAGATGCAGACAATGAGCACGGTAAGGACAGGGGGCGGCCAGGTGAACGGAGCGGAGGGCGTTCACGGAGTCAGAGGTAGAGCTGGAGCTGCAGACACAGGGGGCCCGGCCTGCGAGGAAGGGGAACGCCCCTGGGGGATGGCCCGCTGGACGTCATAGGAAGTGTTCGCCCCCTTGACCTCGCCCTGGATTTCTGCAGAACCCCGCCTGGGCTCGCAGCCTCACCACGTCTTTGCCCAGAGAGGCCCCAGGGCTCCCTGCAGGCCCAGCACAGGGACAGCGGACAGAAGAGCAAACCCGCCCGAGGGGGCGGGACCCAGAGTCACGGCAGGAAGGGGGGCTCACGGTGCAATCGGGGGCGCTGGGCCCCCACACGCCGTCCCCCGCGGCACCTGGAGCTCCACGCAGGAAGCTGCGGCCTCTGAGGTCTGGCCCCGCTCTGCCCCGTGCGGGGCTGGCCCGGTAACCCAGGGCCGCTGCCATCCGCTAATGCTCGGGAAGGCTCCGGAGAGCGTCTTCGGTTCCCCTTTGCTCGTGTTAAAATGCTGACGTGAGATCTCGGTTGTGCCGAGGGGAAGGCAGCCTGGCCCAAAGGAACCCTGTCCCTCCGGGCATGCCGGCGTCTGGAGCTGTGGTTGAAAACCTGGCTTTCACTGGAACCACCACCTGTGTGCGCCCAAGTCTGGCTTTAATCCTTCGCGGCACGTTGGCTGAGACTCCGCCACCGCAGGTGAGGACGACGGCCGAGCTCGCCCGCCGGGCGCCTGCTCTGCCCCGGGCTCCGAGGAGGGTGAGCCAGGGAGCTTCTCTGTCTCCACGTCCCCTCTGTTCCCTCTTGAACCCGGACACCATTCCCCGAGAGCCCAGTGCGCACGGGTTGGGCTTGAAACGTGAAGGCCTTGGTGGGCTCTGGCCTGCACTTCGAGCGCATTGGTGTCGTCGCACCTCTGCTCTCACCAGCCTGGGGAGCATCCCCACTGAACACGTAGCAGCCATTCACTCGCCTCTCAGGGCCCCTCACGTCAGGACGGGACTCTGGGCCCCGCCCACCCTGTCTGCTCCTCACGCCGGTGGGTAAACTGAGGCAGGCGCGGCGCGAGCCGTCCCAGGACCTTCATTGGGAGCTTCAAGACCAGCATCCCTCGGGCTGACCTCCCAACAGGCACACACGTCACTGTCCACCCTAAGGAAGGCGGCCAAGGTGGCCTGACCTCCCCACCCACCTCGTCAATGCGGTTGCCTTTGATTACAGCAACTTCATGAACCATCTTCAAATTGTCAATACTTTAATTTCTCAGGAATCTCCATATGTGTTTTCTCTCCTGTAATTTCCAGTAATTATGAATTCCTTAGTCTTCCCCATGACAGAGAACGACCCGGACACCTATCAACACATCCTTCTGCTGCCGTGTCTTCCTGTGAGAAAACATGGAGATGAATCATACTTCAGAATCATTCTTGACCCCTGAACTGATGATTCCTCGTGGCTCCCTTTAATCCCGCCTCAGCGCCGTGAGTGTGTGCAGTCTCCTCTGCGTTCGTTTGCGCACCTCCGGTAACTGCAGTTCTTGTGCGTCAGTGTGCCAAGTGCTACACTTTGCTCTTTTATCTCATTTAATCCCCACGATGACCCAAGGCCATTCCCATTTTACAAAGGAGGACACTTCCACCCAGAGAAATTAGTAAATTGCAAGCGTGGTCGTTTCCTCGAGCTGCTGTAACAAAGTACCACGGACTGTGTACTGGCTTCAACAGCTGCACTTCATCCTTTCACGGCCCTGAGGCCGGAAATCAGGGCGCAGGGCTGCCCGAGGCTCCAGGGAGGGTTCTGGTCCCCCCTCGACATCTGGAAGGTCTCTGGCTGGGGGCATCACGACGCCAGTGTTCACACTGTGCTCTCCCTGCTTGAGTGTCTGTGTCCAAATTTCTCCTTTTTATAGGGACACGATCATAATAAATTAGGGTCCACCCAACTCAACTCTGACCTCATCTTAACTAATTGCATTGGCAAGATCTTATTTGCAAAGCAGGTCACGTGCTGAGGTACTGTGAGCTGGGGCTTTGACATCTGAATCTGGGGGGATGCAATCCTCCCCTAACACCAGGGTCAGAGCGGGCAAGTGACAGAGGCCCCGCAGTCCAGATCATGCAGGGCAGCCAGGCTGCATCTGACTTTAGCCTGAACCCCAGGAGGTCAACGGCCACTCACCTGACATGGTCCTGAAGTGGTGCACAGGACACCTGGGGTCAGAGCCTGGACTGGGGCCGGCTCACCATCGCTCCCCCGGTGGCTGCCCTTGCTCCCATGGGGTCTAGTCGCTGCTGTTTGGAGGGCTGCCCACCGTAACACGCTAAGGGTCAGCATTCACGTGGCCCATCCACAGGGAGCAGCGTGGCTCGTGGGAAAGTCTGCTGAAGACACCCAGCTGGAGCTGTCTTTTCCAGACGCATTACCTGATTTATTTTTCCAGAGGAAAGCAAAAAAAAAGAAAGGGAGGGAGGCAGGGCTGGGACCCCAGAGGAAACAGGAAGTAGGTGGAGGCCACCAGGCGTGACCCTGCAGGCCCGGCTCCTATAAGGTGATCGGTTGTTGGGAGGAGAAAACAGGGCACGTCTGCAAATCACAGGCCCTGATGACAGGAAGGGCTTGTTGTCAAAGTCAACAACACCCTGTGCCTCTGAGGAAGGCCAGCAGGGACGGTGGGCCAGGAGGTCTACAGCCTAGAGGCTTCCCCGGCACGGTTTTCTTTCGAGTGGGCTTGGCATGGAGATGGCACAGGGAGGGACACAGGCCCCTGGACGGCACGGGGAGAGACGCAGGCCCCAGGACGGCACAGGGGCGGGGCGCAGGGTCCCTGGAAGGCATGGGGAGGGGACGCAGGCCCCTGCATGGCACGGGGAGGGACATGGGTCCCTGGACGGCACGGGGAGGGATGCCAAGGGCTGTGGGATTGGTGACCAGCTGGTGGGATGGATGGAGGGCCTGTGGAGGGAGGTGAGTCACGGCTCTCACCTGTGCCCATTCTCCTGCTGGAAGGGCCCTGATTGGAGGCAAGACACAAACAACAGCACTGGAAGGACGCGTAACCCACCTTTCCCTGAAAGGGTTTCTTCTTTTCCCAAGTGAAGGGAGCCCGCAGGGAAGAAAGGCAGAATGGAGCTCTTTCAAAGGAGCAGAGAGAGGAAGGGATTCCAGGAGGCACAGAGAAGCTGATGGATTTTCTAGCAGCTGAAGTGAAAGCGGTGTTTGTTGCGTGGATTTTATTGCCTTTCAAAGAGAATGCAACATGCTTTTGGAAACGGCCCATCAGCTCCGGGGCCTCCGTTTACCAGACCGCCTGGCGGAGCACAACGGATCTGCGCAGGCTTCTGGGGGCACGGCTGTGCCCAACCCAACAGAGAGGGCACAGCACAGCAGGAGCAGCAACGCCATGGTCCGAAGAGAGACTGTGTTACGTGGATGATTCTGGAAGTGAGCTCCTTCAGCTCCCCTGCTCTAGCGCCCACTTGAGGTGGGGTGAGAGCTCGGGGAGTCTGACTGCCGACTGTAACCGGAGGCAGAGGAACCGGCGCGCCGGAGGTCTGAGCCGCTCGCGGGAGCGCATTGCGGCGCTGTCACAGCCTCCGTCAGGGGTGCGGAAAATGCCTCCGAGTGCTGCTTCACAACCTGTGTTCCAGGGAGCCCTTGCGCCCTTGCAGATGTCACGACTGTCCTAAGAAAAAGGTGTCCCAGACGAGCGGTGGACACTGCGGATCGGCAGCCTTTCTTGGAAATTCACGCAGTAACAAATTAAGCGTGCAGGAGAAATTGGTTGCAGGCCAGGTACTTTGCTTTCTGGTGATCCAACTGGTTTAGCCCAGTATTTATGCCATTGTTTTGACCATGGAATCACTCCACCCTCCACTTTTCTCAAAAGATATATCACGAATATCTCATGAACCAGTTCAGAGCCATCTACTTGAGGGCAAATGGATCCTGCTGCTACTTAAAATGGAGATATCTACATAATTTTCAAAACTTTTGTTCAATTTGAAAGTAAGAATTGAAAAATAATTTAATTTACGTTTTCGAGATATAACTGATATATAATATTATATTAGTTTCTGGTGTACAACATAACAATTTTCATTTTACAATTAAAATTTTAAATTAATTCAATATTAATTTAACCTATAAGGAATTTAAAAAGTACAGAATGACGTGTAATGCAAAGTGCCTCTCCCTACCCTGTATTAAGGTTCTGCAGAGAACTAATAGGAGATGTGTGTGTGTATCTACCTACATATACATAGGGAGAGAGACAGAGAACAAGGCAGGGGTGGGGGACCCTGTTAAAATAGAATTGTTTACCCCCAAAAAAGTGCTCTCCAGAAAATAAAGTGAAAATTTCTTAGATCAACACTGAAAAAATTCACGGACCTGCACCATAAACTGTTAAGGGAGATTCTTCCGTTAGAGGAATGTGCTACAGGTGAAAATTTGGATCTACACAAATAAAGAACGCCACACTTGGCAGATATGCAGGTGGACAGGAAAGATCTTTCTCTTAGTCTCTTAAAAAGATAATTGGTAGTAGTTCTCTGTGTAGTGTCAACCACAAAAATAAAGTTAAAAATAAGATTTAAAAGATAATTGACTGTTTAAAGCAATAATGGTAACAGTGTATTGTAGGATCTATAGAATGTATGGAGATAAAATGCATGACAACAATAACACAAAGGGCAGGCGGTATGAACGGGGAGTGTGCTTTTACAAGGTTCTTGCCGCCAACATGAAGTGTTTATTATTATTGGAAAGTAGACTAGGATACATTAAAATCAACACTGTAAGCCTTAGAGCCACCACTAAAAAGTAAAACAAAGACCTGTAGCTAATAAGCAAAGTGTGGATAAAAAAGGAATTTTTTTTTTTAAGCTCAAAGAGAAGACAGAGAAAGAAAAGTGAACCAAGAACTGACGGAACAAGTAGAAAGCAAATAGCAAGATGGTAGATTTAGCCAACTTTGTAGGTAGTTACATGAACTGTGAAGCGTCTAACACACCAAATAAAAGTAAAATATTTTCAGATTTCATGGAAAAACAAGATGCTAAAATTTATATGGAACTGAAAATAACCTAGAATAGCCAAGACAATTTTGAAAAAGAACAAAGTTGGAGAACTTACACTATTTGATTTCAAAACTTGCTATAAAGCTACTGTAATCAAGACAGTGTGGCATTGGTGTGAGTTGGCTGGGAAGAACAGAAAGTCCAGAAATAAGCCTTGCATTTATGGTCAACTGATGTTAGACAAGGAACCCACACAATCAATGGGGATAGTTGGATAGCCATATGCAAGAAAATAAACGTAAACCTTTACTTTACACCATGTACAAAAATCAACTCAAGATGTAGGAAAAACTTCAATGTAAGAGCCTAACCTACAAAACTTCCAGAAGAAAACAGGTAAAAAATCTTATGACCTCGGTTCAGGCAAAGATTTCTCTGATATGCCACCAAAAGCATGATCCAAGAAAGAAAGAAAATCGATAAATTTGCTTCATCATAATTAAAAGCTACGGTTCTTTGAAAGACATTGTTAAGAAAAAATAAAGTAACAAGTTATACGTTGGTAGAAAACATTTGAAATATACATATTTAAAAAAATAAGAATTGTATCCATAATATATAAAGAACCTCATGACTCTCTAATAAGATAAACAGCCGAGTTTTTTTTTAAAAGTGAGCAAAATAGTTTAATAAACACTTCACTGGAAGGGCTAAACCAATGAAAATAAACATATCCACACTCGCTAGGAATGGGAAAATTTTAAAAATAAAAATCTGACAATACTAAGTGTTGTTGAAAATGTGGAGTAACTAGAATTTTCACATATTGTGGATAGAAATGCAAAACGGTACAGACACTTTGGAAAACACACGGCTTTTTTCTTAATAAAGCTAAACATACACTTACCACACAACTAGCAATCTCACTCCTAAGTGTTTTCATAAGGGAGTGAAAACGTAAGTTCACACAATGTCTTGAGAGCAAATGTTAATATCAGCTTTATTCATAATATTCAGGCACTAGACGTGACTCAAATGACCGTCAGCTGCTGAGTGGATCGACAAGTGTGGTCTCTTCCTAAAATGGGACACTGCTCTGCCACAAAATGGGTGACGGGATGAACTACTGATATTTGCAGCAAATTGGTGCATCTGAAAAACATTATTCTCAGTGAAAGAAGCCAGACACGAATGATTACATACATACAGTATGATGCCATGTATATAAAATTTATATAAAATTTTAGAAGAGGCAACAGAATGGTAACAGAAAGAGAGGTGGTGGCCAGGTCCAGAGTTTGGGCAGGGGACTGACCGTGAAGGGCCAGGAGGAAACTTTTGGGAGATAGAAATGTCCAGTTTATTGATTGCAGTGATGATTTCACGACTGTAAAATTGCACTTCCCCAAAGCTCTGAATGTTAACAGTGAGAACTGTCGAATTTCCTTATACATAAATTACTGTCAATAAAGCTGATTTTTTTAAAGCAGTAGAGACTGTTTGTAGCTTTTTCCCAGCAAGCTCTCTTGGGACACACCCCTTGGGAGCCCTGGGCCGACGTGTGAGAAGCCCCGGGCCGACGTGTGAGAAGCCCCTGTGCCTGAGAGGTCACGTGGAAAGTCATAGGGAGAGGCCTCGAAGCTCCGCCTTCTCCACCGCAGCCCCCAGACCCACGCCCGAGGATGCCTGCGGGTGACGCTGCCCCAGTATTTGAGCTGTGCCCGTGGACCCCTGCCTAAATTGCAGGTTTGCAAGAGGAATCCACGTCACTGGTTTAACCCACCAAGTTCTGAGGTGGTTACACGGCTGTGGATGACTGGGACCATTGGGGAAGGTCTAACAAGTGAAAACCAACCCCACTGCTCATCAGCGTGGTCACAACGCCTTCTTTGTCTCAAAAGTATCACTTCTCACCCCTCCACCCTGACCTAGAATTACAGCCCCGTGAGTATTTGTATTTAGTGCAGGCATAAGGCATGAGACCAGACATACAGCTCAACGGAATAGAATTGAGTCCAGAAACAAACCCAGATATTCATAGTCAATTGATTTTTGATCAAGGCACCAAGATAATTTAATGAGGGAAGGGGCAGTCTCCAACAGATTGTGTTGGGACAACTGGATATTCACATGCAAAAGAATGGAACTAGACCCCTACCTCATATCATATACAAAAATTAACTAAAAAAATAAATCGACAACCTGATGTAAGAACTAAAACTATAAAACCCTTAGAAGAAAACGTAGGATTAAATCTTCATGACTTTAGATTAAGAAATGAATTCTTATATAAAAAAAAGAATGGAAAATAAAAGAAAAAAATCAGTAAACTGTACTTCACCAAAATTAAAAACTTTTTTGTTTAAAATGACACTCTCAAGAAAGTAAGAAGACAACCCACAGAGAAAATATTTACAAATCATATATCTGATAAGGAACGTAATACCTAGAATATGCAAAGAACTCTTACAATTCACTAACAAAGGCAAAACCCTAATTGCAAAATGGTCAAAGATTCAAATTGTTATTTCTCCAAAGAAGATACACAAATGGACGATAAGCAATGAAAAGATGTCCAACTTCATGAGTCACCAGGGAAACATACATCAAAACCACGGGAGACACCAGCTCACACGCATGAGAACGGCTGTCATCAAAAGACAGTCGCTAAGTATCAGCAAGGATGTGGGGAAACCCAGAGCCCTCATCCATTACCGATCGGAACGTAAAATCGTGCAGCACCTTCGGAAAATGGGTTTGGTAGCACCTCAGAGTAACACGGAATTACCATGTGGTCCAGCAAGCCCACTCCTAGATAAGCACCCAAGAGAAACGGAAATGTACTTCCACCAAAAGCGTGTCCAAGAAGGCTCATAGCAGCACTATTCACAAAAGCCAAAAATCGGCACCACCCAGGTGTCCACTGACACGGATTTCTCCCTGACCAAACTCTGCTCCGGGTCCCCTGAGCTGGGTTTCAACCAGGCCTCGCCTTTGGGGCTTCTCCGTTCACCTCTGCCTTGTCCAAACTGAGCAAGATTCCTGATGTCAGTTCGGTCAGAACCCACCAGATCTGCTCACCCACAGCATCTAATCAGGATCCTCGCCTCCCACCTGCAGGTGATGTCTGAGCACCTGGCCTGCCCTCAGCCAGGATCCCAGCAGGTCGGTTTAGCTGGAACACCCATCACCCCAGATGTTTCCGTCTCTTGGTTTTCTGTGCACAAACTCCCACCGGCTCCTCGGCTGTAAATTCCCACTTTTCCTTGTTGTATTTGGACTTGAGCCCCCTCCCCCTCCCCCACTCTGAGGCCACACAGTAGGTGGTCTCTGCACCTGCAGTGGCCCTGAATAAAGGCTGCCCTCCTGTGCTTGAGCAAGTGTCATAAATAACCCCCCAACGGACGAGGAGGTCGGCACAGAACGGGGTAGCACTCACCGCGGAGCGCTCTTCTGCAGTAAAGGAATGAAGGTCTGATTTATGCTACAGCAGGATGCACCTCAGAGGTGTCAGCGGCATCAAAGCAACAAGTCACAAAAGCCGAACGTTGTGCGACTCTGTGGGTAGGGACCCTCCAGAAGGGGCAGGTCTATGGAGACACAAAGTGGATGAGGGGTTGGCGGGGCTGAGGGAGGAGGGAAGGGGAGTGACAGGTTGTGAGGGCAGGGAGTCTGTCTGAGGGTGATGAAAGTGCTTCAGGATGAGACTGTGATGCTGCACGCCTCTGGAAGTGCACTAAAAACCACCTGACTGTGCACTTTAAATGGGTGAAGGTATGGCACGTAAATCAGATCTCAAGAAAGCTGTTAAAAAAAAAAAAAAACCTCGTTGAATAACACTCGTTAAATTAAAAAATATTTATAAACAGGAACTTTTACAACTTCTTAAAAGAATACGATTGTTCCCCCAAATGTTAATGTGTGTTTTGCCAAAAGAAGAAGAGAGCTCCATGCAAGTAAGATCAGGAAGTGCTGGTTAAAAACGTCAAACAGGCGCGTCTGCTGCACCGGCGCGTGGCTTTCAGGGCAGCTGCAGGGCCAGGTCTTTTCCACAGAACGTGGTGTGGGTAGTTTTGCACAAAGACGTGTAAGTTCACCACTGGGGCCGGGAAGACGGGGTGAGGGGGGGCGACAGGCTGAGTGCCTTTCCCAGGAGGCAGGCTGCTGAGGCCACTGGGCTCGGACATCCTCCCTGGGGACCCCGTCTGGTCCCCATGTCTGTTCTCCATACTGCTGCCGGAGCAAACCGCGGCAGCCTGAAGTCCCGTAAGTCAGGTCAGAGGCAGAAGTTTCCCCTTATAAGTACAAGGCCTCTAGAAAGCGTCAAATAGTCGGTAGAGCTCGCCTGCAGCCCCTGGCATGCTTTCGGCGGAAGTGCCACATCCTTCCCGCCTCCCTGCCCTGTCCTGCCCTGTCCCTGAGCTCCCCCGCGACTTCTGAACCACCCTCGCCACCCTCATCCCTTCAGAGCCTGCTCTGCGCTGCGCTGAAGCATTCAGTGCGCTACATCGCGCCACCTGCCATCCGCCAGGCTCAGAACCCGGGTGAGTGCGGCACCGAGGGCGGCCTTCCAGCTGCAAAGCCGTGAGAGCCACAGAGCTGCCGGGAGGGCACAGAGTAACAGACTCTCCAGGGGAAAGGGAAGTGGCGGCACGGGATCGCAGAAACGAGCTTCTGCGGAATTTTGAATGCGCGCGAGCAGCCCGAGCAGCAGGCTGGAGAGTGGCGGAGAGGACAGAGCTGGTCTGGCCTCTGGTGCAGCCGTGCAGACAGACGGGCGGACCAGGCCTCCAAGGGCCAGATCGCTGTGTCCCCAGACAAGCCTCCAGGGCCAGAGCAGGGGGACATCCACGCCACCTCCATCCAGCAGAGAGGACCCACGCGTCATCGGGTTGGCCAGTGCCAACTGTGGACCAACCTCCCTGCTCCTGAGGGCGTCCAAGACCCCAGGCTGCCGGAGTCACGGTCCACAGGGAGACGCTCCGTCTCGGGTGCTGGGAGGACCACGGACAGAGCGGGGGAGCCGGACTCTGAAACGGAGGCCCGGAGCAGAAGCCCCCGCGAGCTGGCTGCCAACCCCGGGGCCTCCAGGGGCCTCTGAGGACATCTGCTGAATGGAGGGTGGTTCAGAGTTTAAGTGGACACATCCTGAGTATGTCCTGAACCGCTGTTAATGGAGTTCACTTGAAGGGAATTCAATTTATGTCAAGTCGGCAAAGGTTTACTCAGTCCCCACTCCAAATAAGGTTCTGAAAAGGCCGGGACAAGCAGCTCTTAGAGAAACGTCTGTGCTCGTGGACTTCAAAAGGCTGGTTTGGTGTTAGGAGTAATGGAAAGCTTGTTCTCACTTGTCCAAATAATCAGAATTAATTGAAGATTCGATGGCAAACTGAGTAAACTGGTAAGCAGGAAACATGGAGAAATAACTAACCATAACAAGACATGCGGTTACATTTAACTCATGCTAAGTTAAGAAAGAAAGGGCTTCATCTAGGAAGCTAAGTAATTCCACAACGTTAGTTAAAAGTGCTGCTTTCATGTGGCTCTGAAGAGCCTTCCTGTCACTCCTCAACTCACCCCTCACCAGGTCTGCTGCCTGGGGCTCTGACGTCCCGAGGGAGGGGAGCAGAGGGCTGCTGGTACCTCTGACCACAGAGGGAGGGACGCAGGGGCCGGGACCCCTGTCAGGAGGCAGGATGACCTTATCACTCATCTTCTGAAATTCATTTGGAAAAATAATCTTGAATAAAAAAGGTCTCATTGTCCAGTTTAGTTCTTAAATACTAGGCATTTTTCCTCCCACAGATGGTTAAAGTAGAGACCGCTCGAGGCAACTCTGTTCTGACGGGTGAAGGGCAGGGCCCGGGAGCGCGTGCGCGCATGGCCGTCCCAGCCTCCATCCCCATCCCCTGGCGGCACCCACACTCCATTGGAGGGTCGCCTCCCCCACTGTGGATGGTCCCGCAGGAACCCGGCACCACCCCCGCCAAGGGTCAATGGGCCAGTCCTTTAGGATTTGCTCTCCTGGGACCTGGCGGCACTGTGAACAGCTTCCAGCCCTGGCTCCCTGGCAAGACCGCCGAAGGCCCTGCTCCAGGCGACACCCTGAGACGTGGGATTTCTGTCCCCCCGAGTCCATCCTTCCGTCCACTCCAAGGTACTGGGGCCCATGGGCAGCCGTGCGAGTGAGCCTGGAAGCAGGTTTTTCACCCCATAGAGCTTGAGGGGCAGGAAGAGACGCCAGGGGCGATGGGAAAGCTTGTTATTTTGATTATGGTGATGGTTTCATGGGTATTTGTGCACATCAAGCTGGTCCACACTATTATACTTCTTTTATTCCCCGGTGACACTGCGAAAGCTGGGGCAGTGGGATGAGAAGGGAGGAGAGGCCGGCTCCACAGATCGGAGACTCATGTCTCTGCTGGGGGTTCATGGGCATCATTCAAGTAGAGAAGCAGACATCTGCATGGCTCTCCTTTCTGTGTCCACATCGGGATTGGCAAAGCGGGGTCCCAGCAACAGCGACACAAAGGTGGGAGTTGTCCCCGAGAGGACACTGACAGGGCCCACGCCTGCTCGTCTGTCCTTAGCGAGGGTCTCGGGGGTGGGGGGAGGCCGACAGAGGTGGGGTGCAGTCTGTGCTGATGTGTGTCTCCGCCCGCCAGCTGAATGGCGCTGGGGCACGACCGTCAGCGTGACAGCACAGCAGCCCTCCGCTCGCACACTGGCTGGGCTGAGCCGCCAACGCCTAGAGACACATGGTGCGGCTTTATTGATCCCTTCTTTACCTGCTCTGTATTGGATATATTTACAACCCCAGCTAATTTCTGCCCTTCCGGGTTGCTGCGGCCCTTGGGACCACAAATCATCCCCAAGGGCCCAGATCTGGGAGGCGGAAGTTCCACTGAAGCATGTGAGAGCCTGGCGACAGTGGGTAGTCTTGCCCACCTTGAAATCTGTTTTGTGAAATGTGGCATTTACCTATAATTTATGCACAGTTGAAGGTGTGAGCCTAAATATGAAAAACACAGAGCAATAGCCCAGCTCCCAGGAAACATCTAAAATCACTCACTCTTCACTTAAAAAAAAGTTTGGTCACAATGAGAAGCCCTTTCAAAAACGTTGGTGTCTAAGAGCGCTTGGGAATCTCATAGATTTTCCCTGCTACCCGGCATGAGTTAAGAACAGCAGCCTGGTGATTGCTGCGGGGAAGCTTCGCGGACGAGCAGCCGGGAGGCCGCCCAGCACAGGCCGCGCAGCCTCGAGCTGGTCTCTCCTCTCAGGGTGAGGGGGCTTCTCCTTGAAGGAATGGGAGCCCCACCGGCATCAAACAAGGCCGTGTGCACAGTCGTGGGACAGGCACCTGCGCGGGAAACGTGGCCTCTTTCTCTGAGCTCTGCCTGCCGTTCCTCCTAAAACATCCCCAGTTACAATTTTCTGGTTAAGCAATAAGCAGTGATGACTATTTTTAATTTAAAAGAACTTCTCAGACTATAGTGTGGAAGCCATTAAATTCACTGCTTACGGCCACTGCTGATTTCATTCTGATAAGTTTGTGTAAAGATCGAGGAACAGAAAACTGTCTCCAGCACACGGTGACAATCCCCATGAGAACAGACGTGTGGGCCGGCGTCCGCCAGGCGGAGGGCCGGATCTCGTGGCTGGTCCCTTGAGTGTGCGAGGCCCGTGGCAGGTCCCCGAGCGTCTCAGAAAGAGGGAGGCTCTGTGACCCCCTTCACTTCTGGTGGGGGCAGAGTCAAGAACAGCTGTGTCTCTTCTAAACCCCCTTCTACAAGTTCTCCCCAAACCAAGATACCGACAGTGGGTCCTGTGGGGGAAAGGTGAGGTCATGGTTCATTTTACACAGACGCACAGATGCATACACATTTTTACCTTCTAAATTCTCCGAGAAGAGTGTACCTCACCCTCACAGTCATCCAGCCAGAGGAAGGAAAGAGGATTCCAACTCTGTCAACAGTCAGTGGCACAGACACGCAGCTGCGTCTGCGTACACGCATGTGAGAGCGTGTGTCCGTGAATAGAAGCAGATAGTTGGGAAATGCGGCCCTTTCTCAGGGCTCGGTGTGTTATCACCCTTCCGTGACGCGCACTCCTCATCCAAGCCCACCGTCGCCCCTGAGGCAGATGCGCCCTGGCGGGGGTGGGCCGTGGGCGCCCGGCTGTGGCCTGGGGAGCTGAGGCGGGCTTCCGGAGGACAGAGCCGAGTTGTGCCTGTCTCTCTCTGCTGGACCTGGCACCACGATGGGCACTTACGAACGGGAGCGGGTGAAGGCGACCGTCCGTGAGGGGGCACAGCCGGGTGACTTCTGCCACCTCGTGAAGCTCCGATGAATAATACGCCCTCTGTTTCCTGGAGAACAGAGGCCCCTTGGAGAGCTGGCCGCAGGAAACAGCCTCCGCTCTGCTGGGCGGATCTGACCCAGGTCCCAGCTCACGGCTGGCGGTCGTGTCGTGTCATCTGTAATCCTGCAGGTCTCCATGTGGAGGGCGTCACACGGGGCTGTCATGCAAGACTATTTCTGCCTAGAGCTCCTCCCCATCTGGGTCAGCGGCAGCTCTGTACCCGAGTCCTGTTGGGCAGTCTTCCCCCCTTGGTCTCTCCGTCAGGCCCACCCGCCCCAAGTTTAGCCCCTCCCCAACCTGTCAGTGTTACTTCCAAAAGGCCCCGAGAAGCCTCCCCTTCTCTCTCTGCAGCCTCCGCCCTGATTCCTGCAGCTTTGGCCTCCCCCAGACCATCCTTAAGGAGCTCCCCGCTTCCTGTCTCCCCTTCTGTGACCCATGACGTGCACGTGCAACCACAGTCTGTTTCCTAAAAGTAACACAGGCCTGGCCGCCAACATCTCCAGGCTGGCCAGGTGTCCGCGCCCCACCTTGCTCTCTATGTCTCTCCAGCACACCTGCTTCTCTTCACCCCGGTCGGCCCTCTCGTCCCCGAGGGGCCAGTAAAGATCAGTTCCGTGGGGGGCCCTGGACCTCACGCAGGCCCTGGTTCGAAGCCTGTACTGTTAGCCACACTGTTACAAATGTGTTTGCTTTATTTGCCTGACGTCTACCTCTCTCGTTGGACCAGAAGCCGCAGAGGCAGCCAAGGTCTGAGCTGCCCCACTGTGCACCCAGTAGCCTTCCCAGCACTTGTGCTTGGTGAGGGGTGAGTGGTGACGGGTGACGGGGCTGCAGCGTGGTGGGCCCAGAGCTGACCGTGGGCGGGACGCTTCCCTGGCAGAAGCTCGAGATAGAGCCCAGTTCTGTAAGGATGAGAAGAACCAAGCGACCCTCTCCAAGGGCGCACTTCATGTTATGCAAAGGCTTGAACCAAACGAACAAGAAGGCACTGTGGTTATGACAGCAGCACTTGGGTGCACTGCTCAGGACTTGGGTGTATCGTCTCAGCTAATTTCCAAAGGACCCTGTGAGGCCAGTGTGACATAAGGCTCACAGTGAGGAGAAACTCATAGGTGGGTATCACTGACTCACACTCACAGATGCATGAAGAATTTCTGATGGCGCTCGCTTCGACAGCACAGAGGCTAAAATTGGAACGATACAGAGAAGATCAGCATGGTCCCTGGGCAAGAATGACATGCAAATTCGTGAAGTGTTCCATATGGTAAGTCCCCTACATACGAACCTTCAAGTTGCGAACATTCCAAGATGGGAACGTGCGTTTGCACGTCCAATCACGTAAGTTAGTTCACGGGTCTGCAGTACGTTGTCACGTGCGTGCATCCTCTACAGCTGGTTGTGCTTTTGTGTACTTTACTGTACAGTCCTGTATAGAGTACAGTAGTACAGGATCTTTATTTCAAGCCCCGGATGTCCGGAAGCAAGCATAACAGCAGCGGGGATGTAGCCGGTACATCTAAGAAGCGCCAAGAGAGACCAAGAGGAGGAGGTGACGGAAGAACCGAAGAGAGTCACGGCGCGGGAAACGGCAGGGGACTTTCTTTATTGGAGGAGGCGCTGTTAGCTTTCGAGGCACGGGACCCGAACCTACAACAGTGCACAAAGGACGCAGCAGCCGTTCAGAATGCAATCCAGTGCTACCATGTCATCTATGACGAGAAAGAAAGAGCTACTACCCAGACATCACTCGATCGTTTGTTCAAGAGGGTAGATAGAACTGAGTCCAGCAAGGAGCCAGACGTGTGCCATCAGCGTCAGGTGTGAGTGACATCGCAGCTGGCCCTCCGTCTCCTACGGCTGACGACCCTTCAGCTCTACCATCTCCCACCACCTCTCCCTCCTCCCGTCAGTAACTCTTCCTGCCTGTTCACTTGATGCCAGCCCCTGGATGCCAGCCGTTGTACTGCACTGCTGTACTTTTCAAGGTACTGTACTGTAAGATTAAAAATGTTCTCTTCATTTTTTGTGTTTGTTTGTTTTCTATGTATTATTTGTGTGAAAAGCACTATAAACCTATTACAGTACAGTACTGTATAGCCGATTGTGTTAGCTGGCTACCTAGGCTAACTTTGTTGGACTCATGAACGTGCTCTCTGAATGAAACATTTTTATGTAGGGGACTTACTGTATTTAAAAAAAAAAAAAAAAAAAAAGAATTTCTGAAGGGAGCTGATGAGACGCCCCCTCCTCAGCCTGAGGCTGTGTTACTGTGTGCTCTATGGATTGCCCTTTTGTCCGGGGCACTTGAACTTGAGTATAGATAAATTAAATAAATGTTAAGAGATAAATTTGCTACCTTTGTACATATAAATATATCTGCTTCTCTCCAAAGAAGGTTGACTGTTTCCTGGGCGTCAAGGCAGAAAGGCAGGCACAGCAGGACCAGCCCCCAGAAAGCTCGCATCCACCCGGGGGGTGGGCATGTGAATAAAGGATGAAAACACAGAGGGGGACGCCCAGGAAGGGCCAGCCAGGGCTCAGAAGTGGGCAGAGGAGGGCAGTGGACATTAAGATTCTGCTATCCTTTCTTCTCTACAGCGTCCACTGTTTCCTTGGGGGTGATGTACCCTCTCGCTGGGTGAGTCTTAGAGGGACAGTGGATCTGGGTGCCAGCCCTCCCCCCAGAAGCCTCCGCGTCACCAACTCCTTCTGGAGTGCAACCCTGCCCCTCGAAGGGTCTGCATTGGACCGTGTCACCCGTGCCCAGGGCCGCCGTCCCCCTGCCTCTGGCTCAAGGCCACCACCTAGTCTGCTCTCACCACCAGACCCCGCCCAGCTCTCCGGGGCTCGGGCCCACCTCCTCCCAGCTTCCTGTCCATTCTGCGGCTGCGAGTGTCCCACCAACAAATTCCCTTTCACTTTGGTGTCTAAGTCGTCTCCGTTTCGTGCAACTAAACCGTCTAATTATTAAGGGGGCTGAGGTGCGAGGAGGATCTGGGGAGGCTCCGCGCTGCAGGCCGCCCCAGAGCAGGGCTGCGCAGCGAGGGCGCGGGGAAGGCCTGTGGACGAGCCGGATGAGGGGCGGGACGCGGCACGGGAGCCGGGGGCGCGGGGGCGCGGGGGCACTCCGGGGTCGGCCCGTTTTCCGTGGACGGCGGGAGGGAGGGGCCGCGCTGGGCTCCTTTCAGCTCAGTGTCGGTGCTTCTCGCCCGGCCGCCTCCCAGCAGCGGCTCTAATCCCTTATGCACTTTTTCCAGCCTTTAGGAGAGTCTCTCCATAAACCCCATTTCCCTGCCGACAGTCGTGACAAACGGTAGCCAGCCTCGCTCCCAAGAAATGACGGCTGCGGGGGCTCCCTGACCTGCTGCACATGGAGCTGGCAGGGCCTCGTGCGGCCCCCGCAGGGCTGTCGCCTGTGCACAGCCCGCCTTTCCTGTCGGCCCCTCAGCCGCCCCCTCAGCTCCTGGGCGCCCTCCCACTCCCCACAGCACCCCGTCCCTGCTGAGCATCTGAAAGGCAGGTGTGTGGACAGGCCTGCACCTGCGATGAGGGGACCACGCAGGCGCGAGGGCCACGGAAAACGGAGACCGACCCTCTGCAAGGACCTTAAGGCACCGCCCCGTCTGAGGGGTCTGCGGTGGACGCCGGGAGCTGCAGGGCTGGGCGAGGGGACCACTGTCTCCAGGGAAGCAGGTTAGTGGAGCTGGTGGGTTTATGTGCTGCTTCCGTGGCGGCCCACAGGCTCCCTCAGGGGCCACCTTGGTTCTCGTGCATCCGGGCCCAGCCCGGCGTATATGAGGACAAGGCTGGCTTCGAGGCACAGACCCCGGGCAGGGGCTCCTCTGGGGGCGGGGTGGTTAATTATGTGCTGCTGGGGAGCGGGGTCTCCCCAAGGCCCCGACCCTGCCCCTGGGTTGCAGCTGCTTGTTTTCAGCCTTTCTCTCAGGCTGAACGCAAACAGCTTGTCTGCACACCAAGGCAGACCTGCCGCCTGACGGGCTGAGGGCCTCACGCCGGGTTGGGCAGCTCGCTTTCCAGCGGCCTCGGAGGGTGCTGGCTGCCGGGGGTGGGGGGGCGCCCAGACCCCGAGTGCGCCTGCCTGGAGGCCCTGTGCTTCCCTCTCCTTCACCGGCGGAGCCCGCGGCAGCCGCAGGCCCTCAGACCCCCGCGACGGCCTCCTGTTCGTGGGGCCTCTCGCGCCGCTTTGCTCTGTGGCTTGTGATGCGTTTGCCTGGCGGCGATTCTGCGAACAAGCCCTGGGGGCTCGGAGAGTTCGTCTCAGAACCGCCTTCTCTCTGGCGCCCGCCGCACCTGCCCCTGAGTGTGGTCACCTCTGGAGCGAAGGCGCCTCGGCGCCCCCAGCACGGACCCTCTTCTGGGGGTGAGGAGTCCCTCCCTCTCTGATGGACTTTGTCTCCGGCAGCTGCCCCGGGCCTGGATCCCGCCGCCTCAAGCTGTTCCCGGAGGCTCGGAGGGACTCCTGTGACCCTGCGTCTGGGGCTCCCACCACCTCCCCTGGGCCAGGAGGCTCGTGAGTGGCCCCGACGTGATGCCAGCCCCCCCCCGCCCCCCGCAGAGTGTCAGGGTGCCTGCTGTGCTGCTCTGATGAGGCCTAGGAACCTCCTTCAGGCCACCCCGGTTGGTGAGTCCTGTGCCTCCTCCCTCCCTCCCTCTTCCCCACCCAGTGTCTGGCTTCGGGCTTCATTCAGAGCAGCCATTCTCCTCGGCCGGCGGGCCAGTTCCAGGCTCCAGGGAGAAGAGCCCCTCTCGTGGGGGACGCCCTGAGCCCCAGGAATGGAGGAAGCAGGCCGCGGGGACAGGGGAAGCTTGTCCTCAAGGGCACGGCCTGATTTTTACCTGACCTGGGGGTGACAGCACATCGAGGCCCACAGGACAGGCACACGTGACACCAGCACAAGGACTGAAAAGCGGGCCCCAGGAGACTGCAGGGTGGGACCTCCTTCTGCAGAGTCTGAGGCCAAGCAGAATAGGTGGCGATGGCCGAGGTTTGTGTGCGTGTGAGGAGATCGCGGGTGGGGGCAAGCAGGGGCTCAGGCGGACATCCCTCGCTGGCCACGAGGGACCCTGGACTCTGCCGGCAGGCACACAGCTGTCCTTTGTGTCACTGACACAAACGTGCAGTAAGAGTCAGGGAGCAAAGGCCACCGGGAAGGGCCAGTGACCCCAAGCTCCCGCATGTGCTTCTCGTCCCAGGGAGAACTCCTTACTCCTAGGAACAAGTTTGCGATTTATCCCCAGGTGGGGTGGCCACTGGCCAGGAAACTGGTGGGAGGTTGCAGCTGGGTCCCGGCAAGAACCGCTGTGTTAGCTCCCGGCCCAGCGGCACGTGGAGGCTGCAGGGAGTGTGCAGACGCTGGAGGGCCTGGGAGTGTCCAAGCTGCTGGCCTGTGAAGGCTCGCAGCCACCAAGCCCCACACAGAGCCCCAGATGCCGTAGCAGATGCTAAGCTGCAGCCTGAAGCCGTCCTCGAGCCTGAGCCTCGGTGGTCGGCGCGTTCCAGGGTGGGCTGGAGCGTGTGTCCAGGGCAGAGTGAGTGGAGCCCTGTGTCTGCAGAGCCGAGGTGGAGTGGGCTGTGCCTGGGCTGGGGCCTGGGATCCTCCACACAATGTCCAGCTCCCCTGGGACCATGAGCTCGGGGCCTGAGGGACCCGAGCACCCAAGTGTGCGGTGGGGCCTTTCCAAGAGGCAGGGCCCTGGGGAGGCGACGGGGCAAGGTGTGGGGGGCAGGGGACGGAAACCACTAATTTCAGAGCAAGCCCGGTGTGAGCACACTTCCCAGAGTCGTGTTTATTCTCCGGGAGTGAAGGCCTTGGGCTCGGGGCTCACGGAGCCCTCAGACGTGGCCTCCGGAGGGGGCTGCCCCAGGGGACAGGTGGCAGGCGGCCACGCTCATCCTGCGTGCACACCGCAGCTCCTCAGGGGAGGGGCAGAAACGCGAGCAGGGTCTCAGACCCTCTGCCAAGTCTGCTGCTTGTCGCGGTCCTCCCGGAGGGCGTCCTCCCCTGCTGTTGACAGCGGTCATCCCCTTGGGCCCTGGGCGGGGGGGCATGGAGCCACCATCCTGTGTCCCCCTTCACCCAGCTGCCCCCAGGCTGTTGGACCTGGCCACTTTGCAGGCCTCCAAGGTGGGCTGGCCGTGGCCCTGCTCTCATCTCCCGGGGCCCCCAGCTCCTGGCCTCTCCTTGGCTGTCCTGTCTCCATCTAGACAGGAAGCCATGTGTTTGTGGCAGCTCAGCCTCTGTCTTCATGGACAGCGCACCCGTGTCCCTGCATTTGCAGCCACAGACCCGGGTCCTGGATGGGCAAGCAGCCAGTGAGCTGACCCTGCAACCTCTATTCTGATTCTTTGCGTCTTCCTGTCTGTTTTTGGTGAATGAATGGAATCTTAGATAATTCTCTTTTTTCCAGCACGCAGACGTGGTGCATACCGGGCGTGTCTGTCTGCTGCAATGTCGGATCCACGCCGCTGGTGATGGTCACGGGAGCCATGAGCCCGCCCCGGGGCCGATGCCTGCTGTGAGCCCATCCCTCCTCCCGGCCTGCGGCCTTCCTGTCCAGGCAGCAGATGCACTCGGCCTCGCGGGCTGCCCAGCTCTGTCACAGCTCTCGACTCTGCCATCCTTGAAGCAGCCACAGAGCGGACACGCAGGTGCAGGACTGAAGCTGTGCCAACAACACTTTATTAATGAAACATGCGGTTGGCTGGTGCCGGTGTGTCCACACTCGCATGGCGGTGGGCATCCAGCTGTGACGCCGAGGCTGGGTCTCTGACCGCAGGCCCAGCTCCCTCCGGGGGCTCGGAGAGCTGCACGGGCATCCACGTCTTGTTTTCAGTTCGTGCCATTTGTGGTCCCATGGGTGGCCCGTGGCCTGTGAGGTCTGGACTCTGTCTCAGCCGTCCCAGCGAGTTCCCAGCCGGGTCTCAGGCAGGGAGCGCCTGTAGTTTATTTCTCACGCCCGACAGGTGGGACCAAAGCTGGCCCAGGAGACTTTCTTCCTACAGATCCAGGACATAGTCTCTGCTCCCAGCACATCACAGGCACTTAAAAAAATACAGGTTTATGGGCTTCCCTGGTGGCGCAGTGGTTGAGAGTCCGCCTGCCGACGCAGGGGACACGGGTTCGTGCCCTGGTCCGGGAAGATCCCACATGCCGTGGAGTGGCTGGGCCCATGAGCCATGGCCGCTGAGCCTGCGCGTCCGGAGCCTGTGCTCCGCAACGGGAGAGGCCACAACAGCGAGAGGCCCACGTACCGCAAAAAAAACAAACAAAAACAGGTTTAATTAATGAGAAGGGTGTTAGCTAAATAGAGCCGTCTAGTTCCACAGCCTATATTTTTTCCGGGGAATTGTCGCCCCAGGCAGGCCTGGAGGTGGCAGCTCTCCCCTTACTGAGGGTCTGGGACCCTCCACTGAGTCACGGCACCTGGACCCACGGGAGGAGACTGGGACACCCATGTCTTTGACTCTCGGTAACACGTTTTGAAACAAACAACAGCTGCCCAGTAACGGCTCCCGCTGGGTAGGGGACCTCTCGCTGCTGAACTGCCGGGGGGGCCCGGCAGCCGCTCCTTCCTGTGAGGACCGAGCCGCAGGGACGTGGCCTCCTTCAGGACGTGCGTCCAGCTCGCGTGGCCTCTGGTTCTCGCCCGTTCTCCTTCCTGAAGCTGTCGTCTTCCTGACTAACAAAGAAAAGAGAAGTAACTCAGCGAGGCCGAGCGCAACACAGGGACTAACTCAGGCCTCACAGGGTGACCCCCCACCATGCCTCCCCGGGGACCCTGCGGCCTTGGCCATCCTTCTCATCCCTGCCCTCTGGCCGCCACCTCCTCTCGAGAAGCCGGCGAGGAGCCAGCCCTGAGCGGCAGCGTCTGGGGCGGGAGCAGCCGTGAGTGACCGTCCAGTGGATGAGAACTCAGAGCCCAGTGAAGCCCAGACGCTGGGCCGAGTCAGCTGGAGGGCCATCAATCAGGTGGTCCAGGGCGGGCTCCCAATCCCTCCCGCCGTCTTCAGTGCTGGCTTCCGTGCTGGAAAGAGCGTCCTCAGTCCTTCGATCTGGGGGTGATCAGCTGTCCCCGCCTGACACGAATGGCCTTCTGCTCTATTTGCCTTTGAAGGGGTCATTGTTTTAATCTAGTTTAACTTTAATCTAGTTTAACTTTTCATCATCTGATGTGAGGAGGATGTAGTAACTGCATAGCGAGGGCCAGACAATGGATAAGACAGTAAGTTAATCATGAATATAATACAGCGTCTGCTAAACACCAGCCGTTGGGCTGGAGGTTTGTGCATCTCATCCAGCCCGAGAGCAGCCCTGGAAGAGGAAACCCCTTTGGCTCACTGACAGCTAAGTCAGTAGGGCTTCCTCAGTGCACAGAGAGCCCCGGGGGCCCTGCCCACAGGTGTGTCTCCCAGGGGCCCCGCCCGCAGGCACTGGGTGTTCTCCTATCTGTCGTCGTCCCTGCATGGGCCATGACCACGGGGGCGGTGTCCGTCAGCACAGACGCGCCTCTCACCCCCTCCTCACGGCCCTTGTGTGCAGCAAGGTCTGGGGTGACTGCACTTTGGCACACGAGCACCCAGGCCAAGCACGGGGACCAGGGTTCTGTCCAGGCAGGCAGTGATGCCGAGAGGCCTCGGGCAGTGCTGCGCCCACACTGCGCCAACTCTCCCAGCCCCGCTCCCAGAGCCCGTGGCCCTAAGCGGGAGGCTTGGGCCATTCCCCTCACTGTCCTGTCACATAACTTGCTTTATGTTGAAGACAGGGCGGGACCGGGTGTGCCCCAGTCCAGCCTGCAGGAGGTCAGCCAGCTGCCCAGCATGGAGACCACCAGGAGGGCTGTCCCCCACCTGCATCTATGTTCTATGTCTTCAAAGAAAACGATATTTTAAGAAGAAAAAGAGATGAATCTGGGTGTCTTTGCCTTGTGGAAAGAAATAGTTGTTTTTAATTTTTTTTTTTTTTTTTTTTTTTGCTGTACGTGGGCCTCTCACTGTCGTGGCCTCTCCCGTTGTGGAGCACAGGCTGCGGACTCACAGGCTCAGCGGCCATGGCTCACGGGCCCAGCCGCTCCACAGCACATGGGATCTACCCGGACCGGGGTACAAACCCGTGTCTCTGAGTCGGCAGGCGGACTCTCAACCACTGCGCCACCAGGGAAGCCCAGTTTTTAATTTTGACACAATAATAAGAGAATAGACTTTGGGGAAGGAATAGACATGAAACACTCATGCTTCCTGAGGATGATTAAGGATTTGGTAACTTCTCTAGGTGGACAGCAAGGAAGCTCCACTGGATCTGGTCCGGGGCTAGGAGACCCAGAGGGCGCAGACGTGTCCGGCCTGGTCGGCAAGCTGGGCTGCCTCAGGCTTTGCAGGCCAGCTCTCGGGTGGACGGGCTGGCGTCTGACTCCTCTGCTGGCGGGACCTGGGGGGTCTGAGGGCAAACCGTGCAGGGGGCGGGTGCTCATCCTCGAAGTCAGAGGGAGCCCAGGAAGCAGGCGGCCCGACAGGGACAGGAGGCCAGGAAGGACCCCAGCCCCGTTGTCCCCTAAACAAGCGTGACTTAGGATCGCGAGCTCAAGTCTGGGCCCAGGCAGCCAGCAGAACCCAGCGTCCACGCCCACCCAGGGACCCCAGTCACCTCCAGCCATGAGCACACAGGTGCACCCCTAGGGTTCCCTGACTGCTCCTCCAGCAAACAGCCCCCACAGTGCTTCTGGGGGAGACCAGGAGGTCAGCTCCAGGGAGACTGTGTGGACGGAGTGTGTCCTGCATGGCTGTGTAGACGGGGTGGGTGTTGTCTGCGTGACTGGTGGTTGTGCTGCGAATTTGCAGTGTTCTTCATGCTCTTCCCCAGCAGGCGCTCAGTCCTTCTCTAGGACGAGTGAGCCCGACCCCGGGGTGTATTTGGAGCAGAGGACGGGAATATTTGGCACCTGGAGACGCACCAGTTTGAGTGCGGTGTGTGACTGCCCATCTACACACCTGACTGCCGTGGGTCCCCCAGGCCGTGTCTGTGGAGCCCGCGTTCTCTCACAGACGCTGGCCCCTGACGACGTGGAAATGCGCGGCGGGTACTTGCTCCCTTCTGTGCTTCGCGCCCTGGTTCGCCGGAACGTTTCCTCCTGAGGAGCAGGGGCAATAGCGTCTCCTCGGGGCCAGAAGGGTGGAGACGTGCAGACTTGCTGCTTTCCTCTAACGGGTTGAGGTTGGGAACACGGCCCACGGCCCCTGGCTTTATACCTGTGCGCACACATGTGCACATGTGCATGGAGGAGGGGCCTGGGAACGTGTCCACACACACATGCACACACACGCACTGGGTGGTAGTGAACCCCAGCTTCCAGCTAGGATGTTTGAGCCCCTTCCTGGCAGGTACCCTCTCTGGGTGGCTGGTCCACATGCCCTGCAGGGTGAAGGCAGCCCCCTTCTTAGGATGTCGGGGCCTCTCTGTGGACCTGGGCCACGGGCACCATCTGCCCCGTACTGGCCTGGATGTGTTGTGAGTAATTCTAAGCTGCACCACGGAAGCCAAGGCCCCTCCGCCGAGGGGTCATAAGGGGCCCTGTGGGCCTCCTCGAGTGGAACTGCACCTCTACACCGGCCTGGGCTGGACGCCGGGGACGCCCCGGGCCAGGGGCTCCTGCACCCACTCTGCTTCTCCGTTTCCCCACCGGTGAGCACAGATCTGCCTGGCTGGGGGTCGGCGGCTTCTGATGGAGACCCTGGGGGTGGCAAACGGCCTCCTGGCCCCCCGCCAGGCGCCTCGGTGCCCAGAGCCTGACCAGGCCACGCGTGCGCCCTGCAGGGGTGGAAACGCCCCTCGGCCAGAGGCGCAGCCTCTTGCTCCCCTGTTCCGGGTGCCGGCAGGGACCCCGAGCTCCAGAGATGCTGCCTGAGGCCGGGCGGGGACGCTGACCCCGAGCTCCAGTGCACACACCTCCTGCCTGAGGCCGAGGCAGCCCCACTCTCCGCCTCTGCACCTCAAGCATCCGGCTTAGAATTTTATAGTCAATGTGAAAGTTCGTCTTTGCCTGTTGCTTTCTGGAAAAAGCTGGTCTGGGGAAGCACTGGGGTCGGAGGGAGACAGCTCCACCCACGGGCGCGGAGGTTGGGCCCTCTGCTTGCAGACACTTTGGTGACAAAGGCGAGATGGCCCCATGGGGACAAATGGGCCCTTTTGTGGGAACGAAGTGTCGTGGCACCCAGGCGTGTCCTCCAGGAAGAGCAGCCATGGGAGCCTGGCAGCCCTGGGAGCCCTGCAGCCCTGGGAGCCCGGCAGCCACGGGAACCCGGCAGCCACAGGTGCCCTGCAGCCCTGGGAGCCCGGCAGCCACGGGAGCCCGGCAGCCACGGGAACCCGGCAGCCCTGGGAGCCCGGTAGCCATGGGAGCCCGGCAACCATGGCCCAGCTGCTGGTTCGTGTGCACCCTCTGTGCCTCGGTTTCTCCACCTGTGAAGAGGGGGCACAGGGCTCCCCAGGTCCTCTTGGGCTCTCAGAGAGAGCTGGAGCCCTTTGAGGTCTGGGGGGAAAGATTACCCCCTGCTCACCTCTCCCCTCCCCGCACCCCTGCAGGGCACAGTGTGTCCTTCAGGCGCGGCGGTGCTGGGCCACGTGGGCCCCGGCCTGCACGCCGGCAGACTGGGAGCCCGCTCGCACGTGAGCCCCAAGGTCCCTCGGGAGTCGCGTTCCCAAGGGTCGTGCTGCGCGTCCTGCAGCAGGTGGGTCTGAACTGTGGGTCAGCGCACGGCTGGTGCCCCTCTGACCACCTCCTCCCTCCTCCTCTCACTCGAAGGACATTTTCAACCTCACGCTGTGGGACAGGCCCTTGTGGGGGCTCAGGTGGAGAAGGGAGAGGGGTCAGGAGGAATCACAGGTCGCAGGGAGGAGAGAGGTTGGACTCAGGCAGCCCGGCACTTCCAAGTGGGCGTTGGGCAGAGGGGAGGGCCGCGGCAGGGGCTGTGTGTGGTTGGGCTGCAAGTGTGCAGGAGGCTGCGGGGGCCCCGAGTCTGGACTTGACCCCCGGGCTGCAGGAGACCAGGCGCGCTTTCGGCAGAGGTGCCTGCTCTTTTGTGAGGTGAGTGGCAGGATGGCAGTCAGACAAGGGGGGCTGTGGTGCCCCGTGGCCCCAGCTGCCAGTCAAAGTCTCCTGCCTGGTCCAGGGCTTTTAGGGGATGTGCTTGGGATCATGGGGGGCAGATCCCAGTGTCCTCGGCAAGGAGGCACCTTCTGGGAAACCTCAACCCCACCGTGAACAGCTGGGCTCCTCCGCACCCCCAAGAGGCCCTGATGCTGGGATTCCTGTCAAAAGTGCCCTTAAAAAAGTGGGAGCTCAATAACCTGGTAGCAAGTGAGTGGCATGTCTGATTTCACCCTGCTTTTGGTGCTTTTCAGGTCGAGGCCAGTGTCAAAAAAACTCTTCAAAAATTCAGCAGGAAGTAACTACAGTCGAAGATATGAAGTAGCTTCCCTTTCAAAGTCTTGCTTAATTTGTCCTACTGCGATTAAAGGGTTAATTAATTCCTGCTTATTCAAAATGCTTCTTTGGAGCTATCAAGTACTTTGGTTAATTAAAGGAAACTTCAATTTGCAAAGTAAAGAGTCTTTTACTAAATAAGTATTTCCACCAACCTGCTGCTGGACCCATTTGACTACAGCTGCATATTTAGGAAAAACTGTTGAAAAGAAAAACAGCAGGTAACCTTTCATTTAAGACCGCCCGGAAGCTGTCCTTGAAAACAAGCCAGAGCACGGCTGGGGCAGGATCCAGAGATTTCACCTGTGGCCTCCGGGCAAGGAAGAGGCCTCTCCCTGGGAAGGGGCAGCACAGGGTGCAGAGCCCCTACCAAGCCTGCCGTTCATCAGCTCTAAGCATGACTCTCGTTTTTCTCCTACCCACAAAGCAATGACTCACACGCTTTCCAGTTGCACATAATCTGTGTTCCCAGTGACCTCACTGCAGCACCAGGAGGGGCAGGTGGGCGTCTGAATTGCGGCTCTGGGATCAGTCGTGGTTTGCTGGAGCGACGGTGCGTCGAGACCCTCCCCTCTCGCCTGCTCTGCCGCGGCTGGTCCCCTGCTGGCCCCAGAGCTTCCCTGTCTAAGTCTGAGCTCAGGAACGGTGCCCCGGATGCAGCCTCTCCTGGGGGACCCCCCTCACTGCACAGACCTCTCCTCTCCTTTTTCAAAGGAGCCTGGTGGTGGGTGGATGGATCCCTCCTCACCCGACACAAAGCTAGATTCCAGATGCCTACGGAGATAAACACATAAATGACAAACTCTCACCACGGGAAGATTAACACGGGCGAGACAGTGACCTTGGCACAGGAAACCCACTGAAAATGCCGGACCCACGAGTTCACGGTAACACTGGACATAGAATCGGTGTCTCTGATTGTTGTCATTTGGTATCATGAACAAATCAACATTTACGAGGCAAGTAAAAACAATAACAATCCATGCAAATAGTGAGTATAAAACTTATAAATGTGTTAGAAGAGCCGTTCCTGGTAAGCAATATCAAAGGAATTCTTAAAAATCTTTAAGAAAAAATATATAATTGGTTATTCTTGGAGGATGCCATTGAACAAAGTTTTTAAAAAAATCTAACAGATGAACACAGGTAAAGAAGCAAGCGTTAATCATGTCTTTCTTAGATGGATGGGACCAAAGGGTGGGTGGGGTCCTGGGAGGGCATTGCAGCTTTCCCTTTGTCCCTGACCTTGGCTTACCTTGCTGGGTGGATGCTGGGTCTCCAGGGTTGGGGCCTGTGTCCAGCTCTCCGGGGCCTCCCTTGCGACCCCGAGATGCCGGGCACCACTGCCCCACTGGCATCAGACCTTCCTGGACGCTGCCCCACTGGCTGACCCATGTGTGGAACGCCCATGCGGGTCTCGTGGCTTTCCTCCACTGTGTTTGGTTCCTGGGGCCTGTTTCCTGGCTCCAGCCACGCCCAGGTCTTCAGACACCTCTGCGGGGTCCCTGCTGGGTGCCGACCAGTGCTGAGCTCACACCTCCATCCACGTCTGCCGCAGCATCACACACGGCCTCAGAACAGCGTCCAGCACAGAACGTGCAGCAAAGATACAGGCTTTACTGGGGAAACAGCAAAGCTCAGCAAAGGGCGAGAACCCAGGGACAGGCCCAGGGCTCAGTGTCCAGGTCAGGCACACGGGGTTAGGGGGCCTGCCGGGACGTGGGGCGTCTGTCCACGGGAGGCTGAGTCTGGACGCGCCCCCGAGCCAGCAGAGCCCATCCCCTCGCGTCCACAATTCACGAGTGAGAGTTTTCTTTGCAGCTTTGTTTGTAAAAGGAAAGAAATGAAAACAACTCAAAAATCCGTGCATAGAAAAACAGTTGAACTATGGTACAAGTTATGGAATATTCTACAGCCTTCCAGATTAAATGTAACAGAGCTGCCACAGTGGACGTCACGGGACAACCTGAGACCACTCTCTCACACTCAGTTTCTATCCCATCAGTACCCACGTGATACTGCGCTGTGTGGGACCCACGTGTGGAACGCCCATGCGGGTCTCGTGGCTTTTTTCCTCCGGTGTGTTTGGTTCCTGGGGCCCGTTTCCTGAGGAATAACCCACAGGCCTGGCCAGACCAGAAGCCCGCCTGCCGCTCCTGCCTGGGCAGGGTTGGCCTGGCGTGAGGTGGAATTTCTAATTTGAATCACTGGCCCGTGTTAAAGCTTGGCCGCTGCAGACAGAAGCCTGGAGCTCTTGCTGGAAACTTCGGCAACGGTTGGTCCAGGCTCCTGCCTGACGATGGGCCTTGCGAGCAGTGGAGGCCCTGGGGTCGGGGATCTATCTCTGCACACACACAGCTGCTGGGCGGTGAGCGCTCGCTCCCCATGTCCCGTGCTGCCCGACAGCCCTGCCAAGGCCACGGCCCCAGGAGGTAAGGGCAGAGGCCGCAGGTGTGTCTCCCGCGAGACACAGAGGAGGGAGCTCCTGTGCGGACCCTCTCTGGGCTCCATCCTGGGGCCAGGGCAGGGCTGTGCCTCCAAGACAGGGCGGTGGACACTGCAGACAGTGCAGCTTCCCTTTTCCAGGTGGCGTCCAAAGCCTGCCTTCACCCTAAACGCCTGCCTGGTTTCCCAGGCAACAGGCATCACTAAGTGCAGATCAGGACGCGAAGCACAGGGCTTAGCCCCGCCCATGCAGCTCTGCCCCAGGAGACCAGGAGGACACGGAGGCCTTTGAAAGTGAGTGGCTGGTGGGGGCTGGGCGGGGACGACAGCTGGTGAATTGTGGCCACCTCCTGGAGCACCAGAGGGAAGGAGGGAGGGAGGGATTCCCTGAGGTCAGACGCTGGAAGGCCAGCAGAGGCGCATGTGTTGTCGTCACTCAAGGGCCCCCGGCGCCCTGGAGGGAGTGGAGGACACAGGGTCTGACCGCCTGGGAACACGAAACCGGCAGGAAGCTGTGGCAAGTGGTGGCTGAGTCCAGGGTGGGATTTAGATCAAAGGCCTGCAGCTGTGACAGCCCGCGGGTGCGGTCCTCGCAGCCAGGGGACTGGAAGGGGCTGCAGCAGCTGAGCGGGGGCTCCCCCCAGGGAGAGGCCTCAGGGCATCTTCCCTGGAGTCCGTCCTGGGGTCCCGAGGGGGGTCCCTAGTGTGTGGCACACGGGTTTGTTTCCCCAGGAACCTGGGACGCTCGGGTCACCCCTCCCTCCCATTGAGGCCAGAGGCCCCACAGCCCCCCAAATGCCCACTGGCCTGGCGGCAACGAGTTTCGGTCCTGGGGTGATGCTCTCCTGTCAGAAGTGGCTTCAAGCTCGGGGAGGCACAGGGCCGGTGAGCTCCGGGCACGGTCCAGGGAGCTGGCGAGGGGTCGTCAGGGCGGGGAGGACATACCCTACCCCCTTCACCGATCAGTTCCGGCCTCTGTGAAATCGGCTAATCGGGATGTATCGAGTGACCACCTCCCAGGAGCAGAGAGCTGGGTGCGGGGCCACCGGGCAGACCCAGCTCTCTCTGCTGGGGCCACAGTGACGGCACGACTTAGAAGAGATGCAGGCTCCCCTGTCCACCTCCCCAGGGACACGTGTGACCAGCGGGTACCGGACTCGGGCCGCCGCTCCCCCGAGTGACTCAGGCTCACACTGACCTCGTGCTTGCTCGCAGCAGGGGCAGCGCCTCCCCCTCGGGCCAGGGGTTACCAGCCTGCAGGTATAGGTGCTGTGTGTTTTCCAGAAGAACCTCTTTACTTCTGCCCCATTTGATTCCAAGAAGACAAAAGCACCCTCAGGTTTACCTTATTTCAGAGAAAAATGCCCTCAGCCTTGAGCCCCTGCCTGGGCCCCGGCTGTGCCCTTTTCTAGGAGAAGGCCGCTCTAAGGGGCGGCTGAGGATTTGGGGTCCGCCCACCTAAGCTCCTCCGAGCAGGAAGCAAACCTGCTACGAAGCCCGTGGCCTGGCTGTGCTGCCCACGCGGTGGCCCTGGCTGCCACCCAAGTCCCCCAACTCGATGGGCCCGCCCACCTCCCTGGAGGAGGCGGCAGGAAGCAGACTCTCTGAACAGGGTGAGCGTGTGGGCAGCCTGTGCTCCGGCCTGTGGCACCTCAGCCCGCGGCCCGGCCGGGCGCTGGAGCTGCGTGGACTGCAGCCACCCCACGCCCCTGCGTCCCAGGCTGCGTCCCTGTGGCATCACCCACGACCTCCAACCGCAGGCTCCCACCACTGCCCGACTTTCTCCCCCACCTCCAGCTGCACCTGCCCCCCTCCTGCTGAGCCCCAGGAACCCTGGGTCGGTCCCCTCCCCTCCTCTCACCCACCACCTCCCACCCACCAGCAACCCCCAGGCTCCACTTTAAAAATGCAGCCCAGGTCTGGGAACTTCTCCCACGGTGGGTTGAGCCACACTCAGCCCCATGGGGGTACTGCGGCCTTCCCACAGCCTGCACCCCGCCCCCCAACCTCCCCCCTCCCCCAGTCTGCACCCTCCCCCCAGCCTGCGCCCCTCCCCCAGCCTGCACCCCTCCCCGCCAGCCTGCACCCCTCCCCCCAACCGCCCCCCTCCCCCAGGCTGCACCCCTCCCCCAGCCTGTACACCATACTGTCCCCTCACCCATTAGCCAGCAAGACCCTGGATGAAACATAATTTAGATCAGGAACAAACCAAGGGTCATCACCCCAGAAACTGCTGGACAGCGGGGTCCCCACGTTTCTTCCAAGGAGCCAACTGCACAGGTATGAGACGCCAGGTGTTCAGATTCCTCACGCTCAGAACAAGCCCAAGCGCTCATCCTGTCCAGTCCCTCCTCACAGGGCCCGGTTTCAAACTGGGGGCCCCGCATTCCAGAGCTGTTGGCGCCTCCCTCCGTCCTCAGAGCCGGAGGCGTCCTTTCTGCGCTGCCCACTCTCTGCTTGTCTTTCGGATTCCCTCTGCCGCCGTCGCATCAGGCCGCAGGGAGGGTCCAGAGTGACCTCCACCAGGGTCCTTGGCCAGCAGTGTCCTTTTGCCGAGCGAGGGGCCACATCAACAGGCTCCGCCGTGGACACCCTGGGACCGTTAGTCTGCTGACCTCATGAAGGGCCATGTTTTCTCCCAGGAAGGGCTGACACCACAGGCCCCAGGGCTGACCAGGGGCAGGCAGGGCACGCCGGGCACCGCTATGCACCCTCCTCGGCTCTCCTCGGCTAGCACGCCAGCAGCTTTGCTCCCCACTCTGAGGAGGAAGAAATGCCCGGGACCCACACTGATTGCTAAAAGTCTCACCTCCCTTTAAGGATATTTCCTGGGTTTCCTTACTTCTTCAGAGTTTTTGTTTTTTTGCCTTGAAATTCATGCAACCTGGCTATTTTGAAACAAAGGGTGTTATTTTGCAGACATTATTTGGGGCGAACGGCATAGCCCCCAAGAGACTTTGGAGGCAGACCGGTCGGTGTCTGTGCAAGTAACACCCCCCCCCAGGAGAAGCAGGAAGTGTGGCCATGCAGAACGGAGGGCAGAGAGGACCTCCCCCCACTGACCGCTGGCTGGGTCCTGCATTCCTCTCAGAAGAAGAGAAAGAAAACTGACCCTGGCGGAAATCACCAGGGTCCAGGAAGTGTGGGGACAGGGGAGTGCGTTGTGGCCAGTAACTTTCAATGCCAAACGCACAGTTTATCATCCGAGAGCAAAGAGGGGGCCAGACTCTAAACTCAGGAGTCTTACAGTCCCGGGGAGGCTGACCCCGCCGTCCTTCAGGGAGCCCCGCCACGGGAGACCCCCAATGGCCTTGCGGCCTGTCCTGCCCGAGGGGAGCTTAGCCTCCCCCCAGGGGCCCCTCCGGGTGTCAGAGCTGCCTGTGCTGCTTCCGCTCTGCAAAGGTCAGGTGTGTTTCCTCTGAGAGGCCGCACACGGGGAGGGGAAATGACCCCTTTTCCCTCCAATGAACTGACTCCTTCACCCTGTGGAAGCGAAACCGAGGCCAGGGAGGAGGGGGTCGGCTCCGCCGGGCCTCAGCCTCTGGTCCAGAGGGTCCTTGCCTGCCAGGCAGGTGGGACCGGGCAGGCAGCCTCTGGTGGGCGGTGGGTCTCTGGCCCCTGTTAGCCTGGGTGAGCGGCGTGGAGAAAGAGAGAGCAGTTTTTCTTACAAACTGTAGAGTTTGGTGCCCTCTGAGGCCTTTCCTCCCTCCTCTCAGGGTCCGGATGTGCTTGTACGCAGGGCCCTTACTCCGTCCTGAGATGCTTGCGGGGCCAGCAGTCATGGTGCCGGTTCTCTCCCGGGTGCTGGGGTCCAGGCAGCGAGAGGCTCCCATCTGGGTTTGCTCCAGAGTCCGTCCTTCCATGCTGAGGTGATGGCTTCCACCTTTCCATCAGGGCCTCTCTTCTTAAGGTAAACAGAGCAGGCATCCGTCCTTCACAGCCGGGGACCCGGCCGTCTCAGCACTAGGCGGTGGGCGTTGCGTGGGTGACCTTCCCCCTCGGAGCCCACCCCTGCCCTGCTCTCTCTCCTGTGCCTCCCACCCTGGGGAACCCCGCCCCATGCTTTGCTCTCTTTCCTTCATCTCAGGGCTCCGTCTGACCTAGTGGTGCCCTTGGCTGGGGCCACTTCTGGGGGAATTGCATCTTTAAGGCCAAACATGGCGTCTTTACAGGCTGTTAAATGGAGAGAACAGCTTTGACTACAGGGGTGTGGGAACGTTGTGAGTGGCCCAAGTTATTCCCTGTGCCCACCAAAAGCAGCAGCCCAGCCTCTCCCATGCCCTCAGCTTCCCACGGCCCCAGGAGGGAGGAGCTGAGCTGGCTTTGCCACTGGGCTTAAGCCTCCAAAACATCCCCCACTGCCCCGACCGCTCTGACCACTCCCCTGCAAAAAAGCGAGGCCTGTGACCTCGGCCAGGGCGCGCAGGAGTCGGGAAGCCCGGCCAGCGTGCCGACGGAAGGGGAAGATGCCTGCACCAAGATGCAAGCTACGATCCCTCCAAGACGGTAGCGTCTGTCCTGCCAAGCCGGGCAGGAAACAAAGAAGAAAACGCTGGTGCCGCCTCTGCCCCACGGCAGAGGCTCCAGCGGCCCACGGGACCCCACTGTTGGCTCCGTGCAGGCCTTGTGAAGGGTTAGTGCAGGAGCCACGGGCCTCTGGGCAGGGCACCTGGGCTCTGCTGTCAAGTTAGATTAAACAGCTCGCAAAGGAAGGGATCACTTCTTCAAGAGCCCCTTTCGTCCAGCCGCCCGTATTTCCCAAGGACCTTCCTTGACCTGTGGAGCAAGCCTCCCCTGCGACCGCAGGGCCGGCACAACAGCACTGGCTTCTCGTGGCCCCCGATAGACCACCGAGCCTCAACGGAACATGCGTTCTCTTGGGTGCATCGCTGCTCCTCGCTGGTTTCCATAGCCTGCGAGTAATTTTCCTTTGAACCAGGCTTGCGTGATGTGCTAAAGTACATTAGGTTTTATTTGTGTTACTGTATTAAAAACAGATGAAACATCAGTTGATCCACTGGCCCTTTGGGGTTACAGACAAAATCATTTGAAAAGTCTTTCTAAAAGTTTTTAAATTAAAGCTGCTATGGTGGTTAAAGATGTGTTGGAGGGGTTCCGTATAAATCAAAAGGAATAACAACAACAAAAGAAACCCATGAGTGAATAACTGTTATGATTCATTTATTCAGTAACTAACTCAGAGAACACAGGCTCTGAGGCAGGACTGTCAGGGGAACATCCCACATCTGGTACCTATGCACTCTGTCACCTGGGAACCCCAGTTTTCTCATGGAGAAAATGATCTCTCTTGCAGGGCTGTTGGGGCCTTTAAAAAGATAATGCCCCTCTAAAAGGAAAGAAAGGTATTATATATAATATCAGGCTAGAAACTATGTAAAGGGACCTGCACATGATAAGTGTTCAATGAATGTTACCTACTGTTATTTCCAATAAGACCAAGGCAGGTATTATGTTTGCTTAAAAATTACTGAATGTCTGTCCCACAAAAAAAAACTGTCAGGACCAATTAATGTATTCAGCAAAGTTTTAGGATACGAAATCAAAACACAAAATTAATTTTCATTTCTATGCTAACAATGAGCAAAATACAAAAAGGAAATAAAGAAAAACATCCAATCACAGTATCATCAGAAAGGAATAAAATACCTGGAATAAATTTAGATGAGGAGGAGAAAGACTCATACACTTAAAACTACAAAATGTTGGGCTTCCCTGGTGGCGCAGTGGTTGAGAGTCCGCCTGCCGATGCAGGGGACGTGGGTTCGTGCCCCGGTCCGGGAAGATCCCACGTGCCGCGGAGCGGCTGGGCCCGTGAGCCATGGCTGCTGAGCCTGCGTGTCCGGAGCCTGTGCTCCACAACTGGAGAGGCCACAGCAGTGAGAAGCCTGCATACTGCAAAAAAAAAACAACAAAAAAAAACCCTTATTACAAACATATAATAATCAAAATAGTTTGGTCTTGGCAAGACAGACATATAGACCAATGGAATAGAGTAGAGAGCCCATAGCTAAATCCTGGTGTATATGGTCAAATAATCTTGACAAGCATGCCAAGATGACTCAGTGGGAAAGAATAGTCTCATCAATAAATGGTGCTGGGCAAACTGGATATCCACATGCAAAAGAATGAAGTTGGGTTCTTAACCTTACCCCGTATGCAAAAATAAACTCGTATGCAAAAATTAACTCAAACTAATCAGAGGCATAAATATAAGATCCCAAACTGTAAACTTCTAGAGGAAAACATGGAGTAAAGGACATTGGATTTGGCAAGAATTTCCTGGATATGACACCAAAAAGTAAAAATAGATGAGATGAGTTGGATTTCATCAAAATTAAATTTCCCATCAAAGGATACTATCAACAAAGTGAAAGGCAACCTGCCAAATGAGAGAAAATATTTGTAAATCATATATCTAATAAAGGGTTAAGATTCAGAATATATAAAGAACGCCTACAATCCAACAACAACAAAAAGTAACTTTATTTAAAAATGGTTAAAGGACCTGAATAGACATTTCTCCAAAGAAGACATACGAATGGTCAACAGACACATGAAATGATGCTCCGCATCACTAATCATCAGGGAAATGCGGATCAGATCCGCAGTGAGACGCCAGCGCACACCTTTTAAGATGGTCACTATGTAAAAAAAGCAAACCAACCAAAAAGTAACAAGTGTTGGTGAGAATCTTAAGGAATTGGAATTGTGCACAGTTGGTGGCATTGTAAAATGGTGCAGATGCTATGGAAAACATAGTGTGGTGGTTTCTTGAAAAATTAAATATAGAATTGTCATATCCAGCAGTTCCACTGCTGGTTATATACCCAAAAGAAATGAAAGCAGGGTCTCAAAAAGATATCTGTACACCCATGTTCAGAGCAATATTGTTCACTGTTGCTAAAATATGGAAGCAACCCAAGTGTCCGTTGACAAATGAAGCAAAATGTGGTCTATGCATACAATGCAATATTATTCAGGAATATTAAAAAGGAAGGATTTCAAAAACAAACAGACAAGAGATCAGAGTTGTGGTTACTGGGGGTGGGGAAATTGGATGAACATGATCAAAAAGTACAAACTTCCAGTTATAAGACAAATAAGTACTAGGTTTGTAATGTAAGACATGATTAACATGAGTACCATGGCCATAGGTTATATATAAAAACGGCTAAGAGAGTAAATCCTAACAGTTCTCATCACAAGAAGGAAATAGTCTTTCTTTTTCTTGTGTTTTGTATCTATATGACATGATGGGTGTTCACTAACCTTACTGTGATAATCACTTCACGATGTATGTAAGTCAGACCATTATGCTGTACACCTCAAACTGATAAAGTGCTGTTTGGCAGTTATATCTCAATACCACTGGAGGAAAAAGCAAATAAAAAGAAAGGAAATTCTGCAATATGCTACAACATGGATAGACTTTGAGGACATTATGCTAAGTAAAATTAGCCATTTACAAGAAAAACAAATACTGTACAATTCCACCGGTCTGCGGTACCAGGTCAGTCGATTGCATGGAGTCGTGGTGCTTTTGCCAGCGGCGGGGGAAACAGCTGTTGTTTAATGAGGACAGTTTCAGTTTTGCAAGATGAACAAGTTCTAGAGATGACTGCACAACAGTGTGATGTACTTAACATTCCTGAACGGTACACTTAGAAATGGTGAGGACGGTTTTATGTTATGCATTTTTCACCAAAATAAAAGAAATTACTGAGACCCTGTGATAGGCACCGGCTACATATGATGACAAACCATTCTTGCCTTCAAGGAACTCACCCCTGCGAAAAGGTATGAGCTTCCGGGTGAGCAGACCTTGCTGCCTTGGGACACCTCACATCCTTGTGGCGGCCAGGCCCATGGGAGAGGCTCGGGGCCTCCCCGTGATGAGACTGCTCGGCACAGGACAGCTCACGGGGCCCACACTGCTGCCTGTGTCCCACCGAGTCCGAAAGAGGTTGTTTAAATCATGGCCGTGAGAGAGCTCTGTACCGTGTTTGTGATTTTCCGTTTTCAGGGCATTACGTTCAATTCAGGGCCAACTCCCCTCACGGGCAGGCGGCCACGAGCCACAGGACCCGCATCTGGTCTAACACTCTGCGTCACATCACGTTGAACCTACCTCGGGCCGTGTCAGGACCCCAAGTCGCCTAGGACGCTCCAGGGTGTCATCTCCGCTGCCTCAGGTGGAAGCCGGGGAGCCGCACGGACATTAGCATGACAAAGGGCCACCACGTGGGCCATACAGCTCCCCTCCCTGCTACTCAGAAGGTCCTGCCCTGCCTTGTTTTGTTCTTAGGGAAGCATCCAGCAGACCTGCGCCCCAGCTTGTGACTGAACAGGAGTTTATGTTGTTTATAATCCCGCCCCCCAGCTACCCTAGAAATTTCTCAAATGATTTCTTTATGCAAGCTGACGCCTAACGCCACCGCTGCCGCCTGGGGCCCTGCTCCTTAGGGTATAAGCTAGAATCCTCTGTGTCCTTCTCATTGATTTTACTGCTTATTAAGCTCCAGCACGGAGGGGAGCCTGTGTTTTCCCTCAGCCTTTTCCATATCCTCGTGTGTGTGTGCTGTGCATATAATGATAGGAAGATGCTAATTTATACTGCACTGCAGAGCTGCCGAAAGAAGCACCGCCCTGCACGGGGACCCTGGGGAACCGAGTGGGGTGCGAGGGGGCTCCGGGAGACCCCAGGAGAAGCAGGCAGAGGTTCACAGGGGCGTGCAGGCTCGGGAGATGGTCTGAAACCACTGAGGTGGGGCGTTTCCAGGAGTGAGGCAGGTGGGTCTGAAACCAGCTGCTCCAAGCCTAACACGTTATTGTGTTCTTGGCAGAGTTTTAGGCCAGCTGGGCTCCTCCCAGCACCGTGGACACAGCAGACGAGTCCTTTGCCTAGAATATTTGTCTCCGAAGGTCTTGCTTCCGTGCCTGCCCACTTGCTCCTTTGAGGAGATGGCTACAGAGAGGGTCAGGAATCCACGTTCTTGGTGTCGCCTGCTGGGAACCCCTGGAAGGAGACTCAAGGGTGTTCAGAACAAAGATACGGGGACCCTCGTGTGGTGTCCATGGCAACTCCGTAATCGGACGACCGCCGGCCTCCATCATGAAGCGTGAGGGGGTGGCTGTTCATATTTTTAGCTCTTCGGAATGTTGAGGGTTTCATTAGCTGAGTCAGTAAGACTATAGGAGGAAAGTCACAACTGGTGAGAGTCGCAGGAAGAGAGCGACCGAGCCGGGACACCCCTGGGTGAGCGTTGGCAGTAACAAGGGCTCAGGGCTGTAAAACTGACCTCCCCATACCCGCCTTGGGTATTGCTTTGATCGCTGAACTTGTAATAAACATAATAAAGGTTTTTAATATTAAATCTGTTAATACATTGAATTAAGCCCATGAGAAAAATTTCTTTTAAATTGGATTAATGTGCCACTTTCTTTTAGATTAAAATATAGCAATTTGGGGAAATTTTGAATGAATCCTTAAAAAGCAGTTAAATCACAGTTTAGCATCTTAAGGGCTAGAAACAGTTGCAATAGAAGGTACCAATTTTTTCACTGATATTTCAAAAATTATCTGTAAGCAAAAATATTTTGGCATCAAATATATTTCTTCTCCTTGTAATCTGTGTTTTAGATCCAAAAATGATCAAATTCATAGCTACCAGAGCATAAATTTCATGAGAACAAGAGCCTTGTCATTCTTACTCAGAGATGTAGTTTCAGTTCCTAAAACAGTGCTTAATGCCTAATAATTACTCGATGGATATTATTTTTCTTTAAAGCACTTTTTAAAATTAATCAATTAATTTTTTTGGCTGCACTGGGTCTTTGCTGCTGCGCGCGGGCTTTCTCTATTTGCGTCAAGTAGGGGCTACTCTTCATTGCGGTGTGCAGGCTTCTCATTGCGGTGGCTTTTCTTGGTGCGGAGCAGAGGCTCTAGGCACGTGGGCTTCAGTGGCTGCAGCACATGGGCTCAGTAGTTGTGGCGCACGGGCTTAGTTGCTCCGCAGCATGTGGGATCTTCCCAGACCAGGGCTCGAACCTGCGTCCTCTTCATTGTCAGGTGGATTCATAACCCCTGCACCACCAGGGAAGCCCTCAATGGATATTATTAAATGAGTAAATATACCCAACCCATCACACACACACAGACACACACACACACAGACGCATATGCACAGACGCACACACAGACACAGACACACACATATGCACAGACGCGCACACAGACACATACACACACACACACACATGCACATAGACACACACACACACACACACAATGTGACTTGCCTTTTAACACCGGGAGGTTCAGAGAGTGAATACTATTTGACCCATTTTGTGTAGATTTTTATAAATATGTGTGGCTCTTTGACTTCACTCTAAATTTCCTCTAAACAAGATGTAGTTGTCAAGCTGTTCATGATTTATTACCAAGTGAAAATATTATCTCACTCCACAGGTCAGAAGGCATATGGTCCTATATTGCTTTAAACACACACGCCCCCATCCCAGGAAAACAATGGAAGGATGTAAACCTAAGTGCTGCTGGCAGGGTTTGGTGTTTTCTTCCTCTAATTTTGCATATTTATATTTTCTATTTTTTTTATCCTTGTGTGTGTGCACTGCCTTCGTATCGAGAAGCTAACCGTATCTGATTAGGAAGAAGGGTTTGGGTTGGCCAATAAGTTCGTTCGGGTGTTCTGCAAGATGGGCAGAAAAACCCGAACGAACTTTTTGGCCAACCCCGGGGTCCGTGCTCTTTTCCGCGAGCCACGCCCTCTCGGGGGTCAGCAGGCCACGTCTGACTCTCTGAGCTGCCGGCCCCAGTTCTCCTCGTGTCCCTTTAGGGACTTAGGTCATCAAGCTCTCAGAGGCCAGGCCTCAGCCAACGCGACAGTGCCTGGAGGCCCCGAGGAGAGTCACTGGGGGCTCTGGGGAGGCCAGACACGGCTCCCCGGGCACAGTCTCTCCTCCTGCCTGTGGAGATGGCGCCGGGCGGCCTCCTCCAGGGTCTCTTCTGACCTCTCCGCCCCCGCCAGGACGCGGATGCCCTGCTCCGGCCCCATGCAGCCCCTGCTTCCAGTGACAGCACCTCCATGTGCGCCGTTCAGTCGCTGGTCCTCCCTCCAACTTAACTAAGACGAGGCGGGGGAAGTGTGCGAGGGGGAGGGGAGATGGAGGGAGAAGTGGGGGCAGGAGGAGGTGAGGGGGGTCTTTCCTGCACGACGCTCCTGATCCCGCCCTGGCGGTACAGCGCAGAGCCACTCAGACACACCCCAGGAGAAGGTGGAATCAACCAACTCCTCGCTCGATTAATTACACAAGTGGTTCCACCCCAGAGGAGAATCGCGGCTGAGAGGCGCCCAGAAAGGGAGGCCCTGGGCCAGAGGTGCCCCCAGCACTGATCTGAGCCCCGGGTCTCAGTCTGTGCGGCTTTGCCGGCTGGAGTGTCCAAGGAAAAGGAAAGGACTCCCCTTCATTCCCTGCCTGGGAGGACAGCAGGCCACTGCTGGGCAGCGCTTCCTGGGAGGGTGAGGCCTGCCCGCCCGGCAGCTGACCGGGGCCCTTCCCCTGGACGCACAGCACACCAGGAGAGCAGCTGGCGGGCAGAGAGGTCACAGGGCCCTGGGCCAGAGGTGCCCCGGGCTGCCCTGATGGAGGAAACTGCCCCTCCCAGGTGCCTCTCCCCAGAAGACATTCTTGATTTGCTGCTGGCAGAGAGACAAGCAACACACAGGTCCTGCCAACTGGGAAGAGAAGAGGCCGAATCCAAGTGACCAGGCAACACCTCCACACGGAAAAGGAAGAGGACTCGGGTTCACTTATTCTTTCACATGGTGAACACTACAGGGGAGCTCTGGAGCCCAAAATGGAGAGGAGAGGGAATTAACAGAGCGCGATGGCACCCTGCTACTGGGCAGTGACCACGAGGCCAGGATGCTAAGCCAGCAGTAGGCCTGTGTCGTCCCTGGTGGTGACATCATCCACGTCCAGGGGACACCCAACACAGCCGATGCTGGCCCACAGGACACTGTGATACATCCGACAGCATGACCTCCCTAGGCTGCAAATGGCACGAGGGATCTGCTGACACAACCTACATCATGGGGCCTCATCAGGCTGGAAAGAAGATCTCCTCCCCGGCAACTAGAAAAGGATGGATCCTCCCTGCTTAGGGCCTGTGGAGTAGAAGGGATTTTCCTCTCTCTGTGGTATTTCTGATGTGTCTGAAGTGCAGGCGTTTCTGTGCAGAGCATCAGGGTCCTAAGTGTACCTGGTCTCGTGGGAAGGAATGCGCCCCCTAGTCAGCAAGGCACTTGGGAGGTGTTGTCATTGCTGTCGGTCTGGGTGTCCTGGGACTCGGGAAGGATTCGGAAAGGAGAGCAGTGTTTGGAGGTAAGAGAGATGGGGCTGGGCGGGCTGTGGCCCCTGAAGGCCTTCGCCACAGGTCACGGCACTCCTGCCATCTCCCCTTCTCATAGCTGGGAGGCTGAACTGAGAGCAACAGATGATGTCACAGCCCAGGCGAACGCAGCGTGACGGGCCTGCGAGAAAATCAGGGTGGAGCAGCCCCCACCAGGGCGGGCAACTTCTAGAAAACCACGCTTAATACCTGTTTAGATACTAAGGTCTTGGCTGAAAATCAAGCTGTTCAAGAGACTTACAGAAAACGTGACAATGTGGAATCATGGCTAATCAGGGACAAGGCCTCCTGAGTTTGAATTCTGGCTCTAGTACTTACCAACTGTGTGACCTCGGGCCAACTGGCCACCTTCTGTGGCTTCAGCTCGCTCAGCTGTAAGGCTGTGAGGGCAGAATTCCTTGTGCCGTAGGCTTGCTGTGAGAATTAATAAGACAGTGTGTGCAAGGACTTAGAACATTGCACAGCTCATCATAAATACGCAGTAAGGATCAGTTATTAAAAAAAAAATTCCTGTCCCCCAGAAGAGTTGGTTAGATCATGATGAACCAACAAAGGGACACAGAGGCCCCTTTCCTTCATAAATGCTGCTGGAGGCCTGGCCTAGCTTTCTAGCCAACCAAGCTGCTAGGTGGGCATAATTTGAGGTTTGCTCTGCTTTTGTTCTGTAGCAAAGCTAAATGTGAAAATTCAGAGACCAATGTTGCCAAAAAGAAATCTCATCATTCCCTGAAATGGCAACCAATTCCTACTTACTAATTTGGGGTGTTTAGGGAATTCCCTCAGAGGCCCAGTGCCCTGTTTTCCTCGAATTGCCTCCTATTATAACTCTATGTGCATCACATAAATCATTAGCATCACAAAGTCCAAGACTCTGTGGCTCACAAGAATGCCTCTTGGTTTCCCTAGGAATCAGAGAGGAACAGAAAGTCATTTTTTCATCCCAAATTCTTTCCTTTCTTGAGCTCCTTCCCATAGCTCAGGTACTGTGTTGGGTGCAGGTGACCTAGACACAGGTGCAGGTTGTCACCTCCAGGCTCTCACAGGCTGACGGGAGGGTCAGGCAAGAGAATTCGCACGTGTCTGTCTCGAGTTTGCAGGCACCAGGCCTGATGGAAAGGGCACCTGGGGAGCCTGCACCCAAGACAGAGGGGAGGCGGATCCTGAGGGTGAGAGAGGCGGGGAGGGTCTTCCAGGAGAAGAGTGTGCAAAGGTCCAGGGCAAGGGAGCATCTCGAGTTCAAGACCATGAGAGATTCCATGAGGCTGAAAGCAGTTTCACGTGGAGAGTGGGGAGAGCTGCAGGGCAGAGTTGCACAGGGGCACAGGCTGGTCACGAGGGGCTTCACTGGACCTCCCTTTAGGCCCAGGGGCCATGGTGGGCCACTGCAAGATATTTGGGTTGAGAGAAAGGCACACTGGGTTTGCGTCAGAAGTGCCTCTCTGACGGCCACGTCGGAATACCTGGCAAGGCAGCCAGTCGGGCCGGGGCTGGGGTTTGAGGCCACAGTGACACTGAAGCAAATGTGGGAGAGCTGAGAGGGTTGGGGGGCAGGCCACCCTTAGGACGGATGGGCTGCTCTGTGGCACCAATGCCCGGGGGCCTCAGGGCAGACGTGGCACTGGCCGTGGCCACGGGTGCCTTCCTCCCCGGGAAGAGCCTTTCTCCCACTGGGCTTGCCTCTGACCATATCTGAAGCCCATTGGGCCCAAGTCCTAATTCTCAAGCATTTATGCTTCGGGTCCTTGTAACGACCCGTGACCGACCGTCCCTCAGCCTAGGGCGTTCAGCCCTCGGGCTCCACCAGACTCTTGCCGGCAGTTCAGGGCTCTGGGCAAAGGCCGTGCCCACCCCAAACCTAAACCAAGTCCTCCTGTTACGATGCCCGCTACCTCACCTTCACGTTTAGGGCAACGTGCAATGAAGTACTTGGACGCATGGTTATCAGTTTTATATTTAGCTCCCTGTAGACTGTGGTCCCCATGGGGCAGGACCCCTGAGTCCCGGGCCCCAGCAGATCCCAGTAAGCACTTGTGCGGCGTCAAAGGCAGGACGCAGCAAGAGAGAGACCGGGGGGCTTCCGGGCTTCCAGGGCTGAGCGTGCCACGCCGTTCAGCCCAGGCAGGGGGACAAGGAGAGAGGAGCTTCCAGGGTCCGCGGCCAGCCCTGCGGCCGCGTCCATGAGGACCCGCCCTGATGCACACCTCACCGCGTCTTAAAGCACAGTCTCTGGGCTTCACGCCTCACCGTTCAGGTGAGGCCCTGGGGCCGCGCCTTCCTCTTGGTGCCTTTTCCCACCGCGGGCCTGGAGAAGCATCCCCGAGGAGAAACGTGATGAGGAGCCACGGACTCTCCTCCTGGGCCTCAAGGAAGTGGGTGTGTGGTAGTGTCTTCAGCTGCAGAGGTTGTTTGTCGTCTGGGCGGGGACGTGGCACGCGGCGCTAAGGAGGGAAGGCAGGGGCTCAAGGGTGTGTGGCACTGGCGGCCAGGGCAGTCGGGGTCTCAGGCCACTTCTCCACCTCCCGCTCTGCCCGGCTCTGCCCCACTCTCCTCCCTCACATCACTTCCTCTCCCTGAACTTCTGCGGCCCCCGCTGCGCTCTGGTCAAAGTCCAGACATGGTCACGACACGCCTCCTCCAACCTCAACGCAGGCACCGGGGGCCTGGACGTAAGGCCCGCGAACGGGCGCTGCGTGTGTGGGAAGGTCTGTCTGGCGCCCGCGATTCCTCAGTGCCGTGTCCACACTTCCAGGGCGTTTTCACGGCGTTGCCCTTTGGTGACAGCGGCTGTGTTTGGGCCCCAGGACAGAGCTGGACCGATGCCCCCTCCTTGTCCCAGCACGTCCCGCCCACGTCCGTCAGTTCTGACCCTCAACATACAGATGAGGATGCCGTGGCCTAGGACATGGATGGCGCTCCGTCTGACTCCAGAGACCGAGCCCTAAATTACTGAGGACACCACCTTCCCCAAACACCCCACCGGAAGATCAAACCCGACGTCCCTGACACCGCAGCTACTGATCTAAAGCCTCACTGTGACGGTGGAGTCAGTGTGTGAGACGCCCCCTCCCTCCTTCCTTCCTTTCCTCGTCAATGACACAAATGTAAAAGCCCGTGAAAGCAAAGCCTCGTGCTGTGAGGGACGCTGGGAGAGTCTTCCAGAAACCAGGAGCCTCCAGGGTTATTTCCAGTTTGTGTGGGTGGAAGTGTGGGTGTGACATTCCTAGTAGTGAGAAATGAAGCCCCTCAACAGATTTTTAACAGTTACGACCCGTTTTAAATTTTTGCATTTAGCAAATTAATGCTTTTATATATAATTATGACATGCACAAGATAATTGTACGATTTAGAAATGTATCAATTCCTACTATTTTATTGGCAGGGTGGTCTGATAATGAGACACATGTTTAAAAATGTATGTACCTTTACAGAAACCCAGAGAAGAAAAATGTCACCTCTCAACCGTGTTACTGTATTTTTGTGATAATTGGTGAGACCACATTGGGAAATAACATTGAAAGTCAAAATCTGAGTGTCTTCACTTGGCTCAGGCCCAGGCTAAAGGGCACTGCTGCCCCCAGCCCACTCCCACCCCTGGAGAGGCCCTGGGTCGGAGGCGTGGGTGGTCTCCGCCTGGGAGGAGCAGAGTCCAGCAGGTTTACGCGGCTCCCTGCACAGCGCCCGGGCTCTCCCGCCCCCAGCTGAGTGTCAGGTGCGGCAGGCACAGCCCCCCGCCCCAGGCATGGCCACTGCCCACCGTGATGGGTCCAAAGGGAATGTGTGTTTTGGGGAGGTGGGCCTGAGAGCCTGGTGGGGTGGGGAGGGCAGCCGGCTGCACAGAAACAGTGAAGCACCGCCCGCGGGCAGGCGACCACGGAGCCGGGGAATGCGTGCCAGGGTCGAGGTTCCCTCACGCACTGCTGAGCGTGTGGCTTTCCTCTCGCCTGCTTGCAAAGCACCTCCATTTGGGAAAGAGATTCAAGCCTCTCTGCAGTTCAGTCAGCAAAACAGGAACATTGCACAGGCTTTGTGGGAGGATTTATGGAACCAATCGCATGTCTCTAGTGAATCTGAAATGGCCCGAATGGTGCAGAATCCGAGACGAGTTCTGCATATCCCATGATACGTCTTCTGCGTGCACAGGGCTGGGGCACTGGCAGCCTGCACAGGGCTCGTGATCACCCGCTTCAAACATGCCTGAGAGGACAACAGATCTGCCTGCAGTGGTCTCTGTGCCATCCCTGAGCCAACACAAATAAGCCACTTCGCCTATCCGTTCCCACGTCCACTACTCATCCGTCTACCCAGCCATGGGGCCATCTAGGCTTCTGTACGTCCACCCACCCATCCATGTGTCCGTCAATCCGTCCAACACAGACTTACAGAGCACTTTCCATGAGCAGGTCTGGCTGCTGAGGACACAGAGAACTCCCCCGCCCTCAGAGCTCACATCCCAGAGCAGGGAGGACGCAGGCCAGTCTGCTCTGACGCGGCCGTGCTGGGCTCCACAGATCTCCATGGAGGGAGATCGGGGGAGCCCTTCTGGTCCAGATGGGGCAGCCAGGATGAGACTTGAAGGACAGCCAGCCCCTCCAGGTGACTGGGAGGCTCAGAATTAAGAGAACACAGCCGCCGCTTGGCTGTGGGCGCTGCCCTCTCCCCCGACCTTTCCTCCCTGCCGCCCGGACTCCCTCCCTTCCCACAGCCTTCTCCAAAGGTGGAGGCACAGGCTCCACGCGCTGGTCGTGGCTGCAGGCGGAACGACGTGGTTTAGCACAGGGTGCTCGTTTGGAAGCTTTGAGTCTAGCCCCTGTGCTGGCATTCCCCACGAGCTGCTGTGCGCAAACTCGGGCAAAGAGCCCTGCACGTGTAGAGGACATGGCCGGGGCAGGACCCGCTGGGGCCACGAGCCGGTCGCTCGGAGCGACGCCGCCCGCGTCCACCTCCGCCTGCGGGTTCCCTCGGGGCAGAGCAGCTGTGCGGATGGAGAGCAGGTGTCTCTGAAACCGGCAGTGCTGGCGGCGGGGCCTCCAGTGGCACCTGCAGGAGGAGCCCCCATGGACGGCTGTGCTTCGCTTCCCTTTGTTTTTCACAAAGTAACACTCACAGAGGTCAATCGCACAAGACTGTCCTTTTGTAGATCAAAGCAGCTGAATATTGACAACTTAACGTGGTTCGCTGAGCACGAAAGTCTAGGGTTTTTACCAGGAGCTCCCGGTACAAGAATCACTTTGCCTCAGAGACTTCGACCCTTGAACGAACCAGTGTCTGATCAGGTGGGCACTTTTCTTCCCACCTCGCGGACAGGGAAACAGATGCTCGAGCCACGCGGCCCACACGTGGAGAGAGACATCGAGGTTTCCTGACTCCAGACGTGAGGCACCTGGTCTTCACTCTGGCAGATGAGCAGCCTCTGGTTCTGCCGGCCCCAGCTGGCCTACTGACCTGGCCGTCCAGGCTCTGTGGCCAGCCCAGCCTCGGGCAGGGGCACCTGGGGGCAGCTCACCTTGCCGCTGCTCTGACCCGACCACGGGAACTGGGCGTCGCGCTGGCCTCGAGCTCCTGGCTGGGCACCCCCTCGCCCAGAGACACATCTGCGTTCTGCTAAACTCCACTCCTGAACTGGGGTGTGCTGCCCCACAGGCTGGCTCTGGGACTTGCTGACCCCGGGCATTTCCTGCCCTGAGCCGCGGGTCTGTGCTCCTGGGTGGAGGGGGGTCCCCTGCCAGGACGAGCCCTTCCTGGGGGCGTCGCCTGTGCCGCAGTGAGTAGGGCTGGGCGGTGCTTCCTGCCAGTCCTCTGCCCCCACTCGCCCTCTTCTCACACAGGCTCCATGGCAGCTGTTGGGCGGACGTGGGCATCTCTCTGGCTGGTCCTCACTTGAGTCCCACCATCTCGAGTGGGCAACCTTCACAGACTCTTCCTGTGCTGCACGGACCGAGAAAGCACCAAATGCAGAGGCTGTGGAGACCAGGAGTGTTTTTAGGGGCTACGTGGTGGGTCTGGGTGAACAGGAAGGGAGGAGGGGCCGAGAGGCGGCCCTCAGGGAAGGGTGCGAGGAAGCCCACAGCATCCTGGACAGGGCGTAGGGCCCGCACACTGCCCAGGCTCACGGAGGTGACTGGTGAGGCTGGCCCCCCCGTGGACAGTGCCGACCGTGGGTGAAAGCCCCCCTGACGGCCTTTGAGACCCGGCTTCATCCGTGCGGGTGGACCAGACTGTCCTGAGGATGGCAGGTGGCCCGCAGTCCCCACTCACCTCCCCCCGGCCCATCACACAGCAGGCAAGGGAGACGCGCCCCTCTCAAGTTCCAGAGCATGGTCCTCCGCAAGATGCACGTGTATGTATGTTCACGCGCACACATGGGCACACGAACACAGGCTCCCAGCGCTCACCCAGGCACACATATGCACACACACACACACCACTGCCTCCGCGTCACTCTCGTTGCGGACACCTGAGGGTGGGGGCTCCCTGAAGCCATGTGTAAACCCCTAAGCGGAGTGGCCTGTGCCCCGTGGGGCAGCGACGGGCCTGCAGCCCCTCCCGGAGCCCCTCAGGTCTGATCCCAGGCTCCCTGGGGGCGGCTCCTGGGTTGTAAGCCCAGGTGTAGGTGGACGGCTGGCTTCCTGCCTCTGCTTGGCTGAAGGGGACCCTTAGGAGGCCTAATAAGCCGCCAGAGCCACGCCTCCTGATGGGGCTCGGGTGGGGTGGACCTCACCGGCCCATGCCCCACTCTCCCCTCCCAGGACACCTGCACTCCTCTCGGCCAGGGCAGCCCCAGCACCTCGCCCCTTGCAGCCAGGAGTCAGGGCCAGAGCAGGGCCTCGTCCACCAGAACCCTGCCCTCCTCTGACGCTTAATTTTCGGGAACTTGCTTGTTTTTTGATGTGGCAACAGCCTCCAGTCCTGCATCCTGGACGCGCAGTAAATATTTACAGAGCAGCTGAGAGGCACTCGCCTGGGTGCAGCTGGCCTGCTGGAAGTGGATGGGGGGAGGGGGGCAGCGCAGCGGCGAGGACGCCCTTCCAATGGGCAGGGCTGGACCCCAAGGCTCTGCACGGAGGGCGCTGGGTGCCCTGCTTGTTCTCTGCAAACGAATCATCTCAGCCAAACAGAAAGCAACCCCCTTCCTCAGTCCCCGTCCGTGAAGGTGAGCCTCCCGCAGCCCCGAGGCTCCGCCACCTCCTTGTTCACACTACTGCTTCTGAACGCTCTTCGCTTTCACCCCATTAACCAAGTCGGCCCCTCCCCTCCCCCACCAGCAGTCCAACACCAGGTCTGAAGGTCTGCATCCTTGTCCAGAGGGGCAGGTGCCACCTCCACACGGTGCACTGAGCCACGGCGGCCGCAGGCGCATCACCCAGAGTGAGAGGAATGAGACCCCGGTCCCCTTGCGGCCAAGCTCCAGGGACGCCCCCGGGGTCCCTCCACGAAGCTCTGTGCATAGTAGAAGTGTGCTTTTGGGGTGCGCGGTCCTGACATGTGCGCACAGAAACGCTCAGCCCACAGGCAGAGAGCGCCGACCATCGTGGAGGCGACGCCGACCCATGTCACCGGGGTGTCCTGGAGGAAGGACGGAAACAGCCGCCTGCCAGCTGGGCGTCCTCTGAGGGTCACACCTAGCAGCCGGGACCCAAAGGGGACAGAGGAGGGCGTCCAGGGCTCACCTGCACTGTGGCGTGTGGCGTGTGGCTCCGGGCATCCAGCGCTTGCGGGAGACCCGACATTTGGGGAAGCAGAGGAACTGGTTTGTGCTGATGGCGGCTGCTTCTGAGGGGAGGAAAGTGGCAGAGCTGGGACCAGATTCGCAGGCGGGGCTTTTGGGTCAGAGGTCCCGGAGGAGCGAGGGGCCGCCCCTGCCCTGGAGAACACAGGCAAGGGTCCAGCGCCCACAGGCCTGCAGCCATCAGGGAGGAGGCGTCTTGCCCACTGGGTGGTTGGAGGAGGAGGGACACCCTCCCACACCCAGGGGACCAGAAGCGAGAGTGACCGCAGGGCGCGTGAGGACCTGGACACAATCCCCGCCCTCTGCCCTGCACACCAGGCCTGGGGCCCGAGAGGCAGCCGTGCCCACCTGGGTCAGGGGAGAAACAGGCAGGACCAGCAGGGCGGAGGCTCGGCCCATTTCCAGGCCTGCCTTTGAGCGTCCAGGAAAAGGGGAAAGAAGGAAACGTCTCTCCTGTTGACTCCCTCCCTTTAGGAAGCCCCATGCTCTGAGAGCCGAGGGCCCGACCGTCACCCTGTCACCCCAGCCGATGGCTTCTCCCTGCTCCCAGCAGTCTCCTCAGGGCCAGGCCTTGGGCTGGGGCAGCTCCCGGGCAGGAGCCACGTCCCCAGCGGGGCAGCAGGCGACTTCTGTATGTATCCTGGGCCCCACCCTCTCCCGTCCTGCATCCTCCAACTTCAACGCCTGCTCTGACCTCCCCCAGCTCCCCGCTGGCGCTCCCCGAGGCACCTCACTGCATCCTCCTAATTATCTCCTGGACACACCTGTCTTCCCTCTCCCCACCTGCCCCCGGCACCAAGGTGTCCCCAGGCCCCGACCCCTGGGGGTGCCACTCAGTCCTTCTTCACAGGTCACCAGTGACAGCTCCCAGATGCGCCCAGGCACTCAGCTCTGCCTGCTGGCAACCTGACCCACCTCCCCCGAGACCCTCACAGCCGGGACAGACTGGCCCCGATTTCCCTCCCGGCCCTCTGCCTGAGCAGCTTGGCACCTGGAGTGACTGTCCTCCAGCCCTGCCCATGCCCGCCAGTCCCTGCCTGGCTCTGGGTACTCTCTGTCCCAACGGTGACAGCGCGATCGGGACCCAGCTCCCACCGCCCACACTCCGGTCCCTGCTGTCCTGAGGTCCCCACGTGGTTGAAGCGAAAGATGGAGTCGCCCCATAACCAGTTAACCGAATGCAAGAGCTTGTTAATTTTAGGCAACTCTAACTGGTACCAAATTCTTCCTCCTGCCCCACCTCCCCCAAACAGGCCTCCATTGACCTTCCCACTCTCCCCACCCGTGGAGTCTGGAAGCCGATCCCCCCCTCTTCCGCCCCCGGGCCTCGCCCAGAGCCTGAGCTGTCTGCAGCCGGCCCCGTGGGCACCCCTGCTCGCCTCCTTCTCTGAGTCTCGTCCCCCAGCTGGTTGGGTGCGAGGCCCGCAGCCTCCAAGTGCAAATGAGCAGAGCTCCTGTGCTCGGCAGCCAGGGGCCGTCCCCGTGCCAGGGGAGCACTCCACGTGTGCCTGACCCACACTCCCAGTACCGAGGGCAGCCACGGGCTTGCATCACCAGGTGGGCTGGGTCAGGGTCCGCAGCCACGTTCACAGAGCATCCGTGTGGGCTGTTCTGAAAGTTTCTGGAGGTCCTGGTTGGTGGCTTCCATGCAGGACACCCTCACTAGAGAATGCTGCACAATTGGGAGAGGGGATCGCAGCCCGGCGAGGCAGATGGCATCACAGGGCAGGCCAGGAGTGGGAAGTGCCTTCTAGAAAGCTCTAGAGGTGCAGTGGCCTCCTAGTGCTGGGCAGTGGGCCTCAGACCTCCCTCTCTGGGCGCTGACTGCAGAGGCCCTGCGTTTGGCAAGGGTGGCCGGCTGGCACCCTGGCCCAGCAGAGGCCTCTCCACGGCCCTGGGCCTCTCAGCTTCTCCGTGAGCTGTGGAGTCTGTGCAGCTCCATCTCCCAGGCTGGAGGGAGGCTCCAGGAGGCTGAACACCGTGCAGGGGACACTAGGGCCAGGGGCTGCCACCAGAGCCCACGGGGCCCGCTCGGACAGGCGGGAAGCCTTGGATGGGTGACGCCATGTGGCCAGGATTCCACGTGGAGGGAGCCAGTCCACGGTTCTCTGTTGGTCTTTTGAGATCAGTGGTCATGAACAAATCCAGCCTGGTTTTGCAGAGCCTGGGAGCAAAGAGTGATTCTCACATTTTCCAACAACGGAGGAAGAAACAAAAGAAGAATTTATTTTGTGACACACGAAAATTATATGAAATTCAAATTTCAGAGTCATAAATGGAGCTGGAACACAGCCAGGCCCGCCCATCGCTGATGGGCGCGGTGCTTCATGCCACAGCTGCAGGGCGGTCGTGAGGAGCGGGCCTGGGTCCCTACCAACCACAGGCAGACCGCTCATTGTGCACCTCGCAGATATTCTGTTTCTACAGGTTGAAGGCCGGCGGCAAGCATCGGGCAAGTCTATCGGCGCCATTTTTCCAACGGCACTTGCTCACTTGGAGTCTGTGTCACATTTTGGTAACATGCAACATTTAAACTTTTTCATTACTGTTGTATGTGCTATGATGATCTGTGAATCATAACACTGAAGGCTCAGTTGATGGTTAGTGAGTTCTAGAATAATTTTTTTTTTTTGCGGTACGCGGGCCTCTCACTGCTGTGGCCTCTCCCATTGCGGAGCACAGGCTCCGGACGCGCAGGCTCAGCGGCCACGGCTCACGGGCCCAGCCGCTCCGCCGCGTGTGGGATCTTCCCAGACCGGGGCACGAACCCGTGTCCCCTGCATCGGCAGGCGGACTCTCAACCACTGCGCCACCGGGGAAGCCCTAGAATAAGTATTTTTAATGAAGGTGTGCACACTGTTTTATAAACATAATGCTACTGCACGCTTAATAGCTCCAGCACAGTGTAGACATTACTTTCATATGCCCCGGGAATCCAAAAACCTGATGCGACTCGCTTGACTGCGATGTTCTCCTTATTGTGGGGGTCTCCACCCAAAGCTGGAGGAAGGACGCCCAGGCCCCCTTCCCTCCAATGTTGGCGCTCTGGTTCTCAGGCCCAAGGGCTTGCACACCGGGCCGCCAGCCTGCAGGAGCCCCCAAAACCGTGGGAGCAGACGCCCCCCCGCCCCCCCGTAACGCACTTAATAATGCATCCGTGTATGCTGTTGGTCTGCTCCTCTGCGGAACCCTGATGGATATGGGAGAGGAGGAAGGTTAAGTGAGGTCGCCGGAGAGACATAATCTGACAGGACAATGCCTTGTAAGGAGGGACGAGATCTCCTCACTCGCATGCACACTCAGGAAAGGCCATGTGCAGACACAGCAAGGAGGCGGCTGTCCACAAGCCAGGAAGAGACCTCTCACCAGGACCCAAGCACGCTCCAACCACCTCCAACTCCCAGCCGCTGACTTCGAGGAAACGCATCTCTGTTGTTTATACCCCAGCCTGGAGGCCGTTGTCGTGGCGACCTGAGCTGCCTCAGACCGATTTGGTACCAAGAAGGCAAGTACTGCTGTACCCAACACCAACCAGGTGGGAGCAGCCTCGGGTCTGGGTGACAGGCAGAGGCCGGAGGAGTTTTCAGGTGCATGTTAGAAATATGGACATTAGAGGCGATCCTGGTGAAGACTCAGAAAGAAGAGAAGAGAGCTGGTGAGAAAGCTTGTGTCTTCTCGGAGAGTACAGATAATCAGGGCAGGATGGTGGCAGAAATACAGAATAAGACAACACGTGAAGATACAGCTGAGGAGAGGAAACACAGCTTTGCAAACCGCCATTGACGCGGCCTCCTTTGGGGAAGGCGGGGAGTTTCTTGGGGGCTTTGCCCCACGAAGATGGCGGCCCACGAATGACAAAGGGACATAACAGTAAGCACACCTCAGAGGAGCACTTACGAGAAACCAGGGGCTTGATGCACATGGACGCGCCTTTCCAGGAGTGAAGCACGTGCCGTGCCGTGCTGTGCACTGTATGTGGGGTGCGTGACAGAGGGTGCTGGTTGGAAGGGTCTCGAGCTCCCACCCACGCCGTTTTACGGACAAGGAGCTCGAGCCCCATCTTTGCATCCAAGACTGCAAAGCAAACTCACGGCGGAGGCCCAGCCTTCCTGCTGCCCCCAGCCCTCCTGCTGCCCCCAGCTGCCCCTGCTGCCCCCAGCCCTGCTGCTGCCCCCAGCTGCCCCTGCTGCCCCCAGCCCTCCTCCTGCCCCCAGCCCTCCTGCTGCCCCCAGCCCTCCTGCTGCCCCCAGCTGCCCCTTCCCGCTCTGCTCCCACTTGGCACCAACGTGGCTCAGAGCCCTTTACACCCCAGGAAGTGATCCCATTGAATCAGAATTGAGGTTGCGTGTGAGACCACGTTCCCAAGCGTATAACCAGCACCCAACAGCGTGCCGGTGCCGGGGCTCAGCGGCTCCCGCCCAGAGTGGCCTGGCTGGGAGGCCTGGGCTGCCCTCAGCAATCTCGGCCTAGTGGGCAGAGACTCAAGTTTAAACAAACATGTCTAATAAGCGTCTTAGCTGCTAATGCTTTCCAGAGGGGTTTCACTGGCTGCCTTTGCAAAAGGCATTGGCTGTTTTAGACTCTTGGTGAGCAGGGTCGAACCTGACACACCCTTGCCCCTCTTTTTTACTCAGGGACTCCTTATAGTTGTATATGATCTCCTAGGATTTATCACAAAATTCCATCAATTTTGAGAGGTAAAAACAGCTCTTAAGTAATAAATAATTTCTTTAAATTTATGCACTGTTAAAGTATGTATTATAAAGTTCATTTAAACATGAACTTCAATAATAATTGTGAGTTGCTCACTTAGCAAGTAATACGTATTTTCTTTGCATTCAATTAGTAATGTAAGAAAAACCTATGATTCATCAATAAATTTAAGGTAAATTATTGGGTGTATTGAGGGACTGGATGTATATTAAAATATGGAATTACTTTCACGTATTATACCCTCAAACTATGATTCAAAATTTAGAATTTTCTTCCTTTCAAGCTTCAAAAAACCCAGAAGACCTGCTTCTCTATGGGTCATGTTTTGTTCCCAAATGACACAAGGGCCTACGGACAGTCCTGGAAGCTCCTCTTTGCAAACAGCATGTTGATGGTGTGAAGACCTGTGCTAACAACAAATGAAAAGTGGAATCGGTGACTCGGTGACAAGGGTCCTTGCATTCTCCTTTTGTCCTGTTGGATCGGGAGGAAGTCCCACTGCATCTTTAAACACCCTGACACGTCTGTTGTACCGGGATTTTGGTATATGGATGCCCCTCATGATCATCCTGAGGTTCATTTCCAGAACTGCTACAATTTTTTTAAATGCCTGTCAGCTGTTCTTATGCTTCCTAAATAACCACTATCAATTTAAGTCAAATAATGTATGATTGTCATGGAAACGCCCTAGAACTGAGTAAAAGAGAAGATGATCCTGTGGTCATGGTGGCCCCCTGCACGAACAACCCCCACACGCACCAGGTCCCCAAGAACTTCTGCCCTTGGAGGCTCTCAAACGGGCCTCTTTAAAAAGGAAACTATATTTTTAAATGGTTATTTCTTGATTTTTTTAAAATTTCTTGATTTTTAAATGGAGAGTGAAACAGTCATTTTTCTTTTCTTTAGCATCTTGACCCCCGAGCATGGATTCATCAGCCCGGCTCCTGCCCGCCTGGGGCTTTACACGCACAACTTTTTTATGTTTGATTAGAGCACAGCTCCGATGTTGAAACGTCGGCCTCCTGAGAGTGGGGTGGGGGGGATGCTTGGGGGCCCACCTGCTTGCCCAACTCTCCATCCTCAGGCCTCCCCAGCAGAATTCCGTGCCGCCCACACTTTCGGCCCTCCTTTCAGCCCGTCCCTTCCTCTGGGCTTGACACTGATTCACCGCCTTCAGCTCTTCAGGGTCAAACCCTTTTGGCCTTCCCCGCCTGGGGAGGAAAGCTCCTCTGCACTGAGCTGCTCGTCTCCGCCCACCCTGTCCAGCTCCTGGTGGAGGTTTCATTCCAGTGCTGTGATTTCTGTCACTGCTACGCCTCCCAAGTTTTGCAATGTCCTAATTTTTCAGCACATGAGACATTGTGAGAAGTCTTACTTATCTTAGCCAAATATCCCAAGTACAACGTTCCACTCCGGAAACGCGACCCCAAGGTTGGCACCTTCTTGGCTGCATGCAACAGCCTCTCCTCCTCAAGAGCCACCAAGGAGCTGCTTCCTGCCACTTTGTCACTGTTAGGAGGTGACAAATGAGCCCAGGCTGTCCCCGTGTGAACTGAGCAAGCCTCTCACAGGGAAGGGACAGCCCACAGGGTTCTCCCCACGCTGGCCCCGAGGGGGGACCCTCGGGCCACCCACATCCAGCCTCTGAGAGCTGGTGCTGCTGGGAACCGTCCCGGGGGGCCAGGCACGTGCGTGACCCAGAGCCGGGACGCATCTCCGAGGAGAGCGCAGGCGGAGTGTGGTTCCTGGGCCGTCATGGGGACTGTGCTGAGAAAGGAAACCGCAGCGCCCCAGGGTCCCTCGTGGGTGCTGTCCTGGGGCAGGGAGTGGGCGCTGCTCAGACAGGCCGAGGCAACGTCCCCACTCTTCTGACACACAGACGGGAAGGGCTGGAGTGGTGGACTGTGGTCACCTGTGATGAGACAAAGACACAGCGGGGGGGCCCGGGCTGGGTCCCTGGGGTGAAGGGCAGCAGTGAAAAGGGAACCCAAAGGTCTCGGGGGAGGAGAAAGCAGGAGAGCGAGCTTCACAGACGCTGAAGGATGAGCGCCTTCCCCAGAGGAGCAGTCAGGGGCCTGTGCACGCGGCCGCGGCGCCCGGGGGACGGGGGACGGGCATGAGGAGCGGGGAAGGCGCCCCCCACCCAGGGGCCCCCTCCCGCCTCCCCCCCTGGTGCACGCTGGGGTCGGAGCCTCACTCATCTCCAGCGCCGTGGATACCCGATCATCACACCGGAAATGGGCGTGGAAATCACCATCTTGAAATTAAAGTCATACGTTAATTCTTTAGTGCATTTTCTCGAAGGGTTACAGCACATTTCATAAGACAGGTGTCTGCTCCCTTGCAGCACCTTGAGAAACTTCCGAGAATAGGGCTGCTTCGTGCCCCGCGAGGGGAAGCTCAGAAGAGGCTCGGGTACCTGCCTGAAAAGCTCCATCATCTTTCCTGTGAACAGTTGATCCAGGACGGAAACACTCGCGCTGGTGTTCTGTAAATTTGGTCTTTGATGAATGAGGTTAACCTTTACAAGGTGCAGGGAGTTATATGTCCTGTACTTTTCCTTCTGTTTCCAGTTGACAGGCAAACAATTTCGAATGAGGTCAGACAGGTTTTTTTTCCCCCTAACTTTTTCTTTTGAACTAACTTTAGTCTCACAGAGCACTTCTTAAGTGAGAGCTTAAGTTAAACATCTCCACAGGTATGAAGAGAGACCCAGCCACCTCCACCCCCCACGAGGAGAAGGTTTCATCCAAAAACCACAAGGTCGTGAGCTCGGAAGGTGTGGTGGCCGGACACCCCAAGGCCTCGGGCCCTGGTCGTGTGGGTCGTGGGGACGGCTGCTGTGCCAGGCCTGTGCACTGGACCGTTATTGAACACGGCACCTATGAACAAGTAGGTTAACACATTGCTCAACTCCGCGTGTTGACAGGTCCCAGGTCGGCACTGCAGGGGACGTCTGTGCAGGAAAAATCACCCTGGAGGGAGGGAAACCGCGGTGGAGAGTCTTCAGCTCTGCGAGGCGCGACGAGGAGCAGCGGCTCCTCGGGCTGCATTTGAAGGACTCAGCCCAGCACAGCGCGGCCTTTCGGGAAGAGAGGAAGGGGAGGACGCTCATCACACGGCGTGACCTCAGCTCTAACTCATCAACACGCATCCCGCTCTCTGCCACTGGAGGAAGTTCCCGCGGATTCCGCGGGGACCCAGGTGGTGGGACAGGCTCTCCTGTCAGCAGAACCGGGAGTCCTCAGCCAGGCAGCCTGCCGTCAGGGTCCCAGGCCCATCCCGGGCTTGGAAATCCACCTGCCATTCGGGGGATGGGCGAGGTAAGCCGTGTGCACAGTCCACCTTCACATGCACCACCTTCACCACAGCCACCAGCTCCTCGAGCATAGCTGCCACAGATGCTGCTCTGCTGCTGCAGCCTGGAAGGTGAGAGGAAGGAGGGAGGACGGAGGGAGAAAGCAGTGAGGAAGGAGGGAGGAAGGAGGGTGGAAAGATGGAGGGAGGAGGGAGGAAGGAGGGTGGAAAGATGGAGGGAGGAGGGAGGAAGGAGGGTGGAAAGATGGAGGGAGGAGGGAGGAAGGAGGGTGCAGGCAGCATGGGCAGCAAGTGAAGCCACAGAGAGGACTGTTTCCCAATAAAACTCTACTTACACAGAAGGGCAGGTGGAATCAGCCAGCCCTGCTCTAGATCATTTACTGCCCAGAAGCAGCTATGTTCCACCAGCAGATGTGAAGGGAAAGGTCAGGTTTCCAAATGTGGAGCATGTCCCCCTGCTGAGTGGCACTGGGAATCTCGATTCTGCAGGAAGGGCTCACAGAAGAAGTGGCCGCCCCGGGGAGCCACGTGAGCTGTGAGTCCAGGTCCATCACACCTTCTGCACTCAGCTTCACAATAACCTACGCATGTGCTGTGTTATTTCCTTGTTTTTCAGACAAAATTGGGGCTTGAAAGACTTCAAATTGAACTTGCTCCAATCCGTGTATGTTAGTAAGCACTTCAGCCAGGCCCAGCCGGCCGCCCCCTGGAGCGGCAGCACGGCCGGTGTGCGTCAGGTGTGCTGACCTGCGCTGACTCCTCCCCCACCAACGTTCATTCCCAGTGCGTGGCTTTGCCCCTTCAGGCTGCATTATTTTGACATATAGTCAGCCAAGAAATTTAGATGAAATAATTCCCTTTCATTGTCTGTGAATTTTAGACTTCACTTGGTACAACTAAAAATCTTACTTGAAATCCATAAGAATTTGGTTCAGTTCAGTCTGATTCACGGTGTGCAAGGCAGCCTCTTAGCTGGTGGGGATGTGATGAACCAGTCCCCCCTGACCACCTTCAGAGACTTGCAGTGCCACAGACTGAACGCTTGTGTCCCCCAAATCCATGCTGTGAAGGGGTGACCCCCGTGTGGTGGTGTTGGGGTGATGAGGTCACGAGGGGGGACCCCCTTGATGGGATCGGTCCCCTGACAACAGGGACCCCGCACGGCTCCCTTTCCCCGTCTGCCACGGGAGGACAGCCTCACCAAACACGGAACCTGCCCTGGTCGTGGACGCCCTGCCTCCAGAGCCCTGAGAATCTGTGTCTGCTGTTACGAGCCCCCCAGCATGGGGTGTGTCACCGCTGTGGCCTGAAGGCACTGAGACACCGTCTGCTCAGATGCTCCCATCTGTCCTGGTGCTGGAGCGGCAGACGTAACCTCCACCTTTATTGTGAAGTGTGCGCTGATCTCCTTTTCTAGCACTTTCTCGAACCCACCAGGTTTCAAACAGAGGATGGAAGATGAGCGCCCCCCTCAGCCACGGCAGCCTCAAGCCCCAAAGCTGCAAGCCTCCAGGACGGCCTCTGTCTCCACCATGTCTTTGCTCCTGCCCTTTGTACCTTTCCCCCAACCTCGCCCGTGTGTCCGGACAGCCCCTCCGCGGGCCACTGCGTGACCCCTTGGGAGGATGCAGAAGTGGGATGTGGATGACCCTCATGAGAAGCCACGCCCTCTCGCGACAAAACCACAAAGGGAAGGTCCTCACAGCGACTGGTCCCAGCAGTGGCCTCGTCCTCGTGGCTGGGCTGCCTTCCATGTATGAGAACACCCTGATGGGAGAGAATCGAGTGGCCCAGACTTGCCCCGAGGACAGGAGCGAGAGCTCTAGGATGAACCCTGCGTCTCCAGGGACCCGTCCCAGGACTGTCATCCCAGAGAGAAGGCAGGTGATGGGTCCCCCGCACAGTGGCGTGAAGATGCCCCGTGAACTGCTTAGCTCTGCCCCTGGTACCCAAGAGGTCCAAGAAACACCGGCCATTGCTTTCCCAGAAAACAGTGATGAATGAATGCTGCTTTGGTCCCCGGGTGTGCAGAGAGGGAGGCTGAGGAGGGGCCTTCCTCAGTGAGGCCCTTCAAAGCGGCCCCCAGGTGGCCATGGCTGGGGAAGGGCTGAGGGCAGGGCCTGGGAGTGGATTCAGGTGAGAAAGCTGTTTGCACGACAGGCAAGATAGATAGCTGTGGTCCAACCTCCACCAAGTCTGGAGGCCACGTCCACTGCTGGGTGTGTGTGTGTGTGGATGGCTTTTTGAGTAAAGTCAAAGCAGAAAAGACGAGGGGCTGATGTCTCCAGGAAAGATGAGCATTGATTTCTGCCCTGTTTCATGGCAACAGTCCATAGAGGTAAGGGATCCATTTCTGGAAGAAGAAAGGAGTGAGAAGTGGGGGAAACAGCCATAAAGGGTTAGGGGTGTAACCTCACTCCTGTGAGGCCGGAGTGTAGGCTTCACATGTGAAAGCACTGAGGTGAGGTGGGGTAAAGTTGCAGTGTAGTTGGTGGAGGTTTGGTTCAGTGATTTGGAGTCGAGGTGGCGGTAACGGATGAAGGAACAAATACACAAATGGGGCCACTTCTTCATTTTGTGTCATGATGTCCTGCCATGACTGGAGCCAGGAGAATTGCAGAGATACGAGGCAGGCTCTAGAAGTTCAAGCTCAGCCTGGGACAGTGCAGCCTAGATTCTTAGGGCAAAAAGCGCAGGTTAAACGAGCACTTCAGGGACTCATGTCCACCTGGCCCTTTTCCCTCCAGGTCATGTGGGTGGCTCCTGCTGGGAGTGGAACTCTGGGTCCTGAGGGGCCTTAGACTCCAAAATATGAGGAAGGGAGTGGGGACGGCTAATGAGCCAGGCAGCGCAAGAGGAGAGGCTGACCAGCTGTGTAACAAGCGCAGGACGGCCAAGCAGAGAGAAATCAGGGTGCAAAATCAGGTGAAAATGTAGAAAAATGATTGGAGAGCCCAAACGCCAGGGACCAAGAAAAACACCGTCACAGTGTCTGAGGGGCGAGTGCAGCCTCTGGAGGACACGGTCAGAGTCCTGCATCGATGCCACGTTCCCACAGAGAAAAGAGAGGATACTCACGCAGTTCCCATCACTTCAGGGAAGCTCAGGGGCCTGAGACCTGGGAGCAGGCTGGGGCCAGCAAAGGGGATCCCACAGGAAGGGCCCGAGCGAGTGGGAGTGCCTGGGGGACAAGTCTACTCCTCGTGAAGTTTCTCTGGCTGCAATCTGCACAGTGGCTGGAAGTGAGGAGAATTCCAAGAGCGGGAAGCCCAATTACGGTTCCACAGACGATATGCAAATCCTGGACGTTTCTAATTTGAGATCTTGCAAAAGTTACTATTACAAATATATGATTCACTAGCTCTGTCTTGAAATTATAACCATGTGTTTATTCACCATTGCTCCCCTGTCGCAAGATCAGAGAAAAGCAATGTTTTATGTATCCCTTTCCCATCACAATTTTATGATACAAAAGAAATGGACCATAGTTGAAAGGACTGGGAGGGAGAGAAAGAAACAGATCAGGAACAAAAGGAAAAAGAAGGGAAAGAATGCTTTTCTGAGTTTGCTTAAAAGTATTCAAGTGACTCATGGGGAATAATCTTAAACTGAAGCTACCGACAAACATCTGGCAGGTCGTGGGTTAACTCAGAAGGAAGAGAAAGTGCTGCAGACCAGCACGGATGAATCCTGGAATTCTGAAAGAGGATTTCCTGGAGGGAGGGCTGGATACCGGCATGGAGGTCATCTGGGTGCAGTTTACATTCTTCACGTTAACTAATTTTGACTTTTTACTATTACAAAAGCACTCCGTGTCCATCGCAGAAAAACAAAAAAGATACAGATCAATAATGAAGAGAATTAAAAAGTCCCATAACCTTACCACCCATTACGAAGTGGCCATTGTAAATATCTTTCTAGACATTTTCTGTATGTCTATCTACATCTATCTATCATCTATAGATATGATTATACACACACACACACACACACACACACACACACAGAGTCTTCTAATGAGTGTGTCATTTTAAAAACAGAAAATTGCATGTGTAACATCAAGAACTGTTGTCCCTTCGCCAGGCAGGAGTGGCAGGGCCCAGTGTGAGCCAGACGCCATCGTACATGCTCCCTGTTTACTGAACAGTCACTACCTCCTAGGTGTTATCACGATCCCACTTTGCCACGAGGGGTGGGGCACGGCGGGGGTCATATGGCCTGGCCAGGGTCACTCGGAATTAAGTGTTGGGGCTGAAACTTGAGCCCAGGCCGTCGGCTCCAGCCTCTGGAGCCTAGACTCCTTCTCGGGGCACTTTACAGCATTTAGTGACTCTGTAGTATTTCATCATATTGATATGCCATAATTTATTTTTCTTGTTTCAATGTTTTCCCTATTATAAAGCACAGTGCAAAGAACATCTTATAGCCCAATGTTTGTCTACGAACTAAATGACTTCTCCCAAGCCCAGCAGTTAATCCACTGGACCAAAGGTCGCTGTGCTCTTGAGAGTCTGGGATCAGTGCTGACCAGCCGCTTCCTGGAGGGGACAGAGGCCCCCCCACTCCAGGCAGCGGCCAGGATGCCCCCCAACTCCGTTAACGGATGCGTAGAAGTGTGTTTGGGGCAACTCTTGGCACTCGTTCTTGTTCTAGAGGCCATCCTTCCCTGAAAAGCAGGTCCCTTTTTCTCTCCAAAGAGACCTTCAACCAGGCTGCACCTTTCAGCACAGTCAGGAGGGAACGTGAGGAGGATGTGTCCTGTTAGCGCCACACAGACGCCCACCCGGTCCATGGTCTGTCCCCACGTGCGTCAGGCAGTGTGGACCCACCCTCTACACCCCAGCGTGCGAGACACCGTGCGCTCGGCTGCACGGGGAAAAGTACGCCTGGCGGGGCAGCGTCGAGGGGCGCTCTGTCCCCGGGGGCCGAGGCAAGGCCACTGCACTTCCGTCCGCGGCTGCGCCCTGGGCGTTGCCCTCATCCCACAGCCCCAGCAGGGCAGCAGGTGCCCCTCATGCATCCCACCGGCCCCGCCTCAGTCTTCCATCCTCTGGGCGAGGCTCGGGGCCGGAGGCTGGGCGGGCAGTGTTGGGGGGCGTCTGAGGGCCCGTCATCACCACGGCGTCCAGGGGGCAGGGCGGGACCTCAGTGCCTGTCCCCTCCCATGAGAGTGGCTGCTATGCTTCCCTTCTAACAAAGTCAGAGGCAGAATGATGCCAGGCCACGACACAGCTCCCAGGGCCTGAGCAGCAAGGGCCTCCCTCCATCTTTTTTTGATTCGCGCCCAGGGCTCACTTGGCCAGGGTTGTGTGAGTTCTGAGGACGGCCTTCCAGGCCCTGGAGACGGCTGTTTACCCACCAGGTGGTGTGGAGCATGGAGGGCATTACTGGAGGGGAGGTCACGGGCCCCCATTAACTGCTTCCCGACCCTGTCTTCTTGAGACGCGGACGGAGCCTTCCTTTGTGACCGCATGGGATTTGCCGAATCCGTCCTGGACGGAGGACCCTCCGTCTGCAGGGTCTTCCTGCAACCTCATGCCCCAGCCCCAAGCGCCAAACCCTCTCAGGCTGCCTGGCAGCCCCATCCTCATGCAGAGGAGATTCTCCGCTTACTCTTCCTGCAGTGAAGTGAGCTCCGACCTGGGGAGTTTGCATCCTGTTTGCAAACAAGCTAAAAGTTCATGGAGTTTGGGTGGGAACTGGCCTTCAGTTGCCGCAGCCGAGTGTCCAACCCTCCTACGGAAGCTGTAATTCTGTAAACTTTCTACTGTGGTCCACATGGGGAGGCAGGGAGGTGTGACCTCCCCAGGGTCCCCCATCCTTGGGCACAATGGAGAACTTGAGGATATTTGTCTACTGGTCAGCGCAGGTCCGGGCCGCTTCCCTCCACCCCGTCTCCCCTCCCCCGGGCCAGAGCATCCTTCCGCCACAGCATCCTTCCTCCACACCCGAGCTCAGAACCTCCCAGGAGTTGTGGCCAAGGACACCGGTAGACTCTGACCTGTCCGCTGGCCGCAGGGCCACAGAGCCGCAGAGACGGGAGGTCTGACAATGCGCACAGGAATCTGGAGCCCTTAGATCCCACTATTCCTATTCTGGAACTGCCGCAACAGCCAAGAAAAGTGCTGAGAGACGCGTGGGTGCCCAGCCGCGTGGGGACTGCCAGAACCTAAGCAGAAGTAACCTGACATCTCCAGGGCCCGGAAGGACGGCGGGGCGTCCAGCTGGCCCCACGCAGGTGGGGAGGTGGAGGTGCGGGGAGGACACAGCAAAGAGCACACTCAGGTGCACCCACCCCCTGCCCCGTCCCCGGGACGACCATAGCCGTGCCCGAGAGGGTGCCCAGCGTGGAACGCCTGCTTTCTATTTTAAACCTTTCGGAGTTACTTTCGCTTTTTTCATGCCAATTTATTTACTTGTATAATATAAAAACCAAGCATAAGTTACTTAAAATAAGACAAATGTTTAAGCTACCGAAACTAGTTTAATGTGCCCAACCTGCTCCTGACAGAATCGTCTCTGCTCGTGTGGGTTCAGCCTGGGAAGCGCCACACAGGACAGGCACCCCCCTCCCCTGCCCGCCGGCGGCGCCCGTCCTCACTCTGCCCATCACCCCCTCAGGCTGCTTTCTAAGTTTCCATTTTCTCTGTGTTTTCACCCGTCTTTTCCTTCTCTGTTGTCACGACACAACTCACTCTCGTGGGGAAAGGAGGCCGTGAGGGTGGCCAAAAGCCCACTGATCTGGGTGGCCAGCCGTCTGTCGACGGAGCTGGGTCAGCGGGGAGGACCCGGCCCCCGGGCCCCCGCCGTCTAAACCTGCGCAGTGGGCGCCCTGGTCCCCATTTGCTGTGGGAACCCCTGCCAGTGAAGGGAATGGCACTCAGTCCCCAGATGGTCTTATTTGCAGGTTGTGGGCAGTGCTGCCACAATACAAACCCTGGAGGTAGGTCCAGGCGTGGAAACCGCGGGGCCTTCCAGGCTTCAGGGCCAGAAGCCCAGCCCGGTGTTTTCCTGAATCTGCCATCTCAGCCTCCGGCGCAGAGCTGTGAGGGGACATGTGGGCGGGTGGGCGGGAGGCAGACAGAGCGGGAGTTGGGCTGCCAGGGCTGCTGAAATCCAGGTGGCATTTTCTCAGGCGTGAGCCCACCCGAGCGCGGGGGACAAAGCCAGCCGAGAGGCGACCGAGAGACAGCAAGCGTGTCGGTGGAGACGCTGACACGCGGCCACGTGGCCACAGGTGTGCAGGAGCCGCTCTGGCCGGATGCTGCCGAGGGAGCACAGTCTTCCTGGAGCCTCCCCGGCGCAGCCACTGCCGGCTCGGCCGGGGAACACGGGACAGGGGCCCACAGACCACGGTCACTTCCCAAAGCCAGAGCTCCAGAAGGAAACTGGAGCCTGGGGGCGGAGGACAGGAGAGGCCCCTGCCCTCCCTCCGGCGACGCGCTCAGCCGGGCCGCCCACTGCAGAGGCCACCCCCCTCCCTGGCCGCCCTTGCGAGTGGCGGCAGCAGCCACCCTCGTAAACCTGCCAGCTGCTGACAGCAGGCTGAGGGTGGGGGGCCGGGGCACTCGAGTAGTCCCCCCTCTGCTCGAACCCGACCAACCTCACAGCAGGCAGCTCATCTGGCCTCACGGGGCCTCTGTGAGGCCCAGTGAGGAGCCCGGGAAAGGGCAGGTGCCCTGTGGTGTTTCATGGTCTGTCCCCAGCGCCCAGGTGAGCGTTGATCCCCAGACTCCGTGGCTGCGCAGCTGAGCAGACACCCAGGGCCCACCAGAGTCCAGACACACTGAAACCAAGCCCCACACGGCCCCTGGGCCTCTGGACGCCACGGGCCTGGGCCCCCCTTCGGGGCCCCTCCCCCTTCTGGGGAGTCTCCTCGCGGGCACCAGGCGGAGGTCAGGCTGCGAGGCCACAAACGGGCCCCCAGGCCTCAGCTTCCTGGTTCAGAGCCAGCGGCAGGTGGATCCCGGGACCCTTCTCTGCCCAGGAAGGACCGTGTTCCACGGCGACACCACAGCACATGGACCTCCAGGCCAGGCCGGCCTCCGTCCGCAGACGAGCCCCTGCTGGGCCTGGAGGACCCGAGGGAGCGCATGGCAGGTTCTCAGCCACCCAGCCCAGCGGCTGCACCCCCAGACCACTCCAGGCTCCTGAGACCTGAAAGCACGGCGAGGTGCCTAGCAGTAAAGCGGCATTTGTGCAGCAGAGGACGCCTCTGCCAGCGTCCACTGTTCTCTGCACCCTCTTCACGGCTCCTTGCTGGTCAACAGGTCCAGTGAAAACCACGGTGCCTCCCCTCGGGGAGCACAAGGCCCCGCCCACTTCAGCGTCACAGGGCAGGAGGCTGCCTGGGCTCTGGTGCTGCAGGCGACGTTGGGAGCGGACAGCCCCCCTGGCAGCCCCGCTGGGCCCGGGACACTCCGAGTCTCCCATCCTCTGCGCCCCAAGCTGGCCTCTGAAGAAGGTCTGCAGTTGGGAGCAGGTCAGAGGCCTTGGCCCTGCCGGGCGAGGGGCCCACGCAAGCCTGCAGAGCCGGGGGAGCCCAGGGGAGAAGCCAGGACTTGACCAGGAGACACGCCCACCTGGACGGTGTACCTGGCTGTGGAGGCTGTGTGGGGCTTTCTGGGCAGCGCACGGGGAGGGGCTCGGGGGCAGAGCCTGGATGCAGCCCCAGACCTGCAGGCGGATGCCTGGCCCCATCCCTCTGGCTCAGCTTCTGAAAAAACAAGCCGTAGGCACTTCAAGCCCTGAAATCTGTCCCAGGTGTGGCCTTCCCGGAAGCCAGAGGTGCGGAGACCCCAGGCAACCCTCACCCGAATGATGAACGTGTGTGAGTGTGCACCAAGCACCAGATGCCCGAGTCAGCTTGCCCCCGGTTTCCTGGTCGCGCTCACGTGTGTGTGCGTGCGTGCGTGCGTGTGTCTGAGTGGGCTTGAGTGTGTTTACAGCTGAGACACTTTCTGCCCCTGCTTTACTCCCAGGGTCCTTAGGGGTGTTGCTGTGTTGTTCTGACGCGTGAACATTTGGAGTTGGCCGGTGGTGCCATCACCAGCCGAGACCACACAGGACGAAGCTGCCCAGAGCCGTGGCCCCTCCCTCGAGACCCCAGGTCTCTTTTCCAGCGAGCACGGGAAGCTTACACAGAAGGGCGGGTGCGGTAGCCCCAATGTGTGCGGGCGCGTCCAGAGCTGAGCTGAGAGCCAGGCTGGAACCAGGTGGCGTCAGTGCCCCACGAAGACACTCCTGTCTGCAGGCCGGGGCACCCCACCTGCCCCCGAACCCAGGGTAAAGAGCTCTGTCCATGACGGCCCAGCAGAGCACCGGCACGAGGCGGGTCCTTAAGTGTCAGCAGCAGGAGGCGGGGGGCCCTCAGCCCACTCACTGGGCTTCTGTCTGAGCCACTACCTGGGTGTAATCGCCTCCAACTGATGGGAGGAGGTCCCTCCTCTGCCAGCTGCTGATGTGCTGGTCGGCCTCGGTCCCACCCTCACAGCCCCTGTGCCGCCTCTTTTGCCAAGTCACGGACCCTTAACCCCCGAGGCCTCGTGGCCCCTGTGGCCGGGCTGTGGCCGGCCGTGGGGTTGGGTGGTGTCCCTCCTTGGAATCTGCCCCACTGGGGTACAGACGCACGGGAGCACGAGGCAGGAGGGAGCCCTGTGCTGAGCACCTACTGTGTGCCTCCAGTCCCCGCAGATGTCACTCACGGCATTGAGGTGGGTTTTAGTTATCGCCCTTTACGAATAAGTGGGTCGAGGTTGGCAGGTGTGGGTGAACAGGAGCCCAGGCCTGGGGCCAGGACTGGCCAGATGCCGCAGCGAGAGCAGACCCGGGCCTCCCTGTGCGAGGCGGCCCGTCTCCCCCCTGGCCCGACTTAGGCTGGCAATGCCGCACCACTGGGAGTGTTTCCGGCCTCTGTGACGCTCAGCAGCGTCTCCGCCTTGAGCAGGTCGGAAAGCGGATCAGTGGAAAGGCGGGACTCGGCTGGGGCCGTCCAGCCAGGCTGCCCTGTGGGAGCCACAGGAACAGAAGACCGCACTGTTGGAGGGCTGCGCTGGGAGCGAGGGCCTGGGGCCTCAGGCTGCACCGAGGGGCAGGAGGGCTCCGGGAAGGACGGAGCGCAGTTGGCCGTGGCTGCAGCTCCAGGGAGAAGAGTGACCAGTTCTCTCTGGGCCGAGCTCCAGGCCCCTGAGGGCTTCATCGCTTAGGTCGCTGCACCCGACCATCTCAGCCTCCCAGGGCCCACCTCTGTCCTGCAGGGTCCAGGCCCGCGCACCCACAGGGATCCCCCGGGGAGCCCCGCCCCTCCCCCAGCTCTGGGTGGAGCAACTCTGCCCCTGGTCCTGCACTGCACGCACTTGCTGCAGGGGCCTCCCACCAGAGAAGAAAACGGCTCAGCGGCCTCATCCACACTCCTGGGCCCCACACTCCTGGGCCCCACACTCCTGGGCCCCCACACACACTCCTGGGCCCCCCTCCACACACTCCTGGGCCCCATACACCTGGGCCCCCCACACTCCTGGGCCCCACACTCCTGGGCCCACACACACTCCTGGGCACCCCCACATACTCCCCGGGACTTTTTGCCGCTTGTGAGACTCTTTCCTTTGACCTTAAACCCCCCTCTGAATCCTGGAGAGGTTTTTGTCTCAGCTGGTCCTCTGCTAGGGGCACACACAGCTCCAGGGTCCTGCGAGCCGCCTCTCCCGTCCGGTGAGGGACTTGCCGGTGACTGACCTTCGCGCACACCACGAGGGACAGGGCCGAGCCGAGACCAGAAGCCCTGGGGCGGAGGGGCACCCCTGGCCGACCCAGCCCCTAAATAGTGGCCTCCTCCTCGGCCGAACACCACCACAGGCCACACAGAGGACAACGCCCCGCTGTCCCCATTAATGGCGTGTGGAGACCACCCATGGCACAGCGCCTTTCCTGCACCTGTAGACGCACCGGGGTCCAGGAGCCGCAGTGCTTCTCGGTGGACGGCGCCTCTCGGCCAGCGCGATGTGTGTCTGGACAGAAGCCCATCTGGAAACGGGGGAGCCTGGTTCAGAGGTCTCTCCACAAACGGTGTCGCAGGAGCTCATTAGCACAAAGCCATACTGCGAGCTAAGGGGTGGCCAGTCTATTTTCTTTTATGGCTCCGAAGCTCTTTGCCAGCTTGGAAGCATTTATTTTCCCCAAAGGTCACATCTCATGCCTCATCACCCCATCCCACTGCAAACGGAGAGGCTCCATCAGGAACCCGGCTCCGGGAACTGAGCCCTAGATCCAAGCCTGGGGGCCCGGGGAAGAAACGGCCTCAGTGCATTTACACGCCGTGCCCTCTGGGTGGACTCCGTCAGAGCACCTCCCCCCTGCCCCACCCAGGCAAAGCCCGCGCGGTGGCTTTTGTCCCAGACGCTGCTGGGACCCAGCGCAAGGCCTGGCTCTGCGCCGTGCTGCCCAGTCTGAGGACGCAGACCTCGCTGACCTCAGTTGAGGCTGAGTGTCCGCTCCCATCTCCCTGGCCCACCCTGCTGCAGGGCATCTCCCCAGCCGCTGCCTGGCCGCCCGCACCCGACAACCTGCTGGTCACCGGCTGAGTCTGGCCTGCTCACTACTTCAACATGGGCCACCAGGGAACTGCAGAGGAAAAGGGGACCTCAAGGGAAAGCAGGGCCCACTGCTCTGCAGCCCTCAGCGTCCCCCAAGCTCAGCTCGTCCCCCAGAATCCCAGGCTGCAGCCTCACCGGGATGTGAGCAGTTGGGACGAGCCATCCCAGGTATGCTGGGCCCAATCCAAGGACTGGTGTCCTTACAAGAGGGGAGATACAGATACCAGGGAGGGGCCAGGTGACCGCGGAGGTGCGCCCAAAGAACAGCACGGCCTGCTGGCTGTCACCAAGGCCAGCAGAGCACGTGGGTTAGAACTGAGAGAATCAATTCCTGTTGTTTAAACCCCTCGGTCTGTGGAGTTTGTTACAGCAGCCGTGGGAACTAACACAGCCCCACGCATGCTACCTCTTCACCTCCGAGAGAGGCCCTGGAGCCGTCTCCTGTTTCTCAGCTGCTGGGGCCCCTGCTCATGGGTTGTATTGAGGGAGCCTGGGACCCTGTTCTGCCCCGTCCAGGGATGCTCGTCTGTGAGGTCCCCTCCGTGGGTTGGCCCGCAATGGACCCCACAGAGGGAACACAGAGACAGGTCCACAGTGAGGCCTGACCTGCCGCAGATATGAAGGTTACTTAGCTCCCGGATTTCCTTGGGAGTTTAGAAGCTCCAGGACCCACTGGCTGCGGGAAGACAGTATGGAGCTAGGAGCTGGAGGAAGACTCTCTGGATTTCAGCCGAGCTCCACACTGTGCCTGCTGTGTGACCCTCAGTAAGCAGCTCAACATCTCTGAGTCTCGGTTTCATGACACTCATTTTTAATAGCAGTTTAACGTGACATACTATAAACCAGACACACGTAAAGCGTGTAATTTGATGAGCTTTGACAGACGTATATGCCTATGAATCCATCACCACAATGAAGAGATTGAACAAACCCATTACTCACCAAGTCCCTCTTTGTGACACCTCTGTCCTGCCCTCCTTCGCCACACTCCTCCCAGGCAACCACCAGCCTCTCCATCACGATAAATTACTCTGCGTCTCCCAGAACTGAATAATGCAGGTGGAATCACACGTACACGTTCTCTTCGTCTGGTTTCCCTCACTCAGCGTAATTTTGAGATTTGCCGATGCTATTAGCACTTGTCAATAGCTGATTGCTCCGTATACTGAGTTTACCCCACACTGCTCACCCCTTAACTTGTGGGTGAACATTTGGGTTTTCTCGGGGTTTAGTTACTACAAATGAAGTTGCTATGAGCATTTACATACAAATCTTTTCATTGACAAATACTTCAGTTTCTCTTGGGTAAATACAGGGAAGAGATGACTGGGTCACTTGGGAGACACAGGTTTAACTTTTCAAGACACAGACAAGTGTTTGCATCACTTTGTGCCCGACAGTGAATAAGTTCTCAGAGCCTCCACCCGCCACCAGCCTGGGTACAGTGCCTCTAATTGCACATTCCAATGCGCACAGTGGCTTTACCTGCACGTCCCCAGTGGCTGAGGAGGTTCAGCATCTTTTACGTGCTTCTTTGACATTTGTGTATCCACTTTAGTACTGTGCCAATTCACACTTTTTGCCAACTTTTACTGAGTTGTTTGTTTTCTTATAATTGAATTGTAAGGCTATACATTTTTTATACATTCTGTACACAAGGCTTTTATCAAATGTATGATTTGCTGATGTTTTCTCCCAGTCGGTAGCCTTTTATTTTCTTGATAGTGTTTTTCACAGAGCAGTTCTTAACTTAAAGAACTATAATTCACCATGTTTCACTTCTAAGTCAGGCTTTTGGTGTTGTATCTGAGAAATCTTTGCCTAATTTCACAAAATTTTCTCCTATGTTTTCTTTTGGAAGTTCTATAGTTTCAGGCTTTACTTTTAAGTCTATGGTCCACTTTGAGTTCATTTATGTACATGGTGTAATGTATTGATGCTCTTTTTTCAAATATGGATATCCAATTTTTCCAGCATCTTTTGTTGACAAGGCTAACCTTACTTCATTGAAATGCCTTTGAAACTTTGTCAAAATTATTCCTAAGGCTTCGCTGGTGGCACAGTGGTTAAGAATCTGCCTGCCATTGCAGGGGACACGGGTTCAAGCCCTGGTCCGGGAAGATCCCACATGCCGCGGAGCAACCAAGCCCGTGCGTCACAACTACTGAAGCCTGTGCGCCTAGAGCCCGTGCTCTGCAACAAGAGAAGCCACCGCAATGAGAAGCCCGTGCACTGCAACGAAGAGTAGCCCCCGCTCGCTGCCACAAGAAAAAGCCTGCGCGCAGCAGCAAAGACCCAACTCAGCCAAAAATAAATAAATTAAATAAATAAATTTATTTAAAAAAATTATTCCTGGACTCTCAATTCTATTCCATTGATTCATTTGTCTATCAGGGTGCCGATACCACACTGTCTTAATTACTATAAACTTCTAGTAAGTCTTAACATTGGGTTATGTGAGTCTTCCCATTTCCTTCTTATTTTCAAAGTTGTTTTGACTCTCCTAAGCCCTTTGCATTTCCTTGTGAATTTTAGAATCAGCGTGTCGCTTTCTACAAAAAAGCCTGCTGAGATTTCATAAGGGTTGCATTTAATCTATAAATTAATTTGAGCATAATTGTCTTCTGACCCATAAACACAATATATCTCTGCATTAATTTAGAATATCTTTAATTTTTCTCAGCAGTGTTTTGTCATTTTCATTGTATGTATTTCACATCTTTTATCAGATTTACCCTTAAGTACTTTGCATTTTTATGCTATTGTAAATGATATTGTGATTCTAATTTAAATTTCTGATTATTTATTGCAAGTACATAGAAATGAAATTGTTTTTTAGATATTAGTCTCTTTTATCCTGCAAACGTGGTAAACTCATTTATTGGTTCTAGTCACTTCTTGTAGCCTTCATCAGATTGTCTGTGTAGACCACCATGTCCCTGGGAAATAAAAACAGTTTTACTCTCTCCCATCCAATGTGGGTATTTTTTATGTCCTTTTCTTGCTGTCTTGCACCGGCTAGAACCTCCACTGAGACGTGAGTAGAAGTGATGAGAATGGACATCCTTGCTTTGTCCTGATCTTAGGGGGAAAACTTCCAGTCTTTACGATTAAGTATGATGTTACCTATAGGCTTTTCATAGATGCCCTTTATCAGGTTGCTGACTATCTTTATCAGGAATAGATGTTGGATTTCTTCAAATGTTTTTCCTGCATATGAGATAATCATATGATTTTTCCTTTTTAATTTTTTAATATGTTGAACTACACTGATTAATCTTAATTAAATTGCCTTGTTGAGATAAACCTCACTTGGTCATGCTATATTATTACTTTTATATATTGATTTTATTTTATAAAATTTTGTTAAGAATTTGCATCTACGTTAATAAGGATTTTGGTGTATAGTTTTATTTCTTGTAATGTCCTTGTGTAGTTTTGGCATTTAATTCCCTTAATAGATATAGGGATATTCATGGTATCTCTCTTTAAATGAGGTTTGGTGGCTTTTGTGTTTCAAGGAATTTGTCCATTTCAACTAGGTTGCCCAATTCTTTACTTAACGAATGTTTTGTCATCTTTATCTCAGGTGGTATTTTTTGCTTTGAAATCTACATTGCCTAATACTGAGTCGCTCATAATATTCCCTTATTATCCTCATGCTATCTGTGGAATCTGTAGTGATGTCACCCTTGTGATTCCTGGTGTTGGTGACTTGTATCTTCCCTCTTTTTTCCCTCATTAGTCTGACAGAGGTTAATCAAACTTATTGATATTTTCAAATAACCAGGTTTGGGGTTTATTGGTTTTTTGTATTCTTTTTGTCCTTCAGTTTCACTAATTTCTACCCGCCTTTTTTTAATTTTTCTATTCTGCTTACTGTGAATTTAATTCTGTCCTCCAGTGTCTTCAGGTGTCATCTGCCTCAGTCCTGCTCCCATATCCTCTCCCAGCTGCTACCTCCCAGGTAAAGGAAAGTGCCGACACACACCCGCCTGTTAATGCCCGAGCCTAAGACTCAGCCTCCCTGCCCCCCGTGTGAGCCACGAGCAGACCTGCTGGCTCCAGCTCAGATCAGATTCCAACTCCGGTCACGTCTCACCCTTGCCTCAAGTCCCACCCTGTGTTTCCACTTAACCTCCGCACTCTTCTCACAGCACCCAGAGTGCACTTCACAAAACATAAACCAGGGAGCACTGCCGCTTAGAACCCCGAGTTTTTGTGTCAGAAGTCCAGCCAGTCCAAGGCCACCAGGCCGTGAGGAAGCCCAAGCCACACGGGGAGCCCACGTGCAGGGGAGGCCAGGCGCCGGGGGAGGCCAGGCACAGGGGGAAGCCACACGCAGGGGGAGGCCAGGCACAGGGGCTCCAGACAACAGCCCCAGCGGGTCCTGCGCTCTGAGTCATCCCAGGCGAGCCCAGACTTATGAACAAGGAGACTTTAAGGTAATGCCAACCTTCAGTCACCTGAGTCTTCTCAGCTGAGGAGGCCTTCCCGAGCGTGATGGAGCAGGATCGTCCCCTGCCATGCCCTGTCCAGTTTCCTACACAGAACCATGGTGGTTGTTTTAAAAAGACTGTAAATCATATCACATTATACCTCTGCTTAAAATTCTATCATAACCGTCTTACAGCTCCCCAGATGTAGTTACTAGAGACCCAGAAGTTCCACGTATAGGTACATACCCAAGAGAAATGAAAACATATACATTCACACAAAAACGAATACACAGCGCAGCATTTTTAGCAATATTAGCAGCATTATTTACAAGAGCTAAAAGTGGAACAACCCAAGTGGCGATCAACTGATGAATGGATAAATAAAATAAGGTGTATCCAAACAATAGAATGAATTTGGCAGTAAAATGTACTGCAGCACTGACACAGCACCGATGACCCTTGAAAACATTACGCTAAGTGAAAGAAGCCGGTCACAAAGGCCACGTGTCATGTGATCCCATTTACATGGAACGTGTAGAATATGAAAATTCATACAGGCAGAAAATAGATTGCTCATTCTCTAGGGCTGGGATTTGGCGAGGAAACGGCGAGGGACGGGCAGTGGATACAACGTTTCCTCACTGATCATGAAAACTCTCTGAAATTAGATTGCTGTGGTGGTTTCACAACTTTGTGAACGTACTAAAAACCACTGAGTTACATACATTAAACAGATTGTACGGGATGTGGATTATGCCTGGATAAAGTTGTTGTGATAGAGTTTTACCTGTAAAGAGAAAGAGTTTTCATCATGTTCACACAGGTTCGCCAGCTCTGGGCCCATCTACCGCGAACCCAGTTCCTTCTCCCTCCCTCATGCTCTGCTATGGCCCCTCGGCTTTGCCACTCGGGGGCGTCCCCACTGACCCATCTCAGGGACGTCACACTTGTCCGCTTTTTCTTCCTCAGACCCTCGTGGACCAAATACTCCTTTGGTAGCGAGTGCTTCCCATAAAAAAGGTGTCTTTACTTGAAGGCTGTGGTGCCATCGCCCTGCACCGTGCTCTTATCGGAAGCACCGCTCCCACCCGCGTGTACAGGCCACGTCTGATGCTTCCCCACTCAGATGGCACCTCCATGAGCGCAGGGCCATGCCTGGCACAGAGCAGCCTCGAAACATTCGCAGAAACACTAAGGAGCCTAGAGGAGACTGGAGAGAGCACTCACAGCCCCCCTCAGCCTCCTCGCTTCCTCCTGGGAAGCTCTGCTGCCGTCTCAGTGACGGTGCCTGAGGCCTGGCACCTGCAGCCTCTCCTGTCCTCCAGGGGAGAGGAGCCCATCTCATCCTTCAGGGGAACGCCCTGTGGCCCTGTCCAGGGCTTTGAGGTGCACGTGGCCTCAAGTCAGCCCCCCGGGCACCCGACAGGAGGGAGAGGAGGCAGCCCCCAGAGTTAATCTGGGCCCGTTTCAATAGCCGCTCCTAAACGTGCGTCTCGTTTAGTTGGAAAGGCCTCTGAGGCCACTGTTCAGTGCAGACCAATTGTTTATTAAAAACATATGCACTGAGGACTGGCCACTGTGCAACTAGATATATATCTTTTGCAGGAAAAGCCTCAAGAAATGTGTCTCTTGTAAGGACTCAGTAGTAATTGAGCAGTATAACAGCTACCCCACTAAACTGAGATGCAACACGTGCATGTCCCTGTGGAGGAGTGGCGCTGGGAACCGGCATCCAGCTCCCTCTCGCTCTGCCCCTGCCTGGCCTCCCAGGGCCCGGGCCGCGTTGGCTGTCGGGAAGGTCTCAGAGCATCGGACAAAGGGCAGTGGATGCCATGTCCAAGGGACCAGCGTCACTGCCCTTCAGAGGCAGACTCCCATTTCGGACCGTCAGAATCCTGGGCAGGCACTGGGGAAGGGAAGACCTGGGCTCCTTGGGCGTCCACCCCCTGGGCCATCTTGTTGGAGATCAGATGTCTAACATAACAGGCATGTGTTTCAGAATCTCAAGGAAGATCCAAGAAAGGACCCCCCGTCCACCGTCTGGCTCCTGTCACAGACTGCTCGCTTCAGCAGCCTGACCCCCAGGTCAACACCACAGAGTTCCCCAGACACACACACCACACACATTCACATGTACCACACACATTCACATGTACCACACACATTCACACACCACACACATTCACATACCACATACATTCACACGTACCACGTATACCACACACATGCCATACACACCACACAAACCCACACATGCCACACACATTTATACACCATACACTTTTACACACACGTTTACACATCCCACTCAGCACATATATTTACACACACCACACAAACACATGTTTAAACATACCATACACCATATGCACACAGCTACATTCTTAAACACACACACACACACACACACACACACACACACACAAGAACCTAAAACAACCTCAGGCATGTAGACAAAATAACCTGTTCCTAATTAAAATAGCTTTTTATTGAACATCTGCCTTGGGCTAAATACTCTTAACAGTTTGGTATGCATTATTTTGTTTACTCGTCTCAATAGATTCTAAGAAGAGGGCGCCGGTGTCCTGGCACTTTATAGGGTAGGAGATGGAGCCCCAGGGTTGCAAGTTCCCTGTCGAACATCTCACATCCCGTGGTGACTGAGTGACGGCTCTAACATTCAGGCCACACCCGCTCAACACCTTTCGGGGCAGTCAGCTGATGAGACACACAGAATTATCTGGGGAGCTTTTTGGTTCAGAAATGACCTGTCTCCGGTGAGTACGGCTGGAGGAATGCCCACCTGAGCATCTTGTTCCGTCTCTGGCTCAATTTTGCAAACGGGAAATCATGTTCTGGGGAGGAAGAAACACAGAACCGATGGTTCGGTTGCAGGCTCTCTGGTTTCTGGATCGTCCGCTGAGTTTATCCCCACGCTCTCTCTCCTGAAGCCCCCCACTTTCTGGTCACGACTGGGGCCAGGACACTATCAGGGGGAAAAGGAAGGGACGTTGCCCCGAAGTTCACCAGATGCGTGTCCCTCACCAGCAGCCGCAAGCCAGAGCCCACGTACTGAGCCCACGTACTGCGCTGACATCTCTAAAGAGACCTAAGAGAAAGGCAGACCCACTACCAGGTGTTGTCCACATGCCCAGAGACAGGGCGCTGCTCCCGCCAAAAGCCCACATTCCCGCATCCCCTCCGCCTGCACCCGAGCAAGCGGAGTGGGCCCTGCCTCAGTCGGAACCCTCCCAGGGCCTCCCCACCGGGCTCTGCACTGGCCACTCCAAGCCCCGCTCCAAGCCCCAGGCCCCGCACTGGCCGCTCCTATGGCTGGGTGCCTGCCCGCCGGACTCCGCTCCTGCCCGGAGGCCCTCACACCCAGGAGCTCTTGACCGTCCCCCGCTTCCCTCAAACGCGCCTCCTCCCAACTCAGACCCTGGGCCCCTAGTGCCCTCAGCGTCTGTCAATGCCCCGTTACAGCACTGACCACGCCATTTTTATCATCACCGTCATTGTTAGCTGTCTGTTTTCACCTTTAGTTTGTGAGTCCATCAAAGTCAGGGACCAGAGCTCACTTATTTTTCTGATCCAAGGGCCGAGCCCTCCTCAGTGTATCACAGACACTTAAGCCATCTTTGCTGAATGGAAGGGCCGATGTCCACACAACATGTGGAATTAGGGGTTTAAGGCCCTGGCTGACCCAAGACTGTGGGCTGTCCTTCAGATGCACGTCGTGGGTGTCCGCACCTTCATTTTAAGGAAGACGGTTTATAATCCAAAGGCCTCTGTGTAACTCTCACCTTATCCTAAATGCCTGAGGTTGGTAACATGCCGGGTCGGCGTTAGGTGCTGGGATCAGGCCCCTCACTGTGCGGCCAGCGTCCTGGAAAATTGTGGAGGGGGCCCAGCCCTCAACAGCAGAGATCACAGATGTGCCGTCTGCACCCAGGGCACGGGTCTGTGGGCCACGTCGGGGAGAGGTGGCACCCGGGCACCGGGGGGAGGGCACCGGCATGTGGAGGCCCCAGGGCCCAGGTCCAGAGCTTCTCGAGGTGAGGGCACCGCCTCCAAACACCGGCACCTGGACCTGGGGGACATGGGACGAGGGAAGGACGGCCGGGAATGTGACGTCCCAGGGCTCTCAGCGAGGAAGCCTGGGGGGAGGGATGGGGGCAGGGAGGATGAGAGCTGGGGACAGGGGGTGGCCCGCCCTCCTCTCCCTCCCGCGGTCCCGCAGGAGCACGCAGCCCGGGGGGCAGCACGGGGTGGGGGGGCGGTCACCCCAACAGCTCACTCAGGACGGCCACCTCCCCTGCTGAGGGCAAAGGTAGGACGGGCCCCTTGGGCAGACGTGGCGGGGAGTCCCCCATGTGGACCCTGGGCTGAGGCTGAGCCCCAGGGAAGAGGCCAGGCCGAGGGAGGAGGCGTGGGTGGGTGGCGCAGGGTCGAGGGTCAGAGGTCAGCCTAGAGGAAATGGAGCCGGAGTGCAGGGCAGCCTCCCAACAGCAGGAGGCCCGCGGCTTAGACCCTCCCGAGGCCGGAAGAGCCAGCAAACTCCTGGGACAAAACGGAATGAAACATCCCTTCAACCTCAGAACCAGCCGTCTGCTTGTGTCCTTCTGGCGGGGGGGGGGTCAGGGGGCGAGGCTGGGGTTTCTGGGTCCTGCCTGGACGTGCCGGTCTGTTTCTTACGACTCCATCTGAGGAATTACGTGGGACTATTTTAGAACTGGTAAAGCCTCCTGGGCTTTGAAATCTGGACCCGTCAGGAATATTTTAGAGTCTGACCTCGTTTATTTTCAAGAGAAAACAAAACCCAATTTCCTGTTTTGAAATAAACTCTTTCATAAGCGCCTGTGAAGACACTTAGAAACCATTCGTCCTGAGTGTCCCAAAGACGTCTTGAGAAGGGTCAGCGCAGTGGGCAGCCAGCAGGACCTGGTCCGGCACGTGCGGCCCCAGTGACTGTGGGTCACGGTGAGATGGAGGAGGGTCCCCGAGCCCCACCCAGAGGTCCCCTCAGCCCGGGCTTGTGCAGAAGCGCCCTGCCCCTGCTTCGCGGAGCCACGGGGAGGCTGGAGGCCCTGGCGGACGCCCTGCTCAGTTTGCAAGCTGCCCGTGCAGTCCGGGTGGTCGGCCCCACCCTGGAGATGAGGAAACCGCGGCTCAGAGGCTGGTCCCGAAAGTGACAGTCACACCCAGGGCCAGCCGTCCCAGGTGAAAGAAGGACGGTCTCTGCCTGCTTCCTCCCGGCTTCCTAGCCCTGCGCCATGGCCGCCACAGGGCCAGCTACAGACGGTGAGCAAGTAGAGCAAGGCTGTGCGAGAGCCGCGTCCACCCAGCACCCCGTCTCCTCGGCCCGCACCTTGAGCGCTGCCCGTGTGCCATGTGGACGAGAGGACGCTGCCCGCCACGTCTGTCTGCGGCTCCCAGGCCTCCACCCTCTCCCCGCCGAGCCCTCGGGGCCACCCGGACGTGATCGGGCGGGCGCCCACCCAGCAGGACCAGCACCCGCCCCCGACGGCAGCCCCAAGTTCATAGAACCTGGAGCCCACGTCTTTTTTGTCAGTTAGTTTAGACTTAACTGTAAACTTGAATATAAATCATTGGAACTGGCTACAGGTAAAGGATTGAGATCAATTGGAAAATAGAAAGTCTATTGCTTCATTTTGGATAAAAGTGTGACTATCCTAGGTTTCTGAAATTGTTTTAAAAATCTCTCCTTCCATCCCATCCACACGTCGATGAGACCGTTCTCTCTACTACAACTGCTACTAAAGCAAAACAGGAACAGGAGACGTCCAGCATCCCTGCCCGCAGTGGTGTCACCAGACAGGGAAGCAAAGAGAAGCTCGCTTGTCTCATAAAAGTGCCAGCTCAGCACAGGGTCACTGGGCGCACACAGAGGCAGCTCACGGGAGCTTCCCGCAGGCCGTTCTGTCGCCCTGTGGTTGCGGAAGGGAAAGCGAATTCACACTTTCAGTGACGGCCCCAGAGAGTTTACGCAAATTCTTTTCTATTTTCCTAGTTTTACTTCTGTTTTGATTTTACTGTTTGAAACAATTTCATGTCTGTGGAATATAATAATAAAATTTGTATTACAATAAAATCTGTAATACTTGTTGTATTTTCAAGTGTCTGTATTTTTATTTCTGTAGTAACTAACTCTTGTCATGTTTTACACCAGTACCAACCGACGGGAAAGGGAAACGCTCGGCCTTCCTTGCAGGAGGCGGTGGTCGTTGTGGAGGGGCTCTGGGGGAGGAAGGGAAGTCTGAGGCCCGCGGTGAGCAGGGTCCGGGCCCCGGCTGCCGGCCGGGAGGAAGCCCAGGGCCTCCAGCTCTTGTTCTGGAGCTGAGGGGATGAATGTGCGGCCAGCCAGCCACCGCTCTGGGCCCTAGGCCTGGGAAGTGAGGGCAGGCGCCTCCGCGGCGTCTCCAGGACTCCTCTGTGGCCTGAGCGACCACAGGGGCCTCTGGCCAAGCGGAGACCGGCGGCCACCTTCCCTCATCTGGGTCCGGTCCCGCGGCCGCATGGGAAGGCGAAACCTCCCACGGGGCCGCCCCAGACAGAACCTACAGGATGCTGCCTGGTCGCCATGTACTAAGCCCCATCACCTGCCTGAGGCCTGAGCCCCAGAAGTAGGCTTGCACAGCGGGGAGCCGGGGGCTGGGGGCAGAGCTGCTGCTTTTCTAACATAGGCCACCTTACAGGGCCATACGGGCCATACCTGGGGAATGATTATGGATGCTCAGTAGGGAGAGAGGGAGGGAGGGAGATGGGGAGAGAAGGAAGGAAGTGAGGGAGGGAGGGAAGGTGGGAGGGAGGCAGGGAGGGAAGCCCTCTGACCCAGCCACTGCCCTCCGTGGCCGGCAGGGACGCGCCCTCCGAGCCCAGCAGACCCAGCACCCTGGGCCATAGCTGGCCTGGCAGCCTGGGTGGAGGACACTTAGAGGCCCAGCGAGGAGGCCCCCTGGCTGAGGGGCAGCGCTATCTCCAGGCATGGCTTTCACGGAGCTCCTGTGAGAGAACAGGGGCAGCCTCGCTGCACAGATGGCCCTTTGTCCCCCTGACACCTGCCATCTGCTTGTTTGTCTAAATGATGCTGGAGGGGCAGGGGGCTCCCAATCTGCTGCCCAGGCCCCTCCCACCCACAGTGACCTCCTGACCTCTGGGCCAGACAGGTCCACAGAGTTTGTTCCTGCAGCTCAGGGGACCCTTCCCCCCACTTCCCAGCCTCTCCCGGGGCCGCTGCTGGAGGAGGGGGAGGGGAAGGGAGCAGCACAGCAGAAGCAGCCTCGTGGGCCCTCCGGCTCCAGGCCAGGCTAGAAGCTCCCTTCCAAAGCCCGTCCCTCACACCTGCCAAAGGAAGAGAATGTCACACGTGGGCAGTCTCCCCAGGGCGAGCACTGGAGCCCCACTGGCCAGGCAGCAGCCGCCGGGGGGCTGGGGAGCGAGGGCCGCATCAGGGTCTCGGGTCTTTGCGGGGAAAGCCCAGTGCTGAACTTATGGAAAGTGGGAAGAGATCTAAGCCTCCAGCCTTCGGTCACCAGGGAGCCTTCCGGAGCCTGATCCGCGGGTTCCCCGGGCCGCACAGGCAGCCGAGTGACTCCGGGACCCTGAGTCCCCAGGAGACCCGACAGGACGCAACTCGGCTTCCTTCCGAGCTCAGGCAGTGTCTATGTGACTCAGCGCTGCCGGGGCCGCCCACACCTCCCCACTCCGAGCTCAGGCTCCAGGTGACCCTGGCGAGGGAAGGCTCCACTTGTGCTGCGTCCCCTGCAGTCCACCTGTGACCAGCACTGACCACTCGCCCACGGCTTCCTCTGAATAAAAGTCAAAACCCGTGCGTCAGGAGTGGATGGTGGCCGCGACGCTGGCGTGAACTGGGCCGGCGCAGCTGTGCGGGGCTTCATGGAGGACGCACGCTGGCCGTGCTGGCATCCCTGTGACACAGGCACTGGTTTCCCTGCCGGGTCATCAGAGGTGAGCAGCTGGCCAGGGAGGCTGGGGGTGACCAGCCAAGAGCCCCTCCGCTGGCCGCAGGGCCCGGGGCAGAGGGCCTCCTCCCCACAGGGCCAGCCCCGGGGCCCAGCACTCAGCACCTTCACCAGACTCACTCCACTTCTTCAGTCACTAGACACATGGGTCTGTCTGCTTTACATCTAAATCCATCTCACATAGAACCCTGGAGGCCTCAGGCCACCTGCAGCAGGACGGTGGGCCCTGCCGGGTTAGGCGGGCACTTCTTCCATGTCTGTGTCCCAAGTGGGAGAGGAAACCGTCAGGCACCAGGACAGTGACATTCTCACAGGCGTGGTGAGTCTATCTGGAAAGCCAAGCACCTGGCCCTGACCTCACGCAGCGAGCGGTGTTTGCTTCGTGGGGCTTTGTGGAGACAGTCTGGGGACAGACGTTCATGGGGCCTGTTTCTTTGACAGTTTCCAGGACGGGCAGTTGTCCGGGACCCAGAGCGTCGGTAGGAGCTGGGCGGCAGCCTTCCATCCTCTGGTTTGAGGCTGGCTCTGAAGAGACATTTCCTCCCACAAAATACAGCTTAAATAAGTTATGAGTTGTGTGGCTTAATATCAGGCCACAGAATTCTCAGGGTCAATTTAAGAGTACAACGCACACTTCTGTGAATGGCGGTGAGGTTTTGGACTGAGCGACCCAATCGGGACTGGGGCTCGTGAGGCCAAGGGGCTGCAGACGGACGGGCAGGCGGCCTGAACTTCAGAGCCTCTAGCGCATCCCTTGATCCCCAGCCGCTAGAAAAGGAGCAGAGGAGGCATTCTGTGTCCTCACAGCTGCCGCCATGTCCAGCACACAAACGCAACAAACGATTTTTTACTGAATTCCTTAGTGTATTGGAAGCACATTGCAAGTAAGCATTTGGATTACCTGGGTCGTGAGGCGTTTCAGTCCCTGTGGGCCAAGCACCATCTATGGATCGTACATCCTCAGAGCCCTGGGAGGCGGGTCCCGGCATCTCCCCACCTGTGAAGAGCTCCGGTGAGGCAGCCCTCGAGGGAGGAGCTGGGACTCGGGTCTGGGGTCTGGCGCTTCACCGCCAGACACAGGGCCACCCCTCGATGTGTAGCTGGATGTGAACAATATACAAGGCAAGTCTCCAAGCAAGAGGAGAAAAGCAACCAGGGAGAAGGAGAGACAGGATGGCGTCCCACGGGGTCAAGTGGAGGGGACGTGCAGGGGGCTCTCCCGGAGGCGGGGGTGGTGAGAGCTCAGGCCGGGGTAAGAACAAGCAGAAAGGAGGGAGGCCTTCCACTGGGGACAGAGGAAGAGCGGCGCCTGCAGGCTCTGGACCCAGGGAGGAGGTGGCCCTTAGGAACGAGGACTCACGCGTCTCCCTAGAGAGAAGGGAAGCACAGATCATCTTAGGGAAGTGAACAGGCTTTGCAGTGAGTACCCCAGAAATCCTCCATGTTCAAAGAACGTCCCCAGGCCTAATGCTTGTATTATGTGGTGTTTTCAGTTAGTTACACATCTTAAAATAACTCTGTGGGAAGATTTCAGTATTTCCAACAGTCCCAGGAGATCTGGGAAAGCATGATACCCCACTCTGCCACATTTCCAACAGTTTGCTGGAAGGTTCACTGATCGGGGCTCTGGGCTTCTGTTCCCCTCCCGGTACAGATGCCAGCGCCGACTCCAACACTTGGTCAAATTCTCCAGAGCTTTGCTCTTTCCTGAGCTAAGGTCTGGCGTTTACCAGGCACACTAGCCAATTTCCCGAAGTGTCTTGATTCCTTTCTCTGCTGAGTGTTTAGAAGTAAAACATGTTTTTGTGGCCTCTTTCTGCAGCGAAGACATCCCAAATCATAGGCTGCTGTATTTTGGCCCGTCCTTGAAGCAAAAAGACTATTTTGGGGAAGGCGGCACGGGCAGCCCCCGCTACGCTTCCAAACACTCGGGGTAAACATTCTGGGAGGAACCACGGCACCGGACAGTCCCTGCCTGTAAACACGCGACCTCTCTTCAGAGGCCAGGGGAGAGCTGGGAGGGCAATGCCCAGAGCCCGGCTTCTCCCCGACTCATTCCTCGGCTGTGGCACCGCCGCCCTCAGGCCCTCCTCCATTGCAGGGGTCACCCCCATGCTTGGCGACCGCTCCAACCCGCCACCCTCCCCGGCAGTCGAGACTACCTCCCGAGCCAGTGGGTCCGTCCTCTGGGCTCCCGTCACCTTCTGAGTCCCTTTAACACGATATTTACTGTCTTTGTTCTCTTCCTGTCCCGTCTCCCAACCGGAGCATGATGCTCTCGAGAGCCAGGACCCTGCTAACGCACAAGCCTTGCACAGCGTCTGCCACCTCGCTCAGTGGCTCCACGAGAGCTGCTCTGCAAGTGCGTCCAGTAAATGTGTGTCGAACAAAAGAATTAAGTAATGACTCCATGCCCCCTCCTTGTCTTCTTATGAAACCTTTTTTTTTAATCCAAGAATAAAAGCCATGTGGCTTAAAATGTTTCTGAATTTTTCCATTCCTGCCCTCTTGCAAGATCATTGTGCTGGGTTTGGATGACCTACTTTTTCTCCCTAGGCCTGAGGCTGAAGGCTATAGAGGCTATTGTAGTGACACGGACGTGAATTAATCTTTCCATTTGCTGAAAATAGGATCCTACTTAAATAAAATGTTTAAGAAATTGCTGGTGACTGGGACAATACCATTAATCTCATGTGCGTTTTTCGATTGAGTGTTTCCAACTGTCTTTACACTAATTACTTATATTTACAGAAGATCCAGAGGGTGCATTTCACATAGAAAAACCACAAAACCACAGAGAGCGTGGTCTCCGCCGCGGCCCAGGGACGGCGGCCACGTGTGGGACGCTGCAAGGACCAGGCAGGATGCCACGGGCGAGGGATCCAGGCTGGCGTGCAGCAAGCAAGGCCATGCGACGTGGACACGAGTGCTGCCCTGCAGGTTGGAGCAGAGGGGCCACCGTCACCTTCGTGAGGACGACCGGGCAACCCCCATCCAGGGCGTGGGCTTCTGGGGAGAATGAGCTCTGTGACGTGCACCCACCAACGGCCCTGTGCCACCTCACTCAGTGGCTCCACGAGAGCTGCTCTGCATGCCCACCTCAGGCCTAGGGCTCCTCCAAGTGCCCTTAGAAAGACTACAAAAGCGTAGTGTGTGTTTCCTAATCCTCAGGGAACTTACAGTCTAGTCTGAAAGACAAGACCAAAATGCAGTGAACAGGAGGGGACAGCGCAGGTTGACACACCATTCAGTGTTCACTTGTACAAGATGAGCCTTAAAAGGTGCAGAGTTGTCCAGAAAGGGCGTGCGGGAGAGCAGAGTCGCCAGCAGGCTTTCCCGGGAAGGGGGATGGATGCAGACCCCGGGGGTGAGGTCGGGTGGACAGGACTGGAGAGGCCTGTGTTGGGGCACCGTCTGGGCAAAGCGCACTGACAGCATGGATGCGGGGTCTGGCGGGGCCTGGGGAAAACGGTGCCCCCACAGAGGCCAAGAACATGGGAGCAGTGGGTTTGGAGAAGTCGGGGAGAACTTTTAAGCAAAAGAGGGGAGTAACGGAGCCAGTGGAGACACGGGGAGGAGGCTGCTGCATAGGGGGCCTCGGTGCAGACCCCAGAGCTGGGGCGTGCGTGTGACCCCCCTGCGAGCAAAAGAGGAGTGGAGCTCGGGAGGAGGGAGCCCCAGGGCCTGGCAGCGCCCCAGCCAGAAGCAGGAGAGGAGACCCCCAGGGATGGGGCCTCTGTCCAGGGGGAGGCCCACACGTCCCCGACGGATGCCAGGGGCAGGGCGCCACCCTGGCCTCCCCCGAGCTCCGGGCACACCCTGCCGGCTCTTCTATCTCGGGTCTGGGATCCTGACAACCACAGCTCTGGGCCGGCCTGGCCTGTCCCCGCGGGGCTGCATGTCTAGAGTGACTTTTCATGGGCTCCTCGTTGGGGGGGCTCAGGTGGCACTGGGCACCCCTCGTGCCCCTGCTCAGCTGGCCGTGTGCCACCTTCCTCTTGCAGACCTGAGAGCATCCTGGCCACGGGCGCTGTCCTGCTCCGTTAGCAATGTTTCTACTGAGGCAGGCACAGTCACGGCTAAGACGCGCCCAGCATTCGAGTGGCAAGTGCCACTCCCCCCTCCATCCCTTTCTACTTCCTGCAGTTTTATTAAAAAGGAGAACTCCAAAACTGTGAAAAAATCTGCTATGGAGAGGTACTCGTGCTGCTCGGGGGGCCTGGGGCCCAGAGAGACCACCGGCGACACGTGGGGCTTGTAGCAATTGGACGGCGGCCACCAGCCACCCCTTCCCTCCCCCAGCCCGGGGATCTGGTCACTACCTGGGAGCCAGTGGGTTGTCCCTACTGGATGAGTGGCTAAGAAATCAGGCAAGTGTGCCCCCAGGGCCAAAAAAATCAGGAACTGAATCCAAGGTGAAAGGGAAGACACAAAACTTTTGAAAGAAACTATTACTATGAAGAGTTGAAATATGTGCTTCACACTTTTGTCATAAATACTCTGTGCAGACTCAGGGAAGGTCTCTCTGGGCGCGTGGCTGTCCCCAGATCGCCTCCTGCCTCTTACCTGCACCATCTACAAACAAAAAGCATAATATCAGTAAATTGTTTAAAGCAACACTAGGGATTACTATTTATAATATTTAATTCCTCACCCAACGCAAGAAAATTTTAGCCAAGAAGACTAAATAAGAAAATTGATGACATATAATTTTTTTAATATTAAACATACCATAGTGTATGTTTTTTAAAGGACTTAAAAGTACATATATCATGTGCCCAAACATTTGGATGAAATTGGTTTTGATTAATTTCTGAGTCAATTTAAAGACCCTTAAAGACCCATATATGAAAACATTTTGTCTTTCTTCATTCTAAGCCAAGGTTGGGATAAATTCTTCAGAGATGGGACTTCCCTGGTGGTCCAGTGGGTAAGACTCCAAGCTCCCACTGCAGGGGGCCAGGGTTCGATCCCTGGTCAGGGAGCTAGATCCTGAATGCATGCCACAACTAAGAGTCCACATGCAGCAACTAATGATCCCACATGCCACAACTAAGACCAGCGCAGCCAAAATAAATAAATAATAAAAGAAAAACATTAAAAAAAAAATTTCAGACCTGGCTGTTAATAACTGAAGGCAGTTCCAAGATGGGACTTCTAAACAAGGAGAAAACACAGAAATTGATAAAAAAGCAAGTAAAAAAACCGTAGGATACTGAGTTGAATGTATTTTGCAATTATGTGAAATAAAGCAAACCAAAACCTATATATAGAAAATAGCTGGCAGTAAAAGAAATGTTAGTTTTCTGGGTAGTACATTATGGTTGTCTGTTCTCCTTCTGTTTGAGCGTAATGGTCTAAATTTGGTTTAATGCAGATATACAATTTTTACACTGGAAAAGCTGAATTTTGTTTACAAGTAAAATAACTCGATTAAAAAACCAGCTGTAACAGGTGTTTATTTTTCACTACCTCCCCTCCTCCTTTGAAAACAAAGTTGACGTGTCTTTCTCTAGTCATTATGGGTCCCAGTGTCATTTTCAGGGAGTGCCTGTTAAAAATAATCCCTCTCATTTCAAGTGGGTATCTGAATAATCGCGTTGACTCCTGTTGAGAAGGTGTGGCCGCTCTGAGGACACAGGGACCCTCGACGGCACCCGAGGCAGAGCTGCTCTCTGGCCCCTCATCCTGGATGGCCTGACCCCTGACCCCGCCGCCTGGGCCCCTCCTCCCCACCCCCGCCCCTCCCCCACGGCCCACTCCTCAGACCACATCACTGCCCACTCCACCTGGAAAGCTCGTTTCATCTGCTCCTGTATTTCAGCCCTTGAGCTCTCATCTCAACGCGATCCTCCCTCGAAAACAAAACACAGCAGATAAAAGCTACAGACTCCCGCTCACGCTCCGGTCCTCTCCCCAAATTCTCCCTGTGGTCAGACTGAGGCGCTTTCTCTTCACGGTGGGAAGGATACGGCACAAACCAACGTTCCCGGTCTGCTGTTTGCATTGTGCGCTGAGTCCAGGCCGCGATCTGCTGTTTGCATTGTGCGCTGAGTCCAGGCCGCCGCGAAGTGTAGCTTCACCCCGTTGGCGACACTTCGCTTGCTCTGGTGTGTTTCTCCAGTGGGCAGGTGCCTGAGAGCCTCCGGGGTCTGGTCCCTGCTCCTACAGGGCAAACCCTGAACAAAGGACTGCAGTGAGTGCCGCTGAAAGGCCCCGTGATACCTGTTCCAAGGCATACACCTCCTAAAAGTATTGATATCAAACACTTTCTTTTCTTTTAATCTGAGAGGGGAAACTGTATCACGTTCCCTGATCTCTTGTGAGATGGGGCAATTTTTAGACATTTACTGCTTCTTTGAATTTCTGGTTTTGTAAATTGTTTATATCGATCTGGCCATTTTCTTCTTAGCTGTGCTGCTTTCTCTTTATGGTGTAGGAAGTCTTCCTTCTCCTAACACAGGTGTTTTATGGATCCTCAACTCTAACCCTTTGTCTCTTGTACACCTTGCTGAGCTCATTCAGGCTTATGCTATCCATACAGCCACGTTCACTAGGCTTTCCTTTATTCCGTTTGATTTTTCTGTGCCGTTTAAGAAGGTGTTCCCTACCCGCAAGATTACGAAAATACTCTCCTTTTTTCTATTGCTCTTCAATTCTTGTTTTCTCTGCTTAGGTCTTTCCCCTCCGTGGAATTTAACTTTGTAAATGGTATAGTTGGAGGTTTGGGGCTACAAACTTCTCTGTTCCATCTGAAAAAGCCCCATCCTCTGGGGTGGCGCCTGGGGGGCTGCACCTCCTTGCAGCCACCCTGCCTCAAGAACACCATTTATGCCATCTTCCGCGTCCCCAGCCGCCTGCCGTTCTGTCCACCCGCTGGCAAGACCCCCGCGGCCGTCCACCTGAGCTTCCACACCCCGGTAGTCCCTCAAGAACGCAGGACGGGGGTCCGCATTTCCTCACCCTCTGCTCACCCAGGTCACACACGCACCGTGACCCTTTCCTCGGGAGGCTGAGCACAAGGGCCCCCAGCCCTTCCCAGGGGAAGGGGCACTTGGAGGTGACGAGGATGTTTCAGGCAGTGGGGCTTCCACATTCTCCCCAAGGGGGCAGCGAGCTCTGACCCATCCGCCCCTCAGAGGAAGTCGCCAGAGTGAAGAGGAAGCCAGTGCCCAGAGGCAGCCCGAGGGCCCCTTCTGTCCCCAGAGGAAGCGCCCAGAGGGTCTCCCTGGGCACCAAGTCTTCTCCTGGCCCCCACCCCCAAGGGGCGCAGACACAGTCAGGTCACAAGAGTGGCGGAAGGGGGCGTTCCTCGTGCTGGGGGAGCAGCCCCTTGAACCATCCTGGAGCCCACGACCTGAAAGGCACCGAGTGGCACTCGGGGCAAACTGTCCTCAGTGCTTTCTGTAGGTCACCTGCCACCTGCCCGCCATGGCCCCTGCCTGGTGGCACCTGCCTGGTCTCCTCAGGGGTCTCGCCTGATGGGTGTCCCTGGGCTCCAGCCCTCGACCACCACCCCGTGCCCACGGCTGCACTGCAGGCTCCCACGAGGTCACGCTGAGTTGGGGCCGCTGCAGACTGACACTGGCACTGTTTTCCAGTGGTGTTTCTTTTTTTTTTTTTTTTTTTTGTCTCCCAGTGGATTGTCTTTTTTTCCTTAATTGGGGTATAGCTGTTTTACAATGTCGTGTTAATTTCTACTGTACAGCGAAGTGGAGTCCCCTGTGCTGTACAGCGGGTTCTCACTAGTTACCTATTTTATACATATTAGTATATATATATGTCAGTCCCAGTCTCCCAGTTCATCCCACCACCCTCCAGTTGTGCTTCATTTTGATTTTGCTGTCTTTTTCGGACCAACTTGTCTGTGAACTAGGAGTTAGTATCACACCCATCACTGACCCTCCTTGTCTGCAGAACGGACAGTGGCTCCCTGCCCCTGCCAGGGCTGGGGGGCAGCAAGGTGCTGCTCCAGCCACCCCAGGCATCCTCTGCTGAGAGTGAGAGGTGACCCCGCCCTGCTCCCGGCTCCCGCCTAGGCGCCGACCTGCTGGCCGGCCCTCACGGGCTCTGCAGGGACAGGCTGAAACCCTGCATTCCCTCCCCCTCCTGAGGCTGCGCCCGGCAGACCCCCTCCCTCACTGCTTCCTCCCCGTGGCCCCTCTGGGCCTGTTGCACTAGCCATGGTCTGAGCCCCTCTGTCCTCGTGCCTTGTCCATAGGTAGCTCGAGCCACGTTTGGAGCAGGACACCTGCCTTGTGGCCTGGCTGGAGGGGTGGCCAGACTCCTGAGACTCCCGCTGGGGTTCCCGTATGGCAGCTCTGCTCAACGCAGACCGGACCCTGTGCAGAATCACAGCCCCACTGAGCGTGACCGCAGAGGCCCTGGCTGCTTCCAGGAACTTACCTTCTGCTAGAGGCCCTGTTCCGGCCACAGCGGGCCAGCCCCACCCCCGACCAGTTCCCCACTCGCCCCTCCCAATGGGCCTCGTGGTCCCCAACCCTGGGGCCAGAGTGTCTGCTTGCAAGCTCGCCCATGTCCCACTGCATCCCACCTAAGGCCCCTGCTGACAGGAGCCTCCACAAACCAGGCCCTCACCCTGGATCGCCCTTTCCCGCTAAAACCTCAAGGGCACCCTTCCAATTAGCGCTTGGCACCAAACGGCTAGGCCCCACCTCAAACGCCGCAGCGGCCCAAGCGCTGGAGGCGTGACCGCTTGGTGCTGGCTGCCCCACTACCCACCGAGAATGAGCCCCGGAGAGGCCCCTCCACGCCCAGCTCTTCCGCAGTTTGGGGACTCGACAGAGCTGGGGAGGGGAATCAGCCCCGGGGCCTGGCAGACAACCAACCGAGGATGCTTCACTCCAGACAGGACAAGCTCCCTGTGAGTCTGTCAGGATCTGGGGCTTAGCAGATGGCAGCTAAAACGAAAGCCTAGATCCTCCCGGAGAGTACGGATGGGGGACTTGGTTTGCATCAGAGCTCACGAGCGCTCACAGCTGCCTGCAGATGGACCACGTCCTTCGTCCTCTACTGAAAATAACTGTGTAAATCCAAGAATGACAGAAATACGACGGGTGTTTAAGGAACTGGGTTTCTTTGGGGTTTATTCAGCATGGCTCAAACACCTGCATTAGTTTTCCACGTCTGCGTAACAAGCTGCCACCCACTCAGTGGCATTACTGCGGGCTGAGAGTCTGGGCACTGCTCAGCTGGGCCCCTGCGCCCAAGGCTGCAGTGGTGGCTGTCGGCAGCAGGGGTCTCGTCAGGAGGCTCGGGTACAGAAGGACCCCTTCCGGGCGCCTCAGGTTGCAGCTGTAGCACGAGGAGCCTGGATCCTCGATGGCTGGAGCTGGCGGCCCCTGGAGGCCCCCTTGCCACCCCCGACCGTGGTCCTGAGTGGGGGAGGAGTCCGGGGCCGGCCCACGCTCTCGGTGAGGGGATCACACCACGAGCTGGGCTCAGGGGAGACCAGCCGGGTCTCCACGAGGAAAGCAGATCTGGAGTGGACAGGGCAGAGGGCTGGCCCCGGAGGCCCGGCCTCATGCCTGCAGGACCCTGGCCCAGTGCGGTTTCCACACCAGAAGCCCTGCAGTGCGACTGAGTCTGCCATCCGTTTTAATGATGGACAGAACGTCTACAGCTGCCCAAGAGGCAATGAATTTGCTCTAAATCTTTCATTCTTCCTTCTGAACAGAAATCGCAGTGGAAACTCCAGTCTTCCAGGGTTTCTTCAGCGTTCTCAGAAACTGCAAAAAGAGAGCTTTCTCCTGGTCTCTTACTTCTGGGTCCAGCCTGAACTTGTCCGTTTTTGTTCTTACCCTAGGACCACCGTCCCCTCCGGCCACTCCCGTCGAGCTCCCAGCAGGCCACGCGGAGGCTCCACCCTGTGCCGGCCCCGCGCCGGCCCCCCCCCCCACCCCGCCACCCCGCCACCCCGCTCCAAACGCCAGGCCGTCCCACCGCACCTTCCAAACCGTCCTGTAATCGCAGCCACTTGTAGCCTCCCCTTCTCGGCACTTCCTGCCCATCACAATTTCTCCGTGGACGTTCTTCGGGTTCAAACATGAATTCTGCTCCCTGGCCGCCTGGCATTCTCATCACGACTGTCCTGCCTTTAGAGGGTGTTTTTGTCCAGCTCTCCCGCCTACGCTGATTGTGCTGAACAGGAAATAGACTTTCTTACTCTTCCATTATCGGCTTTGCCATCACACTGGGCTTTTTCCTGTTCTGAACAAAGTTGACTACATCCCACTGCCCTGCCGTTACAAAGTTAATTGCAACCTTTAACATCAAACAGTCTGAAAAAACACACCTTCTTCATTTTCTACTCCACACATCCGTCCTTCCTTGTAAAAATATTACGACGGTTTGGTTCCCTCCTTTCCCTTCCTGGCACTGCTGAGCTGGGAAGCGTGTGTTCTAACCGCTGCTGCGTGGCGTGCTCCTGCCCGTGTCCACTTCAGCCCTGTCGCTGTGCCGGTGCGGTGACTCGGGACGCTCCTTTCTGGCTGAGCAGAGCCACTTCTCAAAACACCGACCATCGGATAAAAGCCCTGCCTGTGGGCTGGGCGGTGACCGCCCGCCACAGGGGTTCTGCCACGGGGGTTCCCCAGGGAGCCGACATCGCAGGGGAGACGGAAGCACGAGACACGCGTGGGGCGCGGCGCCTGTGAAGCCAGAGGTGGGGCTGGGGTGGGACTGGGCGCCGAGCCTTCAAGGCAGGCGCGCCACGGGCCTTCCCACCAGGGCTCCTCCCCGCCTGCCCGCGGCGCTGCTGCCGGGCTGTGCCCTCAACGCTGCGGCCGAGCCGCCGGCTCCCCAGAAACAGGCTCTCGTGCCCTCCCGGAGCCCGAGCTTAGCAAGCGCACGCGAAGAATTCGGCGTCCTGGAACCGGGGGGGGGGGGCGGGGGGTCTGCCTGGGGGACGAGGACCCGAGCCTGGGGAGCCCCAGCCCCTAACCCCGGCCCAGACCTGGGTGGTGGGCCCTCAGTTCTTCCAGAAAGCAGGCCATGAACAGGCAGGGAGAAGGCCGTCATTTCCCACAGAGGTCAGGAAAGTGCGAGGCCCCCCGGGCTGGGCCCCTGCCTCAGGGAGGGCGGTGCTCACACAGCCTCCCTCCCAGCCCGGCGCTCTGCATCCCGGGGGCCCACGGGCTCCGAGTCTCAGAACGAGGCCAGGCCTTGCCTCCTGCACGCTGCGCACCCCGGGGGCCGGGGGCACCGAGTGCAGCCCAGCCTCCTCCTGGGTTCTGGAGCACGGCCCTCCCCCTGCCTGTGCCTCCCCGACGGCCTGGCCACCCCCGCACCCCGCCCGAGGTCCACCGAGGAGCGAGCCCTCCCCGGCTCAGCCCCGGGAATGCGGCCTCGGCGGGACGCCAGGCCCCAGCCATGTCCTGCTCAGTGATCACACATTCATCACCGCACATCACAAAACCTGGGGAACCTGCCACCCGGGCTGAGCAAGAAAGCTGTGCTCCTGACACGATGCCCGACGCACGTCCTCCGGGCCGGAACCTCTCCCCTTGTGCTTCTGCAATTCCCCTTTCTACTCAGAGGGAGAGGCCACTGTTCAGCTAGCTCTTCTAGCACTTTCCAGCATCCTCCAGCCTGTCCTGGGTGGGCTGTGCTCTGTACAGCAGGGCCGTCCTGCGGGGGGAAGGGAGCGTCTGAGGTGAGGTGTGAGCCTGGACAGGGCTCAACTTGAACCCAGCACCTGTGACCTCTTTAACCTTTAATGAAAACTCAACTACATTCAGACTAACCGATATTTACCCAGTGCCCCTAATACAATATTTGTGTATTTTACTTAACACCACAGTCCCCTCTGGGGACTATTTTACAAGGAGACAGGCTCAGACGGCTGAGCGGCCTCTGCGCAGAACCGCGTGGCGCGGAGACCAGAGCCAGGGTTTGCCCTGGGCCTTGCCCGTCCCGACGCCAGGTCGGATGCCCTGCACACGCCTCACTCCTAACTGTCGCCGGCGGGGATGCACCCTGCCTTAGATATAGAGGCTAAAGAAGCCTAACCCACCTGGCCAGGTAAACCCCCCTCACCAGGTAACACAGCAGGCCGGTCCCCACCTCAGTGCTGTGTACGACTCCCTGCCTGAAAACGGCGGGACCGCTCACTCCCACCAGACGGTCCTTCCCAAGAGCTGTCAGGACTGGAAGCTTCACGGCCCGCCTGCCCGCTGCCGCTGAATGGGCTCCACGCTCTGTCCGCCTGCCCGATGCCCCTTGGCCGCTCCCCAGAGGCTGGATGCCCCTGCCCTGGCACCCCAGCCCGTGTCCAGCGTTCAGCCTGCCGTCTGCACTTCCAGGAGGCGGGTAACAAGGGACCAGCGACCCAGCAGCTTAAACGCCAGCTGTCCGTCCTCTCCCAGTCCTGGAACACAGCCTGATTGAGGGGCAGGAAGGGCCGCGCCCCCTCTGAGGCGCCCGGGGTGGTGGTGGGGGTGTCCGTCCTGCTCCTCCAGCTGCTGGGCGCTCCAGGTGCCCCCGAGCTTGTGGCCACACCACCCTCATAGCTGCTCTGTATTCTGCCGCTCAAGGAGACCTCTGTCCAGGTGCAAGCTCTCTGGCGGAGGGTCCCAGGCCTCAGGCCTCAGACTGTCTCCAAACTATTGAGCACCTGCTTTAGTCCAGGTTCGGGGCTAAGCTCCTTGAATGCCTGTGAGACTCGTGACATTTTACAGAAATCTGAGCCTTGAATAGGTTTGGTGGCTTTCCAGATGGTCCCATGAAAAAGACAACTCACACTGCTAAGCCCAGGAGCCCGAATCCCTTGGCCTTCGATGTTTCACGGGTGGTAAGCGCATCTCACTTACCAATATTTAACCAGTTCTGACGAAGCAACAAAAAACACGCATCACTCACGACTCGGCGCACGGGCAGCAGCAAAACAAGTTTTTCTTCCGACTTTATAGCCAGGTCCTGCTGGGGCTTCTCTTTGCGGCCTGCTGGGAGCCACGATCCTGAATCCCACTGCCGGCTATGGGCTGAGCAGGGCCCCCGAGCAAGGTTGGGCTGGGCCAGGCTGAGGAGACAGCGCCACTGGGTGCGTTTGGCCTGTGCTACTGAGCACAGACAGTGGAAGGCCCCAGCCAGCCTGCTGCAGGGTTACCCCAGGAGAGGAGAGACAGGCCTTCCCCTTCGGGCCCCTCTGACTGCTAGTGTGCTGGCAGTACTGGCACGAAGTACTGGCCTCATGGTCTCTGCAGCATTTGTAGGTGTCACCTGATCCCAGCTTTGGCTGAGGGCTCAGGATTTACCCTGAGCGCTTAGAGGGTCAGGGAAATGCGTGATTCGCTCTGGGGACCCGAACTAATCCTAAACAATAACCTGTGAATTGGCAGCTTGGACAGCCCGTCCCCGACTTTCCTCTGCAATCAGCCTTCCGTTTCCCCTTGGCTCAGGTCAGATTAGCTGTGGGAAGCTGGTCTCTGGAAGGAGCTCATCCTCTTTCCTCCTCCTGCCCAGGCACTGCTCCCCCTGACCCCCTCCAGAAGCCTCCCCGGCGACTCACATCTGCCCCTTGCTGCTGCAGCCAGGTCTGCGCAAATCCTACAGAATTCCCAGAGGTGACAGACCCAGAGGGCGCTCCTATAGCTTGTCACTAGATGAACAGAATACTACTGAGGACAGGGAGGGTGGGGACACTATTTGGGGCTAAATCTAGCAAATAATTTCAGTTTAGGGGCCCTGGTGTTCCCCAGGCTCCAGGGGAGCTCCTGGGGTTGAAGGGCCCCGGGGGGCTCTGCTGGTACACAGAGAGATAAAGCCGAGCACCTTGGGGACACACTGTATGCTGGTCACCCCACGCACATTACGTCATTTAATCATCAATCAACTCACCATCAATGGATATCACAAATGCAGGTGTTAGCTGCCTCGTTTCTGGATGAGGCCCCGAAAGCCGGAGGACGTCCCTCGGTATTAGTGCAAGGCCGGGGGCCAGACTTAGGCTGCCGACCCAGTCTGCCTCGCTCCGCGTTCTGCCCGTTCTGGGAAAGGGCCGTCTCGTCCTGCTCTAAAACTGCAGGCGCAGGCAGCCCTGACACAGCCCAGGATGACGAAGCCACAGTGAGAACTCTCTTAGGTCTTTCCCTCCCGCGCCCCCCGAGATCCATCCAGCCCCCCAGAAGACACTTCGCTGCAGCGGGCAGCCGGCCCACCTGTAACTAGCCCCACTGGACTCTGCGGCAGACCCTGAGGCAGGGCAGGCGTCACTTTCCGGAGGCCTAAAGGGCGCGGACAGGAGAGGGGGGGCTGCGGGACCCATGTCAGGGGAGGGGCTGAGACGGGCAGGGCCAGCTGGCTGCCGGGACAGCAAGGGCGCCGGCTCCCCAGTAAACAGTGGTTGGTACCAGGACAGCGGCGTCGCCCTCGGAGGTGTGTAGCCCAGCGGCTCAGCGTGTGGGTCCGAGTCGGGGGTCGGGCCTGAGGACCCGCCCTCGCTCTCCCAGCGCTGACCTGTGCCCAGGCTGCCCACTCAAGGCGGGGGCTCTTCTCCACCTCGAGATGCGTGACTGAGGACCTTCTCTGGACCTGAGGGGAGGGCTTGGGTGCTACTGTGGCCAGGGGAGAGGCCTTGGAAAGGCCCCCGACCGTCCTGAGAACCAGGTTCCTCACCTGCTAATCAGCCGCGTGGTCTCACGAGCCTGCCCCCTCTGCTCAGGGCCCGCGGTGTGGGTGCCCTGACCCCCCTCCCTCGGTGTTCCCGGCCTCAGCCCTGTCACTGCACCTGCTCGCCGCATTCCTTTCCAAAGAGACCCTGGGGAAAAGGCTTCCTTCTTCAAGCAAGAGAGCACAGTGGATGGAACGAAGGGCACAGCCCTGCAAAGAGCGGCCTGGGGACCCCGGGGGCGGCCCGGGGCTCTGCCTGACCCGGGAGGTCTGGGAGCAGCTCCGGGACCGCTGTCCCCTTCCCCAAGGTTGGATCAGCTTCCAACACCCTGCTCTCCCCCTTTCACTGTCGGGAAGCACCTCTGAGAGTTGCTTTGAGGAGATGTATGCGGGGCAGCCTCACCCCTCCTTCCTCCTGCTTCCCCGGACTCTCTGTGGCTGCGGGGACCGCATTCACCACCCGTCTGAGCCCCCTGCACTTTGGGACTTTCCCTCTCTGCTGCCGTCCATCTGTGCTGGACTACCGCCCTGCCTGTCCCGCGTTTTTGTCAACTGCCATACAGGTTCCTCCCTAGCAGATGTGGAGGAAGTGCGGCCGTGCTTGGCTGTCTGTGAGCTGAATCGGCCTTGGGGGGTGGTGTGGTCACTGTCATGACTGACGTCGCAGATGCAAGGACCTGGGGGCCGGGCCCGCAGCCAAGTCCGTGCCGCGTGCAGCCACGTGGCTTCAAGCGTGTCGTGGTGATGTGCTGTGGGAGCCTCTCCCGGAGCTCCCGTCTCCCTCCAGGGTCCTGGCCTTCGCCGCACCGACCACCGGTGGGCACCCTGCCGGGGGGACAGGCAGGACCAGTGCAGCTGGGGGTCCGGGGAGGCGGCTTGGGGGAGGGCAACAGTGGGGCTGCGTGAGGCCTGGGCACCCCGTCTGCCTGGAGACACTGCGGGCCCGGCTGGAGCGGTGGACATCCTGCCTGAAAACACCAGGAACGCGAACCTTTCAGTACCGTTACCAACCGCACCCCCATAACCCTCCTGCGGGCCCTCCCAGAAACAGAATGGAGGTGATGGAACCACTGCAGGTTAGAGCCCGAGAAGATTCGGCAGACTCAGCAGGCTGAGCACCTGAATTACACGACCCTGTCACCCCAGGGACTGTCCCTGGCGTTTCGATGGCCTGGGAGGAGCCGACACCACTGCCCTCAATCTAGGAGCTCCTAAGATAACTGAATGAAACTCAGACAGTGTTATGTTTTAATATAATGTTAAAGAATATTAATAATTAGTAATAATAAAATAGTTGGGTTTAAAGACATTTGATAGAAAACAAGAACCACTGTAATGAAACAGGAAAGGATGATCTTAAGTGAGCGGCAGCTTGATGAAGGGAGGGTCAGGGAGCAGGGGCCCCAGGCTGGGGGCTCAGTACAAGGCCCCCAGGCCCTGTCGGCACTGTCCACATTCCTCAACTGCTCAAAGCATCCACCCTCTTCCCTCTCCCAAAAAGCTCAGCCCTGCAAGATGCAGCACTGAGCTTAAGACAGGCCTGGCCAAGCTTGGTCAATCACTGCCTGATGGGGGTGTGAGGGGGTGGGCAGTTCTGGGGTGACCAAGGGGAAGGGCCCCGACGGATGGGGGGCTCTGGGGTGACCCCGGGGGAGGCCCCCCAGGGAGGGGATGTTCTGGGGTGACCCCGGGGGAGGGCCCCGAGGGAGGGGGGCTCTGGGGTGACCCCGGGTGAGGGTCCCCAGGGAGGGGGGGCTCTGGGGTGACCCCGGGGGAAGGCCCCCAGGGAGGGGTGGCTCTGGGGTGACCCTGGGGGAGGACCCCCAGGGAGGGGGGCTCTGAGGTGACCCCAGGTGAGGGCCCCGAGGGAGGGGGGGCTCTGGGGTGACCCCGGGAGGGGGCACTGCCACTGTCTGGGTCACTGTCCTGATTGTGATGATCCATCACCGTCCCCCTCTGATGCTCCCTCTGGGCGGCTGCCTCCTTGCCCATCTCCTCCACCCGGCCTTAGGGCGTCCCTCCTGCAGCCCTCAGGCCCCTCCCCTCTTGAACCTGATCTTTCTAGAAGGAGGCCTTCATCCCAGAACTCAGAGGTCCTGGTGTGTCTGGGCTGTGCCTGGGTTGGGTGGAGGAAGCCTACCCTAACCTTCTGAAGGCCAGGGCCCTCAGGCCTATAGTTGTTGCTCAGATGGTTGGCAAAAGCCTTCACCAATGCTGCCCCCAAGCCTAAGGCCCCTGCCAGCTCGTGACCCTGTCCTTGGTCCTCACGTGGAGGTGAGGTTCAGCTGCATGGAAACCTGTCTGAAAGAGGTTACCCCGCTTCCGGATCTCTGTCCGATCTCTGTCCTGTGCCCTGACCCTTTGGTTTAGTCAGTGTCGCCCCCAGCTCTGACCATCACAGGCAGGAGAGTAGGAAAGGGTGCAGTCTTGGGGCTTCCCTGGTGGCGCGGTGGTTGAGAGTCCACCTGCCGATGCAGGGGACACAGGTTCATGTCCCGGTCCGGGAGGATCCCCCATGCCGCAGAGCGGCTGGGCCCGTGAGCCATGGCTGCTGAGCCTGCGTGTCCGGAGCCTGTGCTCCGTAACGGGAGAGGCCACAACAGTGAGAGGCCCGCGTACTGCAAAAAAAAAAAAAAAAAAAAAAAAGTATAAAAAGAAAGGGTACAGTCTTCCCTGAAGTGTTCATGGCTGTCAGCACATCATTTATGAGACTCCTGACTTTCTGGTGATGACGAGATATCTCACACATACAGGATCTGTTCAGTAAGCAACACGCAAGAGTGAATTAAACTTCATTCAGAATAAAAGGGGCACGGCGGGCTAAACTGAATGAAATGCCCACAGTGTGTTGCTTATGATAATCTGGGGAAATGGCAGGCACTTCGGGGGGCGCCCAGAGCCTGGCACCTTCCCCAGCTCCCCGGCCCTCCTCTCCCACCCCCCTGGAGCCTCGAGGAGGGCAGGCCCCACCCCCAGGCTCTGCTCCTCCCATTAGGCTGCTCGGCTGTCGGCTCTCCTTTGACTCCAGGGACAGGCCTTGCTCCTGCAGGGTTTTCGCCAGGAAGCCTGGGCTGTGATTTCTGACCATCATTGCAGTTCCCCTTCAACAGTCCTCCTCAACTGTACCTGGCAGCTTAGCACCAGGCGTCCCCCTGCGGTCAGGTCAGCCAAGCACGCGGGCAGGGAGGCCTCAGTCCACCTCCAGCCAGAGCCTCTGAGACGCACCATCTCCTTGTCCACTGGGTGAGGCGGCTGCACCCTCACCCAGATCATGGGACAGAGGCCGGGAGGCGGTTTGCGCCTTTGGCTGTGGGTTCAGCGCCTTCCTTGTCAGCACGAGGCATCTCCAGCTAGCTCCCTCCTCTTCCAAAGTGAGCCCGGGGTGGAAGCCAGTCACAGGCCCTTGCCTGCTGTGCACTCATAAAAACATGAACAATTATTGCACTTGAAGGAACCCTATCATCAACCAGAGGAAAAGACTATTTTTCTGCAGCCGTGGACTCAGCTCTTATGACTAAATGACTGCTTAAAGCTTAAAACCCTAATCATTACCATTTGCTCCCAAAATAACCGTCTCCCGAGTCCATATTTAGAACAGAAAACACTGCACTTGGAATGCTTCCCCCGCCCCAGGCGGCGTCTCTTCCCAGAGCCCCGCATCCCTGCTGGCCACTTAACCCCTTCCTGCCTGGGAACGAGTCTCGCTGGCAATCCAGACAAGGAGACAAGAGTCCCACAGTCACCTAGATGAGGGCCGAGGGCCAGCTCCTCAAGACCTGCCGACGGAGGACGCCTGGGCAGACGCTGGACTTCTTGGGCCTCGGTCCCCCACAGACAACGTGAGGGGACCCTCTGCCACTCGAGGTGCACGTGGCCTGCCGGAGGGTGAGCTCCCTGAGGGCAGGACCGGGGCTCTGTGGCCCTGACGCTGGGGGGAGGGTCAGAGTGTCCCGCACAAAGGCCCCGCCCCCTCTGGAGCACGTTCCATGGAAGTGAGAGCAGGTGAGTGTGAAGTTCCTGGCGTGAAGGGCACACACGCCCGTCCTCGGGGCACGTTTTCTACTTGCCCGCGGCAGCTTCGAGTGATGCCTGATACCTGATGTTTTTCCAGGAAGCAGAGCAAATGCTGAGTCAGAGCAAGTGACTCAGTCTGCTCAGGAATCAGCATCTTCCCGGCAACGCAGAGGAAGCCCTGGGAGGGGCTCGGGGCCCACCTGGAGCAGCGGGTGGGAGGTAGGCCTGGGGCTGCTGCCCAACCTCCCACTGCATCGTCTCCCCACCGGCTGCCACGGATCAGGCTGACTGCCAGCCCCACGGAGAAGGCCTTCAAGAGCATGGAGGGTGTCACCCAGAGGAATCAGTGGGGATTTGGGGCCTCTCTGGCTCTTCCCACCCGTCCTGGAACATCAGGCGTCTCTATGAGTTTCCACCCTCCTCGAAACCTGGAGGGGCGGCCACGGCCCCGTGGATGTCGGTGGAGAGCTCAAGAGTCCGGGTCGGAGACAAAGAATCCTCGTGCTGAGAGGTTGGCCTTTTCTTGTCGGGCTTCCCCAAGCCCTGTCCCCATCAACGATGCAGAGGCCACACCTGCTCATACATACCTGTAAGGAAGCTGGGTCCTTTATAACACACTTGTCCCGTCCCCTGCTCCCCAGGGAGACACATGCCTGCCAAGCCTGTTCATTACACAACTTCCTTGAAAAGCAAGGCAGTCAGAGCTTCTGCTCGCAAGACCCACCGAGAATTGTGTGTCAACACCAAGGTGCTCATCAGATCGTTGTTTTCAGCACTGTGGTGAAATATGGAAAATGATCTGATGGCACAGCAAAGGGCGCTGTGCGGTTACAGGAGTTCAGTCGTGCCCTTGCGATGAACTCGTAGACACATATGTGTCATTAAAAAGCATATTGTAGAAGTATGTTTAACAGCCTGGAAAAGTAATTAAAAATATACTCTGAAGTAAAAAAACAGGTTACAAGTTTAAACAACAGGTTTCCACTTTGGAGAGAGGAGAGAGGGGAGTGTATATGCAAGCATAGGAAACAAAACAAAATGAAAACAGTAATTATTTGGGGAAATGGGTTTTGTAGCGATTTCTAGCATTTATCTTTTGCTTATATATATTGTATATACTAATAAAGTATAAGAAAATGCATCATTTCTGGAAGAACTAGGTAAATAGGTGAATGTCTTTAAAGACAGAACGTTGTTCTCACACAAAGACTCCGCGACGGCCCCGGGCAGCTGAGCACCTCACCACCTTCTGCAGCTGGTGGGCAGATTCCACGGTCGTCCCTGAAGAAAGAGCTTGACAAAGAGTTGGTTACAGTTGTCAGTTACGCTGTAGTCACTCAGGAAATCCTGCTTTTTCCAGTTTTTCTTATGTTCTCTGAGACGGGCAGCATCAAGGTTCTGACCTCAGAAGCACGGTCACGGCTGGCCTGTAGCCTCCGCAGAAGCTCGGCGTCTCCCGAGCTCCCCTGCCGGCCGCGCGCCTTCCTGGACAGAAACGCCTAGACTGTTCTTCCATTTCCAACGGCTCATTGCCCAAGCGCCAGCAGTTTTAGCTAATCACAGAATCAGAGCCCCAGAATTTAGAAGACATTTCCCTGAAGACAGAAGGGGGGAAATAAGTACTTTAAGGAGAAATCCTAGGAATATTAACAAGTGGTGGAAATAGCACCCGGAATTTGACTAAGACAACTTACAGCCGCCCTGTAACTTCTGTGAAGGGTTTGAGGAGGGGGTGGGGGGAAGAGGACAAGAAGGGAGGCCCTGACGCCCCACATCCCACCCTCACCCTCGCTCTGTCCATCGGCCCCTCGGGCTCGCCGCCCTGACACTGCGGCAGCCCTACCCGCCTCCCGCTGAGCTGATCCAGCTCTCTCTGCTGTAAAAGTTTCCCTCCGGTCGGCTGTCACCAGCTGAGCTCAGACCATCTCAAGTCACGTCGGGGTCACAGGCACCCGCCCACCTGTGCCGCTGGCACTGAGCCCCCTCCTTCACCCACCCCACCCTGCGAGTCCAGGCCGGACTTACCTTCCGTAAGTTCGACATCGATGTATCACCTTGTCTGTCTCCTCAAAACCCTTCAGAGCTCCCCACTGCCTGCCGTCACTGATGCATTTCATTCATTACCCTTCGCATAAGCAGTATAGGACCACCTTCCACCGCTTCTGCAAGCGCCAGCGCCCCACCCCCCCGCGTGTGGCTTGCCCGCCTGCTGCATGGCTGCCCCCCTCGACTCCCTCGTAGTCTTCCCTGCCCCCCAGGCTGCAGCACTTGGATTCAGGAGTCATTGAATTTCTCTCCTCGTTACACGTCATCTTTCCTCATTTAATGATTGCTTTCACTCCCCATTTAGATTGTGAATTCCTTGAAGAGAAAGACATACACCTAGGAAATCTCAGAAAATACGTGTTAAGCGATTGGGCCGGGCATGAAAGGCGGGGGAGTTGCCTCAAAAGCAGCAAGGCTGCTTTACCGGCCACAGAAAGAAGTAAAAATGTAAATCATGTACAAAGCCAATTTCGTGCATAACTGCTGAGAGAACACAGTACGATATGCTGAAATAAAGGTGAGTTTCTATGAGGATCGAGAGAAAGGTCGAAGACGCTGGGGGAGGGACGTGGGGCACGCAGGGACCCTGGGACCACTCTCGGGTCAAGGACCCGCTTTGATCCCATTGTTCACAGGCTGCCCTCTGCCTTTGTTCCCGGGTCAATAAACAAGAGTGTGAACCGCAAAAATCCTGTCCTCCGGCCCCCGCGCTCCGGTGGGAGGGGGGAGCGGAAGGGCGCGGACGCCGAGAAGCTCCAGCCCGCGGCCCGGGGGCGTGGCCTCGGAAGCCGGGCGGGAGGAGCCGGGGCCCGCGGCGTGCGGCCGGGAGAGGGTCCCGGGGAGCCCCCGGCGCCGGCTGACGGGCGGCGGGCGGCCCGGGACCCGTCCCCAGTCCCGGGGCGGGAGGCGCCCACCGCGCGCAGGACGAGGAGCGCAGAGCGGGCGCGCGCAAGGGGAGGGCCCTGGGCCCCACGCGGCGCGGCCTCGGGGTGCAGAGAACGCACTCCTGCCCGGGCCGCGGGGAGGCCTGCAGGGCCGACCGGAGGAGCCGCGACTGGGCACCCGCACGCGCAAGGCTCTTAATAACGGGCGACGGCGCCGCGAACGCGGCCGGGGCCTGAAAAGATCTCAGGGCGGTTCAAGCTTTCAAAACCCGCAAAAAACGTTCCGCTCAGCTCCCACGTGCCAGGGGAAGGCCCCAGGTCACCCAGAAAGGGCCGCGCCCCGAAGTGCCAGGACTCCCCACCGCGGGCTTCCGCCTCACGCCGGGGGCCGCCGCAGGCCCTGGTGAGAGGAAAAGAGCAGCTTCGGGCACCTGAGCCCAGCGGGCGCCGGACACAGGACCAAACTCGCCAGGCCGCGAGCCGCCGAACCCCCGCTCTCCACGTTCTTCTCCGGCCTCCTGTGAGGACTGGAGAGACCGCCGGCCAGCGAGTGGAGGACCCGGGATCCGGATTCGCAAGACTCGGCTCCAGAGACCAATCCCGTGGCACCTGCTCGGGGTTCTCTAACACAGATCCGCCCCTTTTTGTCCTTGAGGGTCTCGTGCCCCCAGCTAGTGAGCGCCCATCCTCCTCCCCGTGCGCGTTAAGGGTTTGCCTCGGACCTGCATGGCCGGGGGCTGGGGACAGGAACACTGCCACGGACTACCCAGCCATCGGTCAGTAGCCCCGGAAAGCTTGGGTGCGGGAGGGTCACCGATGTAAGGTGCGCACAGGTCTTCAGAAAGGTAAATGGGAACAATCCCAAACATTGGCAGCGATGCGGAGCAACAGAAACTCTCACACATCTTGGTGGAACCGTATGTGATCCAAGTACATTGAAGAAAAGCTCGGCAATTTCTTACAAAATAAAGACACACCTGCCCTACGACCCACAATTCCAATACGAGATGTTTACCCAAGAGAAAGAAAAATATGTGGCCACAAAAAGACTTGTAGAAGGACGTTATAACAGCTTCATCCACAGCAGCCCCAAACTGGAAAGAGTCCCTATGGCCATCTCTCTGAGAAGGTAAGCTGTGGTACGTCTGTGCGACAGACACTGCCTGGCAGTGAAGACGGCCGGCCACGGCCGGCAGCAACGTGGAGCTCTCACACCTAAGACCACTCACGCTACGTTTCCACATTACTGCAAGAGAAAATGAATCTATGACAGAAAAAAGTTGAGGGGGTTGAACAGAGATGGTCTGGGAGGGGACACGGGGGAACTTGGGGTCAAACCGGCACTGCTCCCCTCACGTTCACCCACCTGCCCTGCAGTCATCCACAGAGCTCAGTGACTGGAGAGGAAGCCCCAAGGGGAGAGCGACTCTTGAAAAGAAAGCAGCCTGTGATATCCTGTGGCCTCTGTTGAGTTTTTAAGGTCAGCCACGGTCCCCGGGCTTGCTAAGGTGTTTCCTGCTGCGTGGGGCTGCATCTCTTTAAAACTCATGCTCTGAAACTGCTCGCGGGCTGCACCCCTGTTAACTGGGTTCACTGTTCAGTTATTATAAATCGAGGGATGGAATGTCTCTGAGAAAGACCTTGTGTGCATAGGAAGTCTCAATATTCTCAAGACATCAGTTCTTCTCAACGTGATCTCTAAATTCAGTGCAATCCAAACCAAGATCCCAGCAATTTATTTTGTGGATATTGACCAACCGATTCTGAAGTTATATGAAGAGGCGGAAGACCCAGACTAACCAACACTTCAGTAGTGAAGGAGAACACAGCTGGAGGATGGCACTGCCCAACTCAAGACTCACCCTAAACCCACAGTAATCACGACAGTGTGGTGCCGGCAGAAGAACAGACAGATACGTCACTGAACAGAACGGAGGCTTTGTTCTCATTCATCTTTTTCTGTTGCTTCTGTTGCTCTGGTCTCTACTTCTTTGGTCTCTCTTTTACCTTTACTGCTTTTGCCTTCTCCTCCTTTTGATTTGCTCTATTGATTTTTTTCAAAATTGATTTGCTTAGTTTATATTTTTGCACCATTCCTGTTTCCAGATAAAGGTATGTACAGCAGTGCATTTCTAGGTATAACTGAAGCTGTATTCCACAATGTGTGTGTGTGTGTGTGTGTGTGTGTACTTATAAAATTCCCTCTCTCTCACACACACATTTCTAAATCTTTCTCTTTGTGCTGCCTTGTCAGAGAGTTCCTCGATTTGATCTTCTGTCTCCTAACTTTCTAAGCAAGTGTTCGAGTATTTTGCTTTTTATCGCATTTCCTGTCTTTGTCACGTTTACTACCATTATTTCACCCCTAATGATTCTGCTTGATTCCTTTTTATGACTTCATTCCACTTATATCTTACCTTCCCTCTTTGAGGGTATTTACTCGTTATTTTCCTGCTTACCTCCTGGAGGGTCCTGTGCTTTTTTAAAAAATAAACTTATTTATTTTATTTTATTTATTTTATTTTTGGCCGCGTTGGGTCTTGGTTGCTGTGCACGGGCTTTCTCTGGTTGCGGCGAGTGGGGCTACTCTTCGCTGCGGCGTGCGGGCTCCTCACTGTGGTGGCTTTTCTTGTTGTGAAGCATGGGCTCTAGGCGTGTGGGCTTCAGTAGTTGTGGCACGCGGGCTCAGTAGTTGTGGCTCACGGGCTCTAGAGCACAGGCTCAGGAGTTGTGGCGCATGGGCTTAGTTGCTCCGCGGCATGTGGGATCTTCCCGGACCAGGGCTTGAACCCGTGTCCCCTGCGTTGGCAAGCGGATTCTTACCCACTGCGCCACCAGGGAAGCCCTCCTATGCTTTTTGACTGTGAGCTTGTCTGTTATGGCAACGTCCCACATGTACGTCTTGTTCAACTTGGCACCCTTTCCTAGTAGTTGTGCTGTGGGGAGTCCAGCTCTCTTGGCCTGTGACCTCATATTCCCTCAAGAGCATTGGCTACCCCTCAGGTGAAGCCGCTGGAGAGGAGCCAGGACCAGCCGTAGACCACGCCCCCAACAAGGAGGTAAAGAAAGGAGAGGGGCTGGGTCCAGCTTAGCCACCACCTGGGCTGCCCGTCCCCCAAGGAGCTTCCTGGGTGGAGACGTGGCTTCTGAGCTCAGAGGCATCACAGCCAGGAGGCGCTTCTCCAGGACCACGTGTACCGCTCAGGAGGGCAGGTGGGGAGGGGAGAGGTGACTGACAGCCCCATGGCACCAGGCGTAAGCTGCCCAATTCCAAGGCAATGGAAACAGGCAGTGGTGTTCACTGGCCATTTGGGGAGGCGCCAAGGAGAACGGCCCTGCCCCCAGCCCCTCCCCAGCCACCCCAGTACATGCAGCAGTGCTGTTTCCCACTGGGTTCTCACCGCCTTTTGTCCCTCACATCCATACTTTTCTTCTTATGCTTTTCAGTAGGTAAAAGTCATACTGAGTGCCATCTTCTCTGCAACAATACCAGAACCGTGCCCCGTGCAGTAAGGTCACCACATGCTGAGAGCAAACAAAAATGAAGACGAGCTAAAATATACCTCTTCACACCTCCCACCTGTGCAGCGGAGTGGGGAGCAACCACCTGCTCCTCTCCCTGACTGTTCCTGAATCCCCAACCCCTGGCGCACAGACTTGGATTGACATGAAAGACATGTAGGTGTGAAGGAGCTCCTCTGTATACACTCAGGGCAGGGTGCAAATAGTGTCCTACCTGCAGGTAATAGTCACAAACAGGTCCTGCCCAAGAAAGGACCAGGATGTTTAGAGCCGGCAAAAAGCCATTGTGCTGGAGACTTGTTAACGTGTTACAGATTACATGGCGCCTTAATTAGGGAATTTGGGTTGTGGGTTGCAGAAAAACAACTTAAGCCAGCCTGAGAAAGCGAAAGTAAAGGGATCTGAAGAAGAGTTAATGCCCGACGAAGGCGGGCGCGCACAGCGGTACCTGAGATGCTAATTCACCCCACGACAGGCTGTGTGCCCGGGGAGCCTGCAGCTCCATCACACAGAACCGCAAACGCCAGCAGGCAGTCCTCCCTCAGGCCCTGGCTCTGCGCCCTGACCACACCCAGGGCCACGCTCCTCCGGCCCTGGTCCCTGCCCCGGCCGCCTCACCTGCAAACAGCACAGGTGGCCGCGGTGTGAGGGGTCCTCGGGCGTGAGCCGGTGCCCGAGCTGGACCACTCCACTCTATCTCCCTGCCCTAGTGTCCCCGTTGGACACTTGCTGCCGCTCCTTACTTGGCGAGCTCCCGGACATCGCTGGGCTGGAGCCAACCCCACCAGGTACGCAGCCAGGATGGCCCAGCCCAGTGGACGGGCGACTGGGCACGCGGACTGGCCACCCACGTGCCGTCGGTCTTCCAGCTGACCGCTCAGCGCCACGCTGCCCGCTCCTGCGCGGCGGAGGTGACGACCCCCGGGCCTGTCCCGGCACTGCCGTTTCCACGCTTGTCTTAGCAGGGAAGACGCCCACCTCCAGGACGGCAGGAGCCCAGTGGGTTTTATTGTAGAACTGCGTCCTGAGTGTTTCCTCTTGCGGGGCCCCCAAGGTCATGGTTTGGTCGGAGGGGAGGGTCCAAGTGAGAGGGCTCTGGACACGGAGTTGGGACGGCGTGTCCACCTTGGCTGCCGGGCAGCAGCCCCGCTTGGAAGGGCCTCACTGGGCGGGAGTCCGGTGGCCACCACACGCCGAGAGCGGGGACGGGGGTCCCTGCTGTTGCTCGCTGACGCAGCTCCCGCCGGAGCCGATGGATCGGGACATGGATCGGGACACACGCAGAGCTGCAGGGGTGACGGCAGCACCCGTGACATCTGGGAGGTAGCAGCGCGCGCCAGCGGTACTGTAGGAGCAGACCCGGAAGCGGACGCCCTGGCACACTCCCCGCCCCACACCTGCTCCCTGCTCACCTTTTCTTTGCTCTAGAAAAGTGGAATTTAAGGTTGTTTTTATTCAAATGGCTCTACTTGACCACCAATCACTGCCTCAGCCTAAAGTGCTGGGACCAGTCATACGTCTAACATCTCTACAGCCCATTTTGACTATTTTTTTGGAACCAGGGCCTCATTTCACTAGCGCAGCAGCCCTGAGAGAGCACACACCTGTCATCCTACCAGTTAGGAAGTTGAGGGCACAAATGATTTGCCCCAGGTCTCAAGCAGCCGAGGGGAGAACTCAGGTAACAAAGATTCAAATAAAAGCACAGGGAGTCCTGCCCACCCAAGCACCTGTCCACGGATTGAGAGGCTCCTTCATAACTGCCAGACCCACCTACAGATCAAAGCGTTAGAAAACTAGAGGGCAGCCGGGCTGATGCACCCTCTGTCTGGCTGCCAGCCGGGTGCAGAGAACACATCCTCTCCTCGGCTGTCGGAGGAGCTGGCACACGGAGACAATGAAGCCCTCCGTATCCGTATTCGGAGATGCCTCCTATTGGAGCCGCAGGAAAACCCATAAGCGCTCCTGTGACAGCGCGGCGACTTCCAACCGGAGGGGCAAGTGGTCTGCCGAGCGCGGGGGGGAGTCAGCGGAAGGGCTGGTGGGGCCGGGGCCTACAGGGAGCACACAGATGTGGAACCCAGCCCAAATCTACACACAGCCCCTGCAGCTGGGCTGCTGCTGATTGGAGGGCACGCAGACTGGGCTTACCTGTTCTCTGCTCCGCCGCCCGGACAGGGACAGCTGTAACGACACGGACCCGTCTCATCGCTCAGGGCAAGAGTTCCAGGCTAGCTTCGGAAGGCTCCAGATTCCCCAGCGGCAGCAGGGGGAGAAAGGAGTCTTGTGTGGGCGGAGAGGCCTGAGGTAGGACCTGCTGTGCTTGCAATCAAGTGATTTAAGAGTCTGCAGGCAAATTAGAGGAAAAGCTGGCTTTGTGACGTCAGTTAATTCACTTGGTTTAAAGGCACAGTCGAGACAAGCTAAGAGCAGGGGCAAGTTCCCGTCCTCCTGGTCAGCAGGAGACGGTCGCCCACCCGGGACTACTGGGCTCCAGCACAGGTTGGCTGAGGAGCTGCCATCAACAGCCCTGCAAGCAGGTGGCTGGGGAGGGGACGGTGATGAGGGGCTCCCTGCTGGGTGGTTGCCCCCGGTGTGTATGGGGCCCAGCCAGAGGTGCCCAACAGCAGAGACAGGAGTGGTCAGTGAAATGTTAGCAGCGAAGCCCATGTCTCAGAGGCCGACTTCGCTGCAGAAAGTACAGTTTTGCAATGATGCTCCCATGGGTTTCACCTCTATCAGACTTGAGGGTCCTCCTCCCAGGCCGGGGTCTCTTCCCTGAACACAAGCCTGTGAGGATAACCCAGAAGGCTCTGCTCTGAGCCCTGGAAATCTCAAAACAGCCAAAAGCGTTTTGTTGTTTCCTTCGAAAAAGTTGATTTTTGCTTTTTTTCCCCAATACGGAATAATGCCTAATGTTAAACATGCTTTTGCAAACCAAGAGCCCCACTCCCGCCCCAGGAACAGCAACCTCTCCTGTCCTCCAGAGGGTCCTGACCGGGGCGCCAGGCAGGCGGGCAGTGGTGCCAGACTTGCCCGAGGCCTGAGGCCCTTGAAGGCCTGAGACCAGCATGACCCGGAGAGGCCAGGAAGCACCCCAGGCGCACGAGCACCCGCCAGCTTAAAGCCTCTTCTGTCACTGCACCTCATTCTCGTTTGGGGTCAGAAAGAGCTTCCAGCTTCAGCCACTCACCAGAGCCACAGCCTCTGAGACCTGCATCCTGGGTGAGTCGGAGCCTCGCAAGCACCTGGTGAAATAAACGTCATGTATGTAGACGCAGAAGTAGTGGTGGCATAGATACAACTGTGTGCTCAGGTAGGCCATCGGCCTGAGCAGCTCTCCCAGGGACCAGAATTCCTGCCACGCGGACGTGTGACAGGCAGTGTCACCCACAGAGAAGCTGGCACCATACACACCATGGAACGGGTGGGCACCACCGGAAACGCTCAGACACTGTGATGCTGTGACAGATGCACGCCCCTGATCGCTGAACCCCGGCTTGGTGGGCCTTGGAATCTGCTGGTCACCAACCCCAGGGCTCACACCCAGGTCGAGGGCACCCTCACAGCCGCAGCCTACACCTCCATTGCACCGGCCCCCCTGCTCTTGGCCTCCTGCAGCCCCAGCTTCTGTCCCCGAGCCTCCCAAATTCTCAAAACTCACAGTCAGCAAAGCCTCCACCATCCCGTCCCCTCCTCTCACACAACCTCCACCTGCCCTCCGGGTACCTGCCCTCCGGGTACCTGCCCTCCAGACACCTGCCCTCCGGGTACCTGCCCTCTGGGCACCTGCCCTCTGGGTACTTGCCCTCTGGGCACCTGCCCTCTGGGTACCTGCCTTCTGGGCACCTGCCCTCTGGACTCCACCTTAAGCCAACAATCAAGGCAAATCCCCCAGCCGCGGGGCCACGTGTGCCCGGAGCCTCCTTCCCAGGGCAGCCTCTCACCCCTCCCCACGGCCCTTCCAGCCCCCCGGACTGTCCAGACGCCAATCTATGGCTCACCAGTGCCGGCCCCTCCCTCCTAACCCTGCATCCCCACATGCACCGCGTCCCACCCATCATCCAGGGGACCCCACACGTGGCCATCTTCCTCACCCCATCCCCAAAGCCCCCAGACTCTCCCTGAGCCCTCTGCCCCCCACCTGCACACACAGCACTGCCCTCAGAGCCCTAGGCCTGCTCACGTCCAGCTCTGCTGATTCCTGGCCCACACCCACCTCCCTCCATCACCCGTCACCATCTTCCAGTGTCATGATGTCAGGAAAGCCTCCCTGGGTCCTGGCTCCGCCCTGGGCACCATTTCCCCTCTGAGTTCCCTCTTAAGACTCTGGCATTTTGTACCTTGTAATTTGTTATCTACATACAGGTTATAACCCCGTGCAGGCAGAAGCTGTGACTTACTCATCTTTCTAAGAGCAAAACAGATATCTCTGTCTAATCAAATTTAGCACCAAACCCAAAGCATTATTTTAAAGTTCCTTTTAAGATGCACCCAAGCCAGTGGTTTGGGCCAGACAGGAGGTCAGAGTGGGCAGGACCCAGGCAGGCGTTGGGGCCAGAATTCTAGCCCAGCTTCTCGGGCCTGGTTCCACATCTACCAGGTGTGAAGACTGGACTAAGTGGGCGCTTCCCAAGCTTGAGATATTGTGTGAGTCACCTGGGATTTGGCTACAATGCAGATTCTGATGAAGAAACTGTGGGGTGGGGCCTGAGACTGCATTTCTAATGAGCGCCCAGGTGATGGGGGTACTCCTGGTCCTGGGACCACACCTTGAGTAGTGAGGAACCTTCTAGAACCTTCCAGAGCTAACGTCCCACGAGAGGCAAAAGAAAGTTGTGGCCAAGGTCCAGTTGAGGCCTCGACTCCAGAGTTTGCATCCCAGCTCTTATGACCCGGTGACCTTGGGCAGGCCCCTTCGCACCCCTAAACCACAGCGTCCTTACTGGAAACAGGGACTAACGCCCTTGGCTGCTGTAATAATTGCAGAAATAACTTACATAGAGGCTGGCCCTGTACTTGGCTGGGAAAGGCCTCTACAGACCAGCTCTCACCTTGATTTGGGGAAATCCTCATCTCAGCAGCCTCCTTAGGGTCCCAGGGCGCAGAGAAGGACGCCCTCCACCCTGGGGCCAGGTCTCAGGGGCCACCCGCCAGCTCACTGCCCCTCTGACCAGCAGGGCGTCTGGAGTGTCCGTCCTTTCTCTAGCCTGGCTCCGAGCACCTCCCTGCCCTCAGCATCTCTGTCCTGGGCAAGAGGCCATGAGCTGCAGGAACAGGACGTGGAGGAGAAAGTCTTCTGTTGTGTAAACACAGCCCTCGGTTTGAGGTGGATGAATTCAGCCAAAGAGCCAGTGCCATGGTCGGTGCCTTTTAGAGCAGGGCACAGAGTTTCTGCAAACCAGGCCTCTTTCCAGAGACGGCGTCTGACACCCACAGGAAAGAGCACGAAGGCTGTATTTCTGGAGCAGCATATCCACACACAATGAGACTTGGACTCTGCAATGTTGGGAACTCAGCTAAAGCTGCTCATGAGGTCCCTCCTGGACAGCCAGGCCTCTCCAGGTGCCTTTGCTGTAACAACAGCGAGCAGGGTTTAAGCGCCTAGGATTTCCCACCTGCTGTGCGCACATGCCCTGCACATTGCGCAGGTCGGGGAGCACAGACACCTTGTAGCACTGGCCCGGCTGGAACAGGCACTCAATAAGCAAGAGTCGTGAAGGAGTTAGTCTGCTCGGTGCTCCAGTAACACCAGTGAGTGCCTTCTGCTTACACTGGTGCTGGCGTGGTCCACACTGCTGGTCAGCTCCACTTGTGGAGACACGACAGAAGTGAGGGTGTGTTTCCGTGCAGCTGTGCGAGAGCACAGAGCACGTCATTCCTGGCGAGCTAGAAGCCCACAGATTTCTGTCTGCGCCGCCGGGACGTTGGTGATGTGGGATGCTGGAGGCCACCCCTCGCCCTGCAGGCAGTGGCTGTACTCAGACAGGGCCACCAGGGCCAGCACAGGTACCGCAGAAAAGCTGAGGCTACAAGGATGGCGAGGCTGGGGCTCTCCCCAGACTGAACAACCCAGATGCTGACAGGGAGGCCGCTCCCAGGAGCGCTGCAGGCTGGAAAGGCCTCGATTCCTGAGAGAAGAGGTGCCTCCGAGGCGCCACGCTGGGAGAAGCCCTGCTCTTGGCTGTGGCCTCTGTTTTCCACTGACCGTACGTTTCCCAAGCATTTTCCACCCACATGCCCTCAGAGGATATTTCTGTCAAATGAACCTAATACTTCCTCCCGTTAACAATCCAGAATGAGGTGCCCCCACCCCTCTGAGAGCCCATCCTCCCCAGCTGCAGCCCGGGGCTTTCCAGGGTGCAGGACCCCGATGGCAGGCAGGGCTGGGCTGCTTCCACAAGATGTAGGAGACTGCTTCCCATCAACGAGTGGGGTCCAGGAAGCCTGGAGCCGTGGGAACCGGCTGCCGAGAGGTGACCCAGCCCCACTCGACAGAGCCCACAGGCCCTGCTGGGCATATCTCACCGCAGCCTTCGGCTCTGCCCTGTGCCCCCTCCTCGTAACCCCCATGGGGCCCCCCAGCTGGGCCTTTCGGTCTGCCAGCACCGTGCGGGTGTGTGGTTGACGCTTTCGATAACAGACGACGGAACTGACCTTCCGACGGTGGGCACAACTAGGCAGTTTAACGCACATGGTTTGAGTAACCACCATAATCAGGATCCCGACTCCCAGTGGAATCCCCCTGCAGCCACGCTCCGCCTTCCCCCAAAGCCCTGCCCACTGGCCTTCCCTTCTAGTCTGGTCTTGTGTCTACTTTCATCACAAATGGAAGGATGTGGTAGGTAACCTCCAAGTCTGGATTCTTTCACTCAGCATAATGTCTCTGCGTGGCATCCACATTGCTGCACGTGTCGGCATTGTCGGCTGAAAAAAAACACAGCGTGAGAGTTGTGAGTTAAACTTTATTTGGGGCAAAATGAGGACTATAGTCCGGGAGACAGCATTTCAAGTAGCTCTGAGCAACTGCTCCAAAGAGGTGGGGGAGGGGTCAGTGCATATGTGATTTTGGTGAAGAGGGGGTCCGTGCAATCAAACACACATTTTTGCAGAAGGTCACTGCTAGTCACAAGGCGTAGATGTCACCATTCACAATTTTAGTGCTTTTCTACACATGAGGAGATGCAAGAATTGAGCTCATAAAATCTTCTCCTGAAAATATCTAACTATCTGAAGGCCTGTTCTTCCAGTTTTTCCCAGAGCACAAGTGCCTCATTCCTGATCTCCACCCTGAAATCCTTTCAGGGGGTGTTGAAAGTCAGCGGTGGCAGCAGCTTGTGACTTAACCCTTGTGGAAGCAGAGGGCAAGTGACAATCTTTTGTTGGCAGCGTCCACCGTTCCTCACTGCCGAGTGGTGCTCATGGTGTGTATGAATCACAGTTTGTTTATCTCTTTACCCAAGGAAGAACATTTGAGTTGTTTCCAGTTTTTGTCAATTATGAATACAACTGCTGTAAACATTCACGTACAGCGGTGACCATAAGTTTTCATTTCTCCACAGTAAATACCGATTGCTGAATCATGCGGCATGGCCACGTTAAACTCTAAGAAACCACCATTCTGTGTTCCAAAGCGGCTGATCCGTTCTGCATTCCCACCAGAGACACATGAATGAACCAGACCCACATCCTCATCTGCACTTAGTGTTGCCAGTAGTTTCTGCTTCAGCCATTTAGATGTGTGATGGGATCTTTGCTGAATTCATAACTTGCAAATATTTTCTGACACTCTGTATCTTGTCTTTTCATTCTCTTCACAGAACAAAAGTTTTTCATTTCAATAAAGTCCAATCCAATTTTTTAAAGGATTGTGCTTTTGGTGTTGTTTGTTCAAAAGGCTATTCTCCATTGAATTGCCTTTGAACCTCTGCCAAAGTCTCTTGGCCTTGCCTGTGTGGGTCTATTTCTGGACTATCTATTCTGTTCTGTTGATCTATATATCTATCTTTGCCAATCTCATACTAAGTTACAATAGCTTTTAAAATTGGACAGTATGATTCCTTCAACTTTATTATACTTTTTCAAAATCATTTGTCTATTCTAGTTTTCCTGTTCCATATACATTTTAAAATTGGCTTCTCTATGTCTACATGCAAAATATGTCTGGGATTTATAGTGGAATTGCATTAACCATGTAGTTAATTTGTGGAGAATTGACATGCTTACTACATTGGGTTTTCCAATTGATAAATATAGTATGTGTCTTCATTTATTTAGTCCTTTGATTTCAATAACATTTTGTAGTTTTCAATATGCACATACTATACATATTTTGTTAGATCCGTGACTAAATATTTCATGTTTTGGTGATCTTATAAGTGGTATTCTTATTTTAATTTCAGTTGTCATTATTGATTTCTACTCTAGATTAGGATTGATTTATATATATATATATATATATTGACCTTGTGTCTTATAAGCTTGCTAAACTCACATATTAGTTCTAAGAGATTTTTTTCTGTGTATTTCTCGGGGTTTTGTACGTAGACAGTCACATTGTCTATGAATAGGAATAGTTTTATTTCTTCTTTTCCAATCTGCATGCCTGTTCCTGCCCTGGCTAGTGCTTCCAGTACAATGTTGAATAGGAGAAAAGAGAGTGGATGTCCTCATCTTCATCCCAATCTTGGGGTAAAGGCATTAATTAGTCTTTCACCATTAAGTATAAAGTTAACTGTAGGTTTGGTTTTTTGTTTTTGATTTTTTGTATCTGCCCTTTATCAGGGTGAGGAAATCCCCTACTGATCCTGGCTTACTGAGAGTTTATCATGAATGGATGCTAAATGTTGTTAAAAGCTTTTAATGTATCAGTTGATATGATTATGTAGTTTTTCTTCTTTAGACTGTTAATATAACGGATTATGTTGATTGACTTCGGACTATTGAACCATCCTTGCATTCCAACAATAAGCTTCACTTGGTTGCAATATATCTATATCTAAATATGGATTCATTCACTAATTTTTTTTAAGGATTTTTGAACCCATATTCATAAAGGATATCGACCTGTAGTTTTCTTATACTGTCTTTGTCTGGTTTTGATTTCAGCATAATGTTGGTTGGTAAAAGGGGTTGAGCGATTTTTCTTCCTCTTCTGTTTTCTGAAAGTTATTTTTGTAGAATTGATGCTATTTTTTTTCTTTCAATTTTTGGTAGAATTTGACAGTGAAATCATCTGGGTCTGGAGTTCATAGCATTCTGCTTATCCATTTAAGGTTTGCAGGTTCTGTACTGACACCTCCTCTTTCGTTCCTGATATCAGTATTGTGTCTTCTCTCTTTTTTCCTTTGTCTTTGCCTTTGTTCTTGTCAGTATTGCAAGAATTTTGATCAGTTAATCATCTCAAAGGACCAGTTTATGGGATCACTGGTTCTTCTAAATTGTCTTTATGTTTTCAATTTTATTTCTGCTCTTATATTAATTCCTTACATTTATTTTGCTTTTTTTAAAAATTTGTTAGATTTGAAGCTTAACAATAATCTTTTGTTTTGAGTTCTTTTTTCTAATACAAACATTTAATGCTCTACTTTCCCCTCTAAGCATTGACTGCAACCACAAATTTTGATATACTGTATTTTCATTTTCATACAGTTTTCTAATATTTCCTAATTTCTCAATATTTTATAATTTCTCTTGAGACTTCCTCTTTGACCCAAGGATTACTTAGGAGTGTTTTGTTTGATTTTAAAGTATTTTGAGATTTTCATGTTCTCTCTCTTTTATTGACTTCTAGTTTAATTCCATTAAGGTCAGAGAACATACTTCGTATAATTTCAATTCTGTTCAATGTCTTAAGGTTCGTTTTTTGACCCAGAATATAGTCTGTCTTGGTTGGTGATTCGTGTGCACTTGAATATAATGTGTTTTCTATTGCTCAGTTATGCTACATAAATGTCAGTTTGATACTGTTGGTTGATGTTGCCGTTCAGTTCTTCTGTATCTTTGCAAATTTTTTGTCCACTAGTTCTATCAATTATTGAAAGGAGAGTGCTGAGGTCTTCAATTATGATTGTAGATTTGTGTATTTCCCTTTCAGCTCTGTCATTTTTACTTCATGTATTTTGAAACTCTGAAGTTAGGTGCATACACATTTAGGATTGTTATCTCTTCTTGGTGAATTGGCCCTTTTATTATTATGTAATGTTCCTCTTTATCTCTGGAAATTTTCTTTCCTCTGAAGTCTACTTTGTCTAATATTGGTATAGCCACTCCTTCTTTTAATTAATGTTTGCACTGTATATGTTTCTATCCTTTTACTTTTAACCTCCCTATATCATTATATTTGAAGGGAGCTTCTTGTAGACGACATATAGTTGGGTCATGTTTTTCAGTCTTTCTAACAATCTGCCTTTTAACTGCTGTGTTTAGATTATTAACATTTAATGTAACTATTAGGTTTAGACTTAGAGCTACCAGTTTCTAATTTGTCCTCTGTTTGTTCCCTATGTTTTACACCCTTTCACTTCCCCTTTCCTGCGTTCTTGTGGGTTATGTGAACTTTTTATAACTCCATTTTATCTATTGTGTGTTAACTATATCTCTTTGACTAGTGTTATTAGTAGTTGCTCTAAGGATTACAATGTACATACTTAACTTTTCACAGTCTAATTAGAATCAGTATTTTGCCATTTTGGGTGGAAAGTAGAAATCCTGCCTCATATAGGGTCCTTTTACTCTCCCTTTTCTTTTTTTTTAAATCATTTTTATTTTTTAGCCACTCTGCGCAGCATGTGGGATATTAGTTCCCCAACCAGGAATCGAACCCACACCCACTGGATTAGAAGCGTGGAATCCTAACCACTGGACCACTAGGTAAGTTCTTACTCTCCCTTCTTTATGTTGTATTTCACTTGGGTGCACCAAAAACCCTGTGAGATGGTGTTATGAGTTTTGTTTGCATAGACATACTTTAAAGAGCTCCAGAGGAGAAGCAGAATCTAGTATACTTGCTCAGGTACTTACCATCTCTGCTGCTCTTCTTTATGAACCGGAGTTCCATTTTCCTCCTGGTGCCATTTCCCTTACGTCCAAAGCACTTACTTTAGCAATGCTTTTGAAGTCGGTCTGATGGCAACGTTCTCTTAGTTTTCCTTCATTGGAATATGCCTGTATTTTTACCTTCACTCCTGAGGGACACAGAGTTCTGTGTTGATAGTTTTTTTTCTCTCAGTGCTTGAAGAATATTATGCCTCCTCCTTCTGGACCTCAAAGTTCCTGATGAAAAAGCCACTGTTACTCTTATTGCTTTTCCCTGTAGGTTAGGTGTAGCTTTTCTCTGGCTGTCTTCAAGGTTTTTTCTTTATCTTTATCTTTCAGAAGTTTGATTATAATGTGTCTTGGCATGGATTTCTTTGAGTTTATCCTGTTTGGAGTTACTCTTCCTCTTGAATATGTAGATCTGGGGGAGCTTTCTTGCCAAATTTGGGGGATTTTCAGTCATTATTTGTATGGTTGGCAGAATTCTAACTTGGCCCCCTGATTCCTGCTCCCTGTCCTACACTCACCTTCTCACAGTTACTCAATCAAACATTAATCTAGGTGCTGGAGTGTAGGGATTTTGAGCTATAGTTAAAGTTGAAATCAACTGACTTTAAGAAAGGAAGATTGGGACTTCCCTGGTGGCGCAGTGGTTAAGAATGTGCCTGCCAATGTAGGGGACATGGGAAGATCCCACATGCCGTGGATCAACTAAGCCCATGTGCCACAACTACTGAGCCTGCGCTCTAGAGCCCTCGAGCCACAACTACTGAGCCGTGAGCCACAACTACTGAAGCCTGCAGGCCTAGAGCCCGTGCTCTGCAACAAGAGAGAAGCCACCACAATGAGAAGCCCACGCGCAGCAACAAAAAGACCCAATGCAGCCAAAAATAAAAAATAAAAAAATGAAAAAAGAAAAAAGAAAGGAAGATTATCCTGAATGAGCCTGACCTAATCAACAAAGCCATTAAAAAGAAACTGGGCTCTTCCTGGAAACACTGGAATCATAATTGGGCTTTGATACAAGGGTGATCCTCTGTTGCTAACTCTGAGATGGGGAGGGGCGGGAGCACAGGCAGCCTCCAGTAACTGAGAGCAGACCCCAGCAGACTCCCCACAAGGAAGGTGGGACCTCGATTTCAGCCAGGTGAGACCCTGAGTAGAGGACCCAGCCAGGTGAGCCCGACTTCTCACCCACAGAGAACAGGACAATAAATGGTGTTGTTTTAAGCCATTAGGTTTGTGGTAATCCATCACCTGGCAAAGTAGAAAATACTTCTCCGAACGTTTCCTTCCCTGGGCTCCTTCCTCTCCTGCTGGGACCCCATGACACAAATGTTAGACCTTTGGTCACGTCCCACAGGTCTCTGAGGCTCACTCCTTTTTTAAAAATCTTTTTTCTCTCTGTTGTTCAGCTTGGATAACTGTATCTCTCTTCAAGTCTACCAACTCTCTCCTCTGTCAGCTCTGTTATTGACCGCATCCTGAGGGGTGTGTGCCTGTTCATTTCAGTTCATGTATTTTCAGTTCTAAAGTGTCCACGTGGTTCTCCTTTATACATTCTGTCTCTTTGCTGAGACTCCCCGCCTTCCCATCCGTGAGTGTTCGCTTGTTAGGATGTTCGCATAGCGGCTGCCTTAGAGTCTTTCTCAAATAATTCCCACATCTCCGTCCTCTTAGCACTGAGATCTGTTGATTTGTTCTTTCCCATGATAGTTGTGATTATCCTGATTCTCCACGTGCCAAGTAACATTTTATTATATCCTAAACCTCTTGAGTATTATGCCATGAGATTTTGCATCTTCTTTAAGTACTCTGGAGAATGTTATTTTTGAGTTAGCCGGAGGTTGATCTGGCTGGATGGATTCAAGCTACAAGTTCCAACCTGCCTTCTGTGGGCTGTGGCTCGAATGTCAGTTCACTTTTCAAGCTTCTGCAGGCCTGTTGCATGTGTACCCCACACACAGGCCAGTTTGGGGCCTGGGCAGCACCTGCACCTGGGGCCAAGTGCCCAAAGGACAGACAGGACAGAGCGGTGGCATTCGCGTGCCCTCCTGTCACCCCAGCCCTCAAGACAGAAAGGAAGGTCCCACTCTCTAGAGCACCAGGTGTGGAAGCTCCTTTTGCTGTTGCTGCCACAGCAGCTACCAGGGGAGAACTTGGGGCCAAGGAACAGAAAATATGAGGACAAGGGAAAAACAGGGTTTCGCCACGCTGAGTGGACGTTAGGAGTCGCGTCTCCTGCTCCGTGAACCAGGACTAGAGGCTCCTGGGCTCTTTCCGTCTGCCCCGTGTCCACTATTCAGCTTGAGGCTACAGTCAGTAAAGCTGGGGACAACAGAGAGGAACAAAGGTAAGCTCACTGCCAGTTATGTGACTTTCTTTTCAGAGTCCCTCACTGCTGCTCCAAGCCCCGGTCAAGGTAGCTGCAATGAGCAGCAGGGGCAGGGCGGGTGCAACTCCTCCATTTTACCCAGAGCCAGACCACCAGAGACAGTTTTGAAAATTGGATTTTGGTGCAATTATTTTCTCATTGACTTGCATGGAAACTGCCTTTATTTTCAGTTCTGGCTGGCTTATAAGTGGGGAGACTCCAAAGGTTTTAGATTTGGTTTCTCTGTCTCTTGGGCTCTCCGTAAAGCAGTAAACAGACATCCACATGTGCTGGAAGAACAATTCTTTCTTTAATAAAACCCTCATAAATCCTTTTGCAAACAAAAATCCACTTAATGTGAATAATTACAGCCTAATCCATTTTGCACATTAGGTACCTAAATAAAATAAGACTTAGATGAATAGTCGTCCTCTAGACTAAGTTAAGTCTTTCTGGCTGAGACAAAGTCAATTTCATACACATTTTTTAGTTTGTGCACGGATATCCTGTAGAGTAAAGGATCAACCCAATAGTCTAACGCAGAGGTCAGCACACTACGGTGTGTGAGCCAGATGTGGCCACAGACTGTTTTTGTAAGCAAAATATTATTGGAACACACATAATTGTCTATTTCACCTACAACAGAGACCATATGGCTTGAAAACCTAAAATACTTCCTTTCTGGCACTTTACAGATAAAAACTTACCAACTCCTGGTCTATAGACTGTAAAAACTGTAAACAGAATTCTATACAGGATATAAATAACCTGACCTGCTAGCACCTGCCTCCTATTTCTGCACCCAAGGCAGACATTCCTAATCAGTCCCTGCTCCCCTTGCTGCTGAGCAATAGCCTCCCTCAGAATCCTCCTACACTCCAGGTAGCTCCAATCAAGTTATTTAAAATTGGCATATCAGATGAAGACCATCTGCCATGTCTATTATAGGCTATGGTTGGAAGAAGACAGCTAAGTAACAAAAAGAAAAATCTAAACGTGACTTGCACACCTAAAGGCAGAGGCAGATCTAGATTTCGGAGCGCCTGAAACATATAACTTGGGAGCCCCCTCATTAACAACACTTAAAATCATGAATATAAAATTACTACAGGGTCTTAGAAGGGCCTGTGCAAATAAGGGACTGGGAAGTTTAAACTTCACTGGCTTTGTGGTAAATGTGTCTTGTTAAGCTCTGAATGTCCCAAACGCTTGGCACCACCCCAAAACTCCCACACCGACTTTGGGGTATGTGGTCCCCAGCCTGACGTGTTGCTCTGAGCATCTCCTGGTTGGTTCTGATGCACGTGTAGGAAGAAGAAACTCCGATGTGAAGCAAGCAGGAGTAACACACGATCCGGTCTGTTGAATACGGCACCTGGTAATATGGTCATCTTAATGCAGGCTTCCAGCTAAACTGAGTGTAGCTGTGTACGTGTGCAGGACGCAGGCTGCACTCAGGCATGCACACTCTGGCTGCCCAGAGACCACAGTGACGCTGAGACTGGCAGAGAAGGCTGTGTCTCTTGAGTCAAAATCTTAGCCACCTTTGAAGGTAGAACTGAGTTCTCAGCTGACAAGGCTTCTGGAGGCCAGGAGCTCCCAGGACCCAGCCAGAGGGCCTGGCAGCCCACCCTTCTGGGAAGCTGGCAGTACAGGTGCCCGAACTTACCCTCTGTGCCCAGTCAGAAGAAGAGCAGACCCTACAACCGGCCAGGAGGAGGGCCTGGGGTTGACTCAGCACCTAAACGTACAGTTGCCAACTGATGGATTAACCATGGTCTCAGCTTTGCCTCCGACTCATTTTGTGAATGAGTAAATCAGTTTATCACCCTGAACCTCAGTTTCCCCAAATGCAAATTGAGAACAATAAAAATATCTTGCCTCTGGCTTTGTTCCAAGGATAAAATACAATTGTGGACATGAGGGTCCATAATGACTATTCAGATGTAAACAAGGGAAGATGACAAAAATGCCTCTGTTTCTTCTCCTCAACTGTTGCCTGAAATTGTTACAATCTTGAGGTGAAAAAAGCCTTTCTCAGAAATACCGAGAGTTCACAAATAAAAAGATGACAGATCTGTACACAGTGACCTTTGCTGAAAGAGAAAACAAAAAAGGGAAGATACTCACTATTCGCCGCTTAGATGATGTGGTAGCCAACCTCAGGGCTGGCCCCAGTTACCGACCCTTGGGGTTCACCCCGTGTAGCCCCCTCCCACACTGGGCAGGGCTGGCCTAGGTAATGGGCAGGACACTTGGGAAACGGTGGAATAGACCTCCGAGCCTAGGTCACAAAGCTCCGCTGAAAGCGCCCACTGTGGAGGCCGCCGCCAAGTAGACAGAACCCTGCAGAGGAGGGGAATGAAGGCCCCCAGCCCACGGCACATGAGCACATGCCGCCCTGGCCACAGACCCTGCAGTCCCAGTCCCAGAAACAAGCCTGAGGGGTATGAGAAGGAAGTAACAGATATAAGACCTACAGATTAATAAAAAAGCAGGGTGACAGAAAAATGAACAAAAGACATAAACTGTCACTGAAAGTGGCTAAACAACCAGCTTTAACCATAGAAAACATGCTATAAGCTCACCAACAGTAAATTAAGTGCAATGTGATATGCCATCAGAGCTGGCTGGCAGGTGGCTGAAGGTACATCACTGTCCTGAGGAACCAGGCCCCGCCTCCAGGCCTTGGCCATCTGACTTGCTTTGGTCAACAGGATGCCAGGAAGCCAAGGTGTGCTGAGCGTGAGTTTTGCCTTCTGAGGATGAGAAGCCTTGTGGAGCATAGCCAAACCCCTCAGCTGAGACTCCTGGGACGCCCCCCACCCCGCCCAGCCAATGGCACTGTGTGAGGTCCCCAGGTGAGGCCACCAGAACTGCCCAGCTGAGCCCAGCCCAAATGGCTCAGAAATAAAATGGTTGTCATTTTAGGCCACTAAGATTTGGGTTGGACTGTTACGCAGCAATAGAGACTGATAGAGTGAGACAACTTTCCACCATTATATTAACATTCATTCATTAAGTTAACGAATTCATTAATTTCATTCTTTCATTCATTAAGATTATTAAAAATCGATATTTTGTGGTGTTGAAGTGCTTAAATAAACTGGAACTGTCACCAGTGGGAGTTTAAGTTGGTGCGATCTGTTTTGACGATCCATTTGACAACAGCTATACACATGTTAAAGGTCACTGCTCTTGACCTGGCAGCTCCACTTCTAGAGAGTCAGATACACGGGAGCCCGGGGCGCTTCAGTTTACAGCAGAGAGCCTGAGGCCCAGAGCGGTGATGAGGGCCGCCCGACGTCACACAGATGCTGCTCAGGCCTACGTCACTCCGGACGCTTGCAAGAACGCCTTCTTCTGCTCCTTATATTTGCGACAAGAGGGAGCAAAACCAGTTTGTTCAGGAAGGCAGAACACAGTTCTCTGCAGGTGACCACCCCTCCTGGGGCCCACACCGGGCCCAGGCACTGCTCCCCGAGGAGCTGCTCCACTTCCCCGACTCCCCATTCTTAGGGAGAACGGGTTACTGCATTAGGGGTTCACTTCACATTTGGGGGCAGCACGTCGCACCTCGTCGGTGTTCTCAGCGCTGTTCTGAGCAGGACCTTGCAGGCGGGCCCGGGTTCCCCGAGCAACGCCTGAGCCCACTGGGTTTCTATGCGCCTCGTCGCCCCCACCGCTGTCCTCCTGGTCCCGCCTCATCCCCTACGGTCCCCCCGCCCCTGCCCCTCGTCCCCCTTTGCCCCTCGTCGTCCACCTTGGCCCCTCGTGTCCCTCCTGGAAGCTGGAGGAAGAACAGGCGTCCTCACTGGCAGGGGATGGAACGGACAGTCGGGTCCAGCCACGTGCGGGGCGGCCCTCGACTCCCGAGGTCTTGGCTTTCGCTGCCCCGATCTCAAAGGTGGCTGATGGTGGGGAACGGGGGCCGGGAGGGCACAGAACCCCCCCCCTCCGCTCTGTGGCGCGCGCTGTCCGGCCCGCCCACCTCCGCAGTCTGGGCGGCGTCCAGCAGACGCTGCAGAGAGCGCACGCTGTGGGGCGGGGCCGCGCACACGCACGCACACCGTATTGCACGCACAGCGTAGCCCGCACAGCGTAGCACGCACACCGTATTGCACGCACAGCGTAGCACGCACACCGTAGCACGCGCCCAAACCGACGCTCACCCTCGGGCTGTCCGCATTATCCCGCTGGACACGCACAGGCTCAATGCTCTGGGCTCCTTGGGCTCCCTTAGCCGCGGGTCCGCCAAACAAGGTCTCCGTGGACGCCGTCCTGCACAGCGTGCCCTGGCTGAGCACGTGTACCCTGCCCTTCCTGACGTGCCCCCCACGACGACATCCCCCCAAGACAACGTCCCCTCACGATGACGTGCCCCCCACGACGACATCCCCCCAAGACAACGTCCCCTCACGATGACGTCCCCCCATGATGATGCCCCCTCACGACGACGTCTCCCCCGACGACGACATCCCCCCAAGATGACGACGTTCCTCCAAGACGACGTCCCCTCACGATGACATCCCCACCCACGATGACGTCTCCCCCCACGACGATGTCCCCCCCACGACGACGTCCCCTCACGACGACATCCACCCCCACGACGACGTCTCCCCCCACGACGACATCCCCTCATGACGACGGCCCCTCATGACGGCGTCCCCCCCCCACGACGACGACCGCCCCGGAAAAAACAACACGTTCCCCCCCTACTCCCTCACCCATGCGCACTGGACAGCAACAACCCTAAGGACACGCTCTGTCCTTCCTGCGCCCAGGGCCCCTCGGAGGCGCCTGGGGGACTTGGAATAATCCGTGCAGCCGTAACCAAACCAAAGCCTGAGCTCCGAGTCCCACCAGCAAAGCCCCGAAGGTCCTCCTGGTAGCGACGCCTGGCGCCGCGCCAGCGGCTGGGATGCGCCCGCGGCAGGCAGCTCACCTCCTGCAGGCTGGGGGCCAGGTTGGGCCTGGGCTGCAGCAAGCAGGCCCTGCCCTGGAGGGACTTGGTCCTCCGTCACACGCAGATCCCCCCTCCTGACGCGACGCTGAGACCTCAGGCCCCAGCGGCCGCCTCTTCCCTCGCGCCGTAAGGGGAAGTGAGGACAGACCCCTTGGAGCTCGGCAGCCCCTTTACCTGTCCAGGCGGGGTCTGAGGCGCTCCACCCCCGCCTTCCTGCTTCCAGCTTCACACAGGGCCCAGAGCCAGTGCGCCGCAAACACGACCCGACGAGGCTGGACGAGTCTCCTCCGCCCCAGAGCGTCAAGACAGCAGCGGGCCCAGGAGGAGCCCGGACAGGCAGGTTGGACGGAGGGACGTGTGCGTGGAGGCTGCACGACTGTGGACGCTCTGGCTTCATACCCAGTCCAGGAACCCAGAGGCCCCAGAGCTCATGATGAGGGCGAGCCTCGGCAGGAAAGAAGGCAACACTTGCAAGCCCCTGAGGGAGGTGCTTCCCTCCACCGGCGACTCCGAACATGAGGGAGCGGCCACCTGCCCTCAGAGAGCCGGAAGGGGGAAGAGGGCTGCTGGGCTGCCCTCTGCGCTCCGGACACAAGGAGGCCTGAGGTCCCCACCGTGGCTCCACGTGGCTCCCCTCTCGTCTGTGCTGGGCAGGGAGGGAGCCTGCACCTAGAAAGCATTTCTCCATCTCCCGAGCATCTTCGAAATCCTTCTTCTCTTTCAAGCCCCAGAGGAGGATTCCCCCCAGACCCGCCAATAAAACCTTCTCTGGCAGGAGCCCACCCGACGCTCAGCCCTGTCTCCCTCTGCCTTGGGTGGGCACCCTTGTAAGTTAACTGACCCATCCACTTACTTGCCTCCTTTCGGCGGTCCGGCTGCACTCTCCACGTGGAAGGGATGTTGTCCACCCTCCGAGCTGCCATCAGGGTGCTCCGCCACCTGGGTACCCAGTGCAGTCCCCAGCTAACAGCATCGACTCACCTGGGAGTCTGTTAGAAGCGCAGAACCAGGGCCTCCCTAACCTGCTGTCGGTAACTACGTAACAAGATCCCCGGGTGATGCATGTGACTCTTAACTGCTGAGGAGCGGGGTCTGTAGGGTGCTTACCCAGCACACGTTAGGGGAGGACATCGATTTACTCTGTCCATGGGCATCGGCGCTTACACGAGGCGCGGTGTTCAGTGACTCTCAGTGGAAGGGCTGGGGAACCACTCTCCAGGCGAGACATCGATAGTTCCCTGCACGGTGCCAAGTCCAAGTGCTACTGGATTCTGAGCAGGGAAGACTAAGCTCATTGCTGAAACTGGAATTCCACGTTGCATAGAACCAGGGGGAAGGACACAATCTCTCCCTGTTGTTACAGCATCTGCTCCAGCCTCTATCACTTGGCGCCTGTGATGGGTGTGCCCTTCACACCTCATGACTGTGTATCTCAAGGAGGGAGGCGGGTGTCCTTGGCCATGGCTCTTAGGAACACCCCTGCTCCACAGTCCCCACTGTGCCTGCAATTCCTCCCAGCCCTAAATCTTCTCATCCCGGACGATGTTGGGTTTAACCACAAGTCCTCAAGTGTCCAACAAACATGCTGAACTGGTACTCTCACTCGAGTCTCATTTTAGAACAAGCTCCTTGTTTTGAATTCTCCTGAAATTTATTGGACTGTTTTCCAGCTCTGTTAAATAATATTGCTAATGGCCAGGCTCGTGGGTGAGAAATCATAACACAGGATAATAAATCCTCCACGGAGAGAGGGAGTTTGAGGAAGACAGAGGACGCCCACCAGGGCACTCTCAGCCCCGCGACACTTGATTCGAGGCGATGCTTCTTTCCCCGTCTGGCCCGACTGAAGACCTGTCTTGAGGTCAGTAGGACACTAGCAGGCCGTAAAAATGCGCAAGTTCAGCTCCAAGCCCTTCCTGCATCCTAAAAATACAGCCGATTCGTGCAGCAGCTATTTTGGAAAAGGGACAACAAACTGCTTCCTCAAGATGAAAAGGCCCCACGGCCATAAACAGGATCTCAGACCCAGACTCTTGTCAGACGGAGGGTCGAGGCCCAACTCCACACAGAGACCCTGGGAGCTGCCATCTTTCCGGGGCCAAGGGTCGGGGGAGGAGTGGTGCCTCTGTTTTTCTTAGTTTTATTTTGTTTTTAAGTATAAACTAACTCAGAAAAGGTGGGGCATGAAGAAATACGTGGAGACGGGGAGCAGAGGAATTGGCGAGACTTTACGAGCTGAGTCCTGGCTCGGATGCCTGTCTGGACGAGCCGCAAAGCTCCTTTCACCCCATCGACAAACACTGTCAGCCTTTGCCCTCAGAGCCGGGCGCCTGGTCTCTTCTGATCTAGAAAAGCCCACTCGCTTTGGAACTGGGGCTCAGGGACCCCGAGCAAGTCGGCAGAAGATGTGTGTTCTTCACACGAGATCTCTCCTAAGATCTCCCTGCGTCTCCACCAGACGTGACCCCCTGAGGAGGGGGCTTGACTGAGCCAAAGGTCAGGCCTGTTTCTTTTCACAGAGAAAGCCCTCTTCTGACATTGCTCCAGGGCCTCTGGGATACTGGCGTGCCTTCACGTGGCTTCTGAGAGAGGTGAAGGCAGAGCAGATACGGCTGCCCCGTCTCTGCGTCAGCTTCACAAACCATAGAATGATCGTGCACGTGGGGAGCGGGCTGAGACCTATAGGGTCACACCTGTACTTCCTAGCATCCTCTTGGGTCCTGCCCGATGAAAGAGTTGTTTCACTTTTCCGTGTTTCTGTCTTGCCATCAGTAGAGGAAAAACAGCGATCGTGGCTCCCAGGTTTCCTCATGCACACAGAGAGCTACTGTCACCTCCCAGCCAAGCAGCGGGTCAGCGTCTGCTCACTTGTGCAGATATTCTCCATCTCCAAAACAAGCCCCGGGCCTCCCCTCAGAGGACCCGCCCCCTCTTCCTCCAGGAAACCTGGGAAGACCTAGTCTATTTCAAGAACTCCTCTGGGGTCCACCTGCTCCTGAGCAACCCTGACCAGCTCCCTCTCCAACCCTGGGGGTTGTGAAGTTCTGTCTGCTTACAGAAATGTTTGGTTCCACGGCTGTAGCTCTCCAGCAGTTTATGATGCATGCAGCAATTTTCACTTTGGTGTGCTTAGCCTAAGGCAATAATCCCCCTAAAGGAAAAGGTTACGTAGAAAGATGTTCAGTCCAGCACTATAATAGACAGTGACCCTTTAAAAAGAAAAGAAAAAAATCCTAAATGTTACACAGGAGTTTGGCAAGGCCAATTATCATTGTGAAAATACTGGGAATCAAAATTGAATTTTCCGGAGATGAAAACAAACAGGTCAATCTAAAGAAACTGAAATTACGATATAGCATTGGCCCTAAACGCTAGCTTGGCCAGGTGATCACGATTAACATCATTGGTGGAAGCTGTTGTTAACAGGGTGTGATGAGAAGGCGCTTCTCTGTGGCATATTCTTCCCCAGAACTCATGACCCCAGTACAACCATGAGAAAGACATCAGACACACATTTAGGAACGTTCTACAAAACCCACAACCAGTGCTCCTCAAAACTGTCCAAGTCATAAAAAAAAAAAAAAAAAAAGACTGAGGAACTGCCACAGCTCAAAGGAGCTGAAGGAGCCACGACAGTGCACCGTGGTTCCTGGATGGGATCCGGGGAAGGAAAAAGGACTTGAAGGGAAAAAAAATGAAATCCAAATAAAGCCTGGAGTGGAGTTAATGTGCCAGGCCGTTTCCTTAATATTGACAAATGTACTGTAGTCATCACGTAAGATGTCAAGAACAGGGGAAGCTGAGTGAAGGGTGTAGGAAACCTTCTACTATCTTTGCAACTTTCCTGTAAATCTAAAATTATTCCAAAATACTGTTTATTTTTTTTAATGGTGTTGGCTTTATCAACAGCAATACTAGGTACCTAAACAAGCAAACTGCCTATGAAGTATAAGGCTACAATGAAGACACTTGCAGGCATGCAAGGACTCAAAAAATGATCTTCCCAAGCACTCTTTCTTGGTGCTACTAGGAGAGCAAAATGAAGGACTAAATCAAGAAAGAGGCAGGCATGGAATCCAGGAAGTGGCACGCAGCCAGGCTGAGGAAAGTCCTGAGTCAGAGTTCTGCACCAGGCCTGGCGGGTTCTAGGGAGAGCAGGGAGGGGGCAGAGCCAGTAGGTGTGTGTTTGCTTTGTGGAAGACGTATTGCCGGGCCTTTGAAAGATTTACAGGAACACTTGGAAAAACAATGTTCAGTACATAGAAATCTAAAGAAATAAAATTGTAGCTCAATTAGCAAACCCAGGAAAAACCAAAGGTTTACAAGAAATGTGATAATAATACACTACCTGGCTCAGCAGTAAAATACATAAGCTGGTTATTGAAAATTGTGATGTAATTACAGTGAGAATCCAGGGAAAGCGTCATGTTAGTGTGAGACAGGTCAATCTTCGACCAGCCTAAGTGGAAATGAACATTTACTGTGTAAAATTTGTAAACAACATATTAAAAATGGTCATTTCTGGGGAGCAGAACTAGGGCGTGCGGAGAAGAGCAAAGGACTGTGTTTTTACAGAAGTCTTTTAATACCTTTTAGAGAAATTGTATGTATGTAGTTAATAATATTTTAAATTAAAAAAATGAAAATGTTTGGGTTATAATGTTGAAAGAGAAAAGCAAAAAAATTTGCATATGTAGATTATCAGAATTAGACAGGGCAGGTGTCGAGTGGTGACAACTGTTAACAGCCTATCCATTCGGTTTGCTGGCACCCCATTCTGATGGCTGGGGACTGTTCTGATGGTTGGTACCTATTCTGATGACCTGTGCCCCTTTCAATGGGATTTTTAATAACCTGTTCACCAGACCAAAACTATGGAAAACATTGCCTTTTAAAATTTAATTCTAAAAATAAAATGTTTGAGGGCTTCCCTGGTGGCGCAGTGGTTAGGGCTCCACACTCCCAATGCAGAGGACCCACGTTCAATCCCTGATCCGGGAACTAGATCCCACATGCGTGCCGCAGCTAAGAGTCTGCATGTCTCAGCTAAGAAGTTCGAGTGCCACAACAAAGATCCCCACGTGCTGCAGCTCAGAGCCGGAGCAGACTAAATAAATAAATAAAATAAAATAAATATTAAAAAAAAACTGAAGTCTAAAAAAAATTTTTTCATAGGTAACCATTACATGTCGTTAATTGTTTTATGCCAATATATATCCTACCAAAGAGAATGGTTTCGTAAGTAATTGATTTTACAGCAGTTGCCATTGTTATTCATTTATTTTTATTGAAAATGTATTTTCTGTAGTGGAGGAAATTCCCCGAACCCCTGACTATAAGCCCAGCGGCCTCAGTAGCCTCCCCTGTCTCCTGCCAACACCTCCTCCCCTTGCCCCTTCGCGGGGACGGCGAGCCCCTCGCCCCGGGGGACGCGCCATCCCCACAGCGCAGCCCGCGGAGCTGGGCGCCCCTGCCGGCCTGGTCCCGGTGGACGTTCCCAGTCAGTGCCCAGCACCGCTCCGGCCCACACCCCCGTTCCTGGGCAAGCTCAGCTGCCTGGGGACGCGCCAGCCTTTCCTCTCCCGTCCTTCGACGGCCAACCAAGGCAAGCCCTCTCGTGGCCCCGCCTTTCCGTCTCGCCCTTACCGCGCAGCCCCTGCGAGCCGCGCTCTGCCGGCTTCCTCTCCTTTCCGCCCTCCTGCTCGTTCTCATTCGGCTCCCTTCCGGCTGCGGCCCCGTGGCTCCACCCACATGGCTCCCCGAGCCTGGTCCGCACCTGCGGTCGGGCCTCGGTGCTGGGCGCCTGCTCTGGGCCGCGGCCGCCCGGCCTCACCTGGGCCCTGCCTTCCCACTGCCTGCTCCAGACGCGCCCGTTCCCCTGGCCCACAGCGGCCCCTCCACTGAGGACCCACCTTGTGGGCGCCTGCCCCACCCAGACTGGACCTCCTCCGGGGCCCCGTGTGCTCGCACGGAGCCCACCAGCCGCTCCGCCCAGCCTCCCGACAGCAGCTCCTCCTGCCCTTGCCAGCCGCCCACACACCCAACGCGCCGGAGAGCCCCGTGGCGTGGCCACGTCTGGCCGGTACTGGGCCGTCTACTTCGTGTCCTCCTCTCTGGAAGGCCAGCCGCAGGGGGATTGAGACTGTTGTGCACTGATGCGTCCGCAGTGCTGAGGAGTAGCGCCCGGGATAGAGCACCCAGTGAGGGTCCCGTGAGCGCTTGTGGGGGCGCAAATCAGAGACCTCTTTTTGCCCAGCTCTTTTTAAACGTCTGGCCCCTCAGGAAGTGTCCGAGGCCCCCAGGCCCCGCCCATGGTTACTGTAGGTCCTTTTTGTCTGTTTCCATTTTTCTTAGAAGCCACCTTCCCTGTCGTCTTGAGAAAGGCACAGTTAGTCACATTTGTACCGCCCGTCCTGCAGTCGCTGCACCCTGATAACACTTTTGAAAACAGGCGCGTCTCCTCGGGAAGGGGGAGGGACACCGTGTCAGAGCAGGTGGTCCCGTTCTCTTCTTAGAGCCACATCTTGTCTCCTCCTCCGTCTTGGAGGTCTGGGCAGCCTGCCCCATGCTGACCGGCAGGAGGAAAAGCCCTCTGCAGGGTTAGGGCGAAGGTTGGCTCCAGAATCCCAAGTTCCCAACAGGAAGACGGCGTTGTGGGAAATGCAGTCAGGATGGGCTCACGTGTAAGCACGTGGGCGCCTGGGATGTTAGCTTACAGGGAATTTGCAGTTTAGGTCACTCTCTCTGGGGGAGGGAAAGGGCGCCGCTGGTCAAGGGTGAGGTGGGGCGGGGCCTCAGGCCCCTGTGGACGCTGACGCCTTTGAGGAGGAGTGTCTGGGACCCAGCGCGGAGCCCAGATCCACGACTCCGGCCCCTACCAGGCTGAACGCTCTTCCGCAAATTCAAAACCAATTTTGAGGCCAGCGTTTTTCAAATTTCCTACCCAGATATTCCCAAGTATCTAAATATATGCCATGTAGTCAAAATATCTGGGTATTTTTTAAAAACATTAACATCTTAGGGCTTCCCTGGTGGCGCAGTGGTTGAGAGTCCGCCTGCCGATGCAGGGGACGCGGGTTCGTGCCCTGGTCCGGGAGGCTCCCACGTGCCGCGGAGCGGCTGGGCCCGTGAGCCATGGCCGCTGAGCCTGCGCGTCCAGAGCCTGTGCTCAGCAACGGGAGAGGCCACAGCAGTGAGAGGCCCACGTACCAGAGAAAAAACAAAACAAAAAACAAAAAAACAAACCAAAAAAATTAACATCTTCCTCTGAATATCAGGACGCAGCCAAGGTGCAGTAGGAGAGAGAGTCCATCTACTCGGCAGCAGGAGGCCTTCCCTGGGTTTGTGTGAGAAGGGTGAGCCACGGCAGCAGCTGTTGGACAAGAAGGAAACTGCAATAAACACACCGCAGATTCCAGAATGTTCCGTGACATCATCTGCGTAATCCCCGATGTGCAGTGAAGCCAGCCCAGCTCAGCCGTGACCGAGGCCAGTGGGTGGGGCAGTGACAACACGGGTCCACTGCTGGGAGGAGGGACTCAGCCAGCCTCCCCTGCCGCCGCCCCGGGGTTTGCCGTTGGGCCATGTGAAGATGGAGCGGCGGTGACTGGGGTGGAGATGAGGGACCACCAGACACGGGTGCCCCTCACAGAGGCAGATGCCCTTTGCTGGCGTGTTGATCGCCGGGCTCTGTTCCCAAGTTTGCTGTGAGCAGGTAAAAGGGGGCAAGACGGACAGACGGCAGACCCCGGGCAGCACCAGTGCCACCTCGGCAGAGGTGAACACACCTCTGAGCCAGAAATGGACAGCTTATCAAAATGTCCTTCACATCTGCCATTTGCGAACTTGTCCGTTTCTGATAGGGACCAGAATTGTGAAATTAGAAAAGCCCGGATTTTCTTTATTAATGTAGATTTGATTTACAATATTATATGTTTCAGGTGTACAGCATAGTGATTCACAATTTTTAAAGGTCATACTCCATCTGTAGCTATTATAGAATATTGGCTATATTTCCTGCACTGTACAGTATATCCTGGTAGCTTATTTATTTTATACATAATAATTTGTACCTCTTAATCCTCTACCCCTACCTTGCCCCTTCTACCCACTGGTAACTACTAATTTGTTCTCTATATCCATGAGTCTACTTTTGTTTTTGTTTTATTCACTAGTTTGTTGTGGGTTTTTTATTCCACATACAGGTGATATCATATGGTATTTGTCTTTCTCTATCTGATTTATTTCACTTAGCATAATACCCTCCACGTCCTTCCATGTTGCTGCAAATGGCAAAATTTCATTCTTTTTTATGGCTGAGTCATACTCCATTGTGTGTGTGTGTGTGTGTGTGTGTGTGTGTGTGTGTGTGTGTATCACATCTTCTTTATCCATTCCTCTGTTGATGGACATGTAGGTTGCTTCCATATCTTGGCAATTATAAATAATGCTGCTATGAACATTAAGGTGCATGTATCTTTTCAAAATAGAGTTTTCATTTTTTTCAGATATAGACCCAGGAGTGGAATTGCTGGGTCATGTGGTAGTTCTATTTTTAGTTTTCTGAGAAACTTCCATACTGTTTTCCATAATGGCAGCACCAATTTTCCTTCCCACCAACAGTTTATGAGGGTCCCCTTTTCTCTACATCCTCTCCAACATTTGTTTTCTGTGGTCCTTTTGATGATACCCATCCAGACAGGTGCGCGGTGATATATCATTGTGGGTTTGATTTGCACTTCCCTGATGATTAGTGCCTACTGGCCACATGTATGTCTTCTTTGGAAAAGTGTCTATTCAGCCCTTCTGCCTGTTTTTTAATTGGGTTGTTTGTTTTTTGATATTGAGTTGTATAAGCTATTTATGTAAGTTGCATATTAACTCCTATTTGGTTGTATCATTTGAAAATATTTTCTCCCATTCAGGAGGTTGTCTTTTCATGTTGTGGGCCGTCTCCTTTGCTGTGCAAAAGCTTTCAGGTCTAATTAGGTCCCATCTGTTTATTTTTGCTTTTGTTTCCTTTGCCTTAGTGGATTTTTTTAAAGAAAAGAAACATTTGTATATTTTTCTAAATTATGAGTAGTAAATTCCCCTGAGGAAATGCCACTTCCCTGCTAGTGCAAGAGCAGGGCTCTGTGTAGCGGGAAGCAGTTGTTGTATAACCCAGCCTTGCCCTGGGGAATGGATTTGCCTAATTGCCTCCTGAGAGGGTTAAGTGTGGAGGGTTCATGGGGAGCCTGGAGAAAATGATGCCGGCTGTTGGGTGATTGAGTTTGGGGAGCTGGGAGGCTGTGGGCATCCCTGAGGGTTGGGCCCAGAGACAGAGGCACCAAGCCCGGCGGCACAGACAACAAGTGGGTACTTAGAAATCCTGTGGAAGGAGCGCAGAGAGGCATTTGGAAGAGGAGTACTCTGGCGTTTTGTTTGTTTTTGTTTCTGTGGCTTTTTGTTGCTGGGCCAGAAGGACAAGGGGTTCTGCCTCCCCTCCCGACCCTGAGATCCTGGGGCAGCCTCGGGCCGCCTCGGGCCCTGGCTGGAAGGGCCCACGAAGCCCAGCACGAGTGTCCCAGTGTTGCCCTGCCAGCTCGCCCTTCAGCTGAGCTGAAACAGAAGTTGGCTTCGCCCTGCTCGTCAGGTAGATTTGGGCGGTCTTCATTTTCGAGGTGAGAAATGGGGACTTTCTTCGCTTATGTGAATTATTTAGATGAGAACTTACTTTATACGGCTAGGCCGGCCTCAGTTGGTCCCACGCGCTGGGGAGGCCGGGTGCAGAGGAAGCCCCCCAGCTTCAGAAAATGCGCCATGGGGATCAGTCCCTGTCACCCCCGGTCCTTGGAGCCAGTGTTGTCCACTCCGTGTCTGCTGTTTGCTACGGTGGGCCTTAGGTTCTGTCCTTGGCCTGTTCCTCTGGGCCGAGCCTCAGGCAGCTCCGCTGAGAGAGGCCCGGCAGGGATATTAGCGAGGAAAGGGTGCCAGGCCTGCCGCCCTCGTGAAGCAGAGGCAGCCACGTGTCCCCTGGAAGCACCAGTTTACGTCTTCGGGCCAAGGGTGTCCCCTCTTTACAAAGCACATTTTTCCCTCCCAGGCCGGCAGGCCATCTGGACGTGAGAAGAGCCGATCCACTCTGCAGGCGCCCCCGGCTGTTCCTCCTTCCTGGGTGCAGCCCAGCCCGTTCCCCTGTCCCTCAGGACGATGCAGTCGATCCCCCCAGTGGTGCCCAGGGAGCCTCAGCCAGGTCCCCGGCTCAGGGGTCAGATGCCGTGGGGCTCAAGGTGGATGCCGGCAAGGGTGGAGCCAGTTTCCACTGCGTTTCCTGAGCCACACCTGCCCGCGCGCCAAGCCCCGCCCTCAGGGAGGCCACTGCTGCAGGACCCAAGTCTCGGGCTGGCTGTTCAGCCTATTAGCTGCCGCCAGCCCGCCCCCGGCCCCTCCCGCGGTGCCTGGGTGAGCGCCCAGCTTGCCGACCCCAGCCTCGTGGCCCCGCTCTGCCCGGTTCGGAGCTCCTGCGGCCTCCGAGGGCTGCGCTCTGGCGGGCCTGGCGGGAGCGGGGCACTGACTCCACTTGTGGCTCCATCCTGGCGTGTCCTCTCTGTGGACTCTGCTTCAGCATTAAGAAAGGGAAGAGCTTCAGCCCCGTGGCACGAATTCCTGCCGCAGTCGACGTCCTAATTATCCAGGATGAATCAGCAGCTCTGCCCGGCAGGGCGCTGGGAAGGCTGGGCTGCCAGCCCACTGCTGGGGGACTTAAGGGAGAGCTACCTCTGTACCTGGGGAGGCCCCAAGTTGACCCCATCCCAGAGACCCCTTCCGCCCATCTTGTTTGTGTCGCCCGGTGGGCTGGAGGGGAGGGCGAAGCTGGCCGTGAGGTTTTCATAAGAGGCTCGGCTTCCAGAAGTGACTACCGTTCCCTGCGAGTGAGGCCTTTGACGTGGTTTCCACTGTAACCTTGGATCCCCTGGGACTGCCCTCGCGCAGGAGCGCACCTCTGAGAAACTAGCCTGCCCACAGCCCCTGTGACCGCCCTGGTCTTTGCTGCTCCCCCCTTTCCTGCCCCCGTGTCCTCCAGTGGTGGGGGTCCCCAGTGTACTTGCGAATCCACAACCAAAGCCCGGAAAGAAGAAGGTTGGGGACCCCTGCCGAGGAGTGACGCACAGGTGTGCCAGATGCACTGCTCGAGAGAGCGGCACCTCCTCCTAAGTCAAGAGCAGCAGGTGGAGAGGCCGGTCCACGTTCAGAGGCTCTGTGGGTGCCCACTGCTTGCCTCCCCCTGCACCCTGCTTGCCCGTATCAAAGGGGGTGCTGTGATCAACTCCCACCCCGTCCCTTTGAAGCCCCACTAATCTCCCTTTTCACCGCACAAGCGTGTGTGCTGGCGTCGGTCCCCCTGTGGGGTGTTGGCCACCAGGGGGACACGAGGGGCCCCATCTGGTCTTGCCTTGTTCCCATCACCCTTGTCCGTCCTGTGCAGTCGGACTTTCTCCATCCCCTCCATCCCCCTGGTGTTGTCCCCAGGGCCCCTTCTCCGGCCTCCTGTGTCCTTACAGCCCCAGGCTCCTGCGATTTTCTGCCGTGTGCCCACAGGTTAGAGATGCCCACACTTCCTGGGCAGGGCCTTGCGTGCAAGCCAGACCTCTAAGGAGGGAGGTGATCCTGCCCAGGCTTCCTAAGGGCTGGTGCCTGGCGCCCTGTGCACATTCTGGACCGCAGCCCACCCTGAGCATGCAAAGCAGCCCTGGTGGGGGCCGCGTGGGAGAGGGTGAGAGCCTGCTCTCCCTCCTCATTGCTGGGCAGATCCTTTTGGGGCCACCGAGCCAGGAGCATCCCTCTGCTAGTGAAGCAGGACCTCCCTGGCCGTGCTGTCCCTCCGCCGGGGGAGGGAGGAGCGGACTGTTCTAATCCGCCCCCGGGGCTCCTGAAGACCCTGCTCGTGCCTCTAACAGGGAGCTGCCACCGTGGTCTGCACGGCCCAGGGCTCAGAGCCAACCAGCGCCAGGCCGACCCAGAGCCCAGCTCGAGTCCCTGTGGGCGTGGAAACCGTGAAGGTCCCACAAGCGAACACGTAGCTTGGGTGGAGGGGGGAGGCACCGAGCCTCGTTGGGTCCATGTCCAATCTCGTAAGTTAAGGAAACTGGCCGAGTCAGCCATTTTTGTAAGTTTCTCAGTCGTAGACATCTTTACCTATTCCTCCAAAGTCATGTTCTGGAGCCCAGTACAGGAAAGCAGTGGAAGTGACCTCACTCACCCTCATGGAAGAGGGAGGACTGACCAGAGAGATGCCCCCAGAGGACCCGGAGCTGCGACCCCGCGTCAGAGGGCCAGGCCAGGTTCTCGCAAAGCCCCGTCTCCCTGTCCTGCTGGGACTTCCAGAGAAGCCAGCTTCACCTGCAGGGCCCCGGCTGACCTCACGCTCCTTCTAAACCTGAGCGTGAGGAGGCCTGAGGACCCCGGGGTACTGCGGACACGGGACTTCTTTCCTGTTTGCCTGTGACCAGCATTGATCGTCCTTCTGACTCTCCCACACCAGGCCCCGCGGCTATGCTTCTGCGTCCACAGAGACAAGCTGTCACATGATCAAGAAGAGAGGGGACAGAGGGGACAGCTCTGCAACTTTATACGGGTCCCGCTGAGGCGGAACTCCGTGGCGAGGTGGGCGGCTATTTCGGGAATCGAAGGGCTTATGACCACAACTGCTGCATTCAGACGGGTAATTCAGCGGGTGAGGGGCTGGCTGACAAACCTACTAAAATATGGGACCCATTTCTAATCAAGATAGAGGACCAGGGGCACGATGTCTGGCCATTTAGGCTATAAAAGCCTATTTCAGGGAAGTAATTACAGGCTTGGGATAGAATCTTCAACCCGGAGAATAAGAAATCAACTTATAGCCAAGATAAAGTGAGGGCTAATTTGGTGCCACCTTCTAAGAACTTGGGTATTCATTTCAGAAGAATCTTCCCACCAGTGTCCCTACAGGAGGCCCAGCCGTCCGTCCGGGTCAACAGGTTGCTGTCATGAACCAGGGGGAGGCTGAGCCCCGCGAGGGCAGGTGTCCCGGGAGGGAACAGAGGGGACGCCTCCGAGGTCCTGAGCCATGTGACCTTCCCTGAAGGGGGCCAGCCTAGTGGGGTGTTTGGTCAGGTGAATGCAGGACACACACCGTTGGGTTAGATGTAGGCACATCACCCACCTCGTGGGGTCTTGTCCCCTTAGCTGCACCCAAGAGCAAGAAGTGGTGTGGGAAGAATTTTCCAAGGGTACCCTCTGCTCGGGGCCACAGCTGCCCCACTGCCCTCTCACAGCCAAGCCCCGCTGGGCTCCCGGGCACGTGTCCTCGGGGAAGAGGTGCAGGGCCCCCGCACAGCTTTTCAGGGCTGCCTGGAGCCCGTCAGCAGGGGCCTGCCCTCTCCTGTGCGGTCAGAAAAGGGCTGAGTGATGCCGGCAGGACCTGCTCTAGGCCTGTGCTGGGGAAGGGGCCTCTCTGGACTTCAAGGGTCCCTAACAAGAGCTTCACACTTGGGACAGAGGAGAGGCAGCCCTCATCCATGTCGAGAGAGGAGGGATGCGGTGTGGGAAGAGAAGATAAAAGCTGGGAGAAGGTGCCATGTGGACGGAGAGGAGGCCCTGATTCCGGCCACTGTGGCTCCCAGGACGGGCCTAGTCATCCCGACGGAACTGGCTGGTCCTTCAGACTGAAGTCGAATCAGTTCACACATGGAAAGTATCAAGCAGGTTGGTAATTTGACTCAGGCCCTCATCGTCTCTCTCCTAAGCCAGTGCAAGCCTCCTAACGGTCCCTGTTTCCATCCTTCCCTGTCTGCCGGGGCCCACCTAGGCCAGCTGGGCCCTGCCATCTTGAGGCCCGCAGGCCTCCCATTGCCACTTCAGACTTGACCCAACTTCTGATTTACGCAGCAGCTGCTCTCAGAGGTGCCGCGCACCGGAGCCCCCCGGGAGACGCATGAAAGCACAGACGCGAGTCCCCGCCTCCTTCCACAGCTGCCAGGTCAGAGTCTGTCCGTGTCCCGCTTCCTGTTGCCACTGTAACAAGTTATCACACTTAGCGGCTCAACACGGCACCGCTCACCACGTCCCAGGTCTGCAGGTCGGACGTCTGAAAGGGGTCTCCCCTGGGCCGGGAATCAAGGTGTCCGCAGGGCTGGCTCCTTGTGGAGGCTGTTCGGGGGAATCGGGGCCTTTTCCGGCTCCCAGGGGCCTCCTCTGTCTCCAAAGACCGTCTGTACCGAGTCAGGTTCTCCGTTAGTCCCGCACTCCCCGCTGGATGACAGGTTACTCGCCTCTGCCTCTCGGAGGCTTCGCTGGTCGTTCAGCTGCTTGGGAGCTACGCTGAAGGAACCTTTGCATCGAGGCCCAGACCAGACCAAAGATCTACCCAGCGGCATGCTGGGTGACCACGGACCGGGACACCCCGTGCAGGCTCACCTGGCCGTCCCCAAAGCCATCTTACCAGACATCCACGTCCTTGCACAGGCTGGAAAGCAGGACACCCATGCGGCCCCTCTGAGTGAGTCAAAGGAGCTGAATACAGCCGCCTTGCCGAAGCGTCAGGGCCCCGACGGCCTGCTGAAGGCTGTCCCTCGAGCCCTCCTCCCGGGCCACAGATGAACATCCCCAGACATCCGTGTCCTGACCCCTGGAACCCGGGAATGTGGAATTCAGGGTGCTGGTCCAGTGACCCTGAGGTGGACAGTGTCCTGGGCTCTCCAGTGGCCCAGTGTGATCACAGGGTCCTTAAAGGTGGAATAGTCAGCAGCAGAGGCGGTCAGCGATGTGAAGGGGAAGGACTCAGTCCTCCAGCGCTGGCTTCGGAGACGCAGGAAGGCCCGCGAGCCGAGGAAAGCGGGTGCCTCGAGAAGCTGGAAACGGCCCTTCGATGGATACGAATCCTCCCCTGGAGCCTCCAGAAAGTGGGCAAAACGATCCCCAGGAGGAGCAGTATTGGGCCCCTCAGAGAGGAAGGGAAATGGCTTAAAAAATCAAAAGGCTTCACACTGACTGAAGTTTTGAGACACATAGATCAGAGCCTGTGAAAAGTGTGTTTACATTTTTTCACATGTAAAATGGACTAATTGTCAGTGACGTAGTCTGCGCTTGGATCTGGCATTTGCAACGCACATTAACCTCTAAGAATGTGGAGGTTACAGATGGGGCTTTGCTGGGCAAGGTCAAGGCGCCCACTCAAGGTTGCCCGGCTACCGGTGGTCTGGCAAGAGGGATGCAGCTTCCAGCACAGCACAGACAGACAGACAGACGCCGGAAGGGCAGGCGTGCGCCGGAAGGGCAGGGACGCTGCAGGGCCGTCTTGATTACAAAGGCAAAGGACTGTTTTCAAAATTAAACTCATGCTTCACGTCTTCTCAACAAAAGCAGTGAGGACATGAGTGATTCCCCGAAACTGTTTTGTAGAGCTTTACCTGAGTGGATGCCCAGAAAACCCCGTAACAGAATGCCTGTTTGGGAATAGCCTCCGGAAATCCTACTGGAGGGGGATGGGGTGTGTAACTAGAACACGAGTCTCCCAGAAGCCTGCCCTCCCGCTAACCCTGCTCTAGCCCAGTGCGTCACGCCAGCAGAGCCCACGCTCTGGACCTCCTCTCCTCACAGCAGCAAAGATCTCCGCGGTGACGGGCTGGCTGTACCGCCTGTTTCGTCACCTGCTCTTTAATTGGGAAGCCGGGCGTCCAGGCCCATGGCACTGCCCCCACCGTCCACTCCCCCGCCTCGCCAACCCTGCTCCCTTAGTGCAAGCTCCTAATTGATTAAACGGATGATTGATTATCGGACCCGAGCCATGTGTTCTCCAGACACCCGTTTGCTTGGAATGGAAGGAGCGCGGCCGGCATCCATCACCGCCCGCTGCCCACAGACTCGGAGCCAGGGACTGCTGCGGACCACGCCGCCGTAATTGCCACCAGCCTCCCCTGAAGCAGGTGCACACCCGCCATCAATTTTGCTGTCTTGATGTGAGCGTCCTGCCAGCAGGCCACTGTCAGATGCTGCTGACGCAGGACTCGCTGCTCCCAGCCTCCCAAAGCAGCCACACCGTTCGGGGTGCCCGGTGACGGTTCCATCAGGGAGCGGGGAGTGAGGAATTCAGGTGCCTCCTGGTCGCGGGGTTGCTGGGGGACATGTGATCCGGCACTTTCTTCCTGTCTGGTGAGATGGAGTGGTGACTCCAGGTGGGTCCTGAGAGCAGGAGGATCAGTTTCCCCCCCTAAACTGGGGCCCTCAGGTTAAGATGCTATTGCCTAGGCAGCCCTCGAAAGCCGGGTTTCACTTCACCCCCATCTGGACATGAGAAAGTAGGGGGAAACGGGAATCCACTCGGTCAATCCAGCCACACGAGGCCCTTCATTTTGTGCAGCCTGGGAGGCAGGCATGGCATCAAACGGGAGGTGGGGTCAGTGCATGACTGTCACACACAGTCCTGAGACCCCACGTCTGGAGGCTGACGAGGTCCTTTTCGCAGGGGTGAGTCCATGGACCGTGCTTCCGGCATCTTTCTTGCTTCACCCATGAATTTCCACGAATTTTGTGCTTCTTTAAATTGAAGCAATGATTGTAAGGCAAATGTAAAGCTACGGAGTGCAAAAGCATCTATGTTTCTACAGTTTTCTCCTCAGTCTTTTAACGGTGGCTGGTCTCACTCAGGGCCAATTTGGAAGCAATATTTGTGCTACTCAACTTTACCAAGTCTTTCGAAAGCAATAGGATCAATTTTCATAAAACATCAATTCCCTCTCTTTTCACTCAGCCTCCATCATTTTGCATCCCAGTAAGTAAATCACATCAGTGCAATAAAGCGGTCCTAGACAGGTTTGGGACCAAGCACACTGCTTCCAGTTGCATACAAGTAGCTCGAGACGGCCACAGGCTCCACGGGCCAGCTGGAGGTCCTGCCACAGGAAGGCCAGCCTGGGACGAGGCCAGGCCTGCCCTGGCGATGCTCAGCGGGCACCCAGGAAGAGCGGCACCCGACTGGGTCACAAACTCAGGCTGAGAAGTGCAGGTTACATCCACTGCGTGGCGATCGGCAGTCAAAGTCGAGTCCCAAGATGACGCCGTTTCCCTAAGACTGAAAAATAAACCGGAAGCCCCTAGCTTTCCAGAGCCCTTAAAGAGAATTACACATTCTGGACATTTTCTTTATTTGCATTTTTTTTTGAAAGCTGAAGACATTTTCAACTTAAAACTTTGTATAATAATGTATTGTGCAACGTACACATCGTATATTATTGTATATAATTAAAAGCTTGAAATAATAAACCCACCCACGTGTAACTCCCACGTGGATGTAGCATCTTGTCGGTAACTCCCAGATGCTGACGGCGGTCCTGAGGGATGCACCTTGGGATGCTTCCACTGGGAGGGCGCACTTGGAGCAAGTCGCCACCACCTTCACTGCCCACACACCCCTCTGGGTCCCGCCAACTGGAAGACCAAACCTAGCAGCCTTTTAAAAAAGTTTTCCTGTCTACAGCACGTTCCCCGTCAGATGCTGAGTTGAGGATCTGTCAACGTCCAAAGGAGAAACGTCTTCAGGAAGCAGGAGTCCTCTGGTCCTAAGTGAGGACCACTGTGCCATCCCCCAGCTGCCACCTGTCCTTCCAGGCCCGGAACAACTATTTGAGCCACAGCCAAATCCTCTCCAGCTTCCTGCCCCCAGGCCCCCAGGTCCAGCTGGACCCTGTGCTGAGGGACAAGTGAGGGTGTGCTGTTCGGGGTGGCCCCCAGGGGCAGGCTGTGTGGACTCAGACCCACTCTCCCGGGGTCGCATTCCCACCCTCCTCCAGGAGCAGTTTTTGTGTTTGGACAGGGATTTTGCGGAAAGAACCTGAGACGGGGACCATTCTGCTGGTCGCCCTCCCAGCATCTTGGCTCAGGTGGAGGTGAGATTCGCTGGTTAGAGGGGGGAGCATTCCTATCAGGCAGGGACGCCTCCCGTCCCCTCGCAGCGAGAGGACAGTCTCGAGAGGAGCAGGCGGCCGTCGGCCTGGCCAGGAAGGGCCAGGCGTCGCCAGCGTGGGTCTCATTAGCCCCCCGTGGGGAGCCGGCCTCCTACCGCCTGACCCCTGCCTCCGGCTCATTCTTCCACAGACTAATTCCCCAAATTGACGGATTTCAGAGCCTGGCGTGCCCAGGGTCACTCAGTCACACTGCGCTCTGGTCAGTGTCAACCCGGGCTTTACCCGGATCAGGGGTTGCGGTGGGAGAAGAGGATCCACAGGCCCAGCACGTGCGAGCCCAGCCCGAGCGGGCAGCGTGGGGAGGACGGTCTCCACACTGAGGACACGGCCGCGCCGCGGTGATGCGAAGGCGCCGAGCTCGGCAAGATTCCCCAACACACGGGAAGTCTCCCGGGAGAAGCGGTTTTCAGATGAGGGCGCTGTGCCCGGAACAGTACCTCGTGTGTGTGTAACACACACTCTGCAGAAACATCTTTTATGTCCAGGAACCTGTCACCTGAGGCTCCCAAGCTGTCGTGTAGCCGGCGGGCAAAAACCTTCGTCTCCTTGTCTTCAGTGGAGACCGGCTGAGTCGCCACCAGCCCAGGTGGGCTGAGGGCACCGTCCACGCCCCTTCCTCAGCGCCCCACCCCACGACCCGTCGGAGGACTCGTGGCCGGGCCCCCCGGGCTGATGGCGGAGGTGCCAGGTCGGTACCAGCAGCAAATCAGTTAAAGGCGTTACACCGAGGGCTTCTGAGGGGGCTCGAGGCTCTGCTCAACGGGGATCTGAGACACAGACCCACAGATACCCTGGCAGGTGCCAGGGAGGAGGTAAGGACCCCAATGGGCAGCAGCTCCGGAGGGACCCTGAAAACCCGTCCTGGGGAAGGTGACCAAGGGTCCTCTCAGCTAGCGGCCCCTGCTCCTGCCAGAGAAGCAAAACCACAGAAAAACCAGGACAGGCTGGTCACCGGGTCAGCGGAGGACCCAGAAGCCCGGCCTCACGTGTGGGGGCAGCAGGTGGTCATCTGGCCCCTGTCCACTCGTTTGTCTAATCGAGCAGCCCCCCGTCTGGCCTCATCACATGGGCGGGGGCCCGGCTGGGCTCCAAGGCTGGGGTGCAGGCCTGGGCACGGGGATTTTGAACATTCCTCAGCGGTTCCAGGCTGCAGCCGGGCTGAGCATCCCTGGCCGAGCAGACTGCGCGTCCGCACGGCCTGGCACATCGTGTGCACCCGAGAAATGACAGCCGCTGCGGGTGGGATAATTTTAGACTTGGGCGCACTTGTGTACCGGACACCACACTGAGTACTTTACATAAAGAAGCCTCAGCACAAGCCTGAAAGCACCGCCACTAACCCTAATCACAGATGTAACCTGAGGCCCAGGAGTGCAGGGACTCGCGAGAGGCCGCTCAGTGGTCAATGGTCCAGCCAGATGTGAGCTCCAGTTCCCCTTGACCCTGAGCCCATGCTCCCCACGCCGAGGCTGTAGCACATCCCCAAATACCTGTGAGGCTTGACCCTCCGGTCACAAACTTCAGTCATTTCATTCTGCACTAAATTATAGTTTGGCCTGATCTCTGTCTATGTTTTTATGAACCTAACAATTATAACTGTGTTCCGTGAGTACTGCACATATAATTTGGTACATGTACATCTCTATACATACACATACAGGTATTCATATTTCTGGCGTGGTCATAAAATGTGCTTCTCCAGGCAACAGAAAGATCGGGTCAGCACAAAGATGTCTTAATGCTGCTTTTTTAGGACCCCTAATTGAGTCTGCTGCCTGCATATCCACTTGCAAGGCATCCTGACTTCGGAACGTGAGCCCACAAATGCTGCGGCACCAGCTGTCTTAAGCCTGAATCTGCTCCACCAGGAGGGCGGCATTAGATGTCCTCTCCCTTTACACATTTTCATTTTTGCAACAGCGTTCCTCAGCTCAAAGCTGCCGTAGGTGGGTGAGGAAGGAGCGATGAGGGGCTGGCCTGGAGAAGAATGAGGAGACCGGTGCCACCCGTGGGACCTGGGGCTCGGAGCCCCGACTCAGGCAAAGATGTTAAGCAATCCTGTCGGCTGAGGCCGCCACTCCCGAGACAGGACCGGAACACGACGGGAGCCCCACGGGGGATCCTCCCTTCTGGGGGATCCACGCACACGCACGACAGGCGCCCCATTTCCACGAGTAAGGGCCAAACCACCAGCAGCCCAGTGGTGGCCCCCCAAGAGGTGCTCCTGTCTCTTCGTGGGAGCCCAGCTCCACCGGGCACACGGAGCAAGGGGCCTGCACACACGTCGGGTCTCGCTCGGAAGTTTCTCCCTCCTGTTGGGAGATGACCCCCGAGGGTCCACACTTCCACATGGCTTTCCAAGGTGGCCACAGCCCGAGCTCTGGAACCTATGTGTCGTGTTCCCCGGAAAGGGGAGATTTAGGTTTTGCTAATCAGCTGACCTGAGACGAAGAGAACCGGAGACCCCTGATGCTGCTGGCTCTGAAGACGGAGGAAGGGGCCAGGAGCCCAGGAACACGGAGCCCCCCAGAAGCTGGGCCCGAGGCCCAGGAGGAAACACGGACTCTCCCCGGAGCCTCCAGAGGGAACCCGGCCTCCGGCTCCTTGATTTTAGCCCAGGGAGACCCGCGTTAGAATTCTGTCCCAGAGGACGGTAAGTGGATGACTTTGTGCTAATCTGTTAGAGCAGCAATGGCTCACTAGTGCAGTCCCACTCCAAGGAGAAGTTCAGAATCTGAGGGAGGAATTGTAAAGGAGGGTTTGTGAACGAGAAACGCGACGAGTGGATTTCCAGCGGTCACTTCCAGAGTTTCATCTCCTTGTGCTGACTCCACGGAGTGATTTGGAGGGAGGTCGGCCTTGAGGACAGTGCCGTGCCCTTCCCCGTGGGGTCAGAGTCACCAGGGGAGACGCCGGGGCCCTCTCCCGGCACCAGCGACCCAAAGGGGTCAAGATAACGAGGTTTGCAAACTTGACCCTGAGAGACCGGGCCAGCCCCTGGGTTCCGCTGCTCACGGGACGGTGGGAGGGGTCACAAGGGACACCCTGTGCCTCCCAGGCACCCCGCTGTGTGTTGCCAGAAGCACCGTCCCGTAGCGGGGACCAGGCTCCCCTCGTGGGCCGGGAATCGCGGCTCTCTTCCTGCTCCGGCTCCACGGGTGGCCCTCACGGGGCCGTGAAGAGCTTCCGGAAGCCCGGGTGTGGGGGACCAGGCAGGGCATGTGGGACTCGGGCTCCCACCTCCCTTCTCGCTGTCTGTCCATGTTCATGACTGGGCAGGACCTTCCGCAGGCCTGGGGTCAGCCACGCAGCCCAGACCCTCAGCCTGGGCGTCACACGGAGCCTCTCTTGACCAGGACATCGCAGACACACACGCTCACAGGGGCACGCACACGTGTGCACACCAAGATGCACATGCCCAGACACACGTGTGTGCTCACACACGTGTATGCATGCACGCGTGCCCACCCTCACCCTGCGGGCTTGCTGGCTGGGCTCCAGAGCAGGGCCTGGCCCACGGGGATGGGCCAGAAGACACTTGGGTACTCCAGCCAGTCCCGTGTTTGCACTACCCTCTGCTGCTAATCCACTTGCAGTAAACTCCAGAGTCGGTTCCGTAGAAGGAAGGAGAGTCCCGAGCTCACGCCAGCTGCTGTGGAGGACAAACAGGAAGCTCTGTGCCAGACGGACGGCTGAGGGCGGCATTTACCACCGGGGAGAGCCTGGGACCCCCTGGACGTGCCTGTCCCCCAGAGCAACACGCCAGCCCCTGGGGCAGGCCTCACTCGCAGGCAGCCCCGCTGGGGGGCTCCGGGTGTCTGCACGGCGGTCTCCAGGCAGCTGGCGGCCTCCTCGCCTCCCCCGAGCACGGCCCAAATCTACCCGAAGGCACTCGGCTGCACCCCGGCCTCTTCCTTCCTCACTGGGAACCTGAACACAGAGGCTGTGTGTGCTGAGCTCCTGTGGAAAGCGCCTGGCACACACGGCCTGAGGCGAGGTGGCAGCGTGATGCCCCTCCCCAAGCCCCCAGTCCCTAGGAAGCCACCACTTCTGAGGCGGCCCAGAGGCAGACGGCAGGGCCCCGGAAGCTCCCGCCACCGAGGGCTGAGCCCGCAGGCCTGGGTTGCACAGCTGCTGGCACTGCAGTCGAGCGGGCACCATGTCTCCAAGGCTGGTCCACACCGACCACAAAAACTCGAGTCTCCTCGGCACTGGAGTCCTCAGGAAAGTGCCACTGGGCGTCTGTGTGGGAGGACCCCTCCTCTCAGGACCCACCTGACAACCGTGGCGAGGCTGTGACCCAGTTCTCAGGGAGGGGTGGAGGGTGGGCGCACCGCCGTCCAGTGTCTGCTCCATCGCACGAATGGTGGGCTCTGATGTGAGGACCCACCTTGCAGATGAGGAAGACAGGGCTTTGGGCACATGGACAGGAGACAGGCCCCGCCCCCGCTGACTGCAGCCGAGACCCCTCTGCACCATGGTTTGCCGCCCTTGCTGCCTGGGAAACAAAGTGTCATCCTGAGGATGAACCCGGATGCACTCCAGTGCTGAGCAAAGCCCGGAGCACAGCACACTTGCAACCCTCACAGCTGTCAGTGTTACCGCTGCTGCAGCGTCCCCGCAGGGGACCCGCCAGGGGCTGGACCCCACCAGCCACAGAGGCCACTTTCCAGGAAGAGAGCTGGCGTCAAGGGCTGGGCCCCTCCACTCCTGGGTCTCCACCCTCCTCTAGGAGAGAGGGACCCGCCAAACTGTTCCTGCTGCACTTGGAGGAGCCGTCGCGCCTACCCACACCCACCCCGTCCCTGGCCCTTCCCTGAGGCTCCACCGGTCTGGACGGCTCGTCTCAGCACCCTGATTAGAGCACCAAGGGATACTCAGCACCCTGATTAGAGCACCAGGGGTAACTCAGCACCCCAATTAGAACCCCAAAGAGTTTATTCATCACAAAGGCGACCCATCACCTAATGATAGAATCACACACGTGTAGCACTAAAATAGCCTGTGTTATTCATGGTCTTCTTGGCAAGGACCTACCTTTGTTTGAGGGAAGTTTTATTAACCTGGATCCCAGTACTTCAGACTCTGTCCTCACCTGAGGAGGGTGTAGCAGAAAGACCCGCTCTGTGCCCGCCCCTGCCCCGAGTCCGCCATATTCGTTTCTCAGGGGAGGCGTGGTGCTCTGCTCTAGTCCTGTGACCCGCCCGGGAAGATGGAATGTCTGACCCCAGGTTGCCCCGGGGCAGTGGCTCATGAGTCAGGAGAAGAGTAGCCTCCAAACACACCAGTTACCTCTGCTTTTCCTAAAGACAGGACTTCAGCTTATTGGGGGCAGAACTACACCACCCACAGCTTTCTTCCCGAGTCATTGACGTGCGTGAGGGAAGGAATATAGACAGGGTGAGAGGCAGGAATGAAAACCAAACTCTAAGATCAGACTCGACAAGTGGGTGGTGCCCGTGAGGCCCAAAAGAGCAACGCTCTGGGTTGTCAGCCAGCTCTGTGCACAGGGGAGACACTGAGGCAGGTGGAGAAGGGGCCCCACTCAGGCCACACAACAGGGCAAGGGGAAATGGGCTGAACCCACAGCAGTCAAGTTTCCCCTTGTCAAGGGTCAGACCCTGAGGCCCAGCTGCCCTAACTGGAGGAGCTTCACAAGAACTCTCGTCTCCTGGTATCACAGAACTTGTCTCCCAGACCAGCTACAAGTCTCAGCTAAGTTGACAGTACTTACTGATAGAACTAGGGTGGCAGGTGCCCAGCAGCAGACATCCTGCAATTAAGGTGAGATGTTTGGGAGTCACATATTAGCTCCAGGCTGTAAGCACCAAGGTCCACAGATACCAGAAGCAGTGAGAATTGCCAATGAAACCTCCTTCCACCCATCCCTCCACATGCACGGAGCTGACTTTGAGCCACTCTGAGACTTAAGACTGAGATCAGCAGAGGATAAAGAAGAACAAAACCCAGGACCTGCTCCTGAAGCCATCACATGGGGGAGGAGAGACCAAGAGGCCCCATCACATGGGGGACGAGAGACCAAGAGGCCCCATCACATGGGGGACGAGAGACCAAGAGGCCTCATCACACAGGGGAGGAGAGACCAAGAGGTGTAGATGCTACAGTGTCGTGTGGACTCTATCCCTCAGGTGGGACGTGGAGGTGTAGACACCGCTGCTGTCATGTGGACTCAGCACTCAGGTGAGCCCACTGTGGCTCTCAGTGGGTGTCTGGGCCCACACCCTGGGCTCCGATGGCCTCTGATGCCTTTGTTTAGACGGTAGAGTTTGTGTTCTTTAGGAGCCATGATTTCCAACCCACATGCCTGGGTCTCTCGTCTGCCAAGGACCTGCATCGACAGATTTGGTCTCCACGTGATAACACCTGGACCATCATAACGGGGAGCGAGGCGGAGGCGCGGGAAGCACGGCTTCAAACCTGTTGGTCCAGCCCCTGGGATAGGCCCTTCCCAGCCTCCTCCAGGGGAAGGGTGCTCCCGCCCCCTCCCCGTCTGTCTGCTGTCTTCCTTCCCCTCCTCTACAGAGACCTGGTAAACATCGACTGAGGGGAATTTAGTGAGGAGGCAAGTAGGCGAGGTCTCGGAGTCCCCTCTGGATGGACCACGTTGCTTGGGTGGACAAAGGCCCAGCCGCATGCAGATCCTATATCCAGATGGATCGGTGGGTCTCCAGCCACCACCGGGCAAGGTCTTGGCCTTACAGCCGCTTCCCCAGCAGGCATTGACTTAACTCTCTTCCTTACTGGTTTTGCCCTAAGCGTTCATTGCCAGATTTCCCAATTTTTCTCTAAAAACTAACGAAGTACTTTATTATTTTCTGATAGCTTCCCCAAGGGAAAAAAATTTGAAAGTAGCAAAATGATTGTAACTGAGCAATTATATTGTGCCAGAGACTGATGACTAATTGACAAGTACTTTCACAAATTCAGTTTAACAAGACAGCAGGAAGATTGCTGAAATACTTCCCTTCTTCTTTCTTCTCTTTTTCAGCCATATTTGCGGGGAGTCCTGGGAGCCAGGAGCTGCACAGGGGCCTGAAGGGAGGTCACGGCTTCCCCACGTCCCAGGCCTTGGAAGCACCGTCTTGGTTCCCGTTTCCCCTCCCAGGGACAGTCTCATTGCAGCATCGCATCCCCCAAGACCAGTTTTCAATTCGCTAAATTTACCCCCGGCCTCCCTCCGTCGGAAACACACCAGCTGACTTGCGGAATCAAACAGTCCTTTCTTCTCCCCCTGAGGGTGTGAAGCTCGTAATCTTTCACTGACCAGCTCTGTCCCCTTATGAAATATTCATTGCCTGGAAGTGTCCCCCCCGGAGAGTGGCCCAGCCTCCTTCACCCCCCAGATGAGAGAGCGGGCGGGGTGGTAGGGGGGCGGGAGGGCTGTGTTTGTTTGGGGTCTGGTGCCCTGTTCAGCCAGTGCGGCCCAGGCTCTTCGGAGGCTGCCCCCTCCCCCAATTCCTCAGCTGCCTCTGCGCACAGGCAGCCAGATGAGTCATGGTCACCATGAATATTTTAAGGAGGTCTTTTCGGTGTTGCTGGATGGGTCGCAGCTGTAATGCAATCCACACCATCACCACCATTGCTTCCCGGGAACCAGGGAGAGATGGCAGCTGGGGAGCCCGGGCCAGGGGAGGGGAGGGCCAGCAGGGGCCGGGTGGCTGGGGTGCGGGGCGGGCTGCAGGACTGAGAGCTGCCCAGCACTGGAGAGGCGGGAGCAGATGACCAGCCTCCCCGTGGTGTCACGCCGGCCCCTCCCGGCGAGCCCAGGAGGCCTACTGTGAATATGCGTCAGAAATGAGCGTGTATAAGGGAGAAAGAAAGAAGAGCCAACGTTAAAACTCGCTTCTGCTGAAGCTCAGAGGCCTCAGTTCAAGGGATCTCCCCCCACCCCGAGTTTCGCCTCCCTCGTCCTGGCACGTCTCAGTTTCTATTCCAACCGGAAGAGAAAACGCTGCCCCGTAACCACCACGGGAAGGTCTGGCTCCTCGGTTCCCACTTGATTCGCACCCAGATGAGATCCGACGCGGCAGAGGCCGGAGGCCCACTAGCCCCAAGCTGTCGCGGGCGGGGGCCTCCACCCAGGCGCCAACCTTCTCCCCGAGCTCAACCCAGAGGCGTGTGCGGACGGAGCCCAGCCGGCACTGCCCAGTACGGAACAGCACCTGGCAACGTCCACGAAGCTCTCTCAAGCCTGAGGACTTGATGAGCCTCTGGAACACGGTGGTTAAATCATGAAGGGCCTTGTGAGCGTAAGGACCACCCTTGTCCACGCAGCCATCTGTCCATCCGGAAACCAGGCGGAGCCGGGTTGCCTGTGCATCTCTCTGGGCCACCGCAACAGGACCGCAGTCTGCGGCCGACTCACACTTCTGAAGGCCTCGGATGGCAGTGTCCAGGGCCTGCCCCTGAAGGCTCCCGGGGACCGTCTCCCGCCTGCAGAGCACTGGCTGCCCCCTGGGGCCCTCCACATCACCTTCCTCTGCGTCCAAATTTCCCCTTCCGATAAGGACAACGGTCCCGGGCGAGGGTCCACCCAACTCCAGTGGGGACACTGTTCCCAAATAAGGTCCCATTCTGAAGGACTGGATCAAGACCTCAGCGTATGAATTGAGGGGGACATAACTCCGCCCATAACAGACCCCGAGTTTGCTCACAGGCTGCTGGATGATGTGCTTTCTGCAGGCAGGGAATGGGGCTGGGGTCCCCTCACGGCACCCCAGGGACCCCACGGCCCCTCAAACCTAGGCAGCACCCACGCCTTCTCAGCAGACAAATGCACAAGCTGCTTACGGATATGGAGTGGGGTCAGCTCCTGTCTGACACTAGCAGTGACCCCCGTGAGGGGCTGGGCTCCATCAGCCCCAGCCTGGGCCGAGAGCAGCAGCTGGGAGGTGGTCCAGCGCATCTTCACGAATTCTCAGCCCCGCCCCACAGGAGAGCATGGAAGGCGCCGGGTCGCTGCGCGTGGGCCCCACGCCTGCCCGTGAGCGGCCCCAGCGCCGCCCATCCCCACTGGAGGCAGCTCTCCTCCACCTGATCCCTGCGCTGTCTTCCGAGTTTGTCTCAGAGTCACATGGCAGCGACCAGGAGATACGCGAGGGCCCCCTCTCAGGAGGCACAGCAGCCGGTCCCGGCAGAGGGCACCGCGCCCACTCTCTCGGGGAGTGATGGCCACTGCCCCCAGTGCTGGGGACCCGCCGGGGCTGCTTTCTTGTGTGGAGACACCGCCCAGCGACAAGCGCACTTCGGTCAGGCAACGATGCTCCTGGCAGCCGACAACAGGGGAGGGAGGTGTGGCTAGGGTGTCAGGGCCTCTCCGACTGGTGACGTGGGGGGAGTGAATGACGGGGGAGGCCAGCCCAGGGTCCAGGGAAACAGCCGCTGCCAGGGCCCAGGTGTAAGGACAGGGAACCAGAGGAGGCTGGAGAGGCTGCGGGTTGGCCCCGGAGGACCACAGAGATTCCAGGTGACAGCCTGCACTGGAGAAGGCCCTCCAGCTGCTCTGTGGAAGCTGGATGGAGCGGGCGGGGCGAGGACCGCAGGAGCAGAGGGACAGCAGAGGGACACCTCTGAGGTGATCCGGGGCGCTCGCGGCTGGCCCGGTGCAGACGACAATCCCGGTCGAGGGTGGAGGAGAAAGCGCATTCCGGCTGTGCTCCCGTGGCCAATTTTTGCTGCTGGGCTGGATGTCTGTGCAGGAGACGAGAAGCACCAAAGGTCCCCCCAGGCTCTCAGCTCAAGCAGCACCGGTTGAGGCTTGAGGGAGGTTGTAGGACGTAGGAGAAGTAGATTGGGAACGTGGGCGCCGGGACTCCTTTGACCTGGACCATCTTAGTGTGGGCAGCTCATCAGGCATCCAAGTGCAGATGCTGGGGGCGCTGAGGGTGGGCATCCTGGGCTGGGGAGGCAAGCTTGGTGGTCATCAGACTGGGCGGCTCTGAGGGCCGTGGGGCTGAACGAGACACCCCCGGAACGAGCCTCGATGAGGAAGAGAAGGTGGCTCAGACGGAAGGAGGGAGGCTGCCCTGGGGGAGACGAGACCCGGGTGGGGGGCTGTGAATGGGTGGGGGGCTTCAGGCCTGACCCAAGTGGTGCCCTGATGGGCCTGGAGAGGAGGGGTGCCGGCCGGCTGGGACCTGCGTCAGGAGTCAGAAATGTTGGCCAAGATGCTTCTGTCGGGAGGAGCCTTGCTTTTTCCCTCTGCTTTATGTTCAAGGGTCAATGTCTACTGCTTTTGCACTTAGAAAACCGCAGTTGCTGAAAACAGGCCCGGCCCACCAGCCTTGCTAATTAATCCCACCCACTCTCCCCATCTTGAAGGCCTGGGCCTCCCTCCCCGCAAACCCAGCCCACTGCTGCTGGGCCGGCCTAGCTGTGAACACACACACCCCCGCATAAAGGGGCTTCGCCACCAGGACCCCGCATGACAGTGACGGGTCTCTGCCTCCAGAGTGTGGGTCACAGGGGAGACAAGCCAAACCTAGGCAAACGCAGAGAGGGATCAACTCCTCACAGACCTGGCAAGTCCTGGGCAGGTCTGTGAGGGGTTGATTTGGGGTTGGATTTGCATGCGAAACAGCAGATGCTCTCTGGGCATCATGCCAACCCCTGACTAGTCCCGATGAGGCCGAGAGTGCAAACCTCAGGGTCCTTGGGTCTGGGGGCTGGGAAGCTACCGTCCACGGTCTCGGGAACATACAGGTCGCAGGAGCACGGGAGGCTGGCAGCTGCCCCCTTGGTCCAGATGCCACCCAAATTCTGTTTGAATCTCTGGGAGTCACGGGACGCTACACGGCCACTTGGCCTGGCAGGAGCTCCCACCCCCTCCCGGCATCCTGCCCATCGCTGAGCAGCTGTGGCCTCCAGGGACAGGACCAGCACACTCACCCCCTCGTGTGCGTTGTTTTAACCTGCTGCTCCACAGGACAAAATTACTCTCAGCAACAATTATGAGAAGAAACAAACAATAACGGTGGCCAGAAGAGAAACAAAGACAGAAATCTTCTGTTATTAAACTGCATATATAGAATCATACCAGTAAAGTTTAAAGAACTAAAATTAAAAGCTGATAAAAAGTAAAACAGATATTACATTGCTAAGAAGGGAAAAGTCATAGATGAACACTTCTTGATTATATGAATGTCTCTTTTCACCAAAGGGGCACACTGGCAGTACACCCTGGGTTCGCTGTTTTAACCCCCGGGGGCCACATTCCAGTGGTATTGGAGTGTCGGGTGCCCCTGCTCCGTGGTTTCTGTCGCCGTCCATCCTGAATGTAGAATTTTGAATTTAGAACTACTGGCTCACGGTGGTAATAAAAGCAAGCCAAGCTTTCGCTGGCTGAATTGTTTCTAAATTCTCTCAAGACAGGCCCCCGCCTTTGCGCCGAGGCCCCAGAGCTTCGCCGCACAAGACAGCCAGCCCTGGGCAGACCTGCCAGATGCCAGCACTGCTGGTCAAGGATGAGCACTTCTCACAAAAACCAGGGCTTTGGACAGGCTGCCAACTTACACTAAAGCACGTCTGTTCTCGAGGGTGACCCGGTCCTGTCGGGCCCAAGGCATTGCCCATAGCCCAGTCCATCCGGCCAAGTTCACATCGTCTCCAGGTGGGTCCCGTGCTCCATGACTGGTCAGTGCAGTGAGAGAGGCACCTGTAGGTGGCCACGGGCAGGGGACACCTGGGTCATAGGTGGCCATGGGCATGAGGAACCTGGCCTTGTTGTCCAGAGGTTGTGGGACTGACGGCAAAGGAACCTGCTTGTCAGGAATTCGGTTCTTCCGGGTCACAAAGGCTCTGGAGGCTGCTGAGGGCTCTCCTTGCTGTTGGTGTTGATGCCGCCTGGAACGAACCTGCCCTGTGGAAGCAACCTGGCCTGTGGACTCAGGTGGGATGAGAACCCAGGCCGATGGTTTCTAGTGGTGTTTCTGAGAGGGCTGAGGGTCCCCTCAGGGCCTCCCAAGGGGAACTGCTGTTGAAAACATGAGGTTTAATGAAATGGTTTTTTCTCTCCCCAGCCAGGCAGCGAGTGCAGCCTGGGGGCTCCTGGGAGGTGAGGGAGGGCTGGGCCTTGCCCCGGCTGTAAACAGCTATTACACTGATCAAAGGAGCTATGTGCACCTAATTACAGAGCTTAAAAATGAAGGAAGTGCAAGGCTTTTGCCCACGATGGGGATAAACTCGGAGTTAAGGTAATCCATCGTGACAACGTGGGGGGCTCCTATGGTCATGTCCTCAGGCTTTCTGTTCCTACCCGGCCGCACTTGTCAGCAGGGTAGGACCAGGCAGTGGACGCTCCAGCCTTGGACGGCCAAGTGTTTGCTGCATGAACAGCCACATCATGTGAGAGGAAGTGAGGTTTTTCAAGATTCCAGTGAAAGGGACAAACCTTCACGCTTCATTGATGGAGATGCCGCCGTTTGGACCGAAGGTGAAAACAGCCGGAGCCCACGTCCAGGTAATGAGGGAACAGCTGGGACGGACAGACTCCCTGCCTCCAGACGGCCCTGTTCAGGCAGGACCTCCCCCTGGGATGCCTTCCAGGCCCACCTCCTAAGGGGCACCACGGGGCTGAGGGAGAGCAGAGCCTCACACTGGCCTCGGCGGGGCCAGGAGAGCACCCCCAGACCCTCTGCTGCAAAGAGGGAGGGGATGGGGGCCCAGCGACACCCCCCTGGCCCACCAGCACGTTGATGACTTGTCCACTCCCAAGAGTTGCCTCTGGTCAGGGGCTGTAGGCCCGTCCAGCCCCCAGACATCACCTTGGCCCAAGGACTCTCAGTCAGCCCGGGGCCCGGTCCTACCTGCTGCCTCCCCCTGTGCTTCACAGGCGTCATCCCCGTGGTTCCCTGCCTGCCATCCCACCTGCCGTCCGCCTCCCAAAGGCCCCGCACTGGCCATGCTGCATCTCTGCGCCCTGCAGACTGTGCGGGGGCACGTCGAAGGAGCTGGGAGCAGCTGTGCCTGTCTGCGTGGAGGACCCGGCCCCAGGCAAGGACAGCAACAGCGGCCCCAGCACTGGGGTCCTGAGACCATGACAAGGCGGAGCTGTATCAGCGTATCAGCCAAGGTTCTCCGAAGAAACACACAGTGTGAGAGACAGAGAGAGAGTTATTTTAAAGAAGGGACTCACGTGGTCCTCGGGGCTGACAAGTGTGAAGGCTGCAGGGCAGCCCAGCAGCCTGGACACTCAGGCAGGACTTCTATGTTTCAGTCTTGAGGTAGAATCGCTTCTTTCCTGGAAAAACTCAGTTCTTTTCTCTACTGTCTTCAACTGCTTGGGTGAGGCCCACCCCCACTATGGAGGGTCGTCTGCTTGACTCAAAGTCCACCGATTCTAATGTTGATCTCACCTAAAAATAACTTCACAGCAATTAGACTGGTGTTTGACCAAACACTGGGCACCATGGCCCAGCCAGGTGGACTCGTAAACTAACCACCCCGGGACCGTAAGTCACTCACTCAGTGGCTGGCCTCGCCGGGAGCCCATCTGGGAGCCGCATGAGCTGCCCCCGCCACCGACGTCGCAGGGCTCACTCCTCCTCAGGGGTCCACGACCACCGCTGGCTTCGTTCCGTATCAGCACTTCATCGGTGGCATCGGGGTTTACGGTCCTCTCAGATCTATGGCTCTCTGTACCATCCCCTTGCCGGACATGCCGCCCCCGGGCCCAGGCTGCTCTGCAGGGGCTCAGAGAACAGTGAGTGTCCCGGGCCCCGGCCAGGCAGCACCCCCAGGCCACACCCACAACTGGCTTCTCTCGGGCACTGCCTGGGGCCGACCCTGACCTGACTGAAGTCTCCTCACTCAGCAAGCACCCGCCCGGGAGCCGCGCCTTCGCAGGGTGCGGAGGAGAGAAGGACGGGGTTCCAGACCCAGGGCTGCAGTTGCTGTGTGGCCGCCAGCTGGTCCCCGGGCCTCTCTGGACCTGTTGCTTCTTCTCTGCTGAGGGCGGCAAGACTCTGCTTGGAGGGCAGTGTCGCTAAGGTCCCTACAGGCCAGAATCGCGTGGTTCTCAGCCTTTGCTCTTGGAAGGAACCCTTTGGATGAGCGGGGACAGCTGCAGTCTGGACACGGGGGAACAGCACCTCCTTCTGTGCCCATTGGGCTGCCTCAGGCCAAAGGGCGCCTTCCAGGGAAAGGGCGCGTGTTCAGCGGTGACTGGCATGGGTAGGGTGCCGCCACGGTGGTGGCTGGCCGCTGAGCGGCCGACACGTCACCTGCCGGCAGAGAGTCCTACCCGCATGGAAACCCAGAAGCTGGGGTGCGTGTGCCCATCCCGGAGGACCTCCCCAGCAGGAGCGGTTGGCGTCAGGCCCGGAGGAGCTGGTGGGCTGTTCTCATCACGCGCGCAAGGAGAGCCCTTCCGTCAAGCAGCAGTGCCCGCCGAGGGCTCAACGCCAGGCCAGGGCCTCGGCGGCTCCCGTTGCCGCGTACCCACGCGCTGGATGCCTGGAGCAGACACACGGTGAACACTGATTTAGTGACGGTGAATGAAGGCAACTGACGGTCTCTTAAATACCGACTTCCCGCCGAGATTAGGAGCCAGCTGATAGGTGGCCCCTGGGCCGGCGTCTTGCAGAGGAGCCGCGAGCCTCTCCCAGGCGGGCCTCGCTCACTCACTGAGCAAATATTTGTCCTTGGCACCAGCTAAAGTGTTGGCATGGTGCTGCATTCAATCATGCATTCCTATTTTTTAACTATTTTCATTAAATCCATTAAGCCAACCAATTGCCAGAATTACTAGATTAAAATGTGTAATATACAATTAGAGCAAATGTCAAGAAATGCAAAACCTAGGCAGGATCCCTCACAAATATTCCATGATTGTGAGTCACTCTTTAGTAGATCTTTCTTTTCCTCCATAGGAAGACCACACTTCAAGAAGAAGAGAGTTTTACAGTCCATTTATATAATATAAATATGTAAGTTTGCCACTTTCTGAGGACATATATAAACACATCATTGGTCTCTTTATCAACGCCTCTAAGAAACAATTCCTCCAGAACAGGCAGAATTAGCCTTACGGCAAAGTCAGTTTTAAAAGACAAGCCACTATTTATGGATTATAACTTATTAATTCTATTTTAAATAAATAGAAATGCTTTCAATATCAAGATTACAAGTCAAGTAGATGCTGAGTCTCTCCTCATCTGTATATCAAATCCTGAAAGGATAGGGGGGAAAATAGCAAACGTGAGGAGAGAAACAAGGAGCAGGGATTCTCAGAGTGCACCCCCACGAGGAACCCCGAGAGACCAGAGGAAAGATGCAGCGCCGTTGCAACGCTGGTCCTGAGCACTTGGGAGCAAGCAACCACAGGGGGACCTCCACTCTCAGGGGTGAGGACAGCAGGGGGGGGCACCCGAGGGCACACCAACCAGGTGTGCACTGGGGCCCCCAGAAGAGACAGCTGGGCTGCCCACCTCCTCCTGGCCCTCACTCGGGCAGGCAGAGCAGGGACGAGGCAGAAGCAGGGCTTGGGGGCAGAAGTGGGGAAAGAAGATACAGAGGCCCCTCTCAGCAGCACGGCCTGCCCACCACCTGCCCCCCGACCACTGACGCTGACCTAGGAATCAAGCCCAGAAGAAAAGCCTTCGACAGTTCCCTGAGCAGCTGTACACGGGACGGTGTCTGTACAGGAATGTCTACCACAGACACGAGCAGAGCCGATGGCCCTACCCGAGGAGAACGTTAACACAGCAGGATACATGGCGTCCAAAGCAAGAAGGCGGAGTGAGGATAGAGAATCAAACAGGAACACCGAAAACTGAGAGCATAGCTGTTGGAATTTAAAAATTCAATCTAAGTTTTGAACTTGAGAGTGGACACAACAAAAGTGTGAATGATGAGCCATGAAAGGAGGCTGAGGGATTTTTCCAGATTGTCTGAAATCTAGATAGTATAAAAGTTAAAAGACATGAAAGGGAGATGAGACACATGTTCACTCAGGCTCTCCAAGGAAACAATGGAGAAATTACAGAGAAATCATTATATAAAGAAATAATTCTTGAGCATTCCCTGACAGTAAGTTAGTTCTTGGTGCCTATCGAATGCTAGGCAGTATAAGCAGGTCTCACTTACCCCTTGATGCTCTGGAGAGAAGCATCAGAACACGAAATGTAAGAGAAATCCTCAAAGCTACAGAAAAACTGCTACTTTCCACAAGACGCAAAAATCACGCACAATCAGATTGTTACCCTTCCTGGATACATGAAGGAAAATGGAGTAATCTTTTCAAAGCGCTGAAGGAAGAGACTTTTGACTCTGGAATTGTGAATCTAGCCAACCTGTCATCCAATGAAGGTTAAGAAAACAAATCTTTCAGCCGCACTAGGCATCAGAAGGCTACGCCTCAGAGGCTCTTCTTCATGAGCTGCTGGAGAACGCGCTCAAATAAGAGGGAAGTTAACCCAACAGAAGCAATGAGATAGAATTTATAATTAATATTATAATACATATAATTATCATAAACTATAATATATAATTTTTATTATATATGTAATTTTTATATAATATATATAATTTATAAATAAATTAATAAAATGCATCAGTACCTAAATATGTTATCTTTAAAAACTTTAAAAAATACTTCTAGCATAAAATAGAATGATTTTCACAAACTTTTAAAAACAATAATCTGAAACTAAAATCCCAGACAGTGAACAGGGCAGTAACAGATTGATGAGTGTGGAGGGAATTATGATTATGCTAATTTTCTTATTTTCTCTCTGTGGAGAATTTAAATACTTATTACTTTAGAAATTTTTAGAAAAAACCTACGTATTTGTTTTAATAATATAAAGGTAAAAACGAAAAGAATAGAAGTATGCTATGACTTTAAAACCTACAGAAGAGTAGAATTAAAAAGGAAACTAGATCAATATACAAAAAGGAGAGAAAAAAGCCAAGAAAAACGTAAAGACAAAACATAGTAGATAGAAGATATAATAAGATGGCTGAATTAAGCACAAATATTTCTGAAATCATAAAAACTGTAAACTGGATCAACCAATCAGTTAAGAAACATGCCTCACTGTAAACAAGAAAAAAACAATCTAGATATATACATGTATTATAACAAGCTCAAACAAAAGCGAAAAATCAAAAATAAAGGAATGGGAAATATTACCAAAATGGAATCCAGGCGGCACTATTAACACCAGGCAAAATAGAATTGAAGGTGAAAAGCATTATATAGTACAAAAAGGAGTATTTCTGAACGACTGAAGGAAGATACACCCAGAAGATATGATCGTGAGCTTCTTGGAAGGTAGCGTTGAAATCCGCCCAGCAAGACCTGAACTAACGACAGGATTCCTGACGACCACGGTCGTGGGAGCGGGAGGGGGGGCTGGGTGCGGTCCACAGACCTCTCAGGAGCTGAGAGATGAACCAGGGAAATACGGGAGGAGGTCAGAGGTCTGAACCATTTGACTGATCAGCTTGACGTACCAACTGACACCTACGTGGAGAGACACAGAGCGCGACGCCCCAGAACACAGGCAGCAAGAATCCCTGTGGAGGACGCTGAGCTCGTGTGATCGCAGAGGGCATCCGGGATGCACCTCACACAGTCCACGTTATCAATGCCACGTGCTCTGACCCCACCACTGATGTTGGAAATCAACAGCGAAAAGACATCTTCAAATGCTACTCATCTCGAAATGTGAGGCCACGGGTCGGAGCGGAAAGTTCGCGCCCCTGGGTGGTTCCCGGTGCTGAGATGGGCCCGGAGTGCGGCGCGCCCACCTGGGTCAATCCCGGTGGAAGCGGGGGTGGGGCAGCAGGCCCTGCAGAGCTGGGCTGGCCACACGCTCAGGAGTCCTCCCGCCCCCGTGTCCAGCGAGGCTCCAGAGCTCCTCTGAGAGCACAGCCTGAGGGGAGGGTCTGGGCCGCGTCTCCCCAGGCCCACCAGGCCCCACAGGCCCCGGAAAGCACGGGAGCAGGTGGCACTGGCCCCTCGCTCAGCCTGCGGCCCCTCGGGGATCCCTCTTCATCACGTGCCTGAGGCAGAGAGAGACGCAGCCTGGGGCATGCAGACGGCTCTGGTGAGACGCCCGTCTGCATGGGAGAGAAGAGCCCTCCAGGGAAGCACTCTTGCTGGATGTGAGAAGAGCCTCAGGGTGGTGTCAGCTTCACCTGAGGCCATGCCCTTCTTGGGCAGCCCAAACCCGGTGACTGAGGGGGGACAACGGCTTGGCCGTTTCAGCCCCCCAGAGAGCAGCTTTCCCATGGCGTAGACCCCCGTGGTCTCGGGCCCACGCTGCAGCTGGCGTCCAGCCCGCTTCTCTCCTTTTTCCGCAGGTGTTAACCCGTAATAAAGAGCCTGCAGCCCAAACATCGTGGTCTTTGTTTCCGGATGCCCTGCGACACCCCAGGGGGGACCACTGACGGCGCAGGTGCTGCCTGAGAGCCAGCGCGGATGGCGTCCCGCCTGAGGGGAGCCAGACACCAGCTGTGACCCTGTGTCCAGCTGCAGAAGCAAGGGCTGTGGTGAGTATGGTTATTTCCTCCTCACTTTGATACAAACTTGTCTCCATACATATTTGCCATTTTTTCCTTTCTTTCCCCCAGTTCTCGCCATGCAGTGTAAACGCTGTTAATAGTGATTAAGGAGACATCTCAATACTCAAGTCGCAGGCTGTCAAAGCGGAGCATGGCCCTGAAGAGGAAGGAAGGACACCCAGATCGGCCTTCGGGTGCTGTGCCCTCCCTGGGGGGGAGGGTCGGCAAGCTTAGGGTCGAACCTTACTGATTTGGAAGGTAAATATACTCCAAGAGGTCTGTGTGGCTACTGGGTCCACACTGAGTGGACTTTGGTGGTTTGCACTGGGTCGGCTGGGAGCTGACAAAAAGGAACTCGCAGGAGCTGTGAAGGCAGAAGAGGGGCAGCCTCCGTGCCCTGAGGGTCGTCGGGTCAGAGGCGGAGATGGATGCAGCAGAGGGGCTGGAGGCTCCAGGTGTCCTCACTCTTCCTCTCAGGGTCCAGCAACTCTTCCCAACCGCTAACCCCAAGCCCAGCGCCAGATGTTTGGCTACAAACCGCACAGAAGCACAGCCTCCTCGGGTCTCCTCGGGTGTCCCCTTGATCCATAGCAGCCGGACACGCTCAGCTTCTCAGACCAACAGGTTGTGGCGTCCTCTGATCCCCATTTCCCTTCTAGACTGGTTCCCTCAGCTCTGCCCCAGTCCCCACAACAAACGCCTCATCCAAGGACACTGATTAGTGACCCGCTCCTCTCACGGAACCCACACCGAGGCACCAACGCATCATTATTGATTTTCGAGATTGGATGGCACTGTGCCAGGTGCTGGGTACTCACGACCCGGCTAGATGATGTATTTATCCTTATTATGTCATATAATAAATTGTCATTTATTATGTTCATGGTCCAAAGCATCTGCCACTATTATTTCTACGAAGCACTCCTTTGGATATTACTGTAATTGTCCACATGTTACTGTTGCCATATCTTTAAAAAGTTACTCAGATACAAAGCGTTGGTAAGGAGGTAGGGAAGCTGAAACTCTCACTCACCACCGTGAGAGTGTAAATTGGTGCAACCCCGTGGAACCGCTTGGTAGTATCCGTGAAAACAAAACCTTCAGTAGGTGCCAATCTGATGATCCGGCAATTCTGCCCTGAGGTATAGACCCATCAAACAGCATGTTCGCGGGAGTGCTATTTTAATAGCCCAAAGCTGGGAACCACACCAACGCTCATCATTAACAGAGGGATAACTTGTGGTTTATCTTCAGCAGAAAGAATCTACAACGGCAGGCACGAACAAGCATAAATCTCACGTACTGTGAGGGAAAGAAACCAGACACACAAAATATGCATTGTCTGATTCCAGTCATACAAAGCTCAAAATCAGGAAAAGCTAATCTAAAGGTTAGCAGTCAGGCTATTCAAGGCTGAGGCGGAAGGACACAGTGACAGAGTGGAGAAGCAACGGGCTGCTGGGAAGCGGCCACTGATGATTATCCCGCTGTGCTCACTGGAGAACTTCACTGGGTTTTGCACCTAAGATGTGTGTATTTTTCTCCTGAAAACAAGTGTTTCCCCTCAGAGTCACTCTGCTCTATCCTTATTTCATTTTATTTCTGTATTTCTCTTCATGTCCTAAAAATATATGAGCTACATGTGCCTTTTCATCCTTCTAATAGTGTTTAGTCATAGTGGGCAAGTACATCTGTGCAACTCTCTTTGTACCTTTCAGGCCAAAGGACATTGTGCTCTCAGGTTCTTGATAGAGGTTTTCTGATGATGGTGGTGGTGATGATGGTGATGGTGATGATGATGGTGGGGATGGAGATGATGGTGATGGTGATGATGGTGATGGTGATGATGGTGATGGTGGTGATGGTGGTGACGATGATGATGATGATGGTGATGGTGGTGATGGTGATGATGGTGGTGATGGTGATGGTGATAATGGTGGTGATGGTGGTGATGGTGATGATGATGGTGGTGATGGTGGTAATGATGCTGATGGTGGTGATGGTGGTGGTGGTGGTGATGATAGTGATGGTGGTGATGGTGGTGATGATGGTGATGGTGATGATGGTGATGATGATGGTGATGATGGTGATGGTGGTGATGGTGGTGATGATGGTGGTGATAGTGGTGATGGTGGTGATGCTGATGGTATGGTGATGCTGATGGTGATGGTGGTGATTATGGTGGTGATAGTGGTGATGGTGGTGATGCTGATGGTATGGTGGTGCTGATGGTGATGGTGGTGATGGTGGTAATGATGCGCATGGTGATGGCGGTGGTGGTAATGACGATATTTATCTCAGAACATGTGACACAAACAAATGGATGATGTTAATGCTTGAATTATTAGATAAAAGATATAATTAAAATCAAAATATTAGTATTTTATGCCATGTTCCTAGTCCCAGATGGATTTCTGGAGTACGATTCACATAAGCGATCCATGGTGGACCGTGGCGCTCTCTTAGACACTGCAGCACGCCCCCTTCCTGCTCCTAGTGCCTGTTCGTCAGCATTGACTGAGGATAAGAAAGGGCTTTAGATACTGCCACCCTCTTGTAAGTACATGAGGCCTCGTCCCTGGGGGTGGCTCTGTCAGATACAAACATGCACCCACTTCAACAGCCAAGGAACGCCCCCCTCATTTCCATCTCCCACTTGGTTATCCAGAGGGCTGAGGAAGAAAGGAGAGGACAAGACCAGAGTGACAGCCCCAAAAGTCCCACTGCTGCCAGCACTTCCCAGCAAACAGGCCCCATTGTGCGACTGGGCTCATTTACATGAGGAAGTGCTGCAGGTTTGTCTGCAGTAAACAGAGGGGAGTAATCAGGGCCAGACAGCAAGGCCATGGCTGTGGTGACCGCCTGCTGGAGCCACGTGAGGGGCCGCCGGCCCCGGGACTGCAGATGGGGGTCTGCCGCCACCTTCCTGAGCCTGGGCGTTGTCATGGCTCTGGTGAACTTCTCCACCAGTGTTTTTTGTCTCCGTCTGCGGCAGAGATGCCACCAGTAGCTAGAGCGTGTGGCAAACAGGAGGGGACTTATTCTCACTTCCAGAACTTACCGCAGCCGGGACAGTGGGCAACTCACCCCTTCTCTCCAGGTCTTCGTCTTCCTCTCTCAACCAGAAAAGTGAAATAATTAATGACTTTTTCTCCAATAGTCATGGAGTATCTCGGGGATGTTTATGGTGTATCTATGCTTTTCAGACGTTTAGGAAAGGTAATTGCCATTACTCGCCTGCAGCAAATAAGGTGAAATATGTGCATCACCCCCTTTAAAATAGACCCCAGTCAGTCGTCAGGGCACCTTCTCCAGGAAGCCTTTGCCGATGCCCATTCCTCCTTCCCTGGAGGCTGAGTCCACACCTCCCCCTCGCTCAGGGGGACATGACGCGACGTGGAAACCACATTCAGCCCCCCACGTGCTCTGTCCTCGTGCTCACGGCCCGCGGTGCTGCTCTCGGGAGAATGCTGCATTTGTGCACAATGACTCAGGGCCCCAGGAACACCAACCACGCATGGGGAGCTCAGACCACATGACAGCTCCGTAGTCTCAGGCGTCTTATCATCTCGCTGTCACCAGCGGGCAGGCAGGGCTCGGCCCAAGGAACAGCGGACCCAGCGGCTTCTCCCACCAGCTCGGTGCCCTCCCGGCCCCAGCTCAGCAGTGAGCCCGGGAGCCTGGGCCACCGACTGACCTCACCCACCCAGAGCCTCATGGGCCAGTCTTCTTTTTCTGGGAAAATGGCAGCAGCCACCTGAGCCTCTGGGGAGACATGAAGAGCTCAGGGAAGCACCGAGCCTGGAGCCTGAGGACCCACCACCAACTCACTGCTAAGTCAGAACCCAGGACGCGGTGAGCAGCTGCGCTCGCCACGGACATGGGCCGCGCCAGGCACCGAAGCCACTGTCACGGCCGTGTTAAGTCCTCACAGCACGGCAGCGCGCCACGCCCGCCTGAGAGCCAGGGGGCCTTGCCAAGCGCTCAGACTGTGAACTGACCTGAACTCCAAGGCTGGGCCCCCGGCGGACCCCGGTCGGGCACAGGAACAGGGACAAGCGTCTGTTGGAACGTGTGAGACGTCGTCACCACAACAGAGGGCAAGTGACTGGCAGCCCTGCCTCCTGTGGGACGTGGTGGCCACACGCAGCCTCACAGGACGCAGAGAGGATGGCGCTGGGGCCCCTCTCTTCCTGAGGGACTGTCTGAGGACAGTCCCTCAGCGTTCAGTGTCTGCGTCTGGGTCTGGACAACATCCCGAGAAAGAAGGGCCTCCCGTGACAAGCGCTTCCTGTCTGTCCTAGGCAGCTCCCGGGTCTGCACGGGCGGGAGGCGCACGCCAGCGCCCGCTCCCCACGTGCCCCCCTTACCTGTGTCTTCTCGCCGCGGCAGCGCCCGAGCTTGAGGCCTGTGTGCGATCTATCTTCACGGGCCTCACGCGGCCCTCAGCACATGGCAGGTGTTGGGTGAGTGAGGACACAGCTGAGTGGCTGGAGGGGGGCCCAGGATCTGACCTTTACATTAGGACCGACACGCACGGCCCTAACTCCAAACCCCCTCCACAGCGAAGGTCTTGACGTTGTTCCCCCGAAGCCACAATCTCCTCCTCCTCCTTCCTCAAGGGCCAGCACGGCGAGGAAGCTCTCCCCGCGGCGACTCGGGACGCCCGTTCTCACAGCGGCCAGAGGGGGTTAGAGGGACGGAGAGACGCTGACAGTCACACGGCAGCAGCCCATCCCCTTGGCCGTGCAGCCCCCGTGGGGCACCGACGAGCTTCACCCTCCCGGCGCCTGCAGCTCCCTGCTCTGCATGGATCTTCACCGCCTCAAGCCCATCGGTTTCCAAGGCGCCCCCCCAGGACCAGGTCCGCCCTCCGTCTCACCGGCCTCGCTCCTCTCTTCCCTGCCCACTCTCACGTTCCTAAGAGCCCCTCCCATCTCCTTCCTGAGGCCCTGAACCATCCTTCCTTCAAAGCCCAGCACAGCCGGGCTTGGCTCTGGACTCAGCATCAGGTGGAGACCTTTGGGGTTGGTGATGAGGCCGCCTGTCCAGCTGTGGTCACAAGGCTACCGGAAGCCACTGTGCCATCAGCTGCCTCCCGGCTCATGCCTGGAAGGCCCTGAGCGCAGTCTCTGGGGATCTGTCTCCCCTATTTATTCTTGCAGTGACACAGAGGGCAAGCACCCCCTCCCGGGAATCCTCACTGGAGGCTTGGTTGTGGCCATTCAGATGTGCCAGCCCAGCTCCCACTAGGAGAGACAGCACCGCTGCAGCTGGGACACCGAGTCCTGCCCCGTTGGTCCTGCCCGGCCACACCCCAGGGGCAGGTTACTTCTGAGCTGCACCTGTGGCCACAGGCCCCACAGGTCAAGTGGAGCCCAGCAGGGCAGAGACCCCCCCCCCTCCTGCCCTCCGCACGAGCTGCCTGTAGCCGGGTGGGGGCTACACCAGCCAGCTCAGGGTGCCCTCCTCCACCCCCTGGGGAGCTGGGAGCATCGAAGTCCCCAGGTGGGAAGTGCAGACACAGGGGACCGCGGAGCACCCAAGGGTCGCGAGGACTTCGCGGGGAGGAGGGCTCGCGAGCCAGAGGGAGGCGCACCGAGGCTGCTGCTGCCCAGACCGCAGCCCACGACATACTCACGGGGACCTCGGGCTGAACCCAACCACGTGCCTGAGTGTGGAGGCCCAGCTTTATCATTAAGCCGCCCGGCCTCCTGGAAAATCTCTCCTGCGTTAATGCTGATGAAAACCAAAACCCGCTTGCCCCGGGAGCCAGGCCAGCACCCGAGCACACCGCCTGCCCCACGCGGGGCAGGACAGCAGCCACTCCACCGACCGGCAGTTCCAGGCAGGCAGCCTCGTTTACAAAGGATGCAGACGACCTGAGCTCCTCCCAGCCAGAGAACACACCCGGACGCACCCAGGTAACGGTGAGACCTGCACCCCGGGTGCGGCGAGCAGGAAACCTGACCCTCCAGCCCAGCCCTGAAAGTGAGTCAGGACCCCTGGCTGGTTTCCTGGCCTCTGTGAGCAAACGCTCGGGTCCACGTTCCAGAAAATTCCCCCGTGTCTGAACATACGTCGTATGTAGACAGGTTCCAGAAGCAGTGGTGAGAGCCCGCTGACCTCCAGGACTTGGTCTGTCTGGAGAGGCAGGGAACCCCCAGCTCAGCAGGAAGCACACTCACTTCCGGGGGGCACGCAGATTCGGGAGCAGCGGCCACGACACCGGCGGGGGTTTCCAGGGAGACTGGAGACCGCTGGGTGGGGCCGACCAGGGTGACCTCGGGGCAGAGAGATGCAAGTCGTCCCCGCCCGCCACGGGGCCCAGAGCTGCGCAGAGGCTGCTGGGTGAAAGCAGACCGACCACAAAACGCGTTTGGCCCCGAAGGCAAAGTTCCAAAGTTGGCTCAGGGCTGAGAATACAGATTAGAAAGAGAGACCATGCCTGGAACCTACCCGGATTGAAAAAGCAATAATTGTACTCTCTCCTCCCATTTCAACTTGAGAACCACAGATTCAGCCCTGCAGATCTCAGCACCCTCTGAACCGTGAGGGCTGAGTCCTAACTCTCCGTCCTCGGTGGACCCCTTCTCAGTCTACCACGTGTGCCCACAGCCTTGGGGTCCCTCCTGTTCCCGGAAACTGACCACATTCTCTGAAGATCCGCCTCCAGTACACAACCACCCTGAGCAGACTGCGGCACGAGAATAACTGCTCCGTATTTTCTTATTAAAAAACAAGAGAGAGGGCTTCCCTGGTGGTGCAGTGGTTGAGAGGCCGCCTGCCGACGCAGGGGACGCGCGGGTTTGTGCCCCGGTCCGGGAGGATCCCACATGCCGCGGAGCGGCTGGGCCCGTGAGCCATGGCCGCTGAGCCTGCGCGTCCGGAGCCTGTGCTCCGCAACGGGAGAGGCCACAACGGTGAGAGGCCCGCGTACCGCCAAAAAAAAAAAAAAAAAAAAAAGAGAGAGAGAGAAAGATACATATAACCAATCAACTGGAATGTTTCACAAGCCTTATGCAATTTCAGTGGAATCTCATGCAGAATGCTCCAGTTTGGGGCCTTTTGCTAAATTCTGCTCAGCATGAAGGAAGATCATTTCTCACTCGTTAATTCTTTCTCATTCACATTCTATTTCTTCGTACCCCTCCCCCACCCCACCCCCAAACATTACAAACTTGCCTTTTTCTTACAGGCAAAAGATTTAAAACATACTACTTTGTGACCTCTGTAAAGGTCTCTCTTGCCTGGAAAATATCTTCTCAACAATGTTGCAAACCTGCGTGAGGCCGTCCTGCTTCGGCAGGGCAAGCTCCCCAACACGTGCCTCACTGCGCCCACCCTACAGGGCCAGCTTCCACGCTGGTGTCACCACTTGTTCCAAACACACAAGCCTACTGCTCACAAAAGGGTCTGTAGGTCACACACAAGGGCATGAAGTAATTAAAGAGCAAGCCTCTGGGTGGCCTGACCCTGGGGAGACAGGGAGTCACCCACCCACCGTGAGTGTGAAAAGAGGAGGTCATGTCCAATGACACTGACTTCAGACATCTTCTCACCATAAGTCCCAGAGAGCTGTACCCCGCCCCTCCTCCCAACCCTGGCACCGGGAGACCCGGCGCAGGTGATTCGGGCAGCTGCTCTAGGTGCTGCCCACGACAGGTTCACATGTCGGTTGTGGAGCAGGGCAGGGAGCTGCAGAGCCAGGCTGACAGGGCATGTGCGGTGCCTTTACCTGAACTCAGTAACTGTGGGGACTGCAGTCTCCGGGATTTTAATATCAGTTACAATGTCAGTGGCCACTGGGGACCATGAACCGGCGTCTGGGCCGGGGGGTCAACATCACAGAGCCAGTTGACCTGGGCAAGTCCTGGCCAGGCATCTGCCACACCCAGGCCCTGGTGAAGAGAGATGGTGTTAACACAGAGCCACATGTGGACTCGTTCCTTGTAAGTGCCTGATGTGTGTATACCTGCGCTTCAGTTGTTGAGTGATCTGTACACAACTTGTAAGTAGATGATTTGGTTGTTCTCAACTGCATTTACAGAACTCCGTCACATAAGAAGCCTCCTCAAGTCCCTCTTTAGGGCCTCGGCCCCACTGTGGTCAGGAATCTCTCCAGGGTGTCCTCACAGACAACACAGAGTGGGAAGCGACTCTCTGCTGGCCCGTGTTCTGCAGAGAGAACAAACCAGGAATGAAGAGGAGGAGAAAGAGGAGGAAAAGAAACACTAATCAAAGAAATGAGAGTTGAAAACCTCTCAAATTTAGCAAGAGATATAAACCTACAGATTCTGAAGATGAGCAAACCTGAACAGGATAAATTTAAAATTCATATCCAAACACCTCATAATTACACTTCTGAAAACTAAAGACACAGAAGAAAAAAAAAAGTCCTGATGTCTGCCAGAGAAAAACTGACATCCTACCTTTAGGGGAAACAAAGTTGGAATAATAGCCTATTTCTCATCTGAGATCATGGAGGCTGGAAGGAAGTGGCCCAATATTTTATGTGTTAAAAGAAAATAACTGTCAATTCAGAATCCTATATAATTCGGAAAATGTCCTTTAAGAATGAAGGGGAAATCAAGGCATTCTCAGATGAAGAAAAACTAAGAGAAGTAGACCTATCCTAAAATAATGACTAAAGTAATTTCTCTAAACAGAATGGAAATGATGAAAGAAGGAATTTGAGAACATCAGCAAGAAAGGAAGAACACAGTAAGTAAAAATACAGTAAAGTTTATACAATAGGCTCTTCTTGAGTTTTCTAAATTATGTTTGACAATTACAGCAAAAGTATACCACTCTCTGATATTGTTTTAAATGTACATAAAAAAGATATTTAAAACACTGTATTATAAATAGGACAGACTAAAGAGACAGAAGAGGAGGAAGGGTTTCTAATCTTCACTCAAACTGGTAAAAGGACAACATGTGACATGTTAGTTATATATACTGTAATACCAAGAACAACCACTTAAAAAGCTGTACAAAGAGATAGACTAATAAACACTAAAGACAAATCAGAATGGAATTCTAAAAATGTTCAAGTGAACCACAAGAAAACATACAAATGAAAAGCAGAGAGAATAAAGAGGAAATAAAAAATAAAATGTCAGACTTAAGTCCTAATATATCAATAATTACATTAAATGTAAATAGTTTAAATATACCAATTAAAAGACAGAGGTTGGCAGAGTGGACTAAAAACTATGACCCAACTCTTTGCTATTTAAAAGAAGCACTCTTGAAAAATAACAATACGGGAAGACTGAAAACAAAAAGATGGAAAAATATATATCATGCATTCATTAATCAAAGGAAAGCAGGAGTGGTTATATTAATATAAGGTAGATTTCAGAGCAAAGAAAATTACCAGAGACAGAGAGGGACACTATATAATAATAAAAAGTCAGTCCACCATAGCAATCCTAAATATGCATGAACTAAACTACAGAACTACAAAACACATGAAGCAAAAATTGATAAACAAAAGAAGAAATGAACAAATCCATAATCATAGTTGGAGACTTTAACATCAACAATAGATAAAACAACTAGGCATATAATCAGTAAAATTAGAGAACTCAGTGATACAATCAACCAAGAGGATTCAACAGATAATTATAGAGCACTCCACCCAACAACAGCAGAAGATACACACTTTTCATGTGCCTATGGAATATACACTAGGATTCGCCATATCCTGAGTCATGAAAAAATACCTCAACAAATTGGGAATAAACGAAGGTATAAAGAGTGTGTTTTCAAACATAGTGGAATCAAACTAGAAATCAATAATAGAAGGATAACAAGAAAACTGCCAAACACTAATTGGAAACTAAGCAACATACTACTAAATAATCCATGAGTTAAAGAGGAATTCATGTAAAAGTCAAAGATTACATTGAACTAAAATGAAAATGCAATATGTCAAAATCCGTGGGGCACAGCTAAGGCAACATTGAGAGGGAAATTTATATCACTAAATCCATACAATTCATACATTAGAAAAGAGGAAATGTCTCAGATCAACAGTCTAAGCTCCCAGCTCAAGAACCTAGAAAAAGAAGGGCAAAATAAGCCCAAAGTAAGCAAAGGGAAGGAAATAAGCAGAAGGTAATAAAATTGAAAACAGAAAAACGATGAAGAAAATCAACAAAATTAAAAGTTGCTTTTATAGAAAGATCAATGAAATTGGCAAACTGCTAGCAAGACTGAAAAATAAAGAAAAGTAGAAGAGACACAAGTTATCAATATCTGTAATAAAATATCAGAGAGGATATCACTACAAACCGTGAGGACATCCAAAGAATAATAAGAGAGTACTATGAACAACTCTACACATATAAATTTGCTAATTTAGACAAAATAGACTAGTTCCTCCAAAACCACAATCTACCAAAACTCACCCAAGATGAAACAGATGATTTGAGGAACCTTTTAATTCTTAAGGATATTGAGTTTGTAATTTTAAAAGTCCCAGAGGAAGATATTTCTAGGCCCAGATGCTTTCACTGGAAAATTCCACCAAATGTTTAAAGAAGAATTAACACCAATTCTATACAACCTCTTCCAGAAATTAAAAGAGGAAGGAACACTCTAATTGATTTAATGAAGCCAGTGTTACCCTGATACCAAAACCAGTCAAAGACGGTGCCAAAAAGCAAATAAACCAATATCCCTCATGACTATAAATGCAAAAATCCTTAACAAATATTAGCTAATAAAGTTAGCTCTATAATATACAAAAAGAATTGTGTACCATAACCAAGTGTGGTTTATATACACTTGAAATGCAAGGCTGGTTCAATATTTTAAATCAATCGTGATCCACCTCGTTAACAGACGAAAGAAGAAAAACTGCACGACCGTAGAAGCTGATGCAGAAAATTCATTTGACAAAATCCAACACCCACTTAAAATTTTTTTTATATCTCATAAAAATAGGAATAGAGTGGAACTTCCTGAACTAGATAAAGAGTGTCTATGAAATCCTACAGCAAACATCATATTTAATGGTGAGAAGCTGATACTTTCCGCTAAGATTGGTGACAAGGCAAAGATGTCTGTTCTTACCACTCTTATCCAACATAGTGCTGGATGTCCAACCAGTGCAATAAGGTAAGAAAAGGAGATAAAAGGCATACAGATAGGAAAAGATAAAATGAAATTGCCGATGACATGACTGTCTATGCAGAAAATTCCAAGGACTCTACAAAAAACAAAAAAACGTTCAACAAAGAATTTCAACAAAGTTGCAGGATATAAGACGAACCTATGAAAATCAATTGTATTTCTTCTTGCTACTTATGAACACATGGACACAAATGTCAAATACAATAGCATTTACTATTGATCAAAAAACATGAAATTCTTAGGTTTAAGTCTAATAAAACAGAGGATTTGTATGTAGAACACTACAAAACACTAATGAAAGAAATCAGAGAATATCTAAAGATGCAAACATCCAGTCCATGGCACTCTTGCACATGTGTTCCAGAAGGCCTGCAGGAAATGTTTAGAACAGCATCGATGGAACAGCAAAAGTACCAAAACAGCCAATGTCTATAGCCAGTAGAATGGGTTCGTGAACTGTGGTATATGCAGAGCTGGTAAGTAAATTACAGTGATATGCGTCATGGCTGTTCATCTCAGAAACTTCATGTTAAGTAAAAGAAACAAGTCCCATAAGGACACTCAGAGTGAGCGTCCACTTATATAAAGCCCAGACACTGGCAGTACTAAACAATGTGTTGTGTGGAGGTGCATAGATAACATACACGTTGCAAAACTATAAAGAAAATCAAGGCAACCTTTATAAAAATTCAGGATCATGATTACCTCTAGGAGAAAGGAAGTGTGATGCGATTGGTTAGGGGCACACGGAGGTTTCAAACAGATTAATGAGGTTCTCATTCTAAACTTAGGTGGAGGATACCCAGGTGTTCATTTTACTAATATTCTTTAAAATATACTTATATATTGCAAAGACTCTTATATACTTTTTTGGTTTTCTATCACTCTTAGAAACATCTTTTATGCATGTGACTTTACACAGTGTATTTCATGCGACTGAGTATATCAAAAACATTCTTTTCCTTCTTGGTAAGTGTTTTTGTGTGTACACATAGCATAACATGCACCATCTTCACCATTTTTAAATGTACATTTCAGTGGTATTAAATATATTCACATTTTTGTGCAACCATCACCACCATATATCCCCATAACTCTGAAAAGGAGTTTTCACTCTGAAAAAAAGCTTTTCATCTTGTAAAACTGTAAGTCTATACTCATTAAACAGTAACTCCCCATTCTCCCCTCCTCTGGCCCCGGCACCCACCATTCTACTTTCTGTCTCTGTGGTTTTGGCTGCTCTAAGTACCTCACAGGCGTGGAGTCATATAGCATCTGTCCTCCCCTGAATGGCTTATTTCCTTTTGAATGATGTCCTCAAGCTTCACTCGTGTTGCAGCATGTTGCAAAATTTCCTTCTTTTTAAGGCTGAATAATCTGCCATTGTACGTATAGAACACATTTTGCTTACTCATTCATCCGTTGATGGACACTTGATTGTTTCTATGCTGTTGTAAATAACACTGCTATGAATATGGATGTGCAAATATCTCTTCAAGACCATGCTTCCAATTCTTTTGAGTACATACCCAAAAGTGGAATTGCTGGATCATATAATAATTCTACTTTTAATTTTTTTGAGAAACCATGATACTGTTCTCCACAGTGACTGTACCATTTTATATTCCCACCAGCCATGTACCAGTGTTCTAATTTCTCCACATCCTTGCCAACACTTGTATTTCCTTTTGTGTATATGCTAGAGTTATTTTCTTTGTGGTTGCCACAGGGATTTCATTTAACAACCTAAAGTTATATACATTGTGTGCCCCAAAACATAAAGTAATCATTCTTTTAAATGCATTAGGCTCTTAAATTATGTAAAAAATAAGATTTGGAGTTACAAACAAAAGTTATAGTAATATTAGCTTTTACACTAATAATTGGTTTTCTTTAAATGTATTAGTCTCTTACATCACTGTAGAAAACAAAAAGTGCAATTACAAGCCATTGCTTCAATAATATTAGCTTTGATAATTGCCCATATATTTACCTCTATTAAGATCTTTATTTCTCCATATGGCTTTGAGGTCTGGTCTAGCATCCTTTTGTGTCACCCTGCAGGATTCCCTTGAGCATTTCTTGCACAGCAGGTGTAGTGGTAACAAGCTCCCTCAGCTTTTGTTTATCTGAGAATGTCTTAATTTCTTCCTCACTTTTGAAGGACAGTTTTGCCAGATACAGGATTCTTGGCTGACAGCTTTTTTTTTTCTTTCAGCACTTTGAATATATCTGCCCATCATCTCTGGTCTCCAAAGGTTTGATGAAAAGTATGATGATTACCTTATTGAGGATCCCTTGTGTGTGATGATTCACTTCTCTCTTGCTGCTCCCTAGATGCTGGCTTTGTCTTTGTCTTTTGAAAGTTTCATTATAAGATGTCTCGGTGTGGGTCTCTTTGGGCTCATCTTACTTGAAATTCATTGACCTTCTTGGATGCTTATATTCATGTCTTTCATCAAATTTGGGAAGTTAGCCATTATTTCTCTCTGCCCCTTTCTCTCTCCCCCAAGTCCCTTCGGCCTGTTAGCTTTTCTTCAATCTTTTTTCTTTCTGTTCCTCTCTTTATTGATATTTCCATTTTGTTAACACATTGTTTTCTTGACTTTATCCACATCTTTTTTTAGTTCTTTGAGCATATTTAACAGTTGTTTTAAAGTCTTTGTCTAATATGTCTGCTATTAGGTCTTTTTCAGGGACAGTTTCTGCTGAACTTTTTTCTTTGAATGGGCCATACTTTTCTTTGTATGTCTTTTGTTTTTTAATTGAACACTGGACATTTCAATTTAACAAAGTGGTAACTCTGGGGCTTCCCTGGTGGCACAGTGGTTAAGAATCCACCTGCCAGTGCAGGGGACACGGGTTCGAGCCCTGGTCCAGGAAGATCCCGCATGCCGCAGAGCAACTAAGCCCGTGCGCCACAACTACTGAGCCTGCGCTCTAGAGCCCGTGAGCCACAACTACTGAGTCCGCATAGCACAACTACTGAAGCCCACACACCTAGAGCCTGTGCTCTGCAACAAGAGAAGCCACTGCAATGAGAAGAAGCCTGCACACAGCAAGGAAGAGTAGCCCCCGCTCACTGCAACTGGAGAAAGCCCGCGCGCAGCACGAAGACCCAACAAAGCCAAAAATAATAATAATAATGTGGTAACTCTGGAAACCAGGCTTTCCCCTTTCCCCAAAGTTTGCTGGATTTTGTTACTGTTTTTGTTTATGGTTTTTGCTTCTCCGATTGTTGTATGCTGTCTCTGTGCTAAGGACCAGCCCAAGGCATAAACTTAAATGCCTTCTTATGTTTCTTCTGAACCTTCCCCAGGTATTTATGGGCACTTTCTATTTTTCCCTGTATATGCAGTCATTTTTTAATGTCCTAGTCTCTAATGTCAGGCTCCCAAAAGAGGGGAAAGCAAAAAATAAAGGGGGAAAACAGGAGTGGGCCTTTTAAATCCCCTGGCAGTCACTTCAGCCTGAGGGGGAGGGGTTGCAATAATGGAGGAGGTGCTACGACCATAGATGTGCTCCTCCTTGTCTGCACCTCTGTGACCAGAAGCAGCAATCAGTGATCAGAGCACAAATCCCAGTATTTGTAGGACAGGGTCCTTTTGGCCCACCCCGGCTCCCACAGTCTATGTGCACAGCTGTCTGCCAGGGGCTGGGGGTGGCTGGTAGGTGTCTGCTCCTGTGCTAAGAGCTGACATTGACCAAAATGGACCACAATTTACGATCCAAGCTTTCAACAGACCCCGGAGTTCCAAGACGGTTACATCAGACAGACTCTGCCAGTGCCACTGTTATCCGGGTGGGAAGACAGAAGATTTCTGCTGTCCTACTCTGCCATCTTCCCAGAATCCTCTGAAAACACAGTCTTTTAGTGAAATAACACTGCATTTACTCATATGTACAACTAGTATTCTTAGAAACATCTTTTGCACCTGTTCTTTTACAGAGAACGTTAAATACAGCACATGTAGTGAACACATTCTTTCACTGAAATAACACCATCCAGGTGCAATAAAATCCTACCACCCTTAGCAAAATATTCTTGTTGCTGTTGCTCAGTGGGTATAACATCTCTGTCATGCAAGAGGAATACGTTCTAGGGATCTGCTCTAAACATAGTACCTAAGTTAATAATGTAGTTTGTGCACTTTAAAATATGTTAAGAGGATAGATCTCATGTTAAGTGTTCTTACCACACACACAGAAAAAACCCACAAGGAAAGTTTTAGTAAAAGAACTAGTGCAGCACACAGTGCAGCAATGCCTCAAAATTCTGAGGGAAATAAAGTGTGAAGTTCAATGCTATAGGCTTGGCCCCAGCAAAGTCATATGTTCTCAAGTCTGTATTAATTCAAGGGATTCAGTAGATTTTCAGTAGACTGAAAAATCTACTTAATGGTGAAATTTAGTTAAACAAGAAAACATCAAAACTACTGACACAAAAATGCAATCTTTGAAAAAGTCACTAGATGAAATAAAACTCTAATTTGAATGCAGTCAAAGAGAATATTTGATATTTGGAAGATATCATTGAAGCATTCACCCAAAACTCAACACTGAGTGACAGTCTTTTATATAAAAGAACAATTCAAAGATAAGGATAAATTTTAATGTCTCATAGACATTCTAAAAGGAAAAAAGGAATAAGAGTAACAGAGAGGCAGCATTTGAAAAGACTCTTCTAGAACAGAAGAAAGATATTTGTCCTCGGAACAAATGTACACTTCATACACTGAACGGGGTAATTAGTGATAATCCACACCGAAACACAATATAAGGTAACTATAACATCAAAGGCAAAAAGAACATCTTAACATCTTCCAAAGAGAAAGGCATATTACCACAGAGGAACTACTTATACCAGACTTCTCATCAGCCAGAACAAATGAGAAATGGTAATGGAATAACATCTAAAACATGCTTAGAGAAAATATCTGTCGGCTAAAAGACTTATACCTATCGTTTAAGAATCGGGGCAAAATAGACATTTTAGACCTTTAAAGACAAGGAACTGAGCAACCACAGATCCTCACTAAAAAGAAGTTAAAGGAGTTCTTCGGCCAAATGATAAATAAACTTAGAGGGAACACACAGGATATAAGAAACAACTAGGTGCAGGAGATTGATTTTTAAGTCGTTTATTTAAGTTTTAAAAAATTATTTTATAAAATAGCTTTTTTGCTTCAAAAAAAAATACCCAAATAATAACAATTTGGAAGGAGGGATCAGTGGTAATTACAACTTGTTATTTGGGAGAAAAGGAGAGACATACTGAATAAATTTCTATAAATAAATTCATCAGAAAGATAAAGGCTCAAGGGAACTAGTCACGTTTTTGATTTAAGAAGAAAGAGAACAGAGTGAACCTCAGGGAAGTAGAAGGAGGAAATAGTAAAGGACATAAAGTAAAACTGAAAATAAGTGATCGGTAAGACAAGAAAGGCATTAGGTTGTTCTTTGCAGACTATAGATAAGAGCCTAGCAAGATGAGGCCAAGAAAAAAGAGACACAGATTACATACTTGGAATGAAAAGGGGAGGACAATTACAATAGAGAAGACACTTTTCAAATTACAAGAGAATCCTATGAACAACTGCATACTGATAAATTTTAAAACCTCTATAAAATTAATAGTAATTTTAGCAATATAGATTGTCAAAAATTAAACCAAGATGAAATCAAAAGCTAAATGAACATATAATCATTAAACAAAACAAAAATTCATTCAGAAGTCTACCTTTGGGGCTTCCCTAGTGGCTCAGTGGTTGAGAGTCCGCCTGCCGATGCAGGGGACGCGGGTTCATGCCCCAGTCCAGGAGGATCCCACATGCTGCGGAGCGGCTGGGCCCGTGAGCAATGGCCACTGAGCCTGCGCGTCCGGAGCCTGTGTTCCGCAATGGGAGAGGCCACACAGTGAGAGGCCTGCGTACCGCAAAAAAAAAAGTCTACCTTTGCCAGAAGTTTCCAAGACACTTATCATTCCCCTGTTTTCAACTGGAAAAGGTACTACATGAATGGAAGCTGAGGAAGGGGCCATCATCTTCCTGTAGATGTGCCCGACCCATAACACATGTGCAAAGACCCTCAGTGGCCCTGTCTTGCCTATCAACACTGATCCCGAATGCACCGTCTGATGCAGGCTGATCTGAACACAAGACAGGAGTGTGGGAATCTTTTTGTTCACAACCTTCACGCTCTCCTGGGGCCATGTCACACAGGCTGGTCACGGTGCTGATTACCTAACTGTATTTCTGCACACCTGGAGAAAGCCTCAGTCAGGTTTTGCTGTCATGGTGGCAACTGCTCTGTGCTCCTGGCATCCACGCCCCCGAAGGCAAAGCACAGAGCAGATGCCAGCTCCCCGGGGGGAAAGGTTTGGGCTGCCGATGTGGACTCATGCTAGGGTAGAGCCTGGATGACCAGCCACCACCTCAGAGCAAGTGCCAGCGGCAGCTGGTTAGAGCCCAGAAGCTTTTGCTCAGCCCGCTGTGGAGCCGCAGGCACGTGGACGGCTAGCGGAGCCAACACACTGCTGGACACACATCCGGTGGATGGGAATGTCCTCTACAGACTTTGAAACTTTCTCCCTGGTGCACTGGAGTCTAATATCACACTCACCCAATGTGACCTCCGAGACAGATGACAATGGTACCAACGGAAGCACGGAACAACCCAAGACCCAGCTCACGAGGAGCCACACAGACCCCAAGGGTGGGCTGGTCAAGCCAAGGTGCCCGGCAGGAGTTACAAGCACGGCCATCGCCTTGCTGAAGCCCCTGGGGGAGCGGCTGGGGAGGGGCCTGGGGTGTGTGCTGAGCCCTCCCGCGAGGCCCAGGGCAGTGACCTCCTCTACCTCCTTTCCTGGCTTCAGCCCAGGCCGCTCTGCGCCCCGGTCTTCAGCCACCCCTGCCCCCGCTCACCTCACCCTGCCCTCTTCCGAGCTACGGACAAGGAAGAGGCCTGGTCCTGGATGCATCCTTTACCTCTTCCCACCCTGGGCTCTGCAGATTCTCTCCCCGCACCTTCAAAGCCCTCTTCGACCCGCGCGGTCCCCTTCGCCAGCATCCCTCTAACAGACGTTACAGCGTTGCCGAATCTCCTCCTGCAGCGCCCGGCAGGGCGGCCTCCGCCTGGGCCTCCCGAAGCCAGGAGGCCCCCAATTCAGAAGAGCCCTGTCCTACTTGTGAAGACGGACGAAGCGCCTGCAGCCAGGCATCGTCAAACAGAACAAGGGCAAAACCGTCTCTCAAAACCGTCTTAGACCAAAGGAAGAGATCGGGGAGATGGATTAAACTATGGCTCTTTCCACCAGCTTAGGGCAAGACAAAATCAACTTTAAGCTCCACTTGGCTCAGCTATGCAGACTTGCTTCATCCCAGATGGTAGCCACTAGCCATATATGGGTTCACATCTGAATTCATTAAAATGAAATAAGATTTTAGAAACCAGTTCCTCATCCGCACCAGCCACAGTTCAAACGCCCAGTGCCACATGGGACCAGTGGCTACTGCGTTGGACAGTCTAGAGATTTCTCCCGGACAAAGCCAGCCTCAGGCAGGAGCTGGGGGAGAACACAGCACCGGGCGCCCGGGGCCTCCTTCGCCCTTACGGGCACGCGCACGCACGCACGCACGCACGCGCGCACAGACGCGCTCGCCTCTCACGCCCGAACCCTCCCCCACCGCTTGGGCCGCGGGGGTGAAGGTTCGCGTCGTCCCACGAAGCGTGAATTCGGTGACTCGGTGTCCGGTCGCGCTCAGGCCAGCTCCTCCGCACCCGCGGAGGGGTTGTTCTCAGGCGCGGGCGGGGGTCACTCAGCTGAAGGCAGTAGCGGCAGGGAGCGCCCGGGAAACCGCCGGGGAAAGGAGAGGGCCGCAGGCAGAATCCGCCTCTGTGCGGCTGGGCGGCAGCCCCGCGCGCTGTTACTTCGGATTCAGAGATGACAACGCGAAGAAACGCCCCAGGATGAGTAGGTCACGCTCTTGGGTATAATCTTTTGCATTTTAAAATGCCATTAAAGGGCCTCCCTGGTGGCGCAGTGGTTGAGAGTCCGCTTGCCGATGCAGGGGACACGGGTTCGTGCCCCGGTCCGGGAAGATCCCACGTGCCGCGGAGCGGCTGGGCCCGTGAGCCATGGCCGCTGAGCCTGCGCGTCCGGAGCCTGTGCTCCACAACGGGAGAGGCCACAGCAGTGAGAGGCCCGCGTAACGCCAGAAAAATAAATAAATAAAATAAAAAATAAATAAAATAAAATGCCTCAAAGTTTTAACAATCACCATCTTTTTATTGACAAATTCTCCCTTAGCACCAACCAAGTAGCAAGAGAAGGAACTGTTTCTCTTTACCTCTCATTTTTAAAGATTTACTTCTTGCACAATGGTTAGATTTCACAACCCACAAAATCCAACCGCTGGAAGCTGCCTGGTGTCCCACAAATCACAAAATGAAGATACAGATGATTTAGCCGTGAACTCACGTAAGTCTCTGTGTGTGAGCACCTGTGTGTGAGCAGGTGTGAGTGGGCTGGGAGTGAGGAGACATGCGTGTGCTCTATCTAATTGGAGACCTAATTGTGCCAGGTGGGTCCTCTTTCCTCCCCCTCTGCTGGCTGCAGTAACACACTTCTCTTCTTCCACCCTGAGGTCTGGGTCTGCACTGTCCCTGTGGACAGCCGTGCGGCCAGGGCCAGAGCCGGGAGGCAGTTGAAGGGCCGCGGCGATGCTGTTCGCATGGCCTCTGCACGAGTGGCTAATGGCACTTGCTGTGGGTTTTATGATTTGGGGGATAAGCTGATGGGACAGCAGGGCTCCCCATCCTGCCTTCCTGCTCCCAGGTCGAGAGGGAAACCCTGTCCTCCGTCCCGGGGCCGCCCGGGGAGCCCTGAGCCGAGTGGCCTCACGGGGCACAGTGCAAGGAGCAGAGAGCAGGCTGCCTGCGGGGCGCTGAGGCCCGGGCTGGGCACACGGGAGGTTGGGGGCACTCACAGACTGGGGAGGCGGCGGGCAGCCAGTGGGAGCGCATCCTGCGAGCGTGCACTCTGTGGCGGAGGCCACGTGTCACACAGCACAGCCCTGTGAGCTGGCTCTGGGACCGCTGGTGGCAGCAGCCTGATTCCACAACAAGGAAAGTGAATCATGATGTTGAGAAGATCCTCATCTCAGGCTGTAAACATCCGGCAGTGGAGTCAGAATTGGTGACCCGGCAGCTCTGAGACACAAACTTATCTGGGAATTTTAAAATTTCAACCAAAGAAAGTCACTGCCTATTTCTTTGGCTTTTTCGTGTGGCTGAGCTCTCAGCTAATGAGACAGGTTGGCAAGTCCCCCTCCTTGGGAGCAGCGGCTCTCCTGGGAGAGCTTGGAATTGGGAGATGGACTCAGATAACCCCTAATGCATCCCGCTCCCTAAGTCTCCCCTTGATTCCCTCCGGGGTCAGGAGACTAGCGTTCCTGACCTACATATTTTCAGGTAGACTCTATAGAGGTAGCTCCCGGTTTCCTTCCCAGACCCCGTTCTCCAGTTTCATCTGCCGGCCTCCCTCTCTTGTGTCGGGGCAGGGGAGGGCTCAGCTTTCCCCGTGTGTGCCCTTCCCCCGGGGATGTCTGGTCCACACGCCAGTCCCTGGTGGCAGATCTGGTCCTCGCTTCTGTAACAGGAGCTCAGTTGTTACCGACATCGGAATCAGACAGATCACTTTTTCCAGAGAATCTTGGGCCACAATGAAAACAAAGCAAAATAAACCCACATCATCCTCCATCTGGGTTTCCTTTGGCTTTTGTTCACGGTAGGAATGTGGAAACACTGAAATTCAGTCTCTCCCCTGGAGATGTGGGCTTTCGTTAACGTTTGGGGAAAACTGAGAGAGGGGCCTGCGCTAGCGAGCTGACCACTCCAGGCATCGGGTCCCCAGAGGGCAGGCGACGGCTGGTCCCTGTGATGCAGGGAAGGGGCTGAGCTCCTGCACACACCTCGCGGGGTCGTGGGTGTGAAGAGCCTGGACCCTGGGGGAGAGTCCTGACCTTGTGCCCCCTCAGAGACTCCATGGATCAAATGGCCCTTCGAATCCTGTGTGAGAGCCACTCCTCACTGCAGGGCCTGCGGCGTCCTGACCTCAGGGTTCGGTCACCGCGCAGGTCTGTGTTAGCGCCTAAGGGTAGGTTTGCGCCCGAGCAGGAAAGTGCCGAGTGTGTGACCCACTCGCCAAGGACACCAAGGTGTCCTGGGTGCCCGGTGTGGGCGGGGGAACAGGGACAGTTCTGCCCAGGGATGCAGGACACGGAGCAGAGCTGCGTCCTCCTAGCCTCTGGCTCAGTACCTGCCCTGCCGTTACTTTTTCAGGCTTGTATCACCTTCACTCTACCAGGAGGCTCCGCGCTAAAGAAAGTGATTTTAGCTGAAATGTCCTTTTGCTCTCGCGAAATCTTGAAGCCCGTGATCTTAGGGAAGGAGCTCGGGGCAGGATGTTTAGAACAGACTCTGGGTCCACGAGGACCATGGAGGACTCAGTGCTCGGGTTCTAGAGCCAGGTCATCTGGCTTTGAATCCCAGATCTGCTGCACACAAGCTGGGTGACTGAGAGCATTTATTTAGCCTTTTGGAGCCTTGGTTACTCCTCTCCAGACGGATGTATCGGTTCCTCCTTCGTGGAGTTCCTGTGAAGGCTGAACGAGCACCGTCTGCAAAGGGTCTGGAGGAGCACGTGCTCCCTAACGCCGAGCCGGTGCCGGTAGAGGCTCCCTTAGAATTTCCGTCCTTTGAAGCAAGATGCTGTGAGGCCCTTCCTCTTAGGGAACTAGCTGTGGGCGGGCACGGAAGGGGGGCCGTGTGGAAACCCCTCTGGCTGGGGAGGCTCAGGGCAGGTGGCATTCCTGTAGGCTGATGGGGACACCTTATCACGGCTCCCTCGGGCTCCCTGAGCAGGGTTTTTGGGGGCGTGAGGGTGAACCTCCAGAGGCCTAAAACTTTCCACAGACTCCAGCAGCGATCTGGAGAGGTGGAAAACTGTGATTCCCAGCTGTGTCGTTTCAGCTTGAGGGCTTTTTGGTGGGACAGCCAGGGCCCCGGCACTCCTGAACAGGGCACACAGGACCACTGAGCCCAGGGGCGAGCGTCAGACGCCTGTTACCACTCCCGGGCCCGGGCAGCGGGCGGCTGGCAGCACGGGTTGTCCGCTCGCCTTTCTGAGGACGCCAGCTTGCCGACACCGCAGTTTTGCAGTCGCACAACCAGCGGTTCCTGGAAGCAGAGCGACAGCAGCCCCAGGGGATGCTGTGACGGACAGTTCCTGGCACTTGCTGGACACTGGACGGGCCTGTGCTGAGGGCGTGCACTCTGGAAACAGGCAGCCCAGCCCGGGCAGGAGGGCCCTCGGGGAGGTGCTGGGGATAGAATTCACAGGCTCTCGGGGGCATCTCCTCCCCTGTGGCCCTCCAGCCCTCCCACGAATATGTCCTCTGTCCCCCACCTCAGGGGCTTCTGACTGCGCTAACGTTTTAAAATCAACATGAAATTTACTTTGCAAGGCTAAGACAAGACACAAACCCAATCTCTCTTTGTACGAGCCACCACCGTCCTTCAGACACTGAGCCTCCGTCCCTGCCCCGAGCTCATGTGAGCTGTGACCTTCGACCTCACAACAAGTCAACAATATTGCCTCTACTGCTGTTGAGGCCTGCGTCTTGGCGCCTGTGTGCCCACAGTCTCCAGGCCAATAAACAGAACAGGTGAGCTGGTCCTGCAGCGTGGCTCTGCCCACACGGCTGACCACACAGCTCCATGCTGGGAAAGGGCCCGACCAAGAGCATCTCGACTGAAAGAAGGATGAGCTTAATGAGTCAGTGCACACACCGGAGGTGGATGTAAGCAGCCTGGCGCCTCAGCAGAGCCTGGTGCCAGGCTGCACCTAGCACGCCACAAACAGGGCCCTCTCTGCAGCCAGACTGTTGGGCGTCAGTGCGGTCCCAGCTCCTACCTCTCCTCCCGACCGTTCACACGCCCCCTCCAGAATCCTCCGCCCTACTTTCCACTGCTGGGCATGCACCGCTGCTGGGATGCTCTCAGCGCCTCCTGCCTGGTCAGGCCTCACCCTTCACTCAGCTCCAGCCTCACTTCCATGGGGAAGCCTTCACTGGCCTCCTAGCAGGGTCACAGCAGGGTCATCGCCGGGTCACGAGCCTCTCTTTTGGAGCATTTCCCACAGTTTACTTTGCATATTCTTAAGTAATTATTTGACGAGTGTCTGACTCTCCCAGTAGAGTATAACCTCCATTCGGCGGAGGCTGTGTCTGGGTTTGCTGCCCACTGCACAGCAGCGGCTTGCAGGGTTAAGTACTTAATAAACACTTGTAGATAAAGGCCTTGCGGCCCAGGGCATGGAGGCAATGGTGGATTCATTGGTTGGAAACTCACTTCCTGGGAGGGAAGGAGTCTGATCTTGGCTTCAGACCCGTTGGGTCTGGGGCAACACAGGTGAAAATGCCCTCTGAGCGGCACAAGCTCAAGAAAGAGGTGCGGGTGAGACGTCCCTGGGGGACATCACCATGGAGGTTGTACGTGGACTCCCAAAAGGAGGGAAGACTGGAGGCACAGCCACGTAACGGAGGGACAGGTGGGAAGAGGCCAAGTTGGGGGCCACCGGTGAAGAGGACACGGCAATCCAGTGCGGCAGAGAGTCGAATGGCAGGACCCTGGGTGACAGAAGGGATGTCGCAGAGGCAGGAGACAGCAGGATATTCAGCGTCAAGAAACCCAAGGACACTGGATGGGGCGGAGCCCACTCCTGAGCTCACATTCGGGCTTTGTTATTTTGTTTCAAAAATAGATCCCTCACGTGTAATAGTCTGTACAATAATCTCCTCCTCACTGTAAGCCTTCTCTGTAGGTTTTCAGAAAAACACAACTTTGAGAATCGTAGCACCTGGCCTTGCAGGTCAGGAACGGAAAGGAGTCCGGTGGGTGGGTGGCGCTCCTGAGGAGGGTGCAGCCCAGGACCGCCAGGCAGGGTCTACACCTGAAACTTGCCAGTCACACCCTGCCGGGCAGCACATGATGGGTTTGTCGGGACCGTCCTGTGAACAGAGGCCCCAACCGGCAGCCTGAACACTTGCTAGAAGAGCAGGGACAGTGGGGACGTGAGAAACAGTGCCTGGGCTGCCTCTGAAACGTGATATCCAAACCCTCTGTGCCCCTCCGGCTGTGAGCTCGGCGGGCAGGGGCCCCCTAAGGCACAGGAGAGAGGCTGAGGCCCTCCTGACCCACCCTCGCCTCTGTATCAACACAGACTCACAAGTGAGGGGCCGCAGTGGGCTGGGCTCGCTGCAAACACAGCTCTGAGCCCCGGGGGCCGGGAACCCCCCAGCTGCCGGCGCCACCGCTGGTGCATGAGTACTGGAACCTGAGGGGCTCCCGGCGCCACGGCTGCCTCTTCCCCTCGTCCTGCCACCCCTCCCGCTGCCCAGCCCAGCCACCTGCCTGCGCCCCGCCTGCCCGGACCTCCCTGTGGAATCCCTTTGGACTGTGGGCCCCTAATTAAAATGGGTTAGTGTTCTGGAGCGGAAACTGTACCTAATGGAGCCTTTGAGGCGCTGTGCCTGCGTCCTTACCAGCCCTTCAGAGACGGCTGCCACCCGGCCCCAGCCTCTGCCACCAGCAGGTAACACCGGGCGACGTTCCTCACACCTTCATCTTGACCTGTCCCTGTGCCCACGGAGGACAGGCCCGCCTGACCTCTCACGCCGTCCCCAGGAGGGGGATGCCCCCATCTGGATAAAGTGGACAAACGGGGGGCATTGCAGACCCTCCCTCCCAGTTGGGGTCTCAGGTGGTCCCAGTCTTGGGTCAGCACTTGCACACCTGCTCAAGCCTTTTGCACACCTGCTCAAGCTCAGCACTTGCACACCTGCTCCCACCATTTCTGGGCGGGGCCCCAGGAGGGAGGCTGTGAGGCCTCCAAGTAGTCCGTCTAGAGACAGGGTGGGGTGGGGCACAGAGGGTCAGGTGCCCCAGGACGAGGGACCTGCCACTCCCGACCCGCCCACGCCCTCCATGAGGCCAGGGCAGAACCTGGAGTCCACGGTACTTTTAGGGACCCAGGTAAGAGGGGAAGGCGGGCTTCAGGTGGAGTGATGTTGACCTACTTGTCTTTTTCCAGTGCAGCCAGTGTCCTGTGTCCTCTTTGAGGTGTCTGACGGGGGAGGGCCCGGCATCTGCAGCCCGTGCCAGGGGTCGGGTCAGCAGTGGGCCACTCGTCCTCCCAGGGCCTCTCTCGGGCTGCCCTGCATGGCGTGGGGCATGGGAACAGCAGGGCTTCCCCGCCCCCAGCTCTGGGCCTCCCGCCAGCTGCCCCCGCTCAGAAAAGGCCTCCGAGCAGAGGGACCCTGGGCAGCTCTGCCCCGGACTGTCACCCGGCACGAGGACGGGCAGGCCAGCGCTTGCCTCTCGGGCCACTGTGCTGACCGCCCCACCCTCCGGGTGCCACAGCCCACGGCTGCTTCTGCGCAGGCGTCCAGCCCGCCTCAGATCCTGCCTGCTGCCCTCTGCCCTGCATTCCTGGCCCTCGCTCACGGCCCCAAATTCCTGCCGTGCTGGAGGTGGGGTGTTCTCCGCCAAGGTGCCTAGCTTAGGAATTCACCCTCTCACCTGGCCTGTCACGGCCTGAGCCCATGGCCCGCGGGCTCACACAAGTCCCGTCTGCTCCCCGGTGGAGGCCTGGAGGTGGGGACTCAGGGCAGGGGAGGTCCTGGACCACACGCCCCATGCCCAGGAGGCTGGTGGCAGCCCTCTCTGGACGTCAGACAAGGGGTGATGAGTTTCCTGCACACCAGGCTTCTGAAGAGAGCTGGTCCACAGGTGCTGGGGGGGACGTGGACCCTGATTTGTGGTGCGGGGGAGTTTCCACTGTCTGGAGCTCTTCTCCTCCAGGTGTTTGGGCCTAGAGGCTGAGGAATGCCGGCGGCCTCAGGAATGTTATCTGCTGGGAGGGGCTCGAGATTGCATGAAGCAACCTAGCCATGCAAAAGAACAGCCTCCAAAATCAACTCGTTACGAAGGAACCCGCAGCTAAAAAGAGACGTTACCGTGAGCGGGTCCTTAGCGCGCAAGCCACACTGTCCCTTCAGGCTCACAGATGGTGCTCGCCTGGTTCCCCGGCGGCCGGGTGTGCTCTGCACTCGGCTCTGGGCGAGAGGCCGGCCCAGGCCAGCCGAGCCTTCCTGCCGAGCCGTCCCGGGCCAGGCCGCTCGGGGCGGGGGCCCTCGGCCTATGCTCACTCCTCCCAGCACCCTGGGCCCACCCCACGGAGAACACCGCTGAGGTTAAACGGATCTTGTACACAGTTTTTTGTCTCCTTAAGTGAATGGGCTTTATAAACAGTTTTATTTTAGTCTCATCATTCTTTTACAGATAGGGGGTAGGTCTCCTAGAACTGTCCTAGATCAGATTTCTCCCAACCAGCCACCATTTACCAGAAAGTCAGGCCCAGGATCGGCACATGAGAGATATCTGTGGGTGGCTCTTGTCAAACCCCCATTAGAAATGCAGGATTTTTCGGACCACTGGGGCCAGCACCCTCTTTTTGCACGTGAGGAAACAAGAAGTGTTCCTGGCCTGCCCGAGTCTCAGGCCGGCCACCTGGAGTCCTACCCATCCGGTGCTCCGGTGCTGAGCCCCTGGGGTGTTGTCAAAGGAGCAGCCAGCGCCCACCGGCGGTAACACCGCGGGATGAGTCACGATCATCTTGTAAGCCTTGCTTCTAAGCCCTGAACCAGCTTGGACCTGCCCTGCCCCGGGTGTACACAACATCCCCGTGACCCCCAGCCCCGCTCTCCATGGGGCACGAGCAAAGGGCTTTGGAGGAACAGCTCTTCTCCAAGAGACTCCTACACGACACTAAACACATTTGCAGTCTTTAATCGCTACAGATAAAAATACAAATAAGCCTAAGGCGTGCTTGGTAAATTCATGAAAGATGGAGTTGCCGTGTTCAACACCCTGGGATCGTTTGGGCACAGTTCCTTTCTCTGATCGCGTGCCCACTGGTGCCGGGTACTGGGTTCCACTGCTTTCATCGTTCAGCATGCAGTTTGTTTTTCAAGAACATCCCAAAAGGGGGCTTCATTTTTTTTTCAACTTGTAAGGGGCACCTTCTCTAAAGGTCCTCGGTACAGGCCTAACGTCACTGCCCCAGAGTGTGCAGTGCGTCCTGTCTTGCTGTTTCCCACCCAACTCTCAGGTAGAATAGAACCACGTCCGCATCTGTGGTCACCAAACGTCCTGATTTGCCCAGGACTGTCCTGCTTTTAGCACTGAAAGTCCCACGTCCTGGGAAAAGCCTCAGCCCCCGAAACCCAGGATGCTGGTCTCCCTCTGCCTCTGCCTAAAAGCAAGGCTGCTTTGCCTTACATCAACCAGATTCTTACACCAAAAGCTTGTTTTAAAAGTTCAAGTGGAATTTTTATTTTATTTTATTATTTTTTTGGCTGCCCAGCATGTGGGATCTTAGTTCCCTGACCAGGGATCAAACCTGCGCGCCCTGCGTTGGAAGCGCGGAGTCCTAATCACTGCACCACCAGGGAGGTCCCTCAGCTGGAGTTTGTAGTGTTGCGGGAAATGGTGGGAAGAGCTGGGGGATGTGATCTAGACCTCTGATGAAAAGGTGGTGAGAGGACTGGAATCGAGGGTCGTCTTCTGCAAAAGCTCTGAAACTCCTCCGTCCTCTGTAAGAACTGCTGCTGTTTTTATTTACGTTCAGTGTGGCTCCACATCCATCAGGGAGGGAAAGTCCAGGATCCAACAGGTTTCTCCTCAGATTCCTGCGATGTAACCAGCAGGGGAATCATCTGGGCTTTCTCAGCGAAATGGCAGCAGCTCACAGGGCGGCCGCCTGCTCATGCATAAACATCACCACTAATTGTCTCTTTGTTACCCTAGAGCTCTCCTCTGGGGGCTGCAGTGCACTTGGTTTTGGCCCACTCCCCAGTGCGGGAGAGCCGTGCGAGGCCCTTCCCGGGGCTGGATTACACCCCAATCCACTGGCGGGGCCGGTGGTCCAGCGGCAGCACGGAGGGCAGGGGGACACCGAGGGTGCCGTGTCGCTTCCGCTCCCGCTCCGTCCCCGGCGGGTGCTGGGCCAGTTTCCGGGGCGGGACCTCGGCCACGCCTGGCGCTGCCCGAGGGAGCGCGGCCATCTGGCCGCTGGGCGAGCTGCTGCCCACGTGGCTGCCGTCCTCTCTTGTCAGGAGCCGGGGCCTGGGGCAGGGCCCCAGGGAGGGTCTGGCACAAATTCACTCCCACGTCTGCCCTGGCCTTGGACAGAGAGGGGCCAGAAAGGACCGTGGCAAAGTGTCCTCACGCGCAGCCGTGTGCACACATGTGCCACTCCCACACAGGGCACCGACTGTCTGCGGAGGCGTGCAGACAGGCACAGGAATTCGGCGCCACCCGAAGAGAACGGCCCAGAGGAGTTAGAAGACGAGGTCTCCGAGGGCGAGAGCCAAGAAAACCTGTGCAAAGAGGAGGGAAAAAGAAGGGCGGACGGTGCGAGGAGGCGGTCAGACAAATGAGGACGAAAGACGGGCAGGAAGGACGGGGCAGTCCCGCGCCGGACCCGCACCTGCACTGCCCCGCACGCCAGGCGGGACCCACCACGAGGCTCCCCCTGTGCTGCACCCCCTTCTCCTGGCACATTCTCTTGTTTGTTGGCAACATGTTGATGTCATGCACTCGCCAAGAGCTCAGGGGCCAAAGTCGCCTCACACTCAAGAGCGGGAAGAACAAAGCTGTTGAGGGAAAGTTTGCTTTTTCTGAAACGGGTGCACCACAAGGGTTCGAGCCGGCCGGCATTCTGCAGGAACACGCCCTGCCGTTATCTGGCCCTCGCCCTCGCCCTCGCCTCTGCCCAGGGAGACCTCTGACTTGGAGCCGTCCTGCCCCTCTGTCCCCAAGGGGCCCCCGGCTGGAGCACATCAGCCTTGGCCACTGCCCATGTGGGTATGTCTGATCCACCACCTCGCAGTGGGGTTTACGCAGTGTGCTGGCCGTGCTGTACAGAGAGAAATGTCATGAAGCCACCCTCTCTGTGCGGGGAAGATGCACCCCTCCCAAGAGGCGGAGACAGAGTTCATAGCAAACGCTCATTGCCATGCTTTTTCAGGAAAAAAATAAAAGCAAATGAAAGTGCCTGGTCGCAGAGTCTTGACAGTTGAAGCAGCGAAAGAAATGGCAGCACCCCCTCCTCCTGGTCCTCACACTTCTTATCCGGTGCCCACGCCACAGCTGTGACATCACACACAGAGTGCCACGTGATGGTAATGAGCCCCTCTAAGAAGGCCTTTTAGCATCCACCCTCGCCCCTGTGATGTCAGGAGGCCACGTGCATCCCTGGGTATCCGATGACTCACCCGGAAGAAAGCCTGGTCAGGGGCAGTGAGCTTCGCTGGGTAAATTCTCTGGAAATTGTTTATTTATATACATGTGTGTATGTGTGTGTGCATGTCTATGTATGCGTATGTGTATGTATGTATCTCTGTGTGTGTGTGTTGTATGTCTGCGTGTATGGGCATACATGGATCTGTGTGTTGTGTCTCTGTGTGTGTGCATACATGTATCTCTGTGTTGTGTGTATGTGCATGTGTGTTGTGTCATGTGTGTATCTCTGTGTGCATGCATGAATCTGCTGTGTGTGTGTGCATGCATGTATGTGTGTTGTGTGTCTGTGTGTACATGCATGTATCTCTGTGTTGTGTGTCTGTGCATACATGTGTGTGTTGTGTGTCTGTGTGTGCATACGTGTGTGTGTGTGTGTGTGTGTAACATTTACATAGTTCCCTTGGGCCGTTTGCTCACTGAGATTCCTCACCTCCTGGCTGAGGGCAGAGAACTCACAGGAGCCACAGCAACCAGACTCAGCAGGAACGGCCCTGATATGGCTTCGAATTCTCACAAACAGGCTCAAATCTGAAAAATTTACCCCAGTCAGGGAGAAGCTGGAAATCCTGCAAGAAGAGGACCTCTTGCTTTTCAAGACTTCTAGTCCAGAGGGAACTGGAAAAGAGAAAAGCAGGCAAATCCCATTTTAGTGGCTTCTTGAGCCGTTGGGTCTGCCCCGCAGACACGTGGGAACTAGGGCCGCCGCGTTCTCACAGTCACCACACCGCTCACTCGCGCGAATAGTTTTCTGCGCTTTCACATCGCGCCACGTCAGCGCTCTCACAACGGGGAAGGGTTTGAAACTAGACACAGAAGAAGTTCCCGCTGACCCTGCTCGTCTTCCAGCGAGTTCCGGTTGGGAGCTAAACACCTGGCTGCAGCTCCTTAGAAACGTGGGCCCTGCTCGCTCCTCTGCCGACTCCGTTCTGGAAGCTCTCAGAGGCCGAGGGCAGCGGCGGCAAAGCCGTCCAGGGCTGCTCGTTGCTGTGATGAGAGGTGAGATGTGCCGGCACCTGCCCCCTTCTGCGGGCAGCGGAGGGACAGAGAGGGAGGCCCCTCACCGGGCTCAGGTGGCTAAAGCACCCAGCCAGCAGGGAGGCACGTGATCTTGGGGGTGAGGTGGCATCTGACGCAAAGTCACCCCACACGAGGACGTAACTTGAGCCCTGTAGCCGGTGGTCCCTGGAGGCGGCAGGAACAATGGCTGGGGGTGTGCGGAGTCCCCTGGCTTTGTGCTGGGCATCGTGCGAGTGTGTGCACGGGTGTGCCTCTGCGGATGCTGGAAAGCAAGGCGCTCCCGGTGCCAAGATCCTATCTCAGCTCCAGACGGGACCCTGCACCTGTCGCGTGGGCTTTGGGGCCGCCGGGGGTGGACAGGAGGCTTTGCGCACAGATGAAGCACTTCTGAAAAGCCGACTCACTAAATCGGCTTCTTTGGGGCTAATTGATACCCCGCACAGGCTTCCGCAGACTGGCCTCAGGCAAGCCCTCCTCAAAATTGAAATCCTAGTGCAGGGCCGAGGCAGGCCTGCCTGGGGACCCCACTGTTGATCGGCCTGCAGATCAGCCTAGGAGTCAAAACTCTTCTATCGGCAGTAAGATGGTGCGTGTCTGAGCTGAACTGCACACACAGTTCTCAGACACGTTTTCCCAGCGGAGCCTTGAGTTCCGAGTGACATCGTGAGTGTTTCTGAGGAGCAGAGACGCGAAGGCCCGGCCGGCGTCACACAGCCGAGCTGGGGAGGTGGGGATGTCTGCAAACCCCCGGGGCAACGCGAGCGTGGCATCTGGACGGGGCCAAGTGTGTGGACGGCCTCCTTACGGAAGCCGCGGCTCCTCCACAGCCTGAGGCTGGCAGCGCCCTGACCTCACAGAAGAGCAGAGGGCGGTGGGATCCCAGGACCCATCCACGCTGCTGGCCGCCGAGACCACAGAGCCTTCCCCGAGGCAAGTCCAGCCCTGCGTGTCTGGCAGCAGAAACTGCCACCAAGAGCACAGTTTTCCGGGGAAAATACTTAGGACTGTTGGTGTACATCCTTTTTATTTTTTCCTGCAGCTACGAGGCTCCCTGAGTAATTCTGACGCCAGCCTCTTCCCTTCGGGAGGACTGGAGCCAGCCTGTGGAGCTCGGCCCGGGTCTCTCCTGACCTCGGCCTGCCACCGCGTCTGGGGAGCCATCTAACCACAGAGCGGCTGTTCATTGCTGGCTCCAGTGGGGTTCAGACCTGGCCCCTACAACCCTACAGATGCCCATCACCCAGCGAGTCGCCCCCGTTCGCACGCCCGCTCTCAGCACCGAAGTGTTGCATCGATTGGGTGGGTTCAAGAAAGCCCTGCAGGAGAGACGGAGACGGAGACGGGCCCCACCCTGAGGACAGGGCGAGGGGCCACGAGAGCTGAGATGGGTGGTGACTCAGCACAAGGACACAGAGTTCACTCGCGATGGTCTTTCAATCAAAGTCCTAATATTCGGGCTTCCCTGGTGGCACAGTGGTTGAGAATCTGCCTGCTAATGCAGGGGACACGGGTTTGAGCCCTGGCCTGGGAAGATCCCACATGCCGCGGAACAACTGGGCCCGTGAGCCACAATTACTGAGCCTGCGCGTCTGGAGCCTGTGCTCTGCAACAAGAGAGGCCGTGATAGTGAGAGGCCCGCACACGGCGATGAAGAGTGGCCCCCGCTTGCCACAACTAGAGAAAGCCCTCGCACAGAAACGAAGACCCAACACAGCCATAAATAAATTAATTAATTAATTAAAAAAAAAAAAAAAAAAAAGAAAGTCCTAATATTCAAGGAGTTAACGTGAGATGAGGGAGGTCAAAGTGACAGATGGATGGCGCATCACGTCCACGTCACACGCCGCTTCATTGTGGGTCAGAAACCCACGTTTGTTTGTGATTAGGTCTAGAGGCCTGAGAGTACTTCGCAGCTCCACGCCTTTGCTGCCCGGCTGAGCGTTCCCACAGCCAGAGCCTGAGATGAATCAAGAAGGAAGAATATTCCCGTACCTGGCCAGGGGCTTTGCAGCCCCCCACACATCAGGGGTCAGAAACCGGATGCTGTGGGAAGACACAGACCTGCTGCACCAACCACCTGATTCTGACGTGCTGAGCAAACCGCAGGTCCCGGGATCTGGTGGACCCAGGGCTGCCCGGTCGTCTGAACCCAGGACGTCAGCCGTAGGCCCTCGTCCCTGCTCACCCGGAGATGCGAGGGTCAGGAATGGGCCAGCGGGGCCTCCTGGCTCAGCCCATCCACCAGAGGCTCTCGGGCTCCACTCTGAGGTGCCCGGCTTCCAGGGCAGAGCTCCCTCCTTGAGGAGAGGTTTGCTGTGAAGCAGCGAACGTTGTGACTCAGGCCAAGCTCATCTGCGCCAGCCCCTCTGCCTGCCTCTCTCCCCCACTCACCTTTGCGCGTCTGTTTTCTCTCCATGTCGACCGAGGCCAAACGGCTGGCCACGAACCCTCCATCCGGCATGTCCCCAGGCGCTCGGACCCACCTGGCCACTCACCTGGTGAGTGGACGCCCCACCTCACCTCCGCAGCGGCTCCCTGCTGGCCTGCTTCCTCGCAGTGACCCCGCGGCACCGCCCCCAGAGCCAGCGCCCTGCTCTCAGCCGGAGGAGCGGGGTCTGGCTGGGGCTCTTGCTGAGCCGATGGCCACCCACACGGCCTCCCGGCACCTGTGGTGAAGGCTGGTCCTGAGGACTCTGAGGACAGCTCAAGTGACTCTGTCTGCTTGGAATTACTTTCTTCTGGAGGCCTCTTAATTTCTAGATGCTGAAACACCCAGATGTGCGTGTAGCGTTTGGAAAGTGAGCGTGCAGACCGAGGAAATGCTGAGGCCCGATGAGCTCAGCAGTTTTGCTTGACACCCTGGATGGCGGCATCCTTGCCTCTGGAGGGGAAGGCTGGCTGAACTTGTGAGGATGCTCAGATGCTGAGATCGCCCTGGGACTGAAGTCGGGCCATGGGGGCCCCACCTCAGCAGAAAGGCAGGTGGAGCCAGGGGCACACCCTGCCCAGCAAGGCCGTGTCAAGGCCAGAGTCCTTGCTGGATCCAGCCGGTCAACCCCTGGTCTACCGGCCAAGAGCAAGCCCAGGCGTGACGGACTGGTTAGCTCATGGGAGAGGTGTTCTTTAGATCCTCATGTGAAGGGGGCACCGAAAGGTGTTATTAAGCCATGGTCACAAAAAAAAAAGTCTGAGAAGAAAAATGCCGGGTCAGTGGCTCGCCCTTCAGCCCAAGGAGTCGCAGCGCACCGAGGACTGGTCCCGGCTTCCGAGCTGTCGCCGGCGGCTGGAGGCCCCCATGGTCTGTGCTCTTGTCCCTAATACACAGGCGTAGTCTCCGTCCTACACAGTGACTGTGTCATCTAGCCAGGAGATTTACTACTCCTTTAGGGCTCTGACCCAAACGTACGTATCTGACTCTCTAACGTATCAGTCGGCTCTTGTGTTCAGCCACCTTTTGGAGTCTCTTCAACCCAAATGTCCTGACTGTCTTCCCACCCAGGACTGTCGGCACCTTCGTGGGGCCTCCTTTGCGGGACCCTCTGGGCACCGTGAGGGGCAGCCACGCAGGAGATGGAGGTTTTAGGTGAGCATGAAAACCCCTGGTTTCTTTCAAACCACCACCTGTGCGTTTAGTGTTAGATCCCAGCCCCCAGATAACGGTATTTTGTGCAAGGGAGGCACCACGTTCAACAGTCAGACGTCTGGAGAGCGACAGGCTGGCTGGGGTGCTTGCTACTGCTTCCTCTCTGAGCCTCAGTTTCCCGCCAGGAACAGGGTCCATCTTCCGGGGCTGCGCCGAGATGAACCTGGGGCCGTCCGCAGTGCAGTGCAGGAAGGTTCCCCAGGGGTCGTGTCAGGCTCCAGAAGCACTGCCAAGTTTATGAGTTAAAGTCCTTTATTTCATCAGCCACTTGGGGTTTTCTGTGCATGTTCTTTTGTCACAAGGAGCAGCGTTTTCCCTCAGTTTTACTGTGTCCTGCTGCAACAGCAGCCTTACAAACACACTTGTGTCACAGCAACGTGCGCCGTAGGGACAACGAGAAAGGCGGGAGGCCCTTTGCACAGCAGTGTTCTCTTCACAGTAAGTGAACTCCAAGGTGACTTACAAAATAGGCCCCTGGGCTTCCCTGGTGGCGCAGTGGTCGGGAGTCCACCTGCCGATGCAGGGGACGCGGGTTCGTGCCCCGGTCCGGGAGGATCCCACGTGCCGCGGAGCGGCTGGGCCCGTGAGCCATGGCCGCTGAGCCTGCATGTCCGGAGCCTGTGCTCCGCAACGGGAGAGGCCACACAGTGAGAGGCCCAGGTACCGCAAAAACAAAACAAAACAAAAAAAGGCCCCTTCCAACTAACAGCAAACGTATAACGTATTTACTTCCAACATAGGAGACAAATCTTATACACAAGAGCCACGAGAATTGATCGAGTTTCTGAGTGCAGGAAGCTTATTGTTCATTAGATTATTCATAAGTAAAGTTAGCTTTTTGGTTAAACAAAAAAAAGACCAAGTCATGAATACAAACAAATACCTGCATTTTAGCCCCAGACTCGCTCTGCCTGAGCTCGAGCTCAGCAGGCTCAGCTCCTGCGTGTCGCCGCCCAAGTCCACGCCGTCGTCTGCTGGGACGGTCACAGCCTCTTTCTCAGCCTCCACCTCTGTCTGCCGGATCATTCGTATCCGTGTTGTGTCTTCCCTCCATTGTTCTGCTACTTCCAACTGGGATTTTAAAGATTACATGACTGGCTGCAAAGATCCTTAGCACCAAACATAAAAATTTCGGTGAAATTAGTTGAATTCTCCACTAAATTTTGTTCATGCAGACTAGATATTATTGTTATTAAACCTTTGTTTTCAATGTGCTCTGACAGAAAATTTTAAAATCGGTAAAAGATGTCAGATGATGGTTTATTTGAAGAGATGGTGACTCCATTAAAATATTTAATCAATTAATAAAACATTCAAGAAAAAATTGTGGCCAAAGAAAAAGTATATTTTGAAGAAAACGTAAGATTCCACCAAAAGTAAAAAACGCTTCAGAACCCACTAGATTTTTGTTGTTGTCTTTTCCTTACATATTTTCTTTCCTTTTCTTTTTAAACACTGCCAATTAGATGGATTTAAAATTCAACCCAGGCATTTTTTTATTCAAAAGAGACCATTTCAGTTTGAAGAGGAGCGGATTTAAAGCAGAAATTCCTCCCTGCTGTGCCTGATCAGCTATTGATTAGGGGAGGGTTGCTGACCTAAATCATCAATGCCAGATAATAGGCCTGCAGCCTGACAGACTGAACGGAGCACATTTGTTGTAGGAAAAGTAAAGCCGACCTTTTGTGGAGAACCAAAGGCTCTGGTCTCTCTCAAGGAAAAGAAATGTTAATTGAAAAATTCCTTAAATAGGTTAGGGCTCTGAAGCTGCTTTACAGAAAGGTGTGAAATCCCAATCAGGGGTCAGGAAAGAAAGGACCCAGCCGTTCAAGTGGGAGTTTGCTCTCTGATGCCGCTGATTAATTTCCCATTCACGGCGGCCTGGGCGGGTGGAAAGGACGCCTTTCAGCAATGGGGCTGATGACAGCTGGATCTGCGTGCTCGGGGGGGTCTGGATTAATTGGCCCCTTGACGGGGAAAGTAAAACAAAGAAACTTCCTATTGGATGCTGAGAACTAAACCTGACGATTTACATAAATAATTAATGCGTGGCCGTCTTCTCTTCTGTCAGTTAAGGACCTTAGACAAACAATCACGTTGCCACCGTTAAAGGTTCTCAGGGATCCTTCCGCGGGAAAGCGACTCCGAGACCATCAGGGCATCTACACACAACCCACCGTACCCGACGAGAGAAGTATCGAGTGTAGACAGGAAACCAAGCGCGGCTGACAAGCCAGGAGACCTGGGGGCACAGGAGTGACCAGCGGACAGAGGCTCTTCCCCAGAGCCCGGATCCTCCCCTCCTGCCATCCACGCAGACCGGGGCTCGGCGCCCCTCCTGCCCCTCCGGCCCTTCCTCTGACCCTCACACTGTCCACGCCACGAACCGGACTTGATGGAAAGAAAACACGTCCATTCCTTCTGCCTCAGCCACAAAGCCACCCAACAAAGTGGCCGACGCGGCCCCAAGCTGGGCCTTGGCACTGGCGGTTGGGACCGTCCCGGCTCCCACGTTCACGGGGAGACACGGGCAGGCTCGGCATGGCATCAGGAAGCAGGAGCAGGTCGGGTTCCCCGAAGATGACAGGGTTCCAGGAGGGCAACGCGGGACCCGGGGCAGCAGGAGACGCCGGGCAGCTCCCATTTGCCATCGAGAGCTGTGGACGCCCCCAAGCTGTGCCATAACCACTTCCCGTTACTCAGCGCCCTGCACGGACACCAGCCTGGCACCCGCCTGGCACCCGCCTGACGGACCGAAGACAGCAAAGATTCAGCCAGAACCTGTCAGATCCCAGCGCGGCCAAAATCACCTCCTGCCTCCACCCCCAGCTACGCGGGCGCATCCGGCCTCGCCGCGGGCCCGGCTGTGCGGGCGCATCCAGGCCTCGGCCGCGGGCCGGAAATCTGCCCGTCCCCCACTCCTCCCCGGCAAGTAGAGACGTCCTCTTAACATGGAGCATCTGTTCTGCTAAAATTAGATGAAGAGTACATTGGGGAGTTTAAATAATTCAATTAATTGATTAATTTGATTAAATAATTTAAATCTTTCACTTCTCGCTAACAGGAAAGATGGTTGAAACCAGTGTGTGTTCTGCCCTCTCCCCCAGCCTCCAGACTTCAGTCAGTGACGTGCAGGTGACATGCGGTTTGCCTGAACCTAGTTCGGCCCAATGAGACGCAGCGGTGAGAAGGAAACAATACCTGGGCTCGATCCGGTGTGAGAAAAGTGGCTGACAGCACAGCCCGTCTAGGGCGGAAAGGGCCACGGTGACCCCGTGGTCCTTGCTGGAGAGCGGGGTCTGCAGCCCTGTGTGCAGGTCATCAGCAGTCGGGTGCTGGAGGACACACAGGCCTGCCTTGTCTCTGAAAGGGCCGCAGGAGAGGTCTCGTCCGCTTCAAAGGGGCGGGAGAACATACAGGGGAGCTCACGTGGGTCCCGTTGCACGTTCTCAAGCACAGGACGGTGCCCAGCGCAGCAGCTCAGCCTTGGGGCCTGGCCCAGGCGAGTTCATGCCACACCGTGTTTGCTGGGTCTTAGGTTCCGTCCACCCGGGGAACGCGATTGTCTTACCCACGGGACTGCTCAGACCCACCCCCAGGGACAGGCAGCCCCAGGCCTCCCTCCTAAGGGGCAGGCACTGCCAGGAATCGGCCTCCTGTCCTGCTAGAAATAGCTGAAGGGTGGGTGTGGCCTCCGGCTGAAGACCGGGAATTCAGAGCTGCTCAAACAGCACACCTGGCCCTGGAGGGGAAATTGCCCGGAAGGCTGCTCTGGATTCTTGGTTGGTCGGTTCCACCCCCTCAGGCCTGGGCCCAAGTATCATCCTCTCAGGGCCGTGCCCATGACCACCCACATCCTCAGACTAGGCTCATGGCCACTGTCTGGCCTGGCCTGCTCTGGGAGGGAGGGCTGCGGCCCCAGGACCAGCTCCGCACTTGCCTCTTGACTAGTGACAGTGAGAGCGCCAAGCCCCAGGTCGCGAGGGACTCAAAGCAGAGTTCCCATTGCCCAGGCATTCTCCCAGAAGCAGGGCCCATTGAGGGGACAGCACCGGGCAGGTCTGGGGGTCCTCCTGCTTTAACGTGTCTGCACTTCATTGGGATTTTTAAACAATCAAACAAGAGAACAGAGAAGAAAATTCTGCATAGACTCTATGGTGATGCACATCCCTCTGAAGAGGCCCCAGGACAGGGTCCTCCAGAAAGGAAATAGGGTGGCAGATGCTAAAGATGGGAGAGTCAGAACGGACTGAACTGGCCGGTTTACTTCTAAGCTGAATGTGTTTCTAGGGAGCCCTGCATGGGCCCATGAGGTTTCACCAGCCCCAGTGCTTACAGCAGCCTTGGCCACCACAGTGGCAGTAGAATGGCGGGCGGGGCGGGGTGGGGGGAGGCATCCATGGGCCTCTGGGGGTAAAGGCTGGTGTGCGACTGGTGTGCGACAGCAGAAGGAGCTCCCTAAGGAGAAAAGTTACAAAATTACAGGTGTTAGAAAGAGAACTGAGTCATAACAAATGTACTTACAAAACCAAAATAGATGTAGAACGAAATGTCCAACAAACGTGGGTGGACAAATAAATGTAGAGAACCTCCGAGTGGCAGAAGAGACTCTGTTCCAAGGAAATTCCAAACCAGCGTAAGCAGCCTTCCAGCCTGGTGCTTGGCCCAGCCGGGGGGCCTGGACCACTTCTAGACTCTCGGGCTAGTCTCCCTTTTAGGCCAAAGAGCTTAAGTTTTTGAGAGACATGATTGCTTTGACAAGCTGAGGAAAGAAACTGTCTCTCTAGAAAAACTCGCAAGCACCTGCTATTCTGCCCACAGTTTGAACAGTTCTGCAGCAGCAAGGAAGCCCAAGCCCAGGGTCCCCACAGCCTCTGGCTCCGCGGGGACACGCAGGTGTCAGCCAGGGGTGTCCAGTCCGTTCAGACCCACGCGCTTCCCCGTCCCCTTGTCTGCTGATGTCAACACAAGAGGAGCCCCCAAGTCCAAAACTCGAGTCCCACCAGACCCTTAGGCTCAGGAGGAAGAACTGTCCATCCCACTGATTCTCTGGCCCCAGAACTAGGAAAGTCTTCCCTCCACAAGCATTTTCCACTGGACTCTCAAGTTCTTCCAATAAGTGAAGAGAAGAGGAACAGCCATCCAGCCACGGGGGAGTGAGTGGCGTCACGGGGAGTCCAGGCCCATGTCCGCGGGACGAAGCCCCAGACGCGGTTAGAAGAAGACAGTCCTACCTGAGACACAGCCAAGCAGAGCCTGCTCCCCAGACCTGCACACCCATGTCGGAACACAACAGGCCACGCTCCGGAGAAGCCACAGCATCACTAGGGATTAAGAGTCTTAAGTGAGCTCTAGAGCAGCCAGTTCACAAGTCGGAAATGTAAGTGAATAACAAACATATATTTTCCTAGTCCAACTTCATAAGCAATAAAAATACAAATTAATCTGTATCAAATTTGCAAAAAATGTAAAGTATCTGTATTTATTGTTAGCAACGATATAGGACATACACATTGTCAACTGCTGCTGGGACACCCGAGTCCAAAGTTTTGGAGGTCAGTGAAGTGATGTAATCAAGAACCTTGGAAAGGTTTCTGCTATTTTAACCACTAATTCTGCTTCCTGAAATTTCTCTTAAAGAAATAATAAGTTTACACAGCAATTTTTATACCAGGACATTCTTTACAGTTTTACTTAGCAAAAATAATAAATAGACATGACATTAATAACCAACAAAAGGGGATTAGTTAAATAAATTTTAGAACATCTATATAAACAATACTCTATAGACATTATAAAATCCTATTTTAGGAAAGAGTTAATGACATAGGAAGCGCCTACAGTAACTTAAAAGGCTCATTACACTGCAGTGTGTATGGTGACAATATTGTACCATAACTTGGAAATTATTGGGAGGGTGAATTTTATGTTATGTGTTTGTGGGGTTTTTTGCCACAATTTTTTCAAAAGCTGGCCACCAAGGTGGACAACCCCAGTTGTGATGAAAGCTTAACATAACATGAATGGGCCCCACTTGCTTCTCACTTTCCTTTTTCCATTGATCTAAAGCCTCTCTTCTTTCCCATGAACATGTGTTGCCTTTATGAACAGAAATAAAGGGAAACTAGTTTTTTCATGTTCCTACCTCTACCCCCATTTTTCTACTCCTGGAAAATTAGCCTAAGGAAATAAATTGAGCTCTAGAAAAGATTATTTTTAAAACAAGTTCATGCCACCATTATCTATAAGAGTAAAGAATTTTGCTACTTCAGATATTCAATTCAATACTTTTTAAAAGAAAATGTTTAAAAATCTATCAAGTCAATGGAATATTATATAGACAGGATAATGCTTGAAGGGCAGAGAAGTGCTTACATCATAATATAAAGCAAAATATCAAGATATAAAATCATAATCCTATAAATATCTAAAAGTGATGCATAATCTATAAGCAATAAATGTACATGGAAAAAAGGAGGGAAGAACATACGCCAAGATGTGACTAGTACTGCCTGTGGATGGTGAAACACAACGATTTTATTTTCTGCTTGTCTCTGTTTCTTAAGTGAGCAGCTATTACTTTTGAATTGGAACAAACGATACGTTTTATTTTTAAGTGTAAAAAGCATATCTAGATTTCCTTCCTCAAGGAGAGAAATGTTTTCTTTATGAGCCAAGACGTCAGCCTCTGCCCACTCTCTCCAGCATCGAGGACGAAGGCCCAAGGACTGGCCTCCACCAGGGTACCCCGTGGCGAGAAAACGCTAGAACACACCTCGCGAGAGAACTGCCGGCTGTGTGGACCTTGGATATGAGGTCAACCTCAAAGGGTCTTTCGACTCACCTCCGAAAGCTTTTCAAACCTGGGTTTCATGCGGCGCGTCGTGACGTGTCCACATGTCCTCACACAAGGCAGGTACACGCACATGCAAGCAGCTCAGGCCGGCCCAGCCCCACGCACACGCGGCCGGCACGCCAGCGGGGTCCCTCTGGGGTGGTTGCGGTGCCCCTGCCGAGCCACATCCTCACGGGGTGAGAGCGGCCCCCAGAAGGAAGCCACCAAGGTTGGCGCCCACCCCGAGGGTCCTGAGAGCCACACCTTCCCTCTGCTTAGACCTTCTGCGAGGGGTCCAGGACGCACAGGACCCTCCTCCGGATGCCCTAGAGAAGTCAGGTGTGGGGGTGCAGAGCTGCAGGCCCTTCACAGTGGCCAGAGGACAAAGGGGCAAACATTTGTCTTATAATGAAAACAGCCGACTTCACACAATAGGGTGGCAGATAATGTATCAAACCAAACACATGCGGCTTTTAAATTTCCACATTTGGAATTGGCTGACATTAATTATTTAAACACAAATTGAATTAACAAAATATTCAACATATGTTCTCTTTAAACTCTGCTAAATCTGATGGGACATCCAGAGCCGATCTGGGGTCAGCCTGCGGAAAGAGGGGAGGCAGGGGGAGGGGCCGAGTGAGTAAACGCAGCCCAAGGTGGCTTCACGCGGTGCTGGCGGCCTGAACTTCCCGCTCCCCAGAGGGGCGGGTGATTAATGCTGCCACCAAATGTATGCCCGTACCTGACCCCGATCTCATCAAATCCTGCTGCCACCATCTGCTGTTTTTAATTCCTCTGCAATATTTGTATTTGCTGCCTCTTCCGACAAAGGAGGGGGAGGGAGAACCCGTCCCTGCTCCGGGCGGTGAGAGCTGGCTGGCTGGCGGAGCCCCGGCCAGAAGGCATCTGTTGCTCATAGCCCTGCAGCATCTGCTTTTCCCCGATCGCTGCGGGATACGGTTTCTCCCAAAGGTGGCCTTTCCGCGCTCACTGTCAATCCCACCTTTGTCCGCCTCGCGTTCCCACGGTGCCGGCCTCGTTACCATGCTGCCGGCCTTTGCTCGCTGGCTGTCTGTAATCCAAGATATTGTGTGATTGGGTTATGCCATTAACCCTTTTCGTACGCATCAGGACATTCAATTAAGCCCGGCAGGAGAAGCAGATTGAGGGGGAGGGCCGTCTGGTGGGAGGCACAGCCCATTTCTGGTGGGAGGGAAGCTAGAAAGTTGACAAGGATAATGATGACAGCAACCAGCGAGCAGTGTCAAAATAGCACTTCCTTTCAGAGGACCAGAGGCGCTTTTTGACAGGCGGCTTTCTCCTCTCTCACTTTTGAAAATTTCAAATGCTGTGAAAGGATGCCTCATTTTTCTCGTGATTCCTGATGCAGCTATTAAGCCCTGTAATAAAATGTGTGTGCGGATGCCATTATTTAGGTGTCTGCTCTTTAAACACCTCCTGTTAATGGGGTGCAGCCTGATCTTGCAGCGTCCCAAGCTGTCATCCCTCGTGTCCTTCTGTCAAACCCGAGCACGTCAAGGGCTTCTATGGGGAACAGTCCTTCCTCCGGAAGCTATTTCTCCCTGTGGCACCAGGCAGAGGGGAAAGACAGAAGGAGAGCAGGGCATCCACGGGTGTGGCCTCAGGTGGCCTCCACTCTGCAGCTCTCTGCTCTGTCCCTCATGCCCGGGATGGCGAGAGATGGTCAAGCTGTGCGCTCCGTCCAGCATGAGAGGCCGCGGCCACGCCACAGGCCCTCTGGCTCCCATCCGTGTGGGGCTTTCTTTCAGGCTGCGGGGCCCCAGATTTGGAAAATAAGTACTGAGCCGGAAAAGATTTTCTTAAATTGAGGCATTTTTAATGTTCCTAAGTATTAATACCACACTGAGTGTCAGCTCAGTGACTCTGGGTATTCTAAATTTGCGAATAATTGGCAACTTGTAAAGAGAGGGGCACGTCTGTAGGGCGCCTACTGTTCATCTGCAGTATAGGGTTTCTGCTGGTGCTGAACCCTAGGAGGTACCGTGGGTGTCCCCCTCCGCGGGTGAGAGATGTCTCCGGAGGAGCTGCGGGCATGCCCAGCGTGGGCACCTACAGGTGGAGTGTGGTCCAGCACCACAGCCGGCCCAAGCACACTCCTCAGTCTTTGTTATCGCAAACACGGATGAAAAAAAATAAACCCACGAAATTCAGGGAAATCGCACTAGGTTAGGTCCCACTCAGAGGTAATTAAGAATCTAACTCTGCTCTGACAAAGCAACCTGGATGTCCTCATGCGCTCTTAGAGACAGGCTAGACTGAAGAGGTGCCGTTCGAGGGCCTGGGAACCACAACTCGTAACACAGCCCAGCCCTTCGCACGGCCTTTGCTGTGTCGCCCTGCGTGGTTCCATTTCCAGGAGCGGCTGCTGTCTGTGGGCCTAGCCCAGGCTCCATGGGAGCCCCGAGCCTGGACCTGGGGTGCACAGAAGGCTGAAAGGAAACTGTTTGCGTGACGGGTGTGCCCTCCCCGCATGAGAGCCTGGGAAGCCACCTTTTACAAGCTGGTTGCTTACCTCACAAACCCACTCTGTGATCCTCCGTTCTCGTTATTAATTACAAAGTGTCCAGTCCCAGTCAGCATTTCATCACCACGTAAAAGGCAGAGGAGCGCCCAGGATGTCTGCCCACGATGCTGATGATGGCTCTTCTCCCCCGGAGCATTTCGTCTCTGGGAAGGAAGCTCCCCGCGGCCTGCGGGTACTCAGACCCTATGCTCCATGTCAACCTCCTTCCAGTCTGGGATGACACCGTGTGTCTGCTGGACAGAAAAGAACAGGAAAGGCGGGGCCTTCCTGGCGGATCTGAGCCGGCAGAAAAGGCAGTGCTTGGGGCCACGCGGCCCGTCTCTCGTTGGCAGTGTGTGCGCCTGAGTCCTCGTCTCCTCGCCGCCCAGAAGCAACAGGACACCCCCCACCCTGGACGGGAAGCTCGGGGCAGAAACGACGGCTCAGTCGCTCTCAGCGGCGCTGGGAGAGCCGTCGGCAAGCCTCCAGCTGCCCTGGGCACACAGCAGGCATGGGGGGGAGCCAGGCCAGCAGAATGTGGGAGCAGATGCCAGGGTGTGGCTCGCGGGCTTTGTCTGGGTGACTGACCAGGAGACGGTGCTGCGGCTGTCGCGGCCCTGCAGGGAAGCGCACAGCTGCTGGTCTGTCTGTAAGGCCACGCTGCCTTAACCCTGACTGAAGGGGCCAAAAGTCCTCTCTCTGTGAATACTGGCTGCACATGCAGGTGCACAGCAGCCCTGGAGAACAGGGCGCACAAGTTTCACCCCAAGTCAAGTCGAGGTCCCCACGGCCAACAGCAAACGATACAACCAGGGGGGTGGGGAGCTGGGAGGGGAGGGCTGCCTCCCTCCCCTCAGGGGTCAGACCCTACCCTGCCCCGCCCTGAGGCCCTGCCTGCCGGTGGGGGGCGGGGGTGGTGGTCTCCCTGGAGCCCAGGGGCCTTAACCCTCTGAACAGATTTCTGCCAGATTTCTCAGCTCCCGATGCCCCCAACGCCCCGCCCCCCACACACACACGCAGGCGCACTCGTACGCGCCCATCCACTAGTGTCGGAGCTGAGCTGCAGGCGGTCCACCCGCCTCATTCCTGCTTGTGTCTAGTTGCACAGGTATCTCCCCCTTCTGCCGCAGGAGGGAAAGGCTGGGGCGGGGGATGAGACAGAGAGGGCGGGAGGTTCTATTCCACCACCTGCCCACTCTGGCCACCAGAGTTCCCAAAGCCAGGCCGGTGCAGGTGACCCTGGCGCAGAGAGGGTCTCAGCTGCACAGCCCCTCAGGTGTCCCCACTCCCCTGCTGTCCATCCTAGCGGTGGGCATGTTGGCTGGGGTCACAGGCTGGGGACCCGGGCCGTCAGCCTCTACGCTGGGAGCGGAGGAGATGCTCAGAGCTGACACGGTAAAATCGTCTTGTCACACTAATGGGGGACCAGAGGGACCCCTCCGCCCACCCAGAGGCCCTGTGGGTGCCTCTGCTCGTCTCCCACCTTCCACTGGCCATTAAACACCATCGGCTGGACACAGGGTGGGAGGCCAACTGCCCGACCCAGGATCCGGATGCCCTTTCACACTCGGGCCTAGGGAGATACAGACCAAACCCAGGACCCAGACGAAAATCTGGTCTCTGACTCAAGCTTTGTTTCTCACCTGAAAGACAGAATCCTCCCTTAGAGGTGGGAGTGATTTAGTCATGGGCGTTGCCTATGGGGGTGGCTCTTGAAGAGGCCACCAGGTGGGGAAACTGAGGCAGGGGCCACTCTTTACGGCCCCCAGTGGAGAACGCCGCTCGCAGGTGTCCATGCACACGGGGGCAGCCTGATGCGGGCGCCCTGCAATGACCTTGAGGTGCCTGTTTGTGGGGAGATCGAGGCAGGCGCCCTGCTGCTCTCTGCTTTGGAATCGGTGCCTTTCTCTCTGCTTCACTTTTCTACTTTGAGAGCGGCCCGTCCTGGGTCTTGTTAAGGCGGATCCTGCTCATCTTTGCTTTTCCGAGACTCCGCCTCGTGATGGAGACGCAGCTTTGCCTGGTCATTCCCGAGCCGCACAGAACCCGCAGCCCGTGTCACACCCTCCCCTGGGCGGCGGCACGCCTGCCCACCACAGGCAGAAAGGCCTGGGCACGGCTCCACAGAGGGCCCTGAGAAACCGCTCACCCCAAGACCTGGTCTGTGGACCACGGAGCTTTTCCACTTTCCTTAAGGGTTCTTAGAATTTATCTAAAGAAAAAGAATTCTTGTTTACTTAACTTTTTAAATGTTCCTGTTGGGCACACTTTACTTTCAAGAGAAGAGTTCAGAGTCTTACCTCCAAAGGCTCAGAGACCAGTCCCAGGAATGCAGGGGCCCATCAGGCGGTGGGCAGAAGGGGCAGGCCCGCCGCATGCCCTGAACTGCGGAAGGCCCAGGATGCCGGGCAGGGCCGGGTGGCCTCCCGTGAGGGGCGCACAAATCAGCCCCCGACTCTTGACTAGACTTTGTACTGCGCGTAGAAATGACTTCATGCATCCCAGAGCCTTCCAAGGTGTGAAGGGGATTTATTTCTAAGACCAATGTTGAGTGGGAGAAACTGAGGCACAGAGAATGGGTAAATCTCCCACAACTGTGTTCAGAGCCACTTAACTGAGTCTGGAAGAAATCCTTTGGTTTCCATGAGACCCTGGGGCTTTCCTTTCTATGTCCGATTTCTTTTTGTTTTCTGTTGTTGTTTTTTTGCGGTACGCGGGCCTCTCACCGTTGTGGCCTCTCCCGTTGCGGAGCACAGGCTCCGGACGCGCAGGCTCAGCGGCCATGGCTCACGGGCCCAGCCGCTCTGCGGCATGTGGGATCCTCCCGGACCGGGGCACGAACCCGTGTCCCCCGCATCGGCAGGCGGACTCTCAACCACTGCGCCACCAGGGAAGCCCCCGATTTCTTTTTTAATTAGAAGCCTCATAGCTTCTCCCATGACAATGAGGCCTGTGCTCTGACACTCTTTCTAAGAGCTGTGCAGATGTTCAGGTTCAGACGTCCAAGGTAAAAGGGGAAAGGAAGGAAGGGGGTGGGTACTGGTGCAGGCACGGCCCTGTAGTAGCTCGGCCCCAGGGAAGGGACGCAGAGGGAGGTTCTCAGACCGACAGTCGTGAACGATTGCTCTTTGTTTAGAATAAAATTAAGATGAAGCTGAAGCCAGCAGGACCCTACCTGGATCGGGACCAGATGACAGCTTGTTCCTACAGTGGAGCCGGGGTCTGCAGGTCCAGACACTGTTTCTGTATCTTCCCCTGGCTTCCTGCACCCGGGGCTGCATGGCTCCTGCCTTACCGTGGACGCCTCTCATCTGGAAAACAACATAATGGAACTAAGATATACAACTATTTGTCTGGGGTAGAGCACGAGGAATATCACCTGTCTGATCCACAGCCCTCCGCAGGTCGGTGTGACCGTGGCCCTTGTGAGTAAGATGAGTATCCAGCAGGAGAGCCTCACTTCACGTGAGTCCCGGGCCCCACTGCCACCCACGCACGAGGGGACGTGCTCCCTGCGCCCTCCACGGGACCCACAGGCCCTCCGTTTAGGCCACATCCGAGAGAGCCCAAGAGCCCCCGCAGCTCTGGCTCTGGTCGCAGCCGGGTGACCCTCCAGGCAAAGGGCGAGTGTGTGAGCCGCAGGGGACTCGCGCATCGGAAGCCGGGTCAGCGGCGGGACGGCTGCTGCCCAGAGAACCAGGAGACGCCAGACTCCCTGCCACTCCCTTCCCGGGAGAGGCACCCGGTGTCCTTGCTGCGCTAGTTGGAACTCGCACCCAGTCGTCCATCGAGCGCGTGTGTCAGGGCGTCCATAGGGGAAGCCCTCGGCAAGCACATGGCGCTACTTGCCACGCTTGAAGCCTCCTGGTGCTGTGGCGTGTTGGCCCCAAGCTCAGTGGCCTGGACAGCCCCGAGGAATGACATGCGTGTCTCCAGGGACAGGCTGGCCCACCATGTGAGAAAGGCCCCAACCCAGGGCTGGATGCTCAGGAGACCTCGGAGAGGCTGGAGGCCGGCCCACAGCGGGCTGGGCCGTCCCCTCACCATGAGGCAACCCCCGGGCAGCCCCTGCACGTTGGGAGTCTGTGTCGCAGCCAACAGGCTTTCAGATCTGACCCTGGGGCCTTGGAGAGCAAAAGTCACCCCGAAGCTGGATCCCACTGGTGGGGCAGATGTTCGTTGTGGGGAAAGCCAGGAGCACCTGCCGCCGCCCTCACGAGCACCCATCCTGTCCTTTTATCCAAGGAGCCTCTCCATCCCCGTTCAGCCCAGGGAAGTGGACACCCTGGCAGAGGCAGAGCCACGCTGGGGTCCACTCTGTGCCGAGCTGCAGCCCAGCCCCCAGGTGATAACAGCAGTTGAACAAACACATTTTCAAGATGGCCTTTCTCCAGCCTTTGTCCACTAGGGCAGCGCTGGCATCTCAATCATTAATCGGCTGCATTGATCAGTTTAGTGTGTGTACCAGAGTCTCTGTTAAAATGACCACTTGACCCTAAACCAACTTCCTGGAAACCTGCATCTACAGCCCCAGGTCCACCTGCTCGTCGAGGGGCAGGTTCAAGCTCCAGCAAAAGAAGATTTGGACAAAGGAAAGAGGGAGGTCGGGTGGATTCACGCTCAGCCTTGGATCAGACCCCAGAGGCTGGAACTCACATGCACCCCTCCCCCAGGTTTAAGTGCTGAGTGAGACCTCACCTTGCACAGAGCACCCTCGGCCTGGCTCCCTGGAAATCAGATCCACAGGCCCCGGCACAGGGACAGGAACAAATCGGCCCAATCCTAAGATCCATCAGGATATAAATCTCTCTCGACACTGACAGGACAATCCACAGAGATGGCACGATACCTTCTGACCTCCTGTTCTCACGGAGGGGACAAAGACACTGAGGAGATGCAGAGGCCAAGCCACGTGGCTAGTGGCCTCTGGATACACAGGCACCAGGAGTTCAGGTTCTCCGTGTGACCCTAAGGAGTGTCACTCTGTCCTGTGTTACCTAAACCCAAAGTGAAGATTTAAATTCTCTGCCCACTATGTTCTTGGAAAGACACCTGCCAGAGTCTTAGTTGAAATTTCCAAGAGAACCAAAGTGTAATCTCACCTGTTTGCTGCACCCAAATCCTTATGCAAGGAAACCACATAACTGTGCCAGCTTCCAACCTCCCCTACCCTGGGTCTCAGCCTGAGCTCCAGGACACAGAACTGTGACCGTGGTGGGGACGGCCTGGGACAGCCGTCATCTGTAGCGGAGGACAGAAGCCCTGCCAGCCAGGTGCAGCAGAGAAGCCAGGATAAGGCTTCTGGGAACGAAGCACGGTGGAAACAGCATGACCACACAGCCCCTCGCAGACCACAAGCGGAGCAAGCCTGAGACATGTCTTACAAAGTCAGTTATTTTTTTGGCTGTGCGTGGCCGAGGTTGTGAATCTTATAAATCTGATACAGAGAAAACCTGATACAGATACAAATTCAGTACTTTTCACCTTCTAAACTTATTGATCACATACAAATTCAGTAAGTGCCTAATAGGCGCCAGGAATGTGCTAGAAGCAGAGGAAAGAGGTGAAAGACACGTCAACCCCAGAGAAGTTTGCAGACTGGAGAGGAGACTGACACCAGAGGGAGGAGTAACATCTTCCAGGAGGAGGTGCTGTGAGCCGGGCCCTGAAGGATGAATAGGAGTTTTCCATGAGGAGCGAGCCGCATTCAGTATCACTGCAGGTAGAGTGAGAGGAGGGGACAGACCAGGTGAACGTGATTTTATCCTGCAACCAATGAGATCACTGAAGCACCTGATGGGAGATGACCCACCCAGAGTGGCAGGTTGACCTTTATTTGGATTTCCCTGAAGAGAAGCACAGCAGCAGTGTAACCGTTCCGGTCAACTCAGCTGCGGAAGTACCAGTGTGCCTCTAAGAGATGCTGTAATGATCACCTACTGTTTCTTTTGAAATCACATTTATTTTCCTAAAATTTTCTCTTCTTTCCTTCTACTATACTTAAGATAGTAAGCTGCATTTTTTTTAAATATATTTTATGTCAAAAGCTTTTTAGCTTTTCACTACTTTCCACAGCTTCCCCCCAACTTTCCACAGCTTCCCCCCAACTGAACAGAAACACTGAGATTTGACTAAATTCGCCCTTCAAAATGGGCCCACGTGGTGGATGTAGACCTGCAGGACCACCCCCCAGCCAGGGACCCAGACGCCGGATGGGAGGGGAGCACGTGTGGCAGAGAAGTGGAGGTCCCCCCCGCTGCTCACAAGAGGCCCAGGGACCGCCTCCCTCCCAGGGCTGCTCTGGAAAAGCCGGGGAAGTCACTCCAGCCCTCTCACTTCCTAAGGCTGCTGTCGGCTCAGAGGCTGGCTTCCGTCTGAGACCTGCCCATCCCTGGGCATTGGGAGGCAGCTCTGGGAGGCTGGCCTCTTCCCGCAGAGGCGAGAACACCCTTGCAATTCCATCAGGAGAAATGATGTCTAGATATGCCATCATAGAGACAGCAGTTACACGTTTGCTCTATGTCTGTGTCCAGGAGGGGAAAGGGGGGAGGGATGAATTGGGAGATTGGGACCGACATACACACGCTACTATGTATAAAATAGATAACAAATGAGAACCCGCTGTGCAGCACAGGGAACTCAGTGCTCTCTGGTGACCTAAATGGGAAGGAAATCCAAAGTGGAGGGATGTATCTATATGTGTGGCTGATTCACTTTGCTGTACAGCAGAAAGTAACACAACATTGTAAAGCAACTGTATTCCAATAAATAAAAAAAAAAGAAACAGCAGTTACATTTTTAAATTACGCATTTACGCAGCCTAGCAGGAGGGTGCCACCACTGTGCTTTTCTCCATGGAGGGCAATCAGTGCATCAGCATTTATTAAGCACCTACTATATGCCAGCAGTGCAGTGAACACTCGAGATTAAACGTAAAAATAAAATAAGCCCCCCACCAAGGAATCATCATCTCATGGGGCAGCAGCTCCAGGGCCGGGAGAACCTCGTCCTTCAAGACGAGGTGGGTGAACCACAGGGTGCCTAAGCGACTGTGGACCAGCCAGTCACTCAGGACAGACAGACCAAGAGTTCGTGGTGGTCTGAACCGGGCGTCTTCCTGGGTATTGAGCCTCAGAGGCCCTGGGGAGTGGGCTGTAAAGACAAGGCCGGGAAGGTCTGCGCCTGGGAAGCTTTGGGAAGCGAGCCCAGTGCCTCCAGGCTGAGGGCGACTGGAAGGGCCCCCAGACAGGGGCGCGAGGAGCCTGTGCGGGGAAGCAGCACAGAGGTGAGGGTTGGCCGGTCCCCAGGAAGCTCTTCATCTGCTCAGAGACTGGCCGGCAGGGCTCTCTGCAAGATGGTCCCTACAGCTGACTGGGGGCAGCCGGAGGGCTGACCTGAGGCCCAGGACGCCTGAGGAGGGAAGGCTGGGAGCCCCCAGTGTTCTGGGTGGCGCTCGGGCCCCAGTTCTTCAGTCTCTCTGTCTCTATCATCTCTCTGTCTCTGTGTCTCTGTCTCTGTCTCTCCTCGTGTTCCAGGACAGGAGAGCCATCGCTAGACCCCAGACTGCAGGACAGTTGTCATGGCTCAGATGTGCGTCCTGGGCAGTCCTTGACCTGTATTTTCTTGTCTGTGAAATCCTACCTTCCTTGTAAGTTTGCTTTGAGGATGAATACATCGGCATATTTAGATGCTTTGCCCAATAAATGTAGCGTTTATGATCATCATCATTGTTCAGCATCTCTCTTCTGAAGCTGCTCTTTACAGGATAGGGTCAGAATGGAAGTTTCCCAAAACTCAGCAGGGCTCTCCATCACCTCGAGAAGTGACGGCGCTCGGCCTTCTAATCCTGGAAGACTAATAAAAGGTGCTCTTCAGGTTAATAAAGCCGTGCCCTGGAGAGGCCGACCTTAAGCACGAATGTGATCAGGGCTGCCCAGCACAGCTGACGCCTCTCTTTCAATTATTTGCCAGAAATGAGTTCTGACCACCACTGGCCCTTGTGTCTGCCAAACGCCCCTTAAAAGCAACAGGCAGACTCACGGTGCAGGGAAGTCGCTCCCTAGAAATAGACCAGCTGCTTCAGAGAGAAACTTCTGAAGGCCAAGTTAAGCCCAGCCAGTAGCAGACGCCTAAAATATCTCACCTTGTGTTACTATAAATCAGTGCCTCAGCCCTGCTGGAGCTGCACCCGCCACGTCTGTCACCTGTCACCCCTCCCGCGGCCCCGGGGGTCAGCTTTGTGCTCTGGGCCATTTTGTCCCGAAATGAAGCTTCAGAGAAGGTCCTCGGGATCATGGACGTACAATTACATTTTGAGTTTAAGGTAAACAGTTTTGTTTTAGCTTAACTTTGTCCCGCGCAATACCTGGGTCACACTTTATAGTGAAAAACTTCTAGTTCATCTGAAATTCGAGTTTAACTGAGCCTCCTATTTTTATCCAGCAGCCCTGCCCTGTGAGGCCGTTACAGATTCTCATCGGTCCGGTGGGGTTCCACCTCCAGGTGAAGGTGAACGTAAGATCTCACGAGGCCCCCGCATCCCTAAGACATCGCACTTCCTTTTCCGTTAGCAAACATTAAACTGCACAGCTTGTAGAGAACGGCACAGCTCAGGCCAGGAAGATCTGTTGTCTAAATTGGCATGACACAGGCCAGGAAGTGAGGTCCCAGTGTGGGGTGGCCCATTGAACAAGTGACATCTGACTGAGCAAAGGCCACACACCCTGCACTTTGTTTCCGGACTGGAGGAGGCCAGTTCCAGGAGTGGAACCGAGACCACAGAGCACTGAGGGCCCTGCCACCGAGACCCTTGGGGCTGGAGACAGGCTCCCCACCTGGAGCCCTGTCCTCTGTGGGCCCAGCGGGCTGCCTGTCGGCTTCCCTCTCAGCACAGCGGAATGCCGCGGGTTTGCAGGCTGAATCGTCCTGGGTCCCCAGGCCAGTGTGTGTGCTGCCCCATCCAGCGTCTGCCTGGGTCACGCTGTGTGGTGACGCGTGGACCCCGTTGCTGCCTGATAAGACACTTGACTTGTTTACCAGACCCTGTCGGGCAGGGGGTGACTCGGCGTCCCTGGGAGGGGGGGCTTCCCTGGAGTGACTATGAACCAGACACGGGCCAGGCCTTCGTCCCCAGGGTCCACAAGGACTGTCTGCTGGGCAGTGTCACCTCAGGAAGCCCCTCTGAGTGACCGTCCACCCTTTTCACTTTCACTATTCTATTCTAGGATGCCTGCTGTGGAATAATTAGAGGAAGAAGGTAATTTAAACAGAAAGAACATCGCTTCCTGAATCCTGCACTGATCAGCTGAGAACCCTCCCCCCACCGCTTCCACACGGAGGACACGCCAAGCATGGCAGGTTCTGGGGGCTTCCTCTCCTGCCTGCCCTGCGGTGGAGACGGCATTTCTGTCCCCGTCAAGACACGGTTTGCTCGTCTACGTCAGACACTCTCGCTGGCAACATGTCTGGTGCCAACGTGGGGCGGGGGACAGGTCGTCAAGGTTGTGAAGATCTGCTGCCCCAGGAGATGCTAAGCTAAAGCCACCAGAGTGGACAACGCGACCTCAGATAAGATCCCTGCTCTGGCCCTGAATGTAATCCACCCAGAGTCTACAAGCTGATAAGGTTCCCAGGCCTCCTGAGAGACAGGAAGCCGCACTTCTAGCTTGTCAGGTAAGGACAGCTGCCCTGGCACCTGCCCTAATTCGGCAGGGAGAGTAGAGGGGGCTCCTGCCGACAGGAAGGCGCCAGAGCCTTGGGAGCTGCTGAGACACGGACCCAGAATCCGTGGGAAGATGGGTCCCTGCAGAGTGTCCCCCCCCGACTCACGCTCACCCCTCGCAAAGACGCTGAGAAGAATAGCACCTATTTCCTGACTATCTCCTGAACAGTAGGAAGGTTGATGGGATATAATCTTTTGCATACTTTAGACGTGTTGGAAGAAAGACAGAGGTAGGTTATGATTGGGAAATCTATTATATTCTAGAACTGCTAGCCCCACTCACTAAAATTCTGGCCCCGAGGAGCCAGCAGCCCCGGGAACGTTGGTTTTGAAGAAGAGAAGATTAGAGGCAGGAGTCACCACTCCTTCCTTAACTCCTGATCCCTCTTCCTCCTCCTTTTACTTCTTCCTTCTCCTCCGTTTTTCTTCATGGCAAGATGTGCGCAACGTGTCGACACACCCCGCCAGGCCCTCACTGCTGCCTCTGACCTTTCCTTGTTGCCACTCTAAGGTCCAGTGGTGCTCGCTGCAAACAGTGGACGAGGGTGCGCGTGTGTGCGGTGACGTCAGCCAACTGGAAACCAGGTCCGGGCTCCACGCGGTCAGCTGCTGCCGTCTGTCCCGGATCCTGGGCATGGCGGGGCTTCGGTGCCCCTGGCGAGCACAAAGCAGTGGTCTGGTTCACCACAGCGCGGCAAAAATAAAACCCCATGACAATAAGTGACCAAATCAAAATAGAATTTCTTTTTTTGGTTCATCGCTGCCACACCAAGACCTATCTTCAGAATCAGCTGACACAAGTGCTCGAACACCTGGTCCTGCCCTGTTCCCGCCCCCGAGAATTTAGGTGGGACGAGGGACAGCATATGTGTCGGTCCACCTCCTAAAGCACCGGCACAGAGGACCAGCGTCTGTGCCAAATGCCATGAATCTCCCGGGACGGCTGACACTCAGTCGCTGCCCTGGAATTGCTGGTCAGGCGCAGACACAGAGCTGCACGTGGCAGCACGAGGCCGGATGTAATTGCTGAAGGATTTTAGTTAGAGAGGGTTCCTACCTGGGATGTCAGCAAGCTTTCCTGTAAGCTTTGTACCACTTGGGATTTGGTCTGAGCCTTGAGAAATATATAAAACTGGACTCAGTAGAGAGCTCTTTTTTCTGGATGGCAGAAATGAAAGTGATGAGAATTAATACTAAGCATGCTTCTACTGAGCTTTTTTTTTTTTTTTCCGGTACGCGGGCCCCTCACCGTTGTGGCCTCTCCCGTTGCAGAGCACAGGCTCCGGACGCGCAGGCCCAGCGGCCATGGCTCACGGGCCCAGCCGCTCCGCGGCATGTGGGATCTTCCCGGACCGGGGCACGAACCCCTGTCCCCTGCATCGGCAGGCGGACTCCCAACCACTGCGCCACCAGGGAGGCCCCTACTGAGCATTTTACATGTGTTTATCCATTTAACCTCACAGCAACTCTAAGGAGAGCTATCACCCCCTTCCTCAGGCGGGGAAACTGTGGTTAAACACCCCGGCCGAGGTGAGGCCACGCCCAGAGCAGGTCTGCCTGGTCCAGGGCCCCCGCTGCGGGCAGGCCGTCGGCACACGAGCCAGTCGGGCCTACCTGCTACCACTGTCATTAAATGCTGGTTCTTGTGGGTCTAGGCCCAAGACCTAAGGGAAATAAAACACTTCAACTGCCAAGAGCCGGGCCTCAGTGAATATCACAAACCAAAGAGCTTTCTTGCTCCCAGGCACCTCACGCCACGTGGAGAACTGGCCGCCACCCACAGGAAGCCGTCCGTGATCCCACCATCTCGTCATATGTTGGGGCAGAAGCATTATTGGGGGAATTTCTGTGAGTTTCCCAAAGCTCTGAGTCCTAACGTGACTTCGTAAAAGTGGGTGAATTCTGGGCGCCTGAGGCTCCAGGGGGCAGGATGGACAAACAGACACCTCCTTTCCACGCACCCCGACCCCCAGGAAGCTGACACACCAGCAGGAACTGAGCCCCCAGTGAATCCAGGAAGAGGATGGCACAGGCTCCACCCACCCAAGTCGACCATCCGAAAGGTGAGAGCTGTCACGGGGCCCCAACCTACCACCCGGACTGCACAGATGTGCTAAAACAGCGTCTTTACTTTTGGTGGAATTATATCAAATCGGGTTGGTACACAGGTCATCCAACACTCACCAGCTGCTCTCTTTGGCAATTAAATATGCCTTTGGTCAACAATAGGAAAACACACAAACATAAAAATGAACATAGGCTCTATGGGGAAAACAATAAAAGGGGTGTTTGATGATGAAAAGATTGAGAATATCACCATCCTTGATAAGTTCTGATAACACGAGAGAGCCTGAGGAGTTAGAGCAACATTGAAAAAGGGGTCACTCATCATGGAACGAGGTCGACCAAACTGATCGGAAAACCATTACTGTTCTGCTAGATGAAGGTGAAGGAAAATTATAACTCAGTGAGAGAACAGCCCAACTCGCTCATGATCAAATAGTGCAATTAAAACGATTGCTTACCCATTATGGTATAAAATTTCCTTGATAAGTATATTGTGGTAAAACAGGCGTCCCATACATCAGGGGTGCGGAAACTGGTTCCGTCTGAGGGGGAGGACATTTGACATTTGGCGATGAGTGCCGAGAACAGAATCAGCTCAGGTCCTTTGACTCAGTAATCAGTGTGGCAGGTGGCAGGAGCTGTTGGCCAGTGTCATTACAGTAGCGAGAATTTTCTAAATAAACCCTTTATGGAGTATTAAGTAGCCTTTTAAAATGTTGGTTTTCAAGACCATGTAGTAACACAGAAATTGCTGATAATATAATGATGCTTAAAAATAGCAGTATAGGGCTTCCCTGGTGGCACAGTGGTTGAGAGTCCGCCTGCCGATGCAGGGGACACGGGTTCGTGCCCTGGTCCAGGAAGGTCCCACATGCCGCGGAGCGGCTGGGCCCGTGACCCATGGCCGCTAAGCCTGCGCGTCCAGAGCCTGTGCTCCGCGAGGGGAGAGGCCACAACAGTGAGAGGCCCGTGTACCGCAAAAAAAAAAAAAAAAAAGGACTGGGCAAGGCCTGGGGAAAAGCCAATTAAAGGACGACCAGAGATCAGTGTGGAAACATGCCATTCCTTGTTCTTTGGAAAACATCGGAAACTTGCCCCCAGGGGAAGGGAGGCGTGGCCGGCTCTCAGCTGGGAAGGGGCCTCATCCGTCTCTGGGCAAGGTAGGAAGAGGGGCTGGTGCGTGAGGATTCCCACCCAGGCCCAGGCGTGGCCAAGGGGGCGGGCGAGGATTCCAAACTTGCAGTTTCCTTGCTAGCGTGTGAGCGGCCACAGCCTCTCTCGTGCGCAAGAGGTTTCATGACCTTGAGGTGCCCAGTCACCCATCCAAGTCTTGGCGTCCAGCTGTGCAGCACGTGCAATGAGGGCTGCGGGTTAGAAACTCCAGACCGAGCGTCGCTGCCTGTGAACCCTCAGAACGACACTTGAAGACTCCGACTCCCGTTGTCACACGGAGCTTCTCAGGGACGAGGCCGTGGGCTGAGTCCAGAACCCTCAGTGTGCCGGGGTGGAGTCCCACCTGAGCATCTCCGTAAAAGGAAGAAAGTTCTCTGTCTACCGCGGAGGCCTGCACCCTCTCCCTCATGTCCATCTGCCACACTGCAGTGCCAGCAACACGAAGTCACATCTTCAGAGAAGCTTTAAGTCAGCAGCACATCACAGCTGCGAGAGCTGCAGCAGTGGCAGCAGCAAACTTTCCCGACCTGCTGCAAACGAGGGCCCTCCCGGCACACGCGGTCCCAGCGCCCCCGCAGTGGAATCGCATCAACCCAGACTGGTGCTCTGGTCCACCCGTGCTCTATGGAGTGGGAGCTTTTATTCCAACTTGTTTATCATCTGTATCATCGGTTCAAAACAAGGTGGACACTTACTGGGTGGACAGTTACACACCTGAGGCAGAGCCACCACGGCGCCCACTGCCTCACGCCCTGAGTGGTCACCTCCCGCCGGGCCCACGCTCCCCCACGGGCACCGAGGCCCCTCCGTCGACTCCGTTCTCTGGAGTAAATCCTGAGGGAGACTTGAGCCTTTTTCAGTAAGCTGAGCCTCATCGTGCAACATCCGTTCTCAGGGTCTCCCACACAGAACAAGTTTCACTTCTCTGAACTCAGTTGGGGCATCTTGGGCGTCTGTGCAATTTCAAAAGGAGAAGACGATGCGCTCTCACCGGGGACAGAGCTGGCGGCCAGGTGATGGAGGAGGGGGCGCATAAGCCGCAGCAGAACCGCCAGGACCACAGGGCCATTGCCGCTTTCTGAGCGACCTCATGTTAGCCGCCGCTCTGCAGCCCGGCCGCCCCCAGGTGACAAAGGTAGAAGGTGTCAGGTGGTTTATTAACTATTCCCTGGCTCCCGAAACCAGGACTCGCAAACTTGCTCTGTACAGAGATTCGTGTTTCTCTGAGCTCTGTTGCTGAAGTAATTGCCAAGTCTTTTCCTGTCCTGTGCTGACCCCAGAAAAGAGCTTTTTCCTCACACGTTGCCATTCCGAGGCTTCCATCATCTACCAAGCCGGCCGTGTGCACTTCCGTGGAAAGACCCAGCTGGCAGGGGGCAGGAGCGCCCCTGACGCTGTGCCCCGGGGCTCACCCTGGAGGCTCTGGGGCTGCAGGGCTGACAGAGGATCTCAGAGAGGCAGGAGTCGGCTTCGGTATCCCCGTCTGTGAAATGAGAGGCTTGGGTGTGTGGTCCCCCGCAAGGGGACCCCCAGTCCTCGTGCACAGGGGCGGTTCTCTGAACACACGCGGAGCGCGCCCGGCCCCTGCCCAGAGCTGCCCTCAAGCAGCTCACCAAGCTCACGCCCCGTACCCCCGGGGTCCCCTCGGAGGGGCATCCCAGCAGCCCCAGCAGCCCCAGCTCCTGGGGGAGGGGCTCACCAGTCTGGAAACGGCGCATCCTCCTCAGGTTCCCTTTCAAAACTGGCCTGTTTCCTTGGCGCTCCTGGGAAGATGAGGCAAAGAAGGCTTGACGATTCCACGGGAGGAAAATCAGTTTCATTAGTGCATTTACTGGACATTATTTACTTTAAAAAGTTAAAGTCTAAATCCCCCAGAACACAGTGGTGAGGAGGGCAGGGGAGGGGGAGTGGCCGAATGGAGTTGGGGGAAGCGCCAGCCCAGCAGGCGGACGCGGGGGCTTTGCCTGCCCCTCCCGCCCCCCAGGGCAGGGCTGCGGCAGGACCTGGAAGCAAGTGCTGGGCCCGCTCCGGCGGACTCGGGGTCACCAGCTACGCGCCCAGGTTGGGCCCAGGGGCTTCCGTCAACATGATCACTTTCTTCTTTGTTTTTCAAAGAGGTCAAAGGTCGGGGGCTGAGGGCTGGAGAGACTGGGGATTCTGAGATGTGGTTTCTTAGAAAACACCCCCTCAGGAAAAAATACTTCTGTCACAAAATATCAATGCAGACCAGATGTCACTGACTTTTTTTTTTTTTTTTTTTTGCATGTGTCCCTTAACAGCTGGCAAGAATATCAGCTCAAATTATTCGCCACGAGCACACACTTTCTGTCTCCAGATAAAGGGATTTAAAATCCTATTTGTCAGTAAGGGATGGTGAAAACTGTGGAATGGATTTTTCTAGACCAAGAGAAAGGTGACTTTCTTCCATGCTGCCTAGACGTGGTCCCGAGAGACCAGAGGGCTGCCCAAGCCTCCCGCCTGCATCCCCGGGATGAATCCCACATCCACCGGCAGGTCCTTCAGCGGAACCACAGATGAGAGCCATTGTTACCGCCTGTTCTGTGTCGGGATTTTGTAGGCATAAGACCAATCTCCTTACAATTTAGAATCTCCCGGTCATTCCTGCGGTGTCTGTTGGTGCCCCGTCTATAACATTCTATCATGCGTCTACTCACATAGACTGTCTTGGGGTGTTTTCCTAGTTTCATGTACAGCTTCTATGTCTTGTCTTTCCTTGTGTTGTCTATTTCATTTCTACTCCCTGGGTGCTTTGAACAAGTAGGTCCTCAGGAAGTACTCACTGAGGAAAATTTAAAGCAGATAAGGCCTTTTCAGAAGCCATTTCACCTATTATAATGACTGTTCTATAGTAGGTTGAATGATATCCCTCCAAACCCAGCACCTCAGAGCATGACCTTGTCTACAAATGGGGTCTTTGCAGGTAATTCAGGATGGAGGTGAGCTCATACCGGAGTGGGGTGGCCCTAGATCCAGTGACTAGTGTCCTTATAATAAGAGGCGGAGAGACGCACAGGGAAGGGCCTGAGAAAATGGAGGCTGCGGTGACGCCGCCCAAGCCAAGAGCGCCAAGGTGCTCACCCCCCCGGAGCCTCCAGAGGGGACCTGCCCCACCGACATCAGATTCTGGCCGCAGAAATGCGGGAGTCCACATTGCTGTCGGTTAAGCCCACCCGGCTTGAGGTACCGTGTTATGGCAGCCCCAGGAACTAACCTGGTACCCAGGAAGCATAGCAAGTTACAGCTGGTTCCAAGGGAAGCCGCTGCCCCCAAGGGAAGAGCCTGCAAACCCACCAGTGATTCAGAGTCGCACCCAGAACGGCCCTCGGCTCACTCCCCGCCCCCCGGGAACCGCTGCAGCCACAAGGACCCCCAGGACGGTGCACCCCTGGGGGGCTGCCCTGTGGGGTGAACTCGGGCACCACACCCAACAGGCTCAGTGAGGGGGGAGGCCACGGGACTGCCCAGGACCCGAAAGGGACACGTCCTCAGTAGACGCCTCGGAGTTTGTGGCTTGAACTGATTGGCGAGTCTCCCATCTCATTTTGAGTTAATAACCAGCAGAAAAGGGCAAAAGACTAGACTCTCACTCTCCCACACCAAAGAAGCCCAGAGATTTTAACTCAAAGTCAGGGATGTGGTGGCTTGCTATTATCCACACAACACAGCACGGAGCCCAAGTCCTGCCCTGAATGTGATGCCCGGGGATGCCTGGCACTTGAACTCTGACAGGGTGAGCACGCTCCTGGCTCTTGGTCTCAAACCTTCAACCCCATGGCACTGAACAGGTTAGAACCCGTGGTAAACAGGCAGCCCTGTTATTGCAAACACTGGAGAGCAGCCCTAGAACTCGGCAGGAAGAGTGTTTGTGGCCATCACCCTGAACGCAGCCGGTGTCGGGGCCGAGGCGTCAGGAGGGGAGTTCACAGTCATCAAACCAAAGAAATAGCTAAAGTGACTTAATCGCGTTTTCAGGAGGCACACAAAAAGCGAGTGAGAAAATCACGCAGAAATTCTTGGCATTTGATGTCTCAGAGTCTAAGAACACAGAACCCAGCTAATAACAGAGACCCAGCTCAGCAAACACTGTGACCTGTTTTGTCTTTTGTGCATGGAACGCAGGACACTTCACAGCTGTCTCATGGCCATAAACGCTCTGCCAGGAGCGCCAGAATCCCGTCTGCTCTGCTCATCCGGGCCCAGCACAAAGTGGTGCCGCTGGTGCTGAGGGAGAGGGTGCTGTCTGCGACCCACCCACCTTCAGGACAGACCCCACCAGGAATGTGGGAGCTGGAGGGTGCAGCCCAGGGAGCAGACACACCACCCACGAGCCTCACCCAGCACGCCTGTGCATGATGCCCGTACCGTCTACACAGCTCCGCGGGGCGGTTTCAGCCTAGGAGACAACAGTCATCTCAGAAAGATGCCACGAAGAACGAAATGCCGTTTCAAAGCAACCACAGGGGCTGCAGTTTAGACTCTCCCCAACCTGTCCCTTCTCCAGCTCTGCTGCAGGTCTCAGGAATCAGCTTATAAGTACTAAAGCTGTTGCTGTAATAAGAAAAAGCCAGAAACATTCCTGGAATATTTCAGAACCAAATGCCCTGCAAGCCCTTGGTCCCCACAGACACAGATTTAAAGAGAAGCAGTGCCGGGGGCCGAAGCAGCCGCCCCAGCACCTGTTGCTTATCCCCATCCATACAGCGCTCCAGGCGCTCGGAAAGAGCTGAGCGCTTTCCCTGAAGAGACGCCCTAGGTTCTGGAGCACAGCTGGCTGCACCCAACTGCTGCGGGGACAGAGGGCCCATGAGGCTCACCACCGGCAGAAGCAGCCCCCCCAGGCCGCACGAGGGGAGCCGCGGCCCATCCCACCCCTCCCGGCCCCCTCCCCTGCTTCCCTGCCCGCCCTGGGCCCATTTCTGCAAGGACTAAGGTGTCACCTATCTGCAGTTTTCACTCTCATAGAATAAATATCTGGAGTGAGGGTCTTCAGGGCCCTGGAGACGCTCTGAGGATCCACCCTCAGACGCTGGCCGCCGCTGGAGCCAGGTTCACTTCTCCCTGCGTCCGTCCGCAGTCCGCCTGAGGACCTAAACGCATACTCGCTTCCTCTTGCTGCGGTAACAAATGGCCACAGACTTGGCGGCTCAAAACAATACAAGCGTATCATCTCACGGTTCTGAAGGGCAGAAGTCTGAGACCGGTCCCACTGGGCGAAGGACAGGTGTCAGCAGGGCTGATCCTTCTGGGGGCTCCAGGTGGAACTCGTTCCCTGCCTCGTCCAGCTCCTCGAGGACACCACATCGCTTGGCCCTTGGCCCCGTCCTCCATCCTCCCATCTCCCTCGTCCTAACCTCTGCTTCCACCATCACCTCTCCTTCCTGCCTGACCCCCCTGCCGCCCCTTCCCTGTACGAGGACCCCGTGATTAGGCCAGGCCACCCAGTAACCCAGCATAACCTCCCATCCCCACGTCCTTAACTGATCACAAAGGCAGGTCCTGTTGCCACATGAAGCAACATATCCACTGGTTTGGGGGCCCAGGAGGTGGACAGCTCTGGGCCTTCTGTCCACCACATCCTCGATCCACGTAATTTTTTAACGACCTCTTTGAATTGCATCAGTTTCTGTCATCCACGCCACCGACACCCTTCACCCAGCCATCCACTGGGTTCTGTTTCTAGGACGCTGGGATGTAGAAAGGATGGCTGAGAAGGGGTTCTTCCACCTACATCTTTCTGCCAATAGTTTGTTCAACAGGTGTCGATGAGCACCTACCATGGAAGACGCCGGGCTCAGGGTGACCAGGGCCATGAGGAGGCCACAGGTGGGCAGGGCACAGTCCTGAGTGGCCGTCAGGAGACCCACGTGCTGTGCACGGTCCAGCCGCAGGGACAGAGCTTCCCAGTGGGCGTGTCCTTCCTCCAGAAGCAAGGCTGGATCAACAAAGGCTCCCTCGAGTTGTGCTTTCTTGCCAGTTCTGTGGGAGAATACACAAACAACACGAATCCCATGGATCTGAATGAGTGTCACGTGCTAATTTGGAATTTTCAGTTCCTCAGTAACCAAAGCAAGAAAGTGAAAGTGCAGCAAGAGGTCAAGACCTACTTGCTGGAACTCCCCAAATTTCTAGAGGTCGTTAGATTTCCTGCGGAGACAGCAGGCTGTCAGCACTGAGTAGAGCCGGCGACCCAGGAAAACTGGGATCATCACAGTGTCTCAGCATCCACGTCTGTTGTTCTGAGTCAAGCTTGGGCGGCCTGGGTCTCACGGCCATCTGACCCCTTGCGAGCTGTGGGAGCTAGTGATTGAACATCTATTTGCCTCAATTTTTCCATCTCTAAAGCCCTTAATCCAGGGCCGAGTGTCAGCGAGCTCTGGATGAGGGTTATTAATATCCCAGGTAAATTCTGGTCATTTCCAGCAGGTTAATCCCAGGACCTGAGGGGCTTTGATGCTGGAAGGAAGACCTTGCTGAGAAGATTAGTCTGTAAGTGTTCGGAGCTGGTGGCACTGAGCTCAGCACACCTAATGGGTGGGTGGGCAGAGGACCAGCAGGGCCTCCTCGCTACTGATAATGCCACACAGAGGCCCGGTGTCGCAGGAGAGAAAAGAAGTTCCCCGTCAGCCCCGTAACTTGGCCGCTTTCCTGGGCTTCCCCTTCCTCTCTTCCATGATTACTGGGACCTCGGAGATGATGGGCACCAGAGATACAAAAGCAACCAGAGAGCGCTTATCCACAGAGAGGCCAGGCATAGGAAGGGGATGCCAGCTTTATGAGATGTAAAGGAACAGGCCTCCTGGGCCATGGTGCAGAGCGCGACACCTGCCCCCCAGAAGGGGTGGGTATGCAGATGAGTGGGGACACATGGGGACCCAGGGAGAGGCCCTGTGGACTGGAGACAGGCAGCCCCAGCCTCCGTTTCCCTGCTGATAGGATAGAAATTGTGTCTTTCACTTAGATCGGAGAACTATGGCAGCATGTTAAAAATCCTTTTCAAAAGGTGTTGAAATGTTGCCACTGGCCCGGGAAGCCGTGTGATGGGGGAAGCTCAGAAACCTCTGGGATTTGGTCTCTCTGTTGGCGCTGTGACCTTGGGCCTCAACCTCCACATCTGAAAATAAGAATTAAATGAAATGCACTTGGTGCAGAGCAGGGACCCCAGCTCTGGGTGGACGTCTGAGGAGCGGATTGGAGGCTTGACCCTAAAGGGCAGGAGGGAGGCCTGGCCTCTGGCCGGCATCTGGGCACAGGCAGGGCCCCTCTGGTACCACCCTCTGCGCGGCCATCCAAGCGGCTGGCACGGCGGGCACGGAAGCCGCCTCTGCAGCACTGACGCCCGCCGTTTTCACTTCCGGTCCTGGCGGGACCACACGCCGGCAGTCACTGTCGTCCTGAAACTGTTTCCCTCTGGCCCCGGACACCCGTCAACTCACAATTAGAGTACCGTGCAATTTTCAGTGTCTCGCTCCTGAATCTTCTATTTTCACAGAGTAACGCTTTATTGACACCAGACCCCTCAGCGCAGCGTCCGAAGGTGGTTCCTGATGACAGCCTAATTTAATCAGTGGGATCAGATCACTCGAACCCTAATGTTGAGTGGAGAATTGCTGCAACGCCGTCTCGCTGTGTCAGGTGCCAAGAGCCTGGGGGCAAGTGTTCAGCATACAGGAACTCGAGCCGGCCTCCTGTGACAGTGACCTGTGTCCCCGCCTGCAGGGTGGCAACACAGAGATCCCACCGCACATGGAGCTGACACCCGTGGCCGACGTGGGCCCGAGCTCCCGCTCGACCACCCCCCTGGACCCCTCGGGCTGTGGGCTCGGTGCCCGGCCCGTGCCCTGGCTGCAGGGACAGTGCCTCCCTCCCCCCAGCCACCCCGGTGCGCGAGGACTGCAGAAAGAGTAACCGGGTGGCCGGCGCTGCAGGGGCAGGACTTCTGGCCTCCAGCTTGTCTCCAGCTGCAACCAGAAGACAAAACTACCATCTGACTCTGCCGTCTGGGCTCAGGCAGGGCGACAGGCCAGCAAACCCCTCTTGTTTCTCTGTCCAGCGAGTGTTCCTTAGCTCTCCTGGGGCTGACCCTCCAGCAAAGAAGACCCAGCGCGGTGTCCATGATGTCAGCTGACGAAGCCGCAGGCTGGGAGCTTTAACGAACGCCGCCACGGTGTCATGGGGCTTGTCCTCTGGGAATTTCCACGGTGTCATGGGGATTGTCCTCTGGGATTCCCACGGTGTCAGCAAACCCCAGAGGCAGCACCTGGCCAACCCACGATGCTCACGGTGAGGTGTTTGGAGCTTCAGGCCCCAGAGGGCAGAGCAGTGGTGCCCAAGTGCTCCGATGTAAACTGAATTCAGGTGAAATAAACCAAGGCGGAACTCCTTGCTTTCACTAGGTGGTCTGTCTAAAAAGGTGTCTTTAGGTCTCAAAAACTGTTTAAGCTACGGCGGGTATGAGGGGCATGGAGCAGTGTTGGGAGAGACATGATAGACGCGTTACCCAGCACTCCCTCTGGTTTGCGCTGCAGCGGGTGGCTTTATGTTTTCTCTGCCAACAGCCGGGAGAGGGGTGGGTGGAAGCAGGTAAGGAGGGGCACAGTCCTTTGTATCCCTGCTGCTGATTTGTAGAATTTCATTTATTCCACTCAAACAAAGCTGCCCTCTGGGCCTCTTGCTTCCCCTGACCCCTCAGCCTGAGCCCCCATCCTGCCTCCCCACCTGGTCCCAACCAATCACCCCGTGACCCTGGTCTTGGCGGCGACTGATGAAAGTTTACGCAGACACCACAAGGAGCAGCCCGAGAAAGAGCAGGGACACCTTGGCTGCTTCCTGATCCCTCTGTGAAGCCGCGTGGGAGAGGCCACCTGCTCCGACGCTCCCATCCTGTTCTCCCAGCCGCACCGCAACCCCACGTCCACCAGAGGCCTGGCCCTCAAAGGAGAGAGGGAGCAGTCTCCAGAAGCAGAAGGGGCGCAGTAGGCGAGGCACTGAGGCAGCCCCAGGGAGGCTCCAGGGGGTAGGCAGCCACGGGAAAAGGAAAGCTGAGAAACGCCATCAGCATCTAGAGCAGGGATCAGCTTCCATGCCAGGGACCAGCTTCCATGCCGGGGATCAGCATCCATGCCAGGGATCAGCTTCCGTGCCGGGGATCAGCAACCATGTCAGGGAACAGCTTCCGTGCCGGGGATCAGCATCCATGTCGGGGATCAGCTTCCGTGCCGGGGATCGGCTTCCGTGCCGGGGATCAGCATCCATGCCGGGGATCAGCTTCCATGCCGGGGATCAGCTTCTGTGCCGGGGGATCAGCATCCATGTCGGGGATCAGCTTCCGTGCCGGGGATCAGCATCCATGTCGGGGACCAGCTTCCGTGCCGGGGACAAGCTTCCATGCCGGGGACCAGCTTCCGTGCCGGGGACCAGCTTCCATGCCGGGGATCAGCATCCATGCTGGGGACCAGCTTCCATGTCGGGGACCAGTTTCCATGTCGGGGATCAGCTTCTGTGCCAGGGATCAGCATCCATACCGGGGATCAGCTTCCATACCGGGGATCAGCTTCCATGCTGGGGACAAGCTTCCATGTCGGGGACCAGCTTCCATGCCGGGGACCAGCTTCCATGCCGGGGATCAGCATCCATGCTGGGGACCAGCTTCCATGTCAGGGACCAGTTTCCATGTCAGGGATCAGCTTCTGTGCCAGGGATCAGCATCCATACCGGGGATCAGCTTCCATACCGGGGATCAGCATCCATGTCGGGGATCAGCATCCATGTCGGGGATCAGCTTCCATGCCGGGGATCAGCATCCATGTCGGGGATCAGCTTCCATGCCGGGGATAAGCATCCATGTCGGGGATCAGCATCCATGCCGGGGATCAGCTTCCATGTCGGGGACCAGCATCCATGCCGGGGATCAGCTTCCATGACGGGGATCAGCTTCCATGCCGGGGATCAGCATCCACTTCGGGGATCAGCATCCATGTCGGGGATCAGCTTCCATGCTGGGAGTGGGTTCTCTGAGCCAAGACTGAATCAGTGACGAGGTCAGCAGAGGACAGACTGTGCAGCGGCCAATTTCCCATGGGCAGAGGTAAGGTGGGGGTCCCTTTGCCTCCCTCAGGCAGGGGGCTTGGGCGGAACAGTTCTTACAAAATTCCAAAGCAATGAAAAGAGACGTGTGATACATGTGAGCAGAGACAGGGCCAGCAGGGTGAGAAGGGTCCACATGCGCGAGCTCCCAGCACCTCCACTACCAGAGTCATCTGACCCGTGGCGGGGATTGTGCACCAAGGCTTTTGGCGCGATGGGGGTGGGAGTCCTCCATCTTGATTGTGGAGCTGATCTCATGAGTGTACATGTTTCTCAACATTCATCCAACTGTGGGTTTAATATATGGGCATCTTACCATGTGTGAATTATACTGCAAATATAGTTGTTTAGAAAAATTAACACAAAAAGTACACCCACCCATGAAGAGAACCCAAGCCACGCAGGGTGCTGGCTGCCAACACACTTGGAGGTGTCTGTGATGTTCTCCCAGGGATGCCAGCCCTCACCAGTCAGAGGCTGGCCTGCTGGGCCCTTCACTGAACCTGTGACCTTTCTGTGCCTCAGGAAAAGGAAATAATTATCTCCACCCAGGTGTGTTATGAACTCACCTTAAAAATGTCTATGAAATGCCCAACACACAGTAGCTCCGCACTGGTGGACAGCAGGTGCCGTGGGAAGAGTAAGGCCTCCAGGACTCAAGCCTCCACTAAACAGGTTAAAGTGGAATAATTCTGATCACTATTTTCACTAATCAAATAGGAAAATGAACTTCTTAATCATGATTCATTTTGTTGGTGAACAACGGGCAGGATTACAAATTGGTACAAATTTTCTAGTGGGAATTTAAAAATCGTAAGTGCCTTTATAATGTTTATTCCCGTTGACAGACTAATTCCACTACTAGAAATTTATCCTAATGAAAAAATGAGACATAATCACAATGATTTATGTACAAAGTTGTTCAATGAAACATTACTTAGACTGACGACCATCCAAATGTCTACAAACGGAGAAGATCAACTATATTAGGGCACAGCTGCAGGGTAGAGCATTCCTCCTCCGGCTGAGAATTCTGCTGCCTCAGGCCAGGCTCACCCCACGCTGAGGACAGCAGGGGCCCTCGGAGCCCAGGAGGGTCTGGGCTGCCTCACACCCAAAGGGGCACCTCCTGGGCTGTCAAAGCGACCCAGCCGATGATCACTCAAAATAGCAGATAAATAAGAATAGCATCCTTGGCTTTGGAATGAGCTGCACCGCAGGAAGGGAGGAAAGGGGAAACTGCAAAGCAGTCCCCTTCCACGTTCTCTTTGGGTCAGTTTTTCTCAAAGTCCCGGGAATCCACTCTAACTGTGGAGGAGGTCGTGGGCGCCGCCCCTGCCTCCAGAGCAGCAGCGAGCGCAGCCCGAGGGGCCCGTGCAAACATCACTGGTGCTACAGAAGCGCAGCGCAGGTCACTCCCGTAAGAGCCCTGCGTGGCACCGCTGGGCCCAGAAAGTGGCAGCAAGTCTCAGCTTCCAATTACGTCTCCGAAGATGCGAGCTCCCAAGCCACGAAAGTTCTGGTCAGGTGCCCAGGACTGACACTCTCCCTTCTGGTCCAGTCATTTTAAAGTTCAAATTAACTTAAAGATTTGTTAAATTTTTGTTAACATTTATTTGAGCACACGAGCGGTAGAAGCCAGTGTGTGTGTAGCACAGACGTAGACACAGCAAAAACTGGTGGCGCAGAATTCGAACCTGAGCAGGCCCGCAGCTTTCTACGTCTCCACACCTGTTCCCACTGCACGTTCACGTGGTCTTCAGAGGTCACATCACAGGGACATTCAGCCACCACAGCAGCCCACCACCAGCCCAGCGAGCCTTCCGAGGCTGCGGGCGACGCCTTGGTCCCCGTGCATCCTGTCCCTGCTGTTTTGGACTCTCTGCTCTTACCCTGAACCCGGCGCCCTTTAGGAGTACTGCTCGTGGCATCATTGTGTTCATCTGTGTGCTTCAGAAAAGAAAGGGAACCTGAGGCTTGCGACGTACCTTTTAAAATGCTGTTTCATGCTGGCACCTTCAGGGACACCACCCTCATTTCTTCTTTTATGATTATAATCTCCATAATGCGGAATCAGCAAATGCCAGCTGTGGAGCAGTGGATGTTTTCTTAAGAAACAAGAAAGGTGAGAAAGAGAGCGTGGTTGTTTTTCAAGTCTTGCCAGCAAGAAAAGGCAAGGACGACACCACCCCACCTCTCAGGGTGATGCAGGTCAGATAGGTTTCTCCAAAATGGTATATTGGTTTATTTGAGCAAATGAATGTAATTAAAGTTTGTTCTGGGGGGAAATTGCTGATATTCTGCATGGACACGCATCATCTTTAAAAAGTTTGTCTCCGAATTACTTCCAGATGACAACTGCCTGGCACAGTCGAGTGTACCGTGGTGCGCACGCCTGTCACGTGAGGCTTGACGTCCCACAGACGCACACGCACACGTTCGGGGCCCAGCTCAGCCCAAGTTCCAAGTCCCGCTCTTCTTTTCAGTGTTTCTACAGACATCCAGCAGCTGCCCTTTAGGAAAGTCGTTTAACTGCCCTACAGTTTTTCTACAAAATTCACAGCCTAAGAAATTACTAACTGCATATGGCTCCGTTGGCTGGATACCAAGCAAACATCCTCACAGCACATTCTGTGTCTAGGTGACCTTTTACTTATTAGAATAAAAACAAAGTAATGTGGTCTCCCACTCAGATCACATCTATGTTTGGCTTCATGCTATGGTCCCAAAGTACCAGTCACATTGGGAGGAATAAAACTTCTGTCATGACCAAATCCTCACACACTTGTACGCATTTCCCTCCTGTGCGGTGAGCGCGCACAGACGACAGCTCTCGCTCAAGCTCCAAGCTGGGCCTGGAGGTGGTGAGAGCCCTGCCCGCCCCCGGGACACACAAGCCTTCCACAGTCGTTGCACACACTCAGCCATAGGCCGGCCAGAGGACAACACTGCGACAGGCCAGGTACCCTAGCTGGAGGCCCAGAGGGGTCTTCCCTGTCGGCAGGTGCTCGGGGAGGAGCCGCACAGCACGGCCCAGCAGGCGGGAGGTGACAGCCAAGTCTCGGAACCGGGGAGGGGTACAGAGCCGCATGCCGACGGCCAGTGTGGCTGGAGCTGAGCACGGAAGGGACAGTGGGGAGAGTGACACAGACTGAGGCAGAAAGATGGTCAGGAACCAGATTACACCAAGGCCTGACAGACCAAGGTGAGGATTTTGAACTTTATGCTAAAAGCAGATGTTAGCTGGTTTTAGCAGGAACGACACTCTCGGGTTTGTGCTCTGGGAGCCTCTGGAGCCACGTGGAGAACGGGGTCCTTGCAAAGCTGCTGAGGAAAGACCATCATCTTTCAGCAGAGTTGACAGTCACTGAGCCCGGCCAGCGGGGCCAGGGCCTGGATCTGGCACCAAAGCCCTGAACAAACCCCGCTGCGTCTCGAGCCATAGGATTGCCTTGGTTTGGTCTCACAAGATTCCTCATCTGAACGTGCAAAGACCAGAGACCTCCCTAAAACCCACTGTGCTCGCACATCTACGAGACACAGAGTTACACGCGCACCAGTGACTGTGTCACCTGGGTGCGTGCACTCACTGTGTAAATCATCTTAATGCCTTTAGTTATGGCAAGTTTCCAACACACACACAAGGGGCGAGAAGGGTGCAGCCAGCTCCACCCACAGCCAGCCCCGCGACTGTCCGCTAGCAGCCCTCGTGTTTCACCTGCACCCCGCCCGCTGCCAGCACCCCGTCTCATTACCTTTAAGCAAATCCCAGACATAATATTGTTTCATCCATAATATTTCAGAATTTTTCTCTAAAAGTTAAGTACTCTTTTTTTGTTCAACTTAAGAGTAATAACCTCTCACACCTAAAAAATTTACAAGTACTGCTTAACACCATTAAACATCCAGTTGGGCTTTACATCTCTCCAGTCAGCTCATGAATTTTTAAACTGTTTTCTGACTAAATCGCTTCTAATCTGTGACTCCCCTCATCCCTGTCCTTCTGCCCTGGACTCAGCCAAGCCGATCCTACTGGTGTCCGGACTGTGTCCTCCGCCCCTTGCCGACGGGTAACTCGATCAAGGCGTCTGACCAGATTCAAGTTCAGTTTTCTGGGCAAAAATACTTCCTCCACTGTGTTGCTGGCCGTCCACTCAACGGCGCAGAGCATGCACCCAGGTCACACTCGCTCAAGGGCCTGTTTGGGGCTTGTACACGGGTCACACGATTTCCGTCTCAGTAACTGCCGGCTGCTGTCAGGCTCACAAAGGCACAAAATGAGAAACACGGTTGTCTCCCTCCTCCACTGATGGAACCAGGGTTGCTGAGAGGGGCCAGTTCCAGAGCTGGGCCAGGAGGGCTTGTGAGCCTGAAGGTAAGACACACCCGGGAGGGTGGGGACCACCCCACCCTGGGGCAGCAGCAGACTGTGAGCCACTGAGTAACGCCAGCATCTACACTGCTGTGGACAAGAAAGGACAGCTCGTCCTGACTGCAGAGGGCCAGCCAGTCAGGATGGAAGGCGGACGGACGTGACAGCCATCGTCATAACGAGAATTCTTTGCAGAATTCCTGGAAGTCCAAAATTACGTCCCTATGAAAAGTTAAAGGAGAAAGGTCTAAGGAAAAGCATGTACGCCCCGCCTTCCTTTCGGTGCCTGGAGCATGGGGCTGAGGTGTGCAGGCCGGGCCCTCGGGCAGGCGTCACCCACGCTCGATGCTCCTCAGAGCTTGGGAGCACAGGTCCAGCGCCAGCCTCACCCCCGCTGAAGGGACCTGCCTTTTCACCTCCTTGCTCTTGTCACAGGTTCTCCTACTTGCCTGGTTCCAAGCAAGGCTAATCATGCTGGGCGTCGCTTGGGTGGTGAACTGTGGACATTTGTCTGTAAATACCCATGTGTTTATGTGGATGTTTTTGGTCAATGTACCTGAATTTCCCCCTGCAAATGCCATAAACCCTGAAAGCTGAGGGACCATCTGCTTAAATGTCCAATTAAAACGTAAGTCTCAGGACGGACCCAGGGAACCACGTGCACCAATTGCCAGTTGGCTGGCAATTCCAAAGCTGCACCTTTCAGTCTCAGTTTGCCGTGTTACTTGCTTACCTAGATGAAAGATGAATTTATTCCCTGATTTTACTAGAAGGCTGGGAAAGATGAAAGTGAGGTTATCTTTAAGTGCATTGAGGTTCTTTCATAGAATGGGCTTTGCAAGAATCCCAGAATATTCCATATTCTTGAAAATAGATAAGCCATTTAATTTATTATCCGAGTCAGGTCACTGCTGAAAGTGAGAGGGAGCTATGAATGACTCCAGGTTAACAAGCGTAAACTGGATTGAGTTCACCTCACTCTTTCACCAGATCCTGTAGCCTCTTGAAAGAAACCTCGGTGACCCCCTCAGTTATTCTAGAATACGCTGCTAACCCTTAAAGTCAGCAGGGGACAGTTTGAGTGTGGAGGGGCTTTAGAAGCCTAAATCTCCCTCAGCCGCACTTGGCCCTGACGCTGACTTCTTTCCGTGGATGCAGTCTCTCCACTGGAGTTTCTGCCCATGAGCAGTTATTCCAAAATAACAAGCCGGAGGGGTGCGGAATGGATGGGGTTGTGTTTCAGAGGCAGAAGCCCCAGCCGGGTGGCTCCTGGGTGCCGTCTGGCCCCGATGTTGTTATCTTGGTCTCCAGTCCACTGCACATACATCTCCATCCTTTACACACACAAGGATGGGCATCAGGACTGGTTAGCACACAATGTGCTTTGTGTTTCCTCTGCAGGAAGAGTCCAGAATTTCTGACTGTACAATAACGACCGAATAAATTGGAATGGAATGGAATAAATGGAATAAATTCATCACAGTCACTGAGACAAAGGCAACCTCTTCCCTCTAATTAGTTAAGCTCTCTGCCTGTTCCCCTCTGACCCCAGGATTAAACCACTTTTCCCCCAACACTAACTTGTCTTCAAGAGCTGACCATCTGCACGGACCCTTTGGAACCACTGAATGGCACCAGTGATGTGGTCTGTTAAATCCCTGTCTTGTTCTCAATAAGAAGGTGAGTTTCTGACAGATAATGATCAAACCAGGGTCTGGAGCCAGACTGCCCAGATTTGAATGCTGACTGCCACTTACCAACCCCGAGCACGTACCTTCACCTCCCCAAGCCTCAGTCTCCTCAGCTATAAAATGGGAGTAACGAAACTACTATCTCGGAGGATTCATGAGATAATTCACATGGAGGAGCGGCCTGGCAGGTAGTAAGCACCCACGAAGAGTGTTTTTATCATTGCTGTAGTCTGTCCCATGGCAACTGTGGTTGAATTAGGAGGCAACTAACTCTTTTGAATTAGCTAGAGATAAACCCACAAACCAATGAATAAGTATTAGTCGAGGACCGAAAGCCTTTGTCATGACAGCATTAAAGTGCTCTGTGGGTATTTAATCCAAAATGAGGCTTTGTTCCAGTCCTGATAAAAATAAGGCTCCGATGGAAGGTGACCAGCTCTGAGGCTTCTCAGCACTGACCGGACGTGAGGTGCGGGCGTCTGTGCCCTCAGATTTCCGTGCAGTTCAGGGGATGCTCAGGGAACCAAGCGACCAGCAGCACTGCGCCCGCTCCTTCCTTTTCCTGACAGTGACCTTGGAGGGTTCTCTGAGGTGGGCAGAGGAGCGAGGAAAGTTGCTTTTCATCAATCCAATGAAACTATGCAAAGACCTGGGAAACAGAAAAGCAGAGGCCGTTTCTGTCCTCACGGCCTCGGACGAGTATGAGTGAAAGTCTGCCCTGACGAGGGGCGAGTAAGGAACACCTCTGGAGCCGTTCATAATATTTATTTTGGAAAAATATTTTAAAAAGGAATTTCTTCATTAACAAAACAGTAAAAAAAAAAAAAAAAAAAAAAACCTCAAATAACATTTGCACAATATTCCATAAATACATTTATATACAAAAAAATATAGTCACATAGACCCGAAGTGCCTTTGTACATATTTACCAAAAATTTAAATTATAAAAATGAACATCACAAAATACTCAAGCTTTACAGATATCATGAAAAATATTTTTACAAATCCAAAAAATAACGCACATTTTTTTCCACCTAGAAAAAACACATTTTAGTATCAAAAAGGACAATAAAGGCAGTGTTTGTGATTCTAATTCAAGAAAAGACTGGCTCATAAGAATCCAAAATATACACTTCAAGCAGTGCGTGCTTCTTACGTAGTCATCAAGTCCATTCAGTTAAATATATATTTTTTAAAAGCAACTGTCCATAGTGCAATGGAAACGTCCTACAAGGCAGTGCGACAGGCGCCTGGAACGCCTGCCGGCCGCCCCCTCGGCAGGAAGAGGGCCTGGCTTCCCAGCAGCAGTCACGAGCACCTCCGCTCCTCCCAGCAGCATCGTCGGGGCAGATATCCTTGGAAGTTCACTTATTCTAAGAGAAACGGGAATTCGCCACATCACCTCCACTTTACACCTAGGGGGGCCGCGAGACAGAGGGGGCGTTAGCGCAAGCCATAGGCCCAGTTCCGGCCCGGCCGGGCCGAGGGTGGGTCGGGCGGCCGCGCGCTGACCTCCGTCGCGATGACGCACTCGTCCTTCTCCTCGGATACGACGTACACCGACTGGTACTTCGCGTCTTTCGACGTGGCGCACACGGGGTCCGGCCTTCTCCTCCCAGCTGCTTCCCCCCTGGAAGGGAGGCGAAAGAGAACCACAGGCAACACGTGAAAACAGTTGTGAACAGCACGACGACCGGGGCTTGGAGGAACACAGCCAGCTGGTCCCCCTGCCCGGCCCGGCCCGGCCCGAGGCTCCCCGCGAGGGTCAGGCACCCGCCCCAGCTGGCCTTCCCGCCTGTCCCCTCTGGCCCGTGGCACGCACCCCCTGAGGGTCGGGGCGCTCTTCTCCTCCCCCGCAGAGCCCTGGGGCTGGCACTGGGCATCGCGCTTGCTGTGGGGTCCCCCGCTGGCAGCGGCACCCTTGAGGTCCCGCAGCAGGTTAGAGCCCACGGCGGGGTCGCAAGCCTTGAGGCTGTTCTTCTCGGCACCGGGCTCCGTGTGCAGGTCCGCCTTCTTGTTGGTGTTCTTGATCTGCGTGGCCCCGATGACGCTGACGGAGATGTCCTTCTCCCGCTGGCGGTTGGCCAGGTTATTCATGGTCTCCGCCTCCCCCGGGCAAGGGTCGGCGGGGGGCCGGCACTTCTGCAGCCTCAGCCGAACGCAGACCACGGCGGCAGCGCAGGCCAGCAGCAGCGTGAGGACGAGGACCGCGCCCGCGCCGACAGCCACCCAGGGGAACGCGCCGGCCTGGCCCTCCACGTACTTCTCGGTGAGGTCCACCACCACGGGGCCCGGGGGCAGCTCGGGAAGCAGGAACTGGCAGTTGGGGCCCCCGTAGCCTCGGGCGCACTCGCACAGGTAGCGGAGGGCCCGCTCGTGGCAGGTGGCCCCGTTGTGGCAGGGTGCGTGCTCACACCTGCTGACGGGGGCACTGCAGTTTGTGCCCGTGTACCCAGGGGGGCAGGTGCAGGAATACTCATTCACGCCGTCCCGGCACGTGCCGCCGTTGGCACACGGGGAAGAGGCACAGTCGTCCACGCTGTCATCACAGTGCCTCCCAGAGAAGCCGGCCTGGCAGCGGCAGACGTAAGCATCGCCAAGGTCTACGCACTGTGCACCTGGGACACGGACAAGGGCAGCGGCTTGTCACCCAGAAAATGCCCTGAAGCACGTGCTGCCCCGGCCGCTGCGTCACACACCAGAGCAGAGACACAGGGGCAGACCGGACAGAGGCCACCGCTTAAGACAACATACATCAAACACAAGCCCATGGCGAGTGCCGGGGTGGAGTTTCTGGTCGAGCTCCATCAGTCACCTGAAAAATACAGGCTAATACCTCCTGACATGCACCGTGCAAAACGCCTCGCCTGCAGTACTGCATTCACCTTCACAGCAAGCCGACAAAGAACCCAGGTTACAGATGAGGAAACCAAGCCTTCAAGAGGATGACGTGCTTGCCCACAGTTACACAGTTAGTGACAAGTAAGACTTGAAGCAGAAAGAAAGAGAAAAGAAGAAAGGAAGGGAGGGAGGAGGCTGGGGTTTGGTCTTTGTCTTTCCAGAGCCAAGCCTGCTAAACCTCCCTATTCTTCCTCTCTAGACACGAAGCATCCACTGCTCTATTGGTTCAGTGGCTGGAAACCAACAGGAGAAAGAGTTGACCCCAGGACTGCCACACCTTCTGTACAGAACATGGAGAGCAAAGCAAGCTGATTCCTCTCCATCGATTATCACACCCCACGCAGACTCCAGAAGCTTCCAGAATGGGCCAGCCTGTCTGGGGCCCGGCTTCCCCCTCTGGGATTTTGCTTAGGGCATCCCCCCAACTCGTGGAGACCATACATCCTCGCAGCAGACGGCTCTGCTTGGTGACAGAGCAGAGCTGGGCTTCCCTCCAAAAGCGCAGTGGCTGGGCTGGCGCTGGGGCTGACCCGCTGATGTTCAGAGTCTCGGGCACCCGAGGCGTCGCAGGACGGTGCGCAGATCATTGCGTCTCCACCTGCGCCGGGCCCTGCGGACAAGGAACGCCCCCGCCTGCCTTCCTAGCTCCCTGGGTGCTTCCAGACTCGGGGATAAGATTTCTATGAACAGTTTCTCACTGTTCAGACGAAAGGGCTTCTGAAACGCAAGGCAACTCACAAAGTGATGAACTCAGCCTGAAACTAAACTCTGCGCTTCTGACGCGTTCTCACCAGTGTGGACCACTAGACAAGGTCTCGGATGGGTCAGGCGGCCCCCTTACCATTGGAACAGGGTGAGGAACTGCAGGAATCCATTTTCTTCTCACAGTTAAAGCCAGAGAAGCCCCCAGGGCAGCGGCAGGTGTACCCTCCCTTGGGGTTGTCCGAGCACCGTCCCCCATTGAAGCAGGGGCCGTCGGCACACACCATGGCACTCAGCTCGCAGATCCTGCCGTAGAAGCCAGGCGGGCAGGTGCAGGAGTAGCTGTTCTCGAGGTCCTGAGTGATGGAGAAGATGAAGAAAGCTTTCGTACGTCGTTCCGGGGGACCCACACGGTCTGTCTCAAACCAAGGGTTCCCGGTTCGGCAGGAGAGCCCACGGTGGCCAGACTCACCGTGCAGCTCCCTCCATTCCTGCAGGGGCTGGCACTGCACTCGTCCACCTCCGTCTCGCAGTTGGCCCCCGTGTACCCAGGCCGGCAAGAGCAAGTGTAGCTTCCCTGGCCCGTGTTGGTGCAGGTGGCCCCATTCTTGCAGGGCTTGTGGTGTGTGCAGTAGTTCAGGTCTGTGGGGGTGGAGACGGGAAGAGGAGGAGAAGGGAGGCCCAGGGTTAAATTCAGAGGCTGTACTTCCCGTGACAGCGTCAGGGAAGCCAGGCTGCCTGGCGGGGGACGGGAGGCTTACCCTGGTTGCAGAAAAGGCCTCCCCAGCCTTCCTGGCAGTTGCATTGCCAGGGCTGCTGGCAGGTGCCGTGGAGACAGCCGGGGTACCGAATGCACTGGTCACAGTACCGGCCCTGCCAGCCCACTCTGCACCTTGGAGGAGAGGACAGAGTCATTGGACACTGACGCCACCGGCTTCCTAGCAACACCTTTCCCACACACGAGAGACTGTCTTCCAACAGCATCAACACCGCTGGTTCGCAAACGAGGCAGGACACTGGACCGGCCTCGGGAACTTTAAACCACGTGGATGGCTTCGTCCCACGTCAGAGGCTCTGACCCTGGGTACAAGGGCCAACCGGGGCAGCATCTCTAGGTAATTCTAACGTGCTGTGAAGTTTGAGAACCACCTAACCTCTCCCTTCTTCTGTGCCAATTCTTTTCAAATCTCCATCTGTAAGTTCCACAACCACTGAGGAGCTTAGATGGACGACAGCCCTGGACCCTAGGCCCGTCCATGTATTTATTTAGTAGAAACACAGAAAAACAGCCCCCTCCAACCAGCTAATCTTACCTGCGGTTTTCAAAAGGGCGTCTAGAGATGCTTTACTAATACACTAGGTGTAAAAGGACAGCCAAGAAAAAGAAAAAAGCAGCTCTTGCAAACTTACTTGCATTCCCCCGGCTTGTCGCAAAACCCATGTTGCTCATCGCACCCCGGCAAGCAGATGGCTGCGAGAAGAAACGGCACAGCGTCAAGCTCGCCAGCGCGGCCACCAGCGCGGCCCCCAGCACAACAGGGCCACAGCCCGTGCCCAGCTCCGCCACAGAGCCTCGCCGAGCCCCGGGCATCGACCGTCCTGCCCGGTAACCACCGCGGACTTTACTCAGCCCAGGAGGAGCATTCTTCTTAACACAGCGGCTCCAGGACAAAAGAGCGCGGAAGCCCCCCCCCCCCCCGCCACAACGCCCGGCCCCTTTTCTTCTAAGAGAGGGTCAGAAGTCCTTCCCCCTCCTCCTCCCCCACTTCCCAATTCTATGCACAAAGCTCCACCTCTTAATACCCAGAAAGTGTGTGTGTAGATAAGGGTGGACAGCTGGTATGCAGAGTACCAGGGCAAGACAGCTGCTCTATTGTCTGTTCTCTCCCAGCAGCTGCCCCAGTGCAACAATACCGGCCTCCCCCTCGCCCCCCATGCCCCCACCCCTCACACACACCCCAGCGTGTACACCACACACACACACACACACACACACACACACACACGTGCATCCTTTCCACCAATGGGAACAGGCGTGCGTCCCAGCCGCCTATCCCCGGAGAGATCTAATCGATGGCACGCGCGAGCTGGGGGCGGGGACAGACTCCAGTGTTTGAATAAGAAGAAAAAAAGTTTAAGTTTATGGCAACCCCACGGTGAGGGAGAGGGAGGGTAGCCAGGAGGGAGGCGGCAGGCCGGCCAGAGGTCCCGGAGGGGGTGGGGAGGCTGGAGGCTGAGGTTTCAGCTGGCTTCCTTCTCCTGGTTATGAAACTCATTAACAAGCCGCTCCACAAGTTTTTAAGACAACAGAGCCAGCTCAGGCCAAGGCGAGCTCAAAGGAGCTGTGGAAAGCTGCATGGGCTGAGCAACAATGACGCTGCAGGTACGCGCAAATCCAAACTGAGAAACTGCACCTCCCGGCGAGAGATCCTGTCCCGCCAGAGAAGGTTCCCAGGCTCGGGGGCAGAAGCAAGGTTCCCTGGGGTTTCTGGGGAAGCTCTAGGACCCACCCCACCTGACACCTAGAGTGTGAGGTGGCAGTGAGGCAAGTGGGGTCCAGCTGAAGCAGCCCAGGAGCCAGCCGGTCCTCACAACCCTCCTATGCCCCCTGCACCTGTGCGGCTATCCTGCCTGCCTGGAGAATACAGAACTATGGGCAGGCAGGGCCTACGTCACTTTTGTAAAGGTATGTGCCCCCTCCCAGGCAGGGTGCTATGTGAGCATCCCGCAGGCAGGACAAGCAGACCCCTCCCCAAGCAGGGCTGGCAGGCCCAGGCCTCAAAACGCACCCACCCACGTCCATAGACCCTGCGAGTGAAAGTGTCATGAACAGTGGAATGTTTTTAAACAGGCCGAGCACACCAACTCCGGAGAGAAAATGAAGCACTTTTCAATGAGGAGCTGTCTGGGCAAAGAGAACTCCTTTGGTAAAAGCACGCCCTGCACACAGCCTCCTCTCTGTTCCTCCCTTCCTTCCTCCCTCCCTTCCCTCAGGCTTACTTCCTGACCCCTGGCCCTGTGTCCAAAATCCTCCCTGATTAAGAAAGGCAGCTTCCCATAGCGGAAGTTAAAACTTCTAAGTTGACCCCAACCTGCCACTGGCTAACTGTGAGGTCTCAGCAAATCTCTCTGGCTCCCCGGCCCCGGTTTCCCCACCAGAACATCTCTCCGGGGCTAAAACCCCAAGATGCCAGCAGCTCAGAGAATATGTCCCCACCGGCGGGGGGTGGGGGGGTGGGGGGGGGAGCAGGCCTGGGGAGGGGTAAACTGAGGGAGCGGCGGCCTCCCACAGGGACTCACGCTCAGTGCAGTACTGGCCTTTCCAGCCAGGGTTGCAGACTTTTTCCCCTCGCTCCCCACAGGTGAAGTGGCCGAAGGCGTCGTCGCGGGGGCGGCAGAAGACGGAGCAGCCTTCCCCATAGTAGTGCTCGTCACACACGAATCGGTAGGAGTACTTGAGGTCTGTGCGACCACTGCTGTGCAGGTCCTGGGACCACTCCTCGCCCACCGTCAGGTGCCTCTGCGTGGCCAGGCGGCTGATGAGCCTTTCCGGGTTCTCTGCAGGAAGAGGATGCTCTGTTGGTTCTGACTGGGAACCCAGAGGCTCGGGGAGTGAGGGAGGTGGAAAGGACGCTGGGCAAGGAGGCTGAAGGCTCTTCTCCTCAACCTTCCAGAGTAACTTGCAGAATGAAAGATGCAGACGTTTGTTTCTGGGGAGATCTGAACTCAAATACATAATAACTGGAGACGCAGTTTGCACAGTTTGGGAGTGTTTTGGTTTGTTTTTACCTGTTGCGAGGTCATCAGGAGAATCAGAGTGGAGAGCTTCAATGATCAGAGAGAAGGTTCCCTGGAGGAAGGGGGAGGAGACAGAAGATAAACCAGAAATGTTTAAAAAAGAATCAAAGCTTTCGGGACAACCAAGTCGTCGCAGATCTGTGTGCAGTGTGTCGTGGTGGGGGGGGGGGTGTCTGTGTACATCTCTTGTCTGATTTCACTTTCCTTAAGGAAATGGAAGAACTTTTTAAAGAGTGGTTTCCTGACGTGTTTTTTCAGCCTGTTAATACAGGATATCGCGGTAGAAAAAAAAGAAAAGGAAAAACGATTGCGCGCAGCAGGCGGGGCTGGAGGGGCTTGTCTGCAGTCTTCTGGGGATAGGCGCCAAGCAGAGGGCCTGGGGGTTGTCAGGCTGCGAGGGCGACTGAACAACTAGCCGGTCCACGAGCTGGGGAACTAGAACTTTCCCAAGTGAAGAGGCCCGTTCAACTTGGGGGCTAGGCGCAGAGACCGGATACGGAAATGTCCCAGGTCCTCAGTCTCTCTGCCTCACTCTATCCCGGCTGTCACCTCCCACACTCCCCCCCGCCGCCGCCGCCGCCGCCGCCTGCAGATCACCCGGGCGTGGAGTCAATGCCCCAGGCCCCCGCGGACCGCGGCGCCCACCTGCCCAGGCCCAGCCGCGCGCCCCCGCCGCGCCCCGGGGCAGGGCTGGCGGCGGCCTCCCTGCCCACCTGCCGCCCGCCCCGCCCGCCCCGCCCGCCCCGCGCCCGCAGGTGCGGCGCTCACCGGCCAGGTGAAGCCAAAGGGGAAGCGGATGGGGTTGCTGAAGGCGGTGTCCGCGCCCGCGCCGTCCGGGAGGCTGAAGGAGTCGACGCCCAGCACCGGCGTGACGGTGCTGCCGTAGGTGCAGGGAGGCTCGGGGGACACGCTGGCCTGGTAGTGCTTGAGGCACACGCGGAAGAAAGTCCTGCAGGCGCACGGCGGCGGCCCCGCGCCCCCGCGGCAGCAGTTGCGGTTCCCCAGCAGCCCCTTCTTGTTGACGAACTCCTGCAGCTTCAGCTCGAACACCCCGGAGCTCCAGACCTGCGGGCGAGGCTAGGGCGTGGGGCTCCGGGCGCGGGGAGCCCGCCCGGCCGCGTCCTGCCCCGGGCCCTGCCCCCCGCGCGGCCCGCGCCCCGGGTCCCCCCCTACCTGACGCCACAGGAAGCCGGAGAGCCCCGCTGACAGCCTACCTGACGGCGCGGCCCTTAGGACCCCGCCTGGCAACTCACCTGGCACAGCAGGGCCGAGAGCACGGCGAGGGCCAGGGCGCACCGCCGGCCCATGGTGCACCGCCGGCCGCGCTCGCTCTCCTCGCGTCCCCCTTCTCTTCTGAAATCGCCAGGGAATGCTCGGGGAGGAAGGTGTCTCCAGGAGCGCGGGCAGGAAAGCGCCGCCGCTTTGCCTCGGGCTGGGATTATCCGGACTTCTTTCCTCAAGGGTCCGTCTCTGGCTCTTTCGGAGGCCGAGTTTCCTCAGATCCTCCCTGCGGAGGCGACTGCGGCTCCAGGGATGCACGAGGGAAAAAAAAAAAAAAAGGCTCCCCGGAGAGATTGCTTCTGGCGCGGCAACTTTCGGTTTTCCCCTCTTTCTTCCAATCCACGAGTAGGTAGGGGTCGTCTGCTTCCTGGTTTTGTCTCAAGATTCTTCGCAGGAAAAAAAAAAAAGGAAGAAAGAAAGAAAGAAAAAAAAGAGAGGAGAGAAAGCGTCCAGATATTCAGCCCAATTCCCGACGAGCTGCAGGGCTCCCCGCGAGTCCGATTAGCGAGCCGGGGTCTGGAAATCCCACGCGCGAGGCGGTAATCCGGCGCCGGCGGAGCGCCCGCGGGTGCGGCCCGGCCAGCTCACTCGGCGGCCGCGGTCCGGGGAGCGCCCTGGACCCGAGTTTTTCCCAGGGACCCAGCCAGTGCCATCCAGGTCAACACCGGGGGTCCCGGACCGGGTCCCGGCGGAGGCTGCGCGCCAGGCTGTGCGTATGGTGCGGCGCCGGCCAGGGCTCCGCGGGCGCGCAAGGGCTCGGGCTCGCCCCGCGCCACCGCCTTATATCCCGCCGGCCGCCCGCATGGCTAATGAGATGCAAATGAGCAGCCCCCCAATCTGGCGAGAGCTGTCACAAAGGAGCCACTTTTCCAAACCCTCCTCTCAATGGATCGCCAAATGGTCAGTGAGCTGTAAAATGTGCAACCCTCCTCCCCGCCCCCACCCTCCCCGCCCCCGGCCCTCCCCTGCCCCCGCCCCCAGCCCCCCACCGCACGAAACGCACTCATTTACATTCCTGTAAAACGTTCACCGCAAGAATCCCCTCCGCGCCCGAGGCTGGTGCCGCCGCCCGGGCTCCTCGGCGCTGCCCTCCCGGCCACAGGCTCGCTGAGGCCCCGGGACCCGCGGGGGTGGCGCTGCGCCCCTGCCCTGCCGTGAGCCACCCGGCGGGTGAGGCCGCGTCCGGCCTCGGGAACTCTCCGGACGCCGCGGCGCCCGCCTTCGTCCCTGTCGCGCGCCGCAGCCGGGGTCTGGCGGCGGGGGCGAAGTCGGAGGCCCAGTTCCCGGTGGGCCGCCCCTTCTCCCCCGCAGTCTCTTCCTAAGGAGGAGTCTCCGGGGCGGGGGACCGGGCACGAGAGGGGGGGGGCAGGCTTGAGCGGCGGGCAGAGGGTGGCGAGAGGGCAGCGGCAGTTTCGGGAAGTTTGGGAAGGTCTGACACCCAGACGTCTCCGGGCAAGGACGGCGACTCTGCGTCAGGGAACACAGGGGCGAGCGCGGCGCCCCCGGGGACCCTGTTGCCGCGAGCTCGGGGTGTCCCCGCGCTGGTCGGCGGCCGCTGGGGGGCGGGGTCCGGCTAGCGCCCGGGATCCTGACGCTTTAAACCACCGCCCCCCCTCCGCCCCCAAAACACACACGCACCCTTCCGGGCGCTATTCTCGGCCTCCGACACCTTTCCTGGGTCTCCGGCCCCTTTCTCCTGTGTCTTCCCCCCTCGGCCTCCCTCTGCTTGGTAAAAAGTGAGTTTGGTGTGTGTCGTTCGCGTGGCTGTCATTAAGGCAGTCTGTTATTGTGCGAGGCTGAATCAGTGGCTCTTTGTGCGCTCAGCTGTATGGTAATGCAGACCGCACCTGCTCCCCGCACAATGCGGAGAGAAAGAGCTCCCCTCCGCGCGCGCCGCGGCCTCTGCAACAATGTCCGGCACATGTTCTAAAGACCCTCTAGCCTGGCCGACTCAACCCGCAACCTTCGCACAACCATCACCTTATTAGGGTTTACACGTCCATCAGACACTAGAACTTTTGTTTTCATTTTTTTTTTTAAGGGAAATGAGTTTATTGGGAGGGCCGAGAACACACGTTATCACACAATGAGCTATCTAAATTGCTCTCATGCTTGCGGGCGCAATGCAGAGTTAAGGTGGGGCATGGACTCCTACTCCGGCATCCAGCTTCGTGCTGGGCGCACTTCGAGGTCTCTCTCCCACCCCCTTCTGCTCCTCCTTTATTCCCCCCTCCCCCCAGCACCTAGGGCAGCTTCATCCAGGATGAGCAGTGTGAGCGTTGGAGTACATGTCACTTTGATGGCGGCACAGCCCCAGGGCGCCTGGCCACAAGGGCCTTGCTCTAGGTGTGCTACAGCTGCCTTGTTACTGTCCTGGCAAAGTGTGACTTTCATTGAGGCAAATGTTGAGATCACAGTGAACCATGTAATGCACGGGAAGAAGGAAACTTCTCAAATACCAAGTAGTCAGCTGGAGTCACTCATGGCCATCCCTCCAGCTGTTGGGCAACAGGCTCCCAAATACCTTCAGGACAGATTTTAGGTTTTCCACTGATACCAGAGAAGCAAAGAATTAATCGAAAGTAATGTGCATGTAATGTTTAAGGCTGAGGTGAGAAAGGCAGGCTTGGACCCCACCAGAACCCCCTACGGTTTGGTTCAGAACAAATGGAGACTTCAAAACCTCCTGTGCCCCCAGGACGGTGGCAGTCCCAGCGTGGCCGCCCTCTGGGGACTTTTCAAGGACTCGCTGCATCACCACAAGGCTGGGCCAGTGCGAATCCTAATTTAATCTTGCCACCTAGTGTCAGCATCCTTTTTTCACTACATCCATGTTTCCTCTGAAAGCTAATTTCTGAGAACTCTGCTCCCTACTGCATGGAAGCTGGTGTGTGTGTGTGTGTGTGTGTGTGTGTGTGTGTGTGTGAGAGAGAGAGAGAGAGAGAGAGAGAGAGAGAGAGAGAGAGAGAGAGTGGTGGGGAGAGAGGTAAGAGGGTTCCAGGAGCAGGAGAGGGCAAAAGAAGAAAGGAATGTGAACTCTAAATCCTCTGTGCTTCCAGACTGAGAGTAGATTTCAGTAAGAAATGAAATATAGGGAACCTTTTAATTAGAAAATGGAAGTGGGAAACAGGCTCATCTGAATGCCTGTTTAGAAAACTGGAAATAAAAAGTTCCACGCCCAAAGGCTTAAACCTTGGGTGGGGTGGGGGGGAACGACTTGCCCCAAATCTTTAACAAACCCGCCTCGGTATCAAGTATTTGTTAAATTGACATGGCACAGATTTCTCGATTACAGCGGCAAAGCGGAACTGAAAGGCATCGTAAAATCCATCAGAATCCTGCCCAAAGCGTTCATTCTTTTCCAACTTAATTTATGCCACGCAATTCTGTATTGGGGAAATCAAGCAGAAAGCCCTTTTCTTGCCCTTCCTCCTCCTCCGGCTCTTCTTTCCTCTACTTTCTTCCTCCTCTTCTCTCTCCATCTTCTTCTTCTCTCTCTCTCTCTTTCCCCCCACCCCACGTTGGGCCCTCTCCCCCTCTCCCTTTCAAAGCTGAGCTAACGGGAGACTGTTTAACTTCAGTGTTTCTATAGGAGTCTGTTGTAGTTTAACTCCTGCACACCAGTAGCTGAGATGAACAAAGGAGAGACTCGAGGTCCAACTATTCATCCTTTCTTTGCACTTTAATTTTCATTGATTGGGAAGACAAGGGGAGCCCTTAGGGATTCAGGCTGAAGGGGGATGACACGCCTTTAGACGCCATCAGCCCCCTAGCCAGCCATCTGCTCCAAACCAAATGGCGTTTTTTCACTCCCTAACTGCATGTCTGTATACTCCTGCGACTAATCGCTCTGAACCCCCTAAATGCAGGAGGGAGCTTAAGCTTGACTATGTTAAACAGAGTTGCCCCCGTGCTGGCTTTAGCAGCCAGATTCCCTCCTCCCACACACACCATAAATCCTCACCTTGCTCATTAGGAAAAAACAGGAAACTTTCTTTTAAATACTTTTTGATGTCTCAGCAAATTTACTGTACAAAGTGAGGCTCATTAGGGCTTCGAAGGCACCCAATATATCAGACACAGGAGTGGAGAGAGGGATTTACCGCCTGGTGTTGGTGTTTTATTTTTGCCAGGCATTCAGAGCTTATAGCCTGAATGACCCCAATGAGTAGGGTAGGCTCAGCTGTATAATCAGAGCCACAGCCACATCAACTGCAGCTGAGTTCTCTGTTTGCTGGTGACCCTGATCATTTTACCCATCATTTTATTAGTCCACTTGGGAATAAAAGCTCACGACCATCATTTTATCAGATTAAATATGCCCATCCTCAGCAGTGAGTGGGACTCATACTGTGGTCAGCGCAATCCTGTTTCCATCCCCCTTTGCCCAAAGCAAGGTTCTATCCCTGAGGTATGTGTGTGGCGGAGGAGGAGGGCTTGGGCAGATTGCAGTAAACAATGCCCAGAATAGGACCCAGACTCCAAGCCAGCCCCAGGTTCAGTTTTCTGTGTAAACAAGTCTGGAGACTTGAGTGGGGTTTGTGTTTTCTTAGACCAACTGAATGCTGTGTACCCAACAGAGAGGTTCCCTTATTCCTAAGAAGAAGTAGGGTCCTTGTTCAGAACGAGAAAATGAAAAACTTCCAGGCAGCAAATCTGGTGTTGATCAAACATGCCAGCTTACTTGAAAAAGAAGAAGATGATGAAGGGAACCTAAAGCAAGTTTATTCATTGGCATTAGCATCACATCTCCCACCAGCACGCCCTTCTGCCCATTCTCCATCAGTCAGAGGCCTGGAATCCTTCAGCGGGTAAAAAAGCAGAGGAACTGGCCTGCTTGCTTTGCACACAGGAAGCTCCACATTCATCTGTGGGTAAAACCTCACCCGCGCGGGGTGGCTATGATGGATGGTCCCTTACTTCTTCTTAAGGACCGAACCCCAGAGACACGTGAACATTTACAAGACGCACTGACCCGAATGTATACACGGTGTGTTTGCACCTGATCAAGTTCCTTCCGGATCACTCTATTGAAGATACATCCTAACCCAAGCCATCCGTTTGTCCACGGCGGGAAAGAGGGGCAGATCTAGCTTTTATATTCAGGCTCCGAGGCTTCCCTCTCGCTAAGGATAAACGCTACGCGGCACACCAAGGAAGGCCCCACAGCTCGGCCTCCCCTGCCCTCCCTGGGACGTTTCCCTCGGGGGGGGGGGGGGGAGCGGCTCGCAGACACCCAGGACCACTCGTGGTGGGCGGCAGGTTGGCGCGGGGCGGAGGGCGCCGGCACCGGAGGACAGAGCCCAGGGAAGACCCAGTGGGCCTGACGCCTCCCCTCCGCCCTCCCTTCCACCCGCCAAGCGCAGACACCCGCGGCTAGGGAGGAAGGACGGCCCGGCCACGTGGTCCGGAGCGGGGACCCCGCGCCCTGGGGCGCAGCGCGGGCCGGGGTTGCGGAGGCATGCGCTGGTTTGCATGAGAAAGGCGGTCGCGTGGCTCAGCTGGCGGCGCGGAGTCCGCTCCTCCGACCCCGGGATCATCTGCCCGGCGGTCCGCGCTCATCTCCATGACAAAGCGCTGTTTACCTGGCGCGGCTCCGGGCGCCTTTGTCCCGATCGGATGACCGCGCAGCTGCTCCGCTCGCCCGCCCGAGCGGCACCCGACTGAACGCGCCGGGCCGGGCGCTCTGGAGGGCTGCCTGGAGGGGGTGGCGGCGGCGGGCCGGGCACTCGCCGCAGGGGCATGAGCGCCGGGTTGGGAGGGCCAGGTCAGCGGGTCACCCCCAGCCGCCGGGCGTGCGGCGGTGGAGGGGCCCACCCGGTCACCTGCACCGAGGCGCGGCCCCACCTGGGGGTCGCCGGCCCGTGACCGTGTCAGACAATGAGGATGGGAAAGAAAGGGCGGCGCGAGCGACCCGGGCCCTCCCGAGGCCTCGCTCCGGGACGCGCCCCATCCGGAGGTCGCGGGCACCTGTCGCCGGTCCCGGCGCCCGTCAATCACCCCGCCCGCGGGGCGGGGCGCGGGCCGGGCCGGAACCGCGAGGAGGCCGCCCCTCCCGCTTGTCCCAGCCGGACCCGAGCTGCCCTGCGCGACTGCGCCGTCCTTCCCCGCCTCCCACCTCCTTTCTGCGAGCATCTGCCCGCAGAGGAACAGATGTGGGCACCTGCGGTGACAGGCCGCATATGTTCCATCCTATTCACAGGCATTCAGACGTGGCTACAATGAGCGGCCTTTGTGCGCACAGTCACTAAATATATTAATCTGCACTCCCCAGAGCACCGGGCTGTTTAATTTTTCACTAGCAATAACATCTGATCTAATCCTTAAATCGGCTCCCAAAAGCCTGCCCTCCCGCCCTCCTTTTTTTCCTCTTTCTCCCCACCCCCTCCCGAAAAACGTGTGAAGCTATTCAACCTTCCACCTGTTGCCTGCTGAACTGGGCCTGGGTTCCTGCAGCATCTGATGTCGGTCGGGGCAGGGGGTGGAGGTGGGATTGGGGGCGGGCGGGGGCGGCTGTGCGGGGGGTGCTGCCTGGCCACACGGGCACCGCCAGGGCCTGTGTACCAGAAAGAAAATAAGCGCAACGTGCGAGGGCGGCTCCCGAATGCTGTGCAGACAAAGCACGATGATTATTAAACAGCTTCCAAAGCAGCCCAGCATACCCGTCCTCTCCGTGGAGGCGCCTTGAAAATGTACAAGTTCCCATTTATCTTTTTGTTTATTAAACTCTGATGGTCATTATAAACACTGGTCAATAGGCCACACAGCCAAAAGGTAACATAAATCTCAGATGTACGACTTAGATTTTTTTTTAGCGATTTTGTTGCATGACTCTTTTATCTTAGCATCCCATATTCTGTTTTGGTTTGTTTTCGGTCACAATGAGTCCCTTAGTGCCATTGTGGGTGTCACAATGCAGACGGACATCGGGCTGTGAATGAAGACAGAGGCAGTTTAAACAAACCAAGCTCTTTCTTTCCTTTCCGTCCATTGTACTATGAATGGGCCTTCTACATTCGGCTGCTAGGAGACGGCTTTGCAAAGCCCTACTCCAGTAAATGGGCTGGGGAGAAAGGGACCCCAATAAACAGCCTAAGTATTGGAGAAAAAAGGGGGACAAGTTTAGGCAAATGTTTTTCCACCTTCGCATCAACACCTTTCCTAATCTCAAAACGTAAAGGCATACTTTCCAGCAATTTCCCTCCTTCTTGTCACGGTAATTGTTACTCCCCCCTGACCCCCCACACCTCCTAGGAGACACAGAGTGGGGACAGCACTCGCTCACCATTGAGATCTGTTTCCAAATGCTGCTTTGTCTCAGGAAAGTAGAATGGGGCACGGGGCTGTTTATCAGTCATCATTGCTAATAACTAAGGATTGCAAACTGCTCTCAAGATGGATGCCTGGGTGTGTTGCTAGGTAAGTAGGGGCAGGGTTGGTGAGTCTGGATATTTGAGGAACAATCATGAACTATGAATTGTTTTCGTGGTAGTTGGAACGGTTCTGATTAACATAGGTAGGTTAACTGAAGCAAGGAACATAGCTGTTTTCAGGTCAAGGGCCCAGCTTGAGTACATTAGGGAATGACCCACCACCACCACCTGCGCTTCTCAGGGGCTAGAAGGAAGTCACAGGCCACCACCGATCCAAACGCAGTCAAGGGAAATGGGAGAACCAAGACTGGCTTGTCTCAATCACAGTTCACAGCTGGGGCTACTGTCAGGCCCAGAGCACATGGCAATGAGAAGGCCAATTCATTTAGTCGTCTATTCATTCATCCACTCACTGCTCAAGGGGCTGGAGGTCCAGAGTGAAATCAGACGTGCTTCCTGCCACTAGATGAGTGGTAGAAGTAGAGAACTGTCACTTGGTCTTTCGTGTTTGGAAAGAGTCTTTGTAGGATTAATATGTCTTCCTTCAATGTTTGAATAGAACTCACCAGTGAGACCATCTGGCTCTGGAATTTTCCTTTTTGGAAGATTTTTACTTACAAATTCAACTTAATATAGGGTTTAAGGAATATAGGGTTACTCAGATTTTCTATTTTTTCTTTGGTCAGGTTTGGTAATTCATATGGTTCAAGGAATTTCTTCACGTCATCTAAAGATGTTCAGATACTCTCCTTTTTACCCTTTGGTGTTAGTAAAATCTGTGATACCATCCTTCATCCTTATTATGGGTAATCCGTGCCTCCTATCCTTCTATCATGATCAATACAGCTATGGGTTTATCAGCTTAATTGATCTTATCAAAGAACAGTCTTCTTTCAGAATCTCCATCCCTCACTTCCTGTTGCCTATTGTCTAAAAATAGTAATTTCATAAATTTTATCTAGTTGTTTACAGTGGAAGGACAAGTTCTGGAGGAATTATTCCTTCATGGGCAGAAGCTGAAACAGTTACGATACTTTTGGCTGCAAATAGCAGAAAACCCTAATTTAATATTCTTAACTTTAAGGAAAAGACATCATCTCATAGAATGAGGAGGTAGAGTGGTTTTAGTTAACTTCTGGCTCAACCATGTCGTCCAGGCACAATGTGCCCTCCATCTTTCTGCCCCACCTTTCCTGCCTTGCTGGCTTCCAACATGGGTTAGCTCTCTCTTGTGACTGCATGAAGCCTGCAGGGATCCAAGAAGTCACAAACACACACAAGGATGGCCAGTAGAGGAAGCGGACAATTTCTTTCTGTATGATGCTCTTTGTTCAGTGATAATACAATTCTGTAATACTTACTGTGGGTCAGCCAAGTAGAAGTCAGTGTGTTTTAGCGGTTGTAGCTTTTCTTCTTTCCCAGTTTTTGGAAACATTTTACTGTCTCTTAATTCCCAACTTCTCCCTACTTTCAACCGCCAGTTTTCTTTTTTTCCTCCTTGCTTTTTGTCCCTGTTTTTCTCTCTTATGTAAATCCTTCCTCCCCTGTTTTTAGATTCTCCCACAAACTGATAAGTCTGATGTGTACAGTAGGGCACAGGAAAGTGTCTACAGGTGGTATGAAGCAGAAGGTGGGGAAAAGGATGTGAAGAGCCTCATGTAAACCTTTGTGCTCCTTTTACATGGATTTCTATGCACAACTTTCCCTCTCGTACCCTAGGAAAGAGCCTGGAAGTAATCGCTGGCCCTTCCTTTCCTGCACTGTAGTGTATGTAGTCGGAAAACATGTAAAGAAGCCATTAGAATTTAGAAAGATTCGAGCTTGAGTAATAATTGTGCCACTTACTACCATTGTACTAGTTACTTCATCACTTAAAACTTGTAATAGTTTCCTTTTATCAAAGTACTATACTTACAATTTTAAAATTCAAATAGTACTTCTAGATTTACAAAAAAATAGCAATTTCCTACACCATGCATTCCCACTCCCAATTCTTTCCTTTCTAACTCGTAGCTACTTCTTTTGAAATTTACTCGTATTTTTAAAAAACTTTCAAATGCTGTCTTTTTCAGTTGTGTACATTGCCTATGGACTTCCTAACTCTAGAAGATGAAGGTTTAACACTTCCACCTGATTTCCTAGACACACGCATGTTTATGAATGCATAGAAGATCACCTCCCATTTTTTCAAAAATACTTACAGCACCCTTTTGATTAAATTACCATTCAGCATTTACCTCATTAAAATTATGGAATCATTATTCACAGCTGAGGCATATGCCACAATTACGTTTTCTTTTTTGTACAATTTTGTCTTTACTGGATTCAACAATTGCCGAATTTATTTGCTTATTGACTTTTCTATGTACCTATTACATACTGTCAGCAAACTCTGAATACCTCCTTTTAAAACACTCAAGCAGGGCTTCCCTGGTGGCGCAATGGTTAAGAATACACCTGCCAATGCAGGGGACATAGGTTCGAGCCCTGGTCTGGGAAGATCCCACATGCTGCGGAGCAACTAAGCCTGTGCACCACAACTACTGAGCCTGCGCTCTAGAGCCCGCGCGCCACAACTACTGAGCCTGTGAGCCACAACTACTGGCCCTGTGAGCCACAACTACTGAAGCCCATGCGCCTAGAGCCCATGTTCCGCAACAAGAGAAGCCACCTCAATGAGAAGGCTGCACCCCGCAACAAAGAGTAGCCCCCCGTTCACCACAACTAGAGAAAGCCCGCACGCAGCAACGAAGACCCAGTGCAGCCAAAAATAAGTAAATAAATTAAAACAAACAAACAAAATAACACTCAAACACCTCAGGCATTCCATGGACTGGCTTTTTCCTGCAGATGTGTCTCTAGCTTTCTCCTGGGATTTCCCACCTCTCTCTTCACTTGGATTCCCTACTGTCTGGGTCCTAAATATTCCTTTTTCTTGGCCTCTTAGTTTTGGAGAATATCCTCCAGCAGGTATCTGAGATAAAGTATTTGGTAGAAAATATTTTTGAACTGCATATCTGAAAATATCCTACCCTCACAATTATAACTAATATTTTGATCTTGAGTAGAAATCCACGTTAGTTATTTTCTTCAGAATTTTGAAATGTAGTGCTCCACTGAATTTCAGTTTCCTATAATTCTATTGAGACTTTCCATGTCATCCTGGTTTCCAATCCCTAAATGTGACCTTTCTGTTTTTCCTCATGGAAAATCTTTAAGGTCCTTTCTCTGCCCCTGGTGTCCTGACATTTTGTGATGATGTGCCTTCATGTGGGTCTTCATAGGCTTGTTGTGCTGGGCGTTTGGTGGATCCTTTCCACAGGAGAACACGTCCTTTAGATCTGGGAACTGTTCTTGAATTATTGTTTGAATAATGTCCTCTATTTCATTTTTCTGTCCTCTTTCACGTAACTCCTATTTTTCAGATGTCAAACTTAATTTTCTAATTTTCTTATGTCTTTCTCTTTCTCCATCTTTTTCTCTTTGTTCTGTTATCTGAGAGATTCAGTTTTTAGGTTTAAATTACTGCTTTTTTAATTTTCAAGAGCACATTTTCTGAATGTTCTTTTATATACTTTTTTTCATTTCCCTGGTATATGACCTTCAGGGACTGCAGATCATGAAGTTTTTAATAATATTTTCCCTCTTCCTAGTTTCTGTTTGTTCCCTTTTTTGCTGTCTTCCTCAAACGTCTGTTGGCCTTGGTCATCTGTGCATATTCACGAGGGGCAGAGCCGAGTGCCGCCGAGTGGTAGGGCTCACACAGGGTGGTGAGTGGGGCTGTGGTCGGCCTTCCTCCTCTGCCTCCGCGGTCTGGCTCCGGGGGTCTGCACTGTGTGTCAGTGTGAGGCTCCTGCTCCTACAGTCCGGGATGCCTGGCTTCTCCCTCACACCGCCTGAATCCCTACCTCCATCGCTTTCCTCCGTTTGCCCCTTCTGCCTACAAGTCCTTCTTCTAATCCTGCCTCAGGCCCAACCTGCCCTTCCAGGCTCAGCTCGCACATTGTCTCCTTGCTGCCTTCCTCATACGTGTGTTCTAAGACTTTATGTGTCACTTGTTCCCTGATACCTGAAGTGTGTGTTTGTCTCCCCAACCACCCGTGCACTCAAGGCTCGAGACCATTTCACATACTGTTGGTGCGACCCTATGGCACCCAACAAGTATTAGGTGCTGAGCACTCTTTATTGATTTTAGAAAAAAATATCAACAGGAAATGAAAGCCTTGTAGGCCGAATGAAGAGATTGCTTCCTAAATTATTTAATACATACATATGGTGTCACTTCAATTTGGTAATGCTTTTTTTTTCTTTTTTTTTGGTGGGGGGGGCAGGTAGATCTTAGTTCCCTGAACAGGGATCGAACCCATGCTCCCTGAAGTGGAAGCTGAGTCCTAACCACTGGACCACCAGGGAATTCCCAACAATTTGGCAATATTTTTTGAGTGCTTGATCTTCAAGAGACTCTGCAGGAACTTTGACCATCTTATTTCCCTGATGGAAGCCTCCAGCTCCCTGGGGCTTGCAGCAGCCCTCCTGAGATATGTCATATGTAAAGATCGGTTTTGAGATGCATCTTGAATAACTTGATATTATTAATTGAAGTTTGTCAAGTATTTACTTAAAAAATAAGTTAGATTGGTTCCTATGTTATTCTTCTGTCATAACACTTGGCTGCCAAAATGTTCTCTTGGTTGTAGAGAAAAGGGTGGTGGTGTGACTAGAGGAATGGGAATTGTGTATAATCTGAGGCCTGCCTATCTCCCGGCCCAGGGGAGCATGTCCTTAATGGCAACCTTACTGGCCTTAAAGCAGCTGCAGAAACAAAGTCGAGGCGGTGGCTACCAGAGTCCAAACTCCTTAACGTGAGACGCAGACACCGCACGACCAGGCAAGCGCGTCCTTGCTTCCTCCCCTCCTTCACTGCCGTGGCTGCCCGCCCCGGAGCTCTCATGCCCCGTTCCAGACCGCAAGCCTGCCCAGTAAAACTGTGGGCTCCAGAATAGTTCGGGTGGCCGCCGCCGTCACAGCAATGCTTGCAAGGCTCCTCTCTACCTAGTGCTTGCTGTGCTCTGCTGTGTCCTTGGTCAGCCCGGGCTGGGAAGCGCCGCCCTCCTCCAGACAGGACAGACACCGAGGCCCATGGTCGAAGTGGACAGCGCGCCAAGGTTCCTTGGCTGGAAAATCCACCCGCTCTGGACCCCCGGCCGCCTGCCTCCTGCGGGGCCCGGGCTCAGGGCCAGCCTGCCGTCTCCTAGCAGCCCACACCGCCCTCCCTGCGCTCTTCCGCCGAACTGCGGCGTCAGGGCCCGGGCTCGCGTGTCTGCACCACCTGTGGCCCAAAGCGCCAGCGGGTGAGCCAGCGGGAGCCGAGCGAGGCGTGACCCCGACCTCCACGCACCGCGCGGTTTCCGAGGCAACGGGCGCTGCGCCGGCGAATCTCGCTTCCCGGCGCCTCTGGGGCTGGGCCGCGCAGACCCCGCCCACCGAGCGGGCGGGGCGGTCTCTCGAGCGGAAACGCCCGGGCGGAAGCGGAAGTGCGCGGCGGCTGCGGCGGGCCGTGGGCTGCGCGGGCGCGTCTCAGGCTGTGCTGGCGCATCTCTAGGTAGGGTAGGGCTGGGCCTGTGGGGCCAGCGTGTCTGGGCCGCTCTCGGTCGTCGCCTCGGCGCGTCGGCTGCGCTCGTGGTTCTGCGCCGTCGCGGTCCCTGGGCCGCGTCTCCCTCACCGCATGTCCCCACAGCCGTGCGCCTTGCCTGCTCCTCCCGGTGCCGCCTTGGCCCGACCCCGCCCCGGAAAGAGGTGTGCAGTTCCGGGTCGCCGGGTGGTCCCTGTCGGCCGTACCCCAGGGAGGCGTCCTCTGACCTTTGCATTTGGCGTCTGCGAACTTGGGCGCCTTCCCCATTGACCCGGCTGTCCTGAGCCGGGGCCCCAGCACCCAGCAAGCACCATGCCCTCTGGGGAATAAAGGCTGGCGGGATGACGCCTAGGTGGCTGAGAGGATGATTTGTCCATGTCGGCCAAGGAGGGGCCAGAAGTTTCTATACAGGAGGGGGGGATTCCAGCTGAGTTTCGAATAAGTGGGAGTTGGGAGGTGCCGAGGGGCAAGAGGCCATCCATTCCTTCAGAGGGAACAGAATGTTCAAGACCAGGTTTGAGGCTGCCTGACATATTCTGGGAGAGACAGGGCGCTAGAGCTGGGGATGGCAGGAAACTCAGGGGAATTGGGAACAGGGAAGTGATGTGATCAGATCGGAGTGTTAAAATAGTCATCTGGCAGGTGTAGGCATGGTGGTGCTGGGTGACTGCATGTGATAAGAGGGCTTTTGCAGCCGTTTAGGGAAGAAGTTTTAGGACTGAAGATCTGGAAATGATAGTGGGGAGAACTTGGAGGTGAGTTTGATGGGGAAAAAGGTGAGGTCGTGGTATTTCCATTGACTTCCGCATTTTTGGCTTGAGCGCTTGAGTAGGTAATGCAGAGAATGAGAACCACAGAATGGGGACAGGTCTGCGGCATCAGGTTCCTCACCTGTCGCCTCCCAAATGTATTAACGCTCTGGTTCCTCTGTGTCTGGTGTCCTCCTCCTGTTTTGTCCTCCATCTCTGTCATTTCTGAATCGTGGCCTCCCATCTTCATGTGCTCTTTGGCCTACCCACGTTTGGACCTTTCTGTTAGGAGCTACCACTCCTGCACCACCACAGCCTTCACACATTCTCTATGTGTCGATTTCCCCATCACCCCATCTCTGCCATCTCTAAGCTCTGCCGTGGGGGTTTTCCCCCAACCTTGCCATTGCTCTGTCACAGGACTGCAGTGGTGCATTCCTTATAGGTTGTGTTCAAGGAAAGCAGTGAGAACACCTTGGCTGTGTCAGGTCGCACACTACTCGTCTCCATGCATACCGTTTCCTGACCACCTTACCTCCCAGTTTCTTTGTGTAATTTCGAACAGACATGTCTATTTTCCAGACATGGAAATCTCTAATCGCTTCTGGCCCTCTTTTTCTCGTCTGTGAACTGAGAAGACCGCAGTAGGTGTTGGTTGAGGTCACTTACAGTTTTTACTGTTCTGACGTTCTCCCTACTCCCTGAGCCTGAATCAGTGTCATTTATGGGGCAGGTTTACTGTAAAGCTAATGAAGCTCAGGCTTCAGGGGCCCCGCTTTCACGGGCCCCTTCCAAGGCACTGGGAAGGACCTCAGTGGTCTTGTGTTCATAATTGTGTGTCTTATTTTTATTTATTTATTTTAAAAAAATTTATTTATTTTTGGACGCGTTGGGTCTTCGTTGCTGCACGCGGGCTTTCTCTAGTTGCGGCGAGCGGGGGCTACTCTTCATTGCGGTGCGCGGGCTTCTCACTGCAGTGGCTTCTCTTGTTGCAGAGCATGGGGTCTAGGCGCGCGGGCTTCAGTAGTTGTGGCTCGCGGGCTCTAGAGCGCAGACTCAATAGTTATGGCTCATGGGCTTTGTTGCTCTGCAGCATGTGGGATCTTCCGGGACCAGGGATCAAACCCGTGTCCCCTGCATTGGCAGGCAAATTCTTAACCACTGCGCCACCAGGGAAGTCCCGTAATAGTGTTTTCTTTTTTAGAAAAGGGACCTCAAATTATATAAGTTTCAGGCCCTACAGTACTTGGATCCCTACTAAACTGGCCATTAGTCATATCCTGCTGTCTTGGTTTTTGTGTTCTTGTCCTTCAGACTTTCCCCTCCCCACCTCCTACTCCTCCTTGTGTAAGCCTCTTATTGAGGCTTAGAGAGAAAATATGAATGAATGGAGCTGGTCAAACTCCTGCTGTAACCTGGCTTTGGTGTGCTCTTGGGTCAGGAAGAGAGGTGTCAGAGATTGGCAACTTACCACAGTGGGCAGAATCTTTACAGCAGTGCATGTATTTGATTTGCTTGTCTGCTGGGTTGCCATGTCCTTCAAGAAAAGGTTGAAAGTAAGAAGGGAAGTTCACTTAATTGAGATCATAAAAGCAACTCTTACCTCTATGGAAACTAGAATCATACACTGGAAATTCATTCAGAGGAATTAATTGCATCCTTATTTTATTAGTTTGAAACTGAGGCAACCCTTATGCTATTAGTTACTTTTATAGAGCTTTATAATAAGTGTGAATAACTTTTACATTTTCGTTTGCTTTTAGAAGCAAATTTCTGTTTCTTTATAAGGTGTTCTGTTGGAAAAGTCTTCAGAGTTAAAACATGTTATTTAAGGTTTAAATTATTTATATAAATATAAGATATTTCTAAAGGATTTTATAGTAGTTTAAAATCTGCCAAATTGAGAGGTAAATCACTATCTTATTTTTACAAATAAGGAAATCAATGATGTACAAAGAGAGTCAGTGATTTGTCTTCAGTCAACCAGTAAATCAGGGCCATTGCTAGCTAAAAAAGCCAGGTCCTAAGCACCCTTTTCCTTATGAACAAGTATGGTTCAGAGAAGGAGGAGTCCATTTAAGTCAGCTCTTCTTGTCGAGTGCTTACTGTAGCATGCACCGAGTTTATACTTCCACATACCTGTCCAGCTGCACGCCTGTGTGCATGCTAGGCTGTAGAAAGTACACGGCAGAGATGGATGCTTTCCCCATCAGTCCTTGAGCCTGAAGAATTAACTCAGTACAGATTCGTGTAAGTTACTGTAAGTCATTTATAATAAAACGGTCGGCAACCAGGACAAGGGGACAGTAACACTTTGAACAGCAGAGTTTGCTGGATAGTTGAGTTTTGGATTTTTGCCCATTAAGCATCAAAGTTTCACATTTAGGATGGAAATCTTTCTAAAATAGAGTATTTCCCTGCTTTTTAAATTTTTTAAAAAAATTTTTAAAACCTTTTTTTTTTTTTTTTTTTTTTTGCGGTACGCGGGCCTCTCAGTGTTGTGGCCTCTCCTGTTGCGGAGCACAGGCTCTGGACGCGCATGCTCAGCGGCCATGGCTCACGGGCCCAGCCGCTCCGCGGCATGTGGGATCCTCCTGGACCGGGGCACGAATCCGCATCCCCTGCATCAGCAGGCGGACTCTCAACCACTGCGCCACCAGGGAAGCCCTGAGAACATTTTTTTAATTAAAAAAAAAAAAAATTACTTTTAAATTTAAAAAAAAAATTTTTTTTTTTTGGTCACACCACAATAGCTTGCAGGATCTTACCCCAGGCCCCCTGCAGTGGAAGCGCGGAGTCCTAACCACTGGAGCCATTCCCTACTTTCTTAATACAGTGTGCTGAATGTGATATGAACTTTCCCTAATCCCTGTGATATGATCTCAAGTAAACATTTTTTTTTTTTTTGCGTTACGCGGACCTCTCACTGTTGTGGCCTCTCCCGTTGCGGAGCACAGGCTCTGGACGCGCAGGCTCAGCGGCCATGGCTCACGGGCCCACCTGCTCCGCGGCATGTGGGATCTTCCCAGACCGGGGCACGAGCCCGTGTACCCTACATCGGCAGGCGGACTCTCAACCACTGCGCCACCAGGGAAGCCCCTCAAGTAAACATTTTAAACATAAAATTTGTGATGCAAACAGTGTTAGGGCTCGTTGAGGCACATACAACTGTTTTCCCTGTTATTTGTCTGGAGTTTTTATGTCTTTCGGCCTCTTTCAGTGTTTTTGTCCCTTTGCTTTCCCCGGGTCATGTTAGAGGTTCTGACCCTTGTCACTTATGTGCGTGCCTGCCTCAAATGCCCTTTCCATACTTTTCTTCACTGTGGACTTAGGAGCTAATTGTTAGAACTATGTAGAAAAAGAATTTATAGATGATAAATCAGAGCCTGAGAGTTGTTTATGAATAAATTATTTCAGTTTTACTTGTGAATTTTAAAATTTATATTGGAGTCTTATCCTGAATTCTGGATACATGAGGCATAAGTTTTTGTAGGTGGCAGACATTTTCCTTTTCTGTGTTCCTTGACTTGAAGGGGTTTTGTAGCGCTGCAGTGGGGTGCGGAAAGGCCCAGGGTCCAGCCTTCTGGGTTGCTCCTTCAGTCCAGCCGTTCTGTTGGGCCCCTGGGACTGGGAGGACCTTCAGAAAGGAGCACTCTGGGCTAAGCGCGTGCCCCGCAGGCTGACTCTGCCACGCGAGTTGGTGTTCCGCGCGTGCCGGCAGCAAGCGCAGTGTTGGGGTGGGGGCTCCCCTAGTGAGAGGAACCGGTTTCGGAGGCAGGTGGATTCAAATCCCGGCTTTGCCGTTGCCGTCTGTGACCTCAGGCAGGTGACTGAGCAGCTCACACTGCTGGCTGCCGCCCAGCAGCCGTTCCTGCCTTCGTCTCTGGCAGGCGTGCCCCACAGTGGAGTCCGAGCAAAACTTGATAGCGTGCCAGTGGGACGAGAGGGGTGTCTGCCATGGGGTTTGTAGAATAAGCTGCACATATTTAAAGTGTACGGCTTGGTGCATTTTGACATATGTTTGCACACCCGCAGGCTTGCTTCTTTCCTGACGGACCCCGAGCCTTTGCTCCCTCTTTCAGGGTGCATGTCTTAGGGACTTCGTCTTGCTGGTTGCTGTGCTTACAGCTGCTAGATCTTTGGTATATCGGGGAGGGTGGGGGAGCAGAAGAGCCTCTCTGTAGCCTCCTTTGTCTTTTGCAGCAGGAAACAAGGCTCTGCCTCCCTGCAGTGTTGGGGTTCTTCCACATCCACATGAGGGAGGGTGCTGGGCTTTGCCAGGGGTAGCTGGTTTTCCCCAGTCGGGCCTGCCTCTCTCCCTCCTCCACAGCACAGGCAGGACAGTGCTTCTAAAATGCGCTTGCTTAAGAGCCCTGAGCAACATCTGCTTTCCCTTAGGATGAAGTGTACACGTGTGTGCGGCTGTGGAAACTGGTCGCTGCGCCTCTTCATCTCTCCAGACCCTTCTTCCCTTACTGCAGAGGTTCTGGCCAGACTGAGGGGTTTTGTTTTTGTTTTTTTTCCCCCATTTTCCACGCTGAAGAACACATTTACAATACAGTAAATAAAGTTGTAGGTTAAGCTACCTAATAGAACAGATATTTTAAGCACCTTAGAAACAGTGATTTAATAATAAAAGAGACACCTTATGGACTTAAAAAAGGTTCATCCCTTATTCCTCTTGCTCACACCCCGCCATCCGCCTGCTCTCCCCTCTCCCTCTGGCTGTGCCTGCCGGCTGTTCTGCCTCATGTCAGGGCCGCTTGGAATGCCCTTCCTCAGGATGGCCGTCGTGGATCCCAGGTCTGGGTTGGGTGTTCCTGCTGAATATTCTGCACGCTCTCCACTTTTTTCTGCCCTACAGTAATGCCCAAGTGATCATTGCTTGTTGGAGGTTTTCCTGCTGGAGCATAAGCTGCCAGAAGGCAGGGACCCTATCTGTCTCAGTCACACGTCTGCTGTAGCGATGACAAAGGTAGTTGCTGAATGAGTAAACCCGATTTATGTCTAAATAGAGTTACCTGGTGTCATTGAGGAGAAGTAAGTGTGAATGAGTTACAACTACAGTTAGGGAAAAATGACCAATATGTGCCTTTGCGTTGACTCAGCAGTTTCACATCTAAGGTTAATCCCAAGGAAATGATCAGAGATGGTGTGTTCAGAGATGTGTATTCACGGATGTGACTGACATTCTTATTTATGGCATGTGGCATTGGAAATGAATGTTCAACAGTAGGGTTAGATAACTCCTATTATGTCTACATGGTGCATCCATTAAAAGTGACACTGCAGGAGAAAGTTAACATTATGACTTGCGAATATATTCATAATAAACTAAGACACAGAAGTAGATTATAGAAAAGCATGATCCCAATTTTTAGTAACAATGAATAATTAAAAAAACTAGAAATACGTACTCAGATGTTTGTTGTAGTCACCCTTGGAAGGTGAGATTATGAGAATTTTTTTTCTTTTTGTGCTGCCCTGAATTTTCTGCAAAGAACATGGCCACTTTTTTTTTCATGGCTACTTTTTTAATCAGAAAAAAAATTTTTTATAAATAAGTACGTTCCTGATATTAAAAAGTAATATAGGTTGTAAAAATCATAAATACAGTAAAGCCTGACTAAAATTTATATGGCTTTGTTTTAAATTTTGAGATAATTTAATAATTTTGACTTGTGCTGGGCTTATTTCACTGAACTTTAGCAACTAATGAAAAATGTTTGATGACCAAATTTATAATATAAATGAAATTGCATCACAACAGTTGAGTCTTATAAACCTCATCTTGCATATAAGAAGAATGAAGTAACTTGCTCCAAGATTCACTGCTAGTAAGTGCAGGTTAGAATTTCAACTCAGCTCGGTTTTGTTGTAGAGCCTTCCCTTCTGTCAGCAGTGCTGTGCTGCCCAGCGTTCTGTCTTTTTCCCTAGGATGCAGCCAAGAGGGGTTGAGCTCCCAACTCGATGCATCTGCCACGCACGGTTTTCTGAATGTTGGCGTCAGTGGTCATGGCCAGACTGTGGTCCGGAGGGTCCTCCAGGGAGGGCACCCTGAGTCTGGAGTCGTGACGGCTGTAGGCTTTCCATTTCCGCTTTGAATAAACTTTATTGAGTTTGAAGGTAGTGTTAAAATATCCCTCTGATACTTGTTAAGACAGTGAGAAGGATTCTCTTCAAGACTCGAGTGGTGAGAGAGGTGGGCTCAAGTTCGAACACAGCACAGACACTGGGGGATTGAGAGCCTGCAGCAGTGGGAGGGTTGGTGGGACTGGAGGGTGGGGGAGCAGTTAGATCAGATCTTGAGGAGGGTCACGTGTCAACGGGGGGGGGGGGGTTACTCGAGCTGACTCAGCAGGAATCTGGCTAAAGTTGGTAAGGATGAACCTGCAGCTCAAGGTGGAGGCCTGTCGAGAGGAGGGCCCAGGAGCCTGAGTTTGTTCAGGGAGAGCGTGTCGGCCAGTAGTTCGCGAGTCCCGTGTGGAGGCCTCTAACGCAGGGAGAGCAGCCTGGTGCAGCCGCCTGGACCACCTGCGGTGAACCGCAGCCCTGGCTGTGAATTCCAGTGTGTGCTGGGCAGTTGCTGTGTCTCGTGTACTGGCCTGGGACACATGTTCATCCCTGAATTTTCAGTCCCTGTTCTTACCCTGCTGTGTTGAAAGGGTCCCTGTAAGTTCCTCTTTTCAGCTGGGGCTAATGGGGAGGAGAGGAGAGAGCAGACTTCAGATCCTCCACTTAAAGGTGTGAGGGGCCTCATGAGAGGGCCCAGGCCCGGGCAGCAGGTTACCACTGGGAGAACAATGGTCCAAGAGTCAGACACAGAGCATGGAAAAAGAGGCCTGTATGTTCTCCACTGAATCCTGGGACATTGTCCAAGAGATTCTTCCAATATTCAGTTTTCTGACAGAAGGTCCCTCTTTGTTTTACTTTGCTGTTTACTCTTTTTTTTAATTTTTTTTATTTTTTATTTTTTAAAAATTATTTATTTATTTATCTATTTATGGCTGTGTTGGCTCTTCGTTTCTGTGCGAGGGCTTTCTCTAGTTGCGGCAGGTGGGGGCCACTCCTCATCGCGGTGCACGGGCCTCTCATTATCACGGCCTCTCTTGTTGCAGAGCACAGGCTCCAGACGCGCAGGCTCAGTAATTGTGGCTCACGGGGCTAGTTGCTCCGCGGCATGTGGGATCTTCCCAGACCAGGGCTCGAACCCATGTCCCCTGCATTGGCAGGCAGATTCTCAACCACTGTGCCACCAGGGAAGCCCCTGCTGTTTACTCTTCGTGAGAGCTCAAACACTGTGATGTTACACGTTAACTTGTAGAGACATTATTTTTGTCTGATAAAGATCTATTATGGTTCTATTTCTGTAGGACATTAACCCAATTCGTCTCCAACTTTAAAAAGCTCACTTTGGTCGGACAGCTCTTCAGATGCGCTCGGAACTGGCTTCCGGTCTTACAGTCTCTTTCATTAATTTATATTTGCATGGGTTATGTCTTTTCACCTTTGAACATTATGCCTTGGCACCTTTGGGATGCTGGATGTGGCTCAAGGTGGCCACAACTGCTGGTACCGGTTGCCTACAAACACTGCTCCATGGGTGTGTGTGTGTGTGTGTGTGTGCCCTGGGCTGTCCATGGGTCCACTGTTGCTGTGTCCAGAGTGACTCTCCATGTGTAGCTTTTGACCCCGTTCTCTCAGTGGCAGATAGGGTGCATGTGTATTTTGCTGCCTCTCTCTTCATTTCTCCAAGTGTTTGTCAGTTGAAAGACTGTGAATAAAGGAGCTTCTGGGCTTCTCCTTCCTCTTCTCTCCAGGCCTCACTTACTGGTAACCCAGTACATTGGGACTGGTCTGGACGTAAGGAGAACAGCCATTGCTAGGAGCGAGGCCTCCTCCCGTGTCACACACTCTAGCTGTACGTGTGCACCTGCTGCTGCTTCCTAAAATCTCCTGCACTGATGCTTTGTTTCCCAGACCAGTTTGTCAGCTACTCAAGGGCAGGCTCTACTCTGTACTCTTTGCCCGCAGTTGGAGTCTATAAACTTGTTGATTCCTGATTTCTCTTTATACACTTGCCCTTTGATGCCTTTATCTCTTTATTCATTCACAAGTGCTTGCCAGGCCCTCATGTGCCTGATACTGTGCTGGGTGTTAGGGATCTGACAGGGTGACATCTTCTGCCCTGAGGCCCACATTAATGCACGTGACTCCCAGACTGTATTTTGGGCAGTGGGACTCCTACCTAGTGAGACATAACTTGTTTTCCAGACAACAGTTATCTAGATAATGACAATTTCCTGTATAATTTGCAGGTAGAGTAAATGAAATTTTATATATGTGTGTGTATGTATATGTATAATTTTACAATATATATATTGTATAATCAATCATATTATATGTATTTGCAGTCATCTTAAAAACTACCTTTAGGGTATATGTTGTTAGCAATAAAAGGCTTAAAAAAACAGAAGAAAGTTGTTTAAAAGGTAATATCCACAGATTTCTCTTTTTAAGCATCTCCTTTCACACCACACTGACTGCATTGATGGCGGGCTAACACTGCATTAATGCTTTGAAGAGCCGAAGTGCCGGAAGGCATCCTCCAATGCCCAAGTCCCCAAACCTTTGCCTATCCAAAATTGTCTTTGTGAATGCCATAGAAGAGCACATTGTAACATAACATTCCTGAGGTAATTTGTGATTCAAACTGTGAGAAATTGGCAGTGTGAAAGACAGGAAAAACCAGTACATGTTTAAAAAATAGTGAGCTTTTCACTACTGGGGTAAGCAAGGAGGAAAAACATTTGAATAAAGTCAAAGCAGAGGCTGAGCTCGACTTCTTGCAAAATAAAGAGGAGAGTGTTTCAAGAAACTCAGTGTTGTCACTTGCAGTTTTAGTAGAAAAATGCTTGAAACAAAAATGTCTTTTTATCGGTGAGGGAAGGCAGCCAACGCAAATGTGGCAGAGCTGCTGCACAAACGGGCCCACGTCTGTGTGGGGTGGGAGTGAAGGCGGCGCCGGTGCTTCGCCCTCCTGGCTCCGTCTCCACGTGGCTTGGTGGGAGGGTCCTCAGCACCCGCACGAGCTCGGGGAAAGAGGCAGGTCTCCTCTCGCAGTATAGAAAGAGTCCGCCTCCCGCTGGTTAAGATCTACCTTGGATCCACTCGTCATCCACAGACCTTGCCTTTTTTTTTTTTTTTTTTAAATCCATTTTGGTACTTTGTACAGTCTGACATTGTGTTCTGAAACATATCCCCTTTCCACACCAGGCCTGGAGGGCCCGACTGGAGAGCTGCCTTATGGCTGAGGTAATCATGTTATGAAGTCCATCTCCTGCTTCAGAAACACACCATCCCAAGATGAACCCACTGCTAGTAATAGGTGTACAGTGGTTTGGGGTATATGGATCCATTATGTGTAACAACTTAATGAGCAAGGCCTCACTCAATTTCAACTTAAATGTGTGCTATTTGTGTCCACTCAGTTTTTAGATATTCGTTATTATTAATGGCTATTAAACAGATAACTTCAAATTCTCTAGGGGCAAGGGTCCATTAACAGGCAGCAAATTCTTAAAAGATAATCCATGAGGGGGGGGGGGGCTTTTCCCAGCCTAGTAATTTATTTACTGAAATAGGGCTTACAGTTTTTTACCCGCCAGCGTTGTTTTGAAGAGTGGAGACGTGTGCTTTGAGTGCCTAGCGCTGTCTGGCAGGAAGTGGGCACAGACAGGAGCTGTTACTGCTGTGCGTGGGCAGCTTGCGGCTCCTGCCCTCAGTCCCCAGCCTGGGAGAGGCACCATTTGCTCTTGTGCTGCTGTTTGCATAGTAAGGATATTTTTGTTTTGTTTTATCAGAGGACCGGAAGCCCTGATGACAAGAATAGGCTGTTAAGATAAAAGATGTCTGACCACTAATGGATGTTACTGGCTATATTACATCTTTTATTATGCATAAGGACATCATACTTATTACATAAAGGACTCTGCTTAGATTTTTTCCAGATTGTGAATTCTGATCCTTTGAACTATTTAGTGTGTTTTTACATTTTAGAATGGGCAGTTTTCCATCCAAAGTCAGTCAGTCACCACCTCAAATGTTGCTGCATTTGGCCTAGTGAATATTCATGTAGTTTCCTTTTTAACACCTTTATTGAGATGCACCTGATGCACAGGAAACTGCACGTATCTACAGTGTATGATTCGAGAGGTTGAGCATGCGTTCACCCGTGACACCATCCCCACAGCCAAGGTGGTGAATGTGTCCATCGCCCTGTCTCTGCTCTGTCAGTCCCTGTCTCCTCCTGCCCCACTGCAGACGACCACAGGGCTCTTGCCACTGCGGGCAGCTCAGCTCTCAGTGGGCTAGGCTTTTACATAAGTGGGATTGTGCAGTGTGCACTCCTTGGTCCAGCTTTCACTCAGCAAAATTATTTTGAGAAACATCAGTGTTGCACATATCAATTTTACATTTTATGTTTTCAAAATTAACTTCTATTTGAGCTCCTGGATGGGCAGTATTACTTCTTTGAAATTGTTAACCTGTTTTCGAACTTTGTTGAGAAAACTCTTGAATAATAGTCTTAGTGACAGTCTTAAAAGAGTGCTGCCCTGTGCTGTCCTGGTGGAAGTCCGACGCAGCACCTCACTCGCAGGTGCAGCGCCACGGGTGTGTCCGGGGAAGCCTCTTGAGGCTCCTGACCAGCGTGACGTGCTCTGTGTCGTGCTGGAGACAGAGAATGAATGTTAAATATTGTCTGTGTTTGCTCTGAAAGGCGCCATATGTCTGGTGATAACGCCATAAGTACTCATTTCTTTTCCTTTCCAGATCCTTTCCAGGAGGTCAGTTATGGGTGTGAGAGGCTTACAGGGATTTGTGAGAAGTAGCTGCCCACATATATGTATGGTAGTAAATTTCAAAGAGCTGGCAGAGCACCACCGAAGCAGGCATCCTGGAGGGACTCCTACCATTGTGGTCGATGCCATGTGTTGCCTCAGATACTGGTACACGCCGGACTCTTGGATCTGTGGTGGCCAGTGGCGGGAATACTTTTCTTCTTTGCGAGAATTTGTGAAAACTTTTACAGCTGTTGGCATCAAGTTGGTATTCTTCTTTGATGGCACGGTGGAGCAGTCCAAGAGAGACGAGTGGGTGAAACGAAGACTCAAGAACAACAGGGAGATAGCCAAGATCTTCCATTATATCAAGTCCCACAGGGAGCAGCCTGGCAGAAACATGTTCTTCATCCCCTCAGGGCTGGCCATATTTACTCAGTTTGCTTTGAAGGCCCTGGGTCAGGAAACTCTGTGTTCGTTACAGGAGGCCGACTATGAGGTGGCTTCCTATGGCCTCCAGAACAACTGTCTTGGGATTCTTGGAGAAGACACTGACTATTTAATTTATGACACCTGCCCCTACTTTTCCATCAGTGAGCTCTCCCTGGACAGCCTGGACACCATCATGCTCTGCCGAGAGAAGCTCTGTCAGAGCCTGGGGCTCAGGCTGTCTGACCTTCCTCTTCTGGCCTGCCTGCTTGGCAACGACATCATCCCAGAAGGCATGTTCGAAAGCTTTCGTTACAAGTGCTTGTCTGCTTATACCTCTGTGAAAGAGAACTTTGACAAAAAAGGTAACATTATCTTAGCTGTAGCCGACCACATATCTGAAGTCCTTCGGTTGCATCACGGTGAGAAAAAGCTGGAAGAGATGTTACCTTTGGGGCCAAACAGAGCTCTGCTTTATAAAGGGGTGGCATCGTATCTTTTGCCCGGACAGAAATCTCCATGGCTTCTCCAACAACCTAAAGGCATAGGAACTTTGGACAAGCAGGTACTATCCATGAGTTCAGATCCTAAATCCAAGGAGGAAGTTGCCATGTGTACAGACCCTGAATCCAGGCAAGAAGTCCTTCTGTACACACACCCTGAATCCAAAGAGGTTCCCATGTACACAGACCCTGAATCCAAGCAAGAAGTTCCCATGTGTACAGATCCTGAATCCAAGCAAGAAGTTCTCTTATGCACACACCCTGAATCCAAGCAGAAATTACCTGTAGGTACGGACCCTGAATTTAACCTAGAAGCACCCCTGTGTACAAACCCTGAAATTAAACAAGAAGATCTTGTAAATATGGGGCCTGAAGTCAAGCAACAAAGAACTATGGTTTCGGATCCCGAAATCTTAAAGGTACGTAGATGTGCCCACCCAGATCTAACGTGTCATGATTGAAAGTGCACCCATTGATAGATTTGGCAGTGAATATTTATTGACTGCCTGCATTGGTTAGGACACTGGGGCTGGGGTTGGGGGTGGCAGGCACAGAACCAAACCCTCGGAGTTTAGCTAGGAAGTAAGATACAATACATGTGAAAACCCACATTATAAACTCTGTCTCACGTTGTTACATCACTGTTACAGAGAGAGTGCTCGAAATTTGAAAGAGGTAATCACTGTGGGTTAAGTACAGAGAGAAGCTCGCAGAGGAGGGATAACTGAAGCCAGGCCTTCATGGGGCTGAGGTTTGTTGTGAACAGGTGAAGGTGGGGTCTGTGGGAGCGCTGGAGGGGTGGCGTGTAGGATCTGTCCTCTCAGGCACAGTTCTGGGACAGGTAGCAGAGGCATGGGGTTTGAAGGGCTAAGTAAGGAGAAAACAGTTGGAAAAGAGAGACTGCGGCCAGATTGTGGATTTTGGTACATGCCATGCTAGGAATCTGGACGTAGTCCTGAAGGTAATATAGAGCCTTGATAGTTTTTGAAGGAGAGCCACTGTTTATTAACTGCTTGCTGCATGTAGGTTCTGTCTACGTGCAGTGCGTGTATTTTAGCTCATTGAATCCCCTCGTTCTCCTTGGGTTACAGAGAAGGTGCATGCCCACATGAATGCCCCGAGGCATCTCAGCAAGCGCAGAACCAAACGTGACCGCAACCTTTCATTGTTCTGGCATTGACTGTCACCATCTTGCACAAGTTAAAAACCTGGGAACCATCTCTCCCATTTTTCGTAACCAGTCTCTCCCAAGTCTTGGTACTTTGATCTATTCGGTGGCTCTTACCACCCTAGGCCAAAATATCGCTTGTGTGAATGACTGCAGTCATCTCTGAGCGCTCTTCCTAACAGACTTCTGCTCCTTCCAGTCCATTTGTCACGCTGCACACAGAAATAAAACCCTTATTTGCATTCCGTAGCTCTTAGGAGGGAAATAGTAACCGGAACAAGGCTGGCAGCCATCACCCGGCCACTACCTGCAGCTCCACCTTTGTCTGCCCCTCGGCAGCCTCGCATGTGCTCTTCGCCCTCCTGGACGGCTCTCCTGCCTCCTTCTGCTAGTCGATGCCTGCTCGGCTTTTCCACCACACACGCAGAGAAGCCCCCTGGCTGCCCACCCTGCGTGTGTGTGCCTGACATTTGCAGGACATGCCCCTGGAATGTCATGTTTGGTTCCTGTCTTTCCTGCTAGATGGGGTGGTTCTGTGAGGGCAGGACCTTGTTTGTTCTTGTCACTGCCAAGCCCCTTGTCCTGTCCTGCTGTCTGTCTGGTAGGGGCTGCTAGTTCAGTCTCAAAGGGGATGTTCTCTGTCTCTTGTATCTTTAGGTTTTCTCTAGTGACTTCTTCCCTCCCTCCTGTACAACTGCAAGGGTTCTCCTGTCTGAAAGGTCTTTCCCCTCTTTCTCTGTTACATATATTGTAGCGGAGGAGCTAAGAGGTAGAATGTGATAACATGTTTTAAGAGAGTTGTAGGTGAAAAAGTATTAAGTTAAGAAATTTATTCTACCAGGAAGCATTCTTAACTGCTTTTTAGAGGGAAAAGAATGTGGGGTGGACATTGGAGGAAGGATAGAAGTGGACCTCCACGTGGAGGTGCTGCCAGGCAGTGGGACATGAGTAGAACGTGACGGCACGGGGACGGGTGGGCCTGAGCAGAGAATGAGGAGTCGTCTGATGAGGAAGGAGGAGAAGAGCATGGAGGAAGGACAGAGAACTAAACCTGGGCTCGACTTGCATGTGTTCAGTTTGGTCGCGCAGGTGGCTCTCCAGTGACACATCTCTTTGTAGTTGTTCATGGTTCCCAGAAGGCGTTCCTCACTGAGTCTCCTTCAGTCATCGCACAGCTCTGTCGCTAGACGCGCGGGTGAGGACGTAGGTGTGAAAGTTAAGTGACGTGGTTTGCAGTAGTCACACAACTAGCGCTTGGCAGACCCCGGCGTTGAATCCAAGCCTTTGACGCTTTCCAAGATCACCGCTGCCTTCCCTGCTGGTCTAGAAGTTCATTGGCGCTTAGGTGACACAGTTGTGGTCAGTAGTCTAGAAGCAGGAGAGTGGAAGAGCATATAAGGGAACCCCCCTGCTCTGAGTCTTCACTCGAGAGGCGGCGGTGTCTGCATCTCAGCCAGCCCAGGACTCTGACTGAGCGGCCACCTGCCACATCCACAGCGCCAGTCTAGGCCCTCTCTGCTCACTCCCCTTTGCTCTGCCCCTGCCAGTCCCCGACTTGCGCTCCGGTCTCCCGTCTGTGTACGCCTTGCACCTGTCCCGTCTGGGCTCCTCGTCACGCCCCCTGGCTCATCTGCCACACCCACCCCATACCCACCTGGGCTTCCGCTGTGCTCATGGGCGTCCTGGCCATCTCACCCAGTCTCCTGCAAGGGGAGTGCGGGCAGGTTGGGTCTGACTGCCAAGGGTAGCACGTGTGCGCTGAAAGAGTTCAGGACTTAGTTCTTACACTCTTTAAGGAGGCATTGGCTATCAAGCAGAGGTGTGGTGAGATCAGATCTTTGTTTTTTGAAACATTGGGTACACGGCAGAGAATGGCTATTGGCACATAGGAGGGTCGGGTGGCCTCAGAGAGCTGCGGTCACCCAGGGGCCTGGGGGAGTTCAGATTACAGGGATTTGGGGAGCAATTTGGAGGCAAAAAAGGCAGGAGCTGGGGATGGGGTTGCTCTTTCAGGAAGTTTGGCAGAAAGAGCCTGGGATGGGAAGAGGCCGGCAGAATGTAAGGGAGGATAGCGTGCTGTTCCAGTGACACTCGCATTTACTGAGCTTAGTGATACCTTTGAAAACAATTTTGAAGTTTCTTAAGTTTCCCTTAATTTTTCCTTAAAAACTTTTTTGCAACGGAGTCTTCCAGCCCTGTCAGTAGGTAACCATAATTCAAATGTGTGCCTTTTGACCACACATAGTCACCCTAGAAATCCTTAGGTGCAAAGTTGCTGAATGCAGCAATTACCTGAGTACACACCCACAACCATTGCTTTTTCCTCCAGAGTTACACACAGTTGGATAAACTGAATTCTTGCTTTAGAATTTTCAGGTTAGGTGCGTATGTTAAAGTTTTTCCAAGTGTGGAATGCTATATAATATCTATAGTTAAGGGTAGAGATAAAAAGATGCTGAGGTGATGAGCTAATTAATGAATTAATATTATGCTTGTAGAGAACTTCTCTGAAAACCCTGTGTATACCCAGAAAAGAATGTTACATCTCAAATTCTGTAGAGTTGCCAAAATTGAAGATTTCTTTGTAGAGTGAATATAATTTATTATAGCTATATACATAAATTTGTCAAAATACTAACTTTTGAAATAAAAAAAGAGTAAGAAATGGAAGAGGGAATAGGAGAATAAATTAGAAGGTATTCTGCCTTAAAAGGATCATGAAATATCTAACCATATTGTTTCTGATAGATTCTGTATCAAAAGGGGTCTTATAGAGAAATAGGTTACTTCTAATGATCTTTGATTGGTTAGAGCATCAAGTAATAACTCTTTTGGAATCCTTGCTGACCTTAAAGTTGCTAGCTTGTCTGCCATCCTGATTTAAAGAAATTTTAGCCATGAGATAGACACTCGAGTATGTCCAGCCTGAGAGCAGTACTTATCACCTATTGGCCATGCACTATGTGCCGGCCTCGTATATTAACACATTTAATCCTCACGATAGTTCTGTGAGGTCAGCACCTTTGTTAAACCTGTTTTACATATGAAGGAAGTGAGGAGTTAAAGGGATTAGGACTCAAGTCTACAATAATGAATGGGCGTGACTGAGCTGCTTCACGTGTATGAATAACAACGGGACACCGACACACAGAGGTTTTGATGTTCCAGGTTATTGGCAGCACATTTTAAGGGCCATTAGTGGTAGGCTGGATTTAAATTCTGAAGAGTGATCTAGATGAATTTATTCCTGCAGTAATAAGAATGTTTTTGCAGGAACATGAAACCTGTATGGAGGATATTATAGGCCGTCTGATCTTAACTACTCATTGAATGAGAAAGTGGTATCCATTTAAATCACCCATCTTGTCACCTACCATGTGCTGCCACTGTGCTGCATTCGAAGTAGAAAGAAATGAGTGCCCAGTGCATAGTTTCTGCTCAATAAAAAATTCCTGAACAGTTGAATGAACGTGATGCAGTTTCTAATCCCAGGGAATTTATGGTTTAATAGGAGAGGTAAGGCCAGGTAACCAGTGTAGGGTAAATGTGAGTTTGAGCCCATCAGGCCAGGGGTAGGTGAGTTCCTGCTCAAAGAGGATGACAGGGTTATGGAGAGATGACGCTTTAGGGGACCCTCAAAGGGGCAGAGACTGGGAAGTGGCTGGTTGGGAAGGGCTGAAAGAGGTCAGCTTTCTGGAGCACAGGGAGGGTTCTTGCAGAACCGTGGAGTTTGGGCCCCAGAGAGTCCACGAAGGGCAATGGTGTACGTGGGAAAGGAGATGGAGGCCTCCGCAGGGCCTCCCTTGAGTCTCAGGCTGAAGAATCTGTGGTAGCCGGCCAGATGCTTTGAGGAGGTATTGACTGGGCCTCTGTTTCCAGGAAGGCAGAGTATCACTGGGATGAAGGGTGGCTTGGAGAGAGGAGAGACTGGTGGGGGCGGCTGGAGCCCTGGGTAGCATCTCTCCGTCAGGTGGACAGGATGATGAATGACGGCAGGAGGAAGTACAAGTCTGGTAGGTGGTTGGAAATTGGAGGAGGAGCAAGAGGAGTAATAGAAAGCTTTGAGCCGGAAGCCCAAAGGAAAGGAGGCACAGAGGCCAGCTTGACGTCATGAGTTCGAGTGACAGTTACTCTATTTCTGAGCCCTTGGAGTTCCTGTTAAAGGTCACTGTTTTGTTTTCAGCTAGAAACCAGTTGCATTTAAATTTCCGGCAGGTCGCCAGAGCACATCACGTCCAGGCAGAGAGCTACCTGGTATACAACGTCATGAGCAGTGGGGAGGTCGAATGCAGCAACAGCCTGGAGGATGCGATGGACCAAGCTCTGCCCAGCCAGGCCTTCGTCTACCGCCCAGTGCGGCAGCGGGTGTACTCCCTCTTGCTGGGGGATGGCGAAGGTGAGTCATGGTCTCGCAGTGACTGTGCTTGTGGAGCTGAATTCTGAGAACTAGCCAGACAAAGTAGAGTGCATTCTTTCAGGACTTGGGGCTTGTTTCTCTGTGAAATCTGTAATGGAAAATGCCACTCGCATCTGTGCAGAATAAAGGGTAAATGCCTTGGGACGTCTATATCTAATTAGCAGGCATTTGACCAGTATTCACTAAAAGAGAAGTGCATTGTTTCTGTAAAATGTCGAGGTGTTTTTTTTTTCGCCGCACAGCATATGGGATCTTATTTCCCCAACCAGCGATCGAACCCACGCCCCCTTCATTGGAAGTACAGAGTCTTAGCCACTGGACCACCAGGGAAGTCCCTAAAATGTTGTATTTTTATGCCTTAAAAGGATTCGTACTTTTAAAAAATGTGAAAACCCTTTCCTCCTGTGGGAGTGTAGGGTGTGTTCATTATTAGAAGACAGCGTCTAGTTACTCTCCCTCAAAATGTGAGTTTCGTAAAATGATTGTATATAATCATCATATTTTAAAATATAAACAAAATTTTCCTTTGGAGTTTTTGTAATTAAGTTTATGTTTTTCCATCTGTATTTCAATTTCACAGTAGGAACAAGAGGATAAGGAGAGGACTGTCCATGGCTAGGCCAGTAAAATTGGGAGGACCTTTAACACCAGGAATAAAATTAATCAGACCCTGTAACCCTCTGTTAGGAACAGTCTGGGGGAATTGGGAGTGCCGGAGAGCGCTCTGTAGCACAGACTAGTGATGCTTAATGCATGCAGTTACCTCCGTGCAAGGCCTTGCTGACCTGAGGCAGGCTGCTGAAACATCATGGTCTGATCGGATGGTGCTGGGATGAGAAACAGAGTCTGGCACACTACTATCAGGGCAAGGATTGAAGCAGAAAAGTCCTGGTGAAAGGATGTCTGTGGCCCATTTGCCTAAACTCCATTATCTCCAAACCTACCAACATTACTATTAATATTATTCCAGAAAGGAAACATTTACATAATCTAAAGGTGGTGATAGAATCATCAGATTGAAGTGTTGTGATTATTCTTTTTTTGGGCAGAGGGAGTGGCAGGTCCTTTGTACCCAGATTTTATTAGATTCCCAGCACCACCCAGCATGTGCTGCCTTCTCCCATAGGTGCTGTGAGAGCTCAGACACTGATGTGGCCTAAGGAGGACATGAGAAAGATGTTTAAGCTGATTTGAAGACAGAAACAAAAGAACCTATGTAAACTTTGAAACCAAATATTATTGAAATAATTTTTCTATTTTTCTTATGTGGTTCTCTGCCCATATACTCTTTCTTAACATGATTGATGGCACATTGACTCCGATGACTAAAGAAAAGATATCTTCATCATGAAAAAGTTTCATGTTATAGAATAATATTTGCCTAGAATAATTTTTAGAGTATTTTGTTAAATGAGGTTAAAATATATAAACGTCATAACTTAAATTTCCTACTTTGTTAATGCAATTTATTGACAGCCATAGAGATCACTTTATTAGATAACCACAATAACAGGAAAATTACTCAGATTGAACTTATCTTCACAACTGACCCTCACTCTCCTTTTTTCTTTCTCAGCTTTTTGGCTTTCTACATGAAGTCTACATTGTTAGGATGTAAACATAAAAAGCTGCTGTTGCAGGCTTATTTATGATGAATATAATAAAGCGTATTCTATGCTGTTTGCTTGGCTTGGCTTACTATCGCACATGCATCTAAAAGAGATGTCTTTTCTACAGTTGAGCGTGGTGTTCTATAAATGCTGGTATTGCGAAGAGGGCTATGAGAGTCTTCCACCGACTTTCTGTCAGCGTGTTCATAGTTTTTAAGAAAAGAGTGTTGAAATCTCCAGATACTGTTGTGGATGTTTTTATTTATTCCCTTCAGTTCTGTTAGTTTTTACTTCAGATGTTTTTGAGGTTCTGTTATTAGTGAATGTACATAGAGGATTGTATGTTTCTTAATGAATTGGCTCCTTTAACATTATGAGATTTCCCTTTTTTAGAAAATCTGGTCATATTCCCTATGTTGAAGCTGGCTTTGTCTGATACTGGTGTACACACCCCACTTTTCTTATGATGATGGTGTATCTTCTTTCTGTCCTTTTACTTTTAAACTATTTCTTTATATTGAAAGTATGTCTCTTTTAAGCAGCATATACAGTCTTTCAGTCACTGTCTTTTAATTGGACTGTTTAGGCCATTTACACTTAATGTACTTATTGACAGTACATGTAATGTCTTCATGGGTTTAAATCTTCATTTTGCTCTTTGCTCTGTTCTTTTTTCCCTTATTTTCTCCTTTTCTGACTTCTTTTGGATCAATTGAGTTATTTTTATTTTTTTAATTTTTTTTAAAATTTTATTTATTTATTTAATTTATTTTTGGCTGTGTTGGGTCTTTGTTTCTGTGCGAGGGCTTTCTCTAGTTGTGGCAAGCAGGGGCCACTCTTCATCACAGTGCGCGGGCCTCTCACTGTCGCGGCCTCTCTTGTTGCGGAGCACAGGCACAACACGCGCAGGCTCAGTAGTTGTGGCTCACGGGCCCAGTTGTTCCGCGGCATGTGGGATCTTCCCCAGACCAGGGCTCGAACCCGTATCCCCTGCATTGGCAGGCAGATTCTCAACCACTGCGCCACCAGGGAAGTCCAATTGAGTAATTTTTTAGTATTTTGTTTTATATTGGCTTATTATTGGACTTGGATTATTAGATTTACCTGTTTTTACTTGTTTTTTTAGCAGTTTTTATAAGGTTTATAATATATGTCTTTAACGTGTCACAATTTGACTTCCATATCATATCACGTAATGTGTATTGTAAAAACCTTACAACAGTGTACTTGCATTCTCCCTGCTATTCTGTATATTTTTAAAACTTTTAAAATGATTATATACTCAAGGGAGTTGCAAAAAAATAGCTCATAGGAAAAAAAAAAAATAGCTCATAGGGTTTCATGTACCCTTCACCCAGCTTCCCCAAAGATGACATCTTATATAATAAAGTACAATATCAAAGCCAGGAACTTGACATTGGTACAGTACTATTAACTAGGTCATAGACATTATTCACTTTTCACCATTTTGTCCACCCATTCATTTGGTATGTGTATAGTCCTATGCAGTTTTATCCTATGTCAAGGTACAGGAATGGTCCATCACCACAGGGGAACTCTCTCATGCTGCCCCTTTGTACCCTGCCCTCTGTCCCTGTCCCCTGGTGACCACTAGTCTGTCCTCCAGCTCAACATTTTGGTCATTTTGAGAATGTCACATAAGTGGAAACATAGTAGGTAACCTTTTGAGATTATGCATATGTTTTAAATTCCGTAACACACGATTCTTATTTTTACTTTAAACCATGGGTTGGCAAACTTTTTTGTGAAGGACCAGATGATAATAAATATTTTAGGCTTTGAGGGCCCCACAGTCTGTAACAACTGCTGAGCCCTGCTGAGGCAAGTGCCATGGACCTACATCCAGAAGGGCGTGGCTGTGCCACTGAAACTTTATCTAGTTTTCCCATGTCACAAAATTTGAATTTTATGTCATCGGTCTGTGTCACAGAAAATTCTTCTTTTGATAATTTTCCAATCATTTAAAACAATATGAAAAGCATTATTAGCTTTCAGACTGTATAAAAGCAAGCCAGCCAGATTTGGCCTATGAGCCAAGTTTTCCAACCCTTCCTTTGAACAGTCAGTTGTCTTTTTTTTTTTAAAGAATTATTTATTTTTTTGGCTGCGTTCGGTCTTTGTTGCTGCGTGCAGGCTTTCTGTAGTTGTGGCGAGCTGGGGCTACTCTTTGTTGCAGTGTGCGGGCTTCTTATTGCATCACGGTGGCTTCCTTTGTTGTGGAGCACGGGCTCTAGGCTGTGCGGGCTTCAGCAGTTGTGGCACATGGGCTCAGTAGTTGTGGCTCGCAGGCTCTAGAGCACAGGCTCAGTAGTCATGGTGTACAGGCTTAGTTGCTCCTCGGCATGTGGGATCTTCCCAGACCAGGGATTGAACCTGTGTCCCCTGCATTGGCAGGCAGATTCTCATCCGCTGTGCCACCAGGGAAGTCCCAGTCAGTTGTCTTTTAAAGGAGTTAATAGGTGAGATGAGGTCTTCTGTGTACACCATTTCTGCTCCTCTTTTTTTTTTTTTGTGGTACGCGGGCCTCTCACTGTTGCGGCCTCTCCCGTTGCGGCGCACAGGCTCCGGATGCGCAGGCTCAGCGGCCATGGCTCACGGGCGCAGCCGTTCCACGGCACATGGGATCTTCCCGGACCGGGGCACGAACCTGTGTCCCCTGCATCGGCAGGCGGACTCTCAACCACTGCGCCACCAGGGAAGCCCTCTGCTGCTCTTTATTTCAGAAATATAATTCTGCTGGATGTAGAATTTTAGGTATTTTTGTTGGGCACTTTCAGGGTGTCATTCTGTTGTCTCTGGCTTGTGTTTCTCATGAGTTGACGATGGTCCTTCTGACTGTTGTGTCCACAGGTTGCAAGTGTGTGTTTCTCTGGCTGTCCTTAGGGTTTCTTCTTGATTGCTGGTTTTCAGCCACTGTTTAAGCTGAGCTTTGGAGTCGTCTCCTCTCCGTTTATTCTGCTTGCAACTCTTGAGCTCTTTGGGTCCATTTCTATTCCCTATTGACTTAGAAAACAACATTTCATGAAACGGTGCTCAACTTTTTCTGTCTCTCTCTCACCTACCACTCTGGGCCTTCAGTTACGTGCCTGGTTCACACCTCACAGCGTCCCTCAGGCACCAAGGCTCGTTTTGATGCCTCTTCTCTCTGTGCTTCAATTCTGGTCACTCTTGTTGTTTTCGCATTTCCAGCGTCTTTCCTCTGCAGTGTCTAATCTGCTGGTAACCCATCCGGTGAAATTGTCATTTCAGATATTGTGTTTTTCAGCTTTTTAAAACAATCTTCCATTTCTTTCTTCCCTGTCTTCATGTTTTCCTTTAAATCCTTAAAGTTGTTCACAGTAGCTGTTTTCAAGTCCTTGTCTACTAATTCCGTCATCCCTGTCATTGCTGGGCCTGTTTCTGTTTATTGACTTTTCCTCCTTATAATGGGTCCACATATTTCTGCTTATTCTGATGTCCAGTATTTTTTATTGTATTCTAGAAGATTTTGGATCTGTGAAGGGTCTTGATTTCTGTCCTGTCGGGCAGTTCATTTACCTAATCCTTTCAGGGCTTGCCTTATAGGGAATTTCAGGAGGTAGAGTGGCCCTGCTCCTGAGGCTGGGCCTTCCTGGGCTGTCACCCTAGTGCCGGTGTTTGACAACGCCTCTGCACACTGGCCTCAGGGGCCCCCCGTGTCGCGGAGCCCTGTGCTGCTCCCGGGTCGGTCAGCAGGGTTCCCCATGGTTGTCTTGTCTGGCCTCACTGAGCTTTGCCCTGGACCCACCAGGACCTCAAGCGTGCTCCTCTGCAGACTTCTGGAGCCCTCTCTACACGGCACCAGCTCCTGGTTCTGCCTGCAGCCCCTGCTGTCACGACAGCCTCGTCCTCTCAGAGAGTGGCTTGTTCTGCCGGGCTCTCCCGCCCTAGGTTGCTGTCTGCACGGTGCCTCAGGGTAAAAAGTGTCCACTTGAGAATGCGGTGGCTTCTATAGAGTTGTTGGAGAGGGAAGAGTCGTCAGCACGACTGCCCTGTCTCAGCCAACCCCACCCTCCTCTAGTGTTCCGGGTGCTGACGGAGTTGAGTGCTAGTGTGGTTCTTGTTCCTTTTTTGTGACTGTTTTCCCCTTGGAGAGTTTTATCCTGCATACATTCTTATACATTTTTCTCCCATCCATATGTCCGTTTTCCTTTATTGGAACTGCTAAGAGATGTTGCACTTCCTGGTCTGATGTTCTGTTTCTTCATCTTCTACTTCCTGGTTTGTTTCTCCTGCATTTGGGGAACATTTCACCACCTCAACGTCAGCTTTTTTGGAGAAGTGTCCCTCTCTCCTTCCTCTCTCCATCAGGGCCTTTCTCTTCTCCCTCCTGAAGCTCCTCCTGGACCGTCGAATTCCTGCTGGAAGCCTCAGGTTGCTGGCCTGGCTCCTGCTCTGAGCGGCTCTGTTGGTGAGAGGCCATCAAAGCTGGTTTGCCCCCTTTATCCATAGGTGATTTCATTCACTTGCATTGCTTTAAAAACCAAACCCATGTTGAAAAATACAAAATTTATTTTTCTGGCTCAGACCATCCTTTTTTTTTTTTTTTTTTTTTAATTGGAGTGTAATTGCTTTACAATGTTGTGTTGGTTTCTGCTGTACAACGAAGTGAATGAGCTATACATATACATATATCCCCTCCCTCTTGGACCTCCCTCCCACCCCCCCATCCCACCCATCTAGGTCATCACAGAACACTGAGCTGAGCTCCCTGTGCTATACAGCAGGTTCCCACTAGCTATCTCTTTTACACGTGGTAGTGCATATATGTCAGTCCTAATCTCCCAATTCGTCCCACCCTCCCCTTCCACCCCTGTGTCCACATGTCCATTCTCTACGTCTCCGTCTCTATTCCCGCCCTGGAAATAGGTTCATCTGTACCATTTTTCTAGATTCCACATATATGTGTTAATCTACGATATTTTTCTCTTTCTGACTTACCTCACTCTGTATGACAGACTCTAGGTCCATCCACACGTTTACAAATGACCCATCCTTCTGACCAGTTCTCTCTGTCCCTCATGCCCTTGAAAACCAACTCCCCCAGATTCCTCCCTTGTGCCATCATCAGAATTGATTTCCTCTGAAGAAGCCTGTGCTTTTCATTCGTAAGCTTATTACAGTTCGTACTTGCGCCCTGTTCACATGGGTGTTGTCCGGTGGCCCTCCTCCCCACTAGGCTGAGAGAGCAGGGACTGTTCACGGGGCATTTTGCCACACCTGGCAGATTTCTCAGGTGAATTAGGTGACTGATATTATGTGTGTTGAGTGTGTGTTTAAAATGTTACCTTTGGGCTTCCCTGGTGGCGCAGTGGTTGGGAGTCCGCCTGCTGCTGCAGGGGACACGGGTTCGTGCCCCGGTCCGGGAAGATCCCACATGCCGCGGAGCGGCTGGGCCCGTGAGCCATGGCCGCTGGGCCTGCGCGTCCGGAGCCTGTGCTCTGCAACGGGAGAGGCCACAACAGTGAGAGGCCCGCGTACCGCAAAAAAAAAAAAAAAAAAAATGTTACCTTTTCAGGAGTACTTGCATTTAGCCAGGCATTCCTTAGAAAAGGATTACCCTAATGGTTGAATTTCAGACATGGGAGGGAGAGCGATGGTCTCTCAAATCTCGCTAGGTAAGCAGCTGTCTCTAAGCCCCGTCTGACTGGCAGGCAGGAGCCCACTCATTTGGAGTGAGGTTTAGAATCAAAGTTGCCTTTAACTCCACGGTCATCGACTCTCAGCACTAGGGCTCCTGCAGGTGCACAGCTGTGGACGCTGGAGGTCTGAGCCAAAGCATAGCACCAAATTGATGGCTTCATACTTCAGCGTTCCTAATTATGGGCAAGATTTGGATAATGGATCTGTTGGATACTCCAGTTCATCTGGAAAGTTGGAGGGTGCCTCTTTAGGGAGTGGTTGGTCGCTGTCACTCTTACATGTATTTTATATAGTTGAATATATGGTATTTAGACAGCTCAATGGCATCATGGCCAAAAGTAGGGAGAAACCCTGAAATCAACTCAGACCTCAGCCCATCCTTGGCTTCATACCCATTCTTACCACTGATATTAACTCTGTCTCCGTTTTTTAGTCTCCCTAATGATAAGATTAGGTTAAATCACCATAAAACTTGATATATTTTAGGAAATAGAAGGAACTCAGAAAGATGCAAGAAGGCAGATTCTGTTCTGCTCTCCTCCTCTTGTCTCACTGGTTTGCAGCTCTGGAGAAGAGCCCGCGCCTATGGCAGTCTTTAACGATTAAGGTTAACTGTCCTTTTTCCTTGTCATTCTCTCCTCGTTTTCACTTAGCAGACATTCTGGGAATCCATGGGAGTTGCAGGAGAATGATAGTCTTGTGATGGCCGGTTAGGGAGTCATGTCATCCGTGTGACACCTTTACAAAGCACCTATAGGCCATCAGCTCATCCAAGTCCTAGAGGTTGACCTAAAAGGTGACTTTTTTTTTCAAATGTATACAAAAAAGAATGGGGAGTTTTTCTGTTTTTAAGGACTAAAGCCACACATAATTACAGATTAAACCAGCAATATAAAAAATATTACAGGATCATAAGGACATAAGTGTACTTTTTAAAGCCTGGAGGCTTCTTACCAAACTTGAAAGTCCAGCACTTGAGCGGTTAGAGTTGACGTTGTTTCTGCTCGTTCTCTTTCCCCTCCCAGTGCTCAGAGACCCTCCAGGTTGTGTGAGAGGAGTGGGCACTGCTGGCAGTGTGTGTTGGCATAATCCAGAGTTTTTATGGGAGAGCGGTTGGACGTGTAGACAGTTCCACAGCTTTGCTCCCAGGGGGAATGTCCTAGTTATACTAGAAGCTTTTATAAAGCAGCACAATGTCTGTCCTTTGGGAAAAGCAGAAGAACAAGTTGGATTATATGCTACTTTTCTGTTTTCCGTATAAAATGTTACAGCGTGAATAGAGAGTAAAGCTAGCAAAGAAAGTTTACTCGAGTTTTTACTTTGCTCTTCTGAACTCGGAGCCTAGCAAACTGAAAGTTCAAATGAGAAAAGCAACCTTTTCTTTTAGGAATTACCAAACTCAATTTCCTCTTCTCTTTTTCTTGATGCGTAGGTATTTAAGAAGATTATTTTAATTCAGACAAAGCAAATTATTGCAAACATTTCTGCTGTTGTTTCAAAGTGCATACCAGATTAAAACCTCTGAAATTATGTGGTACCCCAGAGTATGTGCTAAACTATAGGATTTTCAAGCAAAATGCATTTATTTTTACTTTAAGAAGATTTCAGGTAACACTTTGCACCTGGCTGTGGCTTTTTAGAAGGAGTGGGGAGCTGTTAACTGTGTCTGTGGTAGGCATAGTCTGAACTAACAGTGAAAATGCTTCCAAATGAATGTATAGGTCTGGACAGAGACCTTATCCAGACTACAGACTTTACTCTGCCATGTTGATAGCATTTTCTAGCTGCTCTGCACTGCCTTTTAACCCTCTTCTGGCAGAAGGAGGAAACGAAGGCGTATTGAGGGTCTCTGTCACCGGGCAGCTCACCGGGTGAGGGCAGGACACAGAAGAACCTGCAGGCACCTGCCCTGCACTTCGGAGAAGATGCTTGTTTTTATCCCTCTTTTCCTGCACCCTTCCCCACAATTTATAAAATGTTGTTTAGGGAATGAAACTGCAGATCAGCAGTTCCGATTGAACTTTTATCCTCTGGCTAGTCAATTTTATTTGAAAATTAAGAGTTTCCTACTCAAGGCTCTGTAAGTAGATAGCTGTTAAGTACTGCATTTTAAGCAACATAGTTTGTTGTTCTGAGACCTAGTCAGTTAAACTCACCAAATGTCAGTTAACCATTTTATTGTAAAAGCAAAAGCTTCCCTTCTTTTGTTAATTAAGAAATACTTTGTAATTAATATTCACTTAACCCTCAGTGGTCTAAATTATGGAGAAAAGAGGGAATTTGGTGTCAGTGCTTGTCTAAATAATGAGGAAAGAGGGGATTGGGCATCTGTGGTGGTCTAAATTTTGAGGGAAGAGAGATCTTGCTGTTGGTGCTGGCCTTGGGCCTGTTTCTCTGCGGGGCCTGACGCAGAGGTGGGCTCACAGCTCCTGTTGGGCTCTCTCGATGGGCAGCTGTTTCCTCCTGGATTGCAGCTGAACGACTGATGCTGTGTGGCATTTCTCTTGGAATATTTGTCCAAAAGATGACTTCCCTGGGTCTTAACAAGAAAGGAAATAACAGAAGGTCTGTCAGGTGTTTTTATTTTATTTTATTTCTTTAATTTTTATTCATTTATTTATTTTTTGGCTGCATTGGGTTTTTGTTGCTGCACACGGGCTTTCTCTAGTTGCGGCGAGCGGGGGCCTGCTCTTCATTGCGGTGCGCGGGCTTCTCATTGTGGTGGCTTCTCTTGTTGCGGAGCACGGGCTCTAGGCGCGCGGGCTTCAGTAGTTGTGGCACGTGGGCTCAGTAGTTGCGGCGCATGGGCTTAGTTGCTCCGTGACATGTGGGATCTTCCTGGACCGGGGCTCCAACCTGTGTGCCCTAGCATTGGCAGGCGGAGTCTTAACCACTGCGCCACCAGGAAAGCCCCTATCAGGTGTGTTTTTTTTGTTTTTTTGTTTTTTTTCTGTACATGGGCCTGTCACTGTTGTGGCCTCTCCCATTGCGGAGCACGGTCTCCGGACGCGCAGGCTCAGCGGCCATGGCTCATGGGCCCAGCCACTCCACGGCATGTGGGATCTTCCCGGACCAGGGCACGAACCCGTGTCCCCTGCATTGGCAGGCGGACTCTCAACCACCGCGCCACCAGGGAAGCCCTTATCAGGTGTTTTTAAATAAAGGATACCAGTGCCCAATGTGAACCTATCTTTACTTTCTTTGTGTGTTATTTAGAATTAAAACTTTGAGATGTCAACTCTGAACCTCTGTGCTGTGAACAGTTTTAGATGAAAGATGGTCACTTGCACGTGGTGTGAAGTGTGGTTTTGTGAATGTTTTAGTGATTCCCAAGGAGTCAATTGGCAGGCTAGGTTCATTAATGTCAGTGGTTGAGTGTAAGTTACTAAACCTACTAAGGTTTGTCTCTTGGCATGAGGTAGGACAGTATTCACTCAGTTGGCTGTTTTTGTTTTGTTGTTTTTTTTTTTTTTTTGGCGGTACGCGGGCCTCTCACTGCTGTGGCCTCTCCCGTTGCGGATCACAGGCTCCGGACGCGCAGGCTCAGCAGCCATGGCTCACGGGCCCAGCTGCTCTGCGGCATGTGGGATCCTCCCGGACCGGGGCACGAACTCGTGTCCCCGGCGTCAGCAGGCGGACTCTCAACCATTGCGCCACCAGGGAAGCCCTGGCTGTTTTTTAATGTAATGGAAACCTAGGCCAAGAGGATTATATAGAAAGTGGATTGTTTTGTTTTTAACAACATCAAGAATACTTCTCAGATTTTCTTTTTAAAAATTTTTTGGTATGTGTGAAATTTAGACTAAGATGAATTTGCTCATTAAACTTAACAGTTAATGAACATTTTCTCTGGGCCTTGTTTTATATGAAGAAGACACAGTTCTTGCTTTGGGGAGCTCACAGTTAGGGTGGGCAGCCGCGGGAAATATGCAGGCATATGCGGGACTCTGGCCAGAGAACTAGGGGAGGGACGCATGGGGTGCTGGGGGGTGCAGGGGGAGGCGCTGGCCCCGCACTAGAGAGACTGATGCCTAAGCTGAGAGTGAGGGAAAGGGGGAGTTCACCAAGTGCCTGTCAAGGGAAGTGGGCCTCTGTGGGGGGCGGGGGGGGGGGGCAGAGAAGAGAGTGCAGACCAAATGCAGAGATAAGAAAAGACAAGGTGAGGGCTTCCCTGGTGGCGCAGTGGTTGAGAATCCGCCTGCCAATGCAGGGGACACGGGTTTGAGCCCTAGTCTGGGAAGATCCCACATGCCGCAGAGCAACTAGAGCCCGTGCGCCACGACTGCTGAGCCTGTGCTCTGGAGCTGCGAGCCACAACTACTGAGCCCACGTGCCACAGCTACTGAGGCCCGTGTGCCTAGAGCCCGTGCTCTGCAACAAGAGAAGCCACCGCAGTGAGAAGCCTGCGCACCGCAACGAAAAGTAGCCCCCGCTCACGGCAACTAGAGAAAAGCCCGCGCGCGGCAACAAGGACCCAACGCAGGCAAAAATAAATACATTTATAAAAAGACAAGGTGAGCCTGGGGATCTGGGGGGCTGCAGCTGAGTGGAGCACGGCACGTGAGCTGGAGCCGTGGTTCTCCAGGGTCCCCAGACTAGCAGCGTCAGCCGCCTGGGAACCAGTCACCACCCGCCGAGCAACTCAGGGGCCCTGGGCGATTGCTGGGCTCCAAGGTCTGCACTTTCTTCTGGTCCCTGGGCAGCTATTGGGGGATCTTACTTAGAAAGAGTGACCGACCTGGTCAGATTTTCATTTTTAAAAAAGCCAAACCCCAAAAGCCCCATTGACATGGAGAATGGCTTGAAAGGGGATGAGACTGAAGAGGAGCCTGCTCTCAGCAGGGCAGTGCCGGCGTGAAGCGGGGAGGCCAAGAGTTCCCCTTGTGGGCCCCAGGCCAGGGCTGGTGTGGTGAGGGCCCTGGTGGGGGACAGGGTCTGGAGGCCACAGGGGAGCCAGACGCTGATGGCTTGGAGAGGCTGAGTGAGAACGCTGAGTAGGACAGGCTTCCGCCACCTCCGCTTTTCTGAGGACGGTACAAGAATGGAAGCCAGCTGAACATCTGTAGCAATTAATAATCCAGCAACAGACAGAAAGGCCTTTAATTCTAGATTATTTCTATCAGCTTTCTGAATTGTCTGACATAACAGTAGTCTTGATAGTTGCATAAGGTAGTGAATTTAAGAACAGAAAGGACTGTCCTGTTCTTCCAGTTCTCTGTAAATGTTTTCTGGAATGGTGGGAGGATGGGAAGGAAGGAAGGCAGAATGCTGCAGGAGTCATCTCCGTGGCTACGTCTCTGCCTGGTAATCACTTACCCAGGTGATCCTGCCATCCCCCCCACAAGGTTATTCTTGTTGGAATAAACGGATGGCCGTCAGATCAGAGGGTAGGGGACCCACTGCTGGAAGCCCAAGGCCTCTCAGTGACCTTGGATGTGAGAACTCGCTGTGCTCACCAGCGTGGAGTTGGTCCTGGCTGATGTGGGTCTGGTGCAGTGTTAGCCTGGTGATGAATTGGCACTTACGCATGTCCACTGACGCAGCTGTCTTTACTCAGGTGGTGCCAGCACCTGCCCCACTGTCAAGGAGTGGTTTGTGTACTCTGGGAACCCACTGAGGCAGCCGGACCTCGTCAGGCCTCTGCAGATGAGCATTCCAGGTACAGACAGCCCTGATTGAAATATATCACTGATTTGTTCACCATGTGATGCAAGTCCAGTACTAATCTCTGTGGAAACATACTTTTCCAGAACTGTACACGTACTAATTTTCATTTCTACCGTGAGTCCCAGAGCAATGTATCTAAGAAAGTTCTAAAACAACTGAGGAAAGGGCGTTGTACCGATTTTCCCGGGGCCAGTCTGCCAAATTGTCCTGCCTCGTTCCCCTCCCACTGCTCAAGGTGCATGCGGGGGCGGGGTGGGGGGGGTGGGGGAAGAAAGGTCCTCATGGGTCAGGCCCCAGGACCTGACATCTGGCCGTCACTCAGTGAAACCCACCCAACTAACAAGGCTGGGTTCTTGCTACTCTGAGTCAGTTCTCGTCTTGTTCCCACCACTGAAGGTGGGCTTGAGGAACTGGGGAGGGGATGCGAAGAAAAGTTATTTTAACTGGAAAAAATGTTTTTTCAAGGGAGGTATCCTAAAACACATAATGGGAAGGGAGGAAAAAACAAAGTTCTCCTAAAAATTAGTTGTAGTAAATCCTTCCTTCCTGTGAGTTCTTAGTATCTGAAAAAGGTCAAGCATGTTTGTAGGAGATAGTGTTTTACATACAGACAGCTGAAGAAGAGGGGGTTAGGGTTTATTTTAGTGGCCCTCGTTATTGTTTTGGAAAACAAACTTTTCTAAAACTTTTATATTCCGTTTTTGTATGTATTAAATTCTCTCAAGTCACTATTGTTTTCTATCACCCAAGCCTATAATTTGCCAAATAAGGATTTGAACACTGCAAAACATTTTTCTTATAAGTGGAATTGTATAGGGAGAGAAGTTGAAGGAATATTTCCTTACTCTCTCAGTTGGTGAGTGATATACTCAAACCTAAAAAGGTGCTTATCACAAAAACAAATTAAGATGAATTGACATTTGGTTTTACAGCAAGAAGTATTTTTAAAGGATAGCCAAAACCGTTTCCCAGAAATGTTCCGCTATATATGTATTTTTCATTTTATAGGATCTTTCCAAAAATAATGTGGAAAGTGATTATGATAGTTCTTTTCCTCATTTGAATTATGGAGAATATTTGGTTATTCATTATTATGAGTTAATTTTAGAGACCACTCCATATAAGGTTTTAATAAGCTCTAGAAAGTCATTCATTTATCAGAGAGACTGCTTCTGGGTCTTGTGAACCACAGGTTTGTGCGTGTGGCACACCCAGACTGCAGTTGGGACTCTGCTTCCAGAAGGAGCTGGGGACGGCACGTCTGCCATCACTAGGAAACTGGAAATGGGATCTTGAACTTTTGTTGCAGGTGGTTTAGATCATTGACTCTGTTCATGCTTATGTTAATAATGATACAAGATGAGAAGATTTTTATATATAAATAGCTTTCTATATCCATGAGGAAAAATGCCAAGTGGTTTTAGACTAAATTGGAAAATGGACTAGCCAATTCCTGTCTCAGGTGTTTTACATCCTCACCCTGACATGTGGAATGAAAACCAGTGGACTCTTGCTGCTTGATCCTCACCTTGGCAGGCCCCTTGTGCACAGGTGCAGGGTGTCCTTGCTGCCTGATTAAAGCCATCCTTTCCGGCCAGGCCAGCGGCGCTGCTAGAGCTGTTGCTTTAGGGGAGACTGTGTCTGATCCTTCTTGCTCTCCTGAGATGGTCCCATTAGGTTGATACCATGGATGTTACATTTTCAGTGAGTCTCCCCATGTAGTGGCCAATGTAGAAAAAAAGACTTTTTCCTCTAACAGCACACATGATTTAACACTTGCTTTCTTAAATGGTGGAACTAAAAAATAAATCAGATGTTTTTTAACAAAGTGGAAAGGAGACAGAAGGGGAGCAGAAAAGTTATAAAGATTACCTAAAAATTAGGTAAGAATTAAAAAGGGGAAAGAATTATAAATGACCAGCCAGGGAACAGAAAAATTAATGTCATTACTGGTATATTTTATTCAGGGAGCTCATTTACATGCATATATTCCATCCACATCCCCACCTTTAACGTGTGTGTACATATACACCCATCGAGATGTACTAGCTATATTACGTTTTTAATTGTATAGATATTACATTCCGTTTATCTTACAATATGTCATAAAAGATGATGTTCCTGGTAACACAAGAAGGGTGTACCTTGAAATTTAGCTTCCTTTCCCCAGACGATCCTTACAGGATCCTTACGTCCATGTGTGTTTGTTCATTCATCACACTTCACTTATGGATGTTCTGCATTTTGTGGTGTGAGTCTTGGACCGCATAACAGGCAAGCATTTGAAATAACTTTCTAGCTCTAGAACTGGAGATTCTTCTTTAGACAAAGTGTAGATCATTTCTTTTTTTCTTCACAGAGCCATTTTTTAGTCATAATAAGCATATCCTTATTTTACAAACCTAGGAAAGCTGATTGCAAGTATCTAATTGGTAATTTGTCTGTCTGTTGGGGTGGCCAAAAGTTCATTCGTTTTTTCCATAAGGTGGCTCTGGTAGCACTTAGTTGTCTCTAACTTCATTCAAAACAGTTTTGTTAGATTGTATGTGACAGCTGTCATATCAGCATGTGTTTAATAAAAGACTTACCAAAATTGGTGAATTTTTGTGTAGCCATTTTAGCATTGAAGATGGAAGAAAAAAAGCAACATTTTTGGCATATTTTGCTTTATTATTTCAAGATAGGTAAAAATGTAACCGAAATGCAAAAAAAAAGATTTGTGCAGTGTATGGAAAAGGTGCTGTGACTGATCAGATGTGTCAAAAGTGGTTTGCGAAGTTTCATGCTGGAGATTTCTCACTGGATGATGCTCCACGGTCGGGGAGACCAGTTGAAGTTGGTAGCGATAAAATCGAGACGTTAACTGGGAACAATCAGTGTTATTCCATGCAGGAGACAGCCGACATGCTCAAAATATCCAACTCAAGACTGAAAATCATTTGCACCGGCTGGTTATGTGGATGTTTGGGTTCCACATAAGTTAAGCGAAAAAATCCTTCTTGACCGTATTTCCACATGTAATTCTCTACTGAAATGTAACGAAAACGTTCCGTTTTTAGAACAGATTGTGACAGGTGATGAAAAGTGGTTACTGTAGAATAATGTGGAACAGAAGAGATGGTGGGGCAAGCGAAATGAAGCACCACCAACCATACCAAAGGCCGGTCTTCAACCAAAGAAGGTGATGTTGTGTATATGGTGGGATTGGAAGGAAGTCCTCTATTATGAGCTCCTTCTGGAAAACCAAACGACTAATTCCAACCAGTACTGTTCCCAGTTAAACCAACTGAAAGCAGCACTCGATGAAAAGCATCCAGAATTAGTCAACAGAAAATGCATAATCTTTCATCAGGCTGATGCAAGACCACATGTTTCTTTGATGACCAGGCAAAAACTGTTACAGCTTGGCTGGGAAGTTCTGATTCATCCTCTGTATTCCCAGGCATTGCACCTTTGGATTCCCGTTTATTTTGGTCTTTACAAAATTCTCTTAATGGAAAAAATTTCCATTCCCTGGAAGACTGTAAAAGGCATCTGGAACAGTTCTTTGCTCAAAAAGATAAAAAGTTTGGGGAAGAGGTAATTATGAAGTTGCCTGAAAGATGGCAGAAGGTAGTGGAACAAAAGGGTGAATACATTGTTCAATAAAGTTCTTGGTGAAAATGAACAATGTGTCTTTTATTTTTACTTAAAAACTGAGGGCACTTTTTGGCCAACCCACTAGAATGACTTTTTTAAAGTGTTGTTCAAGAATCAGTGAGTAAACTTAGTATTTCTTGGCTATGTAAAGATGTTTGACTCACTGGGATCTTGCAGATCATCTTAGAAGACTATTTTATAAAATGAAATGAGGTGGAGCGGTATATTTTATGACAAGAAGGGGCTATATTTGACTCCTTCCATCATTTGGTAAACAACTGTAGTGAAGTTTTCTTGTTTCAGCTCCTCTTAACATATACTGTTGAAGGTTTCCATCTTGACACTTGCTAATACAGGTGAAAAAAGTGTTGTCACATCTTGGAGGTTTCTGTGGGTGGTAACTGGAGGTCACCAACCTGCTCTGTGGTGAGAGCATGTGCTCCTCGTGAGGAGATGCTGTCAGGGCCCCAGCCTCTGAAGCCACCTCCCTGATGTTGTGGATTAGAATAAATGGATTTAAAACCTCAGTCGTGTTTTTCTTCCATTTGTAAAGATAATTGGAAGCTTTGTCAACTAAATGTTACAAATACACATATGAGTCACAAGCCAGTGGTTGAATTTTGCACTGACTGCTTTTTATACCTAATTCACTTTATTTTGAATGTATTAGGTAGAAGCATTATAACGCTGTCGTTTTGCAAAGCATGACATTAGCTCATCCCTGGAAGTTTAGGGTTTAATACATTGAGATGTCAACTCACTCTAGTCCATTTATATCTGAATGAGTTTTTTTACTTCTTGTAAATAAGCTACTGAAGTTTATCCAACCAGAATAAAGATTCAGTTTGCATGTGAGTAGTCAGTGTTTTTTATTTTGTCTTTTTTTGGCCAGGGGTGCTCTTTCAAACAGAATGCTAAATAAATATTCATTTAAATCAGACTTATGAATTAAAACCTTCACAAGTAAACTTGAGATACACAGTGTATGCAGGTTAATTTCTGGAAGTGTCATCTCTCTCGTTCTCAGAGTGCACACAAGCCAGACAGTTTTATGGTTTCTTACCCTAGGAATATGCAAGGAAAATAATCATAGGATAACTTTTTTTTTTTTTCCCCGGTACGCGGGCCTCTCACTGCTGTGGCCTCTCCCATTGCGGAGCACAGGCTCCGGATGCGCAGGCTCAGCGGCCATGGCTCAGGGGCCCAGCCGCTCCGCAGCGTGTGGGATCTTCCCAGACTGGGGCACGAACCCATGTCCCATGCATTGGCACAACCACTGCGCCACCAGGGAAGCCCATCATAGGATAACTCTACAACCCAACGATTACATTATTTCCGTATAGAAAGCACACAGAAATGCCATGGCTTAGAGTGTATGAGTGTATTCATTCACTCGTGCATTTATAGCTGTAAAAGCACACACCGGACCATTGCTTTGTTACTAGTGAGGCATCCAGCAGCCTCCACCCTGGGGTGGGTCCTCCCAGGCATCTCAGACAGTCTTCCAAGTTGTCATTCACAGAAATGACCACTTTCCTTGTCCCTCTGCGTGCCCCTCCAGGGCTCGGTTGCTCCGAAAAGCCTTGAGACTTTCCTGTCTGTCCACGGATTCAGGCAAAAACCTTTGCCAAGTGACAGAATTTAGTTTTTGAAGCTGATGTGTTTCAGAGGCAGTGTATTGTAGTTGGTGACCTACAGACCAGATCACCTGCTTAGATCTCTGGATTGTTCTTTGGAACATCTCAGCTGCCCATGGAACTCTGGGTAAAGTGTAAGGGCTACCCTTGATCTTTTCTGGCAGAGTTACACAATTTTCTCATATTGTGAAGTATTTTTACTTTGCTGTTTTCAACTATTTAAAAAATGTGAAAGTCATTAATAGTTTATGGGTTGTACAAAAACAGACAATGAGCTGGATTTTGCCCACAGGCTGCTATTTGCAGACCCCTGTAAGATGATTGTTTTCCGGAAAAGCGTGTTTCTAAGAAGGAATAGCTGACCCTGTGATTCTCTTGGAATAATATTTCTATCTTAAAAACTAGTGCCGTTGTTTTTTTTTTGTTTTTGCCAAAACAAAATTACCTTCATTTTCTTTCTTCCAAGGGAAAAGATGATTTAATAAATAATGAAAAAGTATTTTGGGGAGGAGGGAACACTTCAGCCATATCAGAAATGCAAGTGACTTTTGCTGGGCTGTTTCACTTCTGATGGTGGGAAATACACACTTGAGAATATTGAATGACATTGTGAGAAGCATAAACAGAAAAAAGGAAGAACTTCCTTTTTTGAGTCACTTAATTCTGATACCATTTGGTTAGTGAGTTTTGTTTTCTTAATGAAGCTGTGGGATGGTTAGGTCCAGCCGTCCTTGCACTTGAGGATGCCTTACAGCCACGGGACCTACAGAAAGTCACAGCTGCTGCTCTTGGCAGGACCTGGCCCAGCCCAGGCCTGGTCCCTCTGGGCAGAAGGAGCAGGGCTGCTGTGTCTTCCTCCAGACCCATGCTGCCATTGATGGTGACTTGGGTAAATGAATGAGAAGTTTTTTTTTTCTTTGATTTTAATTTAAACATATATATGAAATGTAGGAATAAAACACAAATTTAGTAGAATTTTAATATTTTAGGAATTTCTGTTTAATAGTTCTAGGGATGTGCTTTCCAAAGCATGGGGCTCACAGGTGCCCTGCTTATCCCAGTCTCTAGTTTGTTCAGTGCAGACTCCCAGGTACTTTACCTAGCAAAGCAGAATTTCTGCATACAGACCCCAGGAAATGTATTTTTTACAATTTTGCCAGCTGGTTCTTTTGCACACTGAAGTTTGAAAACCACTAGTCTGGGGAAATAACAGCAAACTAACAGCAAATTGGTGGTGTTTCCATCGCAGCTGTGCTGTGTCTCATGCCCTAGGACAAGTACAGTGAGCAACACGGGTAGGAAAAAGCCCTCTTCCCCCACAATGTAGCCATTTAAAAAAAGAAGACTGGTTTCAGTGAAATACATATATGCTGACCTTTTAGGGTTTCTGCTTGTTTAAACCAGGAAGTTCTGTTCATGTTTATTTCCAGTTGCATTACACTTTAAAGCCCACGGATATCGGGAAGGGAAGAGGTTAGTGCCCTTTATTCCTTTATTGTATTTCTGCAGACACATGTTATAACCTGCTAGTGCAAAGAATAATGGTAAATGGACTTTCCTCTAACTAGGGGGAACGCCTAGTTTGAAGCTACTGTGGCTGAGCCAAGAGGCAGGACTACAGGCCCAGCGCTTGGACACACTCCTGGCCTGTTTTGACCTTTCCTCCTCGCGAGAAGAGCTCCAGGTGGTCGAGAGCCCCTTTCAAGCGTTGTGCTGCCTCCTGATCTACCTCTTTGTGCAGGTAATCTCCTTTCCTGTCGAAGCTGCTGCTGTCACCCTTCGCCTTTCGTGGGGTGTGGTGCTCTGGGATGTAGCTGTGGGTTGGTCCCTTGCACCATCTCTGCCCAGTGTCTGTTCCATAAACTCTAGTCCTTTGAAATGCTCGGACTCAAGTGAGGGTTGTGTGTGGGCGTACATTTGAGTCCCGTCTGCTGCCGGACTTAGAGGTGGGCGCTGCACCTAAGTGTGATAGAGGCTTGAGGCGTCTGACCCGTGCAGGAGCCCTGTTGCACTTTGCTCACGCTTGCCGAGCTTTTTGGGCTCTGGACTGTTCCTGTGTCCTTATGTGGGTGGTGGTTCCTGTTGGTGGGGTTTCATGTAATGGTGAGAAGGTCCAGCGCTGCAGTCCGGCTGACCTGGCTAGAGTCACAGCTCTTCCCAGAAGCACAGAGCTACCAAGGGAGACTACTTCAACTTTCCTAAGTCATCTAACAAATGTTCGCTTTTCAACCTGCGAATGGGGTCACACCTTCTTCCTGAGGCTACTGGCCAGGCAATTTGTAGAAGGCGAGAAGTGTCCTGCACAGGTGCCCAGAGAAAAGCCCACCAGTGTGGTTGTCACTCTCAGCCACCCCCACCCGTGGAGCTGGGCTACGCGCGGGGTGGAGAAGGTCACAGCCACGCGTGGGGAGGCGCCGCCAGGTCCTCGTTCATGTGGGTCGTTAGTTTATGCAGCGAGCTTACAAGGGCCACTGAAAACATTCGCCTTTTATTAGTTTCCACGTGCATGATAACGTTGGGACGCCTCAACAAAAGAAGGGCTTAAATACCTTCCATCTCCTGCTTCCCTTCCCCAGCTGAACTGTTTGTAAAAGTCCTTTGCCATCAAGTGTCTGTTTCTTTAGCCATGTAGACCTTCTCACCAGCTTTCCTGATCCCCAGCAGCTGTCCCCTCCTCTGGTCTCCGCAGGTGATAGATAGGTCTGTGTCTGCTTTGCCATAACTATCAAGTTTTCATTTCTCTGGAATAGAAAATTACGTTTCTGTTTTTCAAACCTGAATTCATTGTCTTTAAGAAACTCCTGGCAGAATTACATTTCAGGGGAATCATATACTGATTTTTCCTTTCTAAAAGCCCTCTGCCATTTTATAGCTAGTCCTGTATTTTGCATTTTGTACAAACGTGGTATATATAGTTAAATCACCTTTAGAGATTTTATTGCTTCTTTATTGGTTTCACATGCACCATTATCAACTTCAGTTTTGAGTAGAACTTTCCTTTTTTGCACCAGACTCAGCAAAGTGTAAATCAATAAATGATGGCAGGATTATTTAGTATTTAAATGTAAAAATATGTTTCTTTTTATATTTTTACTAAATGTACATGCATGTATTATCAGTTAATATTTTCTGTCCATTGTTTATGAATCTACAGGTGGCTGAGGTGGACCCATAGAGGGAATTAGGAAGTGGTAGATGACCAATAGCTGAGTTTTCTCCTCCAGAAAGATCAGTGGTTTTCTTCTCAGTACTCCTTGTGAACATACGGATAGTGATGCCATGTGTTAGTGCTCCTAGGACTACGTTTTGCATTATTTTTTCCAGCAGTAGAGATAGGTCCTTGAACCCATTCACAGTCACCCGATACAACTCTGCTTTCTCGTCAGCTGTGCAAGTGATCGTTAGGTATGAAAATCCAACAGGAAAAAAATTCCAAATCACAGAACAGGCACTTTACATCTCATATTTATATAACCCTGAAACAAGACAAGCATCAGGAAAACTTCTACTTTTACCATCTTTACACTAGTAACTGCCTTTTCAGTGAACATCTCTTTAGTGTAAGTAAGTCAGCATGAGATAGACTCAGTGTTGGTTTGACTTGCAAGGACACATTCAAATTGGAACTTTTTAAAACTAGAAAACAAACCGACACATCAGCGTTGTCCCTCGGATCAAAAGGTACTGTACTGTGTTATTATTCACGGGGATAACTGTTCTCTCAGGATTAATAAGACTAAAAAGGTAATTTTTTAAAAATACTGTACTTTTATATAGTTAAGCTTAAATTAGATGTTTTGATGTGCCATACAGGTTAACTACATGCTGTTCAGTGTACAGAACCTGTAGAGAAACAAAACCCTCTCTTTAGTTCACTTGGATTTGTACCTCCAAGTGAGCAGCATTTTTTATCATAGGCTTATCTGAGAAGCTTTCCTGGGAGTGCAAGTTTGCATCGTAGAAAGTTTACATATTTTTTATAATCTATACTGGAGCAAATATTTTATAATAATAATATCCATTATGCAAAATTCTAAAAAATTGGTATTACTAAGACTTGCCTCCTCTGATATGTTATAGATTTGTTAATTACAAAGGTGGTGGCAGAGTATGAAATAGGTTAACTGACAAAAATAGGACGTGAAAGAGTTATTCCTTTCTCATAGGTAGTGTCTTTTAAAATCAGCCTTCTGCAAAAGTTGCTAATGGCAAGAAGTAGAACTAACTGTATGCCAACAAACCTGTCTAAGCAGAGAGAGGTGAGGGTTTATGGGTTTGAAAAAAAATACTTTCTGCTTGGTCTTGCTTCTGTGGATTGGGATCTTTTTTCTTGGTCACGAGTGCTGCACGTTTGTAGATTTCTTGGTTTTTCCCTGAAATAATTACAGCTGTGATTTATACAAAGGCAACAACTATTTTGTAGTAAACATGGAAATGGATAGTGACGGGACCAGTGTGGCATTTGGTGGCTGAGCCTCATGACCCTGTGAGGAGGGTGCAGAGGTGTTGCCGATGGCCGGGCCTGGCGCCGTCTTTGATCTCCATCCCCTCCTCCTTTCCAGGGTCCATCGCTTTCTCCATATCTCTGTCTCTCCTTGCTTCTCACTCACACTTTGGTTAGACTCTTTGATTCCACAAAGGATGGGAGGGGACTCATATCTGGGGAATCCTGGTTTCCTTTAAACTGGGATCTGAGGACACAGTTGATGTCTGGGGCTGGCAAGGGTGGGTGTTTATCCCAGCTCTGATCACTCTGGCTCAGGCCAGCTGTGGGTGCTCTCCGTCTGCAAACCCCTGAATTGTCAGTTCTGGAAATTTGTGTCAAAACTTGATGACCTATGTTGCTCCAAGACTTAGACTTGGTCATAGCTCAGGCTTTCCCCAGGCGTTCTGGAGCGTTCTGCCTTGCTAGTGAGTAGCAGGCTCCCCTGTCCAGCTTGGCCCTAGGTGCCGTGGAGATTTTCACACCAGGGACTGTGGGTGGTGGGAGAAAAGACCCTGCTCACTTCCACTGGCGTCTCTTCTGCTGCCTGTGTGTGTGTGTGTGTGTGTACGAGTGTATGTGTGTATGTGCACATGCATGTGTCCCATGCCTATATTTGGTCAGAGCTGGTTTTCCTGGGGCTGACGCTGGCTCTCTCTCCCATGCAGGTGGACACACTCTGTCTGGAGGATCTGCATGCCTTCATTGCGCAGGCCCTGTGCCTCGAAGGAAAGACCACCATGGAGCTTGCAGACTTGCAGGTACTGACTGTCACACCTCTGAGGATGGCCCGCCTGACCAAAGGGGTGGCACACTTGCCAGCCTTCTTTACATTTGGTTGGTGTTTTACGGGAACGTGCCCCATGACTTACTTATTTTGTAACTGGAAATTTTTACCTTCTGAACCCCTTGACCCATTTGGCCCACCTCCTACCCCGCCTCTGGCAACCGCCAATCTGTTCTCTGTGTCTATCAGTTTGTTTTTGTTTTTGTTTTAAGATTCCACATAGAAGTGAAATCATATGTCATTTGTCTTCCTCTGATTTATTTCACTTAGTGTCATGCTGTTAAGCCATGTTGTCACAAGTGACAAGATTTCATTCTTTTTTACGGCTGAATAATATTCCATTGTGTGTGTGTATGTATGTGTGTGTGTGTGTAACAGTTTCTTTATCCATTGCACTCATCGGTGGACACTTACACTTAGATTGTTTGCATGTCTTGGCTGTTGTAAATAGTGCTGCAGTGAACATAGGGGTGCAGATCTCCTCGAGATAGTTTTTTTTTTTTTTTTTTCCTGATAAGTACCCAGAAGTGGAATTAGTGGATCATATAGTAGTTCTGTTTTTAACTTTTAAGAGCCTCCATGCTGTTTTTCAGCGTGGCTGCACCAATTTACGTTCCCACCAACGGTGCAGAAAGGTTCCCTTTTCTCCACACCCTCTCCAACATTTGTTATTTCTTGCTTTTTGATGATGGCCATTCTAACAGTTATGAGGGGATATCTCATTGTGGTTTTGATTTGCATTTCCCTGATGATTAGTGATGTTGAGCACCTTTTCATGTCCCTGTTGGCCATCTGTATGTGTTCTTTGGAAAAATGTCTATTCAGATCTTCTGCCCATTTTTTTAATCAGATTGTTTTGTTTTTTTGCTATTGAGTTGTATGAGTTATTTATATATTTTGAATATTAACCCCTTGTCAGATACATGATGTGCAAATGATTTCTCCCATTCAGTAGGTTACCTTTTCATTTTGTTGATGGTTTCCTTTGCTGTGCAGAAGCTTTTTTTCCGGTATAGTTGATGTAAATAGTATATGTTACAGGTATACAGCACAATGATTCACAGTTTTAAAGGTTATATTCCATTTATAGTTTTTATAGTTGTTATAAAATATTGGCTTTATTCCCTGTGTTGTACAATATATCTGTGTAGCTTATTTTTTTTATACATAGTAGTTTATATCTTTTAATCTGCAGAAGCATTTTAGTTTGCTGTATTCTCACTTATTTTTGCCTTTGCCACCTGTGCTTTGGGTGTCAAATCCAAAAAAGTCATTGCCAAGACTGATGTCAAGGAGCTTACTGCCTGTGTTTTTTTCTAGTAGTTTAATTTTTTCTGCTCTTATGTTCAAGTCTTTAATCCATTTTGAGTTGATCTTTGTGTATGGTGTAGATACAATTTCATTGTTTTGTATACGACTGTCCAGTTTTCCCAATATCACTTGTAGAGACTGTCCTTTCCCCATGGTATATCCTTGGCTCCTTTGTTGACCACTTATGCGTGGATTTTTTTCTGGGCTCTCTATTCTGTTCTGTTGATCTTTGTGTCTGTTTTTGTGCCAGTACTAACTGTTTTGTTTACTGTAGCTTTGAGATACAGTCTGAAGTCAGGGAGTGTTATGCCTTCAGCTTTGTTCTTCTTTCTCAAGATGGCTTTGGCTATTTGGGGTCTTTTGTTCCATACAAATTTTAGGAGTGTCCTGTTTCTGTGAAAAATGCCATTGGTATTTTGATTGGATTGCATGGAATCTGTAGATTGCCTTGGGTAGTATGGTCATTTTAACAATATTCATTCTTCCAATCCATGAGCATGGTATATCTTTCTATTTGTGGAAAGGTCCTTTTAAATGATATGTGTATTTACACGTTTATTAAAAATCCAGGTGATGGGGCTTCCCTGGTGGTGCAGTGGTTGAGAGTCCGCCTGCCGATGCAGGGGACATGGGCTCGTGTCCCGGTCCGGGAAGATCCCACGTGCTGCGGAGCGGCTGGGCCCGTGAGCCATGGCCACTGAGCCTGCGCGTCTGGAGCCTGTACTCTGCAACGGGAGAGGCTGCAACAGCGAGAGGCCCGCATACCGCAAAATATATATATATATATATATATATATATATATCCAGGTGATTAGATTATATTTGTAAAGACTATATCACATTTTTTATATATATACTGTACACACATTCATTTACAGACATAGAAGTCTGCTATATATGAAATCAAAGAATACAGGAACCCTTAATCTGCAGGAAAATCAAAAAAGAAAGAAGAAAAACACTATTACTTGGCATTAAAAAAAAAAAGACAGGCTTTTTTATAAAGCAGGGAAGGCAGTGACCAAGGACACTGGTCTCCTGGGTGCTGAGAGCACGGTGGGGCCAGGCCGTCCGTCTGTCAGTCAGTCTCCAGTCGCTACTCTGTCCTCTCTGAATGCGGGGTATGTACTTGCTAGTTTTCCTGTCAGCATTGTAACTGTCCACGTGTGCGTTCAGCCTACAGCTCTAGAGGACGGGGTCTGCTCGCGTGGTCCTTTCATACTTGGTTTGTACAGCCCATATGAACACCCGTGCTGCATGCGTACAGATAGAGATGCAGGTGCATGGCTAGCAGGGAGAGTCAGTTAAGTAATATTCTGAATTGTATAGCAAATAAGTAGCTCATGAAGTCTTCCGTCTTAAGCGACCTGAAAGGGGGAGGGTGGATTCTTAGATTCTTCTATCTGTATCATTTAAGACAGGGATGCCTCAGCCAGAGAATAATCACGGGTAAGGTATCACATGTCATGATGTGTGTGTTCCTGTGGTCACTTGCCCCCGTCCTTTCCTGGTTCCTGCCCATCGGGCAGTGGTGGAAGGAGCCCTGGGCCTCAGGAACCCTGGCTCCTGCTGTGTCCTGTGAGCAGTACCTCTAACTTGGGTGCCCTGTGTGCCTGTCCAGGAATGTAAAAGGGGTGCACGTAGCTGCCTTGCTCACCCCCAGGGTTTCGTCAGACTTGGGTATGTGCCCAGAGTGCTGTGTAAAGTCCTCTATGAAGCTTACTGTCACTGAGCCTAGCGGAGCCCAGGCCTGGCGTCCCAGCCAGACTGCGTGCTCTCAGAGCCTCTTTGCTCCACCCCAGGGTGCTCCGTGGTTTAAATTTGCTTTCACTCTTTTCTTTTGGAATGAGCCAAAGAGACACTGGGGCTTTGTTTGCCTGTCAGTTCCTCTCTGCTGCATTGGGTCCCTGAAACCAACAAAACGATAAACCGTCTCCTTCCAGGGGGAGGCCCCCAACTGCTGGAACATTCCAGGCTCACCTCTCCCACCCCTGGCGCTTGGGGAGACCTATCTGAGCCACCCCGAAGCCTAGCTTACAGGAGGTGGCTGGCATCTTTCCTGGCACCACCAGGGCTCCTTGGAAAGTTCTTGGTCTTTTTTTTTTTTTTTTTTCCCCTTGCGGTACGCGGGCCTCTCACTGCTGCGGCCTCTCCCACTGCGGAGCACAGGCTCCAGACGCGCAGGCCCGGCAGCCACGGCTCATGGGCCCAGCCGCCCCGCGGCACGTGGGATCCTCCCGGACCGGGGCACGAACCCGCGTCCGCTGCATCGGCAGGTGGACTCCCAACCACTGCACCACCAGAGAAGCCCTCTTGGTCATTTTTGATTGGGAAATTAAAAGGAAAAGAAATAGGAGTTAGTGGAAAGGAAAATTCTGTTCTGAAATTCGAGCTGTACCACATTAGCAAGGGGTCTGCTGTGAACATAGCATCTCATTGCCCCGGTGAGGATGTTTCAAGATTTACTGGACACGTGACGATTGGGGCTGGTCCACGGCTGGACCCTCTCTGCCTCCTGTTGGGTGCTGGTCGAAGGACCAGTGCTCAGCACATTTCGTATTGAAGGCAGTGCTATGCCTTGGCGCTGAGTGCACAGGACCGCAGGCAGTTCAGTCAGAGCCCTGCGTCTTGGGCTTAGACTCCAGAGTGTGTTGGAGCCACATTAAGAGGCCACAGCTCCTTTTCCACATGGGTTCCCCAGTGTCGTGTCATCCCCCCAGCAGCCATGCACCTCTCAGGTGGGGAGCAAACGCAGCGTGTGTGAAAAGCAGATGCAGACGTCTTCATCGAGAGATCGCTACGTAATATTGCCCTGGCTGGTAAAATCCTCACTTTCGAAATCACTTTAAGTCCCATAGGCAAAAATCAAAATGCTTTGAGGACGTATTGAGATCACGTTCTTAGAGCACATCAAAATAATATGCTTTGCTGATTAAATCACTGAAACAGCCACAGAAACACAGGATTGTGTAAAAGTACACGCAGAGATTTAGAAAAATGCTTTCATTATTAGGCAGCTCAAAATGGGATGAATGAGTGAATAGTAGAAATAGAATCTATTGAAAGTTTTAGACTTTTTAAAGTTGTTTTGTAAACATAGAAGATGAGTGCTCCAGACAGATTAAATTAGATGAATGGATAGGAAACCTGGTTTCCATATTTTCCTCATTTTTATTCTCTCTGGCACGCTTACAACTTTCAAATGCTTTTCCCAGGCAGGATATCGTTGAGTGACTTTGGGAGGGAAGAGAGGTAGTGAGAGGGCTCAGGGTGCCTGGAACCCAGAGTCCAGAAGGCCTGGTGCCCAGCAGTGGCAGCAGTCCCAGTTTCGCGTGGTTTGTATCACAGTACAGGTCCTGGTACTCGGTCCAGAAGATGTGGTCTCTCCGGGTGAGCACGAGAGTTGTGAAGAGACTGTAGGTGCACGGTAGGGAACACGGCTGACGAGCCCTTGAGGGAACTGGCCGTGAGGGCTGGTCACGCCTCCTCCCCGGGTCCACCTGCAGTGCTCAGACAGGTTCTCCGGGCGAGAGGAGCCCGGGGAGAATGGCTGTGCCCCTGGGAGGGGGCTGGGGGCCCTTGTTAAGTGAAGGCGTGTGGGTGTGAGGGCAGCAACGGAGCCGTCGGGACGCCTCCTTGAGAGTCGGGAGAGATCTCGGCCCGCCCTCCTGGGCCCGCAACGGTTCAGAAGGGTCGATCTCTCCCACACCAGACACCCGGGGTGTGCGCTCAGGCAGGAGAGAGCGAGGGAGGGGCAAACCCAGCCCGCCCCCGCCCCACGCCTGCCCCCGACACAGCCACGCTCAGTCGCTCACACGTTGTCTGTGGACGCGTTCACATCACAGCCGCAAAACCGGGTGGTTCCGATAGATGCTCTCTGCCCTTCCTAGACAGCTGGCCAGCAGCCCGGGGCGCGAACCTGAGAGCTGGTTGGTGGGCACGGACGCTCAGGGTCAGAGGAGGGGGTCCATGTGTACATGCCTGGCAGCGTTCACAGCTGCCCAACTTTAGAATCTGTGCTATTCACATTTGGGTTTTTGTCCCTCTCCTGTTTTTGTCTTGAATCATAAGATGTTACAACTTCTTACAGCTTCTTACTACAAACATTCAGGTATTAAGACTTCAGCACTCTGGCTTTAAACCGTCTCTAGCCTCTGGTCTCCCCTTTCCAGGCCACTCACACCCCAGGGTAGATTAAAGATTTTGACGCTCAGGATCTGCACTTTTCCAAGTAGGCTGGCCTTCCAGGCCCTCTGATTCTGTCTGCCCTGGTGCCTGTCTTGCAGTCCAGCCCCCGTGAAGCAGGCCCTCCACAGACCCCAGCTTTCCATGCCCACCAAGACCCAGCGCTCACCGCCAAGGTGACTTCTTTCCTTCTGCAAATACCTGTAGTTACTCCTGGTTACCTATACTTGCTGATAACACATAAATACCTGTAGTTACTCCTGGTTACCTGTTTTTGGCCATTACACAGGTGCTGTGTAGTCCCTCTTCCAGTGTTGCAGGATCTGCTTCCAAACCGTGTTCTTCCTTTTCTCAGCGAGGGTCTCTTACTGTAACGCTGCTCTTGGATACGTGTCCCCTTTCTCATGTCGTTCAGACTGTTCTTAAACTCTGGCTTGTGGCTTCTTCAAGAGTGGGGACTCCGCTTTATTCATCTTTGTGTATTCTCTGGTACCTATGCTTCTGAGTAACTTAGCAGGTACTCAGCTAGTATTTGTTCAAATGAATTGAAATACATCCTTCCTGGGGCAGAGTAGGGGGCGGGCCGAGTGTTTATAACTTCCGTGGAGCCCCCTTGTGTGTCGTATGTACTCAGATAATTGTCAGTTTGCTTAATGTTTGTATAAACCGCTGTGGTGTTGGTAGATGTCCTTCTTATCTTCACGAATGAGAGCCGTTCACATAAAATGTGTTTTTCTACAGCAGGAACGGACCTCAGACGTAATTCGTTTCACCTTTTTTTTTCTACAGCAATGTGACTTCTTTTACAAACCCCATCCCGTTGGTTGTGATATATATCCCGGGGTTGAGCGGGTGGGCACCCCCCGAGACACTGTGCCCACTCGCTCTACCACTGGGGGCCGGGCTCCCCCGCCCCGCTGCCCCCGTGCCTGCTCACCTCCCACATCAGCCGGGCAGCAAAGCTCCGACACCTTGCACAGAGTTTCTTCCCCGGACCCCACCTTCCAGAGGTGGAGCTCGCTGGCTGCCTGGCAGTCCCCCTGCGGGCTCTGAGCTCCACTCGCCCGAGGCCCCTCCCCTTCCTGCCCCACGCCTGCCCCTTCCTCTTGCTCAGACTCTTCACACCTGGGGCACATCGGCGGTCTTCCAGGTTTTCCGGGGTTGAGGCTTTTGAAAGTCAGAGTTCGGAACTTGGCAGTTTTTACCTTTCCTGTCCGCATGTATTGATGGCACAAAGTTTGGTGACTGAAGGCCTTAAGGAAGAATGGGAAGAAGGGTGGAATTATGGTTAGAATTACCTTACTACATTTTTTTTTTTTTTTTTTTTTGCTGTACGCGGGCCTCTCACTGTTGTGGCCTCTCCCGTTGCGGAGCACAGGCTCCGGACGCGCAGGCCCAGCGGCCATGGCTCACGGGCCCAGCCGCTCCGCGGCATGTGGGATCCTCGCGGACCGGGGCACGAACCCGCGTCCCCTGCATCGGCGGGCGGACTCTCAACCACTGTGCCACCAGGGAAGCCCACCTTACTACATTTTTTGTAAAGATTAGCCTTTTACCATTCTTTCAGTCCTGGGCCCTTTCTGTGGTTTTCTACTTGTAAACATAATGGTGGTCGTGGACCCTGGAGCCACCTTCCTTCTGACTGGATCACTCTAGTAGGAATTGTTTTTCCTGTTTGTTGTCTGTGGTCATCCATTCTGAACCTTAGGTGTAGGTCAGGATGGAGTTGGAAGTTAGGTGTGTGTTCAGAGGCTGTCTCCTCATGCCTTGCACCTGCAGGGGCTGCAGATCAGAAGGTTATGGTTGGCAGGCCTGTCAGTCCTGCCGGACCCAGCACGCCCGAGAAAGCCACTGACTTTGGCCAGGTGGAGATTTTGTTTCTGTGTGTGGTGAGTTCAGAAAACCTGCAGTTGTTCCACAGGGCATTGTGGGTATTTTAGTGATGTTACAGGGTGCTACAGCTGGCCCAATCCTGTGACAGGCGGCCCTTGCCAGTTTCTCACTTATTTCATTTTACTCTCTTCCGCTTTTGTTCCTTGCAAGTGTCCATTTAAATTCTAGGAGTGCATCTCAACACAGTTTACTTTTGCCTGGATTAAAGATGTGGCGTAAAAACGACGTTGGATAAGAACGTGTACAGGAGTAATGGAATTTTCATCTCGCTTGCTGAGGGCAGGAGCCGTGGAACAACTGCCCACGCAGGCCTCGATGTTACCCTCGGGGCAGCACCTGTCGTCTCTCATGGTGACCCTGTGTTCGCGAGAAAGAAGAGCTTTCTGGGTGCACTACTGCTGGTGCCTTGTTAAATGGTGCCCTGCCTCTGATTTCTTTTTCCCTCTAAGGTAGGATCAGAAGGTGGTAGGTTTCCCCACACAGCCATCACATGTCACTTATTTACATGTAAATCCAGCAGCTGTTTTTCAAGTACCCACTGTGTGGACAGCCCTCCTGCAGTGACCCACCTGACACGCTTACCCCTGCTGTGTTCTCACAGGCTTATCTGTGTGTGAGACAGATGCGCTCGTGTTATCCTCCACTTAAAGATGAGTGGCTCTCCAGGGCCTCTAGGTAGTGTCCGCGTCCTCCGTATAGACGCACAGCCCTGCTCCTGTGGTTCCCGTCTTCTCCCCCGACACACTCATCACGAGTCATGTGCTTGACTCCCTGTCTCCTGCGTGTTCACACACCTGCCTATTGGCTCACGTCTCTCCCTGTCCTGGGGGTTGGAGCTGACTCTGGTACCTGGCCCGTGGTTGTGTGGGTGATGTGTAGGTGCCAGCCACCGGCCCCGCTGCCTCAGGCGGCCTCCTGCCCCTGAGCAGCATCATGTCTTGTTTCACGGCAGGAGGGAGTGCTGGACAGAGATGGGAGGGTTGGAAGGTAAAGTTGGGAAGCTGCTAGGCTCCGGGGGACTGTTAGTATTGGATTCGAGCCCCATGCCACCCCTGTTGGACACGGAGAGTCTGGGGGGGGGGGGTCACAGGTAAGTTACTCAGTGCAACATGAGAAGCCTCCAGGGGAGGATCTCAGCAGACGGCCCCATTTTCGGTGGTCTCTGCCCTGAGGAGCCATCCTTAACAAGCTCTCCCGGAAGCCGCGGGACCCCTGTGTGACTCAGGAGGGCTGAGGAGCAGCCGGCTGTTAGGAAGAGCTGGACCAGCCCCTCTGTTCCTCGTGCGCCTGCCCGGCAAGGTTCAGGCGGCCTCCTTGGGCTTGTGTTGTACAGTTGTGCCTGCCTGTAGCCACAGAGAACTTAGGTGCAGGACCGCCTGAGTCCAACCGGCCTTTCAGACCAGAGAAGCTCGGAGTTTGCCTTTGCTTTGTTTTCTGGTGAGTGGTAACGAGTCTGCAGTGCTCTCCTCGCCGAGTCTGGATTTCCACCTAGTTTTAGGACAGTCGCTCTGGTGAAGCAATGCCTGAAACGGAGCATCGGCTGACTAGGGGGTTTTGGCCTCCATGTATACATAACTGCTAATACCTTAGCGTATAAACACCACACAGTTGAGCTGTTTACTGTTAAAATATTGACTGTGAGGCTTTGCAGCATTAGAACCGGTCTTTCTGGTTTCTGTGTCCGCATTAGATGCTCCATCACCTCAGCAGGAAGCGCTCAGGGCTCAGCTCCTCCTTGTCTTCATTCCAAAGCACCTTGAATCCTGTTTCCAAAATACGGCCGCTTTTATTTATGACTTTTGTTGGTAAGGCCATACCTTAGCCACAGGGAACTAGTCCATGCTCACCAGCCACTCTGAGCCAGGGTCAGCCTTCTGCCACGCTGGCTTGTTCCCTAAATTCCAGCCCTTTGGGGAAGAAGAAGGCTTGCTATGTGTGACTTTCTCTGTTGCTGGAAGACAACCTCAGGCTTTGACTCTGCACCCTGTGCAAGTCTTCCGCTCTTTCGGCACAGCCAACTGTTTATTTTTGGGATACAGACTTGGTTTCACATTTGAAAACTGGCGTGATTAACTTCGTTAGTACCACGCGTGATGCAGGGAAAGTATTCGGTTGGATTCAGTACTTGTTTGTCGTAAAAAGTCTCAGCAGACCAGGACTGGCAGGGAATTTCCTTAATCCAACAGAGAGCATCTACGACAGAACTCAGACCTGATGGTAAAACAGTGGAAGTTTTTCCACTCTGGTGGGAGTGAGTCAGGGGTGCCTTCTTTCACCACTTGCCTTACACTGGAAGAGAAGAGTAAAGCTGCCGTTATTGACAGGCGGCGTGATTGTGTATATGGAAAATCCAGATCTACAGGGCAGCCATTAGAATTGCTAAGCAGATTTAACGGGGGCTGGTGCAGAGCCAACATGCACAGTCCAGGTACATTCTACAGAAACAATAACAAGGAAAAATAACGCCCGCATTTTTTGTGTTTACACTAACATCAAAGACAAAATATGAAATACTTAGGAAAAATCAACAGCTGGGCCAAGTCTCCACACTGGCAACCATAAAGCATTTCTGACAGGATGCCTCCTGGGCTGGAAACAGGCTCACTGTGTAAAGATGCCCGTTGTCCGCAGCGTGGTTCATAGGCTCAGCATCCCCAGTCAGCCCCGCATGCAGTGGCGTGTGACAGCACGGAGCGGCGAATGGCCTGGGGAGACCCCAGCAGCGTCAGCCCGGGGAAGCCGGAGCCCGTGTGTGCACTTCACTTCTGGAGCCGGTTCCGTCAGCTCACTGGCGAGCGAGCCCGTTCCTGCTTTGAGGAGTCGGTTAGCGCTACCTCTAGGGACAGTGGGTGTGACAGGGAGGGGCAGAGGGGCCTCTGTGGTCCTGGTGACATTTGCTTTGTGGCCCAGGTGTTGGTTGCCTGGTTTGTTTGAGAATTCAAGTGGCGCACATAGGATCTGTGCTTTGCGGAGTGGTATACTTCATTTAAAATTTACTTTAAAACAGACAGACAGGTGTCGAAGAGATGAACAGAAACTGACTCCATTACGGGAAAATGTGCTTCGTGAGAGAACTGCCACCAATACTCAGAAAATACGCAGCCTCTGCATCAGTTCACCTGACCTTGAGCAGCCGTGGTGGGTGCACTGACCTGGGGTTGAGACCTGCCCCGACCCGTGCGGCCTGCAGTGCAGCCTCGGGGCTGGGCGCTTTGCAAAGAGGGGAATGCGGGAGGTGGAGAAGGTCCAGCGGCGGGCAGGCGGGAAGGTGCCAACTGCCATTGCCACTCGGGCCCCTGAGCCCTTGAAGTGGGGTGGTGCATCTGAGAAATGGAGCATTTGATCTTGCTGCACTTAAATTCAAACCTTACCCAGGGCCCCAGCTGCTGGTGTGGGCAGTGCGGCTCTAGACAGACAGTATTCCGTGTGCGTGGGTGCACAGGGCGAGGGCTCGATGACTGAAATCAGGGAGACGGTGGAAGGTGCCGACGACAGCGAGGGGCAGATAGCCTGGTGAGGGCGTGGGCAGAGAGACCTGAGGGTCACGACCACGCTTCTCTCAGTAAGGGAGGTGAGACCTGACTAGAAAGGGCATGAACATCTGTCCCTTTTCCTGGTTTACTTCAATTTTGTAAACTATGTGAGATACATAATGACATTTAAAATCGCTGCTGTTTACTTTGAGCAACACAGATCCACCCGATGCCGACAGACTGAGTTGAACTTGCCTTGTTAACAAAACCCCGTGGACAGTTGCTGGCTGTCAGTTCACTGTGTGTGGTCAGCACAGGCCACGAATTCCAGAAACACGAGCGATTGAAGGTGAAGGGTGTCTCTGCAGGTTCTCACCAAACAGAGCCCCTGCTGTGTCCAAGAACAGGAAGGAGGTTTGACAACAGAATAAATATTTTGTATGGGCGTGACCTTAATTTGTAAGAAGTAACAGACCATCAACCCTATGCCATAATAAGCCATTTTATTCTTAAATGATAGACATTCGTGTAAAACATACCTACCTAATAATGTTCACAGAACTCAATGTGATTTTTTAAAATGCGGTGACTCATCAGTGTCTAAAATGACCCTGTCTTGGCTTCTCTTCTCTTTGCCTTTGCTTTTAAAGAAAGTTTCCCGGTAGGCCCGAGGCTGCGATCCTGTCACCTTCCTGGCAGGTCAGAGCTTTGGCCTTTGCAGCTCCAAGGGTGTCTCTGTGTGCGGAGCAGGTCGCACTCCGAGGGCGCAGCGCCTCTGGTTCTCTGCCCGAGTGGCGGCCACCTCCTCACCTTCTGTGTGCGTCTGGTCTCCACAGCTCGACCACGTCGACCCCAGGGCCGTGCAGCTGGGTACCCTCCTGGTCCGCGGCCTCACCACCCTGGTGCTGGTCAACAGTGCCTGCGGCTTCCCCTGGAAGACATCGGACTTCATGCCCTGGAATTTGTTCGACGGGAAGCTGTTTCATCAGAAGTACCTGCAGTCTGAGAAAGGGTACACAGCAGAGGCGCTTGTGGAACAACACGTGAGTGCACGGTTTTCTTTACGCTTAGAAAAAGTAGGTTTGAAATCCGTTGCTCAAATGCATCACGAAAACTCAGAGTCCTCGGCTGGAGGTCAAAAGGGTCCGCAGCACTGTGTGTCCTCACGGTCATTTTACTTTAGGAACGGACCCCAGGAGTCTGCCCTGAGGAGCCGCAGATCCCAGGCTTTGAAATTGACCCAGAAGTCCGTGAGGCTGCTGGTGCCGGCGGCCTCCTCCACGGTGGCTGTGCCTCAGGCCTTGGGGCCAGCGTTGCTGAAGCTTCTGCCAGAACCTGTGAGGAGGCGGCGAGCAGTGCCCCCCACCGAGTCTCACACAGTTTAAACTTTCGAGTGCTTTCGCTGCTTTTCCCCTTTTTGAGTTAAGAATGCACGTTCCCTGCAGAGCTGCCTCTGCAGACATCAGACTAATTCGATAGGAGCGGTGATGATTTGTTACTTGAAAATATTCCCTGAAGGCTGACAGTTTAGTTGGGGTCATTGGCTGCTGTTCTGGCTTTGTAAGTACAACTGCTACACGGTTCTTGGAAGATTTCCAAGTCGGTCCCCGGCCAAGCTCATTTGGAATGTGTGTTAATACCCACAGGACCCTGTGATCAACGAGAGCTGACTGTCTGTGACAGGTCAGCGCTCCACGCCTTCACATCAGATGGAAAACATTACTGATGTGCTGGCAGTGCTGCTTCACACACAGACACAATCCAGGTCGTCATAGGAATGTAAGTGTTCAGAATTTAGAAGCAGCCACAGTTATGTACGGTCAACAGAAGCAGAATACTGACAAAAGTGTCCTGTAAGTGTGGCCTTAGTACCGAATCAGTGAACGGTTAACAACAGTAGGCCAGGCTCGTGGCCTGCACATCACCCATCATGGACCCCTCCCTCCTTTCCTTCCTAATGTCTTGACCAAGTACAAAATGATTACAGGTTCACACTCACTGCTTTAAAACAAGTTAGGGCAGATAGGATCGAATATTCAATAGTACAGATGAGGCTGGAAGGGAAGGTCGCATGTTAATTCGTTGTCTGTGGCCTTGCCCTTGCCACTTACTGTCTTACAACCAAGAGGAACTGAGGTGATAACACATTACCGGCATGGATGTTTCAGCTATGATGGTGTGTTAGGGCCATAGATGTCACAGGAGAACTTGAAGGCCCTTTTGGAAATGCTTGTATAACCTACAGGGGACAGAGAAGGTGTAGCTGCCACTGTCGCCTTTCCAGGGCACGCAGGAGAAGATCAGTTTCTACGAACATCTTGCCGAGTTGCAGTGTGGAAGGGAAACTGCAGCCATGCTCGCCCACACCACTGCAGTGTCCTTGGGCACAGTATACTATGTAGTTTCACTCGCGTAGCTGCGTCTCCCGAGTGCCTGCCTGTGTCTGACACTGCTCTGCCCCATCTGGTCTGTTTGCAGAGGTCCTGGCTCACCAGATTCCATGCCCTGAAGTCAGTCGTGTGCAAGGCCTGCATGAAGGAGAACAGACCCATCGTCAGCAGGCGGCACTGGCGTTCACACCACTCAGGTGGGTCCCAGCCTCTCGGTCCCGGGAGGGGCCCCACTGCCACGTGCAGCTGCAAGGAGAGGCTGATAAAATTGGAAGAAGAAACAAAATTAAGATGATAGTGTGCTGCTGAGCAGCTTAAGTTCTGGTCCCCTTAGGAGGGAGTTTTCAGAGGGTTCGTGTGCTGAGAGTTAAGGACCCTCCTCTGGGGCTCAGCCTCCTTTCCAGGAGGCCCTGAAGTACACACGCCGCTGGGCTGGTGGGCCTTTATTTGACAGAGGTTTGGACTTATTTTTTCTCATGATAAAAGTACATGAGAAAACACTTAGAATATAAAGAAAATAATTAAAAATGAAACCCAAATAACCTTTAATTCTGTCTCCTGAAGGTAACAGACGTTGACAGATGTTTTCCTGTGTTTTCGTCTCATTATGATTATACTCTGCATGCTTGTGTGCCCTGTTCTCCTCGACACTTGACTTCCAGCACGATCGTGGTCACGGTGGTCAGGCTTCCCTTAAGCAAAATCCCCCCCCACCACATGCACTGCCTTTGCGTCGTAGCCCCCCACCTCGAGCTTCCGTTTTTTCTCGTTATACTTGATGCTTCTCTGTGTGTTGTTTCCTTAGGATAGAGTTCCGTTGTTCACAGAATTATAGATCCAAACATAATTGGATTTTAGATAAATGTTGCCAACTTGTTTTCTAAAAACACACGGTCACTTCACACCTTCACCAGAGGGATTAAGAGTTCCTGTTTCATGCATTCTTGACACCACTTCAAAGTTTGTTTTTCTGACTAATTTGGTAGATGAAAAAGCCTGTCTCCTTGATTAGGTGCTTCTTTGTTTATCAGTCAAGTCGGACATCTTGTTCAGTAGCTTATTGTGTTGAGTTCATTTTAATCACGTTCTCATGTCCTCGTTTGGGTAGGATCTATACCTGTAACTGTAGCAGCCCCATTTTTTCTTGATGGAATGGAGAATTACCCCAAATTCCTACTCCCCCAGACCATCTTGACTTCTGCTCACACCAGCCCTGCACGTTTCGCTCCGAGAGACTTTGTGCCATGAGGTCGGTGAGGCCTCGGGTCGCGTCCAGCTGCTGCCGGTCAGTGCTGTGTAAAGGGGCTTCCGGCCCCTCCCTACTCCTAATGGTGACAGAGTCCCTCCTGGCCTCACCCCCTTTACCTTTCTCCAGCTGCCTGGAGATAGGCGGCGTTTGAGACCCCAGAGCAAAAGTTTATTCCTTGCAGAAGAAAGAGGCAGCGTTCTCTCTGTGTCCCCTGTTCCCCACATCTGTTGGCAGCATGTCACTCAGGCCGTCTGCCCTGTGAGCACCGTACCAGGATCCCCGTCACTAGTGAGATTGTTAGCAGAGCAGTGACAGGCTGGCTGCAGACATGCAGATGGCAGGATGCAGGCTTTGTCAGCTACAGTAGTCACTGGGATTTGGATGCCTGAGCCTCTTTCTGCATTTCAGTCTGACACTCAGGCTTAAGACGACTGTACGTGTGACAAGTTTTCTTGAAAGCCCTAAGACAGCCTGTGGTTTCACGGAGTTTAATGCTGCAGTACGGTCACTCCTAATACAGACAGGAAACTCTGTGATCTCCTTCTGGTGAAGTGTCCGTAAGATGGCAGACCTGGGTGATCCTGTCGAGTTACTCCAGATTATGGAAGAAACGGTTTCAACAGATAACCATGAGTCAATTTACGTGATTTGGAAACTGCTCCTTTTTTCTGTCCTCGATGTCGTCATTTTCTTCACAAATACAGCCTGATATTCTGTGGTTCACTGCCCTGGGCCCCGGTGGCTCGCCAACACCACACAGGTTCTCAGTTGCAGAGCCCAGCCCCTTGGCCCCAGCCCAGTGTCCTTCGGTCACCTGCATGCAGCCACTGTCTCCTCCTCCCGGGACGAGCTGGTGCCGTTGACAGTTGCTGGTGCCTTTCAGGCCGCTCCCTGCCCTCAGCTGGCAACAGTGTGCATGGAGGGCAGGGGCCCGGGGCTGAGCCAGTGCAGAGCCGCCTGCCCATGTCCTCAGAGCGCTGGCTTGCCCCTGTGGCTGGTGCCAGGCAGGCTTGGCCTCCTTTCTTTATGGAATAGTGTGAGGTACCAAGGTAGTGTTTAGAATCACATTTAAATATGTACTTAGACTTGCTAGTACTGAATTCTAGTAGAGACAAACAGAAGAAGGCATCAGGGATTAGGAATTTAGAAGAAGAATTTAGAGTGAGCCGATTGCGTGCCAATGAAATTTGCGGGGAATTGGGAGGAGAGGGCGGCCAGGTCAGGCCCACCATGTCCCAGAGCCCCACATGCTGGTGGCCAGCAGTGCGGGCCTGGGCCTGTGGCCGCTGCCCAGGGCAGCTGCCCGAGGAGGCAGAAAGGAGAACTTACTGCCCTGCTTTGAGGGACCTGACAAGATAGCCTGCTCGTCCCCCACACAGACTCTCCTGGGAACAGGTTTAAGTGCAGCCCTGACCCAACCCAGCCACGGTGCCGTGGCCCCGGCATGTGCATTTTTCAGGGGCTTTCCCTGTGATGGTAAGGACGTCAGAAGTTTGGCAGCTGCCAGCCCAGGGTCACCTTGCTCTACTCTTAAACACGACTGCCATTTGGAGTTCAGCGTCTGGTAGCTGCTGACGTGCTGATCACGTGTCCCCACAGGGCGGAGGGGCCGACAGGGATCCAGCGCCCACAGGATGAGCTCTGGGTACAGCCGGTCTGGCCAAGGACAGCACTGGAGGGACCAGGGGCCAGGTAAGAGGCAGGCGGGGTGGCGGCAGTGTTCCGGAGGAGACTGCCTCGCAGCTGTTTTGGAAATAGGTTGTATGTTTACAAGTAAATAAACAGATAAATGTACTGATAGATCTAATTGCTTTGCCTAGTGAAGTAGAGACGTAATTGCCATGCTTGGTGCTAGCCTGCCTCTGCTCACTGCTTTATTCATTTTCTGTCAATTTATTCATCTGTTCAAGACCCAGTTTTTTGTAATTTACTCAAAGGAAGGCTCTTGTAAAGGCTACATATACATACATCCTTCTAATAAGAACACAAACAGTAGCATTCTACCAGTAGAAGCATTTTCTTATGTTCTATGACTTGTTTTTTGTTTGTTTGTTTGTTTGTTTGTTTTGCGGTACGCGGGCCTCTCACTGCTGTGGCCCCTCCCGTTGCGGAGCACGGGCTCCGGACGCGCAGGCTCAGCGGCCATGGCTCACGGGCCCAGCCGCTCCGCGGCATGTGGGATCTTCCCGGACCGGGGCACGAACCCGCGTCCCCTGCATCGGCAGGCGGACTCTCAACCACTGCGCCTCCAGGGAAGCCCCTGGGACTCGGTTTTATACATAAGAGCCTTAACAGTGTGATCTGGGAAGTAAGATGAATCCTTTGCTTCTTATGTGTGTAGTACAGGTACCTGGTTTGAACACATAAAGGTGAATTTCGTACGTTGTGTCCACGTGGACTCTGAGTCGGGCTCTGTGTGTGGGCTGCTCGTCCCGTGGTGGCCTGTGTGGGGCTGAGCTCCTCCCCGCTGGTTCTTGGTAGCACCTGCACTTACCTGACGTTAGGGGTCTGTTGTACGGTTCCGTGAGGCCAGGGTTTATGATGGCTGTTTCGGAAATGCCCATCCCTGGGGGGAGAGGAAAGCTTTCCAGAGTTAGACTCACAGTTGCTGCAGCTGTTCCTTTGAGCTCACTTCACCTGCAGTCTCTGCCCTCACAAATGACGCCACCCACTGTCACCTGAAGCTTCCAGGTGGGCTGGTTGAACAAAGTAAAGTTCCATCTTCTTAGAATCCCTGGTCCATTGTTGGGACGGCGTTACTTCCGCCCAGTGCCAGCTAAGTCATCTGAACAATCATGTAGCGCCCTGTCACTGAGCAGAGAAAATACCTCCTTTCCGTGACTTGACAGCGAGAAGGTGCTGAGGTTGACTCAGTCGCAGACAGGGCACCCGGAAAACCATAGGCAGGTCTGCGTACGCTCTGGAATCAGAAGGTGACAGCAGTGCTGTGGACTCATGGCCGGGGGCGCAGCCCCTCAGACACCGGGCTGGGGGCTGTCCATCCGTCACAGCTGCGTCGTGCACAGGGACACGCTGCCGACGGCACTCATCCGTCAGCCCCATCCCCCTCCAGCTGGGCAGTGGGACTGCTTGGAAACAGGCAGAATTTCAGCTTCTGACTCTTGAGAACGATGGGCCTTCCTCGGGGGAACCAGGGGGAAGGTGTTTCTGAGAGAAGGAGGACCCTGGACAGATATGCGGAGGCCTGGAAGGAAAAAGGCGGGGCTCCCCTCCCCCCGCCCCCACTGGGTTACACGAGAGGTCCGAGGAGAGGGGTCCAAGGAGAGGGGCAAAGCTGTGCGCAGGGGGCCACAGCCGCGGAGGAGCAGGGGCGGCCCTTCACCGGCTGCGCTCTCCCCTCGCGAGGGCCACACAAGACACCCTTGGTGTCCTGAGCAGGGCGACGCCAGGAGGGACAGCCGTCAGCCAGCAGACTGTCATCCACGTGCCCAGAGCCCGCGGCCTTCAGTGCGGAGCCGGGAGGAAATGTCGTGCGGTTCTGACTGGGTTTGGGTCTCGGTGCTGGCCCTGGGACCTCGAGGCCTTGTGTGGTGGGCTTGGAGCCAGGTGGGGGCCCGGATACCCCACTCCAGATACGAGTGCAGTGCTGGTCCCCCTGGAGTCAGGCCCCCAGCAGAGCAAGGATGGCGGGGGAGCCGGGGGCCATCTTTAGCTGCCTGGCCCGGCGTGGCCAGGGTCAGCCCTCCCTCCAGAGTCCGCTCCCAAAGCCAGGAGACAGGCCCCTGCTAGCGCCTCTCCAGCCGTCTCCCTTCCCCCCACCACCCTGTGCTCCCCATCGGGGCCTGGTGTGCTGTGAACAGCCACCTTCCCTCGCCCCTTTGGCTCTGGCCTGGACCCTTTCCCTCCTGCTGGGCCTCAGGCGTCAGGAGAGCCAGGGTGAGAGGCTGCAGGTTGAGATGGGCACCGGGTGGGAGAGGCCGTGACCTCGGGCGCCTGCGGGGGAGCACTTGGCCGGCACCAGGCCATCCTCTAGAGGGCGTGTCACCTCGAATGGCTCCTGCACCACCCCTGGGCCTCATCATTGGGTGTCCGGCCCAGGTACCCCTAGTGTCCTTCCGGCTCTGAGCCTGGAGGTCCTTTGCTGCTGCTTTTTCACGCTGGGACAGTGGCCCTGCAGAGTGCGTAAGAGGCGGACCTGTGTCCTTGGGACGCACCATCGGGTGCAGGCCTCGTGTTGCCCCATGCCGGGTGGCGTTGGGCCTGGTGCGCCCTTGAATTTGAAGCCTGTAGAATAGTACACGCTACAGAGTTTCTTTTCTTACTTCACTTGGGTCCAGACAGGCAGAAGCTGTCTCGAAACCTGGGTCTACCACCTGCCAGAGGCCTGGCCTGAGCAAATCACAGATCCCCTGGGGCCGTTCCCTGACCTCTGACCTGGGGCCGGGCTCTTCCTGCAGGCTGTGCTGAGGGCTGGAGGGAAAGCATCGATGGCCCCGGCCTCTGGTGGCCCTTACGCTGTCCTTTCTGAGATCTTGTTCGTCTCCTGCTGTTAACTCGAGTGTTTCCCTTAATATGTTTACGTTGACCTGTTTTATTAGAGTTGTTTTTCTATTAAAAAGCAAACAAAGTCAACTATACCTCAGTTAAAGCTGTTTTTTAAAAATAAAATAAAGGAAGGAAACAAAGCAAAGCTTGACTGTGCAGGCTTGGCCTGTATGAGTTCAGCCATCACTTGACCACAGGACCAGAGGCCATTGCTTAAACACCAAGTCCTCTCCAGGACATTGCCCTCAACCTGGTCAAAGCTTCCTCTGGTTGCCGGCCAAGGGCCAAGGAGAAAAGGTCGTGAATGTTGGCTTCGTCCTCACTTCCTTGGATCTACAGTAAACAAAGAAGTTTCTTCAAATGCTGTTGGCAGACAGGAGTAGTGTCTGGCAATTTCTCCTCGTGCAAATTAGAAAAACAGAGTGACTTTCCTTAGGGCGGTAGCGTAGACACTCACCATCAGCCCTGGTTCCCTGCTGGGGAGGAATCTTCCTCTTGAGACCCCACGTGACTTGACAGCTGGCCCCCTGGGAGCGGCCGGAGCCCTGCTGGTCGTGCAGAGGCCCAGGTGCTGCCCGTGTTCACGTATCCTTACGTGTGTGGACTGGGCCCTGTGGAGGTTGAGGTCAGGCTGAGTGGTGGTGGTGAAGAGAGCAGTGGACGGACGCAAGCCCGAGAGTAAGCAGGTCAGTGCAGAAGGACGGGGACACCCGGACGCTGAGGGCCCTTGGGAGGCTGGGGGCGGCAGTGTCCCAGTGGGACTGGACCAGAGTGCCAGCAGGCAGCTGGTGACTGGAGAGCGAGGGGCTCCTCGTTGGTCTGGTGGGCTTTAAGGTGCTGGGAGGAATGATTCAAGGAAGTGGTTGTGTCTGGGGGAAGGAGGGTGAAAGGTTGTCACCTGCAGGAGCACAAGGCCGGGTGTTGCCGCCACCTTGGGCTGATGAGAGGGGTTGAGGACGCATGCCAGCAAGGCCTGTGCACGTCTGCTGAGTCTTCCCACCTGGTCTCGGGCTTCGGGCACGTTGGCAGAGCAGAGGCCCCCGGGGAAACGTGCTCTCTCTCCCCTTCTTCCCCCTCTGCCAGTGACCTGAGCTCTGGGCCCCGCAGGTCTCACTACCAAACCTCAAGTGCAGGTCACAGGAACCAGGTCGATACGTGGACTTAAGGAACCATCGACTCAGGGAATGAGGCCAGAGGTGCAACTGCAACTCCTCTTTCAGGTGTCGGTGGTTCCCGAGCTGGTGCTGGTGCCTCCGGGGTGTTTTCCCTGTAGACCCAGCACATACGTCTGATAAGGGGTCTTTGAAGGAAACCCCTGCTCTGTCGGGGCCACAGTAGCCACACCAAAGTCAAGGGGTGCTAGTGCCAGAGGGCTGGGGCTGAAAAACTTCCTCTGGCAGGCCGCAGGTCAGAGGCAAATTGAGGTGGTGAGCGCTGAGTTGGTGTCAGACTTCAGAATTGAGGAGTGGGGTGGTGGAAGTTCCGACAGGACACAAACAGCCGGAGTGTGTGCACTTGCATGTTTCCTGACATGGAGAGTGCTCAGAAAATGTTACTGCAGTGCACGCATGTTTCCTAGTTGCAGATGTTTTCATATGGTATATGTTTCGTGTACACACACACACACACACACACACACACACACACATTTGTATACATAAAGTCTTTTATTGGGACAGGAATATGTTTTTTCAGGTTAGGTAATCCACTTTTTCAGTTTTATGCTATGATTGAATTATGTCATCTTCACTTGGCCAGCACATTTTTTGCTGGGTTTTGTCTACTTTTGAACTCCTGTTTTAGTATTTTTTGGAGATACTAAGGTAGTCCAAGCAGAAAGTTGTCACTATTCCCAGGGCAGAGTTAACAAGCAAAATTCTTCCTATTGGTGAAGAACTAAAAATGCCTCAAAATGAGAGTATTCAGTTACTACTGCCCAGAAGTTGGGAGATTTCCCACGGCCGCCCCCTGGCCTGATGAGAGGCGAGCCGTTCCATTTGGGCCCAGCCGCTGAGAGAGGTGAGAATCACAAGCCTGTGAGACCTTTCTGGGTTGAGATCCAGTGAACTAGGGGTGGGGACCCTGGACCAGCAGAGGTGTGAACCTCCCCTCACTAAGGGGGTGAACATCAAAGCTTTCGGAACTTTTAAAATGCTAGCCGGCAGCTAAAGTGAGAATGGTTTAACCTCTTCCATGCTGTTGGTGAGAAATGATGTGTTAAATTCCACAGTCAGTAGCCACAAATTTGCCTGTGATTTCTTCAGATTTTCACTTCTCTGTGGTAATTCTGTAGGAGGCCTGGTCTGTTGTAAAGCTGCCTCCGATCATCTGTGATAACAAGGGTGGGGCCTGGAAACCTCATTCTGGCCACTGCTGTGACCTCCTGCTCCCCTCCTGGGGGCGTGGGTGACAAGACTGCCCATCATCCGTGAGCACGGCGGAAAGTGGGCAGCAGCCCCACGGGCAGGGGCAAGGAAGCCCTGGGCTCTGCTGCGGAGGGAACCACACTCACGCTTTTCCGCACTCAGCAGAATGTCCCATGAGCCGTCTCCACGTGAAAGACCATTTCCAGACTTCACTGACAGCAGCGACTGTGCAGGCGCAGTGCAGATGGTTGGAACTGGCGTTGAGGGGAGCAGGTTTGACACTGCTTCCTTCCACTCACAGGGCTGCCTCTTAATTCATTGCTTCCGACTTTAATGGAATAATTATGGTGGCCAAAACTGAAAAGTGAATAAAGTTCTGGCCCCAAATATAACTCAGGTGTTGTTTTTATACATACTTAGAAATGTGCCATTTTTTCTGTTTGAATTTTAGAGAAATTTGATTCTTAATTTTTGTTTTCATATTTATTTGGTGCAGGAAGTAGACAGTATGACCCTGACCAATGGAGAAGATATTAATCATCTTCTGGGTAAGTCCACCACTTATATCTTCAGAACAAATCAGTTTTATCAAAGGTTGAAGTAAAATATCTGTCTTTATAACATACATCTTTCATATCAAGTGCCAAACTTTAAAAGAATTCAGATGTTAAAACCTCCCAACAAGGAGCTAAGCTAACTTGGTTTCAAGATGAGTTTGCTTCCTTCAGAAAAAGTGTGCACAGAAAAAGATGCAGAGTCTGGCCATGAAACCCAGCACCCTCCTTCAGAGTGAAGTAATCAGACAGTGCCTGTCTTCTCTGAGGAGGGGCTGACCTGTGGCTTCTAGACCCAGCATCACGTAAAGAGGAAAAACATCCTTGTCAGTCTTCTCCCTCGTATCATATAAAAAACGCCTTTGTTGGCTTATTTTTAGACATTGTACCTGATTCCGTGACCCCAAACAGATTGCATGGCCCCAAACGGTCATTGTTAACATCTTCATTCCAGTGTCTTCATGTGTGATGTGGGTATGGTTGGTTTCTTTTAATGAGTGGGAATCTCATTATATCCCACTTTTTTCTAACTTCAGCACTAGGTAGTGAGGATGTTTCCCAAATGATCTTGTCTTTGAAGACATGTCTACTAGCTATGTCATTTTCCAGGAATTGTTTTCTAATTATAAATTCTAACCAAAAGTAAACTTTCCAACCACATCTTCTGTTGGTCCTCAGAAGTGTTTGTATAGCGAAAGAGGTACCAGCTTCCTTCTCACCTTCCTGGTGGGAGAGGTAACTGCGTAGTCTTGACACAGCGTGAGACTCGTGGGTCTGCTTCTCTCATGTCATCCTTTTCATTTTGCATTTGTTAGGCTCAAGCCCGGAGCCTGTGCATGTGAAGACACACCCGGGCTCTCAGCAGACATCAGGCATCAGGCAGGAAGCCTAATGTATGATGCCGCCAATGAGTGGTACATTTGTTGCTCTTTATCTGTGAGCCCTGCAGGGCTCTTGTTGTTAAAAAATATCTTAAATGAATCCAAGTTCAGAGAAATTCTTTTCATGGAGGAATTTTCAGATAATCCCAAAATTGAAATATTAAGCCCCAGATTGTTCTGAACTCAACCCCTGAGATTTTGATAATAGAAGAAAATCTAGATTAGGGGTTAGAAGACAGGCCCTTCATTAGCAGCTGTCTCCCTTTGGCCTGGAGCTGCTGTGACCACCAAGTCCCCTTCTGGGCCACAACCACGACTCGGGAGAGCCCCAGCACTCTCAGACATGCTCACCGGCGCTCATAAGACATGTCCTTCAGTTGATGTCATTAAAAACAAAATAAACCCTAAACGAATCACAGTTTAGTTTGTATCTTTGCACTTGATGCTTCACCCTGACCTACAGCTCTGTGTGCATAGCTCCTGACTTGGTCCTGTGTTAGAATCCCATCTGGTATTTACCAAAGAGGGATATAGTCTCCCGCTATTTTAATACATGTATATCTCTTACGTGTGAAATATCCTCACCACTTCCTGCTGGTCCTTCTTAAGGACATCTGCATGTCTAGTCACTTTTCATTCAGTCTTGTAGGACCTACAACCTTATTTCCCAGCTTTGGAAATAGATCTTTTTTTTTTCGTTTCCTCATTGGGAGGGACTGGTCGTGGGTAGAGCTGGGTGTTGCTCTGGTGGGCAGAGCTCAGTAAAACTTTAATCCGCTTGTCTGCTGATGTGTGGGCCCGGGTTCCCTCCCTGTTGGTTGTTTGGCCTGAGGCGACCCAACACTGGAGCCTACCTGGCTCTTTGGTGGGGCTAATGGCGACTCTGGGAGGGCTCACGCCAAGGAGTACTTCCCAGAACTTCTGATGCCAGTGTCCTTGTTCCCGTGGTGAGCCACTGCCACCCCCCCGCCTCTGCAGGAGACCCTCCAACACTAGCAGGTAGGTCTGGTTCAGTCTCCTGTGGGGTCACTGCTCCTTCCCCGGGTCCTGGTGCGCACACTACTCTGTGTGTGCCCTCCAAGAGTGGGGTCTCTGTTTCCCCCAGTCCTGTCGAAGTCCTGCAATCAAATCCCGCTAGCCTTCAACGTCTGATTCTCTGGGAATTCCTCCTCCCGTTGCCGGACCCCCCCAGGTTGGGGAGCCTGACGTGGGGCTCAGGACCTTCACTCCAGTGGGTGGACTTCTGTGGTATAAGTGTTCTCCAGTTTGTGACTCACCCACCCAGCTGTTATGGGGTTTAATTTTACTGTGATTGCGCCCCTCCTACCGTCTCATTGTGGCTTCTCCTTTGTATTTGGATGTGGGGTATCTTTTTTGGTGAATTCCAGTGTCTTCCTGTCGATGATTGTTCAGCAGTTAGTTGTGATTCGGTGCTCTCGCAAGAGGGAGTGAGGGCGCGTCCTTCTATTCCGCCATCTTGAACCAGTCTCCCCAATTTATCTGGACTGTCTGGGGCGGCAGACAGGCACAAGAGGCCTCTGGTGGTACAAAGTTCCAGTGCCTCGTAGAGTTCAAGGGAAGGAGAGAAGTCTGCTCTGCGTCCCTTCTGTGGTCACTAAAAAAATAACTTCGGTTTTAAACACCTACTGTCCAGCCACACAGCTTCCTGCCTCTAGATCTGGGTGATCCTTTGGTCAGATCAGGACCCCAGTCCACTTGTCCAGCCCCCTTCATTGGTCCTCACATTCCTTCTCTGCTGTATCCCCTCCCTGTTTACCTTCCATGATCAGTAATGAAAGTGACTTTCTTGTATCTATTCTTGACTGCTTTGCCTCTCTCATTTTACTATGTTTATGTGGTAAAACTGCAGACTTCGGTTAAATCCAATCCTTTGCATTTGTATCGTGGCTAGAGAAAAACCCACAGTCACCCTTACCAGCCCCACCTTAACACTCACGCTCTCCGACCTCGGGGAAGTCAGCCTCCACTCTGTCCCACCGTCCGCACGTTTCACCTCTCCTCCCTGCTTAGTTTTCCAGCACTCTCCCCAACCTCAGTCACAGCTGACAACTCTGCTTTCTGTACATTCCTACAGCCACATTTGCCCTCTTTCAAGCATCAACGCATTATCAAATCTAAATTGTATAAGCAAATGCCAGGAGAAATAGACATATCCAGAATAACAGAGGGAATATCTACTTTTTCGTCTCCTCCTGTGGATGAACTGCCCATGAGTCTCTTCAGCTGTGCTGTCAAGTCCCCATCACCTGGTCAGTGGCATTGCTCCACCACAGCCTCCCTGCACCACCCGGCTCCTGAAGCATCAGCTACATCCCCTGGTATTCCTCCCATTTTGCAAAAACCCTTTGTAATCTACCTCCTCTCCGGCAATCACGTCATTTCTTTGCTTTCCTTTGGAGAAAAATAATTTTGAGCCCAGACTCCTATAGTCAGCCAAATTAGCATTGTAACATCAGAGCAAAAAATTAATACACTTTCAGGAATTGTAAAATTTTGACCAACAGATCTTTTCCAAAAGAAAGTGGGTATGCGCTAGCAAAATGAGCATTTCAACTAACAGGAAGGCATGGGATATAGGAAAGTGTTGAACAAAGAAATCAGTAAAATGTATAGTTATTGCTATATAATTATTAACTGTACAAAATGAATAAGCAAAAACAATTGGAGACTAAAATACAAGAGTATTATAAGGAAAGTTATGAGTGTTTCTGGGGCATAAGACGAAAAGCAGCGACTTCCCTGGTGGTGCAGTGGTTAAGAATCAGCCTGCCAATGCAGGGGACACAGGTTCGAGCCCTGGTCTGGGAAGATTCCCACATGCCGCGGAACAGCTGAGCCTGTGCGCCACAACTACTGAGCCTGCACTCTAGAGCCTGGGAGCCACAACTACTGAGCCCACGTGCCACAACTGCTGAAGCCCATGCACCTAGAGCCCGTGCTCCGCAACAAGAGAAGCCACTGCAATGAGGAGCCCACGCACCGCAACAAAGAGTAGCCCCCGCTCCGCAATGAAAAGTAGCCTCTGCTCGCCACAGCTAGAGAAAGCCCACGCCCAGCAACGAAGACCCAACACAGCCAAAAATAAATAAATAAACAAATAAATAAATAAATTTATTATTATTTTTTTTTTAAAAAAGGTGAAAAGTAAAGGCAGACTGAATTTTTTATCTTGCTTAGAGAGAGAATAGGTTTTGAATAAATCTAGCAGTTTTTAGAAAAATGTAAGTTTACGTATGTTTGTAAAATGTAGGGGTACACTCTAGAGGAAAGAAAAAGGGGGGAAGAAAGAAGATGATAGAGGAAAATCTGTCATGCCCTTTATGCACGTGACATAAATCAAAATTATAAGCAACATACAAGGAGAAACAGACCCAATAAGAGTATATTTAATACATCTCTCTCTCAGAGATACAGATCAGGTAGACAAAAGTATGATATACATTTGAATAACTTCATTAACAAGTTTACTGTAATAGAAATATACAGAACAATGTATGCCCTCTTTATTTATATTATTTTCAAAAATAAATGGACAGTTAAACAATCTAACTGGGTGTTACAGGTTCCAAAGTAAATGTCAACCAATTTAGTGAAAAGCAGAAATCACATAAGACATATTTTCTGTCCACAAGAAAATAACTTAAGAAATCAACAACAGAAGGATAAAAAGCAGAAATCTTCCCACTTGGAAATTAATCCACCATTCTGAATTTTTACTGAGGAAATCAAAATCAAAATTACTTTTAGAAATAATAATAAAAGTACTATGTTCAAAAATTCATGGCAGGAGAGTGATGTCAGCAGGGGCGTTGGTGCAGTAGGAGGCTCCAGGACCCATCTGCCTGGACAGCAGTTGTACTGGCAGAAGCTGTGAAGGAGCTGTTTTGGAACTCTGGAGTCTGAAGGCTTGCAGCTTCCCGGGGAAGGCGTGGCTGGTTAGTTGTGATTAATTTCCATCCATCCCTTTTGGCTGCCCATCCTCCAGCCCTCGGCAGACAGCCGTGCCCTCCTTCCTAGTGCAGCTTGCTGGAGCCAGGATGGGCAGTGAGGTCCTGGGCCACACATCAGGCTTCTTGATTGCTGAGGGACAGGCGCTGGCCGCCACTGTCTCAACCCCGCAGTATTTAAAGGAGCAATCCCTATGGAGCTTTTGTTTCCTCTTTTTTCCCTTTGTGCTCTTCTGGAAGCCAGACATTTAAGAGTTAGGACATTCAAAAGCAAGCATATATACAGGGGAATTTAGAAAGCTGCCACACGTGGCCAGGGAAGGGTGCAGGCTCAGAAAAGACGTGAGCAGGCCTCACGTGTCCCCCTCAGGCTGGTCCCCAGCACAGAGGCGGCAGCAACAAACAGCAAACGCCAGGAGACGAGGAGGATCTGATCTCCAGGATTACCACAGTATGTGCTTTAAATGTCCGATTTTCAGCAGAAAATCACAAGGCATACAAAGAAATCGGGAGACGTGTCTGGAGCTACAACTGGCCTCAGCACACAGCAGTGTGACGGCATCAGGTCATCTCTGACCTTTAGCTTTGTTGTGGAGGCCGCTCTCAAGCTTCTAAAGTGCCACTCACGCGTCGCTGAGGTTTTGTTTTTCTATCTCCGAGGTTTGCAGAGGAAAGAAGCTGGGTCTGAAGGCGTTTGCCTCCTTCGTGAGTGACTCGGTTGCGTCCTCCTCCTATCCCTCCGTGGCCCGCGGCCTGCCCTCACCTCTGCACCTCCCTCTTTTAATCCACCTTTATGCTCTGATTAGCACGTGCCGTTCTTTCCATTGTCCTGCAGTAATGGGAGCTTCAGCTTCAGAACGGATGTTCCAGACTCTTCATCATAAGATTTTGCCGCATTTGCTTCAATTTCCCATGTCTTTTCTTTGCTAACTTAACTCTCGTTCACTTTGTTAAAAGACAAACTAAAGCATATTAAATTTTTAAGAGTTTATTTGAGGAAAAACATCAATTCAAATTGGGCCGCACCAAAGCAGAGTCTGTTTGGAGGCGTCACCAGTAAGAGCCGAGGGGAGCCTCGTCCAGAGAGGAGGTGCAGCAAGGCCAGGAGGTTGCTGGCCGGCGGAAGCTCATAGCCTCTCTGGCTGCTTGTGATGGGTTGTCCTTAGGTTTTGATTCCTTGATTTCAAGGCATTTGAGGGTTACAGTTTTGGTTTGCTTACTTAGGCTGCTAAGGCCTTGGAGCCAAGTCAGTCTGATGGCCTCTTTGTTTAATTAATTTAACAACCTCTGCACACTGGGTCTGTCTCTGGCCCGTGGTGAGGAAGGTGTGTCCTTCACTCTCTGAGGAGGTCGGTGTGGGTGAGCTTCTAAGGAAAGGCCTTAGGCCTGGCCATCCCGATGGGCCCCAAGTCGGAGAGGTCCAGCAGCACCCAGCCCAGCTTCTTGGCACACACCTGACAACCAGCAGGAGCTTCCAAGGAGCCCCTGCTCAGAGCGGTGGGGGAAGCCAGTCCATCTCCAGCGCGGCCCACCTGCCGAGTGGACGGTGACATGAAGCCAATTCACATCTTTCCGATCCGGAAACTTTTCTCAAGTGATTCTGTGATGATTTCCTCCTTTCATTTTCTCTGCTCTCAATTATTTGTCTCAGAGGTTAGACACTGTATTCTGAGCCCTAAAATGATCTTAGATTTTCCTCCTAATATGTTTTTGTCTTTTTACTCTACTTTGTGGGAAATTTCCTAAACTTTATTTCCCACCCTTTCTGTTAATTTTTTAATCGTGCTGTTTTTAAATCCTGAGCGCTCAACATACTTAATTTTTATCGCATTTTCTTCTTTGTGTCAAGACTGCACATTTTCTGTCACATCTGAGATTAATTACACCCGTAAGTTTGTTTTATTTTGTTTCTCTTCCTTCATAGCCTGTCCTTCCAAGTTTCTTTTTCTGTGTGTTTGTTTTGGTCTCTGTTTTTACTTCAGTTTTTTCTTCTCAGATGCCAGGTGATTCTTGAGTGGCCGCTCTTGTTGAAGAGCCAGGCATTACAAAGGGGGCTGGAAGTCGGTGCCCGGCGGGGCTTCCACCCGCCATCTCCTCAGTCATGGGACCCTTGTGGAAGCCCTGACACTGGAATCCTTTGCTCTCTTACCTGGGGTTGGTCAGTTTCCTTAGAGCAGAGACCTCTAGTTTCTTCTGGAGGCACAGAAGGGATGATGTAGTTGAGAAAATCTGAAGCTCTGCGTGACCTTTGGAAACAGGGTGAGGGGCCTTGGAATAACCCCCAGGTTTCTGACTTGTGTTGGGTTAAGATCTCAGTACCGTTGACTTGGAAGCGTGGGGAGAACAGCAGTAACCTGGGGGTGTGTTGCCCTTGAGACGCTGATGCCACACTTGCACACGGATGCAGGCGCACACAGCGAGCACATTTGTAGAGAACTAGGAATAGCCCCTGGGGCACCAGCACGCACAGACCGTGGAGAAAGGGGAGGTTGAGGGAGAGCTGCCTGAGGGTGCAGGAGGAGTTGGGTGCAGGTGCCCTGAGTCGCGGGGAGGAGCGTCTCAGAGGAGAGGGGCTGGCACCTTCCAGCATCTCTGAGGCAGGAGCGACCCACAAAGTGAGGGTGATGTTGAGCCCTGAGGACAGCAGGGTCACATGGAAGAAGCACATGGTTGGTGGCGTCAGATCAGGAGACCCGTCGTGGGCCTCCAAGGCCACACTCAGTGAGGGGGCACTGCAGGGGCAGGGGGCCCTTCAGCTCCTCCTAGACCCTCCTCCACGTCCAGGCAGCACAGCACCCATGCAGACACACACGGCCTCAGGTGTGATGCTCCCTGTGGAGGGAACTGCAGCTGACACACCCCTCCTTTCCTGCTCACCTCCCCGCACACCCAGGCCCTCCAGCTTAGGAAGCTGTCCTGTCCTGGCAGGAAGAGCGGGCTGGCTCAGAAGATGCGGTTGCCACGGAGACTCACACAGTCACTTGTGTTCCAGGCAGTCCAGCCAACGCCTGCCTGCTGGGTGGGACAGAACCCTGTCACCGTTGGAGAGAGAATTGTTTTAAAACTGGGACATTGAACATAGTGCCTCTGGCTTATCTACAGTCAAGACACATCATAAAGTACACTGTGTTTCACACGTTACTGGCACCCAGTCCAAGACGTACATGGGACGTGGTGTGTGTTTTAAACTCCGTTCCCTTTGTGCATTTCACAGGCAGCGGGTAGAGAAGGGAGCCAGAAAGACAAGGCAGAACTGAAGACACTCACGGAAAACCACCTGCGACATGTCGCCCAGAAGCATCACTGCAGCTTCACCCCAAATACAGGTATCGTCGTAACAGTGAGTGTAAACGCAGAGACGCTCGTGGGAGAGAACAGGGAGTGGAGAAGTCAGCCACACTGCAGGAGTCCTCTGGTCGGCCGCACAGCAGAGGCCTCGATGCCTTGATGTCCGTCCAGAGCGCGTGGATACAGCTCCTGCTTCATTTTCACACAGCCCAGTGCACACTCGTGTCTTCATACAGCTGTCCTGGAGTTAAAAACACGATTTCACAGAAAGTTACTTTCCCGCAGTGGTGGGCCCAGGCCTCTGACTTACAAGGATCCTTGTAAAATGCATTGATGTGTCCATGGTACAGCTTTTAGGTTTTGATTCCTTGTTTAAATTTGTCAGGCCATTTTGTCAGGAGTTAGAGTTTTCTACTGGTGAGTGGAAATGACTGGTTTGTGGTGAGCATTTTGCTCCTAGGAATTAGCCAGACCTCATCATTAAAGGAGACACATGCAAGAACCAGGGGAAAGCTGTGACCCACCCAGGAGGGGGGCACCAGGGCCGCATTCCGTGAGCTCTGTTCCTCGGCACTCTCCACAAGGTCCACAGGGAAACCTGCAGCTGTACAGATGGTCTGGTTGGGTTTGCCATCTCTCTTCGTGTCATAACGGTGATCTGTGATATGAGTTTGTGGTTTATGCCAAATATAAATGATTAGTCTGTTACTAATGAGAAAACATGACTGACTTCTTCGCTTCTGTTTTTCATTTGGACCTGTAGTTAAAGCTCTAGAGCTGGAAAGGCCTTGGGGCTCTAACCCAGGCCTCTTAGGCAGCAGACGACTCCCACGAGGTTACCGTGGCGACAGCAGGGTCTGGTCCTGACTCTGCCTGGCCTCCTCCTACTTTGTGGCCCTGGTGTCCTCATCTTCAAATGCAAGTCACACGTACTCCCTAAAAGGAAAAAAGTGATTTCTGTGCTGATTTGTTGTTCTTCTAATGTTATTTAAATTCGTGCAGACACGCCTTAGATTCCTTATGCTCACAGCTCTTCCTTAATACAGCTTTCAATCTAAGACATTATGTAGATGAAAGGAAGCTAAATTATGAAGCAAATAGTGTCAGCATCACAACCCCAGCAGCTCTCCGTGGGCTGCCGTAGCCTGTGCTGGAGGAGGGCTGTGCCGGGACAGTGGCGGCTGAGCCTCTTGCAGGGCCTGCGGTGGCGGCACAAGGGGGAGCAGAGCCTCGGGGGGAGCGAGGCTTGGGGCACCCTGCCCCGGGCGCCCACCCTCCCCTGCAGCTGTGGTGCGGTGGGTCCTTCCTGTGCCTCACGTCCCTTGGTACCAGGCCGGGAGCCCCCCCCGCACCCCCACCCTTCGCTGCTCCCTTGAACTGGTAGAGCTTCTGGAGGACTGGGTTTCAGGAAGGCTTCTGCCTGAACTGTGCTGTGGGAATTTCTGCAGCAGCAATGTGTGTGTGATCCCGTGGAGGAACACAGCACGGCAGGGACGCTGTTTTCGTCTGAGATAAAGTGTCCTTTTTTAAAGTACTAATTAGTTGGATTTTATAAATCTGATTTTTTTTTCAGGTTTCAACACCCAGAATTTGGTTATGTTCATTTTTTTCCATCCTTTGAACTTCTTGTTGAAAATTTCAAGCTCTTTCAGGCACCTGCCACAATTTAGGAAGAAAAATAAATAAGCAGGCACCACTATTTCCCGACTCCCAAAAAAGAAAACAAAAGTTTGCAAAAGGGAAACGAAGCACATGTGTGAGGCGGGTCTGTGTGTTGTACGTGGTGTTGGAGCTTCGGCTGTGACACACAGGTGACTGGACGTCCTCACCTGTCTTCAGTGTCGGCCTGGCTTAGTGCCCAGTCAGTCCCTTACCCCACTGTCCTGCCGGCTTGGGGAAGAGCAGGCTTGCGGACCATGATGTTGTCAGACCACGAACTGCGTCCCTTGGTGGAAAGAGGGACCCTGGATGCCATGCTCTGGGGAAGCCGCAGTTCCGTGCGGGGAGAGGGGACCCGGCCTGCTCGCAGGTGCTGCGTTCGGGGGGCCCCGCAGGGCCTGATGCCCATAACTTCCTCCTGTTTGATGCCAGCGTGACCCACGGCCGAGCCGGCTGCCTCCCTGTTAGTGTAGCAGAAGCTGGCTCGTGGCTCCTTCCGTGGCTCCCGCGTCTCCCGGATGTTCTGGGAGCTCCTTGTGGAGCGTTAAGAAGGGCTGGGGCTGGCTCTGCAGACTGACTGTGAGACCCCAGCCACGGAGGTGAGGCAGCCAGCGGTTGGCAAACGTTCCCTCACGTCGAGGTCCTGTGTGGTTAGAAGAGCTACTCCCTCACGGTCTCCGGTGGCACCCAAGGCCGTGGCTCGTGCCTCCCCCACTGTCCCCGGCCCAGCCGAGCCCGCCTTCTGCGGAAGCAGCGCGGGTCTGCAGGGCGGTTATAGTTCTGAATGAGGACGTGGATGGCGAAAGCCGGCTTTATTGGAGGTTGGGTAAAAATTGAAGTTGACTTCAACCTTCTCTTTTCGGCAAGTTGTCTGAACTAAAAAGGAGGAGACGCAGCAGCCTCTCCAAACCAGACTGGTCTTCGTGTCTCTGTGGTTTTCCCGGAAAGCCTCTCTCCTGGGGCGCCAGGACAGCGCCCACAGGACACGCAGGGAGTTGTGGGGGAAACGTGTGCTGGTGCCTACTACCAGGCCCCCGCGGGCACCCAGGTCAGCGCCCACCTCTGCCCGGAGGTCAGAGCTGGAGGGCAGGGGGTCCAGCAGGCGGTGACTTGAGGGCAGGAGGGAGCGAGGCCCACTGGTCACGGCTTCACACCTGGACACCTGTCTGCACTAGAGCCACTGAATGTTAGTAAAGCTGAGCATCCGGGGGAAACCTCTTCCAGGAAGGTTCGATGGGCTGTAGGTTTTCTCGCTGGCTGTTTTACAGTTTCGTCGTCTCCTAAACCCATTTTCTTTGAGGCAAATCTGGCACCAAGAGTAAAACACTGTCCAGGATCTGTTTTGTGGTTTGATTCAGCCTCTCCAGCCTGTCAGTCCTTTGCATTAGCAGCTAACTCATAAGTTTGTGTAAAGTGGAATGAGATATACTCTCCCTTTTCTTGATCCATGTAGCTGTTAAAATTCAGGAAAAGCAGATAATTCGATTAAATTAAGCCACCAGCCTGTCTGTTGAATCAAATGTTCAAGCCACAGCCCTTAACTTCGGATCCAGACCAAGGTAAAAGGCTGTCACGTGTGAAGAGATAGTGAAATAGTCTGAGCCACTGATACACATCTGGTGTCACCCCAGCCGTCCTGTCCCAGGCAGCAGGACAGTGACAGGTCACCATGTGCCTGGGCGAGGGGGATGCAGTCAGCTCGAAAGGAGGAAATTGTCTAATACCTTTGGCGCTGGTCTCGGAGCAATGCACTTCTGAGAAGACAGTATCGCAGTGGCTGAAGGGATCATATGACTCAGCATGAGTCGCCAATTTAAGGCTACAGAACTTTCTTTCTTTCTGAAAAGGTTTTCCCAAAGAGTCATGCTTCCCCCCCCCCCTTAGAAACCCTCCTCTTCCTTTGCTCTTTTCTGATATTCTGGGTTTCAGCATATTTCCTTCTAACAGTTGGACCTTTCCAAGTCTTAAAGCTGGATTAAAATCGTTTTAATCCCGGATGGTATGTAGCGAGGTTCAGTCCCTGGCCCTCATAGAAACATTCATAGCACATTATAATGAGCTGATTGTCAAACTGAATATTTCTGAGCTTGTGTGGACAGACGTCAGGAAAATCACCTTGTTATGTTGGATATGAAGGATTTCTCTTTCACAGAGGAGCAGCAGATCACCACAGTAGACTCCCAGGCTTTGGTGGACCCTAGCAAGTACACAGAGTCGTAGAAAATGTGCTTTTCATCCTCTTAGGAACAGTTCTCGTTCTTACTGGTCTTAGACTCCTTTTATACCTAGAAACTATTGAGGACTCTAGGTTGCTGCATTGAAAATTAAAAATGATAAAAAACCTTAAATGTGTATTTATTAATGCATTTAAAAATAATGTATTTCCCCCCAAAAAATTAGTGAGAAGAGCAGCATCCTTTTACACTTTTGCAAATCCATTTAGTGTCCGGTTTTAGGAAAGACAGCGGACCGTCTGCAGCAGTGCGCCATTCGTCTGAGAGAAGAGGAGGACCGGCCCCAGGCCTGTGGCTCAAGAGCAGGAGGCCTTTGGTGCCTTTTCAGAGATGTACAGGCTTCCTGGAAACCATCCCACACTCCACAGGCAGGAGTTCTCTGAAGGCAACTGCAGTGGAATCTGAAACCACTTCAGTAACTCCGGCCCAGCGTGTGTGACAGGCATTGGTCTGCCCTGCGCTCTGGGCGCACAGTTGTGAACCCTGCTTGGTCATGTGGAAAATACCAGCTCTCTGAGTTCTGCAGTCTTCCAAACGCTGGCATGTTTCCTTATACGAGAGTCACACTTGCTGCTGTCGCCCGCAGCCCCGTCTGAGAGCTCTTCCCTGAGGACACCCTCCAGCGGCTGTGGCTCACACAAGGGCTCCCAACTCTAATTTTTGCTTGAAATTTCAGATTTCATCATTGGCAACAAAACTGTTTTTGTGGTGTTTTCCCTGAAATGACAACTTCAGCACCTCTGGAAAGGGAAAATGGGAAGAGATGTGGGTTAGAATTTAATGCATTAAAAAAAGCATCAGAAACAAAATGGCCAAAAGCTAACGCAGGACAGCCTGCAGGAGGCGTGGATGGAGGGGTGGGAGCCTGGGGACAGCGGGGAAGCCACATAGGTTGACGCAGCTGTTCTGTGGACAGATGTACTGACGTGACATTTGTGTGGGAGACTCTGTCCCCAGGGTCCAGATAGGAATTTACTCTCGTCCTGTCCATACAAAGCTCATTCTGAGTCAGGCGGCCCGAGGAAAAGGGAGTGTCCCACTTAACAGGGGCCACAGGACACTTTCAGATGCAGCTGGAACAGAGGAAAGTGAGGCGTGTGCAGGGGTCTTCTCCCGTCGGCCGGGCTGGAGGCTGATACTTAAACCTCCCACAAAGGGGGTCAAACCAGGTGCGGTGAATATTTACAAACAGCACAAGACGCAGAATCGCAGGGTCACACACTGGCCGGTGGCCAGGCAGCGTGACCACGTGCTTCCCGCCCTTGAATCCCCAGAGTCCACACGAGGACCTGTCTCTGCCCTACCCCGTCCCTGAAGACGCTGAAGGAGACGTTTAATTCTCCTCCTTCCCACAGGGAAGTGTGCTGTTCCTGTAAAAGCCGCAGGCACAGCCCAGGGCTGGCAGGGCTGCTCACTAGGCTCTGGGGCCCCGGTCGTCAGCGTCCCACTCGGCTAACTGAAGCCCAGCAGCACACACAGGCGCTAATGCCCGTGACGCAGCACCAAGGGGAGGGCAGGGAAGGAAATGTCAGGGTACCAGGGCGAGCGCCCTGCCCACCCTCCATCTGTGCCCACGGCAGGGCTTACGGGAGCATATGCTGCCTGTTGCTCACTGACCATCTGCTCCGAGTTGCTGAAGTGTCCCCGTTACCGTGGCAACACAAACACTCCCTGGTCAGGTTTCACTTCTATCTGTGCTCTGGAATGGGGCTGGGGAGGGGTGGGGTGTTCCTTCCTCCCGGCCCTGCTGCCCCTCCCTCAGCGCTCCCTCCACCTCTGCCCTGGCCCTCTCCCCGCAGTTCGCCGCAGCACGTGCGGTTGGAAGGAGAGCTGGCCAATCTGAGAGCTGGGTGGCCGTGTATTTCTGTTCGCCTGGCGCCTGACTCCGGAATGGACCCTCCCCCAAATTTCAGGCTGGTGTCTGCGGGCTGAGTCTCTGCCCGCACGGGAGAGCTCCAACTGGCTGGGACACGGCCCCTCGGCCAGGGAACATCTGTCCACCCACGCAGTCTGGGGAGCTGGTTTAATGGGACAAATGGGTGGGCTTTCGTCAGCTGTTAGCAGGACCGTTTCGTGGGCCCTGTTGTGGGATCCACGTCCCTCCCGGCAGCACCAGGGGGCTCCTTGCAGGGGCCGCAGCTGCGGAGCCTCCTAGAGAGTCCGTGTTTTCAACTGGGGTTGAGAGCTGCTGAAGGGAGCGGGCCGGTTGCAGCCCCTTCTCCACCGAGGTGTCAGGTGGTGAGACTGGAGCCCCCCAGTGGGAGGCTAGGAGGGGTCTAGGGCAAAGCCAGACCTTTGCTATGTTACTCCAAAACTGGGTTCCCCTCTTGGTGAGCGTCGAGCCAGAAGACACAACCAAGCCCAGCGCGGGAGAAGGAAGGATTGATTACTTGCAGCAAGTAAGGAGAGCACCGGGGATATTTCCCAAAGCAGCAAAATTGGGGATGTTTTAAGCTAAGGGTACCTGCATCTTCATGAGGGGACTTGAAGCAGAAGAGAATTCAACATAGAATTGGGCAAAGGTGGACACAGCCCAGGCTTTAGCTGACTGAAGTTGGGGGGTCAACATCATCACCCTTCGCCTCCTGGGGGGGACTTAGTTCCTGCAGAGTAACTCAGACTGTGCTGTGCGCCCCTTGGGGAGGAGCTGGGACTCTTGTTTTATCGCGGATCCATTGTTTCCTGACTGCTTTTCCTTTGTTCCTGCGTTCCGTGCCTCCATTAAGATCATTAACTGCCGAGACCTCTTTAAGGGCAAGCGCCGTGTCCACGTTGAGATCACAAAAGGCTTAGGCCCAAAATGACTTCTTACGTCACGAAGGCCATGCCTGGTTCTTTCTCCAGGGACCCCCTACCCTGTCTGCTTACAGTTACTGTCTTTTTTGAGAACCGAGGGTTACAGAGATTCTGTTTCTCCCACTGGTTCTTGTCGGAGAGACCAGCTCCCAGGTCTGGCCGTGACCTTGGGCTGCTTCTCTCCGTCAGGGCGGGGGGGTGTGCCCGGGGCGCTACCGCCGGGCACCACACAGACCTGCACGAGGAGGCCTCACAGGCTGCTGAGCCGCACCTGCAGGGCCCACACCCGGGTTTATCAGGAGAGGGCAGAGCATGGCAGTTCCTCCCAGAAACAAGGGCGCCAGGCCGCCCTCCGTATTTTCCAAGTTGGTGGGACCACCCAGAGCTGGGACCAGGCAGGAGGGCAGCATGGGACCTACTCCAGGGTTTCTGGGGCCCCCTTGGCGCTTTGTCAGCCAGACCCTGGGCGTGGGCAGGAGCTGATGCCCAGGCAAGACCTGAGGCATCGCATGGTCTCCAGGGAGTCAGTGGGAAGCCAGGGACCCGAGCGACTCCGTGCGGTATAGGAAGCCACCTCTGGGGCAGAGTCAGCCTCTCGTGGCCAGACTCGCCCACCCAAGCCTCTCCTGAGACGCCTGCCCCGCACAGAGCCCCCCGGCTGCCGTGGTGGCAGCGCCCCCAGAATTTCACAAAATCTGCTGTAAAGGTTCATCTGTGACTCTAGGACGTGACTTCCCTCAGACCCAGGGGCTGGGTGTCACCACGAGGGTCTTGGTCCCTGCGGTCACTTCATCAGCACAGCCCCCCAAGCTCGGCAGTGGCCCTCAGCCTTACGCACCGCACCGCCTACTGGAGTTAGTTAGCCGTCCTCACCCTAGCCGGGCCCCCCAGCCACCTCCTGCCAGGCTCCCTTCAGTCTCCAGTCACCCGCCCGGTGCTCGGCCGCAGGCAGGTCCTCACTTCCTGGGAACAAGAAAGCAGGTGCTTGGCTGCTTATTAAGTTACATTTTCCTGGCCTTTCACCGTTGCACTTGTGAGCATAAAATAGTGTTATTTCAATAAAATTAAAATCTGGCCTTCAGCTTCTAAATTAACAAACATTGCTGGGCACCAAATGGCCTTAAGAGCAAAAGTCAAACTTGGAATTTTACCGAAAGCAAAACTCCTGTTAGACTTATTATCTCGATGGCTTTTTAAAATAGGAATTTGTTCATAATATCTCAAGTGTCTTTTAATTTCCGACAGATGCACATAAAAGACCCATTTCCAGGTTACTTGGGTAAAGGGTGGGAAGTGCTGATTTCCCTCTGTGCCATTTACCCTGTCTGTTCCAACATTATTTAAGCCATCGCAAATGTAGAAAGAAAGCGAACATAACACTGACACCAAAGAGATCAGCAAGAACAAAAACTATCAACTAATCTAATGTATAAGCAAGTGTGAAAATCCTAAGTAATTAGCAAACAATCCAGTGTGTTAAAAAGATTATACACTAATAAGGGACTAAGCGGTTTTTTTCCAGTGACGTAAGAATGGGTCCAATACTAGGTCTGTTGATATAAACCACCATCCAGTAGAGCAAAAGATAAAAATGTCTCTATAGATGCTGACAAACACTGGATGAAATTCAACATCCACTCTCACCTTTTAAAATGCTCCTAATAAAACAGCAGTTGATGAATACGTCTTTAATATTATCAGTGCTGTCTCAGCCTGAAAGCTCACATCCTGGGGAACCCTGCAAACACTGGGAAGAAGACAGACCCTCACAATCCCACAGCCCCTTCACACAGATCTGGTGGTTCTGGCCCATGCAGTTGAGTCAGAAGAAAGAAACAAAGTACAAAAATGGGAAAGGATGAGATGAAGTGATGATTACTTACAGGTTATTTCATTGTATATCTGGAAAACCCATGTACAAAAATGTAAGAGAATTTGGCAAAGTAATCGGCAGGCTTCCTGCCTGGAAACGAGAGCCAGTAGGAGATATGACAGAAGAAAAGGCTTCATTTATCACAGCATCAAAAAAAAGATAAGCTGTATAACAGTGTGGTTAGGAAGAACTATGAAAGTCCTACAGCAAGAAAACTGTACAGCACCTCTGGGGAACGCGCACACTGGGGCAGGGACCAGCACGCATGCGCTTGGGTTGGAGGACGCGTCGTGAAGATGCCCGTTTCTGCACCACGGTTGATCTGCACACATAGTGCAACCCCAACTAAAATGTTAACTATTTTTAACTAGCCACGTTAAATCTAAATTTGTGTGAGAAAATAAAAATAGGGCAAATCTAAGAGAAAAATAATAGAGGAATTAGCTCTATCAGATATTAAAACACATTTTGAAGTTATATTTTAAACTCTGTGTTACTGGCAAATGGATAATTAGGAAGTCCAGAAACAGACCCAAAATACATGTCATTTATGATAAAAGTGTTTAAATCGTTGGGGGAACATGATTTTCCTGTAGTGGTGTTACATAGACAAACACCTTGGAAAACTATAAAGCTGGCGCTATACTTCATCAAAGTTAATTCCAGACAGATCAATGATCTAAATGCTAAAGAAGAGAAACAGACGTGTACTGAAAGAAACCACAGGAGGGTTTTTATGTTGTATGGAAGGCCTAAATAAAGCACAAAACCCAGAAGCCATAATGATATGAACAAAAAGATGACATAAGAATAAAAATACTCTGTGTGGAACTAAACCGTCACCATAAGCCAGTCAGAAGATGAAGATAAGCTATAAAAGATATCTGTAACTCAGAAACCGAGAGGAGTTTCTTTGTTATTTAAGTCAATAATAACGAGACCAATAGGTCAATGATCAATGAGGAAAAGGAGGCAAAGGACCTGACAGCTCACAAGGAGGAAGGAGAGGTCGCCCTTAAACGAAAAGATGCCCAGCTTTTCTCATAAAACTCCCCGAGCGACCGTGTTCCACTTGGGTCAGGCTGCGCAGGCAATACGAAATCCCTCCCTTCTCAAGGGACGAAGGTTTGGCATGTCCATCAGAACTCTTATTTCCATGAATGTGTTCCACAGGTACAGTGACATGTGTGTGCAGTGACACGTGTGTGGTTTTTCGTGGCCATGTTCGTCATGGGTCCACCCTCATCCACAGATGCTGTTGCGTGTCACCTGCCCGCTGAGCGCTGGCCCTGCAGAGCGGAGCTCGGAGCCCAGGGTTGTGGCCACCAAAATCCTCACCTGAGACTCGGACCCGTGGACACCGTCATTTCCTGTTAGGACCCCGATGTGAAGGGCTGGCTTGGGACAGGTGCGACCCCCAGAGCCCTTAGTGGTTTTGTGAGCCCCGAGTCATGGGGCCCAAGTCCCTGCAGGTCACAGGCCATCCTGAGGGCCCTTGTCCCTCCAGAGACCCTGCCCCTCATGCCCGTACCCACGCTGTCGTGGGAGACCTCACCAGGGCCCAGAGCAGCCTGGGCTTGGGGGTGGGGGGGCCCATCCACAGGGGCCGAGGAGCCACCAGCTGGGTGTTCACTGAAACCACGAGGTGTGTTCAAGTCTCCTCATTTACATCTCAGCGTGTGTCTGGGCGAGGCTTTTCTCCCTGTGGATTAGTTTGCAGAGAAAACACTGCAATTCAGAAACACGTACAAATTGAAAAGGCACAGAAACGCTGGAACTGCCTTTTCTGATCGCTTATTCAAATTCATAGGGCTGTCTGAGCAGGACCCTGGCTCCTGGAGGCCAGTGGAGCCGAGGGACTTTGACCCCACGGAGAGCTGGAGCCCTGCCTTTCTGACCCGAGGACGGACCCCTTCTCCCAACACAACCCATGTCACACGAACGAAGCAGTGATCGCATGGGATGAACTCACCGGGAAAAGACGAGGAAGATGGACATATGTATGTTGTGGAATAAACTCAAGAATTGAAAAGCCTTGGAACTAAGGACCCGGGTTTAAGGTTGAGGTCTCCAAGTCTGTGAACCTGCCCCTCTCCCGGGGACGCGAGTCCCGTGCCAGATACAGGCTGGCATCAGGTGGGCCCAGCTCGGGGGCTCGACCGGGCTGGCAGGAGGCTGTCCCCTTGTCCGGGGTCTGTAGCTCTGCGGCACCTGCCCACTGTCCAGACGCTGTCCTCCTCCCCGAGCTGACCACCTCCCCCCGGAGCCCGGCTCCAGTTTCCAGCTGTTCCCACGGATCTGAGAAGAAACTAGGGTTTGCACAGCAGCCGAAGAGCCTTTTTCATTCTGGAGTATCTGTAACAGGTGGGAAACCAATCTCCCAAATGAGCCTCGTTGACGTCCCTCTGTGCCTGTTTCTTGTGGGGAGAACAGCATCTGGCGTATAGAAGGTACAGCCGCGGCCCCTACATGTAGTCGGGCTGCAAAGCCAGGTCTGATTGCCCAGTTCAGTTTTAGTTTTGCCCACAGAGGTAGCTGTTCTGTTCTGGCTGTGTGATTGTGATGATGGGGCTAAATGAGATAGGTGCTTCTCTGTAAGCACCTTTGCTGAGCACACAGCGACCTTGCACTGTGACTGTAAGTGCCCTCAGCCACTCGCCCAGCGATCCTGTCGGCTGCTTTTTGTGCCGGGGGCCAGGAGACCCCCTCAGCCCCACGTCGGGTGGACTGCAGAGGAGGTGGAGAAGATGGGAGGGGCTGGGGTTCCCATCACAAACACTCCCTGCAGCACGTCCAGCTCACAGGGGCTGGACCCCACTCCCCGGCCCCACACGTGGTTCTCTGAGCCAGTCCTGTTTTCTCCCAGGGCCCCAGCAAGGCACAAGCTGACCCTGATTTCCATAAGAAACTGGCCGGCATGAGGGGCTGGGGCCATGTGGCCAAGGTGATTGGGAGACTGGCTATGTGACTTTTCAGCAAGTTACTCACCCTCTCTGAGCCTCGGTTCCCTCAGCTCGGAAAGCAGGACAACACTGGATATCATGTAAGGACCGGCATGCAGTGTCCAGCACACGGGAGGTCTGAACAGTTGCCACTTTCCTCCCTTCCCCCCCAACCCCCCCCCCCCCCCCGGTGGAACCGCCGAGGGGTGGGCCCAAAGCTCGATGTCACTGGGAGTCACCCTTGAGCCGTGGTTCTTGCTTCTCAGTGGATGTGCCGCGCCCGCCCCGTGGTTCCTCAGCAGTGGGGATGGGGGCAGGGCAGGAGGAGGTGGGGCCAGGGGGCCACAGACGTGCAGCCCCATCTGCCTGGGACCCAGGCGGCAGTGCCGTTGCTGTGTTTGTGTCCAAAGCCCATGTTTCACCACAGAACCTGACAGTATGTGGATAGGATACTCGGGTGTTCGCTTTGACAACAGGCACCTCTAGATCTCTGTCCCGGCAGATCCGCAGTGGCCTCGCCCTCCTGGCGAGAATGGTGCCATGTTGTGACTCATCTGGGTCTACAGCGTGTGTGTGTGTGTGAGTGTGAGTGTGTGAATTAAATCTCTCTCGGCAGCTGCTGTTCCCCCGCAAGGCCAGCCAGCTTTTCTTGCTCCTCTTCCCCCCAGGGAAGTGGCCTTACCTGCCTGACTCAGCAGGGGTTTGTGGAGTGTCCACTTGCAGCTTGCCAGGCAGGGGTGGGGTCCCTGCTCAGCCGGCCGCCACCTCGCCCCTCCCCGGCTCAACTCAGGCAGAGCTGGAGCTCGCTGGGCCACTGCGACCCCCCCACCCCAGCCGAAGGAGTCCCCGTGACTTTGGGGTAGGCAGCGTCCCTGCCCTCTTCTGAGAGGGAGCCGTACGACCCTGGGTAGGGGGGCAGGCAGAGAGGGCAGTGTGGCTGGCTCGTCACCACCCAGCTCTGCTCGTGCGAGAGGACAGAGGAGGGCCAGGCACACCTTCCTCGCCTCCGACCGGGGGCGCATCCCACCAGCCCTGGTGTCCTCTGGGGCAGTGTCGGCACTGCCATCCGTGCGTCCTCTGGGGACCAGGGTGGGTCCTCCACTTTTCCTGTAAATGAGGAAAGGAACAGAGGTCTGCCTCAGCCCCGAGGGGGCGGGGCTCTGGCCCTGACCCGCAGACACAGGAATCTGCTTTCTTTAAACAAGAGCGGGCATGCACCTGCGCTTGGAGTGGCTGTTAGGTGTGACCCGGACGTTGGGTTAGGTGCTCGCTGACCGCTGAACCAGCCCCTTCGGCCGCATTTCCTCAGGCTCCTGTAGCGGACTGAGTGGATCTCAGACTTTGTGGCCAGAACCACCCAGAGTTCAGGACCAGGCGGGCACAGGAACCTGCATTTCTAACATTTCTGAGGAGCTGCTGGTGCCCCTGGCCCGGGAAGCAGACTGGGGGAGCCAGGCTCACTGCTGACATTCAGCTTCAATTCCAGGGCTCGCGGGAGGCGCCCAGGGGCCCTAGGAGGCAGGAAGCCCCGGTTAAGAGGTACATCATGCTGCTGAAGCCTGCATTTGTGTGCAAATTTCCTGGGGATCCTGGTTCAGGAGGCCTGGTCCCCCTTGTGATCAGAGTGCTGACAGCACAGAACATCCCAGGGGCCACCTTGCTTCTCGGTGCTGGGGACCAGGCCCCGACATCCGCGGCTGCTCTGTGGGCCATATGCCCCCCTTCTCGACCGGAGGCCTCTGCCTGACCCATGGGAGCCTGCTCCGGGGGACTCGGAACTCCTGCCCGACCCGGCGGCCGGAACCCCAACGGCTTAAAATCTCTGTCCTGCCGGCTCTCACCTGCTGACGAGGACCTGGTTAGAGGGCCGGCGGGTCGTGCCCCACCCAGGCTCCAGGCTTACCCACCCGGGTGCCGGGACCCAACACCCGGCACCCGACCAGCCGCTGAATCGCCCGAGGGCGACGCCCCCTCACGCCGCAGGGCCTCGGGCAGAAGAGTTCCCTCTGCTGCCCCCGCGCTGCTCTCCCGGCCCCGGCTTCCTCCTCTGAGGTTTTCCCTCCCAGCCCCCCGTGCAGACGTGACACGTGATAAAGAAAAGTGAGCCCACCTCTGGCTCTTATCTGGGGACATGGGACAGGCGACCCTTCCACCGACCGACCCGCCATGGACACGCCAGGCCCCTCTCTCCGGCGGACGGTGTCCTCCTGCCCTTGTGCTGGCACCACACCAGTGTCACAAATCACAGCGTCTCTGGGCTGAGGAGACTCCAGGACGAGCTGGACGACCACGCCCGCCCCTCCAGCCGACGGCAGGGGCGCAGGGGGAGCGTGCCTGGGCCTCCATCTGAGCGAAGCGATCGGAAGTCGGGGCTGCAAGCTGCGACGGCCCTGACCGCGGCCTCGGCCACAGAGGAATGTGCCACCGTGAACCGCTTCACACTTGGACTTCCCACCTGCGAGGGGCCGGCAGGGGGCGCTCAGGACGCCGCCCTCCCTGGGCTTTGAAGTGGCCAGGCCTGCACCTCGGCCAGCAGAGGGTGGGAGCCTGGCGGGCATCACACCTTCCTGCTGGTTCCAGGGTTGCCCGGGGCCTCCTCCGAGGGAGTCACAGATCTGCATAACACAGAGGAGGGGCGGGGTGGCAGCGCAGGGCAGCTGGCAGACGAGAAAGGTCAGCTGTGGGCCCCCCCCCAGGCCGCAGACCTAACCCCAGCAATGGCTTGGGGGTTCCAGGTGCCACCTGGGCGGGCTTGGGCTGTTCCCTGTGGGAATCGCTGCAAAGACACTCCTGCTGCTGGGAAGCTGATGGGGAGCAAGTTCTGGGGTCTCCAACCCCACAGAGGGGTCTGAACCCCCAAAGCCAGGTTTACGTCGGCCTTTGCCCTTGGATCACAAGCCAGACCCGCAGAGCTGTCCCTCAGAACACGGGCTTACCGGGCCAGGTAAGGCAATGTGGCCCCCGTGTGGCCCCCGAGGACTTGAGGGGGTTAAGGCTGAGGCAGGGGTGCAGCCTGAACCTGCTGGCGGGGGTGCCGACGTCCCCCAGGATTCCCGCTGCCCGTCGTGGCCCTGGGCCCTGGGCAGCCCTCCAGGGTCCTGGCTGCTGGGTGAGGCTGCGTGTGGAAGAAAAGTCACTTTGGGAAGCTTTCCACTCAGGACTGCCTCACCGCCAGGGGTGCTCAGAATATTGCTTTTGAGAAAGTTCTGAGGCGGGGCCCCAAATGCTCCGTTCCCACAGCGGAGGGCCCAGGACCCGGAGCCCGCGGCCTGGAGGCCGGAGGCAGTGGCACGGGGGCCCAGGAGGGAGGGTGGTGGGCCCCGGCGCTGGCCGGGGAGCTGCGTGCCTCTAACCCACTTGACAGATCAGGGGAACGAGGCTCTGGGAGACAAGACACCCACCCAGGTCACTGCAACCCGGTACTGCTGGCTTCCAGGGGGCCCGGCACTCTGCTCCTGTCCCACGGCGCCACAGCCCCTCCCTGTCAGGGGCAACGGAGGCCACATCCGTGCCAGGAAAGCCCTCTGCCAGCACCTAGTCACAGGCCCCCACGGCTCCGACTCCTCAGGAGACAGGAGCGGCCACGACCCCTGGGCGCCTGCACACCCCATGACCTACTGAGAACAGCAGACGTGAGTGTCGAAGGAAGCGCAAGTGAGGACGCACGGGGGCCCAAGGGGCCAGGGGCAGCCAGCACCGCAGTGAGCGGGATTCGAGCCACGCTCAGGCCGTCGCCAAGGCTTCGGTCAGACTTCTGGGAGACGGGGTCCCCCAATCAGGGCAGCAAGCCTTGTCTCGGTGAGGGTGGGGAGAGCCGGTGGGACAGGTGTGGAGCAGACACACAGTAAATCCTGGGGAAGGTGGCAGGGGCACAAGAGGGAGAGAGGTGGCTTAAGCTGGACAGGCAAACGGGGCCGCACGTCTGAACCTCCATCCAGCCTGGGGTAAAGTCGCAGGGAGCAGGCGTTGGGGCAGGCTCAGGCCAGGCCACACCGTCAGAAAGGCTGGGCTGAGGTGCCTGGGCCGACCCCTCTGCGACACACTCGTGGCGCCTCTAATGGGCCGGGCCACGCTAGCCGTGAGTGCCAGGGCTCCCGGCCTCACGTCCACGCCTGCTGCCCTGATGCTGCCTGGTGACTCTGGCCCTGCGAGGGCTGGCTGAGCAGTGTTCTAGAAAAGCCCACCCTCCGTGTCCTCAGAAGCAGGCCAGCAACTGGCCGACCCCCCAGCGCATCCCTGGAGCCCCCTTTCTACTCACTGGTCTGTCCAAATCCTGCCCGCGTCAAAAGGAATGCTTTCAGCTACAAGTAGCAGACTCCTGGAATAACAGTGTCTTCAGCAAACAAGCTATTTTTCTCACAGAACAAGGAGTCTTGAGGTGGGGAGCTCAGGGCTATTTCAGTGCTCACTGATACCAGGGCGCTGGGTGAGCGCCTCCTCATGGCCACAACGTGGCTGCACAGCCGTAAGTGTGATATGCTTACACAAAGCCAAAGGGAAAGGAGTGGGTGAGAAAACGTCCACCTAATTAATAAACAAATAACATAATGTGTGCAAGGTGTCCCATAACGGGGGCAGCAAAATCGTAGTTATCGCTTTTATTAAAAAAAAAAAAAAAAGAAAGAAAGAAAAGAAAACGTCCAGCTAGTGGGAGTTAGCATGAAAGGATCTTGTCAGGAAAGTGACAGCTTTTCCCAGCCACTGAGAACCCAGAGTCTCTGTGTGTGACCAGCAGAGCTGCAGAAGCATGTGGACCCATCCAAGGAGAAGGGAACAGCGGGACGGAGGCACCAGGCCAGCTTCACAGGCAGCAAAGCAGAGACTGAAAGAGGCAAACTTCGGAACTATTTGCCTGAAGTAAGAAAAGTGGAACATGGACCTTGAACCATCACATGAGTAGACGGGGAGTGGGGGGGGTCACTCCACGAGGCCGGTCCGACCGGCCACTCCCTGTTCCTGGCCAATCTGAAGACCACCTAAGTGACAGCCCGGCCACGCCGTCTGCTGTCTCAGAGCCCAGCCCGTCCCGTCCCATGTCCTCTGTAGAGCATCACCAGCCCAGCCAAGATCAGCGAGGCCCAGAAACACATCCAATGCCAGGAACACGCCCTGGTCCCTGAATGAGGGTATTTCTGCTGTGCGCTCAGGACAGTGACCCGCACACGGCGCTCCCTCCGTGGAGCTGCCTGTGGTTGGTGATGCCCGTGCACCGGGCAGCACTGTGAGACAGAGGCAACCTCCTTCCATGGGTGTCGCTAGCGCCTGGGCCTCATGCCTTCTCAGACAGACCCTGCAGGACAGAGCAGCCGCTGTGAGCGGTGGTCCAAAGAGAAGGGAGACAGTGCCACAGACGGCTGGGAAACCCAGGTGAGACACGATGGTCCTGTGTAGGCTGCTCAGGACGCCGCTCGGTGCCGCCTTCCTGGAGGCTCGGGGATTGACGACGGTGCCGCGTTTCCAGTGTGCTGAGGAGGGCCGTCCGTCAGTGGGGGGTCCCGCGCCTTCCCTCCTCTTCTGGGCCTGCCCTTCATTGCTGCTGTGTGCTGGGAGCCGTGGGGCCACCAGAGCCGAGCCTCTGCTGCGCTCGGGGCCACGGTGGGCGGAGGAGCCTCAGCGCTGGGCGCTGTCCCCACGTCAGCGGTGGGCTTTCCAGGCTGCTGGCCCACGGCAGGACAGGGGAAGACAGGGAGAGCAGCCCTGAGTGTGAGGTTCTCTGGAGGCTGAGACAGACAGAGCAGCTCTCCCACAGACCCCTCCTGTTTCCTGAGCTGATGGCAAGGACTTGGCATGCCCGGCACCTGGGAAAGTCACATTTTACGGTCCCTGCTGTGTATGGGAGGTAGGGCCCCAGAGAAGCGTTCTCTTTGCCCGGATCCAAATTGGTGCTGTCTGCTGCTGAGGCTAGTTTCTTATTTTTTCCTGCTTTCGCAAAAGTAGCAAGTTAGCATAGAAGCACTGAGGAATCCCAGCTGCTCCTGACCCAGGCTCCTGACCCCTTCCTGAGGGCACCTGGAGGCCAGAGGATTGTGGTCCCGGGTGGTGCCTGGACTTGCAAATCCAAGGGGAACAGCAGCCTCCGCTCACGCCGAGCACACGGGGCCCATGTGGCTGGCAGTGTGCATTGTGTTAAGCTTCTTAGACAAATAGCTATTAAATATGTAAAACTATTAAATACTACAAATCCCTCCCATCAAATGGCGATGATGGGAAGGTGGCAGTGTTGCCGCACAATTTAATCCACGAAGTTTGCGTGACTTTGTCAGACAGAGGGGCTGCCACCCAGCTGCTGTAACCACAAAATGGGAGGAGGCTGCACATCAGAGGCCCCTGAGATGAGGGTCTCTGGGGATCTGGCCAAATGATCTAAAGCAAACATCCGGGCCTGCCTGCGAGTTCAACAGCCAGGTCCAGGGGTGGCCTAAGAAATGCTAAATTATTTTCCAAGAAAAACAATGCATAATATAACATGCAAAATGCCTAGCACACAGTAGGGATGCAATAAATATTTGTTGAAGGATTTGATGAGCGATGGGACATTTGCATTTTGGTGTAACTTTTATCATTGCGTAATCAAAGAAATCCAAAATTCGCAGCAATGCCGCCAAGCCACAGAGCCTGTGGCCTTCCCCATCCCGCGTTCAGCCTGGGTTTCACGTCTGTCCAGCGCCTGCCCTGTGTCGGTCCCAAAGTGACCAGTTGTCCCCTATTGTTACCGTACGTCTCAGCACCCCAGAAGGCAAACCGCACTTTTTACTGAAATACAGACATAGGAAAATATAAATGAGCGAAGAAACTACCTCCCACAAACATAAGGAACTTTAAATGACCTGTGTGCCAGTGTCACTAGCAAATCTGCGAGAAGCCACAAACGGTGCCACCATGGGTGAGGAGGTGGGAAGACACCAACCACCCCTACGCTGGTCATGGCCCTGCAGAACCCCCGCACCCCGGCCCGAGACACGCGCTCGTGCATGCCCACGCACAGCCCATCCCCTGGCGGGTGCAGAGTCAGGGCCCCCCATCCTCGTGTCAGACGGTGGGCAGCGCGGCCTCTCCAGGCAAAGTGTTTTTTTTCCAGTGAAGTAGGAATGGATCAATACTAGGTCTTTTGATATAAACCACCATTTAGTAGAGCAAAAGATAAAAATATTGTCTTTAAAGATGCTGACAAACATTGGATGAAATTCAACATCCACTCTCTGCGTGTGAAATGCTCCTAATAACATAGAAATCCAAATAAGATAGAGATCCGACGCCCTGGAGCCCTCTTCAGAGCCTCAGCTGCTTTTTTCCACAAGCTCCACGTCTGGCCCCTGTCAGGCATCCCCAAGCTTTCACCACCACACAGCTTGTGTAATGCAGACAAGTATTGATATTCCTGACCTGTGTTTTATGTGTCAAATAAGTAACATAAACAGAAAATACTCACAGGTTTAGAAATACTAGCAGACTTTTTTTTTTTTTTTAATTGAAGCGTAGCTGATATACAATATTATATGTTTCAGGTATACAATATAGTGATTCACAATTGTTAAAGGTTATACTCCAATTATAGTTATTATAAGGTATTGGCTATATTCCCTGTGCTGTACAATGAACCCTGTAGCTTATTTTATATAGAACAGTTTCTCTTAACCTCCTAACCCCTAGCTTGCCCCTCCCCCCTTCCCTCTCCACACTGGTAACCACTAGTTTGTTCTCTACATCTGTGAGTCTGTTTCTTTCATGTTTTATTCACTAGTTTGCTGTATATTTTAGGTTCCGCATATAAGCAATATCATACCGTCTTTGTCTTTCTCTGTCTGACTTCGTTCACTTAGCATAATAATCTCTAAGAAGTCCATCCACGTTGCTGCAAATGGCAAAATTTCGTTCCCTTTTAGTGGCTGAGTAATATTGCATTGTGTGTAGGTGCCACATCTTCTTTATCCATTCATCTGACGATGGGCACTTAGGTTGCTTCCATGGATTTGCTATTGTAAATAGTGCTGCACTCAACACTGGGGTGCATGTGTCTTTTTGAATTAGTGTTGAGCACCTCCTAAGCATCAAGCTGTGGTGTTGTGCACAGAGTTGGGGCGGGTGGGGAGGGGAGGTGAAGAGACAGGTGCCCTCACAGGATCAGCAATGTATGACGCTCAGGGCCCACACCACCACTGCAGGCAGCGCCGAGTGCGAGGGTCACCACTGGTAGCGGAACCTTCTCTCTGTGTACCGCTAACCCAAGGCCCCCACTGCCTGGACCGGCGGCAGTGTTGGGGTTGATCACGTGAGGGCCCGGCGAGGGAAGCGGGGCATCTGGCCCGCAGGCAGAGGTGGCCCCCAACACCGTCAGCCAGGGCATCGTGAGAGGAGGCCTGGGAAGGAATGGCCTGGGAGGAGGAGACCAGCTTCGCAAAATGTTACTTAGGCTCATATTGGCTTTTTCCCTGGCTCCTGATGGGGATGGCACCTCAGCACTTGTGCATACGGGTCCTCTCTGGTTGGAGGAGAAACTCGGCTCCCAGTGACAGACAGCCTTGGTGGATCAGCGTGGCCTGGAGGGGAGCAGACATTGGCATTCCCCCCACCTCCTAGCCGAACTGGGAGAAGGGCTCAGGGAAAAGGGGGCTGGGACAGGTGTCAGTCAAACAACACTTCCCCTGCACCCCACGTTGTTACAGAAGCGGAATCAAGCTAAGAATCAGCCTGGGAGCTACCATCAACAAGGCAAGAAATAACAGATGCTGGAGGAAGAGGAACCCTCGTGTGTTGTTGGCAGGGATGTACAATAAATCAGTGCAGCCACTGTGGGCAACAGAGTGAAAGTTCCTCAAAAAACTAAGAGTAGAGCTACCATACGATCTAGCAGTTCTGGTTCGGGGCCTCTATCTGAAGAAAACAGAAAGAGTAATTCAAAAATTTATATGCACCCCGGTGTTCATCGCAGCACTATTTATAAGTGTCTTTACAGCCAAGACGTGGAAGCAACCCAAGTGTCCGTCGACAGACAAATGGATAAGGAAGATGTGGTACATATATACAATGGAATATTACTCAGCCATCAAAAGAATGAAATCCTGCCATTTGCGACACGGATGGACCTTGCAAGTATTCTGCTAAGTGAAATCAGTCAGAGGGAGAAAGACGGATTGTGCAATTTTACTCATCTGTGGAATCTGAGAAACAAACAAAACAAAAACAAGCTCATAGATACTCAGCTGCATTGTGTCAGATGGAAACTACACTTGTGGCCATGATCACGCTGTAGTGTGTACAGATGTCAAATTATATTGTTCTACAGCTAAAACTTCTATTTCAAAAAAAGAAAGAATCAGCCGGGGGGTTGCCTTTGCGGGAAACGTGGTCACAGAGGGGCGATGAGGGCAGGCAGTGGTATCAGAGGGCGCTCGACACAGCCTCTGGGGACAAGGGTGCAGGCCAGGAGGGAAAGGGGACCTTTCCCACAGTGCATAGTTTATTTTTAAACCTGTGAGAGGCAAGCAGATGTTGTCTGATGGTTTTGCTTACAGGCCCAAAGTTGTCACCAGGGCCCAGCTAGTCTGGGCTTGCTTGTCACCGGCACAGGTCTGCACACAGAGGGGCCAGCAGGAGCCTGGAGCCCCCACCCAGCACACCCCCTCCAGTAGGGGCTGGGCTGCCCCTTCAGCAGGTGGGCGGCCACCATCTGTCCCCTCCGTGGGGCTTCTGGGTGTGGTCCCACCTGAGGCAGAGGGCTGGATCAAATGAGCTTTTGAGGTTCCTTCCCTCACAAGTCCCTAAAGTCTGTTCACTGGAGCCCGTGAAAAGTTAAAAACATAAAGCAACCATGAATATAAAAGAGTCAAATGGAAGCTTTGGCTATCGCCCTCCTCTCCCTGTGAGAGCCGACACCAGGGGCTGCAGCTCTCAGCTTCTAGGGCTGCTGCCTGCCTGCACGCCTCTGGGAACTAGGCCATCAGCAGTAGGCTGAGAAGTGAGGCCGCACCATCTCCCCGCACAAATGACTCTGAAGAGTGTCTGAGATCAAAGGAGCCAGGCGTGTCTCCCGCTTGGCTTGTCCCACAACAGCCCCCAGACGGGAATTCACACCTGCCTGGGGCTGGCCCCGAGTGAGGAGGCATCGCCTGCAAAGGTCCATGAGTTTGAACTTTCAAAGGGTGCCCTCTGGCAGCCCCTCCAGGGACAACAAGATGAAAGGGTGACCTTGCTACACCACAGAAGATGCTTTCGCGGGGTCTGCATTGCAGCGGACCCTCTTCACAGTTCCTTGGCTTGAGGCCTCTAATCCTGCTTTCCACAAACCGTGCCCCTCGCCAGCCAGGCACAGAGCTGCAAGCTGTGTTGGAGTCCAGAGGGCTGCCCGATGTGACTTGGAGCCAGAACTCGAAGGATAAAGAGCAAGGGCAGGACACATTGGGAGGGACAGCGGTGGACACCTCGGCCAAATGGACGCATAAAACCTTAATCTAGTAGCTGGAGTGGATACACCTGAACTTGTTAACATGACCGATTTCCCTGAACTTCTCCCATTCAGCTGGGAAACCAAGGACTGGCCACTTGAGTGTGTCACTGTAGCCCTGGTGACATGAGCACATTCGCTCAAAAACGTCTCTAAAATAGTGCCCGGAGCATGGGGCTGGGGGTGCGTGTCCCTGCAGGGGGACTGCTCTCTTAGGGTAGCTTGCACACCCTCGGTGCTCAATGAATGTTTGTTGGATACACGATTTGATGCTTGATATAATCTTCCTGAGGGTTAGCCTCTGTCACGGAACAATAATTTACCCGAAACTCTTCAAGTGATGTATGTTGTTTCTGCTCATTTCAGTTACTGTTTAGCAATGTTGTCTGAGCATCTGGGTTTTGCCCCCGTGGCTTGGATGTGCATGGAGACTTCAGCTGTCCCAGAAGTTTTCCCAGAACAATCAGACTGCAGGCAACCGTAGCTCACCTGAGCCCTGTGGCCCAAATCCTGCGAAAACACTGTTTCAGGAAGAACTTAATTTTTGTCTACAAGAAGTGTCATTGGCTGCTATACACCATAAACTAGTGAGATAGTTGTCAACAGAAATCCTTCCTAGAATAGACAATTTTCTATTTAAAATTTGCCAACCTAAAAAATACCTACACAAGATTGTTTGTTTCTGCCAGTTTTTCTAAAGCCTGACTCATGGCTACACAATTTACCCTTGATCTTGGCTCACCAAAGATGGTCTTAGTGGTTTGAAAGTCAAGTCGACAGAGTTCTGAATAAGCCCCCCTTTAGCAGTGGATGGAGCAGCTGTCCATCTGGGCCGTTCGCTAAACACACATCAAACTCGGGGCACCCCTGCCGGCACCCCCGGGGACGGGACGCCCTCTGGACAGGCCCCAGGTGAGCCCCAAACCCAGGCCGTACCCTCTCACATCTGCCCCCTGAGGAAGCAGAGCTTTGCTCGCCTAGGTGCTCACTAACTGTTCCTGTGACAAGGAACAGAATTAATGAGCGTAAGGGTGGCCGCCCTGGACCCTGGTCCTCGACTGCTTTTGTCAGCAGAGGTAGCGGCTAAGGGTAGGTGGTGACCGGGCACAGCTGCCCCTCCACCCCAAATGAGACCAGCCCTCACCAAGCAGCTGTCAGGCCAGCCAGCCAGATTCCAACAGGTGGTCTGTACAGGTTAAAAACTCCCTATCCTGTTACTGGTTCCCAGAGCTATCCAATTCCCCCTTCCTTCTTCTGGGGAGAACTTTGTTATGAATAGAAACTTTGAATCTCAAGCTGCGTCCTCTGTCCTTCCCTCCCGGACAGGAGAACCTCAGACCAGACGCAGAGGAGCAGAGCCCGTGGTGCTGAGTCCCCTCCTGCCAGTGGGGGGTGCCCTGAGCCGCCTGACCGGACATCAGTGCTCCCGTTGGCAGTTCAGGCCAAGATGCGGACAGGGGTTCAAGGATCCGCTTCCCAGCCCACCAGCCAGGAGAAAAGGACTAAGATGAGGGGCTACATGATCCCTAAGGCCCTCGGCCCCAAAGTTCTACCACCTTACTGGGCTCACGACCCCACTCACACTCTGGCCCTTCCCAGTGCAGGGTGGGCAGGGGCAGGGGCAGGTGGGCGGGGGACGGGGAGGCTGGAGGAAGGCACTGGGGCTTGGCACGAGCAGGCGCTAGCTGCGTGACCTTGGACAAGCGCCTTAGCCTCTCTGATCCTGGGGGTCCTCTACCAAAGCGGGGATGTGATGCCTCCCTGTCAGGGCGGTGAACAGGGGTGCAGACCCGCGAGCGCAGCGGCTGCCACCGGCTCCCGCCCTGGAGCTCACCTCCCACCCGCTCCTCGCAGCCTTCCCCTCCCCCGACCACATCCCTGTCACTAAGAATTCATGGTCTCCCCAGATGTGTTGAAGTTCCTTAAAGAGGCCTGGACAAACCATGAATCCTCTCAGTTTCCTCATTTTAAAAAGCTGAATGACACTTTCAACAACTTGTACTGCAAATGTTACCATGGAATCCAATGGAAAGTTATGTAAAAGTCCTCGAACAGCCTAAACGTGACACGAACGTTAGTTATTGTAATGACACACTCACCGTGGCGACTGATTCAGTGTGGCACTTCACATATTAAAAGTGGATTTTGCCACACATGCTCATAATTCAAGGAAGCCTCTTTCACAGTTTTTTATGGTAGGGGAATGAGCTTTATTTGACAACCTAAGAGAAAGAAAAGTAGATAATTAACTTTGGTGTTTTTCCTTTTCCCTTTTAATTGTTTTAGCTCATTGGTTTGGTCTTGTTTTGTTTTTCTTTTCTCAAGTGACCACGCCTGAATACATGCTGTATCCTCAGTAACAGAATGGTCTGGGCAGTTCCGAGGTGTGTCAGTCCCTCTCATGCCTCCCCAGCCAGCCAGACCCCGCCCCGGTTGCAGCCATCCTGCTGATCGGTGACCAGTTGCCTGGCACAGCAAAAAGGGAAGGGGACTGTTTCCCCTGGTCCCACGTCCCACTGAGAAAGGTTCAGGGGAGGCTGGTGTGGTGACCAGACAAGGCGGGGCTTCCGGGAGACTCCAGACAGCCAAAAGGGAAAGTCAGGAATCGCAGACTCGCCCCCTACCACCCTTCTGTCAGGCAGGGTCTCACTGGTCAGCCCCAAACTTCAGCTGAGGTCCGAAGCACAGTCAGTGGTGCGTCCGAAGAAAGGAGGAGCGAGAGCCCCGCCGGGGGCCACCTGGCGGGGCTTGTCCCTGGGGCTGCGGTTGGAAGAGGTGGCCCTGGCACGCGGCGAGCCGTGGGGCGTGGAGGAGGGCGTGGAGGGGTGTGGTCTTGAGACAGGCCGTCTGCACTCCTGCTTGGCGTGGCGCCGCGGTCAGTTCCTTTCCCACGAAAGACCCGCCCAAGTCGCGCTAGGGAAGCCAGTGAGTCCTGAACAAGCCACGTTCATTTGGCATTTGACTTTATGACGTCCTTCGCTGTCTGCAGTAACTCTGGGCAGTGAATGTTTATCAGTGGGGCCCCGAGCGCCACCGCCTGCGACTGGAAAGCACGGTCGCAGTGCCTGGACAAGACGCGGTTTGTCTTCTCGCGGAAGGGAGTCGCCGTTCCCGCTGGAGCTGCACGATGACCCAGGACCGGGGTGGGGGTGGGGGGGTCTCATTTTGCTTGAGACCCAGATGCGGAGGAGGGCGCCTTGTCAGGGCCCTTTCGGAGACCCCAGCAGCACCCTCCGGCTCCTGGGGAAATTCCCAGGCTCCCGGGCCGTCGGCCTGGTGCTGGCAGCCCTCTTCCCAGGGGCGTAACCGAGGTCTGAGCAGCTGTGCCTTTGCCCCAGGTTATACAGCTAACAAGTGGTGGGTCCAGGGTTCCAAACCAGAATCCAAGCCCAGGTCTGCACTCAAGTAGGCAGGCACGCGCACACGCAGGCACACGAGTGCACACACCTGCACACGCTGGTGAGGGCAGCTCAGAAGGCTGCCCGGGCCCAAGGACCTTCACGCAGGCACAGTGGCCACAGAGCAGCCAGGGTCAGGCTTGGGGTCGTGGGAAGAGCAGCTCCGTTTCTGGTCCCATCTGCAGACTCTGCCCGTGCCGTTTAGCAGAGAAGCCCTAAGTCCCCACAGATCACCCTAAAGAACAAGACAGGTGGGGCCTGGCAGCCCACGGAGCTACCAGCACCCTCTCCTGAGGTCTGCGTGCCTGCAGGGCATCTGACCGCCCTGAATTCTAATCCTGGAAGCAGGAGCTCCAGCCCTCTCACCGGGCTAGTCCTGAGAGGGTGGGGCAGGGGTTGTTTCTGGAAGTCCAAGCTAGAGCCCGCCCCTCGGCTTCAGACTCTGGAAGTGCCTGTTCCCTGTGTTATGTCCTCCTCTGCTTGAACCGGCTCAAATAGATGCGGGTATCTGCAGTTGTACTCTGACCGCCAGATCCTGCAGTTGCCCCCAGCTGGGCCTACGCTTGCCCCCTTCTGGAGGTGAAGAATGCTGCTGACGAACCCTTGGGCCTGTTCTTTCTTAGCTAGAAAACAAGCCGGTCGGCTGAGTTATTGCTCGGTGAGTCCTTACCTCCAACCCTCCCGCCCCTTCATGGGAGGGTGGTGAGGACTTGCCACCCTGAGCCAGGCCTGGAGAGCTGCCCCCTCGTCCCGGGAGGGGTCCTGCCAGGCCCGCTGCCCACAACCCAGCGGCCCACAGACGCTGAGTGAGAAAGGGAGCTTACTGCCCAATGCCACCGAGCACCGGCGTGATGACTTGGGGCACAGGGTTGTCATAGCGATAGCTGGTTACCGCACCCAAGCATGGTTTTGAGAATAAAACGAGACATTAGACGGCTTCGTGTGTCACACGCACATGCGCACTATCGTTGAGACACCGTCGCCCGACAGTCTCTGCCGGTGTCTGAGATCCAGCTGTTCGCTGGGGATCCCTTTCTCCCCTGTTCTCTTCTTCCCTCCGCCCATCTCAGGACCGCGCAAGGGTCTGATCACAGACGCTGTGCTCTGTAGGCAACTCCCTGGCGTCTCCCTACCCTTCTGCTACCTCAGGTGGGGCGGGGCACCACCAGGACAGTGGCCCCAGATGGAGGGGCATCCGGAAGCCCCTCGAAGCCTTCCTGGGCCGCCATCTCCACCCTCCTCCCCAGCCGCCCCACAGCTAGTCCTGTGTGTCTGTTCCCTTGCTCAGCTCTGCCGGCTGCGTTCCCAGCCAGGCCACCGTGAGATGCACTCAGGGAACCTCTTCCACACCAATGAGTCCCACGGCAGCCCTCCCCCTCCAGACCCCGCTGTGTGACTTAATAAACACAGAAGCCTCCATCTTCCCCCCACGCCAAGCTGCCTTCCCTCCTCCCCAAGGGGAGCTGTCGTGCTTGCCACCGTGGCCCTTCCCGTCAACTTCTAGTTGACTTGGGAACACACAGCCTCTCTGGTCTGCACAGGTGCGGCTTCCCTCCACCTTTGGCAAACTGACCTCAGGCCTAACGCAAACATAGTAATTTTGCTCTCTCCATCTCTTCCTTTGAAATTTCCTCCACAGCTTCCCCGGGAGTAAGGAGGCTCCGAGGGTTGGGGTCAGACAAGGTGAGCAAAACCCAGGTGCCCCTGAATCTCCCTGAGCCTCAATTTCCTCGTCCATAAAATGGGGGCGTCCTTTCCAGGAGGTGTTGCTGAGCCAGAGAGGCGGCTGTGCTCACCGCCAGCAGGTGCCGCGCGCCTCTCCTTCCTCTCTGTGTGCGTCTCTGCCCCTGTCTCTCTCTCTGTCTGTGTCTTTCTCTGTCTCTGTCTCTGCTTCCACCCCTAACGGTCATGCCCTGGCTACCTGGCCTCGACGCTGAGGCCTGGGCGTCTGGAAGACGCACATAGGAGCCCCTGCCGTGCTCACTGCCCTTCCTAGGTCACTCCTAGTTCGAGGGTGGTGTCTGAATCTGCCCTTGGCCTGAGAGGCAGAAGGCCCAGGGGGCTGATGGGAAACTGAGGGGACGGCCAGCTTCTCTGCAGGAGTTGGAACTTGAGACAGACAGGCAGCAGGAGCTGAACAGCTGGCGGCTGAAGCCAGAGCCAGACACACAGAGAGCAGGTAACGAGAAGTGGGGTCGGCGCAGGGGCCACCGAAGAGGGGCTGCGTGTCCTGGGCCGACCATCTCCCTTCCCTCCCCTGACCCCTCCTGATCCGAAGGCTGCATCCCCCCTTTGCATCCACACGAGCCCTGCAGCCCAGGTGGGAGGGTCGGCCTGAGCCGCGGCCACATCGGCCCTTCCGTGTCTGGGGGTGTGTCTTCTCTTCAGCCGGGCCTTCGAGGGGCCCGGCCGCACACTGACCCCTTGTCATCCCCAGTCCTTGGCTCTCCCAGGACCGCGTCTCCTTCAAAGTGGCCACACAAGCTAGCTTGACGAGCTAATCCCAAAACCTGAAAGAAATGAGGCACCATTGAAAAGCAGTCAGGCGGATGTCACCTAGAGGATGGCTCTCCCTCTCCTCTGCCCAGAAGGCTGGGAAGTGGGGACCTCAGGCAGGTCTGGGCCACCAGCATGGGCTGTCTGAGTACTTTCTCCTCACGGATTTCTCATCTAGAACAGAGTCGGAGGGGATTCCAAAGCAACGGGAGATAAACCTGCCAAAGCAGGTTCTCTCCTCGTTGTACTAATTCTTTAAGCAAAATAACCACAGTAACAGCTAATGCTTATTTGGTCACGTATTACTTGTCACGTGTGCTTTCAGCTTAAGTCACTGAACCCTGTGGCACAGATACTACCATCATCCCCAGTATTTTACAGATGTGGAAACTGAGACACACACAGGGCAGCACCAGGACTCTCACCCTGCGCTCTCACTTCAGAGCCTGGACTCCTAACAACCGCTGTCCTTTGCAGTTTTCAGGGAACCGTCAGAAGCTAAGAGATCTGTAACGTTTCAGGCTTTGGGGTCAGATGCGATCTCCTCGCCTCTCCAGCTGCCGTGACTGTGGGGAAGGATTTAACCTCTCTGAGTCCCAGGTTCGTCACCTGTGTGACAAAGTAGGGCTACTGTCAGGCTTAAATGGCCTGAATTCTATTACAGAAGATGCGGCCCTCCCAGTCAGAGCCGAGCCTCCAGGCTGAGAGGGGCCGGTGAGGGCGGAGCCTGAGGACTGTTCCTGGGGCACGGGTTCTCCTTTGTCCCCTCGGCTGCCGCCCTCCTACCTCTACCCCTCGCAGTGCTTTCCGATGGCTCTGGAAGCCCTCCTGCCTACCCATTTCTGTCCAGGGCGACTCCCCAGCTTGTGTCTGCTGGTTCCCAGTGTGGCTTCACGCTCATGACATAGAATCACAGAGTCCCCTCAAAACCCGTGTTCGCGAAGGAGCGGAGGGTCAGAGGCCTGAAGTGGTCTGTCCCGTGTCACAGGCTCTGCAGTACAGACGGTCACCAGTCAAGCAGGGGCTGGATCCGTTCACCCAAACCACTTGCTGTGCGCCCTGAGTGCCAGGCACCCGTCCAAGCGAGCAAGACGTGTGAAGCTTCGCCCTCCTGGCTGCAGCCGATAGGGGACAAGATCATAACCGACAGACGCTGCGCAAGGGGCCACAGCAGGAAACAATGGCGGAGGTGGGGAGGGCGTGGTGCTCCAGAAAGGGACGAGGGAACCCCATCTTCTGAGCAAGCCACCCGCGCAGGGCGTCCCACAGGCTGGGCGGCCGGTGCCAGCTTCCCGCCCGCTCTCAGGGGCCCTGCTCCCCCGCCAGCTTACGTGTGGCCTCCTGCCCTGCCTTTCGGGCCCAGGCTCTCTGAGCACCTACTGTTTACAACAGAGCAGGGAAAGAGTGAGGCTCCTCCCAGAATGGGGCGCAGGGGCTGGGAAACCAGCAGGTGCTCTGGACAGAAAGCTGTGCAGAAAAGAGAGTATCTGGAAACAGCGCTCTGACCTACATAGCACAGAGCGGGACTGTGTCAGCTTCCGGAAGCGTCTGGGCGACAGAGCTGCCCGGGTTTCAGCACCACTCCCCATGGCCCCTGGGGAGGCACAGGGACTCCCAGAAGGGGAGAGAGCAGTAACCCCCTCTTATCCTCAAGCCTTTCTGTGCCTTCCCCCACTGTCATTACCACATCTGTGAACATCTAGATTCCAGAGAAACAGGGCACCGGATTAGATCTCTAGCAGCCAGGTTCTTAGGCAAATGTTTCCCCTTTAAACGAAGTAAGTCTATTAAAGAATATGAAAGACAACAAACAGCTCTGGACACGTGGCCTGTTGAGGCTAAAAGAAATGAAGGTTTTGGGCTTCCCTGGTGGCGCAGTGGTTGAGAGTCCGCCTGCCGAGGCAGGGGACACGGGTTCGTGCCCCGGTACGGGAAGATCCCACGTGCCGCGGAGCGGCTGGGCCCGTGAGCCATGGCCGCTGAGCCTGCGCGTCCGGAGCCTGTGCTCCGCAGCGGGAGAGGCCACAACAGGGAGAGGCCCGCGTACCGCAAAAAAAAAAAAAAAAAAAGGAGAAATGAAGGTTTTTTTCATTTGGGAAAGGCTTTGAGGTGACATCTCGACTCTGGGAAATAGAGCACAGCTAATATCTGGGAGGAAGGCTCTCGTGCTCCGACGTTTCGAGTGTTGGTGACAGTTGTGTGGTGTTTGTTGTGCTGTGTTGTGTTGTGTTGCTCACTTGCCTTTCTTTCTGGGAGGTTGTGCATCTCCGATCTTCTCCTTCCTTGGAAATGTTTAGCAAGTAGGCAAATTCACAAGTGTGAAATCCATGGGTCATGAGGATTGACTGTATACATATGTACACATACGTGTAGTCTCAGGGTGTGTACGTGTGAGATGGCCACCAAACATAGGCTGCATTGAAGTTGCCATCCGTGTATTGTGCTACTTTCCTGTGCCCTGTTTGCTCCAAGCACTGGGACTGAAACACTGAGAGACACAGAGTTGCTGCTCCCAGAGGCTTTATTCTTTTTTTTGTTTTAAATGTTGAGCCTTCTTTTAATGTATTTATTTTTATATTTATTTTTGGCCGTGTTGGGTCTTCGTTTCTGTGCGAAGGCTTTCTCTAGTTGCGGCGAGCGGGGGCCACTCTTCCTCGCAGTGCGCAGGCCTCTCACTGTCGTGGCCTCTCCCGTTGCGGAGCACAGGCTCCGGACGCGCAGGCTCAGCGGCCATGGCTCACGGGCCTAGTTGCTCCGCGGCATGTGGGATCTTCCCAGACCAGGGCTCGAACCCGTGTCCCCTGCATTAGCAGGCAGATTCTCAACCACTGCGCCACCAGGGAAGCCCATCCCAGAGGCTTTATTCCAACGGGAGAGACTGAGTAAACTCAAGACAAGTGAACAGATAGTTGCAGATTATGCTAATTACTAGGAACAAAATAATCAGTTTGCTCTTCCAAAGAATAAGTACTCAGACAGGGTAGATGAGAGAGATGACAGCTGGCACCTGAAGAGCCAAGGGAAGCCCTTCCTAACGGTGTGAAGACGTCTGTCTGGGGAGGGGAGAAGGCGAGGTGGCTGGTGGCCTGGAGGCCCGAGGTGGCTGGCGGCCTGGAGGCCCGAGGTGGCTGGCGAGGCTCCAGAGCCCCAGGCCTGGTGTGCGGTTAGTTCTGTGGACGAGAATGGGGCTGGTGGGAGTGGTTAGTGGGATTTTGACTCTTGATGTAATTGTGGGTTTTTAATGAAAAGGTATAGTCCTGTAGCAAAATATACTAACAAAAATTTAAATAACAAAAGCCAAGCGTATCCAATTTCCTTCAAGAGTGGCCTCCAGAGCCCTAAGAAACACCCACAACCAGAACTTGGGTAAGGAAGGAGAAAGCATACAGAAGTTCCAGGTGCAGCTAATGGAACAGAGAATGCGCTGTCACAAAGCCGAGACAGACAGAAGGGGGTCCAAGCAAGAGAGTTCCTTTTCAGATTTGGCCTGAGTACAAGCCTGGCGCCTTGACAAGAGCACTTCGATGTGTCAGAGTGCAGGAGGGCACATGGAGGGAAGGATGGCGAGTGGTGTTTACAGAAAGTGTCTTGAGGAATTTGACTATAAAGAGAATCAGAGTAATGGAACAGTAGCTGGAGGGGGGTGAGGAGGCCAGAGGGATTCTCTTGTTTCTTTATGTGGGAGACCCTAAAGCACATCAGTTTACCAGTGAGGATGACCAAGTCCTAAAGAAAGACCAGTAATTCACAACGGAGGAGGGCGTAGTAGGAGGAAAGAAGACCTACACAATGAGAGGGAATGGGGCCAGACATTCCTGTGAAATGACTGATCTTTGTTAGGAGGAAAGACCTTCTCCAGTTGTATCTGGATGGAATAAAGAGAGAAAGGTGCATATAGGAGTATAGACTTGGGAGGAGAGTACGACGATAGTCTAATACATCAGGGGCTTCCCTTGTGGCACAGTGGTTAGGAATCTGCCTGCCAATGCAGGGGACATGGGTTCGAGTCCTGGTCCGGGAAGATCCCACATGCCGCGGAGCAACTAAGCCCGTGCACCACAACTACTGAGCCGGTGCTCTAGAGCCTGCGAGCCCCAACTACTGAGCCCGCGTGCCACAACTACTGAAGCCGGTGCGCCTACAGCCCGTGCTGCTCCCCAACGAGAGAAGCCACCGCAATGAGAAGCCCGTGCACCACAACAAAGAGTAGCCCCCACTCGCCACAACTAGAGCAAGCTCATGCGCAGCAACGAAGACCCAATGCAGCCAAAAATAAATAAGTAAATTTATTAAAGAATACATCATAAAATATGATTTAATATTTGTAACTTTATAAGACTTCTCATATAAAAGAGTTCACAGGGCTTCCCTGGTGGCGCAGTGGTTGAGAGTCCGCCTGCCGATGCAGGGGACACGGGTTCGTGCCCCGGTCCGGGAAGATCCCACATGCCGCGGAGCGGCTGGGCCTGTGAGCCAGGGCCGCTGAGCCTGTGCGTCCGGAGCCTGTGCTCCGCAACGGGAGAGGCCACAGCAGTGAGAGACCCGCGTACGGCAAAAAAAAAAAAAAAAAAAAAAAAAAAAAAAAGTTAAAAGAGTTCACAAGTCTGAAATCAATCTTTGGTTAACAAACTCAGTTTTGGGGTCTGAAAATATAGTCACCGTATCATGCTGGGTCATTTACAAAATTTTGCATGCATAGAGTTTTAACTGCAAAATGGCAGGAGGTGAGAAGAGCTGGTCCCATCCAACTGTTTGCATCAAACTAACCCCAAGGGACCTTAGGGAATGGCCAGGGACTGGAGGCCAGCCCACAGAAGGCGAACAGGGGCACATGCCAGGCAGAAGGCAGAAGTGACCCAGGAAAGGCACTGGTCAGCTGCAAAGCACTGTATCCCACCTTCAGTGGCAGCTGCTGCCTCCTAAGCTCAGAAACAAATGCTTAATTTGGAGATCAGCCTCCCGCTGGGATGGGAGGAGAAGCTAGCGCAGCGGTTCCTCCAACTTCCTATACCACCAAGAATTCTTTTTATCTTTTCCACCCCGCCTCCATTGACCCATCCTGTGTTGGGAAGGTTTTTCTTACAAAATTGCATTTAGTAACAATGAATTCTTCAAGAATCAAAGATATTTATAGCTTCCAGCCAAAGTTTTATTGAATAAAGCCCTGAGTTTGTTTAATTAATTATTTTAGCAAATATGTATTCATCAGTAATGGTAGACACGGATGTCGAGCCCTCTAGGGTAAGAGTCAGAAGCCACCATGCAGTGAGGAGTTACCCTCCTCAGGACGTCTGTGCAGGAGGAGAGGGGAGCGGGGATGAGGCAGGGAAGGAAGAGGAGGCAGAGGTGGGTCAGGGGCAGCTTCCCAGGGGCACCCCTGAGCCGGGACTTGAAGGAGAAGAAGGACAAATAAGAGTTTCCAAGTAGGGCTTCCCTGGTGGCGCAGTGGTTAAGAATCCGCCTGCCAATGCCGGGGACACGGGTTCGAGCCCTGGTCCGGGAAGATCCCACATGCCGCGGAGAAACTAAGCCCGTGCGCCACAACTACTGAGCCCACGAGCCACAACTACTGAGCCCATGCGCCACAGCTACTGAGCCTGCATGCCTAGAGCCCACGAGCCACAACACTGAGCCCACGAGCCACAACTACTGAGCCCGTGCGCCTAGAGCCCGAGCTCCACAACAGGAGAAGCCACCGCAATGAGAAACCCGCGCACCGCAACGAAGAGTACTACAGAAAGCCCATGCACAGCAACGAAGACCCAAAGCAGCCAAAAAGAAAAAAAAGAAAAAAAGGAAAAAAAAAAAGTTTCCAGGCAGATAGAAGGGGGTTCGGTTGTGGACCCTCCAGAGAACGGGAATAGCCTGAGGCTTAAAGAAAATAACTGCAATTCACTGAGGACTTGCTGCACGTCGGGGTCTGGGATGAGCACTCACACGCGTCACTTCATCCGCTCCTCCTAAGGTTGCATACATTTCACAGGTGAGGATGTCTGAGGCCGCATGGCTGGGAAGTGAGGGAATTGGGTCCCAGGGCTGACAGCCACCGACTCTGCAAGCGTTTTTGGCTCACAGCAAGCAGCTTGTCGTTGCTGGAAAGGGACAGTGGGAAGACAGGCCAGGACCTGAGGGTGCCGGTGCGGTTCGGCTGTGCCGCTTTGGTCTGCAGAGCTGCTCCAGTGCCGGCGGGGAGTGGGCAGAGTGCAGTGCAGACCCGAGCACAGAGCCATGCACTGCACCGCTGCACAGTCACCCTGCAAACACAGAGAAAGCAGAGCCTCTTCTTGGGCCTTATTTCACATTAATGTCCAATTCATGTTAGATTTTCCAAAATATTGTCCCTGGACACCCCCTCTAAGCTGGCATCTTGTAAACACCCAGGGGCTCATGGCACACCCTGGCTCCCTCTTGGCATCCAAGTCTGTCTCGGCTGCTGAATGAGCCCAGCTCTGACTCTTTCTGGGTGGAAATCCACGTAGATTTGCTCCCTATCTCTAACTTTCCTTAATTCAACCTCCTGTCACATACACTTGTCACAGCTGTAAAGGAAGGAGAAGAGCTGTGATCCTGCCCTGACCATCTGCCAGATTTGCAAGGAATACTGTCCCTATAGACGCTGATTTTGGAATGGAGTCATGGAGGAAGCTGAGATAAATAAGTGTCTCCTTTTCTGGACAATTCCTTGAGATGGAATCTACTCCAGAAGGCAGGCACTTAGTTTCCACCCAGGAACTGACGTCACTTGGGCAACAGTGTTTCCATCGGAAGGTGATAGTGACAGTGAACTGGTATCAGAGACGCAGCTGGACCTCCCCACGGCACATTCACAAGTGGATGTGACATGTCACACGCCACCCAGTTCCAGGTCATGGAGGCAAGGGGACACCCCTGGAACTTAAAGATAGCTTTAATTTAAGGAAAATAGGAGAGAATATGCTCAGGAATAATCATTTGGGGTCAATTCTCCTTCAGAGTGGCACAAACATAAAATATAAATAGGTTTACAAAGGCTTTACATAGATTGTGGGTGATTGATTCATGGCCGGCTGTTACGGGTAGCTCAAGACGACCAGGCTATTTTGAGGCCAAGCTCTGGGAGGCACCCTCTCGCTCCCACAAACTATTCCCTGGGCGCTTTCAGAGCGAAGCTGCGCCTGTGCAGCCCACCCTCTGACTCTCCTTTTAAGGCCATCAGGGATCTGAGCCCGGCAGGCAGGGAGCAGGCAGGGCAGCTGGATGCCTGCGAATAGCTTGACTCTGAAGTGTCTAAAAGGGAGCCTGACAGCCTGGGCCTCGCAGAAGAGGCATCGGTCACGCAGACCCTCTGCCCTGGTGCCCAGAGGAGCCATCTGGAGCTGAGCTGAGCTGGAACAGACACTTGGCTGGTAGGTTCCCTGAGTCCCTCTCCCAGAAACAGTCCCAACAGGAGCAATAAAGATAAAGGCAGAGGTGACAATGAGACTAATAGCAACGCATTCTTACTATGATCCCTAGAATAAAATATGAACACAGGTGTTGACCACAAGCAGGCATAGGAGATAGAGTGTTGAATACAGGGGCTAAACTAAGAGGATTCACAAGAGCAAGCCAGCCAAACTCCCTCAGTTAGTGGGCCAGATAGTCTGGAAAGCGTGTTATTTGAGAAGGCAAGTGATATTTACATTATTAACACAGAGCAGGGTAACACGGTAGAAACCCCGTTTAAAAACAAAAAACCAAAAACCTTGGAAGAAAACGCACTGCCCTGGAGGAGAAGCTGTGACCTTGTCAGGGAGCTTTTTCCTACGTGGCCCCGGGGACGGCCTGAGTGGACGAGCCCCCATCCCTGGAGATGCTCATGGGCAGAGGCCAGGTGCCCCCACCCCAGGGCAGGGGGAAGGGACATCTGACCTGCACAAGCGGGAAGCTTGAAGCCCTGCCCTGTCTGAGTTTGGAACCTAAGATTGAAAGAACGTTGTGGCTTTTTTAGAAGCTGAAGTTTATCTTACAACGGCATAAACTAAAACAATCAATGGCACTCAGACATGTGTCACGTCACAGTAGATTATTGTTTGACTAATAGAAACAGGTCAAATTTGCCGATCTAAGCAATGGTAAGATGTAAACTTAGATTGCTCTGTTGATGAAAAATTGAACTGAATCTGATCAAGCTTCTAAATCTAACTACCGATTTATAGGAAAAGACAAGTACAGAAATGACAGGAATATAATCAGTAATATCCAGAAAGTGGGAAACTCTGCAGTACAAAGCACCTGGCTTCTCTGACCTTTGAGTTTCAAGAGACTGAAAGAGATTAACACAGAGAGAGAGAGATTGGTGAGAGAGAGGGAGATGGAAGACAAGAGATTGATTTATTAGGGCCCAGATTGGAATGAACTGTAAATAGACATTTGTGAGACAATCGAGGAAATTTGAACATAGACTGGGTATTGCGTTGAGAAATTAGAGTCAATCTTTTAAAGTATGATTATGAAATTGTGATCATATTTTAAAATATGATCATTATCTTTTAGAGGGTTGAAATATTTACAGATGAAGTTATAGGATTTCATCTGATTTCTTCACATCAAATAGATTCTTTAAAATCAAATAGAAGACTTCTTTCTTCAATTTAATAGAAGATACAGAACAGGAGGCACTGAAGTATCAGGGGGGCTCAAAACTGGCTGTAAATTTTGAGCAAATGAAGATCTCATATTAAAGTTTTCTCCAGTGTAAAATCACATATGTATTTTTCTCATAGAATTACGAGGGATACGGGACAATACAAATTTATTAAGGGGAGAAGAGAAAGTTAAAATGCCCCCCAAAACTACACCAAACTACCTGATAAGTATTTTTTTTTTTTTCTGCGGTGTACACGGGCCTCTCACTGTTGTGGCCCTCTCCCGTCGCGGAGCACAGGCTCCGGACGCGCAGTCTCAGCAGCCATGGCTCGCGGGCCCAGCCGCTCCGCGGCATGTGGGATCTTCCCGGACCGGGGCACGAACCCGCGTCCCCCGCATCGGCAGGCGGACTCTCAACCACTGCGCCACCAGGGAAGCCCTCCTGATAAGTTTTGACCAGTAATTGTTTCCCTCCAATTTGTGAAAACTGTGAGAAAGAATGTGTTTTTTTCTTGTTTTTGAAGTGCTGATTTTTTTCTTGTTTTTGAAGTGTTGGTATTTGACATCACCCCAAACTTCCAATGGAATAAACAAGGTATTGGCGATTTTTTTCCTTGGCGTTTTTCTTTAATTGTTTTGTGGGGGACATATTGCCTCTAAGCATTTATTAGCGCGTCTTTCTGAGGGAAACTCTACACCCTTCAATATCATTTTCTTTGTTAGAATTTTGTAATGCTTGCTAAAGGTTAAAACTCCTTTCACTTTCATGAAGCCTGAGGGAAGTCAGAATTCGCTGTGATTTTCTCCGGACAACCCAGAGATTTTGTACACCTCTTTCTAGGGTTTCAGTTTCGTAATTTGACAGATAAGCAAGACTAGTGTTCTGGCCATGCCATTGCCTAACTGCCCAACAGTCCTGAAATACAGCAGGCATGCGCTCTGCAGTTAGCCCCATCCTTGCCCCACCTACCCACCCCCAAAATATTTGTGGCTTATGAAAATAGCACCATGAAAACAATAGTTTTTATTAGTTAATAATTAGGAAATGATCAGGTATATCTCTTGATGTCAACATGGCTGGTTAAAAGTGAGATACTCTGTCAAACAACCTAATTTTTTACCAACTCAAAGCAAATTACCAGTGGGATTTTTCTCATTAAGTTAGTTGATTACTAGATTGCATCCACACTCAAAATAAAATATTTTGAGGAGGTTGGCAAAAACGGAAGAGGAGTTATTAAATGTAGAATTCTAAATTTACAAAACTTTACCTAAAACTTTTTTTTAATGACAAAATATCATTATGGAGGTCTACAGAATAAGGAAAAGCAGCCATATTGGGCCACTCCACGGTATTAATTTGGATGTTCTTTCTTCTGCATTATTATATTCATCTTTTCACATACCTTTGGTCATGGCGCACAGACAACTTTCATTCTGTGGATTTCATGTAATGTTCCGCCCTAATATTCTGCAGTGTTACCACAAGGGCTTCACGGGCACTACTTTTAGGGGCTGCAGAGTTCCTAGGTAGTCAGTATTTCATAAATTGCTCAATCATTCCCAACTGTTAGTTTTTAAGGAACTTAAAACAGAAACACCGTCTGGATGAGGTTTTTGTTTACCTAGATGTGTTGCATCTAGATGGACCCCCACCAGCAACAGCCCACATGGGCCGAGTCCCAGTGCTTTTCTCAAAGGGAACCAGGTACACCGCACAAGAAGCTGAGGCTTCCACACGTGACCCTCGTGTTAGGATCCCAGCCTCCCTCTGAGGCACAACACAAGGGTCACTAAGTGCTTGGCTTCTTTCTCAGGAAGAATCGCCAGCACTCTCCCTTCTGCTCTGCTCCCTCTAGAGCCTATATTCCCCTGTGTTGACTGTCTCCCTTCCCCCAACACAAGATGAGCTTCTCCAGAGGACGGGTGTCTGTTCAGGCCTGGCACGGAGATGGTGCTCAGCTGGTATTTGGGGGAACAAATGAGCCTTGCAAACTCACCCCCAAGAGCCTCAAACCCCTGGCTTTTCTTTGTTCTCAAGTCCCAGCTCACATGGTTCATACTTTTCAGAGCCTGCAGAAAAGAATATGACCACCCACCCTGGCTCTTTGACATTACCCAGGGTCTCCTGTCCCTGACCCTGTGTCCTTCTCCCTGTTCACACCTCCCCCTTCCCTCTGAGAAGTTTCACAAGGATCCTACAAATGGGGAAAGTTCTATGACATTTAAGGCTTCCAGAGCCTCGGAGCCCGGGAGCGGGATGGTTGGCAGTTCTCCGGGAGGCCTTCCCCAAGCCTACAAGCTTCCAGAGATCCGTGCAGTGCACCCCTCCCAGGAAGCCGTGATAACAGAGGAGTTCGTACAGTCCGAGATGACCTCCTGAGATGCTAGCCAACATTTCAGGGTTTGTAGGTGGACGTTCTTAGCTTCCTAAACGAAGAGGGAAAACAGCAACGTCGTCACAAACAGACGGGCAGCGTCTTCACCCTTTAGGCCAGCCTCATGGCTCTGAACAATCAATTCAAAAGGTAAATGAGATTATCAGAACGGGAAGAAAACAGAATCCAGGTGCAGGTTTTGAAATAGTTAAAAATAAATGTTAGGAAGGAAAACCAAAACTAAACAGGTACTCTTAACAAGTCTATTACAAGTGTTAATATTTGAAAGACAGCCTTGAATTGAAATGTTTGGTCAGACCGTATATTACAGCACGTTTCAACCTTTGGCTTAGAAAATGTGGTCATTATAATGGCAAGCTTTCCTTGTTCCTCTTTAAACTTTTTCCAGTTAGGGCAGGTCAGCCTCGGGGTTATCAGATCTCTCTGCTGAGCAAAAGAGAAGAAACGCAAAATTACCTGTGATATATAAGGAAAACACATGTACCCTTTGCCAGTGGCACAGGAAATCAGCAGGAGCCAACTCCTATTAGATCAAAAGGCATTAAGTTAAACGCAAGGAAAGCAAGTCTTTTCTTGCATTTTCTTGGGGGTGTAGTTACTACTTGAAGTAAGTAAGTTACTTGCTTACTTGAAGTAAGCAGCCCACTCACTGGGATTTAGAACTTCATTAAATGGACATTGTGCTCGTGACTTTGTGGATATTTTCTACCATGAGCGCCTACACAAAATCTTCACCCACGAATCTCAGTGGCATTTGGAGCCTTGGGTCCTTAGAGCATCATAACATCACACTTCATTTGAAAGGAACATACTGAAGTACAAGAAGTAAAAGGATTTACTGGTAGCAGAAAACAAAGAAAACCCAGAGAGAGAACCCAGTAGCATAAAACGGATACTGTCTTAATTTCAGTTCTACCACCAGTCAGCTACCTGAGCAAACCCCGTAAATTTCCCCATTTCCAAAGAAATTCTGTGTTCTGATGTCTTTCTCCCCTCCTTTCTCTTTCTCCCTCTCTCCCCTCCCGCCCATACACACACACAGGACCTCCAGTATAGATAGCTACCTACCAACTTTTCGGTTTATCTCTGCCGGTATCAATTATTACCAATTTTTCTGCGTTTATCTCCTGTCCTTCCCACTTTGACATGAAGATGAGGGGATTTAGCGCATAGCAAGGCAACCCTCCTTCCAGGTCACCAAACAGGACTTACCACCAGGCTCAGGGCCCTCACAGGAGCCCAGCAGTCTGCACTGGCAGAACTTGGGCCAGCAACATGCTTCCTTCCCGAACACCAGGTCCCCAGCTGCAGGATGGCCAGCCGGATGAGACAACACTGCCATCAAGTGGCCACGGGGAGAGTGGCCCACAGATCTGACGTCCGTTAAGAGTGAGGGTCCGATGGCCTCCCTGGACCGCAGCCAACTCCTCCTCCAAACCCACAGCTTCTAGCTGGGCCCCTGCAGCAGCACCTCACTGCAGAAGAGGCACAGGTTGTGGGTCTGCCTGAGGACTGTGTGTGAGACCACACTCCAGGTCACCTATACTTTCTAAGTCAGCCCTGTGGATATCAATTCATACCCCATGGTGGTTTTCTGTTGCTTTTTGTTTTCCCCGGCTGTTTCTTGAAAAGCTTTTCCTATTACAGAAAAAACATGTTTCAAAGATGATTACACATGAGCCACATGGGCAGCTAATCTCATGCTAGAGGAGAGAGGAGAGCAGATGTCTTCAGGACAGAGACGCCGGGCACCTGCTCAGAGAGGGTGATGGTGGCCGTGGTGGTCAGGGCCTCCTCCCGTCTGGACGTGCCCAGAGTCACTACGGACACACCGTGAGCCCCTCCCCGTCCAAGAGAGTAAACCGGCCCGGATGTTAACGGATAGCTCTCTCATACCCTCTGGCCTCTAACCAGCAGAACGGTAGGAGGAGGTTCTTGCGCCCCTGCTCTCCATGCCCTCAGGCCGCCCACAGTCCAAATTGCCCATGGACATAGCTGCTGCCTCCTCGGTGGGGTGGGAACCTGAATGTACTTCCCGCGTTTAGGTGTGGCCTGCTGCTGCCAACTCAGGAGGAGGGCTGGCCGGCGAGGTGAGGCAGCATCTGTCTTCCTTTCGTGCCCATCTGGTGGGCGTGGTGGTGCCTTCAGCTCCTGCCAGCGTCCCTCTAGCTTCTCCCGACGGCTGTGCCGGGTGAGTGTTAAGCTCAGCCCCTTATAGCCATCTCTGGGGGTAGTGGGGCTGCTGAGAATGTCCTCACACCCCAGTTCATAGTTTCCAGACTGGCCGTGTGTTCCCTTCACACCCACTGTCCCTTCCCAACAGCCTAGGCTGCACTGTAGACTAGGCTCTGGCACCAAGCACACACACATCTAACCGGCCCCTCTTAAAGGCACAAGGTCAAACCTGTAATCAAGCCTTCATTATGTCTCCTAAGGGTTGTTCCTGATTGGGCCTGCCTGAAGAGTTAAGAGAGTTTTCAAATTGGGTATTTGTTTCCTAATGCAAATTTTCATGGCCTATTCCAGAAACCAGGACAATACGTCCGGGGTGGGCCCGGGAATTCATTTTTAACAAGCGCTCTACATAATTCTGATAGAGGGGACCCACTAGTCACACCTTGAAAGTCACAAACAGAGGGGATGGTAGACCCTGGAGTCAGAAAACGTTACTGAAGGGCTCTCCTAGGTAACAGGTACAGAAAAGCAGTGGGAAAACCCATCAGGGTAAAATCATTGAGACATTTTAGTAACAAAGACGATTTTCCTACTAAGTGGTTCATGTTCCTCTCAAGTAGGCTTGCAAAGTCACTGTCTCACAGCCTGATTTGTCTCTGCAATTAGAGCAGGCAACGCGGCTGCATGTGAAACTCAGAGGCACAAGAGTAGCCTCTGCCCGTCACAGGCTCAGCTCTGCGCCAGCGCTACCCCAGTTGGGCAGCCCTGTAGAGCAGACTGCAAAAAAGCATTTCTGCTCTGATAATTAAAAAAAAAACCAAACATCTACACAGCATTCCAATTCAGTGTGTGTGTAAATCAAAGCCATGGCTAATACCTCCAAAGAGTAAGTACTCCTTTCCCCCAACAGTTTCTAATATTATCAGATTCTTCCAATTCTGTGCTACAGGCGGGAATGTAACTCATCTATATAAAGCAAAGCCACAACATAATGGCAGCTTTCTAATCAGGACCTTAAAGGCTGGCACCTCCAATCTATCAGAGTGCTAGAAGGCTGCCTTTTTAAGGTGAGCACTTGTGTTTGAATGACCTATAAAAGCCACTCAAACAACTGCAGTCAGATGGAGCTCCAGAAGGGTCCATATCTAGCACGTTCTGGACAAGGCCTTCAAATGAGACCACGTTCACGGTCTAGAGGAATATTATGCTAAAATAATTTGCACCTAAGGGTGGGGGGAAAAATGGTCCTAGAAACCTCAGGAGGTGAGGACCTTACAGAAACATTTTAGGCACAATATACGTTAATTTTAAGCGGTGAAAAACTGAATCCCAAATCAACAGAAAATCCTTTGAAATGAAAAGTAAAATACACCTGTAGCTTATATAATGGTTAATTTAATGTCAACTTGACTGGATGACCGGGTACTGAGATATTTGGCTAAATATTATTTCTGGGCGTCTGTGAGGGTTTCTGGGTGAGGAGGTTGTTGCCCTCCCATTTGGGTGGGCATAGCCCAATCGTTCTTGCTCCCTGTTGAGCTGGGACTGCCACCTCCCCTCGTCCTCGGGGACAGGATCTCACCCCGTTGGCTCTCCTGGTCTCAGGCCTGCAGACTCGAACTGGAGCCCATGCCCCCCCTCTCCTGGGTCTCAAGGCTGCAGACCACAGAAAACGGGACGCCTCAGCCTCCATATCCATGTGAGCCAGTTACCAATAATAAATCTCCATCTGTATCCTACTGATTCTGTGTCTCTGGATAACTGGTATAATAAAGACTACAAACGTGTACTTTGAATGGGATAGTCTAGTTTCCAGTTGTGATGTTGTAAGAGAAACGAATGAGATGCCACCACTGCATCCTTGGTGCCTGTGACACAGTATTCAACAAATACTTCTCGAGCAAATTTTAAAATATGTATCCTCTGCGGGGTTTTGATCATTTAAATTCTTCATGGAAGGCCAACAGTAAAATTGGCCGCAAGGCAAATCACACCCCTATGTAGCACAGAATTTGACTTGTTCGGCATCAAGAAAATTACTCCAACATCCAATGTTGACTCCATCCCATTTGATGGAGCCAAAATGCACTTAACATTAGCTCTAAAGCAAAAACCCTATCGGAATTTGCATATCAATGTTAACATTTCCAAAGTGTTTATAGAAGTGACTCCAGATTTCTGGCTAAAGTCCGTCTAAAGGGCTATTTGCTTTTACAATTTTCTTCTATTCTGGTTGATTTAAAGATTTCCCTCCAAAACAGCCATTCCAGACTGTTTAACAATCCCAGGGATGATAAATCTGAACATATCCTATTTATATCCATTGATGTCTTAATAAAATTGAGGTGGTTTAAAGGTAATCTGCCCTTCAAGGCAAGCTGGGTGGACTAAATAAATTCCAAACACCCTCTTCATAAGATGGGCTGACCTACCATAAGACGATAAGCTGATCAAAACAGTGAACTTTCCCAGACAGATGAAAGCTAAAAGATTTTGTATCCTTAAAATACAAAAATCGCTCTGGATGACAGAAAAATACAGGAAGGATGAAGAAAACGAAAGGAAAAAGAAATTCTGCTTCCTAGTTCTGTCCTGAAAGAGAACATGTCAGAACAAATTAAGTGCTTGGGGTTTTATTCTTTAATAAAACAGACCAGTCCAACAGTTCCAAGGTACAAACTGAACCAGTTCTGAACTTATCAAGGCCGACGGCACAGAACTCAGTCCTTCCGCAGAGGCACAGTCTCCTCCCTGATGCCCTCCTTGGTCACGATGCAGATCCTGAGTGCGTCCCCAGTGTACACGTCCCTCTCGGCAGCAGAAACGAAGACATCTTTCACGAGCCGCATGGCTCTGTCCAAGGACAGTGGGACATGCTCCACATTCTGCATGTTCTTAAAACCAACCTGGTGGACAGAAAACTTGGATGAGGTGTCATGTGACCACACAAAGGCAGTCCGGTCTCCCCCAAAGCTTGCACACGTCTCAGCGTTCAAAATGAATACATCACACAAACTTCAAATGTCCCTCAGCTGAAGTACTTCCAGACCTGGCTGAATTACACATACGTAACACCTGACAAATATCCGCTGAGACAAAGCCCCTGCTCTTGAGAAGCACACAGTGGAGGGGTGAACGTATGTAAGCAAACTACCGTTACAGAATCTACTGAAACGAAGAAGAAACTAGAGCCAGGAGGCCCCAAGCTGTCATGACTAGATCTCCCGGGAGAAGAAAAGAAAGGCTTCAGCAGAAAATACGTCTCAGTAGAGGAGCGCTAAAGGATAAATGAGTTCAAGGATGGAGTAACATTCCAGATGGAGGCTGCAGTATCTCCAAAGGGATGGAGATGGGAAGGCACAACATTTCAAGGATCTGAGTGGAATATGGAGTGACAGGAGATGAGGCAGATTAAGCGATAAGCAGAAGTAACTACACATTACATAACAAATTTTAGACAAGCAAGGAGGATGAAATAGGGAAGTAAGCTTGGAGGCAAAAAGGATGTTAGGAAATACACACAATGATCCAGGCAAGATGCCACGCAAGCCTGAATGTAGCCACAGCAGTGACAGGAAAGGGGGCAAATTACGAATATACTTGGAAATCAGAATACAAAACGAGGTGACGCAGAAACGGTGAGACTGGGGGGGAAATGCATTTTCATGATTTCAGGTAAAAATGGCAAGAGGAGAACCAAAAACATGGACCAACCATTGTAGACAGAAGCGCCTTCAAAGCCGTGAGAACAGGGAAGAGGCTGGAGCCATGGAAGGGAGGGGCGGCAGGAGAACCAGTAGAACAGAGACAAGAAGGCTGGGCAGGGCAACTCAGCCCAGCAGGCTCAGCAGTGATTACAAGAAAGCACTGACTTCCGCACTCCCCTAAGCTGGCGAAGAGAATGCAGAGGAAGGCACTTCGTGTTAATGCCACCGCCCCCTGGACGCAGTCTTATTACCTGGTTGTCAAGCAGGGGCTGCAGCATGGCACTGGCTGAGCCTCCAGCCTTGAAGGAGTCTCTCTGGTAGGAACCCACCGGATCAAAGCTGTACACAGCTCCCTTCCCTTAAAGAAGAAAACAGTCTCCATAAGGATGCATCTTGACCACATTCCCAAATCGTGGTAAAAATAAATCTACTCAAAATGTGATACAAAATGGACTATCAACTTGGCTAAAATTTCAGAAGAAGTGCAGTCTGCCCTTCCCCTCCCCTCACCTCAGAATGCAATTGGAGGCCCACCTGCCCACTCCTGTCCACTAAGGCGTTTGCCACCAGGAGCGTCATGCTCTCTTCAACCTACCATCACCGATTACCACGCCGTGGCTCCCACTATGTATGTGGTCTCACAGGTTCACTAGTTAACAATCACAGGTCCTGCTCTAAGTTCTGCACCAAGCTCCTCACAACATTCGTAAAAAACTAACTGGTGTAGTTGCAATATAGACACAAGTGTAAGATTTTCCTGGTGCTAAATGTGAGAAGCATGAAAAACTCACTGTATTTTTAAACTAATAGTAAGCACACTCTTTAGCATCAGCACCACAAAAAAATCAATTTAATTAAGAAGAAATTCCAGGGACTTCCCTGGAATTCTCTGGCGCAATGGTTAAGAATCCGCCTGCCAATGCAGGGGACATGGGTTCAATCCCTGCTCCGGAAAGATTCCCACATGCCGCAGAGCAACTAAGCCTGAACCCCACAACTATTGAGCCTGCGCACTAGAGCCCGCGAGCCACAATTACTGAAGCCCATGCGCCTAGAGCCCGTGCTCCGCCACAAGACAAGCCACCGCAATGAGAAGCCCACGCACCGCAACAAAGAGTAGCCCCTGCTCGCCGCAACTAGAGAAAAAGTACGTACCGTATGACCCAGTAATAATTTCACTTACAGAATTAAGATTTACCTACAAGTAACGCTTACATAAACACACAAAGCAATATGTACAAGATCATTTCTGTATCTCTTACAGAGCAAAAATTTATAGGCAACCAAATCCATTAGCAGAAAATGGTATGACAACATAGCAATGTGCAGACTAGGAAGAGGAAGACAGGTCTGTGGGACACATCCATAGGACAATGTAAAATAAAGAGCTCGTGGGCTTCCCTGGTGGTGCAGTGGTAGGCGACACGGGTTCGTGCCCCGGTCTGGGAGGATCCCACATGCCGTGGAGCGGCTAGGCCTGTGAGCCATGGCTGCTGAGCCTGCACGTCCGGAGCATGTGCTCCGCAACGGGAGAGGCCACAGCAGTGGCAGGCCCGCGTACTGGGGAAAAAAAAAAAAAAAGAGCTCTGTGCTATGTAGAGTACAGTCCTATTTTTGTCTAAAGGCATTAAGTAAACTGTACACACATTTATATATACACACAAAAACGTATGGAAAGATTAATAAGTAAACTGTAGTTATTCATCTTTGTGGGATTACAGACAAGAAAAGGAGGGAATCACTTTATATGCCCTGGTATTGATTGAGTTTATTAAAAAGAATACATGTCACTAATTTTTAAAAAGGCCTTTTAAAACAACCGTGTTCTGAGTGTGAGAAATCACGGATCATTTATAAGGTATGAATTAAAAGTGACAAAACTGATTTTTGAAACACATTATGCCATAACTGAAACACTCCAGTAGTTACCCTGGGAGATGCGAGATAAGGACAATCTTCTTACTACCATGGACAACTGCCAACGTTAGCTGTGTGTATTTTTCCTACTGCAGAATTACTGAGGTATAACCGTAACCCTAACCCGGCTGAGGAGGCAGCACCTGAAAGAACTTGGAGAAGTGCTCTGCTGGGAGCAGGCTTAGAACAAGAAACAAGGTCATAGCGAGCAAGGCCACTAACTTCAACACATAAAGAAGCGCTATGAGGTATAAAGCCAAAATAACAACTGTATCGCTCATGAGGCCAATAGGCCAAAGAAAAACGAGGCTCAAAAGATTTACCCAAGGGTAAACCAATCTCAGAAAACCACACACAACAGCTTTGAGGAAAACAAAAGAGTGGAATATACCCAAGACCACAGCTTCAAAGACTCCCTTAGAAAAAGCAAGAGACATCTGTAACATGAGTGCAGAAGGCATGAATCTTGGCTGTAAGTATAAAGTGGTTTTCCTCATCAAAATCTTAAAAAGTGCGATGATTTCAAAGTAAAAAATAAAATAAAACCAGACAAGTCCTAGAAAAAAACACAGGTAAGCCTTTGATGGGGAAGGCGTTTCTAACAAAGTTAAGACACTCAATACCATAAAGAAAAGACTGACAGATGTGTACGAAAGTCAGGAACTTCTGGGTAGCTCAAGACACATCCCTAAAGGTCTGAGACCAAGAACGCTCATGCACGGCATCTGCCACACACATTACACAGGGTTAACACAGTTGTTCTTATAAATCAGTAAGAAAAAGACTGACCTGCGAATAAGGGAATAAGCAAAGATTAACACATGGGTCAGTCTCCAAAGAAGAAATGCAAAAGGCAATAAACACGAAGACACCCAACCTCTATAAACAAAAAATACATATAAATTAAAACAACAAAGTATTTACTAGGCAAAGACCTAGAATGTGTTAAAATTCTAAGACTGGTTAGGATGCAAAAACAGAACCAAAACAACCCGAAACAAAAGAAGGTGCTCGTCACACCCCTGCTGGTGGAGTGCAGGAGGGCTGCCGCTGAAGGGCACGCCCATGGTGCCAGCAGAATGCAAACATATATTCTCTGACCCAGAAGCTAGACTTTTAGGAATTTTTTCCAGGGAGACAAGCTGGGTCGGAGAAATACACAAAATTGTATGTACTGGAGTTGTCATATTGTTTATATTAAGAAAACTGGAAACAACCTAAATAACCCTCAGAGGACTGGTGGGGAAACTATGGTGCCACCCTATCCCATATGTCAGCCTGGAATCAGTATGCATGCCTTTATCCACCAGCATAAAGCTACCTCAGTGACAATACATCCACTGGACAGTCCCAGAAAAACGTATAAACTACATCCTACTTACGTAGTGTACAAGCACGTATGCACACCAAGATATCTAAAAGCATGTTCTCTAGAAGTTGAATAGTAATTATCTCTAGGGACACGCTTTGGGGGATTTCTACTTTTATCTTTGTATCTTCCAGTACTATTTGACTTCTATAAGCATTATTGTTTTCATTACAGAAAAACTAAAGTCCTCATTAACTTGGGGAAAATTCTTTAAAAGAGGGCATAATTGCAACTGGAGAGATAAGGGCACAGAGGTCAAAGTAGATAGCTGTCAACTGTGTGCTAAAGTCAGCTGTTGACGCAGTGTCCTGAGGGTCTCCATAGGAACAGAGCCCCACTTCCACCAACACAAAAGACAGGAAATAAAATCTCAAAACAGGGACTTCCCTGGTGGCTCACTGGTTAAGAATCTGCCTGCCAATGCAGGGGACACGGGTTCAAGCCCTGGTCCAGGAAGATCCCACATGCCGTGGAGCAACTAAGCCCGTGCGCCACAACTACTGAGCCTGCGCTCTAGAGCCCACAAGCCACAGCTACTGAAGCCCGCAAACCTACAGCCCATGCTCTGCCACAAGAGAAGACAACGCAATGAGAAGCCCGCGCACCGCAACAAAGAGCAGCTCCTGCTTGCCGCAACTAGAGAAAGCCTGAGCACAGCAAGGAAGACCCAACGTGGCCAAAAAAAAAAAAGGTCTCAAAACTTTAGCAGAGGCTCTGGACTTGGAGGCACCAGGCTTAAGCATGGACAGAGTAAAAGGCAGGTACAAAAACAGAAGTGTTAAATGGAGAGCTGATGTGCTCCTTCAGTGCAGACCTTTATGACCAGATTTTGATTATCAATCTTCAGTACAAATGGACGGCCAAAATTCAAAAGAAATTTGAAGGAAGCCTCCAATGTAGAAGGCAGCAGCCAAAAATAAACAAGATGAAGAAAGCAATCTGAGGGATTCCCTGGTGGCACAGTAGTTAAGAATCTGCCTGCCAATGAAGGGGACAGGGGTTCAATCCTTGGCCCAGGAAGATCTCTTCCCACATGCCGCGGAGCAACTAAGCCTGTGCACCACAACTACTGAGCCTGCACTCTAGAGCCCGCGAGCCACAACTACTAAGCCCGAGTGCTACAGGTACTGAAGCCTGCGTGCCTAGAGCCCGTGCTCCACAACAAGAGAAGCCACAACGAGAAGCCCGCGCACCGCAATGAAGAGCAGGCCCCTGCTTGCCGCAACTAGAGAAAGCCCACATGCAACAAAGACCCAACACAGCCAAAAAAAAAAATAAATTTTTAGAAAAGGAATAAATTGTCTCAGTGGGTGTATACGTATTCCAAACTTATCAAATTATACATTAAAAGAAAGCAATTGGGGCTTCCCTGGTGGCGCAGTGGTTGAGAGTCCGCCTGCCGATGCAGGGGACACGGGTTCGTGCCCCGGTCCGGGAAGATCCCACATGTTGCGGAGCGGCTGGGCCCGTGAGCCATGGCCGCTGAGCCTGCGCGTCCGGAGCCTGAGCTCCGCAACGGGAGAGGACACGACAGTGAGAGGCCGGCGTACCGCAAAAAAAAAAAAAAACAGTTGGATAAAATGCAGAGAACACAAGAAAACTTCAAAGTACAAAAAAAAAATCTAGCAGTAACAGGATACTTAAAAATAAAGGAGCTAACAAATAGGAAAAAGCTCTTGGAAATTAATGATGGCAAAAATAGAAAGCTCAGTAAAGAATGAGGCACTGAAGTTGAGGAAACCTTCAGAACAAAAAAATAAACAGGTGGACAACATGCAGGGGAAAAAATGAGAAACTATGGATCATAACCCAGGTGGCTGTGGAGAAGGCAGGGTTGGGAGAGGAGGAGGAAAGCAGAGGAGACATAATAAATGAGGCAAGATTCTGGGCGAGGAGCCTCGCTGTAACCTTTCAGAACACCAGGATAAAGAAAAGACTCAGAAAACAAGGACTCAAAAAGGTCTCCTGATCCCTTTCTTCAGAAATTTCTCTAGAGATGCACACCACCAAACAAGGAAATAAACCAAGAAAGAGGAAAGCACGGGTGAAAGAGCTGAAGCCTGTCCTGGGAAACAGAAAAAGGCGGCAAAGGACTGCTTTACTACACACGTAAATTCCCCTAGGGAATAAAAATCAAATCAAAGCAGACAAGATTAGAGGGGCGGAAAAAAAAGGTTAGAAATGCCTGAGAATACCACCCAGACAAGTGAGTGTGATCTCCTGGAAATCAAAGAACAGGGCTGTGAGGTCAAAGACCCAAGCCTTAGCTCCGCCTTCAGCACACACGAAGTTTCTCCACTCAGCCTGATGCTCAGAAAAGCTCAAAGGACATTGTCTGGCCTGCTGAAATTCAACGGTAGCTATTATTAATATTGCTAAAATCTGAGTTTATTAACCTGACATTCAAGTCAGACATAACTGAAGTCAAAAAAGGCACCCGAAGTGTCCAGCATGCTGGGTAAGGCAAGCTAACCTGTGGCTACAATTTAATTACCCAGGTTAAGTGTAATTAATCTCTATGTACCATTTCTGTGCTTTATATTTTCTCTTAGTTTTAAGCAAGTTTGAAAGCCTGAAAAAACTGTGTCAACCTAATTTGTCTACATATAAACCATGGTAGGTAAAATGATCGGAATGCTCCCAGAGGTCACATACAGGGGCAGAGGTGAGAGAGAGAGAGAGAGAGAGAGAACAAAGAAAAAACCCATGGAACAGGAACGGACAGGAGTCAAAACGAGAGAGGAGATGAGAAGAACCTGACTCCATCCTACCCAGAAACCTTCCCTCTCAGAAAGATAGACTTGTTTCAGTGATACCCAAGACATTTCTGTAACTTCTTTTTATACCGGACTACTCTAAAAGGCAGCACAGATCTGTCCTGGGAGATTGTATTTGACTTCTGGAAGCAACTAAAAGTCAATTCAAATCAGACCTGGTGAAAAACACTGCTGCCCTTTTTGATCCATGCTTTGGATCAAAACCAGCATGGAAATGTCAAGTAACAACGCTGATTTCCCCTGGCCCTCCTGGTATGACTCTGACAGAAAATCCAAGGGGGATTTTAAAAATGATCGAAAAACACTGGTGGAAATGCACTTCTTTAACACATTACTTTCAAAAAAACCTTTTGAAGTCAAGTATGTTTGTCTTACTTAGAATCATACTTAAGTCAAGCTTCTCCAAGTCAGGTTTCTTTCTGTAAGATTAAAATGCTAAATATACTATCAAATTCATGCAAGATCTTGAGAAAATAGTAAAACAACTGACTGTCCAACATTCACTTAATACACCACTTGCTGTGTGTCTCTGGATAATCATTTATTTCCCTTTTAGTTTCAGTTTCTTTCTTTTTTTCTTTTTTTTTTTTGCGGTACGTGGGCCTCTCACTGTTGTGGCCTCTCCCGTTGCGGAGCACAGGCTCCGGACGCGCAGGCTCAGCGGCCATGGCTCACGGGCCCAGCCGCTCCGCGGCATGTGGGATCTTCCCGGACCGGGGCACGAACCCGCGTCCCTTGCATCGGCAGGCGGACTCTCAACCACTGCGCCACCAGGGAAGCCCTAGCTCCAGTTTCTTCACTGCTTTAATTATGAGAAAATGAAGTTGCTGGGCAAGAGGGTATCTGGTTCTTTTCAACTCTGGTTGGAAACACACACACATCTAAGAAATGCCACCCCATTCATCACCCAGAAAGAAAACACCCTACCTTCTTCATCGAGTCCCCCGATGATGTTGTACACATAGTAGGGAAAAAAGCGCCTAGAATACAGGATTGTAGACAGCATTGCAGCAATCGCCCCTGTCGTCATGGCCTTATTATTGGAATGTTTGTACATCTGCAATTATTAACAAAAATAACAGGCGTGTAGAGGCAGAATATATTAAAGACTAGAACAATGAACAGTAAATTGAAAAGAATGAAAGCCTATCTTGGTGAAATGGGAAAGGATGCCTGTTTTTTTCATGATCAAACAACACAATACTCCTGAAATAAAATAATACTTTATTATGTCCTATCATTTTTTGGGGCTACAAACACTTCTATCGGAAAGAATGCTAAGTTTGCCCTCAGCTCTTTGGTTTAAAGACTACTTTCCATGCCATCCTTATCCCAGGCACTGCCAACTCAAGAGCAAATATACACAAACAGAGCATATGAGGCGACCTGGAGAGGATGTTCCAAATCCAGCTCTCCACTCTGCAAACAGACAGTGGTCAGGAAAGTCCATGGGCCAAACTCAGCCCACCACTTGTTTCGATAAAGTTTTATTGGAACACAGTCTCGTTCATTCATTACATATTGTCTGTCTGCTTTTGCACAAGGGCAGAGTTGAACAGTTGCCACAAAAACCAAGAGGCTCATAAAGCTGAAGATACCTGCTATGCTAACTCCTGATCAGACTCAGGCATAAGTCCATCTCTTTGCAGAGTAGGTACCTGTGAGGTGCGAGGGCAGGGCCCTTACTATGTGTGAATACCGTGCAGTGGTCTTGACCCTTAGAGCATCCACCATGGAGAACAGAAGTATCCCAAACAGCATCTTATACAGTGATTGCCAATCTTAGATTTACTACATCCTTAGGAATCCCGAATTATCCAATAATATAAATTTAAGTTCACCAATTTGTCAGTTACATAGCAAACGTCTCTAAAGAGAAACCTAAGAAGTACTATAAAATCAAACAATGACAAATACTGAAGAAAGATGAGAAATGAGCTACTTGGATAAATCAGTGTATAGAAACATTTTTTCCACGGTTATAAAGAAAATTCTTCATTTCATTTCATTTCAAAACCGAGCACCGACATTTATTCACCTAACCATTTACACAATAATATATGAAAGAAAAATTTCAAGGACTGTACATTGAGTTGAACTCACTGTTGCTTGTTTTATTTTATTAACAAAACACTACTCTCCATGTCATGTTTATTTTTGTCCTCTAAATGCCATTTATAAAATATGCATTAGGAATCATACAAATACATCAATAAATATGTCACTAAAGCATTCAATATAAATAGGTTTTAAATAAATGTTAACAATTGATAAATAGTAAATGAAATCATTTCTACACATTCAAAAAGCAAGTATCAGTTAAACAAATTCATTACATACTCCAGTGACATCACTCATAATCTTAAGGGTTATTCACAAATAGGCAAAACAGAACGCGACCAACCCGGCTCACTTTTTCATGTACCAGCTGGACTTAACCAACTACTAAATTAAAAATTACGACACGTAGCCTACAAAATTAAATAAGAAAATTCACAGCATATAATATTGACACTGTAAATATCAGCAGTTTAAAAAACGTCAGCAGGCTATAACTGATTAAGAAACAGGAGCTACATTTCGGAATACTGACATACAGTGATTGAGAATCCTACTCCAACCCTATACTGTTATCGACTAAGAAGACAGTAGTTACTGGTTATTATTACAGATAAAATCCATTTTAGTACAGTCCAAATTACACCTATCCTATTCTCCCTGAAACTACTTGCAGCAAACACTGCTAATACACACAGGCAATGAGCAAAATCCAGATGGGCCTCTACTTTCACCAAGTCTGCATTCCTTTGTTCTTTATGCTTCCCCAGCTCCCACAGAAGACATGCAGGCAATGTCAGCCCTTTAAAGGCTGTAAAACAGGTTAGTCTGTCTCGTTCTCTTACTTCTTCCGAATACCACCCTTTTCTTCTCTTCCACCCTCAACCACCTTGTGTCAAATCTCCTTCCTCAGCTAGCTATCAACTAAAGCCTGTTGAGGGGCAGGTGACAATGGCGCAGGTTGTGCCTCTGGTCCAAATGGCTGGTTTGTTCCTTCTTCTCCTGCTCTTGCTAACAGTGCAGTGCTATAAAGAGAGCATGTCAGCTGGCGGTGCTCCAGATCAAGCTTCGGTCTAAAAGCTTGCCTCCACTGCAGAAATTGATTTGTTTCATTTCTGAGGGAAGAGTGCCTTCAGGATAAACCCCTCCCAGTCTGCCTCAAAAAAGGTAGATGATCCTTTACTTTATACTGTACATATATTTTAACAAAAGGAACTTGCTGTAGTTTCACATTGTGCTACTTTGATGCTGCTGCATTAACACTATCATTTCATTTCCAGGATAGGCTAGTTTCACCTGCTAGACTAGCTCTTCTGCAGCTATTCTGAGCAAGTCATGATGTATATGCTTAAAAGAACCTAAAGGACTGTTATTAGCTTTCAATAGTGCAGACATATACAAAGGCATCTACCTTTAGTCTTGCTTCAATAATCTTTGTCAGGGTAAGACAATCTCCATGAAAACCGCTACATCCAATGACTGTTTTGTCTGTTCTGTAAAAAAAACCACATTTCAGGAAACTGAGTTGGTTTGACAGTAGAGGAAAACATGTCTTGGGTAACTTTAAATTGAAAACTCCCATTCCCATTATTCACCGAATGGTAATGGGACAACTATTTAGTTAGCTCTTTTTGGGGGGAGGCGGGGGGGTTGGGAGTTCCTGTATCCCATCATCTCACTCAGAAGAATAAATGAAACTATGAATGGACTAAGGAAAATATGACTGAATTTTTTTTACAACCTTAGGTTGAGTTGTGAGCAGCTAGTTTAGCTCACAACTCAAGCCAATTTACATATGATACAACCCAATGTCCACACAGAAAAGCTTTATAAATTTTATGACATAAAAAATTAAAACTTCTATAAAAATACAATGAACAAAGTTTAAAAAAAGAACCGAGAGCGTCGTTGCCCAGGTTCAATCCCTGGTCGGGGAACTGAGATCCCATAAGCCACTCGGCGTAACCGAAAAGAAAGAAAAAAAAAAGAACTAAGGAAATATATTTGTGGTACATACAACCAAAGTCTAATTTTAATTTCCTTATTCTACAAAGGGTTCCTAAAAATATGAAAAGCATTAACAGCACAATGGCTCATGGGGATGTAATACGCAGCGTGGTGACTACAGTTAATAAGCCTGTGTTGCGTATTTAAAAGCTGCTAAGAGGGCTTCCCTGGTGGCGCAGTGGTTGAGAGTCTGCCTGCCCATGCAGGGGACGCGGGTTCGTGCCCCAGTCCGGGAAGATCCCACATGCTGCGGAGCAGCTGGGCCCATGAGCCATGGCCGCTGAGCCTGGCGCGTCCAGAGCCTGTGCTCCGCAACGGGAGAGGCCACAACAGCGAGAGGCCCGTGTACCACACACACACACACACACACACAAAAAGTTGCTAAGAGAGTAGATCTTAGAAGTTCTCACCACAAGGAAACAAATGTCATAACTATGTGTGGTAACATTTTGCAATATATACAAATACAGAATCATTATGTTGTATACCTGAAACTATTATATGTCAATTACACCTCAATTAAAAAAAAAACACAATGGAAAGATGGGTAACTTATATGAAAGTCACATAAAAAGAGACACAAGTCACCATAAACATATAAAAGAACCTCCATGCCAATCAGAAATTCAAATCTAAATGAGATGATTTCAACCTATTAGACTAACAATGCCTAATGCTGGTGACGTTGTGGGAAATGTGTACTCTCAGATACTGGCCAAGAGTATACACTGATGCAAGTTTTTAGAAGGCTCGTTTGACAGTACCTAGCAGAAATTTAAATGCACACCATTTTCACTCAATAATTCCACTGCTAGAAATTCATCCAGTCAATATACTTATGCAAGTTTGCAAAGATATACTCTAGGTTCACTTGTGTGTAAGTATACATATTATTTTAATGGCTCTCCAAAACAAAACAAACAAAAACAACCCAAATGCCCACCAGAGGGAAATTCATAAAATTTTGGTACATCGAGGTCTCAAAAATTAATTCCCAAGTCTTGACATGTATAAGGAAACACAAACCAATCTCATCAAGAGATAATCAGCAGAGGCCACATGATACCCTTCCTTCTAGAAATATAAGAATGACTCATACAAAACATACGTGTCCAGCTGGGGAGACCACTGGCACCTCCAGGGGCACCACCAGCATTTCCTGATCCACCCCTATACCCAACCTCACTGCACTGAGCCTAAGACCCCCAGTATACCATAAGGCTTCACTGCCTATACTACTAAGAAGAGTTGACAGTACCAAGAGGGTAGGACAAAATCTGAGCTTCAAAATGCTTTTGCCAAATATCCAGGTACATGAATGAAGAGGCGTTTTTATGCAAAGAATAAAGAGGAAATGTAAGTCTCAAACAGGTGCGGAAGAGGCAGACTTGGCTCTAGGTCAGCCCCAAAGGGCATGGGATCAGAGGCATGCAGGCAAGTCAACTGCCTGTATGGTCTAGTGCAAAACATGTGTGACAGGAACACATTAATGTTCTGTCTCTATATACCTGAAGAATTTCATTAAAAAAAAAAAATGGGTATTCACTTAGGCAGCACACAAACTAAAACAGAACATTACAAAGATGAGCAGAATCTTGCACAAGGATAATATATATAAAATTACGTATTTAAATTTTATTTATGAGGTTACTACTTTCAAATTATAAAAGTTACAACTTAGCAGAAAAATTTATAGCACGGGTACAGTACAAATCAGAGAAGAGAAAAGGGTATCAAAAGACAGAAGTGGACAGAAAGGGAACTGGGAAGATGAAGACAAGTTTACTGTTCTTTAGGTTAAGATGTGGGCTAGCTCATGCCCTGCAGCACCGCAAGGCCCACCCAAAGGACCCTAACCTCATCAGTCCACTCCTGCTACAATTCAAGGTTAAGACCATCTTGTGGACTAACGTAGGCATAACCACCACTTTTAACTGTGTCTAAAAATGTTAAATACAAACCACTGCTAACATGCAAGATACATTTAGGTAATTTATGCAGACTTTCTTCCCCTGTACACATGACTTTATTTTCTTATGTTTTAGAAAAAATATAAGCACCCCATTAAAACTGTGAACCATGGATATAACTGCTTACAATATGGTTAAATTGAATGTTTCAGGTTATTTTCTTTTTTAAGGTGCAGATTAAAAAAAAATCAACGTATTAATGGATGCATGGAAGGATGAATGTATGATAAAGTAATAATAATAAAATACTGATAAGATCTAGGTGATAGTATACGAGTGTTCACTACAAAATTATCCTACCTTTGTCGTATATTTGAAATTTTTCATAAGATGTTGAGGTAAAAAATATTTAAGTTACCAAAAACAGTGTTGGTACCTAGATATGGCAAATATCATGAAGACTACATTCTGAATTATTAGAAAACAATTTCCTAACAAAAATGTAAGCTAAGCTCCAAACAGGCAATTTAAAAATTCATGAAACAAGTCATTTAGAAGTTAAATCTCCTGCAGTATTAAATCATCACAAGATGCTGAGAATATGTCCTTAGAAATATTTACTTACAATTTGTAACATTTGGGGCTGTCCCGTGTGTGAATTGAAAACCCCTCACTCAATCGGGTGTCAGAAGCAACAATTGAAAAATCTTCTCCAGCAATTGCCAATACGGTACTGAGGGGAAAAGAAAGACAAAAGAGAAAATTAATGAATTCTTCTGGATGGTAATAACACCTTTCCCAAAATGAGAATGCTCCACAGCATATACTGGGATAAAATATACTAGATGTAAGCAAGTGCAGGATTCAGATGGAAGAGGAAAGATCACGGGAAAGGATCCCTGGCTACAAGTCATCTGGGAAAAAAAATATTAAGTACTCCGTAAAAAACACAAGCCTAAATCAGAGCAAAGGTTCCTTAGCAGAAGGTAACAGAAACAAATCACTAAATTATCACCATCATCAAAAAATTACCAGCTACCGATACTATAAAACAGCCAAAGGCCATGGCCCTGCCCGCCAGTGGGTGGGAGGGCAGTTAGGTGTAGATAGTGGCGCTAGAACACCAGCTATCTGAGCTCAGAGAAGAGAGGATTAGTGTTTTTCTTCTCTTTTTAAAAATTTACACTTTTTTGTTTTTTAAAAATTTATATTCTCTTGCACATAAAAGTCATAAGCACATATGTATAAATATATATATATTTGCCCATTTTAAGAACCTATCCCACTTTTTATTTTTTAAATTTATTTTTTTATACAGCAGTTTCTTATTAGTCAACCATTTTATACACATCAGTGTATACATGTCAATCCCAATCTCCCAATTCATCACACCCCTACCCCCCACCCCCATAAAATTATTTTTGTATTTTTTATTTTTTGGCCACGCCAAGCAGCATGTGGGATCTCAGTTCCCTCAGCAGGGATGGAACCCCTGCCCCCTGCATTGGAAGTGCACAGTCTTAACCACTGGACCTCCAGGGAGGTCCAAAGGCTTAATGTTTTTCATTTCTTAATATCCAAGTCTTTATATTATGTTTTGCACTCAGGAAGACACCCAAATATCTGTTGGAAAATGGACCAACAAAGAACAAACTTTTCCCTTTGTGGCTGTGTGGCTCATGCTAGCAGTTTAGTGGAGGTCTAGAGCATGAGCCCTAAAAGCAGACTGTCTGGGTTCTAAGTCTGGCTCTCCTGCTTAGCAGGTAATGAGATGGTGGGTAAGTTGCTTAACTTCTCAAGGCCTCAATGTCCTCATATGCATATCAGACATCATAACAGTAGCTACCTTATTTGGGTGTTAGAGGATTAAATGAGTTAATAATTGTTAACCCCTCATACCAGTGCCTGACACATAACTGGTCCTCCAGTAAAGTGTTAGCTATGATCCTTGTGGCGTAAGCTTGAGGCAGCAGAGTATGATCACTGAGAACCTGGGCTCTGGAGTTACCCCAAACCCGTTCCTGCCACTTAACAGCTCTGTGACCTTGGACAAATCATCCAAGTTCAAGTTGATGATATCAGCAGCTGGTGTGTTAAAGGGTGGCTGTGAGAATTAGACGGCATGACCCACATAAAACACCTGCACTGTGCCTCACAGAACATAAGCACTCAGAAAACTTAGGCCATTATTCTTACCGAGGTGGGATGGCACTAAAACTCTGAAGTAGAAAAGGATGGTATTGCACATAACGTGAACACCAAATAAAGGAAAACTGGTATAATTCAAATAAAACATTCAAACAACTTATTCAGGTGTCCCTTTTTGTGTAAACAAGTGGAGTGGCATAAGGCTTATGTGATGGACAGATCCAACAGCAGAAAATCTCACATGGAAAAGCACAGATCTAGGAATTTTTGTGAGGAATCAAAGGTTATACGAGCAGAATGAGAAAAGTTTCTTTTGCAAAGTGGAGTTTTAAGAAGACCACTGTGACAATAACACTATATGTGAAATTAGGATGGAAACTCTTTCAATAAGACTAATGCAGTAGGAAGGTAGCAACGTGAACAGAAAGAAACAGGTAAATCCAAAAAACATAAACACACACGAACTGTACAGGTTTTTTTTAACTACCAAAATGTATTAGAAGCTGGAAGAGCCAATTTTGACGTCCAAGATTTTAAACTCTGACAAGCAGCATGATGGCCTAATTATAAGCAGCGTAAATGAGAAGTGATTGAGAGGAATAATTAGTTTGCTTTTTTTTTTTTTTTGTGGTACGCGGGCCTCTCACTGCTGTGGCCTCTCCCGTTGCGGAGCACAGGCTCCGGACGCGCAGGCCCAGCCGCTCCGCGGCACGTGGGATCCTCCCGGACCGCGGCACGAACCCGCGTCCCCTGCATCGGCAGGCGGACCCTCAACCACTGTGCCACCAGGGAAGCCCTGCTTTTTGTTTTAACATCTTAAGTTATGGTGAGGGCAGAGAATCCAGGTGGAAAGTTGAATTTAAGAAGCCAGAATCGAGGGGCTCATGAAAGGTAGAACTGGAGAAACAGATCTGGGAATATCTTCCCATAAATGAAACACGTGAGAGTACTCAGTGACAAATGTGAAGGCTAATCAATTGGGGTTTAACCACATTTAGTCAGAATAGAAAAAGACATAGGACTAAGTCTTATTTTGTAGAAGCAAAGGCTGCCCAAAAGCCAGCAGGAGTAAATATTAGAGAAAAAGAACGAAGACTGAGAAAAGGTAATTCAATAATGAGAAAGCCATAGCAACTAACTTTAGGGCAGTAACTGGATTACAAAGGTTAAAAAGTGAGTAATGAACACTGAATACCTTGTAAGTCTTATATAGAATCTGCAACTGCCTCATGAAAAGGGTCTATTAACGTATTTTGTGGTATAACTACTTCATTAGTTGTCATAGGAAATATTTAGAAGTGCAATAATAAAAACATACATAAACTCCATGGCAACACAGCTATGGATTCAAATCCTGGGGCTCAACTTCATACCAGCTCTGTGACTAAAAAAATTTAACTTCTAAGGGCCCAGGCTCATTTGTAAAATTGAGGCATATACCATCTAACACTCAGTCATCATGAAGATTAAAAAAGATAACTGCTTTCAATTTACAAAATGCTTCTCTTTTGATTCTCCCCTCGCCAAAATATGAGTAGCTAAGAAAGACAAGGAAATCTGGGTTCAAGAAGTTGAGGGGTACCCAAAGACCACAATGCTCTTTAGTGGCAGAAACAAGGCTAAAATCATAGCCTTCCACCCTGTTTGCAACATACCGCGAAAATCTGCATTAAAATTTCAAATCCATAAGGCCCTGATTAATTAACCTGGTTGCCTTAAAAGACCATCTGTTTATTCCAATTGGGTGGGGACATTTTAAAGTACAAAGTTTGGTCGGTAAACTATAATCAGTGCTTAAATATACAGCTCTTCATTGTTAGGAGTCCTAAACAGTGTTTTTCCACAACCCTGATTCTTTTAGTGTACTATCAAGGAAAAGTATTATTTAAGATAAAGATGGTAACTAAAAAAAAAAGACAACTTGAATGCAACAGGCAAGAATACAATATTCAAAGGTCCCCCTTCTATTTTTTTTCCTTAACTTAACGCTAACCCTTAAAAATAAACACTTATCTATGAAACTAAGTCTGGCCGACTAACCCTACCCGCTATTTAAATTAACAGAAAATGATGAAGTAGCTTCATTTAGCTACAGACACAACTACATCTAAAGACACGGCCAATCAATCCTAACTCTTTCATCTCAGATGCTCAACCTGCCCCTTGCGTGCTGGCGCGAGAAACACGTTCAGATGGTAAGGAAAGGTTAGGTCCATTTTTAAAGCTCTTCCACAGCACAGCCCAGATATCAATTTCTACCACCTGTCCACGCAAACCTGCCCGTCCACATCGAGACCCAGTGACCGGCCTGTAAGGTGAAGCCCTGAGGAACAAGATCGAACCGAGCAACCACAGAGAGAGAGGGAGGCCTGCGGCTGGCGGGCAAAGCCGGGTAGCCATGCCGACAGCCTTAGGCAGGGACATGGGGGGAGAAAGAGGAAGCGGCGGCTCTCCGGGCTTTACCCTCCGTTGAAAGCGTAGGGCGAAAAGCGCAGCTGCAAAGGGCCCGCGGCGCTGTGAGGCTCCATGGCCGGGTCTCTGCCCGGGGGCAAGCACGCTGCCACAGAGGACAACATCCCGCTGCTCCGCTCCTGCTGTCTCACGGCGAGATGGCGGCCCCTACCGGAAATGGCGCCACTTCCGGCTTCGCGGCGCTGCCTCCGGCCGTTCGGTCTCACGCCGGTCATTGGTCCTAGAGGCAAGCGCCGTAGCCTTCCAGTGAGTAGCCGGCGCCCGCTGTTCCAAGAGAGCTGACAGCGAGGTAAAGGCTTTCTCTCCCAAGGAAGCATTCGAAATCACTCTTGATGGATAAAAATTTTAAAGTCTGACTTTACATAGAAATTGGCAAAACTATGGAGCAACGGAAGCTCGAAGACTCTATTGGAGCGTAAATTGGTACAGCCATATTTCGAACAGGGATTGGCATTACTCGTCATAGTTGAAAATACACACGCATCATGACCCAGCAGTTTCACGCCGAGGTATGTACCCTGGCCAGAAAGACGTGTAAGAATGTTCATAAAACATTGTTCTTAATGGCCCCAAAGTGGAAATGAGCTAAATGTCCATAAACTGCAGAATGGATAAAGCAACTGAGGGATGTGTCACAGCAAAAAAATTAACCTACTTCAGCTAGAGCGAAGGCACATCAACATGGATGAGTTTTCTAACGCTGAGCAAAAGAATACATACTATATACTTTAGGGCGTACACAGTGAGTAGGAAGGGCCTGTGTGGCTGGGGACGGGTCGTGGTGCTGGCAGTACTGGTTGTCTTTACTTGATTTAATACCGTCTGTTAATCTGTACATGGGTTTATGTACTTCTGTATATGAATATTTTACAATTTAAAAATGTTATGTAAAAAAGGAAGCGAGCAGCTGGCTAATATAGAAGGGATTATCTGATATATACATGCAATTCTGGAAGCAGAGAAGATTTTTGAAAAGTACTTTTTTAATTAAAATTTTCCCCATATTTACTGTAAACAAAGGATTTTCTTTGATGGTTATGGACAGAGAGGTATTGTACTTATTCAGGTACTGGCCTGGATACAAAAATTCTGTAAAACATTTCCTATCCTTAAGGAGCTCATAACCTCATTGATTATATGAAGTAAAAAGGAAGCAAATTAACAAGCATTACAACATGTAATTATGCCTAAATGAGCCATAGGAGAGGTACTCTGTGGTCCAACTACCTACAGTCTCTTTGTGACCAATGTGAAAATACTGCATAAGATGGTAGCAGCAGAATTAAAATATTATCGAATTTGTAAACCAGGTGTTTTTTTGTTTGTTTTTATCATTGTACATGTTTGAGAATAGCTAACATGCTTACCATGTGCCAGGCACTGTTCATGCATTTCCTTAATCCATCTCACAATCCTTAGAGGACACGTGCTGTTATTACTCCATCCTACAGACGAAGAAACTGAGGCGGAGAGGTCTGGTAACTTGATAAATGTCACACCGCTAGTCGGTTTAAACAGTCAACATTTAAAAATCAATGTCTTGCCCACTACATCCAGCAACAACCAATCGTAAAATACTCTGGCAGGGTGGCCTCGCCCGGAAGGCAGAAGAGCTCCGCCCCGCCCCTTGCTTCCCTTAAGCGGGATACCCAGCAAATCACAGGAAGTGACGCAACGCCCACACTTCCCATGGCCCGCGCTCCACGGTGGGCAGCCGGCCGAAGCCGAGGGCGGAACTGGCGGAAGTGACGTTAACAACGCGCGCCAGGAGTTCTGTAGGGTCGGAGAGGGTCGCCGTAACGGGCGCCTGGGCCGTTTGCGGCTCAACTTCGTTTTCGCCAACCGGTAGTTGTCTCTGCAGTGACTCCAGGTAACAGCCCTTTGAGCTTTTCTCTGAGGTTTCGTGTAGAGGTGACCGCTGCAGCGGGGCCCTGGGGTGATGGTGGGATGAGGCGCGGAATGGACGGGGAGACCGCGCGGGGGCTGTTCCTCCCGCTCGTGCTGCCGCAGCTTCGGCCTGTACCGGCTGTCGATCCCACCAAGTGCCTTCCTCTGCCGTGGTTCGAAAGCGGCTTCCCATTGTAGGAGCGTGTGGTGCAGGGTGCTGCGAGGGGCCTGGGACAGGACAGTCCCGCGCATCCAAGACGCGGAGTCTTTATGTCCTGCCATCCGTTAATTCTTCTCGATATTGAAAGGCAGATTCACCCTGGCCTGTGCCCACCTGTTTTGCTACCAGCAGTGGTGGTTTTATAATAAAGTTGCGCTTGAGACTTTTTAACGTTTTGTCAGAGGCCGGAGAGTTCAGGCACGCTAGAGCGTTAAGGTACAAATACACGCCACTTTCCTTACGAGGTCTCCCTCCTTAGACCCTGGGCTGTGTGGTTTTCTCGTTTAAAACTCCAGGTAGGCGTCTCTGAAAAGATTATGCTTGATTGACATATGCAGTCACTAGAAGGCTATGCAGAATTAATTGAGTCTTTTCCCTTATCAGTGATTATTTCCAAAAAATATCGAATTTGACCAAAAAATGAGGAGATTCTGCAAACAACTCTCTTTTGTGAGGATAAAGTAGTGTGGTAATAGTTGTGCGGTTTTAATGACACGGGAGGAAAGATGGTCAGTTCCATCACTGGGAGTGAGAGATGAGCTCTGAAAATGGTTACATGAGGCCTCAACCTAGGTCCACAGATTTCTTCTCTAGACTTAGTTTGTAAAAAGGGGTCTGGAGCCACCAGTTTCTGGATAATCTGTAGTCATATTAATGAGTGGTTTAAATCCTGCCCTCATTAGCTCTTGCCTGAACCACAGCAGTGAGTCTTAAACCGAAATTCCAGCCTCCAGTTTTATCTATTGGAATTCATCCACACTCTTGCCAAAGTAGATCTACTCATGGTGCACTTCAGAACCTTGTCACTGCTCAAATTGCTTATGTAATAATGACTTAAAATCCTGATAACGTGACCTCACTTATATTTGCTGTCTCATCCCCTGCAGGAAGTTCTATGCAGTCATGCTAAATTTGTTGCTTGGATACTGCGTGCTCTTTCAGTGTTTGTCTCTTTCTGCTTCATCTTTCTTCTGCCTGAAATGCTGAATGTAAATTCCTTCTCACCATGCTAGACCCAAGTTATATATGGTCCCTGCTTTATGAACATACTCTTCAGAACACTTGGCAGTTATATTGTCTTCTTTTGTGTAGCATGTATGCCTTCATTCATGACCACATACTATATGTCAGGCCCTGTACTAAGTACAGAGATTAAAAAGACATATACTGCTGATTTCTTCACTCAAGGGGCTTAGCATAGTGCATATCTGCTATTATAGCACTTAAGTTTTGCAGTGATTATTTACAAACCCTTCAAATTGAACTCTTTGATGCCAGGGATCAAATGCCTCTTCATTTTTATATTTACAGCACTTCTCTTGTTGTAAGAGGATAACAACGTCTGAAAGAGCATAATTTTCTTATATGCCTGATGTTTTCTGAAGCAGAGTTTTCTCTTTTTTTTGGTCTGTTTTCCATTGATGAATATGTAGGATATATAGTCTTTGGAGTCCTTTGTCCTTTCAAAGTCATTATCAGATTCTTTCTGAGTGCTTATTTTGTACCAGTACATGCTTGAGTTACATGTGTGTCTTTGACGTATAACTTGTAACTTTAAGATCTGTAAGCTCTGTGTGAGAATATCTTATTAGATGGTAATGTTTAAAGTGAAATCTAATAATAAAAGCTAACATTTATCCTGTGCTTACTGTGTGATAATTAGATGCTGTTCTTGTGGTGTTAATCAGTCCTGTTTGAATCGGTCAGTTCTCACAGCAACCCTGAGCACGGTAGGAGTCCATCTGAACTAAATAATAAAAGGTAGTTCATCAGTCACTCGGTTCTTTTGACTAAAAGAAATTTCAAACGTGTAGCCAGTAAAGACATGATTTAAGGAAAGCCAGATACAGGCGTAGTTTGTATTTATGTGTTCTAAAGAAGTAAAGTTATTACATATATAAAAACATGTTTATTCTTATGTCTGTATGGCTTCTATCACAGTGTTTTATTTAAAGTAGTTGCTCAATAAATGAGCACACTAAAGTGTATTGGATCCAATTCAAAATTTATTAAACTAAATGCCCAAGACATTGTAGAGGATAGAATGCTAAATGGAATATTTTAAAACTTGAATTTAGCCTAATAGTGCTGTGTATACAATGCATAATAAATATTTCTGCTCAGATATGACAGGTTCCTTAGGAATTTGTTTTCCCTGGGTGTTTTTCCCGAAAAGTTTTTAATGCTGATTATGTACCTTAATTTTTAACATTATAGGACTATAAATTAAACACATAAAAAAAAATTTTTGTTCTGTTGGCAATTTTGCATGCAGTCACAGGAAATGTGGAAGGAATAAGATTTCAGCTTTGTAAGGTAAAAAGAAATATATTCCAAAATAGTTTTGTTGGTTTTTTTTTCATTCTTTGTTTATTTGTTTAACCATGAAACTGGTTTATAAGACTGTATAGCTTACCTGTATTCTTACATTAAACTTCAAACTTTTTTCAAAGCAGCATCACTGTTTCTTGGTGTGCATGAAGATAACCCAGAGAGTTGAGGAAGTCGCTAAGAGTGTGCTGGGGATGCTCTAGGAAAAGACTGAATGCTGAGGTGATTCCCAGTCCAAAGGTTTTTGATTTGCCAAGAAGAAAGTGAACCTCATGGATCAGAACAACAGCCTCCCACCTTATGCCCAGGGCCTGGCTTCCCCTCAGGTAATACAACTGGAGGGAGGGTACACATAGGACTGAATCTGCATTGTTAGAGACAGTGTAAAAGGGAAGCAAGGGAATTTAACCATCTGTTGTTGAAAATGGATTTATATTTTTTAAGCCTCCTTTATTTCATTGAGAAGTTCTGTTAGGCTTTGAATAAGCATGATAGTGTTTGATTTGGGGAGTTTGTTTGGAAGCTAAAATGTGTATATGTAAAACTTAATCTTTTGATAAGCACTTATGAAAGTGGTCTGAGTGATTATAGGGTGTTTGATTTTGGAGATAACTAACCAAATTATTTTCTAGTTTTATCTTTTCATTTTTATGTTTAAGGTTCCAAATAACGTAGCTACTTAAAAATTTTTAAAATAACTTCTGTTGAAGTGTAGTTTACATACTTAAATAAAAAAACACTTTTTTTTTTTAAGATTTAATTTTATTTATTTATTTATTATTATTATTTTTTTTTGTGGTGTGTGGGCCTCTCACTGTTGTGGCCTCTCCCGTTGCGGAGCGCAGGCTCCGGACGCGCAGGCTCAGCGGCCATGGCTCACGGGCCCAGCCGCTCCGCGGCATGTGGGATCTTCCCAGACCGGGGCACGAACCCGTGTCCCCTGCATCGGCAGGCGGACTCTCAACCACTGCGCCACCAGGGAAGCCCAATTTTATTTATTTTTGGCTGCGTTGGGTCTTCGTTGCTGCACGCAGGCTTTCTCTAGTTGCGGTGAGCGGGGGCTACTCTTCGTTGTGGTGCGCGGCCTTCTTCTTGTGGTGGCTTCTCATTGCAGAGCACGGGCTCTAGGTGTGTGGGCTTCAGTAGTTGTGGCACGCGGGCCCTAGAGCGCAGGCTTAGTAATTGTAGCGCACGGGCTTCGCTACTCCGCGGCGTGTAGGATCTTCCCAGACCAGGGATCAAACCCGTTTCCCCTGCATTGGCAGGTGGATTTTTATCCACTGTGCCACCAGGAAGTCAACAAACACCCATTTTAAGTATGTGTTTTGATAAGTGTATGTACCTGTGAAAGTTATAGAACATTTCAATCACCCTAAAAGTCCCTTCCTGCCCCTTTGCAGTCACTCCCCTAGCTCCAGGCAACTACTGATCTGCTTTCCAGAGTTAGAGATAGTTTTGCCTACTCTAGAATATCATGCAAATGGCACCATACCAGTATATGCTTTTTTTGTGTCTGTCTTCTTTGTATATCAGCAAGTTCCTTTTTATCACCAAGTAGCACTCTGTTGTATGGGTGTCCGACAGTTTGTCCATTTTCCAGTTGCTGACATTAGGGTTGTTTCCAGGTTGGGGCCATTGTGAATAAAGGTGCTTTGCGTTTGTGTACATTTCTCCGTGTCTGCTATGTTTTTGTTTCTCTTGGGTGAGTACTCAGGAGTGGGATTGCTGGGTCATTGTGTACGTGCATGTTTAACTCTATAAGAAAGCATGTTCTGAGGCTTTGCCAGCGACACGTGAGAGTTCTAGTTGCTCCACGTGCTCACCGGCCCTGGGTTTTTACTTCAGCCGTTCTAGATGTACAAGCATTTTCCTCTGACTTATGATCTTGAACATGTTGTCAAGTGCTTATTAGCTATTTATAGATCTTCATTTGTAAAATGTCCTTCACATCTTTTGCCCATTCTTTATTGGTCTGTTTTTTCATCTTTTATTGAATTTTGATTGTTCTTTATGTAGTCTGGATACGAGTTCTTTCTCAGCTATATGTATGGTAGATGTTTTCTCGTAGTCTGTGGCTTAATTTTCTTTTTTTTTTTTTTAGTATTTATTTTTTTGGCTGCATAGGGTCTTAGTTGTGCCACATGGGATCTTTCGTTGTGGCACGTGGGCTTCTCTCTAATTGTGGTGCACAGGATCCAGAGCGCATGGGTTCTGTAGTTGCGGCACTCAGGCTCTCCAGTTGTGGCACATGGGCTTAGTTGCCCCGCAGCCTGTGGGATCTTAGTTCCCTGACCAGGGATTGAACCGGCGTCCCCTGTATTGCAAGCCAGGTTCTTAACTCTTAACCACTGGACCACCAGGGAAGTCCCGTTTTAATTTTCTTAATGGTATCTTTCAAAGAGTAGAAGTTCTCGATTTTTTCTAAGTGTTAGAGCATTGTTATCCTCTAGAGCCTGAAGGGTTAACGAGCTTCCTTAAATTCTCACGTGTTGTAAGTAGCAGAGTTGGATTTCACACCCAGGTCTGCTTGCACATCCTAAGCTCTTACCTACTGTGCTATGCTGAAGAAGAAAGTGATGTGTGCAAGAACAGCAAGTTCCTCCCCGTTACTGCTATATAACCCCATTTGTACTCGGAAGGTGCCTGTCTTTGCAAATCTCACCTGCTGTTCTACCAGCCAAGTCCTACAGACACTCACACCAGCCAGCCTAACCCATTGTTCCCTAACTTCCCACAGGGTGCCATGACTCCTGGAATCCCTATCTTTAGTCCGATGATGCCATATGGCACAGGACTGACTCCACAGCCTATTCAGAGCACCAACAGTCTGTCTATTTTGGAAGAACAGCAAAGGCAGCAGCAGCAACAGCAGCAGCAGCAGCAACAGCAGCAGCAGCAGCAGCAGCAGCAGCAGCAGGCGGCAGTGGCAGCCGTTCAGCAGTCGACCTCCCAGCAGGCGCCCCAGGGGGCCTCCGGCCAGACACCACAGCTTTTCCACTCACAGACTCTTACGACCGCACCCTTGCCGGGCACCACTCCCCTGTATCCCTCCCCCATGACTCCCATGACCCCCATTACCCCTGCCACGCCAGCCTCGGAGAGCTCTGGGATTGTGCCGCAGCTGCAGTGAGTACTTGTTGTACGTCCTTTCCCTGCCCTGGAGGGGTCCCCTGGAACTGTGCTGCTGTGTTCTTTGTTCTCAGATGGATTGAGTTATTTGTGGGGCACTAATGGCGATCATGCATCAAAACTCGCTTTAAAAAGAAAAGGGAAGCTGTCTCAGTGAGTCAGTGCCCCCAGTAAAAGGCTCTCATAACATCTTCAGAAATTTAGTAGCTGTGCTTATATGTTTGGGCCAATGAAGTCCAATTTAGATTGCATTATTGTTATTGTAGACATTTCACTGTAGCTGATTTACCATATGAAGCTTTGTGTAGTCTCCTTCCCATGTGATATTTTTAGTCTTTGGGAAGATTAATTACTTAGTCACGGAATCATTATAGTTCATAGTGGTCCTTGTTTTCCTTCATTGGTCATTGTAAGGGCTGCATGTAAATTTTTGAGGAACTGTGCCCTTCCCACAAGCTGAGGATGGCTGTTCTTGTCCTAAATGTATTTTTCTATCTAATTGAATTAGGTCCTGTGTGTAACAGAACTGGGGGGTAGGGGACGGGTAGGGAAAATTTCTCCTTCCTGAAACACAAACAAATTTTCTTAAATATCTGTCACCGAGAAGTATATAGCTTTTGCCTTTAGGAAGTTTATGGCCATATCAGGGGTTATTTGTAACAACTATGTTACCCAGTTTTCTTGTCAGTCATTCCTGATCATTTTTAGAACTAAGTAATGTTTAACCATGGATCCTGACTCTTATCCAGTGGCCTATATCTTGTTTTTGGGTGTTTGTTTGATCTGAAACAATTTTAAAAACAAAATAATTTTAATCTTAATGATTTTAGAAAGATAAGCACTTGTTAGTTCACCTCTATAAACACCATACCCTATTGTCTTGCACACTTAGCTGGCTCCTATGTGCATTTAAGTTTGCACCTTTGGTTTAAATCGTAAATTCTACCTAGTTCAGATGGGGTGTTTGTTTCTTGCCAACACCGTAATATTTCTGGTATTCCACAAAGCGTCCCAGAAAATTCGCAAGATTGTAGAAATTAAATAACATACTTGTATTTTCTTAATTTATTTTTGTTATGAACTTATTTATTTATTTTTATTTTTGGCTGCGTTGGGTGTTCGTTGCTGCATGCGCACGCTTTCTCTAGTTGCGGCGAGCGGGGGCTACTCTTCGTTGCAGTGCACGGGCTCAGTAGTTGTGGCTCGTGGGCTCTAGAGTGCAGGCTCAGTAGTTGTGGTGCATGGGCTTAGCTGCTCCATGGCATGTGGGATCTTCCTGAACCAGGGCTTGCACCCGTGTCCCCTGCCTTGGCAGGCGGATTCTTAACCGCTGCGCCACCAGGGAAGTCCAAATAACACACTTTTAAATAGTCAATGGATTGACGATCATAGGGGCAGTTAGAAAATACTTAGAGACAAATGAAAACAAAAATACAACATACTAAAACATACGGGATGCAGCAAATGTGGTGCTATGGGTGAAATTTATACCTACAAATGATCACATTAAAAAACAAGAGGGCTTCCCTGGTGGCACAGTGGTTGAGAATCTGCCTGCCAACGCAGGGGACACGGGTTCGAGCCCTGGTCTGGGAAGATCCCACATGCCGCGGAGCAGCTAGGCCCGTGAGCTACTGAGCCTGCGCGTCTGGAGCTTGTGCTGCATAACAAGAGAGGCCGTGACAGTGAGAGGCCCGTGCACTGCGATGAAGAGTGGCCCCCGCTCGCCGCAACAAGAGAAAGCCCACGCACAGAAACGAAGACCCAACACAGCCAAAAAAAAAAAAAACCAAGAACAAACAAAAATATTTCAAGTTAATAAATTAATGTTACAACTGAAAAAAGAACAAACTAACCCCAAAGCTAGCAGAAGGAAGGAAATAGTAAAGATTAGGGCAGAGATAAATGAAATAGAGAAAAGAAAAACAGCAGAGAAAATCAATGAAACAAAAGGTTGGTTCTTTGAAAAAAATCAACAAACGTTTAGTTAGACTAACAAAAAAAGGGAAGACTCAAATTACTAAAATCAGAAAAGGAAGTAGGGATGTTACTACCAATTCTACGCAAATAAAATAGATTATAAGAAAGTTCTGTGAACTTGTGTATGTAAAATTGATTGGAAGGAAATAAGTGATGTAGAAATGAGAACATTGAGTTGATCATCCTAACTGGCATTACAATTGTGTATTAAAGAAGACACCCAACCTCTTTTCAACCTAATTATGATCCATCAGGTTTTCAAAGGTATTGCATTTTGACAGTGCAAAAAAAAGACCCAGAAGCAGCCATGAGCTGGAACAGTTGGAGATGTATTTGCAATCTGGGATCAGTATTCACAAGAGAGTGATGTTACAAGTCATTTATAAGTTATTTATAAAATTATATAAGAATATTAAAAAATGAAAAGCGTTCATTGGACCCAGATAATAAATGGTGATGTTTGTTTTTCTTGACTTACTGAGGGTTAATCAGAGGAAAAAGCTGGTTTTCTTCCTTTGTCAAAGATAATTGAACTTTTGTCCTTCCAAAAGATACTGATTTTGAGAGAAGTGAGAAAGTCATACCTCACTTAGGGGCCATGTGTACACAGAGCACGTTTCCCCCATTTAAGCCTCAGCTTCTTTATCTGAAAATGGCAGATAGTTATCACTTCATAGTGCAAAGCATTACGTGAGATTATCTTTGTAAAATGTTGGCATGGTGTTTGGTACTTGTGGAAACACCTAATAAATGTCAGCAAGTTTTAAAATTTTTAATTAAAAAAATCAAGATAGTTTAAATTAAACTCATCTCATTAAATTTCATTAAATTAGTTCTAATGAAAGAATACGATTTCTAAGTAATCATCTAACACTAACAGTAAATAATCATGTTTTCTAATTTCTTACAGAAACATTGTATCCACAGTGAATCTTGGTTGTAAACTTGACCTAAAGACCATTGCACTTCGTGCCCGGAATGCTGAATATAATCCCAAGGTCAGAACAATTTTCATGTATTTCAGACTATAATAATACAGAATTTTCTTCCAAAGGTCTCTAGACCAAAAAGAATATGTTGTGTGTAAGTTTGTTGACACCAGCAAAACAAGGATTTAAAGCAAAATATGCAGCATTTTTATTGAATAACTGCCAAGTAAGAGACTCTAGGAATACAGCAGTCCACAAGATAAAGTTTGACATATCCATTGTGAGGGGATCATGTGAAGTTACAGAACAAAATATATAGTATGATCCCATTTATGTTTTGAAAACTACATAGAATAGAATGCCATGCTACCTGGAATTTACTTCAGAATAGTCCAGTTGGAGAATTGGGAAAGGGGCATATGGATGAAACAAGATTAGCCAATAATAATTGTTAAAGTTGGATAATAAGTACAAGAAGTTTATTATATTTTCTACCTTTGTATAACGGCTGATTTTTTTATAATAAAAAGATTAAGGGAAAAAATACCTACAAGTTTTCTGATTTTAAGATGACAGCCTAGGGCTTCCCTGGTGGCGCAGTGGTTAAGCATCCCCCTGCCAGTGCAGGGGACATGGGTTCGATCCCTGCTCTGGGAAGATCCCACATGCTGCGGAGCAACTAAGCCCGTACACCACAGCTACTGAGCCTGCGCTCTAGAGCCCGTGAGCCACAACTACTGAGGCCCGCACGCCTAGAGCCCGTGATCTGCAACAAGAGAAGCCACCACAATGAGAAGCCTGCGCACCGCAACGAAGAGTAGCCCCCGCTTGCCACAACTAGAGGAGGCCCGTGCACAGCAATGAAGACCCAACGCAGCCAAAAATAAATAAATAAATATATTAAAAAAAAAAAAAAACAGCCTAATGTATATGGCAAGTCCATATGAATGTAGCATTATAAGAATTAATCTTTTGTCATAATTTTATTAAGTTGAATACATGATTTTACATAATTGTTTCTAATGAAATGATATTAGTTATCCAAGCAATAAAACCAGTAGAGGGAATTTAGAAAATCCAAAATAATTAGGCATTTCCTGGGACTTGTATAAACTAGAATATAATGCTAGCATTTTTACATGGTGGTAAAATCAGAGAGAAGGCATATAGTAGTTTTTAAACTAAAATTGTGAAAGCAATCTAATTTGTCCAAGAGTGATCTTGATTAGAAATAATACGAATTTTTTCATGTGTAATTAGATAGCAGATATTAAAATTTCAGTTATTTTGAAACTAATTTTTTGCTTTATATCATGTAACATAGTCATTGAGGCCATTACATTTATATAAATGCCAGTCCACCAATTCAGTTTCTAAAAGTCTATTGGAAATGGGAGGTAACGTCACTATGTGTTGGTATGCTTGTAATCTGATTTATCAATTCCTTCTGGAGGTGGAAAAGGTTTATCAGTAGATTTGCCTAAAAAAATTAATGAAACAAAATTTATAGTTAAAGAAAGATATTTTTGCAAATATTCCTTGTCTTCAGGTATTGGGATGTGTATGACAGAACACAGAGATCTTGGTCCAACCGCCTTAGCAGTCACAACTTGTGTGCTTGCTCCATATGCAAAAGACGTGTGGCACATGGTGATGTAAGGGAGCCCTATATGGAAACACGTGACAGATATCTTGATAACTGTCTAAGTACCAGGTCCTTCTTACTATTTGGGGTGTTTTTTCTCATTGTCTAGTTCTCCTGACAGAAGTCAGCAGTCCGGCATGACATCATTAACTATTGTCTCTGGCTCTTTTAGCGGTTTGCTGCTGTAATCATGAGAATAAGAGAGCCCCGGACCACTGCACTGATATTCAGTTCTGGGAAGATGGTGTGCACAGGAGCCAAGAGGTGGGTTTAAAGGAGTTCATTGTCCTGGTCTGTATGTTACGAAAGAAATGGCTGTGTCATGGTTTCTAGGTGTTAGGCTAATACTTTAATAAAATGTTATTGTTGCTTTCTTATTAAAATAGTTGGTTCTCATCACTTTTAGACAGCAGTAACTTCATTTTCTTAAAATCAGGCATTAGTTTAGGGTGTATGCTATCACCTCATTTCCATACAATTCAGCATGTATGCATGCCGCATTTTTGTCATTCATGACCCTGCACTTGAGAGCCTTTTGTTGACGATGATACTGCTTTCATTATGCTTTTGTTACATGAGCCCTGCCCTGCTAAGTCATAGTTTTGTCCAAGAGATGACTTCTAGGAATGGGTAAAGAAAGACTTGACATAAAAGAGGAATTAGTGTACGCATTCTTTGAGTATAAGTCTCATCATTATTTTCCTATCCAAATGAAGCTTGTTAGTTTTCATCTCAGTAGAAATTTGTGAGCTAAAATACACTGATATTAATGATAATGGTGATGACGATATTATGTTTCACATGTATAAAATCTAGGGCTGTTGGGACCTCTCTGGTAGCGCAGTGGCTTAAGACTCTGTGATCCCAATGCAGGCGGCCCGGGTTCGATCCCTGGTCAGGGAATTAAGTCCCACACGTGGCAACTAAGAGTTTGCATGCCACAACTAAAGATTCCACATGCCGCAACTAAAGATTCCACATGCCGCAACTAAAGATCCCTGTGTGCCGCAATGAAGATCCCGTGTGCTGCAACTAAGACCCGGCACAGCCAAATAAATAAATAAGTATTTAAAAAAAAAAAAAAATCTAGGGCTATCAGTAATTGGGTGAATTGAAGAGGGATTCATTTTGGTAGGCCTAAGTTTTCTGTCAAGGACACGGGAATACTTTGTACATAAAACTGTTAATGTCTGTTGAGCTTTTCTTTATTGGAAGGGGTGACCAGTTTACACTTTATAAAATATCTTTCCTAATTTGGACTTTTTATAAGTTTTTCATCTAGATAATTATTTTAGCTGTCTTTGAGTATGAATATTTCACTTTTTCTTTCCCTAGTGAAGAACAGTCCAGACTAGCAGCAAGAAAATATGCCAGGGTTGTACAGAAGTTGGGTTTTCCAGCTAAGTTCTTGGACTTCAAGATTCAGAACATGGTGGGAAGCTGCGATGTGAAGTTCCCTATAAGGTTAGAAGGCCTTGTGCTTACCCACCAACAGTTCAGTAGGTGAGTCTGAAATGGATTGTGATTGCTTTTGGCAACAATTAATTTATAATGTGTTTAAACATTGTTCATGATAAGACATGTGCAAACTAATTAGTATGTAAGAACAAATGATATACTTATAGGTATATTTAATGTTGAAGTTTCTTCCTGATGTCTTTGGTAACACCTATTATTCTCACCAGCCTCCTACTTCCCTGTCATTTCACTTAACGACACCCAGAACTCCCCTTTACTGGGATGAAATTGATTCCCCTTCTGTATGTTTTATCATTTTATTGCTCACTACATACATTTTAAATACATGAACAAAGTCCACAACCTCTGTATCAGTTTTTTCCCCAGTTGTTTGACTCTTTTGTGCTAGTCAGCATTTATTTTCCCTGCTACTTCCTGATGAAGACTTACAAGGCAGGTGGTCCCTGCCCACCTCTCCAGCCTCTCTGCTCGTAGCACCCCCAAGGCTTCTCATGCCCTTATTGCACCAGGGCCCTTGCACATCCCACTTTTATACGTGGCACACTCTTATTTCACTTTTCACCCAGGAAAGTCCCACTGGCATTTCACATATGCACACCGTAGCATCTCTTCCTCAGAGAAGCCTATCTTGAATATTCCACTAGGTTAAACACAGTCACACATCCTAACTGTTTTCAATCTCTCTAACTAAGAAAATGAGATTACTAGGATTAGAATAAAACATACCAGTAGTGCATTTAGTCAGACAACATAGTCAGGGAAAGATTCAGTCTCCAACTAGTCTCGTTTCTATCACTTTGGTTAAATTGCCTGAACAAAGTTAACAGCTAGAGATATTTCAGTTTAAGGAGATGAGATGTGAATGATTAGAAGGTAAACTGTGTGACTGTCAGATCTTATAAATGATTATTGGGCTCTTGTAAGTCGGTGTAAACTTGTCCAGAATGAAACTTGATAAAGGTCAGAGACTATAGAACATATTTATAAAGCTCTTGTTCTTATGTCAGGAAATCCAGATTGATTAGAAATAGAGTTAGTTGGTCTTCAAGTGCCAGTTACAAGTCGGCCTCACTGGCCTTGAGCACTCTCTCCTGTGACGCTCCTCAAGGATTGGGCTTCACCTCCTCATTAGTTTGCTGCTTACCCAGTACTTTCCCTTGTTCAGGTCCCCATTTTTTCTAAAGGCATGAGCAGCTGTTAATTTCTAAACTGTTTTTGCCATTTTCCTTCTAGTTATGAGCCAGAGTTATTTCCTGGTTTAATCTACAGAATGATCAAACCGAGAATTGTTCTCCTTATTTTTGTTTCTGGAAAAGTTGTATTAACAGGTAAGTTGCAACAGGAGGTAGTGTTCGAAGTTTGGAAAGTGTGAAGAATGGCATTTTCTCAGTGCTAAGCAGTATTATCACAGTGTCGGGACAGTTGACTAGTGACTTGTAAAGAAGCTTTGCCCCGTTTTTCTCTTCCCCTGACCCCAAGCCTCTGCTGGGAAACACAGCACCAGAGGGAGTGGAGCCGAGGGAAGCCAGAGCGCAGCCCTACTGGTTCTTCCGCTGAAGCATGACCTTGCTGGGGAGGGGGAGGGGCGGGCATTACATTGCATAACAGATGGCGTTTCAAGTTGGGGACCATTGTCTAAAACTTTGGGGCTCGTCACCATTATCATTTTGCGACAACAAAGGAAGATTCAAAAGAGCTTGTCTGGAGGCAGCGATTGGGAGAATAAGATTCAGCCACTCTCACGGCTGCCCTGCTGGGTTCTGACACAGTCCAGAGACCAACACCAGTCACATGGGCAGACTGTGGGGAAGGAGGCTGGAGTCACCTGGGGCGCTGCTTTTGTAAGTTTTTTAAAAAGCCAACTTAAACAAATACCACCTTAAAAACAAAAATAGGATTATGACAAGGGTCCATCGATAATGTTTTTAGGTGTGGAGAGAATTGTGCTTGTGGTTTTATGTTAAGAAATGCCGTTTCAGACTCTTCTCTACTCCAACTTGTCTTCATAGGTGCTAAAGTCAGAGCAGAAATTTATGAAGCCTTTGAGAACATCTACCCTATTCTAAAGGGTTTCAGGAAGACAACGTAATGGCTGTCACGTACACCTGCCTCCCCCGCCCACTTGACTTGTTTTTTTTAAAACAAATCAGTTCTGGTACATTTAGTGGTATTGTGGACGGCCCCATGTGATGAGAGGATGGATGTCCGCTTGTAGGTTGCAGCACGAGGTGAAGCTCCCCTGCATGTGTACCCCATAGGGATGCCAGGAAGGGGGTATTATTTCTGCACAGAGAACACCGAAGTGTTAGTGTAAGTTGCTCGAACTGTGCTGCTATTTGGGCAGCGCTGCCCGTTTATTTATATTTAGATTTTAAACACTTACTGCTGTTGACAAGTTGGTTTAAGGGACAAAACTTTAAGTGTTAAAGCCATCTCAACAATCGATTGGACTTTATTTTGTTTAATTTCTTCCCCATAAACCACAGTTTTTATATTTCTACCAGAAAAGTAAAAATCTTTTTAAAAAGTGTTGTTTTCTAATTTGTAACTCCTGTGGGTTATTTTTTTGCCACATTCCGCCTTTCCAGTATTGCAGGACAGAATAGAAATGTATTAAAACAAATGGCTGTACATATTTTTCTTCCTTCAGAGTACTCTGTAAAATAAATGCTGTTTATAAGTGTTAGATTGATGTTATAAATGAAACTTCGTAAGATTCATGTGATCATACTGTTTAAAAGGTCGTATTTTAGATATAATGCCTGAAACCATTTCAGTGTGTTTGCTTGCTTGCTTGCTTGTTGTTTGTTTCAATCAACATTTCATTGTATGTTGCAGTGAAAATGGAAGAATTGTCTGAAAATTTTAAGTTGCTCACAAAACATGTTTATTACGTCCCATACGTTAAGCACCTCCCGTTTCCCACATACGTTGCCTTCTCACAAAAGATGCAGTTAGGTTTTGTTCCTCTTTCACAAGTAGGGCAAGGTAGGCCCCAGCTGAGGGTCTGTCCAAGGTTACAGAGCCTGTAAGTGGCAAACACGGGCTCTAAGCCAAAGACCTTCAGTGTTAGAGCTGGGGTCGTCCACTGACTGGTAAGGTGTGTTTTTCTCATGAATATCAGGTGAGCATGTGTAAGTTCTTGGGGTTCATTGTTCGGGTGTGTGTTTTTCTTTAATTGTAAAAATATTTTTTCAGAAACCAGAAAGTTTCTTCCTTCCTCTCCCTTCTGTTTCCCCGGGTTAACTACCAGATTGGTGGGTACCTCCCCAGCCCTCTTCAGGTTTTTTTCTTTTGGGGGTGCTTTTTTTTATCATATTGAAAAAATAGTAAAGCATATGTTTGATTTTATAAGCTTCCTTTTTTTTTTTTTTGTTTTTGCGGTATGCGGGCCTCTCACTGTTGTGGCCTCTCCCGTTGCGGAGCACAGGCTCCAGACGCGCAGGCTTAGTGGCCATGGCTCACGGGCCCAGCCACTCTGCGGCATGTGGCATCTTCCCGGACCGGGGCACAAACCCGTGTCCCCTGCATCGGCAGGCGGACCCCCAACCACTGTGCCACCAGGGAAGCCCCTGTAGCTTCCTCTTTTTAGTCACTATATCATACACATTTTTCCATGACATACTGCCATGAAATGGAATCTGATGGTGCCTCATGATGTAATCTGATGGTTACACAAGTTTATATATTTAACCATTTCCATAATTATGGTCATTTATGTTACCTGTAGTGTTTTACTATTATAAACAGGTGCTGCAGGGAACATCCTTTTATGTGTATTTGTGGATAAGCACAGGTATTTCTGTAGTAATATGCCTAGAAGAGGAGTCACTGTATTAAGAGCATTTATACATTCTAGGTTTTGATAGATCCATACCAGGTTACAGTCCAGAGAGAGCATGGTGTATGAAGTGCCCTTTTCTTGCATATTCCAGTCATCAGTGATGTCAGTAATGTATGGATGAATTGGAAAGACATCAGTCCAGTGTAATCTCCTTCTATGCAAGAAAGAATTGTTTCCTCACGTGTGAGTCTCCTCTTAGGTTCTTCAGTAAAGTTTCGTAATTTTTTTCATATAGGGCTTTACGTTACATAAAAGTTAATTCCTAAGTATTTTAGTTTGTTATTAATGGCATTTTTCATAAGACTTTAAAATTATTGCTGATTTATTTCCAGTCACTTTACTGAATTCTTCTTACTCCTTATGCACCAGTCCAGCCACACCACCCACCCAAATAACCATTATCCTTTTACAGTAATTACCTAAACACCAATATAGGTTAGTCTTCCATTTTAATAAATTGATACGTTTTTATGTCTGCTTTATTCCTTAAGTTCTCCTGCCATTTCATTTAGGGAAATCTATAGGCTGTTTGGCTAGTAGTTCCTTACAGTCTGTCTTGCTCTTTGCAAACTCAGGATGGTGCAGCCAGCATATCCCTGTTCTCTGCATTTCCTGCCGGTGAGTGACTGCATCTAAAGGCTTGATCCCTTTGTAAAGACTGTAAGTAGTGTTTGTTAGGGATTTAACGTCTGATTGGCATCTTCTGATTGATCCACTAATTAATTCATTAGTGGGTTGCAAAAGATAAAATTCTATTTTTTTCATGATTTGTTAGAATACTTTTTTATATAGTGATATACTTCTTTCACATAGCAGGATAAGTGCTTGCTTCTTTCCCTTTAAAAGTTTTCAAGATAAAATACCTCATGAGTTCGTACTAATATATCCAATCCAGATTCAGACTACAGGGTTTTTATTTGATCAGTTCTGTGTTAAAGTATTTTACGCTGAGAACCCTTAATTTTTAAAGACACGTGGAATGATGAGTTAGTTAGAATAACAGAACACTACCACTAATATGAATATCAAAAGCACTGAAACATTTTTTCTTTGCTGTGATCTCTGAATTGTCTAAGGATGATGAGACCAGCATTCAGTGTATCAAATAAAAAAGGACAGGTGAATGCACTGCTCTCTACAGTAGGGTGAGCTGCCTGGTCAGGCAGTATGTGGGCCAAGCAGAGGTTTGGGGGACAGCATGCATGGGTTGGCAGTAGTGATTGATGTCCTCCACAGGAGCAGCTGCTGCGTGAGATGTGTTGGTCATTTCATGGTTGGCATGAAGGTTTTTAAATGTCTTGACATATCTAGAGGCAACTGAGTTGCTTTTTTTATTTATCTAAATTTTCTTTCTTACTTTTGTTTTAGTTATTTTCAGCTAGTTGCTTTTTTTGGACATGGTTGCCAAGTCAGTACTGGAAGTCTGTCTCCAAGTGGAAATGCCCGCTGAACTTGCTGTCATCTCCAGACCTTGGCAGGGATACACACCTAAAGGATAGCTTGGTGGGTTACCAACATGCCTGCAAAAATGTCTACATAATCTGGGGATCTCTGCAAATAGACCCTAATCAATTTGCTTAAAAAGTCCTTAGCAGTCAGGATGCTGTCCTACTGGGGCAAACTTCTGATTTATAGTTTGGGCTATGAAGGCCCCACTAGTCCAGTATTTTATGTATTTTTATATAAATTACATACATATCCACACACACGTGATATGGACTAAAAGGCCAGGATTTCCTGATATAAAACTATAGTGAAATAGCCAAGTCAGTGATATTAGCAAGTGATACTACCTCCAAAAAGATGTGTTTATGGTGGCAGTGCATTTCAGGGTTAGCAGGGATGTTACCAGAACTAGCGGCTGGTCTTCAAGCAGTGATCAACAGCAATGTCTAGGTTTGCCTTCACAGCAGTGAAGCCTGCCCAGCACTAAGAGAACTGGGAATTATCACTTGGGGCTGGAAGGAGCCTTAGCATGGTTGATGGCATTGATTTAGGAACCGCTTGTGTAAACAGAGGCATCGGAAACAATATCCTTCACTTGAAAGCTACCTCAGAGCCTTCCCTCAGACTGACCCAGGGAAATTCCAGTGGCTGATTCCCTGTCCTTTTTTGGGTTTACTTGCCATGTGGACAGTGCTGTGAGATGGGGAGATGGAGAGAGAAGACCTTTCAGTCTCTGGTCTGTAAGCAGTGCCACTGGCTGACCAAAGTCAGTTTTGAAGCAGAGCTTCTCTTTGAACTCAGGAAGTCTCTCGGGGTTTTACCCAGATATTTTTCTCCTTGTTTTAACTTTTCAAATTTTAGGCGAGAAATGCTCTGAGTGATGGTTTGACTTAATTAGGCACATAACCCATTTTTATTATAGAGAGAAATATACATATAAGTAAAAAGATGTCACCTAGTCCCACTGTTCAGTTAACCAGTTCACATCTAGTGCATGTTATTCCAGATATTTTTGGTGTACATACACGTGTATAAATATTTTTACAAAAATAGCATACTATGAATACCATCTACAATGGTACCTTGGCATCTTTATCTTACTTGATGTGCATATAAGTCTGTATCATTAAGACTGTAGCCTCCTGCTGGAGAGATACACAACACCTAAAACAACATCTTTATGTATCTCTGGTATAATTATTTCCTTAGGATAAAGTCCTAGAAGTGGAATTGGAAGGTCTAAGAGATGATGAATATTTTGAGGCTTCACACCGTTGTCTTTAGGCGGTATCTGTTATATCTTGCTTCCAAACAAATTCCTCTGTGTAGCCAGTGCCCAGGCCACAGCTTTCAGCACAGGTGAAGATGGCCAGGACGCCCCAGTCGACACTCCTGCCCAGTCTGTCGGCCTTCAGGTAGTTGAGCAGATGAGGCATGACCTGGGAAAAGGATGGCACAGTCAGAGCGCTCCTTGGCGGTGACGAGCACAGTCTGCTTTCAACAGACCAGACCTTCCTGGGGATCCTGGTCTCTCCATCTCCACACTCCACAGCAAGATTACAGACATTATGGTGTTAACATATTTAACAATCTAAAAATACTTTGCAACTCTACGTTTCTTTAAAGTCCCTCTCCATTTGGTGTCTTTCTTTTTCGTTTAAGAAAGAAGTTGCTAAGTGTAATAAGATCAGCTGATCTATTTGACCTGGCTGTTAACCTAATTATTTTTTTATTAATAATATGCCACAAAATAGGGATGAGGCTTCTATTTGGGCAACTTTTATTTTGGGTTATTTACAACCTGAATAGCGAGCGGATGCTGTTACTATGACTGAAGAAACACTAACCTAGTAGAATACAAAAAGGAAATCTACTGATGTATTTGTATAGACTAGAAATGGGTCTTAGGAGTCACGGGTCTCGCGGGAATGAGTAAGAGCCAGCACTGCCACTACTGTTATGAAATTGCTTTATACAACCACCGTCAGCTCATCTTGGGCGTGAGTCAGAGCTCTGGCAGTAAGAACCAATTAGTTTTGGATCAGTCCACAAAAATCCTTTTTTTACCCTAAGAAACAAATATCACTTTATAAGGTTAGTGAATCCACAATTTTAGAGCATTTCCTCCCAACCCAAACGGATTTTGATGCTAACAACTTCTTGTGTGGGGGAGGATTTTACCTTGATGATTACATTAATTTGTTCTCCTAACAAATCTACAAACCAAGACTAAACAATAAGCGTTCTGAAACACTCTCACAAAGGAGAGAGTCAAATATTGTAAAAAAGGTATATTATTTTAAATTATAAAGGTAACAATAGAGGCACTAAAATAATATTGACCCTAACCACACTGGGAAGTGGGCGATGGTCTAGATGGTGTGAGTGACTACATTTAAATCCTCACTACTGCAGAAGTCAGTCAACAGATAATGTCTAAAAAACTAGTAAACTGATAAGATAGAAATAACTACCAGATAACCAGTAAAAGATAATTCCCTCCATGCAACAAGCCCTAAGGTGGGGCAGGAAACTACTGATTTTCATTATAGGGAACCTTCCATAACACCATAGGGACCCATACACATATGTTACTTTGGCAAAATTTTTTAATGCTTCAAATTATAAATCAGGGTAATTACACACTAAAAAAGTACTTATTTAAGGTCATACCTGGAATTCAAATATTCTCTTGGCACCACAGGGGCAATCTGGAATATCCTTTTCTTGAGGGATATTTTCACCAGAGATCCAGATGGGGGCAATCCCTCTGCCGTATCTGAGAATCTAAAATCAATAAGATCAGTTTATATCACCAACATCTCATGTGATCTGAGGATCATCTAGAGAAGCTTTGTACATACTCTTATGATTGATGAAACGCTCATCTGAAAACCACTTTACTGTCCGTCCCCCTGCGCCCCTCCACTGGGCACAATTAAGACCGTTCTCAGTGTCATCAAAGGCAGCAGTGCCCAACCTTTTTGGCACCAGGGACCAGTTTTGTCTCGTGGAAGACAATTTTTGCACGGACAGGGAGGGGGAAGGGGGTGGTTCTGGCGTGAATGCGAGCGATGGGGAGTGGCAGCTGAAGCTTCACGGTACTGGTCCTTGGCCCAGGCTTTGGGCCCCCTGATCAAAGGGACTGTTACAGCTTATCTGATTCAGGATATCCAAATTATTTTTCTTAGATGTCAATATGGTTAGAATCTGAATCCTATAACTATTTTGTGAAGAGACTAACAATAATCCTATTTCCCCATCACCAGGTTGTCAATCTAACATGCAGCCCAGGGTTTGTGCTTACCTTCACACAGATATACAGAACCTCAGTTAACAATTTTTAAAGGAACAAATACCAAGTGAGCCACAGTGTTTAAATAAAACAGAAGGAAATTTTGTTATAATAACATCTTATATAACAAATGAGTGACCTTCCTCAATATTTCTTGTTAAAAGTATATGCGTTGCTAAAAACTACCTTCTCAGTATTTAGGACCTAGACCTACTCTTCCTATAAGCCCCTGGATGTTTATTTGCTCTAGCGACTGGCTTATGGGAATTTAGCTGTTTTCTTTAGTGATTTATGTTTATGGTGAGGGAAGTTAAGGGGAATAAAGTTAATGTAAGAAAAGAGGCAAAGGGAAACATTTGCTGAATACTTACTGTGGGTCTACAATCTACCTTAATCCTCAAAACCACTCTTTTTTCCCCCACACTGTAGATACAATTTCATCAGAAGGTCAATAAGTAATTCAAGAAGCCAGAATTCTTCATAACAGCAAAACCCATTATTCTTTTCACAAAACCACAGTGGTCTTTGTGCTAATGTGGCAGGTTGGTTTCTTAGTTCCCCAACCAGGGATCGAACCTGGGCCCCCAGTGATGGAAGTGCAGAGTCCTAACCACTGGACTGCCAGGGAATTCCCTACTCAGGGTTTATACCCCTAAAACACCATCTGAAAAGAACAGAAGGAGCTGTATAAGAATTCTATTTTACCTGTTCTGGTTCAAGGGATATTTTGGCTTTAAACTTCTGGAAAATTCTATCTTCCCTAGATTCATGTTTTGCCATGGAATCCAATTCTTCCTCAGGTGCGTCACCTAAAAAATTATCAACATAACTATTATGCAACAGGAATAATCTCCATGTCTTGATAATAAACACATGCTGAGGGAGACCAGTTTTAAACAACCAACTTAGTGTTAAATCAGACAGTGGAGGCCAGATGTTTCCACAGGCTTTCCTATTTTAATTCATTAATGTTTGTGCTTTAAGACCATCTGACTTTGCAGGTACTCCATGAAGCATTATTACTATGCCGGCTCCTAGTAAGAGCTTCTCTTTAAAACTCCAGATTAAAAGAACAGACCCCAAGTCCCAGTCTGAGGACTGCTGTGCCCAACACACAAAAGGGCACCCAAAATATGAGCCCTGCTTATCACTAGTGTCCTTCACCCATCTGGACTCTTATTTCCAATCTCTTCATGTTTCATCTCTCCTTTCCCTTACACTCATTCAGTTATCACATGCCTTAACCCTACCAGCTCACTCCTTCACACTCACCTCTGGAATCTCAGCTACCTGAAACACCGCTATCCCCAACAGGATCGAGTCTTTGTACCTCAGAAGATATTTCTGATACCCTGAATGTGAACTGTAAGCCAGTAAGCTGACATTCTAATCCAAAATTTAATTTAGATTCTGAAATCAACATTTTGAGCTCAAGTTTTGGAGTAAGACGTGAGCTCTAACTTCAGTTCTAGAACTTAACAACTTTAGTCAGTTATACGACCAAGCAAGTTATACCCAGAACCTCAAATTCCTCACTGCAAAATGGGGCAGAGTTTCTAACATACTGTTCTGATGTCAAGACTTTAGTAAGATCATGCACAAAAGGCCCGTGGTACAGAGTAAGTGTTGGATAAATTTTGGCTACGGCTCAGTCTCAGCACAGGCACTGCTCCAGAGTATGATAACCTTGAGGTAACTGATGAAATCAAGTATCTGAAACTTGCCAGATAAAAGGGCCCCCTGCTGCCCACCAAACACTGCTAGGCACTGTCATGTCCACCATCTCAATCAGAGAAACAAATCCTGGAGCCAGATAAACTGTCCAAGTTTCCAGCATCCTGTGCAGCCCCACCCAACTGACCACCTGGATACTTCCTCTGACATCTTTACAGGAGCCAGAACGTTCCTGTATATGCCAAGGAGGGAAGTACAGAAAGGATATCTTCAAATGAGGCAATATTTGAAAAGTATAGGTTGCAGCTGCCCAAGTGAGTTGCCTTTTCCTGTCAGTGCTTCTCTTCTTGGCATTTTGAGCCCTTCCTTTCAAGCATTATATTTAATCACTTAATGAAAGAGGTTTTTCTTTCTTTTTTTTTTTACATTTCTATTGCTTATTACTTTATTGGCCCAATGTCTGAGGAGTAGAGACAGTGTGGATCAATGGCATGCACTGTCCAGATTAGATACAGCATGGTTTCATTTCACTGGACACTCAATACAGGGAGTTCTCTCTCACCTGTTACTGGAAATTTTCTATCAGATTCCTTCATCAGTGAATTCTTCCCCAAAGCACACTCTAACACTACTAGCCACCAACAAACATAGCATCCCTCTCCCTAGGTGCTTTTAAACATATGGCACTGAATCTTCTCGTATGTTAGTTAAAAAGAAAAGCGTTTTTTGTCTTAGCAATGATCTAAGACGGGTGTCTCCAAACTGGTTCTCTAATCCCTAGGTCTCCATGGCAGGCCGTCAGTGTCCCCTGAAATGGGTGACAACATGTCCCTTGAGGCCGGAATGTTGGGACACTTGACCCTCTACTTTCTCTCTGCTTCAACTAAATTCAATATTCTTCCCTCCACCTTTTTCCTTTTTTTCTTATACATATATCCCCTTTTATAGATTTCCTTCCTATTTAGTTCACCACAGAGCACTGAGTAGAGTTCCCTATGCTATACAGTAGGTTCTCATTAGTTATGTTTTATACATAGTAGTGTATATTTAATGAATGAGTTTTGAAACTGATTCCTTACCCGTGCTACCTATAATCTCTGATTCATCATCTTTTTCCACAACTTCAGGCATAATCTCATCTTCTGTTTCTATTACAATTTCAAATTCTGGAAAAAGGAAGCTGTGGTCTGGAACTGTACTGTCCAAATCACCTGAAACAAAGTAAGGTAACTAGCGTCATTAGTAATCATTTAGTTTGGAAGGTCAAATAATTTCCTATATCTGAAGTGTATTCCATGTCAAAGCAGTTTTCCCTAGTAATTAACATATGTAGCTCCAGCATTTTAGATTATGGCTCATAAATTAAATGACTATACTAAAGCTAGGCTGGGACGTGAGTGGGCAAGACCTCACAGTTCCTTCTTCATAAAGGTGTTTATGTCACTAGTTAACCAAAGCTTTGAAAGGTATTACACCTTTTCTGATGTTAACGTTTATCCTCAAAATGAAAGATTTGGCCTGCCAGACACTATGAAACTGAGCTGAGATTTAAAAATAAAAACAATTGACTGACCTTCTTGTGTACAAGCCTGCTTATGTCCCAATCTCCAGTCCAGAGTCTGATGCTCCTTGCTGCAGTAATGTGCCTTGTGACATCGGGAGCATGTTTTGGGGCCCAAACAGCCACAAACTCTGCAGAGATGAGCACCGGACTCGAGCTGGAGGCACACGGATTCTCCTGTCTCCGGCGGAGGATCCTCAGAAGGTGGCTCATAGGCGTAGAAGTCATTTGTCCGAGGCAACTGATTTCTAAAAACTAAGGAGAGAGAAGGAGAAACGTTACACATGTTTTAAATAAAACAACATAGCAATTCAAATATTTGAGCCTTCACTCCACACAGGACTGAAAAGACATTTTTTAAAAAGAAAAATAGAAGAAAGTTTTTGCTTTCAAAAAGCTTATTTTCTGGAAAGGAAGAAAAAATAAGAGTGAAAACGAGAAACTTTTGGAAGTCCATACAACTAAGACTCTCTGAGCTTGTTCAAATTAGTAACAAAGGTAACATTAAGTCAGACTACATACATATGAGCAACGTGTTGGAACCCAGGTTTCCGAAAAACTACAGGTTCTATTATCTGAACACCTACTACCGACCGATTAACAAAAAGCTGGGGGCGAAGAAGGCGCGAGCCCTTGGAACGCACCCCCACCCCCGGAAACGCTCGCGGGGTACAGGGGAGAGGCCCGCGGCGGGGTCGCAGAGGAGGCTGCACGGTTCCTGGGACCTGACCGCACGTCAGCGCCCGCGCGACCGGGGCCGCAGGCCGCTCACCGCGCACGCGCTACCTGGGCCCCGGGCCGCTCACCGCGTAGGCCGGCGCAGCACGGTGGCGTTCGGCAGCAGAAAAGGAAGATACCGCGGTGGAAGGCGTCGGCGCGGCCCGGAAGCGGTGCGTACAGCTGCAGCAGGAAGGCCAGTGGGCGGCCGCACAGCGCGCAGGCCAGCCCCGCGGGCCCCGGCAGCCCGGCTGCGCCGAGCCACGCCGGCCGGCCGCCCACCTTGCTGGGGAACTGCTCGCTGCGCAGCCGCCACGCCGGCGCCGCCTCCACAAAACCCAGCTCAGCCAGCCCGACGCTCCCGAATGCCATGGGCACAGGAAGCAGGCCCCGCGAACTGCCGCCCCGCCGCCGACAGCGGAAGTCGGCGAGGAAGCGCGGAGGACGGCCGGCCAGAAGCGATTGGAAGGCAGTGGAGAGGGGGCGGGGCCATGGGGAAGCCTGGCTTGGGCCGGCTTCGTTGTCCCTGACTTCCGATTGGTTGCTGGGGCAGGGGCGCGAAGCCGCTTGAGTCCCCGGGGGTCACGTGGAGCTCTTGGAGGGCGTTTTGGTGAGCTAAGTGCAGCGGAGCGCGGGCTCTCTGACTTCCTGACGGCCTGGGCATGTCCTGCAGACACTGTTGAGCGCTCTAGGTCTGGGAGCACATATCCGCTCACCTAGGGGCGGATGACCCCAGTCGCCTCCTGAGCCCTGGAGGCGGGGCTGTAGGGTGGCGGGGAGAGGCAGGGTGGAGATGCTGAAGGATTCAGAAATGTCATTGGCCCAGTTGGTCCAGGAAAGGGACGGAGGGTGGCATGAAGGGTGCAGTTAGGGAGAGGGTTTAGGATGGTGGGGAAGGGATAAGCTTAGGGGTTAGGGCCTAGAGTTAAGGGTTAGGAGTTAGGTTTGGGTTTAGGGATTGGGCCAAGGGCTAAGAGTTGGGGGTTAGTGTTGTAAAAATTAATAAGCAGAAACCTCAATTAAATAGGACGGGGAGACCAGAACGGAGAGCTCTCATGCGTTTCAACGATTGCGGAGCCCCACAGTGAGAAGAAAGACTCTCATTTCCTGGCCTCAGGAAAGGACTGAGCCAGGACTCAAGGACTCAGCCAATAAAAAGTTGTGTACTCCGTTTGCTATAGCCTTTCCAGGGTCCTCTTCCTTTCTACAGAGGTGTTTTCCTTCCCTTGTCTCATGGGGATGCTCATGTGCCTTGCTGTGGTTGCAGACCTCCAAGTTGTGATTTTCTCCCGATCCTGAGAATAAACCCATATTTGCTGGAGAAATATCTGGCTGTCTGTTTGTTTCAGGTCAACACCAGGAAAACTAACTCAGGAAATGACCTAATCTCCCTTATATACCATCTTCAGTTAAAAAACAAAAGGTGTTGGGAGAGGGGGGAAGCCAGTTAAAGGAGGTCATCAGGCAGTGCATAGTAAACAAGGGTATGTTTGTTATGTAGATTTAAGTTCAGGCCTTCTCCATAGTTAAAAGTTTCTTGAGCTCCAGTTACCCTATTCCTGGTACAGAGAGGGAGACACCCTTTCAAATGGAGATTTACCTCATAAATTCCCCTCACAGAGGGAAACACTACTTGGTTTTCTGAGAACTTGTGTGCTTTTTTATTAACCCTAACACTAACCGTAACCTTAACCCTAACCCTACCCCTACCCTAACCCTAACCCTAGCCCTAACCCTAACCCCACGGTGCTCAAGGTCTAGGACAGGTAGAGGGAGAATTTAAAAGGTAGAAGGCAGAGCGTTATGTTGGGGTGGGTTCAACATCCACCCCAGTAAATCAGAAGCAGGAGGTTAACATATCCTGGGGGGAGAGAGACCGTGTGGACAGAGGTCCTGGGGGTGCACTGATCATAACCCCCTGAGGTCATATGTGCCTGACAGGAGGTCCTATATGTGGGCCACCTGTGTGTGAGGGGGTTGAAGTTGGGTTTGGACACAGAGTTGATGAAATGTGCTGGTACCTCCCTCTGTGGAAATGTTTTTGAATCACAGGGAAGCTGAGAGTCTTCTGGATGTTCTCTTTGTCGAGAAAAATAAATAAGATATAGGAACTTGATGGACAGATCCCTAGTGACTGATGATATCCCATCTGCAAATAGACAATGTAACTTTCTTGTTTGTTGGCTGCACTGAGAATATGAGAATTCAGAGACAGAAAAAACTTGAAATGTCCCTTGGGGCAGCTGAATGTTGTGGAGAGGTAATTCTCGATCCCAACCGAAACCACCTTCCCTGCCACCCGCTGCACGGGCTCCTGGGACTAGTCTCTGAGCTCCCCCTACAGCCCAGCCCCTCCTGTCTCCCTGCAGAGAGGCTTGTGTCTGGGCTCACACTGACTTTCTCTCACTGTCTCTTGCACAGTAATACACGGCTGTGTCCTCGGTGGTCACAGAACTCAGCTTCAGGGAGAAATGGTTCCTGGACGTGTCAGCAGTGATGGAGATTCGGCCTTGGAAAGCAGGTTGTAGCTTGTAATCCCTGTCCAGTACCCCATCCACTCCAACCCTTCCCCAGGGCGTCGGCAGATCCAATTCCAATAGCAACTGCTGGTTACAGAGCCCTCAGAGACGGCACAGGTGAGGGACAGGGTCTGTGAGGGTTTCACCAGTCCTGGGCAAGACTCCGCAGTGTCAGATCAGACAGGACACCTGAGAACAAGGAGAATCAGTCCCTCTTAGCCACCTGCAGCCACAATCATCCCCAGACCGGCCATGAACCTGAGACACTCACCTTGGGGATCCGTCACCAGGCAGAGGAAGAGACCCAACAGCTGCATCTCCTAGACCACAGCTCTGCCATCAGAGACGACAGCCGTGCCTGAGGAGAGAGCTTTGAGCTCCCACTACGCAAGGGTTAGGGTCAGGGTTAGGGTACGGGTACGGGAAAGGGTACGGGTACGGGTTAGGGTTAGGGTATGGGTTAGTGTTAGTGTACAGGTGAGGATTACGGTACGGTTTAGGGTAAGGCTTAGGGTAAGGATTAGGGTTAGGGTTAGTGTTAGGGAACGGGTACGGTTCATGGTACAGGTTAGGGCACGACAACAGGTTAGGATTAGGGTTAGGGTTAGGGTTAGTGTACGGGTTAGGATTATGGTACGGGTTAGGGTAAGGCTTCGGGGTAGGGTTGGGTTAGGATTTGGGTTAGGGAACGGGTACGGTTCAGGGTACAGGTAAGGGCAAGACAACGCGTTAGGGTTAGGGTACGTGTTAGGGTATGCTTTAGTGTTAGTGTACGGGTTAGGATTAGGGTAAGGGTTAGGGTTAGGGTTAGGGTAAAGCTTAGGGTAAGGGTTAGGGTTAGGGTTAGGGTTAGGGAACGGGTACGGTTTAGGGTACAGGTTAGTGTACGACAACAATCTAGGGTTACCGTATGTGTTACGGTACGGGTTAGTGTTACTGTACGGGTTAGGATTAAGGTACGGGTTAGGGTAAGGCTTCGGGTAAGAGTTACACGGTTAGGGTTAGGGTTAGGGAACGGGTATGGTTTAGGGTACAGGTGACAGTACGACAATGCCTTAGGTTTAGAGAATGTTTTAGGGTAAGAGTTAATGTTAGTGTACGGTTTAGGATTAGGGTATGGTTTAGAGTAAGAGTTATGGTTAGGGTTAGGGTGAGGATTAAGTAACGGGTACGGTTTAGGGTACAGGTTAGGGTAAGACAACGGGTTAGGTTTAGGGTATGTGTTAGGGTATGGGTCAGTGTTAGTGTACGTGTTAGGATTAGGGTATGTGTTAGGGTAAGGCTTAGGGTAAGGGTTAGGGTTAGTATTAGGGGTAGGGTTAGGGTTAGGGAACTGGTACGGTTTAGGGTACAGGTTAGTGTATGACAAACGGTTAGGGTTAGGGTATGTGTTCGGGTATGGATTAGTGTTAGTGTACGGGTTAGGATTAGGGTACGGGTATGGGTTAGGTTTAGGGTTAGGGTTAGGGTTAGTATTAGGGAAGGGGTATGGTTTAGGTATAGGTTATGGTATGATAACGGTTTAGGGTTAGCGCATGTGTTAGGGTATGGGTCAGTGTTAGTGTACGGGTTAGGATTAGGGCACGGGTTAGGGTAAGGCTTCGGGTAAGGGTTAGGCTTAGGGAACGGGGACGGTTTAGGGTACAGGTTAGGGTACAACAACGGTTTAGGGTTAGCGTACGTGTTAGGGTACGGGTTAGTGTTAGTGTACGGGTTAGGATTAGGGCACGGGTTAGGGTAAGGCTTCGGGTAAGGGTTAGGGTTAAGGTTAGGGTTAGGGAATGGGGATGGTTTAGGGTACAGGTTAGGGTACGACAAGGGTTTAGGGTTAGCGTACGTGTTAGGGTACGGGTTAGTGTTAGTGTACAGGTTAGGATTAGGGCACGGGTTAGGGTAAGTCTTCGGGTAAGCGTCAGGGTTAGGGTTAGGGTTAGGGTTAGAGATCGGGGAGGTTTTAGGGTACATGTTAGTGTACGACAAGGGTTTAGGGTTAGGGTTAGGGTTAGGGTATGGGTTAGTGTTAGTGTATGGGTCAGGATTAGGGCACGGGTTAGTGTAAGGCTTTGGGTTAGGGTTAGGGTTAGGGTTAGGTTTCGGAAATGGGGACGGTTTAGGGTACAGGTTAGGGTACGACAACGGTTTAGGGTTAGCGTTCGTGTTAGGGTATGGTTTAGTGTTAGTGTACGGGTTAGGATTAAAGCACGGGTTAGGGTAAGTCTTCGGGTTAGGGTCAGGGTTAGGGTTAGGGTTAGGGAATGGGTAGGGTTTAGGGTACATGTTAGGGTACGACAAGGGATTAGGGTTAGCGTACGTGTTAGGGTACGGATTAGTGTTAGTGTACGGGTTAGTATTAGAGCACGGGTTAGGGTAAGGCTTCGGGTAAGGGTCTGAGTTAGGGTTAGGGTTAGGGAACGGGGAGTGTTTAGGGTACACGTTAGGGTATGACAAGTGTTTAGGGTTAGCGTATGTGTTAGGGTACGGGTTAGGGTATGGCTTCGGGTAAGGGTCAGGGTTAGGGTTAGGGTTAGAGTTAGGAAATGGGGAGGGTTTAGGGTACAGGTTAGGGTACGACAACAGTTTAAGTTTAGCGTACGTGTTAGTGTATGGGTTAGTGTTAGTGTACGGGTTAGGATTAAGGCACGGGTTAAGGTAAGGCTTCGGGTAAGGGTTAGGGTTAGGGTTAGGGTTAGGGAACGGGGACGGTTTAAGGAGCAGTTTAGGGTATGACAACTGTTTAGGGTTAGCGTACGTATTAGGGTACGGGTTAGTGTTAGTGTACAGGTTAGGATTAGGGCATGGGTTAGGGTAAGGCTTCGGGTAAGGGTCAGGGTTAGGTTTAGGGTTAGGGTTAGGGAATGGGGAGGGTTTAGGGTACATGTTAGTGTACGACAAGGTTTAGGGTTAGCGTACGTGTTAGTGTATGGATTAGTGTTAGTGTACGGGTTAGGATTAGGGTACGGGTATGGGTTAGGGTTAGGGTTAGGGTTAGTATTAGGGAAGGGGTATGGTTTAGGTATAGGTTACGGTATGATAACGGTTTAGGGTTAGCGCATGTGTTAGGGTATGGGTTAGTGTTAGTGTACGGGTTAGGATTAGGGCACGGGTTAGGGTAAGGCTTCGGGTAAGCGTCAGGGATAGGCTTAGGGTTAGGTTTAGGAAACGGGGACGGTTTAGGGTACAGGTTAGGGTATGACAACGGTTTAGGGTTAGCGTTCGTGTTAGGGTATGGTTTAGTGTTAGTGTACGTTTTAGGTTTAGGGTACGGATTAGGGTAAGACTTCGGGTATTGGTTAGGGTTAGGTTTAGGGAACGGGAACGGTTTAGGATACAAGTTAGAATACGACAACGGATTAGGGTTAGCGTACGTGTTAGGTTACTGGTTAGTGTTAGTGAACGGGTTAGGATTAGGGTACGGGTTAGGGTAAGGCTTATGGTAAGGATTAGGTTTAGGTTTAGGGTTAGGATTAGGGAACGGGTACGGTTTAGAGACCAGTTTAAGGTACCACAACGTGTTAGGTTTAGGTTACATATTAGGGTACAGGTTAGTGTTTGTGTACGGGTTAAGATTACGGTACTGTTTAGGGTAAGTCTTAGGGCAAGGATTAAAGTTTAGGGTTAGGGTTAGGGAACGGGTACGTTTCAGTGTCCAGTTTAGGGTACGGCAATGGGTTAGTGTTTGGGTACGTGTTAGGTTATGTGTTAGTGTTTGTGTACGGGTTAGGATTAGGGTACCGTATAGTTTAAGGTTTAGCGTAAGGTTTCAGTTTAGGATTAGGGTTAGGGTTAAGGTTAGGGTTAGGGAACGGGTGAATTGCAGTGCCCCTCTGCTTCATATAAAGTGATGGAAATATCCAATGGAAGTGTTAGAATCATCTTATTTTACCCGAGCCTTATACACTGCTATATGTTTATTACAGTTTGGCTCACACATGTTTTCAGTGAATTTACAATGTTCTCAATTTCTGTTACTGATCCTCCAGTGTGGGCCCCAACAAGGCTTCCTTTGCCCAGTGTCATTGGAGCCCACAGATCGATACTGAGTTTGGTTCAGAAGCAAGGGAAACTTTATATTCTGATCAGAGAATGGAGCGATGAGAGCGTGCGCTCCCCCGCGGGCTGTGGGCGGGGCTTCTGTGTAGGGATCCCAGCAGCATCAGCGGGAGGGAGGGTCAGAGCTCTCGAGGGCCGGGTTGGCTGCGGCTGAGTCTCTATGTCGCGGCGTCTGCATGGGGCCCCGGGATCTGAAGTGTCGACCCAGCCATTCTGCATTAGGAAATAGGGTCTGACGTGCCGGGTGTGGGACCTCTGCATGAGGAACCCTAGGAGCACGTGAAATTAGACAAAGCACAGAGGAAAAAAATGACCGACTTTATTTTATTGCCCAGATTCTATTTTTATCTCCCAGGGATTTTTAATGGGCTTTGCCAGTGACAAACCCCTCCTCTGCCTTTTGTCCCATTCCTCATTCTTGGTGCGCTGAGGATGATGACCCCTCTTCTGTAACTGCTTCGTGCTGAGTTGGGAGTCCTCATACCCGGAGAGGAGGGGCAGGACTTCTCCCCAGCAGCCTCCAGGTGAGGTTGATTGTCCCCAGTCCTCCTACCTCACTGCTCGTCCGCCTGAGTGCCAGCATTTGAAGTGTTATAGATTCTAATGACCTTTAAGGGTCCAGGAAAGAGATGTGCAGAGATGCTGGGGGGGGGCCGGTTTTACCCCGCCCCACATTTGTTCGGCCACTTTAGGCTGACGGTTTCTGCCAGCCTAGATGCTCTGACCAGTAGTCTGTGCTTTCTTCAGTTAGGCCCCTGGATTAACGTACAAACAGCACCAGGTGTCAGAGACCTGCCCGCTCAACTCCCAGACAGTCCAGGGTTGGTGGTGATCGAGGACCATGACGGCCACTGAGTCAACGGCCTTTTGAAGTAGCCAGGAGTCCAGCCGGTCTCATTGGCCACCGTCACCGCGGTGTCTGTAGGCTCTTCTATGGTGACAGCGTGATGTACGGTTCCCCCGCCAAGCTTATTGGTTCCCCCGCCAAGCTTATTAGCTCCCCTCCGGGTGCAGTAAGTCCTGCAAGCAGTAGTCTGCTCTTTTGGGGCACACTCTTGTTGTTTTCTGAGAGAAACTCCAGGTCAAGTGATGGTCACATGAGTCGTCATGGGGACCTGTTGCCCCCGGTTTTCTCTCTGGAGGTTGGAGTTGGAGGGCCTCCTCCCCCGAGGTCATTGTGCCCTTGGAGCGACCCCTGCAACTTCAGGGCATGGCGGGTGGTTAGGATCACCACGTGGGGTCCTTTTCCCTTAGGAGGGAGCTGGATTTGCGGGCTGCTGATTTCCAGGTTTTTAGATACCCCCAGTACCCTGGCCGAATGGGGCAGCGGGCCAAGCCATTGGTGACTGTAGTTTATCCTACCTGGAGGGCATTCTTGCATTGTTGCATTTCAAGTGGTCCCAGTTTTTGCACCAATACTCCAAGGGCGATTCCCATTCTATGGGGATGTACCGTTCAAAGGGTTTAGCTAAATTAGGGAGTTCCAGGGCAAGTGTCTGAATCGGCTGCTCTTTCCTTTCTTGAAAACCTGCTTTTGGATTCTATTCAAGAGGATCATCATCTTTTCCTTTCGGTGTTTCATATAGAGGCCGAGCTATTAGACTGTACTTAGGGATCCAGGTGCACCAAACCCTGGCCTCCCCAGAAACCCCTAAGCTGTCTTCTAGTTTTAGAAGGAGTAAGGCTGCAAATGGCTTCTTTCCTTTCCTGGGATGGGCTTCTCCGACCTTCTGTGAGAATGAAGCCCAGACAGGTCACGTTACTCTGTGATATTTGAGCCTTTTTCTTGGACACCTTCTATCTTTTATTGGCTAGGTAGTTCAGAGGCCTCCTTAGTAGGGCTGGCGATCAGAATGTCGTCTGCATATTGAAGGAGGGTTCCCTTTTGCAGAGGTAGAACTTTTAGGTGTTTAGCTAACGTTTCCCCAAAGAGGGTGTGGGAATTTTTGAACCCTTGGGGCAGGACGGCCCCGCAGTATTGTTTTTGTTGTACGTTGAGTCCTGCCACTCACAAGCCAAAATTTCTTGTGACTCTGGGACTAATGGAATACAGAAGAAGGCATCATTGAAGTCTAATACAGAACACCATGTCCTGGTGGTTGGTAGAATGACCTGCAGGGTGTAGGAATTAGGAACTACTGGATGTATATCCTCGGTGGCTTCAGTGACTGTCCTGACATCCTGTACCAGGTCCCCAGCAGCCCACGGGGCTCTCGTGGTCAGGCCCCTCCCAGGCTATGGAGCTCACCTGTGCAGCTACCCAGCAGCCCATGGGGCTCTCATGGTCAAGCTCCTCCCAGGATACAGCGCTCCCCTGGGCAGGTACCCCGGCAGGGCTGGGCACACAGGAACCATGCACATAGCCCTCATTGCAGAGCACCCCCAGCTCCCCTGTCTCTCAGAGCTGACACAGGGCACCTCAGAGCAGGAACTGAACTAACAAACAGCAGCTCCGAAAGGTCTGTGACCCTGGGCGTCACTCTGTGCGGCTTCCCTCCACCTGGTCTTCCAGAGACTTCCACTGCAGCTGGGGCACCAGGCCTCTGTCTCCACCCACCACCCCTCCTCTCCCTGACTCCTGGGTTCCTCTCATTAGGAGAGGGTCTTCTTGAAGTTGTCTCCCACTCATGGGCCAGATAAAATGATTAGAAAACAAGCCAGAGCTGCAGCCCCTTGTCTATCCTGATTCTCAGGAGCCCACACCTGTTCCTTGGACCTGGCTGGTTCAGCAAGGTCCATTTTCTAAAACTGTGAGCCCCTGAGGGGTGAGGATTGGCTGACCTGGGCAGCCTGACCATGCCAGACAGCCCTCCCCAGGTGTGCCTGGGTTGAGGTCAATATAAACACCGCTCCAGGCAGCAAGAGCCCCTGCAGCTGTGCCTGACGCCATATTCTCTGCCCTGTCAGCAGTGTCGGGGCTGGTCTGGTGGGTGGGAGTGAGAGGCCACAGCTTTGTGGGTGGCCCGGTGTGAGTGGGGCTCTGCTGGACTTTCTGCAGGAGTTGCCAAGCTGCCACCTGCTAAAGAAGAGGATGTGTCACCCGTAACTGCCACTGGAATTTCTCCCCGGGTAGAGGTGAGGAAGGAAAAAAGCAATGGGGGCCTGGACAGGAGGGGTATCTCAGGCAGGGAAATGCAAAGATTCCAGAAGAGCGTCCAGGGCCAGGACAATCCTGGCTGGCCTGCAGGCACCAAGTCAGACGGCGTGCTGTCGGTGGTGCGGCTCCACGGCCCTTCCTGTAGGCTTTCAAGTCCTTGTACATATTCAGGTGTTTTACCTGGGAAGGGTGGGAACAGTTCAGCAGCTGGCCTGGGGCTCAGCTCACGTTTACTCACAGACCCCTCGGCACGGTCCCCCAGCTTTGCAATGAGGACGCTCCTTGCAGCGGGGGTGCTGCTGGCTGCATGGGAGACGATTCCCCACCTCTGACCAACTTCAGAATTGTTTACCACTGGAGCAAGTGCCCTGAGAGGGTTTTCATCTGTATAACTGGTGGGTTCTGTTTTATTTTTTCTTTTTTGGTTCAAGGTAGATTTTATTCCTCTTTTTTGTACTTATATAAGCATGGAAATAATTCATTCATATAAATACATGTATGTGAAGGGAATAACAGTTTTCCATTTTTAAAAAAATTTTATTTTTTAATTTTTTAATTTAATTTTATTTTTTATACAGCAGGTTCTTATTGGTTATCTATTTTATACATATAAATGTATACATGTCAATCCCAATCTCCCAACTCCTCCCACCACCATCCCCCCACGGCTTTCCTCTCTTGGTGTCCATACCTTTGTTCTCTACATCTGTGTCTCTATTTCTGCCCTGCAAACCGGTTCATCTGTACCATTTTTCTAGGTTCCACATATATGCATTAATATACAATATTTGTTTTTCTCTTTCTGACTTACTTCACTCTGTATGACAGTCTCTAGATCCATCGACCTCTCTACAAATGACCCAATTTCATTCCTTTTTATGGCTGAGTAATATTCCATTTTATATATGTACCATATCTTTATCCATTCGTCTGTCTGTGGGCACTTAGGTTGCTTCCATTACCTGGCTATTGTAAATAGTGCTGCAATGAACATTGTGGTGAATGTGTCTTTTTGATTTATGGTTTTCTTTGGGTATATGCCCAGTAGTGGGTTGCTGGATCATATGGTAATTCTATTTTTATTTTTTTTAAGGAACCTCCATACTGTTCTCCATAGTGACTGTATCAATTTACATTCCCACCAATAGTGGAAGAGGGTTCCTTTTCTCCACACCCTCTCCAGCATTTGTTGTTTGTAGATTTTCTGATGATGCCCATTCTAACAGGTGTGAGGTGGTACCTCATTGTAGTTTTGATTTGCATTTCTCTAATAATTAATGATGTTGAGCAGCTTTTCATGTGCATCTTGGCCATCTCTATGTCTTCTTGGAAGAAATGTCTATTTAGATCTTCTGCCCATTTTTGTATTGGGTTGTTTGTTTTTTTAATTTTGAGCTGCATGAACTGTTTATATATAATGGAGATTAATCCTTTGTCCATTGATTCATTTGCAAATATTTTTTTCCCATTCTGAGGGTTGTCTTTTCGTCTTGTTTGTAGTTTCCATTGCTTTGCAAAAGCTTTTACGTTTCATTAGGTCCCATTTGTTTAGCTTTCTTTTTTATGGCATTACTCTAGGAGGTGGATCAAAAAAGATCTTGCTGCGATTTATGTTAGAGTATTCTTCCTATGTTTTCCTCTAAGAGTTTTACACTGTCTGGTCTTACATTAAGGTCTCTAATCCATTTTGAATTTATTTTTGTGTATGGTGTTAGGGGGTGTTCTAATTTCATTCTTTTACATGTAGCTGTCCATTTTTCCCAGCATCACTGATTGAAGACAGTGTCTTTTTTCCATTGTATATCCTTGCCTACTTTGTCATGGATTAGTTGACCATAGGTGTGTAGGTTTATCTCTGGGCTTTCTTTTTTTATTTTTTTCCTTTTACAACTTTATTGGAGTATAATTGCTTTACAATGGAGTGTTAGTTTCTGCTGTATAACAAAGTGAATCAATTATACATATACATATATCACCATATCCCCTCCCTCTTGCATCTCCCTCCCACTCTCCATATCCCACCCCTTTAGATGGTCACAAAGCACTGAGCTGATCTCCCTGTGCTATGTGGGTGCTTCCTAGTAGCTATCAGTGTTACATTTGGTAATGTATATATGTCCATGGCACTCTCTCACTTCGTCCCAGCTTACCCTCCCCCCTCCCCGTGTCCTCAAGTCCTTTCTCTATGTCTGTGTCCTTAATCCTGTCCAGCCCCTAGGTTCTTCATAAACTTTTTTTCTTTAGATTCCATATATCTCTGTTAGCATACGGTATTTTTCTCTTTCTGACTTACTTCACTGTGTAGGACAGACTCTAAGTCCATCCACCTCACTACGAATAACTCAGTTTTGTTTCTTTTTATGGCTGAGTGATATTCCATTGTATATATGTGCCAGATCTTCTTTATCCATTCTTCTGTTGATGGGCACTTAGGTTGCTTCCATGTCCTGGCTATTGTAAGTAGAGCTGCAATGAACATTGTTGTATATAACTCTTTTTGAAGTATGGTTTTCTCAGGGTAAATGCCCAGTAGTTGGATTGCTGGGTTGTATGGTACTTCTATTTTTAGTTTTTTAAGGAACATCTATACTGTTATCCCTAGTGGCTATATCAACTTACATTCCCAGCAACAGTGCAAGAGCATTCCCTTTTCTCCAGTAAATGCCTCTCCAGCATTTATTGTTTGTAGATTTTTTGATGATTGCCATTCTGACTGCTGGGAGGTGATACCTCAATGTAGTTTTGATTTGCATTTCTCTAATGATTAGTGATGTTCAGCATCCTTTCATGTGTTTGTTGGCAATCTGTATATCTTCTTTGGAGAAATGTCTATTTAGGTCTTCTGACCATTTTTGAATTGGGTTGTTTGTTTTTGTGATATTGAGCTACACGTGCTGCTTGTAAATTTTGGAGATTAATCCTTTGTCATTTGCTTCATTCGAAGACATTTTCTCCCATTCTAAGGGTTGTCTTTTCATCTGGCTTATGTTTTCCTTTGCTGTGCAAAATCTTTGAAGTTTCATTAAGTCCCATTTGTTTATTTTTGTTTTTATTTCCACTCCTCTATGAGGTGGGTCAAAAAGGATCTTGCTGTGATTTATGTCATAGAGTGTTCTGCCTCTGTTTTCCTCTAAGAGTTTTATAGTGTCTGGTCTAACATTTAGTTATCTAATCCATTTTGAGTTTATTTTTGTGGATGGTGTTACGGAGTGTTCTAATTTCATTCTTTTACGTGTAGCTGTCCAGTTTTCCCAGCACCACTTACTGAAGAGACTGTCTTTTCTCCATTGTATATCTTTGCCTCCTTTGTCATAGATGAGTTAGCCATAGGTACGTAGGTTTATCTCTGGGCTTTCTATCTTATTCAATTGATCTATATTTCTGTTTTTGTGCCAGTACCATATAGTCTTGATTACTGTAGCATTGTAGTACAGTCTGAAGTCAGGGAGTCTGATTCCTCCAGATCTTTTAATTTCCCTCAAGACTGCTTTGGCTATCCGGGGTCTTTTATGTCTCCATACAAATTTTAAGATTTTTTTGGTTCTAGTTCTGTAGAAAAAGCCACTGGTAATTTGATAGGGACTGCATTGAATCTGTAGCTTGCTTTGGGTACTATAGTCATTTTCACAATATTGATTGTTCTAATCCAAGAACATGGTTTATACCGCCATCTGTTTATATCATCTTTGATTTCTTTCAGCAGTGTCTTATAGTTTTCTGAGTACAGGTCTTTTACCTCTTTAGGTAGGTTCATTCCTATGTACTTTATTCTTTTTTTTGCAATGGTGAATGGGATTGTTTCCTTAATTTCTCTTTCTGATCTTTCATTGTTAGTGTATAGGAATGCAAGAGATTTCTGTGCATTAATTTTGTATCCTGCAACTTTACCAAATTCATTGATTAGCTCTAGTAGTTTTCTGGTGGCATCTTCAGGATTCACTATGTGTAGTATCGTGTCATTTGCAAACAGTGACAATTTTACTTCTTCTTTTCCAATTTGTATTCTTTTATTTCTTTTTCTTCTCTGATTGCTGTGTCTAGGACTTCCAAAACTTTGCTGAGTAATAGTGGTGAGAGTGGACATCCTTGTCTTGTTCCTGATCTTAGAGGAAATGCTTTTAGGTTTTCACTATGGAGAATGATGTTTGCTGTGGGTTTGTCATATACTGCCTTTATTACGTTGAGGTAGATTCCCTCTATGCCCACTTTTTGGAGACTTTTAATCATAAATGGGTGTTGAATTTTGTCGAAAGCTTTTCCTGCATGTATTGGGATGATCATATTTTTATTCTGCAATTTGTTCATATGGTGTATCACATTGACTGATTTGTGTATATTGAAGAATTCTTGCATCCCTGGGATAAACCCCACCTGATCATGGTGCATGATCCTTTTAATGTGTTGTTCAGTTCTGTTTCCTAGTATTTTGTTGAGGATTTTTACATCTATATTAATCAGTGATATTGGTCTCTAATTTTTTTTTTTCTGTAGTATCTTTGTCTGGTTTTGGCATCAGGGTGATGGTGGCCTCATATAATGAGTTTGGGAGTGTTCATTCCCCTGAAAATTTCTGAAGAGTTTTAGAAGGTTGGGTGTTAGCTCTTGTCTAAATGTTTGATAGAATTCACCTCTGATGCCACCTAGTTCTGGACTTTTGTTTGTTGGAAGATTTTTAATCACGGTTTCAATTTCATTACCTGTGATTGGTCTGTTCCTATTTTCTATTTCTTGCTGGTTCAGTCTTTGAAGGTTATACCTTTCTAAGAATTTGTCCATTTCTTCCAGGTGTCCATTTTATTGGCATAGAGTTGCTTGTAGAGGTCTCTTAGGATGCTTTCTATTTCTGTGGTGTCTGTTACAACTTCTTCTTTTTCATTTCTAATTTTATTGATTTGAGTCCTCTCCCTCTTTTCCTTGAGTCTGGCTAAAGGTTTATCATTTTTGTTTATCTTCTCAAAGAACCAGCTTTTAGTTTTATTGATCTTTGCTATTGTTTTTCTTTCATTTATTTCTGCTCTGATCTTTATGATTTCTTTCCTTCTATTAACTTTGGGTTTCGTTCTTCTTTCTCTAGTTCCTTTAGGTGTAAGTTTAGATTGTTTATTTGAAAGTTTTCTGGTTTCTTGAGGTAAGCTTTTATTGCTATAAACTTCCCTCTTAGAACTGTTTTTGCTGCATCCCATAGGTTTTGGTCGTCGTGTTTTTGTTGTCATTTGTCTCTAGGTAGTTTCTGATTTCCTCTTTTATTTCTTCCGTGATCTCTTGGTTATTTAGAAACGTATTGTTTAGCCTCCATGTGTTTGTGTTTTTTACGTTATTTTCCCTGTAATTGATTTCTAATCTCATAGCATTGTGGTCGGAACAGCTGCTTGATATGATTTCAGTTTTCTTATATTTACTGAGGCTTTATTTGTGACCCAAGATGTGGTCTATCCTGGAGAATTTTCCATATGCCATTGAGAAGAACGTGTAATCTGCTGTTTTTGGATGGAATGTCCTATAAATATCCATTAAAACTACCTGGTCTATTGTGTCATTTAAAGCTTGTGTTTCCTTATTAATTTTCTGTCTGGATGATCTCCATTGGCGTAAGTGAGGTGTTAAAGTCCCTTGCTATTATTGTGTTACTGTTGATTTCCTCTTTTATAGCTGTTAGCAGTTGCCTTATATATTGAGGTGCTCCTATGTTGGGTACATATATATTTATAATTGTTATATCTTCTTGGATTGATCCCTTGATCATTATGTAGTGTCCTTCCTTGTCTCCTGTAACATTCTTTATTTTAAAATCTATTTTATCTGATATGAGTATTGCTACTCCAGCTTTCTTTTGATTTTCATTTGCATGGAATATCTTTTTCCATCCCCTCACTTTCAATCTGTATGTGTCCCTAGGTCTGAAGTGGGTCTGTTGTAGACAGCATATATATGGGTCTTGTTTTTGTATCCATTCAGTGAGCCTGTGTCATTTGGTTGGAGCATTTAATCCATTCACGTTTAAGGTAATTATCGATATGTATGTTCCTATTACTATTTTCTTAATTGTTATGGGTTTGTCTTGGTGGGTCCTTTTCTTCTCTTGTGTTTCCCACTTAGAGAAGTTCCTTTAGCATTTGTTGTAGAGCTGGTTTCAAGGTGCTGAATTCTCTTAGCTTTTGCTTGTCTGTAAAGCTTTTGATTTCTCCATCAAATCTGAATGAGATACTTGCTGGGTGGAGTACTCTTGGTGGTAGGTTCTTCCCTTTCATCACTTTAAATTTATCATGCCACTCCCCTCTGGCTTGTAGATTTTCTGCTGAGAAATCAGCTGTTAACCTTATGGGAGTTCTGTTGTATGTTATTTGTCATTTTTCCCTTGTTGCTTTCAATAATTTTTCTTTGTCTTTAATTTTTTCAGTGTGATTACTGTGTGTCTCGGCATTTTTCTCCTTTGGTTTATCCTGCCTAGGACTCTCTGCGCTTCGTGGACTTTGGTGGCTATTTCTTTTCCCATGCTAGGGAAGTGTTCAACTATAATCTCTTCAAATATTTTCTCGAGACCTTTCTCTCTCTGTTCTCCATCTGGGACCACTATAATGCGAATGTTGTTGAGTTTAATGTTGTCCCAGAAGTCTCTTAGGGTGTCTTCATTTATTTTCATTCTTTTTCTTTATCCTGTTCCACGGCAGTGATTTCCGCCTTTCTGTCTTCCAGGTCACGTATCCGTTCTTCTGCCTCAGTTATTCTGCTACTGATTCCTTCTAGTGCATTTTTCATTTCAGTTATATTATTGTATTGTTCATCTCTGTTTGTTTGTTCTTTAATTCTTCGAGGTGTTTGTTCCTTAATTCTTCTAGGTCTTTGTTAAGCATTTCTTGCATCTTCTCGATCTTTGCCTCCATTCTTTTTCTAAGGTCTTGGATCATCTTCACTATCCAAATTCTTTTACTGGAAGGTTGCCTATCCCCACCTCATTTCGTTCTTTTTCTGAGGGTTTATCTTGTTCCTTGATCTGGTATAAAGTCCTCTGCCTTTTCATTTTCTCTGTCTTTCTGTGAATGTGGTTTTCCTTCCACAGGCTGCAGGATTGTAGTTCTTCTTGCTTCTGCTGTGTGCTCTCTGGTGATTGAGTCTATCTTAGAGGCTTGTGCAAGCTTCCTTATAGGAGGGAATGGTGGTGGGCAGAGCTGGGTGTTGCTCTGGTGGGCAAAGCTTTAATCTGCTTGTCTGTGGATTAAATAAAAGTTTAATAAAAAGTTTAATCCGCTTGTCTGCTGATGCATGGGGTTGGGCTCCCTTTCTCTTGGTTGTTTGGCCTGAGGCGACCCAGCCCTGGAGCCTGCCTTGCTCTTGGTGGGGCTAATGGTGGACTCTGGGAGGGTTCTCGCCAAGGAGTATTTCCCAGAACTTCTGCTGCCAGTGTCGTTCTCTCCATGGTGAGCCACAGCCACCCCCCGCCTCTGCAGGAGACCCTCTAAAACTAGCAGCTAGGTATGACCATTCGCCTATGGGGTGATTGCTCCTTCTCCTGGGTCCTGATGTGCAAACTACTTTGTGTGTGCCCTCCAAGAGTGGAGTCTCTGTTGAGACTCTGAGTCTCTGAGTGCAGCTGAGACTCTGAGACTCGGAGTGGAGTCGCACAGACTCTGGGTCCTGTGAAGCTTCAATGCTTTGTGGTTCTAGAAATCCTATAGGAGACGGTCCACAGCAGGTGAAGCTAATGCTGTCAGTAGAGGTGGTGAAGCCAAAGATCTGCAGTTCCGACTAGAGGTGCTGATGTACATACAGGACAAAATCATCTCATGTGAATGTAGTTCAGGCACGTTTAAGATGAATGCAGTCATGTTAATGCCTAACATCTTCTATCTTGTGCCTCTCCTCAGGGACCCCCTCCTCAGTTCCTGAGGCTCCTGTAAGTCATGTACAGGGGAATGGAGAGTGGGCTCTGTCCAGTCTGAGCCCTGAGTTACCCTGTGTGTATCTTAGGATACTTTGTATTTCTGTGGTGGCTCTTGTAACACCATCTCTTTCATTTTTGATTTACTTGGGCCCTCTCTTTTTTTTTTTAAAAAAATACTACTGTTGTCTTTTATTCTTTACAGAAGTTTAATGTGTTTGATCTACTACCCGTACTCTATGTATACTTTTTGCCGTGAGATTTTTACTTTTGTTTGTTTTCTCATTACTATCAATAATAAGTGAGGCTTCTTTTAAGCTACATTCAACATTGCTTATAAAGCTGCTATATTAGTGATGACAGAGCTTTAATGGAAGCCGTGTTCTGGTTGTAAATTAGAATGCAATGTGCCAGCAAAAAGCCCCTTAAGTTTATGTCTCATTACTTCTTGTTCCTTTTTTTCCCTTTTTTTCTCTTTTTTTTCTTGTTCTTTTTAAATTTAATTTTTATTTTTTATCAGAGCAAATTTTATTAAAATGTTTTGTTTGTTCTAGGTGTGTAAGATGTGGTTCTTTTACACATATACATGTATCTATACTTCTTCAGATCATTTTCTCATGTAGGTTATGACACAAGGTTGAGTAGTCTTCCCTTGGTATTCCGTAGGTCTTTGGTGATTATATATTTCACATGTGTTTCTATATCTATGTTAAACCCAATATCCTAATGTATCCAGTCTTCATACCTTTCCATTTGGTGAACCATAACTTTGTTTAATGAATCTATGATTGCCTTTCTCTGTGGAAATATCTTCATTGGTATCAATTTTTAGCTAAAACCTATAAGTGATATTATAGGATATGTGTCTTTTGCTGTCTGACTTACTACAATTTGCCTGATTACCTCTAGAATCATCTACAGTGCTGCAGATGGCATTATTTCATTTTTTTCTTGGCTAATATTCCATCTGTACATGTACCAGTTCTTCTTTGTCCGCTAACCTCTTGATGGACTTTTTGGTTGCCTCCATGTCTTGGCTATTGTAATACTGCTGCGGTGCACATTTGCCTGCCTGTGTCTTTCCAATTCTGTCTTCTTATGTTATAGGCCCAGGAGTGGGCCTCCTGTATCATATGGTATCTCAGGATTTACCATTTAAATGCACCACGATTCTGTGCTCATTAGTGGCTCTTTCCAGGCTACATCCCACTTAAAGTTGAGGGTATGCATTTCTCCACAACACCTTCAACATTTATTTATTTATTTTTAACATCTTTATTGGAGTATAATTGCTTTACAATGGTGTGCTAGCTTGTGCTTTACAACAAAATGAATCAGTTATACATATACATATGTTCCCATATCACTTCCCTCTTGCGTCTCCCTCCCGCCCACCCTCCCTATCCCACCCCTCCAGGCGGTCAAAAAACACTGAGCTGATCTCCCTGTGCTATGCGGCTGCTTCCCACTAGCTATCTATTTTACGTTTGGTAGTGAATATATGTCCATGCCTCTCTCTCGCTTTGTCACAGCTTACCCTTCCCCCTCCCCATATCCTCAAGTCCATGCTCTAGTAGGTTTGGGTCTTTATTCCTGTTTTACCCCTAGGTTCTTCATGACATTTTTTTCCCTTAAATTCCATGTATATGTGTCAGCATACGGTATTTGTCTCTCTCTTTCTTACTTCACTCTGTATGACACTCTAGGTCCCTCCACCTCATTACAAATAGCTCCATTTTGTTTCTTTTTATGGCTTCAGCATTTATTGTTTGTAGTTTTCTTGCTGATGGATATCCTGACTGGTGTGAGCTGATACCTCTTTGTGGTTGAATTTTCATATGACTCATAATCCTTTGAAATTGAGCTTTAAGGCATGTCCTTTTTATTTTTCAAACTGTGGTTACAGCTTAGCTCTTCAAAATGTTTTCTTAAAGTATGTGTTACATTTTGAAATTTATTGGCCATTACCTCCCTCAAGACATTTTGAGGGCAGGTTTCATTTACAGCCCTGCAGTGCTTGTTCACATGAAGTGACCATTAGCACAGGCTTTAAAGCTGCTTTTGCAGGTAACGGCCAGATTGCGGCAGCCTTTCTTTGTTCCCCATGCTGGTACTAGGGAAACAGACCTTCCCGCCAGTGGTCTTCCTCAGTTATAAATTAGAGTGGAATGTGTCCGGATAAACCCCCAAAAGCTGATGTCTCCTTACTTTTGTTTGTTTTTTAAATTTAAGTTATATTTTTAGTGGAGTAATATTCCACTGTGTATATGGACCACTTCTTGGTGCATTCCTCTGTTGATGGACATTTTCGTTGCTTCCAAGTCTTGGCTATATTAAATATTGCTGGAGTGCAAGATTGCCAGCCTGTGACTTTTTGATTCTCATTTTCTCAGGAGATAGGCTCAGCAGTGGGTGTGACTGATTGACTAGTAGCTCAATGTTTACCTTTTCAAAGCACCTCCATTGTGTTTTCATTAGTGGCTCTTACCATGTCCCCCTTAGAACCGAGGGTATGAATTTCTCCACAATCCCTTCAGCATTTATAGTTTGCAGCATTTTTGCTAAAGGCCAATCTGACTGCTGTGACCTGACAGGTTTTTGTAATTTGGGTTTGCATGTCTTTAAAAATTCCTAAAATCCATCATCATTTTCCACGTCTTTTTCTTTTCTGTTAAAAATAAAGTGTGAGTACAATATATCTCTTGAAGCTGTCTTCTTGGAAAGTTGCCCTCTTTTGAATTTTTGTTCGATATTCGACCGCAGGATTTTTTTGGAGGGCAGGTCTCATTACAGAACTGCAAGTTTGGTGAATATTTAGTGACCATTAGCCCTGGTTTAAAGCTGCTGTTGTGGGAAACGGCCCCAAGGAGGCAGCATTTGGCCTTTCCCAAATCTGGGTACTAGGGCAGCAGAGTCTTTGTGGAAGTCGTGGTCTTAGGTTGTAAGTTAGAATGGAATGTGCCAGGAGGAATGCCCATAAGTTTATGTATCATCACTTCTTGGTTTTTAAAATTTATTTAATCGGGGTAATGATTAAATATTGTTTGTCCAGATGTACACAGTCTAGTTCATGTGTACAATATATATGTATATTCATGTTCAGATCCTCTTCCCATGTAAAATATTACAGTGTTCCGTAGACCTCCCTTGCTATATGGTTGCTCTTTGTGATATATGTTTATAATATGTATTTGTATACGTATGGTAATGCTAATCTTAATTTATCCATTCTGCCCACCTTTCCTTTTAGATAAGCATACTTAATTTCTAAGTCTGTGAGTGTCTTTCTCTGTGGAAATATGTTCATTTATGTTAGTTATTAGATAAAGTCTATAAGTGATATCATAGGATATAGGTCTTTTGCTTTCCGACTTACCTCATATTCTGTGATTATCTCCAAGCTCATCTATGGCGCCTCAAATAGCAGTGTTTCATTGCTTTCCATGGCTAATATTCTCTTGTGAACGTGGGCCACTTCTTCTTCATCTATACATATGTTGATGGACATTTTGGTTGCTTCACTGTCTTGGCTATTGTGAATAAGGCTGCAGTGCAGCTTTTGCAGCCCGTGTCTTCTCGATTCTGGTCTTCTCAGGTGAGAGGCCCAGTGGTGTGACTGATGGATTGAATGGTATCTCAATTTTTACTTTTAATCGTAGCTCCTTTCTGTCCTCATTATTGGATGTTACCACTTTACATCTTACCAGCAGCTAGAGGGTACACAGTTCTCTAAAACCCCTTCAGAATTTATTGTTTGTAGACTTTTTGCTGATGGTCAGTCGACTGGTGTGAGTTGAAACCTTTTTGTTAATTAGATTTGCATGAGTCTAACAATTCCTGAGGCTGAGCTTTCACCCATTTTCCTTTTTTTAAAAAAAGAGAGCGAGTCAAACTTACCTCTTCATACTATCGTCTTGAAAAATTTGCCAGTTTTGAATTTTATTGTCCATTCCCTACCTCAGCACAGTTGTTTAGGGCAGGTGTCCTTTGCAGTCCTGAGTCCTTGTGACTGTTAAGAGACCATTAGCTGCGGGCTTAAAGCCGCTCTTGCGGAAAGCGGCCACAAGGCGGCAGCATTTCTACATTTCCAACTCTGGGTTTTTGGGCAGTAGAGCCTTCCTGGAAATCGTGTTAGTTGGCTGAAAATTAGAGTGGAATGTGCCAGGGCACATCCCCAAGAGCTTCTATCTCCTTACTTCTTGTTTGTTTTATAAATTTAATTTTTATTAATTATAAGAGCAAACTTGATAAAAATGTTTTGTTTCTCCTAGGTGTACAGAATCTGGTTCATTATATCAATGTATCTGTCTATTTATCTTTGGATTCTTTACCGTGTAGGTTATTACAGAGTGTTGCATAGACCTCTCTTGGTATTCCATAGGTATTTTGTGATTATGTATTTCATATGTATTAGTACATGTCTGTTAACCCCCATATCCTAATTCACACATTCCTTACACTTTTCCATTTGGTTAAACATAATTTTTTTTCTTAATCCATGCTTTTCCTACTCTTGGAAATAAGCTCATGAGCATCAACTTTTAGGTAACACCTAGAAGTGATGTCATAGGATATCTGTCTTTCACTTTCTTTCTTATGTCAAGTTGGGTGATTATCTCTAGGTCCTTATATGGTGGTGCAAACGGCACTGTTTCATTGTTTTCCATGGCTAATATTCCATTGTGTACATGGACCGCTTCCTCTTTGTGCATTTTTCTGTTGATGGACATTTTGGTTTCTTCCAAGTCTTGGCTATGTTAAATGTTCCTGTAGTGCAGGATTGCCAGCCTGTGTCTTTTCCATTCTGCTCTGCTCAGGTGATAGGCACATCAAAGGACCACCAGATCACATGGTAGCTCAATTTTTACCCTTAAACGCACCTCCAATATGTTCTCCCTACTGGCTGTTACCAGTTTACATCCCCCCAGCAGCTAGAGGGTACACAGTTCTCTGAAACCCCTTCAGCGTTTATTCTTTGTAGACTTTTTGCTGAAGAACATTCTGACAGCTGTTAGGTGAACATTTCTGTAATTGGATTTGCATGGCTTTATTCATTGCTGATGTTGTGCATTTTTCAATTCCCTTTTATTTTAAAGAGGAAAAAAAAGAAAAGACAAAATGTGTGTAAAATATGCCTCTTGAAATTGTCTTCTTGAAATGTTGCCGTCTTTTGAATTTTCTGGTCGATTTGCGACCCCAGGACATTTTTTGATGGCAGGTGTCATTTACAGGATTGCAATTATTTTGAATATTAAGTGACCGTTACCGCTGTTGTGTGAAACGACCAGAAGGCGGCAGCACTTCTCCTTACGAAATCTGGTTACTAGGGCAACAGAGCCATAAAGGAAGTTGTGTTGTAGGTTGTAAATAACAACGGAATGTGCCAGGAAAAGCCCCTTAAGATTATGTCTCATTACTTCTTGTTCATTTCTTTAATTAAATTTTCATTCTTTATCACAGCAAATTAGATTACAGTGTTTTGTTTGTTCTAGGTGTGCAAGATGTGGTTCTTTTACATATATACATATATCTATTCTTCTTTGGAACGTTTCCCCACGTAGGTTACGACACAAGGTTGAGTGCTCTTCTCTTGGTATGCTGTAGGTTGTTGGTGATTATATATTTCACAAGTGTTTGTATATCTCTGTTAACCCCAATATGGTAATGTATCCAATCCTCACAGCTTTCCATTTGGTGAAACATAAGTTGGTTTAATGAATCTGATTGCCTTTCTCTGTGGAAATATCTTCATTGGTATCAATTTTTAGGTAACATCCATAAGTGATATGACAGGATATGTGCCTTTCACTTTCTCACTTACTACAAGTTGCATGATTACCTCTAGGCTCATCTATGGTGCTGCAAATGGCATTGTTTCATTTTTTTCCCGAGCTAATATTCCATCTCTACGTGTACCAGTTCTTCTTTGTCCACCCATCTCTTGATGGACTTTTGGTTGCTTCCATGTCTTGGCTATTGTAATACTGCTGCGGTGCACATTGGCCTGCCTGTGTCTTTCCAATTCTGTCTTCTTATGTTATAGGCCCAGGAGTGGGCCTGCTGGATCATATAGTAGCTCAGTGTTTAGCTTTTAAAGGCACCTCCACTCTGTTCCCATTAGTGGCCCTTACCAGGTTACGGCCCACTTCAAATTGAGGGTATGCATTTCTCCACAACCTCTTCAGCTTTGATCGTTTGTAGATTCTTTGCTGACGGTTATTCGGAATGGTGTGAGCTGATACCTCTGTGTGTTTGGATTTGCACGTGTCTCATAATCCTTTGAAATTGAGCTTTCAGGCATGTCCTTTTATTTTTCAAATGGTCATTACAGGTGACTTCTTCAAATGGTTTTCTTGAAGTATGTGCCACATTTTGAAATTTTTTGGCCTTTACCTCCCTCAAGACATTTTAAGGGCAGGTTTCATTTGCAGCCCTGCCGTACTTGTGCATATGAAGTGTCCCTTAGCACAGATTTCAAAGCTGCTGTTGCAGGTATCGGCCAGAGGACGGCAGCATTTCTGCGTTCCCCACTCTGGTACCGAGGGAAACAGACCTTCCTGCCAGTGGTGTTCCTCAGTTATAAATTAGAGTGGACTATGCCCGGATAAACCCACCAAAGCTGATGTCTCCTTATTTTGTTTGTTTTTGAAATTTAATTTATATTTTTTAGTGGAGTAATATTCCATTCTGTACATGGTCCACTTCTTCTTTGTGCACTCCTCTGTTGATGGACGTTTTCGTAGCTTCCAAGTGTTGCCGGTGGTAAATATTGCTGGAGTGCAGTATTGCCAGACTGTGACTTTTGATTCTCATTTTCTCAGGTGATAGGCCCAACAGTGGGTATGATTCATTGACTGGTAGCTCAGTGTTTACCTTTTCAAAGTACCTGCATTGTGTTTTTGTTAGTGGATCTTGCCACGTCCCAATTAACACCGAGGGTACACATTTTCCCACAACCCATTCAGCATTTATTGTTTTTAGAATGCTTGCCCATGGTCATTCTGACTGGTGTGAGCCGATAGGTTTTTGTAATTTGGATTTGCATGTCTTTAATAATTCCTAATATTCAGCATTTTCCCACACCTTTCTCTTTTATTTAGAAAAAGAAGTGTGAGTACAATATACCTCTTGAAATTGTCTCCTTGGAAGGTTGCCCTCTTTTGAATTTTGTGGTCTATTGTCGACCCCAGTATTTTTTTGGACAGCAGGTGTCATTTATAGGCCTGCAATGATTGTGAATATTTAGTGACCATTAGCACTGGGTTTGAAGCTGGTGTTGTGGGAAACGGCCACAAGGCGGCAGCATTTCTCCATTCCCAATTCTGTTTACTAGGGCAACACAGCCTTTCTGGAAGTCCTGTTACTAGGCTGTAAATTAGAATGGAATGTGCCAGGAAAAAGCCCCTGAAGTTTATCTCTCATTACTTCTTGTTCGTTGTTTTAATTGTTTAAATCGGGGTAATTATTAGAATAGAGTTTGTCCTAGGTGTACACAATCTGGTTCATTCGTACGTCCTATATATCTATTCATGTACAGATCCTTTTCCCATGTAAAGGATTACAGAGTGCCCTGTACACCTCCCTTGCTATGTGCTCGGGCTTTCTGATATATTTACCTAATCTGTATTTGTATAGGTATGGTAAAGCTAATCTTAATTTATCCATTGCCACCACCTTTCCTTTTAGATAAGCATAGTTTGTTCTCTAAGTCTGTGTGTGTCTTTCTCTGTGGAAATATGTCCATTTTTGTCAGTTGTTAGGTAACACCTATAAGTGATATCATAGGATATATGTCTTTTGCTTTCCAACATACCTCATGTTTGGTGATTATCTCTAGGCTCATCTATGGTACCTCAAAGAGCAGTGTTTCATTGTTTCCCATGGCTAATATTCCATTGTGTACACGGACCATTTCTTCTTTATCCATTCATCTGTTGATGGACATTTAGGTTGCTTCCACGTCTTGGCTATCGTGAATAAGGCTGAAGTGCAGCTTTTGCAGCCTCTGTCTTCCGGATTCTGGTCTTCTCAGGTGAGAGGCCCAGCGGTGGGCCTGCTGCATCGAATGGCAGCTCAACGTTTATGTTTAAACACAGCTCCTTTCTGTTCTCATTGTTGGCTGTTACCACTTTACATCTCACCATCAGCTAGAGGGTACACAGTTCTCAAAAAACACTTCGGCATTTATTATTTGTAGAGTTTTTGTTGATGGTCAGTCGACCTGTGTGAGTTGAAACCTTTTTGCAGATTACCTTTGCATGAGTGTAATAATTCCAGAGGTTGGGCTTTTATCCATTTTCCTCTTTTTTAAAAAACAGTGAGTAAAACGTACGTCTTCATGCTATCTTCTTGAAAAATTTGCCTGTTTTGAATTTTGTTGGCCATTCCCTACCTCAGGACAGTTTTTGAGGGCAGGTGTCCTTTACCGGCCTGAGTCCTTGTGAAGGTTAAGTGACCGTTAGCTGTGGGTTGAAAGCCGCTCTTGCGAGAAACGGCCACAAGGCGGCAGCATTTCTACATGTCCAACTCTGGGTTTTTGGGCAACAGAGACTTCCTGGAAATCATGTTAAGAGGCTGCAAATTAGAGTGGAATGTGCCAGGGCACATCCCCAAGAGCTTATATCTCCTTACTTGTTGTTTGTTTCTTTAATTTAATTTTTATTAGGTATCAGAGCAAATTTGACAGAAACGTTGTTTTTCCTAGGTGTACAGAATCTGGTTCATCACATCAATGTATCTGTCTATTGATCTTTGGGTCCTTTCCCGTGTAGGTTATTACAGAGTGTTGTGTAGACCTCTCTTGGTATTCCATACGTATTTAGTGATTATATATTTCATATGTCTTAGTACATGTCTATTAACCCCCATATCGTAATTCATTCATTCCTTACACCTTTCCAATTGGTTAAACGTAAGTTTATTTTCTTAATCCATGCTTTTCCTTCTCTTGGAAAGAAGTTCATGAGTATCAACTTTTAGGTAACACCTAGAAGTGATGTCATAGGATATCTGTCTTTCAGTTTGTTTCTTACTTCAAGTTGGGTGATTATCTCTAGGTCTTTATATGGTGGGGCAAACGGCACTGTTTCATTGTTTTCCATGGCTAATATTCCATTGTGGACATGGGCCACTTCTTCTTTGTGCATTTTTCTGTTGATGGACATTTTGGTTTCTTCCAAGTCTTGGCTATGTTAGATGTTCCTGTAGTGCAGTTTTGACAGCCTGTGTCTTTTCCATTCTGCTCTGCTCACGTGATAGGCGCATCAAAGGACCACCAGATCACATGGTAGCTCAATTTTTACCTTTAAATGCACCTCCATTATTTTCTCACTACTGGCTGTTACCAGTTTACATCCGCGCCCCCCCCCCCCCCAGCAGCTAGAGGGTACACGGTTCTCTCAAACCACATCAGCATTTATTCTTTGTAGACTTTTTGCTGACGGTCAGTCGACTGCTGTGAGTTGAAACCTTTTTGTACATTACATT